>OW799220.2:5000000-6250000 GCA_941918905.2 Xestia sexstrigata | reverse complement strand
GAAGGAAATTGTTCTGAAGCTTGTATGTTTAAGGTGCGATGGTGTTGGGAAATATGGCCAAATTATAATAGAAGCTATACTCGAAGATTCGAAACGATTGAGATTGCGACAACGATCTATTTTGTAGATCATGCGTGACACTGTATGTCACGCATGATCTACAAAATAGTTCGTTGTCGCAATGTTAATCGTTTTTGCTGAAATAATGAAATCCTCAAAGACCAAGTATGAAATAAAAGTGCCTAGAAAAGCTCCACTTGAATATTTGTTACTTTAAGCACTTTTAATAAGTTTTTCAATGATTCAGAAAACTGACCTTGCTGCTTCAATACGAAGCAAGGTTGTGACCTCATTATTCTGCTCAAGTTTGATGGATGCAGCTAAATGTAAAAGTTTTTCAAAGTTTTCAGTTTTGGTAAAATTACTTTCGATTGGCTTTTAACCTGATTTAAAATATTCTGAAAAAAATTAAATAGGTCCTTCTTTAAGCTAAAGTTTAATACGCTCTCGTGAATTCCAAAAAGTATAATCCTTGGCAGGTCTCTGTGACGCGGGTGTGAGCGGCTCTAGCTGAGTCGCTCGAGGCGGCCGGAGATCAAAGAGACGACATTCGCCACGGAATAGCTTTTTTAACTACTTGGTTTTAACTTTGAGCCACCTTAGTCTGGTAAAATTAAATGCTAGTTTATAGGCACTTGAGGTCAATGCAAGGTGAAGACAAAAAGTTTTTGAGTCGTTAGTCAGCCATATTAGACTTCTATCCGACTTAGCGAGGCAAGGTAGGTAAGTTTCAAAGCGGTCAATGCTCTTAAGATCACAAATAATGTATCACATAACAACATATTACTTTTACAGTGGAAATGTTTAGTAACATCCCGACATCCTCAGGGGGCTATACAGTATTATGTACATAATTAAAGGGAGACCATTTGAAACATTAAGTAACGGGCCGACGACGGGTTGCTCTGACGAGTTTATAGGCTCACGTGCCGTCTTTGTGTTTATGTTGTAAATTTATAGTTTTAAACTGGTATCAAACGTTTATGTTTTAAACTGTTGCTACGGCGTAGTATACTACCGCTACGTAAGCTACAACTTGTCGTAGCCAAAAGACGAAGGATCCAATGTTTGGTATAAGTTTAATGTTGAACTTAGCCTTTCTTACAAAATTCAAAATACGACTGTTTCACTGTCGATTATAGTTTAAGAGTCGATAAAATATCTTACAACAACCAGCTTTTTAGATCTTGTGAACATTCTATCGTCGCTCGGTCGAGTGCTGCGTCGTTTAATATTCCCAGAGCACTATTCGTTTAAAATGTCGGATAAAACTCTTAGCAGAAGTCAGTAACAACAGCAAGTTTATTTTAGCAAAACAATCGCTTCAATCGGCAATACCACTTTTATTCGTGGAATAAAGAGTTTTCTATATGAGACAATGTTCTGTTTTAGCGAGGGCTTCTTGCGTCAACCTTCTTAAAATGCGAAGTTATAGGCGAGGAGCCGGGGAGTTCTGCTGCAAGTTATGTCTTCCGGAAAACAATTTATGTACCTGAAAGGAACAGGATTATTCATCGCGAGGTGTTGAAGATGTGACGAAATTATGGGTTTTTATTTTTGTTTTATGGTAAGTAGGACGAATGGACTATGTTTTTATTAGGGCATATTACGGAGGGTCCTTATGAACCCAACACCTACAGTAGGTATGAAACTTTTTTTTATTTACACTAAAGTAAAGGCTGAACATTAGGCGCGCTTTGCTTTGAAAATGAGTTCCTACATAACGATGTTTAAGTGAATTTAGTATTCAACGCTACTCTTGAGAAAATTTCGACGCCGAACGGAAGCGAAGTTTATTTTGAACTGGATATGTACCACCAACGGATATGGTTCACTCGCAAGAAAGATTTTTCCTTTGACGTTTCAGTTCAGTTTATTTTCTTTTAAAATACTGTAGTTAAGATTTTCTCGCTTCCTTTATTACAAACATGTCGGCGCACGTTTAGGAAAATATCAAGACTACCTACAAGCAGAAAATTGTGAGGCTCACCATTATAGCTGTTAAATTCGACCGTAACGGTTCTGAGCGCAGTTTATTATCCGGTAATGTATTACGTTAAGAAAATTGTTAACATTTTCCCAGTTCCGACAAGGGATATTAACTTACTAAAGTTGCTGCCAGTTAAGATCGCAATAGCGGTCATTGCCCTTTACCTAATATCTCTTCGTACGAACCAAAACAAATGAACCATGTATCGTTTGTTATTAGAAAAAATGTTGAAGATAACGATAGATGATGATTCAAGACTTGAACAGGCTTATTTATGGATTTCAAAGTTAAGAACTTTAATAAATGTAGGTGGGTCAATGACCGCTACTGCGATCTTAACTAGCAGCAACTATACATAGTTACAAGATGGGAATAAAAAAATTCATCGTGCGTTTAATAGAGCCAATATCGTTTTAAAAATAAATAGAGTAACTGATGCGATGGCTTTGTTAAATAATTAAATATTTCTAACGTATTTTTAATGATAGAAGATTAAAATTTGGACACAAATAAAAAGAAACTGAAATATTTTTGATACAGCGTAAATGTCGTCTGCTAAGCCACCACAAAGCTGCCAAGCTTAATTTAAATGTACAAATTACGCATGATAACAAACTTGAAATCTGACATAATTCCGACAAGGAAAAGAAAAGCAAAGACATGAATAACGAAATAAAAACGTTACATTCAAAGTGACAGGAGAAGAGGTCGAGGTGGCAAGTAATAAAGACATAATTCATTTAAACGTCTCGCGACGAATATTTAAATATAGAACAAACAGGTGACTGGTAATTTGAACACGAAGCCCCTAATTGTGGATTTGATTCGATTTGCCGATAGGGAAATAATTTTATTTTGCGTCAGATTCCCAAAACGTAACATGACGCCTCAATCCTCGAAGGGTAAGGTAGACGTGTACCTTACAACACCCACATTTGCCCATCATCATCAGCATCATCATCATCATCATCAGCCTATAATATTCCCACTGCTGGGTCACGGCCTCTTCTCGATGAGAGGGAATGGGCTATAATCCACCAAGCGAGTCCAGTGCGGATTGGTAGATGTCACATGTCTTCGAATTTTTGGTTCTAGGGCATGCCGGTTTCCTCATGATGTTTTGCTTCACCGTTGAGAGCAGTGGTGATGAAATAAATTACACAAAGTAATGCGCCTGTCTGGGTTCGAACCCACGACTTACTGTTCGTAAGTCGTGGGTTGTACTCGTACCTATAACATAATTAAATCTTGAAAATTCTAGATACTGGTGGAGTTTTGACGACCCGGATGGCGCAGCGGTAGGTACTGAAGCTGCCTAAGGTATTAGGGTCCCGGGTTCGAATCCTGGTAGAAGCAAATGTTTGTGTGATGAGCATGGACATTTGTTTCCGACATTTTTTCATGGATGTTTATCTGTATTATAAGTATGTATTTACAACTATCTAGTGTCCACGACACAAGCCTCGTTGCTTAGTGTGGCGCTAGATGGCGCTGTGTGTAACGTCCAGCGATATTTATTTATTATTTAATAAGAACATTTTTAGATTAATGAAAGTTTTTGCGCAATACTGGTACTCGTATTAGCATCTTAAATATAGATATACTAATTGAAGAGAGAAGAATTAGGTTAGTAACGCTGTAACTGGGCAATAATTTGGTTACAAAATAATTTAAAACACGCTGCAAGCATTGATAACGACATCCTTATCAATGCTTGCAGCGTGTTTTAAATTATTTTATATTCAGACTAAATTATTTTAAATTTAAACCGACGACGTCGTCGGTCTAAATTTACATTTCAACAAAGCATAAATTGCATCGTGACATTTTCCGCAACTCAAGGAAATACGTTTTCAGTTATCAGTTAGTTTTAATTGTAAAGTTTGTTACGATATTTTCATTTAGATGCATTTACACAGATGAGGATGTGTGTACGTATTTAACACGGACGAAACGAAACGAGGATAGAATATGTTTTCATATACGCTAACATGGAATAATAGTCGTAATATATTTGGTAATGTAAATAACAAGTTCAAAAGAACATTCTGGTCATTGAACGACAACAAATGAAACATTTTGAACTAAGGAATAAAAGTTTTTGATATGAATTATTATGAAATCCAAGTCCTTGTTTCTTTTTTCGTCTAGTACGTCAACTTGTATTACAAAAGTATGACGAAGCTGGTACCAGGTGGAATAAAATTTATATAAGCGCAAGACACATGATTTCTTCAAATTATGTAAATGAATGTCATATAACTTGGCAACCATTTTTCTTTTAAAATCTTTTTGGGTATGCAATACTTTAAATATTATTCTCTGCTTTTGCTTCCGTTGCGTTTTGGTGAATTCGGAAGTCACCGTAAACTACTAATATTTGTAAAAGTACAGATAAATGAATTTGAAAAGGTTGATGTTTTAATTTCAATTTCGAAATCGTCGAACTTGAGATGTCAAATACAGCAACCTATGCAAACTAGATTTGAAGAATGGTAAACAATTTTGAATTAGGTCTCCAAATGTGAAAATAATTCCGAGAGGAGATTGATATTCACCAAGCAGTTTTCGTTTTCAATAACCTGTTCGTGGTAAGTACATGGTTACGTGATATCATGCTCTAGTTCATATGGAGATAAAATAAGGCATCTCTCGAATATTGTGAAAGACCCTTGGCATTATTGATGCCAAATAATATTACATAACTCCAATATTGATAATGCCTCTTCCAATAAAACATTTCACAAGGGAAAACACTGTTATTATACACACTTGACTCAAATTTCTTTTCTAATAGGCTGTATTTTCCCCAAAGACGTTTTGTTGAAGCGCTCTAAAGAAAACATTACACATACTTCAATTTGTCGAATTCGCCAATTTAGGGGGATCAACTGTTAGTGGTGTCAGTGATGGACCAGCGCATGCCTCGTGCGAGCACTATACATCATAAGCACTTCAAATGTAAGGAAGCTTGGGATCCCGGAACACGTTATACGGGTCATTGCTCTATTACATCGTCAGTCATATTACAGGTGATTTATGTGAAGGGTAACACGGTAACGTCAAAACCCGTGTAATCAGGTGAGCAAGCTCCATCCACTGCTGAATGGATTTTTGATTTATATTTTTATGATTCTGGGTTTCGATAAATTGTGCAACAGCATTTTAGAAAAGTTCTGATTGTGTACTTTACGCTTATACTATTTCAGCGTCAAGAACTCTCAAATGCTAAAAGCATAATGTTTGGAAAACCAGCCAATATCATTTCACTGGTGATATTTCTTTATCGCGTGGTTAGTGCCTAACTTGGTGTCAGAGTTTTTATTTTATGCTGCCCATGGGCCTCTGACTAACTTGGCTTTATGTATGCCGTTGAGAAATCTCTCAGGCATGCTGGTTTCCTCACGATGTTTGCCTTCACCGAAGGATGTGATAATTATACAATACGCTCATGAATCCGAAGAATCACAGGTGACTGGTGACAGTCGTATAATTTCCGCTTTACAATATTTGCTTAACAAACAATTGTAAAGCGGAAATTATACGACTGTTCAAACAACGTCAGTTGATAAACTCAGTCGGTGCCTTTCATTACAGTGTCTTGCTTCAACCATCCTGAATCTTGTAAGACTGTGTGGACATAAGTACGAGAGTGTTGTGAGTTGGTGGCGGTGTCAGCTAGCTGTAAGAAGGAAAAGTTTTCTCTTCATGTCTTGTATTGCAGTCTATTAAGAAAACTCGGAGCTACTCAAAGACAGCCGTTAAGAACAGAACTCAACTCTGTTGTGTAGAAAGCTCACTAAACAGTCGGAAGCTACTGCGTCAAATACTAAGTTTATAAAACTATGAAGTCATTTTGGTGGATAAGATCTTTGAACAGCCGGCAAGTAGCCAATACGATGAAATCCAGTATAGTCTATTGGGACAGCCGAACAATCGATTGGTCTGATGACATCTATTGAAAGGGTAGGCTTTACACTACCAGGCTACTAATAAATGTTATCGAACAACCGTCAGAGTAATGGATAGTATTCATTCATAGAGTATATCTATGTAACGTGTCCATATTTGGTGATTCAATTTGGTTTGAACATCTGGTTACAATAGTTCATCGATTTGATAATTTCCATTAAAATTCGAATAAGACATCTGCCGCGAAACTGGATGGAGGATGACCCCGTTCTTGGGTGACCAGTTAGTCGTTATTTGATGGGTCGATGTAAACAGAATCAAAGTGAAAGTAACAGTTATGTCCAAGAAAATTCTTCAATAAATCTAATATCTCCAGCTTGGACGTCTTACATTGTTAGTGGGCGCAGAAACCGCAATGTTTAACCTCCTGGTATCGTTGGCTACTTCTCTCTAAAAACTACTTCAATTTAACAGAAGCCTTTTAAAATAAACAAAATGTACTGGACAACTTTTTCAAAAAGTTATAAGAATGCCAATGGCTTGACAAAGCAGAATTAAATAAAAAATAAAATTTGAAAGCATCTAATATTTTTTTACCCAAACTGGCCATTATCTCCTAGATTATCTCATACCAAAACTAAAGAGGTTGCGACCCAATTTAGAACTTTAAGTATTTAAATATCTGCCGTAACGACATCAAGCTATAATACTGCTGCGATGAGATATTTGGAAACAATCGACAGTCATGTTTTATTGTTCAAACTGCTATAATAATGTTTCGTTAATTTAACGATTATGGTATCACTGTCATATTTTTATTGCTCGGGGCTTCATTGACATACGATTTCCAAACCAATGGACCTCCAAAGTCGTTGAACTCTCATTTATTTTGCATTAGTATTATTTTTTGTTTCCTCATGGGAAAGTTGTGTAGTACTTTTAGATTTAAAAAATATCGCATGTAAATAAATAAACTTAGCAATCATCTCATAATTATCATGCTGCTATTATGTATTTCGTATCTTCACCGCAAACCCAACTCCCAAATCAAACTTGCACTTTACGCGATAACTAAATTACTTGTGTGTGAACGGTCGACTGCTCGCTTAGCCGTAACATTTAGGATGGTTTATGTTAATTGCCCATTCCGGACAGTGCGGCCTCTCGGCAACATGTCCATAATGACCAGAGAGGATGTCGACTGAACCTTTTTCTTATTATCGACTTCTTTGTCCGCTGTCAGACTACAAAAGATTTTACGAGAACGAATGTATAAGAGAATGTTAAACCTACAGCGTACGGTACAAAACTGTTATTATTAAACTGTATACAAACAAAATAAAAAAGCTTTGAATGTAGAATTATCGTATTAGTATTGTCTGTTTATTTTTTTTTGGCTCGCTATTTTAATATCGCTAATAAAATAAAAATTCAACTCAATGACACACATCTGGCGTTATGAATTTACCAGTGGTATTGTGGTCTGTGTGTTCTGTTTAAAATTTGATGGAGAGCAATTTCTTATCTGCAGTATGGAGCGATTATCCCGGGAGATAGAACAAAACAGCCTTCTCACGAAAATTTCGAATAATTGGTCATGGCAGGATAGAATGGAAAACGCCGAAATTTATTGCATTGCATTGCAAACGTTCCAAGAATTGAATTAAATTGTACGGAGAGAACATATTAAAGTTTAAGTTTAAAGGTTTAGATGGACAGGATTGGAGTATTATTATAGGTAACTAGATGTGAAGCTGTCAGTTTGCACTTAAGTCCGACACGTTCAGGAAACTTCGATATGGGACACGCGTGTACACACTACACACTCAAAGAACCTGTTTTGAGGAAATGTTTCTACAAATTGTTTAGCATCTCTGAAAAGCTTTTCTCTTGACCAAAATAAACGTATGTGTATTCTGTACAGGAAAATTGTTCTGTAATACACGGAAAACGAATCGGTAATTTTGTTCTTTCTTTTCCTGATTATCTTAAAATAGCTTTGTTTATTTTAATACAAAACAAAAGACAAATATACACAATCCTTTTTTTCAAATAATAGTTTTACAAATTCTTTGTAATCATACAAATATGACACGGTCAACAACAGAAATAAGATAATTTAATTGGGTAGCTGTCTGCTGAAATTTCATTGAACACTAAGGCCTGAATTCCTGTTACGCTGATGTCGGTTGCGTACTTCAGCGAGAAATACACTAGCAACGTAAGCGTCGCTGACGTCAGCGTCGCAGTATGGTGCTATATAGAACACAGTGTATACTCGTACGCGTGACCGACGTACGCGACCGACGTCGAAGTCGCCGAAGTTTTTGTGAGGATAAATTCGCATGCGAAGTGCTATAATTTCAAAGAAAGTTTCCTATAATTTCAAAGTAAACGGTAAGCATGTGGGATTATCATGCCATTGGAATCATTATGGACGTTGAATAGTTGCAACAATATTTAAAACTCGTGGCCTATATCTTGGGGATACACAGTTGTGAATAGTCGTCATGTGCGCTGTATCTATTTAAAGCCAATCTACGCTATCTGAAAACTTTATAATACCATAAACTAGTTATCTAACTTTCCTCTGAGTTAGCTCACCTAGCCACACTGCATTAGAACTGATAATTGGGATACAAGTTAGTCGTACCCTCACACTTGCGACCGACAGACCGATAGACTATATCTAGTCCTAATATTGACTTTAATTAACAGTTTACAAGGAAGCCGCTGTTTATTAGTTTCACGTACAAAGTTTGTTGCTTAGGTAAGTTTAAGTTTGGCTAAACGCACCATTGTGTTGCTTAGCTCGCCTTTAGCATACACAACGGTACCTACACTAGCGATAGTATTCTAGAAAGGACTATCATCTGAGATACGCCCTATTAGTCTTGGCCAAGCCAGCATAGCGTGTCATACTAAAACCTGAATACAAATTAGGTATATTACTATCATTTGATCTCAAAAAGCACACTTTTCCATAAATTTTATGATACCTTATATTCACAGTCTAGATAGGCAGTCGCTCCGTGTAAAATACTGGTATTCAGCTGCATCCGGGTAGACTGGAAGTCGACCCCAATATAGTTGGGAAAAGGCTAGGCAGATGATGGTGATGAAATTCACAGACTATTATAGGTATCGCGTCTTCATCTGCTAATACCTATATGATCTAAGACAGGTGCCGCTGCGGTTATCAGGATATCATTGGTAGTTTGCTAATGTTCATTAACATGATTTTACTTGATCGACATAAATGACTTTGCGGTTGAAGTTCGTGTAAGTTTCTGTGTCACTTGACGTACTATTCGCACTCAGTTGACTATTTTAGTACTCCTTTTTCGCGAGCAATATGTTTATTGTTGGCGCCCTTAAAGTTATTACATTAAATAAGATTTATGGTTGCAATAAAACACGAATGCACGGAAGGAGAAACAGGAAAATATTGTAATACACATTGTTTGTATTATTTTGTTTTGTCGATGCTCACTTATTCGATATTATACTTTTTTGCGTTGAATCAACACAACCTAGTGTGACATTATGATGTTATGTTACAAACAAGTAAATAGTGAACAGCGTTAAGTTGTTCTTTACGGTTAGGGATAATAACACTAGTTTACAGGGTTTTTGCTCACGATATGAAAACCATGCGTTTGCGCTGGATGTGAATAACAAACGTAGACAGTAAAACTCGATTTCCAAACGTTTTATCCCAAACAATCTGATCACTCATAATACGCAGCGTAGAGCTGACATCTGTATGACGTCACGTCTGAAAAGTACAGTAAAACGCTTATTACGGCTTTTCGTGCTTATTTACGGAAATGCGGCGCGTTTTCGACGCGGCCCGCTTTCAATCCAAACATTATGGCAATGTATGAGAGCGTTTACGAAGAAGCGATTTTCCGTCGCACCGCACCACGCGCCGCGTCACGCCCCGCGTCTTCGTAAACACAAAGAAAGAAAAGTGAAGACCAACTGGACTCTGAAGGTCGAAAGGTTGGAATCGCGCCACAACATCAAATTTAAGTCATTCGTGGTACGAGTTCTAATTAAATAGACGTCAATAATCTAGAACTCTAAAGCATTGATTTTGTCAATCAGATTTTATATTAATTGTGTATTTAACGAGTTCTGATTTTTTTACTAAAGTGGCGCTAGTGTGCATGGGGAGCCCCTTAAGTCTCATAAGGTTTAAAATATGTATTAGTATATTATTGTTGTTAAATATTACTTTGTGTATTATATGTATGGGCCTTAGTTGCCTGATAATGAAATGATTATTATTATTATTGCCATATATTTGTGTTTGGGCGTGTGATAACGCGGGCCGCTGCACGCGCCGTCTCTCCGTAAACGGAAAAAAACGCACAACGCGCCGCGTCTCCGTAAATGAGCCCTCAGACGTGCATTTATTCTCAGAAAGAATTCTACGCTTTTCGGTTCATAATCCTTTTTCTTTCATTAATTTTGGAAGTAACTTGTAAGTTTCTGTTTTCTCGCATGTGAACATTTTCCTTTAAAACCCGCTTCAGTGAAATGTTGTATGTATCTAAATAAAAGAAGACAAAGAAAAACACAATATTACGATCCAAAATTTTCTCAAGTGTAAGTTTGATACGACAATAAGTTTCGTCATCTCTAGAAAAGATTCTGTAGTTCTACGAGTATGTTTTCACGGAGTAATATTTTAAAGTAATAAGTACTTTCATATTATAATGGAAATAAATGATGTAAGCTGTGGAGTGCTCTACTGGATTGCCTTACTTACTTGAGAAGATATGAATTCGTAAATATTGTCTTAAACACTGCGCTTCATATATACGGAACCCAGCTTTTTCGAGATTCTGCTGACGGAGCTATTTTGTTTATTACAAAAGCAGCTCTAAGCACACATATCTATTACGTTATTAGATTTATAAAATGCAGCAAAATATGCATGAAAAAAATGGTTGTCTGTAAAGTCGGTTTACGGACGATAATTTTAAGTGATAACGTCTTAGGAAAACATTGATTAAAAATTACATACTTTTATGAATTGAATTGATAATGATTTATTTTTTATTATTGAATTATCATTATTTTGTATAATACAAAGAAGGAGTTAACCGAAAGTTACATATTTTTTCGATCAATTAACATTTATTTGAAAAAACTAAACTTCATCCCCCTTTTCACCCCTTTAAGGATTGAAATTCTAACAACACCGTTGCGTTAGCTTCCAACCATACGTCTAGATAACAAATTTTGATTTTTACTTCAAAAATTAAGGACAAAAAGGGTTAAAATTGGGGATGAAGTTGTGTATGGAAATACACAACTTCATTCCCTTTTTCAACCCTTTGGGAGTGGAATTATCAAAAACGCTGAGACACGTATAAATTAATTTACAATCGTCAGCCTAAACACAAAATTTTGATTTCCTAACTTCACTCCATCCTAACGTCATCCCTTATTTAACTCCCTTAGGGGTTGAATTTCGAAAAATCCTTCCTTATTCCTTGTCTAAATTATAAAGGGAACCATTGTGCAACATTTCAGTTTTCTAGGTCCAAGGGCTGGGCATTGATGAGTCAGGCGAAACGTGACTGGCGCGTGGAACGGTGTGACACTTTTTCGTGCGTGCAGCCGGTGTTCATCGATTTAATAAAAAACTTTAACAAGCTTCCTTAAAAAACTATTATCCCGACTAAATAAATAGAACACAATTCCACAGCTGCTCTGCCCCTTTTTCCTTGGCTACCCAGCAGCCGCTCGGGCGAAGGTAAACCGGATATCCGCCGGTGATTAGCTGCTCATTAAATATAAAGACCGGCAGAAGGTCCTGACTAGTATAAATAAACATACACGTGTGTGTATACCGAGCCCTCAAGATTATTATTATACATTAGAGAAAATAAAATGTTCTTTTAAATTTTTAACACCACAAAATTGTTTAAGAGAAAATCATTTAGATTTATGTGGTACCAAGAATTGAAATATTTTAACGTTTTTATCTGTCAGGCTAACCAAAAGTTAATGAATACCTACCAACACATTCCATTAGCACTACAAAACGTCTTCATTTTCTGATCTCATTTACAATTGATTTGTTTGTTGCACTCCAGAGATATTTCATTAGACAATGCTAAATCGAGGAATTCACATTTTACAAACGGTTACAGAAGAATGAACGCTGAATAAACAAATAGTTAATTGTTTTTGGGGTGTGAAGGGAAGGGGCGTGAAATTGTAACAAATTATTTGTTGTTATAAGTTGGTTAAGTGTCTGTATGTTGTACAGTTGTTGTTTCAAAATCGTCTGCCAAGGTTTCAAAAATGATAAATGATGTTTATTTTGCAAGTAGGTTTTTACAAACACTTTTACAAGTCATTTTTTAGAACTAGATGGGGCTGGTGTTTCGTACCTTCGTACCTAACTACTCTGAGAAGAAACAGCCGAAACAAACTAAGAGGTCATAGTCTCTTTTGAAGTCCAGACATAATCTTGCTCAATTCACATGAGGACTATGCAAATTAGTGTCTGAGATGGTCTTTTGAAGAAAGAACCACACAGATTTGAGTAGACCTGTCCAGTCAGTAGTACTCAAACTGCCAGACAGTTGTGGGAAAAAACAAACAAAATATAAAAATGTTACCCACGTGGTCCCACATTCACAATAATCAAATAAAATTAATAACAAGTACTTTTCAAAATGAATGTCAATAAAAATCACAAAAATCAATTAATGTCACAATGGTAACAAAAAAATAAATAAGTAGTAATAAGTAGTACAACACAAATCAAATCATTTATCAACGCCATCCCATCCGTTGTACATGCATGTTGTTCTATTGAGCTCACAAACAACGTCACTTGATACGGACATTAAACATGGCCCGATGCTACACGTTTGATATTCGTTTGACGTATTTTAATGGATGTGGATTTTGCGATAGAGTTAGAAATAAAAATAATTCCTATGTCTTGGTCTTCGTAGAAACTAGAGTCGCCCCATGCTCGGACAGAAGAGATGTCGAGTTGTACAGGAATAGTTTTGTCTATTCGTGGTAGAATAGAGATGGAATGTGTCATGCACACGTGCTGATTATGTGTCCATGATAAAACTTTATGTTATCATAATCCAATCCAATGAAAGTGGAAACGAAACCTAGTAAATAAACGTCGAGCACATTGATTAGTAGGTTATTAGTAGTCAGATGTTGATACTATAGCAACAACTTTTCTGTTTCAGGTAACTATGATTGTGTTTACTCGGACTTTGATCCACCCACACAGTTAATGATATTCTAGTAAACAGATATGTTGTGAGCGCGCAATCGTGAAGTCTCGAAAACGGCCCAATTGGGTCGTATTGCCTTTATTCTGCGTCACTGCGTAAGCTGCCGCTGCCGCGCTGAACACTTTTTTCGGTTGATTTGTAGGTGTAAAATGTATCTGTTTATTAGAATATCATTGTACACAGCCTAGTCTTTAAATATCGTTCATCGAATCGTGATATTTAGGTTATTCTTAATTAAAATACAAACCTTGTTATTGTATTACTTTTTCGATTCTCGTGAATCGTTTTGTTTTAGTTAAGAGACTACACTGTTAGTGTGTATTACTTGTTTGACTTATAGTGACGCACGAGTGTGACTGATCCCTTAAGTAAACGCGACGTGCGCTGAATATTAAACTTTACCGATATAGTTAGTATGAAATCAATACATTTCACTCGATAACAGATCTGAACTGAATTCAGTATCATTCATCTGGATGTATATATGCATACAAATCCTATAACATTCAATTTAGAATATCACTCATAATGTCTGGGACGTTTGTATTTCCAATAGAATTTACAGTACGTTTAGCTCTCCCGTCGATAGATGCCGTGTGTCACCCGTCTCTGTATACCTTTACAATTTAATTTTAGGGCAAGTGTATTTTGGTCTTGAATACTGAATCTGTAGGTCGGAATATTTATTAAAATTAAGTTTTCGAATAGGCAAGCAACCTAATCTGCATAAGTCAGAAGGTTATATTTAAGTCCTTTAGTTAATTAAGGTAAGTAAAGACGTAATGTTATCCTGTGTAAAAATATCTACCTTACAGAGCTTCGCAGCTCAAAGAAAACACTTCGACAGCTGAGAACGTCTGAGCACCTCGCACCGTAACCATAACATTTAATTAAAAGATTTCTGAAGAACGTGGAATAAAGTTTCTGAATTCCCTCTCTCTGAGGGCACCGTGTGTAGATAGCACGTTTGCATAATTGTGTAACTTTTCGATCTTATTAGTTTGGGGGAACCGCCGATGGCTGGAGTCGAAAATTACAAATGAGTATTGGTTTGTTTTTTCTCGAAGGAGAAATCCTTAATGGTTGTCCTGTCCTAAGAAGAGTTGACGCGTCTGTCAGACTCGTACTGACTAAAACCACACCGGTGTTCTCTCGCATACTTGCGTCGGGGTGCAGCGGGATCTGATGCTCCTTCCACTGTCCCGGAATAGTGCCCGCTTGACTTGCTTTGCTTTTGTACATACGCAGTTAGCTTTCAAGTTATGTTTGTTAATTTTAACCTTAACTGTGCCAGTTCAATTTACAGTGAAACTTGGTTAAGTGGGACCTGAATAAGTGAGAAACCTCCATAGCTAGAACTCATGCTGAGGTCCCGACATGTCTGGTTATCTGAGACACTGGGTAAGTGGACTATCTCTTGATGTGAGACAAAATTGCAGGTTCCTTAATGTCCCAGTTATCCAAGTTTCACTGTATATTAAAAGTTGATTCAATCATAATTAGTATTCGTTCACATGTTTTGCTCGGTTTCTCTGTATGAATGTATGAATTCACGCCTCATTTATTCATTTACTAGCTTATGCTTTGCCCGCGTGGAGTTTGGAAATTGCCCACACATCTTACTTCTGGGATAATAAGTAATCTGTGTGCTATAACGCGGTAACGCAACTAACGCACCAGTCTAGTCCGGAGCGTTACCAGGCCGCTGTCGCCCCGCGCCTTCTGACTTTGTGTCCACGACCTTATATTTAAATATAATTATATTGTGTATAAGTTGGAATAACATTTAGTTTTTGTTTAATCCCAATCGCTCCATTCTATGAAAACTTAGAAACGGTACATTATATATTAATTTTACTTGAATACATTTTGGGAAACCCGTTTCTGGGCCTAGCCGTTACACGAATCAGAAATGTACCAAAAAAAATGTATTATTTTGCTTAGTTAACCCATTTGAATCTTAGGCTGAGATTCACAGACCACACTTTACTTTACAGCAAAGGAGTCTTCATAAAGTAAGCTTTGTATTAACGAAGTTTACTTTCAACTTATTTAATTTCAGAGACAGTTGCTTGCAGCGGCGTGCAGTCGTCTACCAGGCTGGGTAGGCCACGAAATAATGATAGCAAAAAAAAAAACGCGCAACTCCACAACGTCCGTCGCTCTACATAATTATGATGGCCCTCAATCCTCAAAGTAGTCACATTTATTGATTTATAATATTTGAAAATAAGCCTGTAAAAACAAAAGTTATAAATGCAAGAATTCAAGAACTCACCTCATTATTCAAGGTTCAACTCACGATTTTCTAACGATGCAAACAGAAGAAAGATTCTGCCACCTCAAATATCTTAACCAAGTGAGTGGGTGATAGTTACAGAACACGTCACTTGCAAGATATCCGAAGCGGCCTTTGAAGGCCCTATTTCATTGTGATTCGCATGTATAAATATATTTAATAAGTTAACTATGGATTTGAAATCTGTAAAAAAATCAACTCATTTATAAATTAAATCTACTCGCCTATCCTTTTTCAAATGAGTGAATTTCCCGGGACCGAAAATTGCGTGGCATCAATGAAATCGGTACTAAAAAACATAGTTATAATGTTCTCACATTTTTTTCCGGTTAGGTGAAATAGTAATCTATGTGTAGCACTAAATATTTTATTTAATTGGATTAATGATACTCCAAAAAAATAAATTAAACCTCGAAATCTTTCATTGCCGTGTTTGTCCACACTTCACCTTTTTGTGTATTATTCCTCATTGATAAAAATCTATTGGTTATTTATATTAAAACCTAGTTTTATTTGATACATGAATAGTTAAAGTATTGTTACGGAATACATTTATTCAAATATTTAAACAATACAACGAATGGTTAATAAAAAATCATTAGTCCCAGAACTACCGTTCATCGCCGTGTCCTAATCATGTTCAAGGATATTGTTTTACCTACGACTTGCGTCCCCCCTCCCGGTATGCTAAACGTTGCATATTAGTGCTGCCTAAGTGCTCAACGTGGAAGGACGTACACACGTGCCTGCGTTTTCGCGCCATAAATGTAAGTATTCAATTTTTATGTTACTGGACATTTTTTCTTTCATCACCGTGGATAGGTATAACTATATTTGAATAAGTTTGTCTTCATGAGTAAGCAATTCGATAGAACACCATTTCTCATATGTTAATTTGTGAAGTGTTTATTTCTTCGTATAGTTAATAGATTTTTTGTTATTTATATTTTTTGCCTTGATTTTCATCGCCGTGCTTTCATTGCCGTGGTTTTCGTGGCCGAAATTTGCTATGGCAATGAAAAAAAAGACACGGCAATGAAAAAAATTTCATTGCCATGCCTTGTAAAACAATTTAGTTTCATTGCCGTGGCCAGGTATTTCATTTCCGTGACTTGTGTTTTCATCGCCATGGTATGATTGGGCAAAGAAAACATCTTTTGTCACCTGTAATACAGGTAATACCGATTACTTAGCTTGCGTGTGTGTGAGTGTATATACGTGTGATATAGTACCAAATGTTACATCATTTTGTAAGGTTAACATGAAAACATCTTTTTGTAGTTGACTGTACAGTACAAAACTCGTCAAGTTAACTCTAGATTCTCTCTCTCTGGTCTCTCTGTAGGCTTGATGAGTTTTTTACTGTACAGTCAACTACAAAAAGATGTTTTCATGTTAACCTTACAAAATGATGTAACATTTGGTACTATATCACACGTATATACACTCACACACACGCAAGCTCCCTCACATACTACAGTCTGATTTGAATAATGGATTGTTTATTTTTAGGATGCCAAGATGCCTAAACCAAAATTATCTGAAGAGGAGAGAAAGGAGAGGAAAAGATTGGCTGAACAAAAGCGACGTCAAAAATTAAGAAGCGACCCTATATTAAAAGAGGAATATCTAAGAAAAGAAAGAGAACGATATCTTAAAAAGAAGGCTGCAGGAGTAGTTGTTCCTCGAAGTGCAATGACTTCGCAAAAGCTTCGGAATCTTCGCAAAAAAAACTTGGTGAGTGCACTTGCTTCTTACAAAAAAAAGACAGCAATTCTTCGTAAGAAAACACGTCCAAATGTGACTTATGATGTAGAAAATACTGAAACACCAAGGATGGACCCAAATGAAACGTCGATGGAGCCAAATGAAACTTCTTTTGGGTTATCTCAAGTAGCTCATAATGATAACATGCCGATGACCCCTCTAACAAGACGTAGCTCGCGTCTTGAATCTTTAAAATCAAACCGACGTCGCTGTGAAAATTTGCGGATTGGCACACTAGTAGCAAGTAGCTCTAATTTTCTGGCCACAAGTAGTCCACAACAGTCACCCCCAGGATCACCGCAACTAGCGCCAAACATCAGTAGCATAGATTCTACATCACGTCCTGATAGTCCAGCATCAGACTCTTCTATTGCAACTTTAAAATTTCAACGTAATTTGCAACAAAAATTCCGTAGATACCAAAAATCTAAACACTCCCAGCTCATGGCATTACAAAAAAAATTAGATCAAGTTGCCCGCGAAAGGAACTTATATAAAAAACGGTTCGAAAGACTTATTCAGAGAGATAAAAATAGAGTTACCAATCAAAGAAAAGAAAAACAGCCGGCGATAGATTTGAATGATAAGAGCGACAAAAGTAACCCAAAACAAACTCGACTCCGCCAAATTGTACTCAAGTTTTATGAAGACGACGAAAATTCAAGCATGTGTCCAGGCAAAAACGACACGATAACAAGAAATGGAACAAAGAAACAGAAACGTTTAATGACGGATACAATAAAAAATTTACACAGAAAATACATAGAGTCCGGTTATCCACCTATGAGCTACGTAACGTTTTCACGTTTAAAACCTTTTTGGGTGCTGCAACCAAAAATAAATATGCGCAATACTTGCTTGTGTGAAAAACACGAAAACATGAATCTGCTAATTGAATCTCTAAAAAAGAATCATATCATAAAAGAAAATTCGACAACTGACGTTATTAAGAGCATATGTTGCGACATTTATAACTTGGAATGTCTACAAAGAAAGTGTACTACCTGTAAAAACAGACATCTAATATACCAAGAAATTGATAACTCGGAAAAAGTTTTATATTGGGCCTGGGAAAAACAGAAAAACTCTTACACAAAAAATGGGATTGAGAAAACAGCCATCATCGTTGAAAAAGTACCACACCACGTAGAACCGTTAATACTCATAAAACAATTTGAAACTAATCTTCAGCCATTCCTTAATCATTGTGCCAACATTCGTAATCAGACCGATGCAATTAAAGAAATTAAGCAAAATTTGACCGAGAATGACTGTCTTATACATATGGATTTTAGCGAAAATTACAGTGCTAAATATAATTCTGAAATTCAGTCGGTGCACTTTGGTGGTAGTAGAAAGCAGTTTACTCTACACACTGCAGTTCTTTATTTTAATATTGAAGGTCACACGACAAAAACCCAATGTTTTTGTACTATAAGTACATCTTTACGACACGATGCTGCTGCAGTGTGGGCACATCTGATTCCAATTTTGACTGAAATAGAAAAAACAGTGCCTTTGGTTCAAAATATTTACATAGTTTCGGATTCTCCTTCTGGACAATATCGTAACAAAAAAATATTTTATATAATGTCTCGACTTTCGATCTACATTTCTTCAATTAACAAAGTAGTTTGGAATTATTGCGAATGCGGTCACGGCAAAGGTGCTCCAGATGGCGTTGGTGGACTTTTAAAGAGAACTGCTGACCAATACGTTGCATTACAGAGTGACATTCCTGATCTTGATGCATTTGTGAATGCTTTGAAGTCCTCTGTCAAGGGCGTTAAAATAGAACTCGTGGAAGATTATCAGATCACTGAAAAGGACTGGTTACTACCTGACAATTTGAAACCTTTCCCAGGTACTTTAAAAGTCCACCAAGTTGTGTGGACTGCAGAATCAGGCAACCGTTTAGCATTGCGTCGTTTATCATGCACAAATATTAAATGTCTTAACAATGTCAAAGAATGCCCTCATGGTAATCACTTAGGATTTTATGACTTTACAATTAAACCCCAGATATCAACTCCTCTTGAACACTCATCAAACTGCACTAAAACTACACCTAAAACTTCTATCCGTAAAATGCGTCCAGTCAAATTAACTGATAAACTTGCATTGGCTGCTAAACCCTCAACTTCTACACCAAAAATTATCCAGCCTGCAGCTGTACCTCAGTTTGATAGTATAATTTTAGAAACTTATGATTTTAAAAACTTAAACTGTAGTGCTACAAGTGTACCATCGTGCTCATACTTATGTAATGTTGACTCTGAAGTTTTAAAAGAGTTGGAAAAATCTGGTACTTTTGAGGAAAACCATACAAAAACATCAAAAAAACCAGATATAGACTTAAGTAGTGATTCAGATGATAGTTTGTCTATATTCAACTAATAAACCTAGAAAAAATTACTATTTTCTTTACCCTAATTGATACTGATACTGATGATGATCAAATTTAAATTTTTAAGTACCTCCTTATCTGATTAAATATAATTTTGCTTAATTTCATAATAAATAATTAAGACTGCCAAAAAAGTTCCTAAATGTGATTTACTTATGTATAAAGATTAGTGTAAGTTAGCTGTAAGTTAAACTTGAAAGGCTGAATTTCCTAGTGCCATATACTCACATTGTGTTCTTAGGTTAATAAGAGATAAGATATACCTGAAAGGTTTTAAGAGTATCTAGATGATTGTTGTGTTTTTAGTACTTGTTATTTTGAAAATGCATCTTACTTGCTACAGATCACAATATACGTTTTCTGAAGAAGCTATTTTGTTTTTCAAGTGCAAAAATATATCTGATCATGCCTGTCTCCGAAAGGGAAACGCAAACCCAGACAGATTGTGTATGGGAGTAAGATTTGGATAGATATTACAAGAGGAAGAATGGGAGTATGTATAAGAAAAGAAAGACTGTAGTATTAAAGTCTATAAGTAGTGTTGCGAGTGTAATTCAAGTCTTTGTTTACTTATTGTACTCTCCTTCTTTTTTTGTAATATCTCCTTACCCAAATTTTACTCACACACAAGTGTTGGAATCAAGACCTCTTTTAGACAGTCATTTTTATTCTATCTCTCTGTCTATCTCATTAAATAAAATATTTTTTAATTTCCGTGGATTGATTCTTTCATTGCCATGGCACAGTCCTTTCATTGCCGTGGACGCTTGTTTCATTGCCGTGCACGCATGTTTCATCGCCGTGGCACGAAAATTTTAATCCTGATATGTCGTTAGTTTTTTAAGTTATCTGCTAGATATTAAGCAAGAATATATACATTATCAAAAACTTTAATAAAAGCGTTTTTTTTTTAAAAAAAAACTTAAGATGAAAAAAAACACGGAAATGAAGATTTTATAGGACCTGTTGAAATTCACTCAAATATGATTTTAAGACCTCGTCATAAAAAGTAGGCTTGCGTCGTAGTTCGACCATTAATTCTTTTTCTATAGAAATTAAAGATAGATTTGTGAGTCGTTGCTGACTTTGTGTGTTTCGTAAATAGGTGGAAAATTTCGTAATTAAGGACGAAAATGAACGTTCTGCCGATGCGCTGCTTGCTGGGATAGTAACAATAAACTTCGCCAAACGCAAAACTTCTGAAAAAACTTTATCTAAGTTACTTTTATACAAATTTTGAATGATATCATATATGCTACAATTCGCAAATTCAGGCGATCCATAAATACAGCGCAATTCATTTTTTAATCTATCAAAATTAAAATTTGCCTGATAAGTATTAGTGAATTCTCTGATTTCTTTTTCAGGGAATTGTTCACTATATTTACTAAAATTCTCATAAGAAAGTAACTCAAAGAATTTCAAATTTTTTATATTCATATAACGATCTCATAATTCGGTGAGTACATTATCAATAATTTCGTTAAAAATTCGCCGATAGTGTATTTTTATATTATCGACATTGCGCTTTCTTTTGGGTGGTCCGGTTATGAGGGCAGTTGCATCATAATTGTTCTCGAACTTGTCTCTGTAACGAGCTAAAAATGACTCCAATTGTTTTATCTTTTTAACACAATACGCGATGTCACAAGTTTTTTTCTGTATAATGTCGTATAAAACATCGGTTTCAGCAAAAATATCCGCGAAGGTTTTTAAAAAAAAATTGAATTCAAATTCTTTCATGTTAAATAAAAATGAAGTGACTTGTGACAATGTATCACCATCCCAGTGTTGTGTATTTTCATTCATTTCTTCAAACAACTGGAGGAGGTGTGTGGACTCGTTTTTAATTATATTTAACGTGCGCGAGTGATATGTCCACCTTGTTTCCGCGACACGAGGCAGCTTTTTCATAACGGCAAAGTCGTTATAATACGCCATTCGTTTCGTACTACTGTGAAAAAAAACCGCAATTGATTTTATTATACTAAAAAAGCGTTTGGTTTCAGGATCCCGTTCAAAAGTTTTCGATAAAACTAAATTTAATACATGTGCGGAACACCAAACATACATAGCTTGCGGACATTTTTGCCTCACCAAAGCCTGTACGCCGTTAATTTGAGAGGATAAAACTGCTGCCCCGTCATAAGTTTGTGCAATTAATTTAGAATGACAATCTAAGTTTTCTTAAATTTCCAAAATTATAGAACTTAAAGCTACAGCGGTCCGATCCGCGCTGACATCTACGTATTTAATAAATCGATCCACTACTTCGGAATCACGAAAATATCTTAAAATCAGAACTAATTGTTCTCGGCCGCTTATGTCCGATGTTTCATCCACCATGACAGCAACATAATCGGACTGTTTAATTTCGTCTTTAATAATATCACTCATCACAGATGCAACGCTCGAGATCAAATCATTTTGCGTTCTGTTCGACATGCCCGTGAATGAGGTACTTGCATTTTGTAAGTGGGTTTCTAAAACTCCATCATACTTTGCTAATAAATCTACTGTTTCTAAATAATTACCTCTATTCATTGATGATAATGATTCATCGTGGCCGCGAAAAGCTAATTCTTGTTTTCCCAGAAAGCATACGACATCGATCAGTCTTTGAAAAATATTTCTATTCCTATCTACTTTAGAATTATGCCTTTCTATATCTAATCTTAACTGGCTGTTAATACTAGTTTCAATACGTGATTTACCAAATGTATTTAACTTTAAGCAAGCCTCTATATGTTTTTCTGATAGGTCATGCTTTTTGGCCGAGGAATGAAAATTATGCAAATCAATAAATCCCTCACTCCACTTACTGGAAGTATTAAACAAAATGCACGGAAAACAAAATAATTTATTTGTATGTATACAGCCACACAGCCAGGTAAATGTTGCATAATTTTGAGGATTGAAATGACGAGTACGCGATGGATTACCATATTTTTGGATTAATTCTCGTAATTCGGGTACACATCTACCTTTAGACACAACTTGAAGCTTGTCATTATACGATAATAGAGAAAACTTATTGCCTTTAACTTCTAACAAACACACATTATCAGCACAAACTTCACAAGTAAACACCATTGTTAGGTGAATAAACAATTAATACACAACAAAATTAATATTTACACTACTGTTACTGTTAAATGTACGTTTTCTGTTTCAAAACAAATGTGTAAATAACTTAATATGTTAAAATTAAAACATTCAAGATCGCGATATAAATTGCTTGTCACAATGAAACAATAATGGCTTCCTTCAGAAAAATATAATTTCTAATTTGTCGATAGAAAAATACGACCAAATAAAATTGCATCATTTTCATATCGAGTTGGTTCACAACAGTGATAAACAAAATTTTGCAGGATAATACAAAATCCACTAAATTTATATTTAATTTGGAAAGGAACCGGAACCAACCCTGCTTAGTGCATTGCTGCACGGTAGCCCGCGAAATTCAAATTTCCTCACATTTTTTGCAATTTGCAGGCCAGTGCTAGGTTGTATGTTGATGATTATATGATTTGCGGCTGTAAGACGTATGTAGTCACATTTTAATCAACATACAACATAGCACTGGCCTGCAAATTGCAAAAAAACGTAAGAAAATTTGAATTTCGCGGGCTAAAGAACATCCACCTTGAATCCTGGCCTTGTGTTGTAGCAGCCAATCATAGCCCAGCTACACTCGCAGGAGTTACCGCCCACAAATGGCTGCAATCTATACATGTGTGCGGTTCATACACACGAAAATATGCACCAATGTGCCGCTGTGTGCGTAAATTTATCAATGGGATTAAGGCAAGTGGATTGCTTGCCTATAAGATGCGTCCGGCGGGTGAGCGTCGAGCTTCGTAGCAACTTCCAGTACAGTGTTAGTTACGTAACACGGGCGCGAAAAATTGCTATAAGTATTCGAACAGGAGTTAGAACTTTTTTTTAATATTTTGTACAAAGTGTTAGTTTATTACATAGTTCATTAGTTATAATAATTCCCCCAGTTGGTAGGGTAGGCTTGGTCTAATTGCCTCTTCGTTGCGCTCGCCCATGGTTGCTTGACTTTCCTTAGAAAAGTAAGGCTCCAAAGTAAAGTTTAGGGAAAGACGTGTGGCTGTTACGTTAAACGCATAAATGTTTTGGAGAACATATTTTTAAATCAAGTTTTATTTCCTAAAAAAATAGTTATTAACATATTATTCAAGACGAGTGTTTATAACGTGCTCTTGCTTAGATTTATATTAATATTATTATCATTTTATATCAAAACTAGGTGTTTGGAAAAAAACATGTAGATATTACGTGGAACGAAACGAAACATCGTTGACCTTGACGTTCTGTTTACTGCTTGTACGTAAAATTCAATTTCATATATAATTTACTTATTTGATTCGATCTACGCATTGCCTAAGGACTCCCGAATTCCGATACCACCTCATCTGTTAACTTGTTGGATCGGTAACCAGGTAGGTAGTATTTGCAACAATTGTCAGTCAGGTAGTAGTATCAAGTCCGTTAAAACAAGCCAGGGTCGGGAAGATTATTAGGAATATCAGAAACCGGTAGACACAGCAAAATTCGTTAGAAAAATATATTATCATAAAGTTAGGCAAGACAACAAACGCCACGACGAACCGCCAAAATACAAACACACTATAAATGTCAAATCGACATGACGTTTTGAGCTATAACCCAACCAAAATAAAATATGCTTCGGTTCTTAAGAAATTAGTTTTACATGAAGGACTACATTATTTATACGTATAGTAATGTAAAGTTTACTTTGAGGCCAAAGTCATGATTATCGACTACTTAGCCTTTACTAAGCAAAGTATAATTTTTGGAAAGTAAAGAAGAGCTTGACAGAACTAAGAAATATATTTTTGGGTGAAAGTAGATCTTTCCATCAAAGTAAAGTTAAAGTGCGGTCTATGAATCTCAGCCTTAGCCTCAATTACAATGGCCAAGTGTAGAAAATAGCAGTTTTAAACTTAGAACCGGACTTAGAACTCAGATGATCGAAAGTCAACAGCAACACTTCTCTAAAATGCCTACAACTACTTTAGGTACTCTACTGGAGCTAGAAGTTCTGTCAACTCTCGGAGCCAATAAAATTACAATGAAATAAAAAGTCCTAGAACATTAATATGATGTTTAAAAATCTAATCTGGATGAAACACTTTTCAATTTCGTTTTATTAGATTTCCTAAACTAATAAAGTTATCTATGTGAATCCTTTTGTGCTATTGGTTTTAAATATAGACCTACCTTTTGGCACCAATTTCGTTTAAATATCTCTTTTAATTAAAAAGGTCATTTTCAAACTACGTATTATAGAGATCACATCTAAGAAATCCAACAATAAGTAACTCTTTTAAAAGCTGATTAGAAACTATATCACAATAGCTGAAAAAGTAAAATAACCTAAAATGAAACTATTGTCTGATTTTACCAATTTGGCTATTGCTGGGAGACGTGAAAATTGGTCTCTTGAAACCTTCCCAAATGCTCTAATTTATGGCCAAATTCTAGCCCTGTAACGTCAGGCTCAAGTCTCTATGGAGATTGGGTTTCTCGTTTAGCGAATGACTCACTTTGATACAAAACTTCATCCCCCTTTTCACCCACTGTGGGTTGAAATTAAAAAAAAAACAACGAATTACGTTGTTACCTAAAAGGTGTAAAAAGACTCTTAACGAAGCTGAAAGGCATGACCCCCGTACTATTCAGTCCATTCATCAGCACAATGTTTTAAGTGCGTTACATTGAGTCCTAACGAAAAGTCTAATTTTTTACCCCAAAAAAAAAAGTAATGTCCTAGCAAAAATTTTTGCGTAGGGTTACAAGTTCGATGTTCAGAATGCTTGTTTGACGGCTTTCTGAAGAGTTACACCCGTGATTTTAACTTTAAAATCATCATCTGCCTAGCCTATGATTTTAACTTAAAAATAAAGAACTTTAAGTATTATAAACAAAGCCAACTTTTTATCTTTCATCCCCTTTTTTTTTTTTTTTTTTTTCGGATGGGAAATCATCAAATGTCTCCTCCCGCTCTGGGCGGAGCAGGAGGGAGTGTCAGACTTTTACTGACTAAAACCCATCCATGTTCCTTCATCGCCCTTTGTGTTCCGGGGCCACGGTATCTCTTTCGAATAGTCCCGCAACCTTCGAATAGTCCCGCAACCATCTTTCATCCCCTTGGGTTGAAATTCTAACAACACCGTTGCGTTAGCTTCCAACCATAAGCCTAGATAATAAATTTTGTGATTTTTACTTCGAAAATTAAGGACTTTCCATACACAACTTAATTTCTCCTTTTATCCCTTCTTATAATTATGAAAAACGCTGAGACACATATAAATTAATTTTTTATCATCAGCCTAAACACAAAATTTGAAGATCCTAACTATAAAACTGACGATTTTCATACAAACTTTCATCCCATTTAACTGTTTTAGGGGTTGAATTTCTAAAAATCCTTCCTTATTCCTTATCTACATTGTAAAGGAAAGCTCTCTGCAAAATTTCAGCTTTCTAGGTCCTATCTAGGACCAAGGGTTTGGGCTGGGTGTTGATGAGTCAGTCAATCAGTCAGGCCTTTTTTTTTATTTATAATGATAGATAGATTTTTAATCGCCAACACGCGAATATAATTATTATGACGGAATAAGCTCAAGGTCTTTAATAAAACTGGCCACCTCAATAACCTCTCGCAGCTCCAAAATTTTCCGTTTACTAATACAGGGAATAATATATCAACGGGTTCGATCACTGGCTAGGAATATTGATTTTCATAATTCCCATGATGCAGTTTAAGTTTTCATCAAAATCGGACCCGAGACTCCATTGAGTATATTTCGCTATTTCTCATAGTTTAGTTTTTTCCCAACCACAATTCCAAGCCTACTTCAAAAATGCACCCTGTAGACTTTTTCAATTGAAATAAAAATCCTGACCCCATTCAACGCACATAGAATATTCCAGTAAAATTGTCGACGAGTGCGGCTGTAAAATGTTATGTGCGCACAAATTGTCCATTACGTTCTCTAATAGCGCTCGGCACAGACAAATAAATACAAGTGATGATTTATACTGTTAGCTTTAGAATAATATATGGACTTTCGAGTGCGAGAAATGTCCTATACCTCTTGTAATTGAATGTTGATATGATTTCTAACCAAGGAACGGTAGGAAATCGGAAAACTACAAACCGCTGACAGGTGGCTTGCTTAGCGCGTAGGCTAGAGCCTAGCTAGTAGCTACGAACGTTTTATGATTTTCCCACTA
The DNA here is from genome assembly GCA_941918905.2 of Xestia sexstrigata. Taxonomy (NCBI): domain Eukaryota; kingdom Metazoa; phylum Arthropoda; class Insecta; order Lepidoptera; family Noctuidae; genus Xestia; species Xestia sexstrigata. The sequence goes on along the minus strand of OW799220.2, from coordinate 6,222,983 downwards.
AAGTATATTTTATTCATCTAAAAACCACGATTCATCACGGTTGAGAAAACCACACAAGGTAATTATATTAATCGAAGCCAAATATAATTAAATTGTAGTAGCTACATGATACATTTTAAAAATGTCATATTCGAAAAAATATCATGATTCATACAAAGCCCCGCAGGAAACAAGTTTAACAAACATACATGATATTGTTTCGTATAATAAAATAGGATACGTCCTATTTTATTCTACGAAACCTTATCATTTAAGTCAACATTGTGCTTAAAATAAAACTTGCTACGGTTGAGAGGTTAAAGGTCCCTCTTGAATTAGCCGGGAAATTCGGTGACCAGAAACTTCGGAAAAACATTACAAAATGTACAACTATATTCATGCCGATATTATTTAACATTGCTACATGTTGTTGACGTAAGTGACAAGAGAGGCCTTATGCCTTATGTCTTGACAAAAGCTATTCAGAACTACGCACACGATTGGATCAGTATAGGCAGTCAGGTACCTTGAAGGAGACCAATCATTTTTGATCATAGATTCAAATTTTATTAAATCAATACAAGATGTTGATATTACATACATACATACATAAACTCAAGCCTTTTTCCCCAGGGGGGTAGGCAGAAACTACGGTAAACCACCTGCTATGTTGGTAATTCGATTAAGATTCATGTTATGTTGTTTGTGTTTTTCGATTCATGTTTCATTTGTAAGTTACTGGCAGTAACAATAAGACTAATATGGTCGACATTTCCTTATTTACAACTTATTAACTCAACCATTTCGAGTTTGACCCTACTTTTTTCCGCCCCCTCACGGTAGGTAGCTCACCAGCCAACTGACGAAGGTCTCGGTCGCTCGACCCCAGTCACACCCACACACCAATAGAAAAATTAGAAGCGGATAACTAAGTAATAAAAAACTCGTTTGGAAAATAAGCTTGGGAAAATTGACTAGTATTTCAGGGTCAATTTAATTTGTAAGAGATCTTGGCAGTCTGTTTTAAACGGTCCGTATTTGAGAGAAAAGAAAGAAATCGTTTCGGGAAAGTATAATTGAGGTTTGGGAATTTACTTATATTGCTTGAATTACAGTTTTTTATAGGAATATTTAAACTTTGAAATTACATGCTTAAAGTCGCGTCTTTACAGACGCGACTATGCCTAAAGGTTTAGGCAGAAGTGCGCCTTCTTGCAATTCAATATAATAAATTCTGTTGAAGTTTCTTAACGTATTTTTACAACCAAAACAATACTTTAATCCCAACCTTATTATTCGTTTTATCTTAAAGTCCACAATAGCCTGCGATAAATAAAACATTTAGCTGAAACCTAAACAAACAATACTGGTAAGACCAAGTGCAAGCAAACAGATTAAGATATCCAAAGCCGTGAACTAACAGAACAAAAAGCAGCTAAACCTGGTCAATTCGTAGCTTGTTCCGCGACGGTATTACTTGACTCTCTTGGCTCTATTTACTGGTTTTTTTTTTAAGTTTTTTTGTGTCGGTAAAGCAATGAGGCTTTATAATCCGCCCGATGATTGTAGGGTTAAGATTTTATCCGATGGTGTTAGGGCCTTTTTCTGCAAATACGATCGTGACGTTAAAGCTACCTGTACCAAGAGGTTAACCTGAGTAAGTAAGAACAAAACGAGCAATTAACTCAATTAATTTGTGTTAGTAATTTTTGTTTAGTTCTCCCACAAACAGCTAATTACGTCATCGAAACTATCTTGTTTTGTGTAGCTGCGCAGTGAAAGTGGTGAGTGCCCGCACTCGCGAACTGACGTCACTTGTGTTACTATATTTAACTACAAACTGACGTCACCAGTGTTACTATGGACCTACTATGAATCTGTTTTAGTAATGACGCGCTATAGTTTTAAGTACTTATGTTGCATCATTTATATTTTCAGTTTAATAGAAAAGTACACAAAGACTATTGAGTAGTTGAACGCATGGCTTGCGCCACTACAACCTAAACGCTGCCCCTATTCTACTAAGCCACAAAGCAGCAACACAAGCAAGTCATCAAATTGGAAAGCCAATGCTAATCCTTTCATTATTTGCGTTGGATTGCAGCATTATGCAACGGTTGCATGATGCTGCAAAAAGGTAAAGGTAAAGCTGAAATCCTGATCTTACTTGAATCCTTTTTTCCAATCCCCGAAATTAATCAGGCTGAGTAAGCGTACGTTATCTACGTGTCGAGAGAACAAGGGCCAGATAACATTGTATCCTACTTTCTACCTCAGCTTTTAGTAAATGAGTTCGCAAACAGTTACGTTCCAAGTAGTTTTTAAACTCATTTCCTCAGCCTCTAAAAGTAAACCGACAGACTGGTCCACGAAGTTAGTGACTTATCTCACATTGTGTGGTTCTCATACAGACTCGTTTGTTACAAACAGAGCTACTTGCAGGTGAAGTTTACGATTAAGGAGTTGTGTACGGAGGCAATTAGTCAAACGGTTGGCTTGTAGCTGTTGTACAGTATATGTCTACCATACAATTTGCTATCAAATGTAGCCCACATTAATCATATTATTTACAAACAATGTCATCTAATGAATATTTGGAAGACATTATAAATATGAGATAGTGAGGCCAATACCCAGCAGTGGGTGAATTCGATGATGTTGATGATGATGATATTAATATTTGTATGACACATAATGCTACCCAACTTCTGGCCTATAGAGTCAAACATGCCTTTAAAAAAACGTACGTATGCATTATAAGGTGAGTAAAAAGTGCGCTGATAATGTTTTAACAATATTTACATGCTGAATTACAGTAAGCGGAATATGTAGTACCTATTCATCTATAACACCTCAATGTAACATATTTCACGTAAATAAAGATTATTTATTTATTAAAACTTCAAGCACAAGTAAAAAAACTGTACAAAGGCGGACTTAATGTCTTGGGCATTAAGTCCGCCTTAATTTCATGAAGACTTAGTGCAATTTAGTGATACTAACATAGTTTTAAGTTATATTTAGTAATACAATTGTAATTGTAATAAAACGTATGTATACGTAGGTTAAGGTCTATGGGTCTTTGTTACCTGAAAATAAATGGATTATTATTATTATATTAAGTAGCGGTAGTTAGTGGTAGTAGTAGTTTAGTTGTTTTGATTATTCTTATTCTTCTTATTCTAAAATAATACCCACCAATGAAAATCGCATTTCTCATACACAAAGGATTTATTAAAGCGAATGAAAAGCTGGCTGGAACAGACTTATAAGATTCACCAAAAGTTCGTAACTTCTCGCTCCCATCACTGTCACTAATGTGACCTTTAACTCTTCGCTTATTTTATTCACGATAAAATATTGTTCCAACCGCTCCACGTACAACCGCCAATAGGCTAGTTTCCACCGTCAATAAATTACAAATCTATTTAGTCCGTCAGTTAGTATTGGAAAATAATGAACACGTATTTTTTGTTTTTGTAAATCAATGAATATTGACAAAGATAAAACGCATCAAAACTCGGGACTCGTGACGTCACAACTCACTAAAAATTATAGCACGGCGTGACGTATTGAGAATTTTAAAAGCGTCGTATCTTCGTCAATTTTGGTTTACAAAACAAAAGAAAAAATATGTGTCAAATATTTTTTGATAATCTAACTGACGGACTAATTAGATTTTTTCAGGACACAAGCCTATTGTCCACTTCCACATTAAACTCGGTAATTTTTACGATTGACATATTTACGTTCTTATTACGTCTATATCACACTCGATTAATGTGAAATTCCGTATTCTCGTCGCCACTGAGAAATATTTAGATGATTACTTATTTAAACAACAGCTAATGCAAAAGACGTTTATTAGCGAAGTGACTAATCAACTAATTTATTAATCATATTTTATACAAATACCTTTCAAAAAGAAAACGATTCGTAACACTCTCATTGTTCGTATCACGTTGTTACAATAAATATAACTGAGGAACTTATATTTATTACGTAAACGTTTCATCCGCAATAACTTGTTTATGCCAATTTATTTAATTTTTAAAAACTTTGTAGGGTGACAGAAATAGTTCATAAAGATATTTCAATGTTTGATGTCAACAAAATAATTGTGCTTCTCAAGATTCCAAGTAAAGCTTCTTCTTTTACAAAATAAGATACCATCAAAAGATATTAGTGGCCAAGTGTGAGCAAATAAGCACAACACCTAACACAACGTTGTTCGTATTAATGAACTATGTGAGTCTGTGAGATGAGATTACTACTCCCGTCACGCCTCTGAGACTAGGAGCCCGTTCTACGTAAAATAACTAAACCGAAGTTTATACTTAAAAGGAAAATGTTTCTAACAACAAAGATGAACCAAGTATGTAAACAAGTATAAAATTCTTGCCATTTATTTGTGGTATGATCGATTTATATTTAATTGACGTCACCAACGGCAATCCATCTATCAATAAAAATTTCGACGAGTCAACATGTGACACTTAACTTGTTTAGGTCAATCTTACTAAAATCGAAACCATTAAAAAAGAAAATAAACTTTTTAATTGGGTATGATTGCACAGCGATGTTCCTTCTCCCTCGCACTACTGTGCAAACCTATTCCTTGGCTCTTTCCCCATCCTTTCTCACCGGGAAGGATTTTGCCGGCTTGATTTCGTCGCGCATGCATTGGATTTGTTCTCACAATTTATATAATTTCGTACAAGTGCAATTTACTGTGCCAAAAATACAGAAGAACGATACTCTGCTGTGAAGTGTTATAATTCGTGGACAGGAGGACTCAGAAGATTGATAATTTCTGGACATTTCAACGAGCTATGGTACTCACCATAGCCCTTACATCCATCCTTGCTGTCGCTGTGCAATTTCTATTTTGTGGTTTAAAGTAAAAAATTAATCAATCCCATAAGGTCCCTACCTGGGGCAGACAATACTATTAATTAACTGCGATTACTGCACTACATGACACTGTCTACATGTGAGTAAAAGGTTTATAGTTCGATTACACGTTTGCCGCCTAGCATGCATATGACACACCGGGACATTCCCACGGTCAATATTTGATTTGGCTTCCGAGTGTGTCACGATATTTCAATCGCGGGACGTAACGGCTCGGCGAAGTCCCAGCTTATTCAACTGCACTTGATATGGAGCGGATTTCAGCGTCGAAAAGCGTTTGGAAAAAATATAATATTTTATTGCATTAGAACTGTTAGTAAATAGTTACGGTGTTGAGCTGGTTTATGGAAATTTATATTATTATAAATTTATATATATGTATTACTTAAAGTGTACAGTGTGAAAATTTTGATCCTTTTAAAATAATTCCAACAGTTCCCTTCGTTTTTAAAATATTTAAAAGTTGACATTATATTCCATTATTCATTTACTACATATTACATTATTTATTCATTTAATTTCTAAAGTGCATACTAAAGTCAAAGTAATAACCTAATCAAAAGTTATAAGAATTTAATAGAAGTCTAATATTTGATTTTATAATATTTTAGAGTAAATTTACTGTTGAATATTTTATTAAATAAATATATGTACCTACGTTCATTTTATTAAACTAATTTCTTTATAATTTGTAACGTTTACATTCATTTCGGCAAAAGTTTTGCCTCGGTTCAGCAAAAGCAGACATCCTACGTATGAGAAATTGAATTAAAATCGTCCTCCGTGGCCGCGGGCTCACATCCAACATTCCTTCCTCTGTTCTCTTTCAGGAAATTACTATTGTTGTGCGCGTCCCTCTAATATGGAGAAAACAAATGCTATTTAAAAAATAGCATTTGTTTTCTCCATATTTTATTGGAATTGTGATTTTGTGTTGTATAAGATTTTATAAGTACGCTCAGACAGACAGTGTTCCCTGTAAGCTACACCCAGTTAGAGTCGAAGCCGACCCCAATATAGTTGGGACAAGGCTGTGCAGATACCTACGTGTATTGATATGGTCTCATTTAATTTTAGAACTTTAATTTGCACTACTACTTACTATGAACTAAGTTAGAGATGTCAAACTAGTTTACGCCTTGCGCTTCACCGTGTTTTTAGTCGACATGTTTTTACATGCACCCTTCATTTGTATGAAAATTCTTGTTCCAACTAAATTTAACAGCTCTAAATTACGTCCGTCTCTTTCTCGTACTATTAGAGAGAAAAAAATAGCAATAGCCTAAATTAAGTTAAGTTTGTGTACACCAGGATCGACACAAATGTTAATTTATTAATTTTAACCTGAAACTTTTAGTCTGAAACACAGTTTCAGCCTAGTTCAGGCAAATAAGCAACTGTGCTCTATTTTAATTATTAAGATATTTTGCTGTAAATGTGCCCCTTTTGTCGTATTTTATTATCCATTTATACTTTCTTTTTCGGACAACACTGACCTATTTTATCAGGCTATGGCATCAATAGAAAAAAAGGAAACCTACTTCAATAGAAACGCAATAATTACTTTGTAGAAATAGTACATAGAAAAAAGACACAAACTAAAATTAAGTCAGTAATATATAATACATTAACAAATGTATGTGATATGTCCCTTCCGTTACTGTCTAGTTCGTCAGCAACGTCCGCCTTATTTGTCTTTTTAAAATCCTTTAATGATTACATTGATCTTCGTCATTGTTCTTAGGTGTTAAGTTTAATAGGCTCAATTTATTTCGTCTCTTAAAATATAAACTTTGTGATCTCCAACAAAAAGTTTTCTTATCAAATTAATCTAAAAACGTGGTGAAGTTCAGAGGTCTACGGTGCGATATTAGATTTGCTGAAAACGTTACAGCACAAGTTTTGTGAGAGTTTTCCTTACCTTCGTAACTTTATTGTTTAAAAGTTTCGGAAGTTAGTTAGTATTGTGGGCGTTTTTTTTCATAAAGCTCGCTAGTGTTTTGACCTATAATGTTCTTAAAACCAATAATGTATATAGACAACAAAATAATTACTACTTTTTACATAAAAAAACTACATAAATACAGCATTTTTCTGTTGGCCCATTTCTATAGGTACATGTATTTTGAGCAGAGTATGAATGTACGAAAGAGATAAAATGTGCAGTCGTGGAAACAAGTATATTACGTCTGTGATATATTGTAACGTTGCGTTGACTCTGGTGGCAGCGATGTGGTGAATGTGAAATATGTCCAACTAGAATGACGGTTTGAGAATTTGATTTCACTTCCTGGAATCTACAAAGCGGTGTTTCGATGCTATGTTACGGGAATTTTGATCGCATTCGTCACAATACGAAGATATTCAGTCTGTTATGAGTTGCCTTTGTATTGAACGGCAGGCATAGTTTAGTTTCTTGATTTGTATCTAGATCATGCTGATCTCCTCCTTTTTGGCACGACCAAATCTTGTAATCGTGTGTTTGTATTTATCTTCCAATTTTTATCACCATTCTCCTAAATACACCTACCTATAAGCCTACCATACATACCTACTATATAAGCTTAAATCAAGTACCTACCTACACGAAAATGAGATTATAAGACTGGAAGAAGAGTGAAGGAAACACAAAATTACACCCTAAATATCGAAGGACAGGCCTTTCGTTAATGTGTTTTTTTTTTTGTATTTTATCAACATTCATCAGAGACAGTCTCTAAAATGTACAGTCGCATGCATTCAGCGGCAGTTGGATGCTGAAGCTTGAGCACATTTGTTTGTCTCAGCGACGTTAACCGAATAAACTTGGACTGTTCAAGTAAATGGAACAGACAATCTGTTGGGAGGATTGAACGCATTTTTAGAGGCAACGTCCGCAATTTAAGAAGTTTTGTTTTATAGAAGCTTGTTCAGAAAGAAGTTAGAATAAAATTTTAGAGTTTGGAATTACCCCACTGCTTTTACGTCAAATCCCTATGCTCTCGAGCAAATTCAAGTCATGCTCGACGATGGGCTACCGTTAATGCTGGGGCTATTAACTCTAGTCAAAACAGAGCAAATCGTTAGCATTGTGTTTGTTGCTTGATTACAATGTGAGTTGACGGTACTTTAGAATAAATGTATAGTAATTTGAATCAGCATGAAACACACTCTCTGTAGGTATAACTTTATTAGTTGTAAGTCTTATACTTTTTGAGAAAATCGAATCAGCGTTCTAAGGAAGCGGGTGGCCCGGTTTATTTGCTGGCCAGTGTAGGTACATATTTATATATTTTTTTATTTTTTTATTTGCCTTTTTTGTCCCACTGCTGGGCAAAGACCTCCCCCATTCCTTTATTTCTAGGGAAATAAAAAATCTTAGAGGGACATTGTTCTCACGTAGACTTGTACGAATTTTTCCCGAGTCTGAAGATAAAGGTTTACCACGGAAACACTTGGCGGGTCGCAATAAATAAGATGTCTTCATAAAAGTTGCACGCAACGTGTGTGAAAAAGCTGTAAAGGATAGTAGAGAGCAATAATTTAGGAGCATGAATAACAATAAAGAACATTTGTGGTCGTTGTGCTTAACCTTTTGAATACAAAAATGTAGGTCAAAAGAGATTTTTCAGTGTGTATCTGTTGTTAACAGCATCCACATAAGTGACAGTGACGGACATATTAAGAAGGCTCAAAAGGACTAAAGCTTTTGAGTTAGTGTAGTGTAATATAATTGTGACTTTACCGCGAGTGTAATATAGTACCTACCTAGCTATTTATAAGAACACAAGAACAAAGTGACTTCGCCTTAATAGACTCTAACGTAAATGCAATGGACGTGCTCTTAGATATAATTTTACTTTTAGCAAATTAAGTTAGATTAAAATTGCTTATCTGTCTATCAATCTAGCCTAATAAGGCTACTTATTAGACTAGATAAAAATAAAAAATAATAATAATTAACCATTTTATAAGCTCAACTAGTTCGCACTACAAGCAAGCACCTTTTTACTTTACGCAGTCTCATCTCACGCTCGTCACGGCACACGCGTATGTAGGCACACAATACAGAACGCATTCATGACTTGGGTAAACACTCCTAGCTCACTTCTAAAGTTGATGGTACCTACAAACCTGTAAACTGGAATGTTACAAGACTTCAAAGCGATAATAAAATACAATTCCATCGTTACTTTCCTTGCAGAAGGAAATTTAAACCCACCCCGACCTTGGTTCTCTCACGTGTATAGCCTTTCACGCTTCCTTGTTCATATCATTTGCAGTAAGAATGTGAATACGTAAATGTGGAGGCGAAGTTTGCGCCACTTAACTGTGATGATATCCCGCGGTTTATGTGTTGCTTCGTCTCTTTATGTGACAGGATCATTTGGTGTGTTGTGTGGTGAATTGAATTTATGATTTAAGCTGTCGAGAGCAATAAAATGTATTCATACTTCGATGCTTTTATCTATTCAGTTTAAATTATCGTAAATAATTTGTTCTTTGGCTGACATCATGTGATTGTGTGTAAATAATTTGAAACTGAAACTTTAGCTAGTCAATTGCGAAAACCTTATCTTAAACTTTGACAAAGAAAAGAAATACAAAAAGATTTTTGCTATTGTTTCCCGAAGAAATAACCAACAACTTAATTTATGTCACACAAGAACAATAAAAGAAGTAACTCAGCAGGGTTTTGTTCATGTAAATTATTGTTGTATTAAAGAAAGGAAGAGCTATTATTTACGGATGTAGTCAGATACAGGAGTTTAAGAAACTAAGGAAAACCGGAGCAGAAAAGTAAAGTTTCTAAGATACAGGAGTTTAAGAAACTAAGGAAAACCGGAGCAGAAAAGTAAGTTTCTACTAACTTAAATAAAATACAAAGGAAATACGTTACCAGTAAAGAATAAAGACGTCACGCGTCGTATTGTTCACAGTTTATAAGTATGAACACCTCCACACCCACAGTGTTTTGTAGTTGCAGTTAATCCGATCAGATTCATCCTTTTCTGTATATTTATACTGTGCTGTGCAGCATCCCTTGAGAGGTAAAGTTATCCATTCTGCTTCCAACAGAGAGCATTTCTGGAGGATTTGGAGCGAGATGTTAACACTTAAATAGAAATACAATTTACATACAAGTTTTACAAGTAGTTTATTGAACAACTATAGTTATTAGGTACATTTTATACAGACTACAAAATAGAACTAACATAATTATAAAAATAATAAGACTAAAAGTAAGTTACTACATACACAGCGAGAATGTTTACATACATAAATAAAGATTTCGGATTCAAGACTTCTACGTACATTTATACTTCGATACACAATAGAACGATATAAATTATAAATCATGTCTAATATATCTGAGGCCACTTTTAGAATATCTACAAATATTTTGTGGCATTTTTAATGGATACGGGTCGGACGTTTGGTTTAAACCCTAACTCAAGAGCATGTAAGTTGCTTATGGAACTGGGTGCCAAAACGTCTTCAGAGTTCAGACAATGTTCCGATTTTAAGGAAAGAAAACTGGCTGAATATTCAGTTCGGCTCGAGAAGCCTCGTAAATCTTTTTTACTGGCAGTTTCGCTCACAAATCGTCTAAATTAAAGGCACTTCAAGCCTCACTTCACGTATCAATACTTAATTCCCTTTAAACCCGTTTTTTCCTTTTACATTCTCATTTCTTATTCGATGAGATTTGCGGCTAGGTAGTGGTACTGACTTTAGAACATGATGTTACTGAAGGTGTTTCTGAAATTCGATCTTTTTATAACTTGGACTAGGGATTGCAGCTTAATGTGCAAGAAGTAGGCAAAGATTTTTGTGGGCATCTATGTTCTTTCATTAGATAGGGGGGATACAATTCCTTTAAGACTCGATAATTTCGCGTTAAAGTGACGTCTACATTATCCAATTACAAACCGTAACTGGTGTTGCATATTAATGTCTGCAGAGTTGCAATATCCGCTGCATGTGTCGCCGATGTAAGCGTGGCGCGCAGCTGTGAGGCTCATTAAATTGAATCAACCGTTTTGAGTTCAGTGATTTAATTAGTGGCTTAACACTTTCACGTACGGATATCATTACACATGGCTTAACAAGGCTTTACCTAATTAAACACGAAAACGCGCAAGGTCGAAGTGTTTCATATTCACGTTGTAAATTATATCAATTATGACGAACAGCGGAACCAAGAGATTTATTAATGAGCAGCTGTGATCGGTTCCAACGAACGACGGTTCAAACATATAAATTTCAATAATAACTAAGTGGAGCTTTCTAGAATATTGTATAAAATAACCTTAAATAGTGGTAATAGTAATCAAATTAATTAAATATAATCAAGTTTGCAGCGGTGTTATGCATACCCAGTTTCCTCTGTGCTTCGGAAAGCACGTTCAGCAGTTGGTCCCGGTTGTCATTTATATATCTATGACAGTCGTAACAGGTAGTCAGTGGCCCGAAAGTCTGACAACTAGTCGTAGCAAGGCGTATTACCCAGGACCAACTGGGTTGTGGAGGTCAGATTTAGAATTTAAAAGGAAAAAACAAGATTCCATACCTCCTACTAAATCATTTTACTGTAATTTATAGCAGTAGTACTAAAAGGCATTATGTTGTTACAAATACCAACGTAAAGTTCCTAATTATTCACTTTGTCGGAGAACTTTTTAATGAAAATGCTTTTAAAAATGAAAAAGAAAATATACAGACGCTTTTGACTGCAAAATTTGGCGTAACAGAGAAGGAAAAAATATGTAGAAGGTAGACTTAGTCAAACTAATTCGATTACGAGAGAGTTTGCATTAGCTGAATAAAAAGCAATATCCATGGTGAATACAATAAGTTACCTTGAATAGCTAGAGCTATTAGTCTGTCCAACGTCTCTTGTTCATAATTAATCAGAACTCAAATATTATCAAAGATGACCTTATTCCTTACCAATAACGTTCAAAATACAATGGAATATGATTGATGATATCGTAAATCATGGGAAGATTAAATAAGTGTCTGGTGTGACAGATGTGTCAAATAGCTTCGCGTGACACGCGTGGCACGAAACTAATATCAGAAAAATTGGATGATAATTTTTATGGTAGGGAATTAGTTATTCAGACAGCAAAACACACAGGATCTTAGTTGTGAGACCCAAAAAGGTATGTAACAGTAGGTTTTAAATTTTCTGGTCCGTTTAACGCCAAGAAAGTTTAAAGATTTTACGGGAAGTAGTTTTAGATTAAATAGAAAAACACAAACCGATCCTTTATAATGTTGTCCAATCCGCGAAAGTGACGAATCAACGAAAGTGTCGAATTAAATAAAATGACGAGTGAGGGAAACTGACGAGTGTTACGCGGACTCTTTGTGACGACGACGATAATAATATCTTCTTTTCTGTTGGATTAACTTAGCTTTTTCTAAGGTAGAGCTTATGGCTAAATAATAACAGCCGCTTGGCTCGATCTTCAGGTTAAGCCACGCTTGCCCAGGTTGGTCCACGATGGGTGACAATCCAATACATACCGAGTTTTCTCCGTGCCTCGGAAAGCACGTTCAGCCGTTGGTCTCGGCTGTCATTTGTAGATCTTTGACAGTCGTTACAGGTAGTCAGTGGCCCGAAAGTCTTACAACCAATCTTACCAAGAGGTATCATATTACATGTTGTAGAGGTCAGATAGACATTCGCTCCATGTAAACTACTGGTATTCAGTTGCATCCGGTTAGACTGGACGCCGACCCCGACATAGTTGGGAAAAGCTATGCAGATGATGAACTTAGCTTTTTCTTAAATTGTATTTTAGTCAACCAGTCGCCATCCATCTTTAGATTCTGCTGATGCCAGTGAGTAATGCATCACTCTTTATAGCCGCGCTAACTGCTTTAGCAAATACTTTGCGAGTTGCACCAGACATGTAAGTTCGTACCTAATGGTCATAAATGTACACATACATTCAACAACTAAGTAAAGCCACTTGGGCCTGGTCCGAAGTTATAATGAATTTCCGAAACATTCATTCACACATTCATTTCATTTGCGAGGCATGAAGTTTGCAATTTGAAAAGTTACACCAAACTTACAAAGGCTAACTGCTAAGCTAGGTGTATTTGGTGTTTGTTTGTTTTGGTGTTTTATTTTGAGATGATAAAATCATCAATTTATCAAACCGTAACGTAACTATTCAGTAATCTGTGCCGTAACCCAATTCTATCTGCGTAGCATTTGCATCAAAATACTAATTCGAAAAAGATATCATCAAAAACCTTCTTTATTGGATTCTCTGAAACCTAATAAACGGATGCAGGTCAGGTTTCTAACTGAATAACGTAGTAATGTTGTCACGAGCATCCCCACGTGACCACGTGACCTGCACACCTGCACCACAGTATACAGTATGTACATGGTCTACACTGCTACAACTCATCTCCTCCACTCCACTATACTCCATCCGATGTACTGTTTTTTTGGTAAACACAGATTCGTACATTGACGATTACAACGATCAACAGTCGAGCGTCACTGACTGATGATTATGCAAATCAATGTAATTAATTTGCAAACATTTGTGATCTGCAAATACGCTGCCGTACGCTAGCGGGAAATGGGTTTCTGTAGTAATAACGTTTTTTCGGAAAAGGAAACTTCATTTATCGGTTTTATTAACCGATGGATTCACATAAAATTCTACATAATATTTTTGAAACTCATCTGTGGCATGCATTTCCTTTTATTCGATGTGTAATATCTCCATTGATAATAAAAAATCTTCACTAACTCAGAATGAATTACTTGGCTTATGTTACGTAATTTGAGGTTCTTGTGTAGGAAAGGAAAATCTACAAGTTAAACAGGTTTTGTATGAGTTGATGATGAGTCCCTGATGTAACTAGTATGGTTTCGTTAGAATTATATAATTATTAACATTGCTACCTACTTTATGTTCACGAAAAATACATTATTTACTTCCAAATAATTTATGAATAAAGATTTAATAAAAGCGAGAAAATCCTCGTCTATCTCAACTTAATTGATTAAATTAGTTTTGAAACTGCTAAATGAAGCCGGTTATTATAAACAAAATTAAATGAAGCAACTTACTTAAATTCAGTGAGTACTTCAACTTTAGTTATTTATTCTATCCATTAATTAAATAACCCTTTTCTAAACTTATAAACTGTTAGTCTGTTGATTGAATAGAAGAGTTAGTTTTACTAAATGTTTCATCTGTATTAAAAATACTAAACTCAAAGAAGAGGAAGATGCGTACTCAAAAGCTGCATTTTGCTTATTATGTACATTGTCAGTGTTTTAAGTGTTCACATAGTGTCGGAAAGCGCGTCATTTGTGATAGAGAGGCTTTGTTCAGTTCAGTGAAGACATCCATTTGTACGAAATCCACGTTACACGTAATGACGGAGGAAGCAATTCGTGCATAGATGTTTCTGTACTGGACGTACGTAATCTAATAGATGTAAAGTACTGGATTTTATGAAAGAGCCATCGTTAATAGTAATATTTCTTGGAGACTCACTCACTTCTTGCTCTCTGTTTTAACAACGGCCAGATTTCAGTTAGATTCAATCCAATTTTATGTTTCAATTGATTTTTCTATATGATTACATCAGGCATCAACACTATTCAATCAGTTATTTACTACTTAATTACATCTGACAGACCATAAAATATAGTTCTGGAACACGTATGTGATAGAACCTAAAACCTGGATAGCCATTTATCTCTAGAAGTCTAATCAATAGTTTATATGCATGATTTTTTTATCACTCTAAGCGCGTTACTCTAACAAAGCGTATTAACATCAGAAATAGCAAAGTGACATTATTTTTTTAATATCTTTAAAAAATACTAAGTTTTAAGTAGCATTTGAAACTGCTGATTAGACAGAGAGATCCGATACAGCGAATAAAGTCATTCACTGCATCGACGTACAAAATCCATACCAAATTCCGTTTATCTAGAAATAGATAGAAACAAAAGTTTAAATGGTTTTAACTTTTGTGTTGTTTGGCCGATTTATGTCTTGTTTTCGATTTTTGTCATTATTTTTATAATACTTTAACAATCCGTAACGAAATAAAAAAAGAAAATCTATGCATATTCCCTATTACCGCTACCACGAATATACAGCGACGTACTATATTAGGTTAGGCTTCCATTACGGCTCTCTCTCACGTTGATATAATGAACATCCTCAATACCGCGTAATGTTTGCGCCGCACTCAGAGTTTTCTTTAGCCTCTCTGATGAAGCTCCGTTAGCGATGATTTGATTAGCTCGGTGTCATCACTGAGAACGGACGTGTAGTTCGGTCAGTTGAGTTCCAGGAAATTGAGGACAATGTTTACACGATACTGAAAAAAAAACGCTTTATAGTGGCAAAATTATGCTTGACTAGCATGCAATGGACCCGAAATAAACAGGGAGATAAAACAAAATTGTTTAGAATTTTTTATTGTGTTCCACCAGTATCCGACGCTTTGTTTAGAATGTTGACCTTATTAATCCTTATGAATGTTGCGTCATCAAAGTATCGTTCAAGAAACGATGAGCATCTAACATCAAATATTGTAAATAGACCTTTGAGTCGAAAGCCATTTAGGAGAATAGGCCGAGATCTTAGTTCAATGATTAAGACTATGTCCACGCATTATTGGCTTTAACAGTGTTCCCAGAGAAAATGCATCCAGTGTCTCATTCTTGCAGCAAAAGCTGAGTTGAATCTAACTCTTAAACAAAACTAGAGTTCATGGGAATTACTCGTAGTTCACTTTTCTCACAGAATTCGTAAACCCGACGATCGTAAAGATGAACACAAAGCGCTTGACTTTCTACTAAACTGTGGAATTTGCAATTTGTCAAAGTTTGACCACCATAAAGCGAGTTCCTAGCTGACCCTCGTGTTTAAAACACACATAATAGCTCGTACAAGCCGCAGGGTTGTCCTCAAGTAATAAAATACTCGGACATTCCCAACCAAAAGTGTTATACAGTTATTTACGAGTATTGCAAGCACCCTTTTATTAGCGAGGTCTTGAGGTCGGTTAGCTGCAGGCTGGTAACCTAAATTAAGATGTTATTATAGAAGACAAAGTATTACTTGGTGGAATTATGATACTGGCCATTGATATCCATAATGAGTTGGGAGATAACGAAGTTTTTACGGCTCTGTTGAAATGAATACCTTGTTTCAGAAATATCTTTACGAATGAATAGCGAAGATAACTGGAAATGTAAGTAAGTGGGGGTAGTGGGTTTTTGTTTTTTCCCTTCCATGCAAAGCCAATTAGTCTTGTTTGCTCTAAGAAAAGCACGAAACTGCACTTTAAACGTTATTGTTTGATTTAACTACGGTCTGGGCTAGAACTTGTTCCGATTAATAATATATAAGAATCTTCAATTTTTTTAGTGTTATGTTTTAGTTTTATCAGTAGTTATTCAATATATCAGTAGTTATTTTCACGTTATTTACGTCTTTAAAACACGGCTTAACCGTGAAAGATTGCACATTACCAAGACATTCAGCATAAAAACGTTCAATTTATCACACGCTTAGTCTGCTACTACTAATTCTCATAAATTGAAAACAAAATTGTAAATAAAGAATGTCTATGCGGACATGAACGTGAGACGAGTTGATGAATTACTTGACTCGCTTCTTGTACAGTGCCTTGGTAAGCAGAGATTGCCTTATATAGCACGAGCGTGTGAATGTACGCGTTATGTGCTCACGTCTTGTTTTATGTATCACATGTGATGATAGGATTACAGCTATAAACTGTAAGCAGCCTTCAATACATCTTCTGAGACAAGTGGGTCACTGAGTTATTAGCCGGTAAGTAGTAGAGCTCTCTGTTGTACTAAGAAGCTACAACTGCAACGGATCTTTGACAAGTTCTTTATGCGGCTAATAAGCTTTGAGAACATCACCGGAATGCGCGCTAAAACGAGGGAAGTTTGAAGAGTTATTTGCAACCTTATCATATACCTATTATTTCAAGCTAAACATAAACCAGCAAAAAATATATTATACCATTCCAAAAACTCATTTTACTGAACTCATGAAATTAATTTGTGTGAAATATTTAAGGTTCTTCCATTTAGTTGATAAAATGTTTTCACCGTGAAAGTAATAAGCCTCAATTAGAATACTCGATGTGCCTGAATATAGTTATTAACTGTATTGTATCAAAGAACCATGGTCAAAAATGCTATGATGACTTAAAAAAAAGACAACGATTTCGTCATTTATGTTTTACTAACCCTAAGAACGTACGCGATGTTCCTACGTGATATCTACATCTCCTAACGGTCGCAGCCTCGTTTCTCAAGCTCAGAGAAAGTGCATAAATCTCGGTTAATATACATAAATCTCGCAAAGTATTCGCGTCGCGTCGGCTAAAGCGCGATATTATCGTATTATGAGTTTTTAACACTCACCGCCGTAGAAATTCGTTGAACTTTCTTTTGTAGATACTTACGCAATTTGCCAAAATGATCTGAAAATCTACTAATTCACGCCGTTTCTCATAACAGGTTAGGTAGTAGCTAGTGCTATCGTTTTTAATTTCAACGAATGTCTAATAAATTAAACCTTTGTAATTCCTTAAAAATATCTATCTTCGCAGTCTGAAATTGCTTCTCGAAACCGTTTCTTCAATTTAGTTCTGTTCAAACACAATCATTTTATTTAATTCAATTCCCATTTTCATCAAGTAATCGCTTTCATTTTCCATTTAAATGATTGATTGGATTTCGAAAAGAGGTTTATCATCTTTGAAATAGCACTTGCCTTTGGTCTCGTGAAAGAACATGGTGTAGACAATCCAAAAAGTTATGATGATTTTAGCGAAAAGAAAAATGTTTACTTTACAAAGTCTTAAGATATTATGATGATATTATTTACTTTTTTCTCTACTTATCCAATTATTAGTAAAATAAAACGACTAGTTTCGAGAACGACTTCAAGCAACCAACTTTATGCACAGATAAAACATAACATCATAAACAAGTACATACTATAACATAGTCGGCGCTAGTAGTTATATATTTAGTTATTCTAAATAAAAACAAAATCATATAGTTACTAAACTTTAACAATGCCCAAAGCATTCATAAATTTATAATGCTTTACACTACTCAAACCTTTTGTAAGTAAATCTGCTGGCATGTCTGATGTACTTAAATAAATAATTTGAACAATATTATTTCTTATCTTTCTTATCTTCTTAAAGTGGTATCGAACATCGATATGTTTAGTTCTATTATGAAATCAGGATTTACCAAAAGTTTCTGAGCACTTTGGCTGTCATTATATAAAGTAATTTTATACATTTTCCTAGTTACCTCATATTGTAAGATTCTCAAGAACACTGCCTCTTTACAGGCTTCTGAAATTGACACATATTCTGCCTCTGTGCTAGAAAGAGCAATACATTTTTGTTTACTACAACTCCATGATATGACAACTCCTGACCAAGTAAAACAAAAACCTGTATAAGATCTCCTATCATTAATATTGCTACCCCAGTCGGCATCTACAAAACCCTCTATATTAAAAATTTCAGTTTTATAATATTTGAAACCTACAGGTTTAGTTTTCTTTATATATCTTAGTATTCTTTTAGCATAAATCCACTGCTCTTGATTATTACAATTATTAAATTGACTAAGATATGACACTGGGTAAGCAATATCAGGATGAGTAAGGACTGCTAAATACATTGAGCTCCCAGTAAGGTGCTGATAGGGATTCTGACAAGTAGAATTACTTTCTTTCTTACTCTTTAGATTTGCTTCCATCGGAGTATCAACTGTCTTACATTCTGTCATGTTGAATCTACGTAATAATTGATCAATATACTTTTCCTGACTTAAAGTAACAGTGCTATTTTGCTCATCAAAACTAACTGACATGCCTAGACATTCTTTTACACATCCTAGGTCTTTTATTACAAAATTATTACTCAACATGTCTTTAAGATGTTTCATTTCTTTTTTATCATTTGAGAATACAAAAAAATCATCAACATACAATGTTACCATGGTTTTACTATTACCTTCAATTTTTGTATACAAACATGGTTCATATTTAGACTTAGCATAGCCATCTGCCAACATACAGTTATCTACCTTTTTATGCCATGCTCGGGATGCCTGTTTAAGTCCATATATGGCCTTTTTTAGTTTAAGAACTTTTTTGTCACTAGAACATACAAAACCCATAGGTTTTTGCATATACATAGTCTCATCCAGGTCCCCATTCAAAAAAGCTGTTTTAACATCCAGATGTATTACATCAAAATTTAATTGAACCGACAATGCAAATAATAGTCTCAATGTAGTGTGTCGAACTACCGGAGAAAATGTTTCTTCATAGTCCACACTGTACTTTTGGGTACACCCTTTAGCCACCAACCTTGCCCGATAACGCACATTATTGTCATTGTCACATTTCTTTTTCAGAACCCACTTACACTTTACAATAGTACCATCACTTGGAGCATCAACAACTTCCCATGCGTTGTTGTCTTCGAAGCTTTGCAATTCTTCCTTCACAGCCTTCTCCCAGTGCTCCCTCTCTGTTCCCTGAAGTGCTTCTTCTAAAGTTAGCTCAATGCTATCTGGTTCGCTTTGTTCAGCACACATATACCCAAATCTTTCTGGTTTTTTCCTTTCTCTTACTTGTCTCCTTTTTATATCTGGGTCTTCGTTAGATGAGTCAGACTCTTCACTTGGCACATAAGTCTCATCAGTTTTGTCAGTGCTATCTAAAGAAGCAAATGAGTCCGTCCTGAGTGAGAATCCAGCTCACTGTTATTGCCTGACAAATCTCCCACTGGATTCTGACATACTGGAGTTCCTTCTATATTCACATCTGTCTCTTCCACATCAATAAGACTCTCTGGATGAGGATTATTTTCTATAATAATTACATCTCGACTGGTTGTGATTGTCTGTGTTACAGGATTATACACTCTGTATCCTTTAATGTCCTCGGGATAGCCTACCAAAATACACTTTTCAGATTTCTT
Organism: Xestia sexstrigata; assembly: GCA_941918905.2. Lineage (NCBI taxonomy): Eukaryota > Metazoa > Arthropoda > Insecta > Lepidoptera > Noctuidae > Xestia > Xestia sexstrigata. The sequence continues at coordinate 6,203,051 of OW799220.2, read as the reverse complement.
GTCCCATTTATGTCTTTTCTCCTTTGGTATGTGCTTCATGACAGTGCTGCCAAAGATTCTAATATGACTTAGGTTCGGTTTAGTGCTTGTCCACAACTCATATGGTGTACGATTATTTAGTCCAGTTTTTTACAATTCGATTCTGTAAATATACAGCAGTATTAACGGCTTCCGCCCAAAATTCCTTGTTAAGTTTTGATTCAAACAAAAGACATCTGGCTTTTTCTATGATCGTTCTATTCATACGCTCACTAAGCCCATTTTGTTCAGGCGTGTAGGGGTTAGACTTTTGATGAATTATTCCCATTGTCTTTAAATAATTATCAAAATCATGATTACAAAACTCTCCGCCATTATCACTACGAAATATCTTAATTTTATTTGACGTTAAATTCTCGACTTTTGCTTTATATTCTTTAAAACATTGAAGAGCCTCATTCTTATTCTTTAAAAAATAAACGTAGGTCATGCGGCTGTAGTCGTCAACAAAAATAAGAAAGTACCTTGATCCTCCAAGAGAAACATTTTCCATGGGCCCGTAGATGTCACTGTGTACTACATTCAGTAACTCAGTACTCCTGTTGCCTTCATGAGCAAAAGGCAAGCGACTTTGTTTTCCTTCACAGCACACAACACAGTTCATCTTGCTAATATCAGCCTTCTCATCAAACATTACTCCTTCTACAGCATTCTGCATTTTATTTATGTAGTTACTATTGACATGGCCCAATCTACGGTGCCATACCTCTGGAGACTCGACCACTGAAGCCAATAAACAAGATGGAGTATTTAATTTATACACACCGTTTATGATTGAGGCAGTAGCAACTAAAGCGTTCTGCTTATTAAATATCTGACAACCGTCGTTGGTGAAATGAACCTTATTTCCCTGCCTTATCAATTGGCTTACTGACAGGAGGTTCGTCGTCAAGTTGGGCACACACAAAACTTTTTCTATTGTTACGTCATATTCACATTCTTCAGTTGACGTCGTGATTCTAACATTACCGCTACACAGCACTGGTAATTTGTTATGGTTAGCAACCATAATTTCATTTGTAAATCCCGAATAACACGCATCGATCACCCAATGTTGATTTGTTGTCAAATGTGAACTGGCACCTGAATCAACATACCAGTCACTTTTATGGAAATTTCCATGGAAAAATAGCACTAAATGCATTAGTGGATTTCTTTTCACTTTCATTAATTTTCTTTGAAGATTCTTCTGTGTTTTTACACTGATTGCGATAGTGACCATATTGATTACACCGATAACATTTGATGTTCGATTTTCCATTGACACTGACAGATGAAGATGTCGATTTCTGCGCACCCGCCGCGCCATTTTCCGAACCACAGACTTGTTATCTTTCTTAGGTTGGTTACGGAAACATGCCAACGCATTATTCATATCATTACATTCCGGTTCCATGTCCATCAATTTCGCTTTAATGGCGTCCGTTGTAATAGACATTCCAGCATGTTTGATGGCCATTACCATGGGCATATATTTTTCACTTAATCCAGCCAGCATGATAGAACCAATCCACTCGTCACTTATTCCAAAGCCCGTTCTCGCCAATTTCTGACCCGCTTCGACAATTTGTGTTACATAAGACGTCATCGATGAGCAATTTTCAAGTCTGATAGATATAAGATTCCTCAAAAGGCTGATTTTTCTTGTAAATCCTGAGTCATCAAATAAATTTCTCAATTTTTCTCATAACTCCTTCGATGTACTAACGCTCTTTATGTGAACGTATATGGGCGGATCTATTGTTAAAATCAATTTGGCTTTATTTCTCGCATCTTCTGCAGCTTCTGGTAACGCGTTCGGTTCTGGTTTTATGCACTTAACCATTCCCTCTAATATCAGAAAATTCTCACACCACTCTCTAACACCACTCGCTATAGTTCTCGCGACCCTTTAACTTGGGTACGCTAACTAAATAACTTGAGTTAGACGCCATGATGCTTTGTTCAATGTCCAGTTTATGATTGACGCACAGTTTATTTTCACCACGCACTATTTAGTCTAATCACACTGTCTATTCTCCACCTTACTGATAATTCTGACAATAAACGTGATAAATAGTTTTTTCACTGTGATTGTATGAGTCTGGGCGCATAACCTAAAATAAAACGACTAGTTTCGAGAATGAATTCAAGCAACCAACTTTATGCACAGATAAAACATAACATCATAAACAAGTACATACTATAACATAGTCGGCGCTAGTAGTTATATATTTTGACATTTACAACAATTAGTAGTAGTCTCTTTGGTCTTCGGAAACTTTTTAGTGGTCTGCAAGTGACAGAAATTTTAGTTGTCAGGTGCTACCGTACCTTAGGATCTCGCAGGACTAGGAAGGCGAAATATAACGAAAAACACCAAGCGATACTAAAGCTTAACTGCGTGTTTATAATTAATTAGGGAATTCAATTACCCACCCAGTCATATACCTATTAGTTAGTTGTTCACTAAATGATTCGAGCTGGAACATGGCGTGCATCGGTGGTAATTCCATTTAGACGATTTTCACAGTTCGCTAGCGTTGAAAAGCGAGCACAATCTGTATCACTACATATTCTAGATCAGTACCGTGAGCACACAAACTGGGGCTGCCCGATGGAGATCTGTTTGATATCTGGACAAATACTGTTGGAATATAACGACAGCTAATTTATAAGAGGCATGAACGTCTTGATCACAACGTAGTAAATGTCAACTTCTCAATGAAACTTAGTCATTCGATTTAAAATGAAACTAATTAGTACTATTATAAGCCGCTCAAGACCATTGCTTTTAATAACGACCCCTACGTCCTACTGCCACTGACCGTATTATCGCCCCCGCGACTCTGAACACTTGCCAAAGACGAAATCCAGTCACTGAGTGCCATTATAATTCTACTACTTCACTATCACTATCACAACATATTATAAAACAAGGTCCCCCGCCGCGTCTGTCTGTCTGTCTCTATGTATGCTGCGTATTTTGATGTGGGATTCAACAGGAAGGTTTTAGTATATAATTTGCAGGTGGGTGAAGCCACGAGCATCAGCTAGTCTACTATAAAACAAATCCCTTGAAAGGATCTTTGTGTGACACGATAACCTTTAGCAACTTATAAAAACTATTAACACTTTGTAACCGATGATTGATTGAGCTACAAAAGTTGAAAAAAAACGACACTCCAATGAGCGAGTTTGTTTAAAGCAAGCGGGACTCGCACAAATTTTTTCTTAGCGAATAAAAGAAAATCGTATTTGGAACAAAAAACTCAAGTGCCGATCAAATAGTAGGGGTTTTAGGAGACTACATCAATATGTGTGTCAGAATGCTCAAAACTTTCCAAAAAACTTTTGTGTATAAACAGCAAATCTATATAATTCGTTGCTATTATGTGGGCCAGATGAAACCCTCACAGAATACTTAAAATTTACGATTGTTGAAGTGGGTCCAGGAGACTGTATGGTGTTCATAATACAGAATATTCTATACTTTTCTATTCTTGACATAGCTAAATTGAAGAGTATTGTGTTTTGTGAAATAAATTATACGAAATAAAGAATTTTGTAACACTTCTGCCAAATTGAACTACATAGTTAAAAAAGACTCCACGTATCTTTTATCTCTTATTTAAATATTTGTAAACTATCTTTAAAAGTAAATGTTACATACTCTTAAAATTAATATTTGTTTTTGCTGTCTCCATCATGAAAGTGGCTCGTACTTTTAGAGGAAACTAAGTTAGAAATGCAATTTCCAGGTCCGGTAACAAGCTTAAAGACCACTTCACTTTTATTGTGAAAAACTAAAAGCGATAACATTTCAACAGAATACTGATTAATTATACTGGGTTTGTATTTTTTTACTTGCGTATCGATCCAACCATCGTGTGGCAAAATCTTACTAAGTCAATAAAAGTCCTTTCAATACATATCATATTTAATTGTGTTTTGTGATACCCTCATAAAGACCTCGTGAATAAGTTGACACAAAGGGAACACGAAATATCAAATAAATCATAAATAATACACGAGTTACACTCACGTACAGCCCATTCCAGAAACAGATACATTAAATTGTAATTTATTTTTCACTGTTTTAAATCAGAAAGCTTCACACGTATACATTTTACCAAGGTAGCGGTGACGTCAGCACGTAGCAACGCGTGGTTTTTTATTTTATACTTCCCAAAACATTTTTGTAATAGTTACCAACAACGACTTTTTACTGCCTGACATCACTCGTCTCGCTACACATTCTTGCTTCCAGTATTTTTTTAATTAGTTAAGCATTTCTTCATTGGTTCTAATTTATGATATACCACGAGAAATGCGCTGAATGTATAGTATAAAATATTGTACGTAATTTTTGTGTTACACAAACTGATTAGAATGCTCTTAAAATGTTTGCAAGTGAAGTAGACAGCGATCGCGGCACTTGAACTTGGAAGCAGTTCACGTTGCTAAGTGCAAATGTGACGCTATAATTATAATGTAGTAGTGTTGCTATACTGGGTGTAAACAGACTCTTCACGAAGCCGTCAACCAAGCATTCTGTACATCACACTAAGTGACTCTATGCAACTAATAGCTGGGAAATATCCTTTTTTTTTCGTGAAAAATCACGTTTTTTGTAGGACTCAATGTACCGCACTCAAAACATTGTACTGATAGATGAATTGAATAGTAAGGGGGTCGTGAAGGTGTTTAAACTAAAAACATGCTTTAAAAAAAACTTGTGAAAAAGTTGGAACTTTGACCCCCAATATCTCCGTAACTAGAAGGTTCCCAGGTATGGTCTAGAACAAAAAAAATATCGTAATGATGGGGAGAACAAGTGCCTTTCGGTTTTTTACACCCTTTGTAGTACGCAATTCAACTGATTAACTAATTACACTACCAGCATCCGTCAACGACTGCTATAGAGTCAGTTACTAGTAGACAACAGAGAAGATATGTCCTGCTACAGACCTGTAGCGTTAGTACCGATTTTTTCAAAAATATTCGAGAAAGCAATATATTATCAACTTACTACATACTTTGAGAAAAATTGCCTTTTCGTTGATAACCAGAAAGGTTTTAGGAAAAACAGATCTATTGACATGGCCATCTACGATTTCTTACATATGGTTAGTAGTAGAGTGGATAAGAGGCTACCAACGCTAGCGCTTTATATGGACATGTCAAAAGCTTTTGATCGTGTAGACCATAAATTACTAATAAATAAACTTAACGCTTACGGAATAAGAGGAAATATATCCAATTTAATAGAATCTTATCTGTGTGATAGGCAACAAATAACGTCCATTAGTAGAATTTCAAAAAAAAACGAAATAACATATAAATCCAGTCAGAGAGCGGTAAATTATGGAGTACCACAAGGTAGTGTACTCGGACCCCCCTTATTTATTGTTTATATTAATGACTTTCCGACAGCATCATCATATCCTATGACAATGTTTGCAGATGACAGCACTTTACTTTTCAATAGTGACGAGGTAAGTACATTGGAGGCTGAGATTAATTCTACTTTAGTATCAGTTGTGAACTGGCTGCATAATAATAATTTGATTATAAATCTTGATAAAACAGTATTAATGAAATTTCAACAAAGAATAAATTACAATCTGGACTTAAATATTAAATACAATGACAAAACTGTTAATGAAGCAAAAGTGACTAAATTCCTCGGACTTAACATAGAAAATACTTTAAAATGGAATTCCCATATTGACAAAGTATGCAGTAAGCTAAACCAACACTCCTATGCTTTACACATGTTAAGTAAAACGGCCAATCGAGCAACAGTCTTAACGGCGTATCACGGTCTAGTAGCTTCAACATTGAGATACGGAATTATATTTTGGGGCAATGCCACGGGTAAAGATATGGTATTCAAGTGCCAAAAAAGGTGCATAAGAGCTATTTATAATTTGCAGACCACAAACAGCTGCAAACCGTTTTTTTTTTTAATACAAAAATATTAACTATGCCGTCGTTGTACATCTATGAAACGTCTATGTTCGTAAAAAATAATTTAAATAAATTTGCTCAAGTAACTAGTCAGCGCCGTTGTGATCGGTTACAAACAGTCGGATCCAGTACTGCACTATACAGAAATAGTATTTTTGTAATGGCTCCAAAGGTCTATAATAAATTACCAAAATGTATAAGGAGCGAAGCTAATGTCAGCAAATTCAAAAGTAAATTGCGTTCATTTCTAATAGGTAAGACGTATTACTCTATCGAAGAATTTTTAAATGATAATATATGACATTACCAGCCCTTTATTATAATTTATTTTTAATTTATTTGTTAGTAGGTTAAAGGTGCATTTAATTGACATTATTTACAATATTACAAAATTTGACATTATTAGCCTTATAAATGATTTACCGTTGACATGCATGAAACATAAATTATTATTGATTCATTAATGATTAATAATAGGTACATTGAATTCTCTTTATTTACTCGAATCCTACTTTGTATTGTATAAATCCAGACATAATACTAAAAAACAATATTTGTTCACCAATTTTATTGGTAGGACATAGAGCTCAACTAAAATGTATGAATAAGACCTTTATTTCAATACCTGTGTTCACAAATAAAGATGATTTGATTTGATTTGATTACTGTGGTTGATACTCGTAGTTGGGTCTTGGTGCTTCTATTTTTTTCATTGTACTATGATATTATTTTATTGTATAATTGGTTAGGAAATAGTATGGCGGGGTTGTCCCTAAAAAAATACCGTTTAATAAATCATGAGACGTCGAAGTTTAGAAATGGAACATAGAAATTATTAAAATTTCCTATTTATCTTTTGTAAGTGAGTTTAGTATTCCGTGATAATTTTTTGTGTCATACTAATGTCTTTATTTGTTAATCAGGGGACACTTTCTGAGAAAGCAACGATGACAAATTGTATTGTGCATCATGTGACGTACCTGCATGACTCGTAATTATAATAAGACTAGCTGATGCCCGCGGCTTCGCCCGCGTGAAAGTCGGTTATCGCGAACAAAAGTAAAGTTAATAGACGGCTTTTTTTTTTCTGACACTTCCAACAAATATCATTATATTTTAGCCAATGTATACAACAACTTGACAAATTATGTACTAAAACCTTCCTCGAGAACTACTCTATCCACTGGTGGAAACAACATGAAAATCGGTGCAGCAGTTTGTCAGTTTATGGCGAACAGACCGACAGACAGACAGACGCGGCGGAAGACTTTGTTTTATAATAATTATGTAGTGATATGTTGTGACACAAATAATGCCTAATTAATTAGCTTTGAAATTGAAAATTTGCCTAAAAATCAACTGTTTAACAAGAATCAAAATATTTCAATTAACGGTAACGAGGGAGCATTATATATATGCACATATCTAAAATAATAACAATCCTACGCAATAGGTTTCATCTACAGAAATGATGATGAGCCTATTGCGAGAGATTGTTATTATTTTCTTGAAAAAAATAAAAAAGGTTCTACTCTTGATCTTAATCTTGTCCTGAGGACAGCCACAGGACACGATTAGGATTAAGAGTAGGCCCATGTAAGCCCAAGAAAGATATAGTATAGTTTAATTGGTAAATGTTGTTTACATATATAATTATGTTAAAATATTCGAGAGCATGATAATGTCTTAGGTAATGATCATTTGTGTTGGACTTCGAACCATTTATGTAAAAAAACAATATTTACCAGTTATCCTTGAACAAACTGAATGATGGCAGAACTTATCGCTCAATATATTCCGTCGCCTGAACACTTCAGTCGGAGCACCATCGCACCAATTTCGCCGTATACGCCTCTTCTTAGACCTGCTTGCATTCGATTAAATGTACCGTTTGTGAATTCTCTAGTTTATCATTTGAAAGAATCTTTGTTTATTGAGATGAGAGAGATTTTAAACATCAACGAGACCTTACCAATGGGCGTTATCCATATAATGTGAAGTTTTCTGAAATGACCTAGGTACAGCTGCACAATTGTATGAAGTTTTGCTAACTTAGTAAGTAACATAACTGAGTAGGTAAACAACATTTACCAATTAAAGAGAACTACTTGTGTACGTTCTAAAACCATGATAATGCATTTTGTATTACGTGGTCCGTGGTGTTGCTCGAAGCACATTTCATGGAATCACGTTGAATTTATAGCAGATTACCGGCTCATCCTGTGTTTGTAAGGATTTCATTGTTTCGCTGTAATAACGTGAAATGTAATAAACATTCTGTTTTTGTAAAGGGTATATCGAATACAAGCACAGCTGTTTAGGTATGCCGTCTATAGATAAAAAGACAAATCTTTTAGAAGTGATATCGGAGTCAATGTCTCGTAGGAACTCGAGGCTAAATAACAGCCGCTGGGGCTGATCTTCATTGCCTAGGTTGTTCCGCGGATGGACCGTGACAAGCCATTACATACCGAGTTTTCTCCGTGTCTCGGAAAGCACGTTAAATCGTTGGCCTTGGATCCTGGATTGGTCCTGGATTGGTCCTGGATCTTTGACAGTTTTTATAGGTTGTCAATGGCCCGAAAGTCTGGCCACCAGTCTTACCAATGGGCGTCGTATTACCCAGTACTAACTGGGCTGTGGAGATCAGATACCTACATGCGCACCTGCGTGCGCTCCATATAAAATACTGGTATTCAGTTGCATTCGGTTAGACTGGAAGCCGACTGCAACATAGTTAGAAAAAAGGCTAGGCAGATGATCGGAGTCAATATCATTGAGATTCATGTGAATTCTTTAACCATGTTTGACAATAGGGAACACCTTTTTCTAAAAAAAAATCGTCATTATCATCATCAGCCTATTAATGTTTCCACTGTTGGAACATAGGCCTCCTCTCTATGAAAGGGAATGGGTTATATTCCACCACATGGTCCCAGTGCGGATTGGTAGATGTCACATGATTCGATTTTTTTTGGTTCTAGGACATGCCTGTTTTTTCACGATGTTTTCCTTCACGGTTTTGAGAGCAGCAGTGATGAAATAAATTACACAAAGTATAAATGCGATGCAAATTTGATGATACAGAATAATTCATGAACACGTAAAACATTGTCGTAACGATCATCGTGTTTATTCAAACTCCTCTTATAATAATTACAACATCACATCATAACACATCACGCCTGTAATCCCCCAGTGTAGCGGTCGGTAACACGCGGCCTGGGGCCGCGTGCGGCCCGCGGACGTCTTACTTGTGGCCCGTGAATGTTTTGTAAATAATTTGTATCTAAATAAATTCATTAACGAACCGAAACCGTGTAGTGTGGATACAGCCTTAAAGTGACACTAGTCGACATTTTTTGCATTTCGGGAGGGAATTACTCCACTGTTTGACACTACATGTAAAGTTAAACATGATATCGATTTGTCTCATTATTAATTTTGTCTGTGCGGAAATAGAATAGTAAAATAAAAAGCCATTAAAAGGTTACGAGCTACCAAAGATTCGTTTTTATGGCCAATTTTAACGCAACTTTTGCGCAACAATAAAAGAAGTGTCAAATTTCCAAAACAAAGTACCGACAAAGCACAATTATCGAAGAATTCAATAAAAAAAATTGTAATAGATTTATGTGGTGGTTTTTTCATAAAACTCGATTTTCTAAAAGCCTTTTCGTATTTTTTTACGCGCGTCTTTTACTATGAATTATCGTGCATCTCACTAAACTCACTCTGTCGGGCACGATGCGAGGTGAGAGCGTGCTTATTGGACACGCACCCACCAGTGAGTTTGAGCACGCGACTAGTGCAACCTTAAGAACGCGCTTTTCATTTTTGGGCTTCTTTTTTGGCCTTTAGTTTATTTGGCCCCCTTGTGACTCTTGCCTGCCAAAAGGTTGCCGACCGCTGCCCTGGTGGTTAGGCAGAGGTGTACTTTAATTTTTTTATTTTTGTTATTTGGGACAAGCCCGCCACACTATTCCCAAACCACTGTAACTCCTGAAAGTCAGAATCAACAGTGGCGACCACCAGAAAAGCGCCGAGACAATGAAGCTCGACGAAGTCCCAGAGAATGAATTTAACTGTCTTGGTTCCCGCAACGAAATTAATCAGAAAAGTATAGTGGAGGAGTAGGAAAAAACCGTAATTTCCACTTCCCTCCATATCAGCAGGAGACAGAACGAAACAAGGCCAATAGGCACAAAGGGACGTTTACAACTGGGACAGGCCCAGTTGCCTAGCACCACGGATAAATATTAACATTAATGGGTCCTAAGTTGTGAGCTGTTATATTTGATTCCAAAAATAGGTATGGTAAAAACGCTTGAACGCACGGAAATTTGTTCTAGTTTCCACAAGGTCTGTATAGTAAATAGCTCCGGATGTAACCTGTACACTATCCAACATAACATTGCGTTAATTCTGCCTCCCATCAAATGTGATGTGCTGATTGTTCATATTCGCAGTCAGATGTGGAACATTGACAAAAAGGCGAGTCAACAAGCTTGAAGGAAAATAATTTACTCTTAAAGTTACCATGACCGGTGAGAAATTGGGCAACACAGTGATCAACCTCAACCATGTCTTGGCCAGCCGTTCACGAACGGATGGAAAGAACTGGTGGAGGTGTTGGCCCTTGATGGAATTATCCCACCTACATTGCCATTCAGACAAAAGTTCCTCCCAGACGTCGGTCTGTGGTTGGAATAATCTAGCAATCTTATCACGGTCACGTAGGGTTAAAAAGTCTGCGTCCGTGGTCTCACGTGCGTTATTGTACATTGCAGCCCGTCGCTGCACTTCAAGATCGACTGGAAGTACACCGGCAAGTACCGGTAAGGATTCAGCACTAACCGTCCTATACGCATTGCATAAGAATATCAAATCCAAAAGCTGGCTTTGAAGCAATTTACGTCGTACCGCTCCTATGGTGGCCCTGTCAGCCCAAACAGGTGCCCCGTAGCACATACACCCCAAGTAAGTAGCCCCATAAATGGTCTTAAAAGTTATAAATGACAGACCCCACGTAGATTTGGATATTCTCGTTAAGGCATAAAAATTATTTTTACCTTTTTGACGACAGTTTTTATATGATCTATGAATGAACAATTTCTCTCTAAGACCAAACCAACTTCTTTTCACGGGAACGTTATTAAATTTAATACTAGGCCACGATTTAAGATTACCTTTTAAAATTAGTTGATAAGTTTTTTGCGGTGTAAAGGTCAGACGGTTTCGATCGTGTACTTTTAATATTACACCCACATTTCGACAGCTAAATTTAAGTCCCATGTAATAGGGATCGAGCCTATTGCCATCTACTGAGCACAAATCCAGACTCCGTCGCTGCTACTGAGAGATTTCTGATCAAAAAACTTAATAACAATTTGCCTGACCCGGGAATCGAACCCACGACCTCATGCTCAGCATTCGCGATTGCTACCCGTAGACCAGCGAGGTAGTCAAGATTATATAATTATTATGTCTCGTTAAACAATGGAAAAATACATTTTCTCTTCACAGTGTTCGCACAAACATATTACATACCCTCCAGGGGATGTATACGTGGTTATAAAACACATAATTTTCTGCCTACGTAAACCCAGCTTAGATACATATGCGAGCTTACTTCAGAACCCAAATATCGCCTCAAGAAACCAGTGTGCTCATACAATAAATATTCAAGTTTACCTATTTGGTTTTACAAGCAATCTTATCCCTGTTATTATTTAGTAACAACGGTCTGTAAATAAAGTATGAAACTACTCACAGGATCTAAGTAACGAGTATGTATGTATACAGGGTGCCGTGAAGCCGTCAACCAAGCAGTCTGTACATCATACTAAGTAACTTTACGCAAAAATTATTGATGGGAAAGGACTTTTTTTCGGGTGAAAAAGCACGTTTTTGGTAAAACTCAATGTGCTGGTGGATGGATTGAATAGTACGGGGGTCGTGGAGGTGTAAAAATCTTACATTAACAACTCAAAAAAAAAACTTGCGGAAAAGTTGGAACTTTGAATTAGAAGGTTCCCAGGTATGGTCTAGAACAAAAAAAATATTGCAAGGACGGGGCGAACACGTGCTTTTCGGCTTCGTTTAGAGTCATCTTACACCCTTTATAAAATTGTGGTTATCGGAATACAATTGGGATAGAAAAAGGATTACACCCGTATTTGGGGAAAGAGATGTTAGAGATAACCTGTAGCTACTCAATGATGCACTTGACAACAGACGATCCCTTAAATACATAACATAAACATAACATCATGCCTGTTTTCCCCGTAGGGTTAATCACAGGTACCTATACCTAATAATACACGTAGCTTAAGTCCCATGTAAAAGGGGGCAAATAGGGGGCTTCGTGCCATCAACCGTGCGCAATTCCAGCCTCTGTGGCTGCTACTGAGAAATTCCTGATGGAAAAACCCAATATCTCTTTTCCCGACACGGGAATCGAACCTCTAAGGGCCTCTTGGTCAGCAGTTGTGCTTGCGTACACTAGACCAACGAGGCAGCCTATAAATGAAGTGTATATTAATAAAGGGCATCATTACAATGTTATTTGAAGCAAGATGTTTCGAGCGTTGAAATTTTCTGTTATTTCCTGGCACAAATTGACTGCCATAGAAAAGTCTGAAATAATACCCCTGCTGGTAATACTCTGAGAGGCAGCGTTAATGTAGGCAACTAACTTTCCGTACGATTACTACACTGCGTAATGAGAAGACAGCGCAATGAAGATAACGTACTCGTAGCATGTTTTTACTTTGGACAAATGTCTTGGAGTTTAGGAGTACGGCTTTACCTTCTGCTATACTGTAAATGAGGACTTTAGTGTGAAACCGAATGCATCTTAAATTCCGCGACTCACAGCTCAAAAAATTACGCTCGTTGGGCCTCAGCCTAAACGAGTACAGTCATGTCTTACACGTGTAAGTAATAATAGATTTAATGAAACAGCTATTAACAAACGTTAACGATCAATTTAATATTGACTATGTAGCTCCGTTCAATTACCTGTATCGTAACGAACTCGAATTGTTCCGAAGCTTTTATTCAAACAATTGCTTTTATCGCTGCAACTTCAATGGCTCACTTAACTTTATTTCATTACTGTAAGATTAATCAGAATAGACTTTACACAGCTGAAACTATTCTCACTCCGTTAACAATAAAGATAATACAGATTTTCCTTTATTTCAAATGAGATTGTATAGCTAACATGTGAAGTTTTCCAAAATATCTGCTGTTACTGTGTAAGTTCAAAGCAATTTCCAAAAAATATTAAAAAGAAAACAAAATAAAATGAATACTTCGAAATGTGTGTGCCCACCGCGCGTCGCCTCTTCCATCGCGCTTTTGGACGTTTGTTTAATTTTGGCGTTTGCCCGAAACCTCGGCCCATTTTGACCGAAGCCGAAGCTGCAGTCGGGCACTAATTTCAAGTGATATGACCTGCCCTCCAAACTTTACTAGCCTCGTTTTTTACCCTATTTTATTAAAAATACAAATAATTTAATATCACACGTAAAATAATTACATGGTTGTTAAAAATACACTTAACAAACTTAAATCTAGATTTTTTTGTTCAGTGATTGTTTATTATTTATTTATCCATATTAAATGTAATACAGTACATACAATATCAGAATAATACTGCTCCTAAAGAAGAATGCTGAACTGGGATCTAGACATTCTTCTGGTTGTGAGATTAGATTGAAGTAAGGTTCATGGTGCTTTCGGTCAATGTGGTGACACTTGGGGGAGGCCTATGTCCAGCAGTGGACGTCTTGCGGCTGAAATGATGATGATAAAGGTTCATGGAGCTGGTCGTTCATTGATTATTTCTGTGATGGCAGCATTGCTAGCTTCCGTCAAAGTCCTTCCACGGCTCAACTGCCCACGCGCCAACTGAACAAATAGATGAAATCGTTTTTACAAACCTTTTACGACATTATTCCTCGGTACCGGCAAGTTCCTAGCTAATGAATACTATGAAATTAAAATATATTGATAAACAGATAAAACGAATATATTTTTGTATCAATATTGTAAAAATCTACGTTCATCAATTCTATTCAACATTGACAATATTGTTAATATTTTTTCAACTGTATGCTAATGCGTATCCATCGTAGTCAGTGGCCAAAATGTACATATCCGTTTTCGTATTTTCATCGTCATCGTCTAGAGTTAATAAAATAAATTATATCGTTAGTAAAGAAAGTGTTTGTTGTCTTGTTTTTTTCAGTATTTTGTTCAAAGCTGACAGGACCACGACCATTCCATCCGCAGAGTTAGGATAGTCGTCTCTGACAATTCCTATTACTGGCACCCCACGTAAGTCTGTCTAGACCGTAGTTACCTTTAGGTAGGTACCTTTATGTTGTCTTAGAAAATGTCCCAAGGAAATTAGTTTGCGGTGACTTGAGAATTTTCTCGGAGGTGTCCAGAAGTCTTTTTTTGTTCCAAACATTTTTTATCGCAGTATCTTGAGAATCTATAGACAAAATCACTTATTTTATTTAGTCATAGTCGAGCACTAATCCTAATTTTCAGGAGTATTATAAAAACCCGACCTCAACAAAAACCGCTTCGCTACCTAATATTTATGCAATCTTAAGTCCTGCGAACGAATCACAGCTGAATAATACAGCGTTACATTGTGTCTGTGGAACACGGAGCTACCTACTAACTAATGGAGTGGAATCATACATTATTTTACTAAAAGGAACTCGCATTATACAAGAAATACTTACAAAGACTTTACATTGCAAACCATTAATAGTACATTACGATATTAGTGCGTTAAGATGTAATAACCAATATGCACGTATATCGTACGACGTTTTTTAACACATTTGCGAGGAAACAGAAAAAAAAACATTTTTCATACGTGGTTATGTATCTGTCCTTGGATATTGGCGGCAGCAAGCTGTCGCATGCGGTTCGCGCTTCTGTTAGTAAATCCGGTGGAGTTGAAGTAATATATTGCTCATCTTCATTATTGAAAGTTGTCATTTTTAGATATTCACAATACAAGTACAAAGAAAGGAAAAATTGAGAAAAATGGTGCGAGGATTATTTTCTGCCGTGGCTGCGTGAAAATGTTGGCAAAGACGCTAGAGCATGCAGCCAAGTTTTTAAATTACCGAATAAACTGTTTTTTTTCTTATTTTAAATAAACTCAATCTGTAAATGCACACTGTTGCTTTCCCGCCATTTTAACAGCGCGCTAGCGCTGCCTACTGACTGGCGCCGCGCGGCGATTAGTCCGAAATTTGAATAGCAACAGCGCGCTGCTCACTAACTGGAGTCGTGCGGCGGCGATCAGTTCCATATTTGAAATGGCAAATAATACTGTTATGGAATTTGTATGGACTATAACTTAACTATTTGCATTGGTAACACACGCGTTTTTTATGACCCGCTTTACATATTTAAAACCGGTGGAATTACATCAGCTTTACAAGCAAGGGTGTTAAAAATTAATATGACCACACTTTCCTGATACACGACGTTGATCAGCATCAACTTCCTGCCCTTATCTCATGTTATTTGGGGTCGGCGCAACACGTTTTTCACTAGTCATGTTGCAAAGGGATGCGGCTTTAGTTTTACAGTCGGCCCCCTGCCTGACACTAACTTTCTTTGGGAATGCTGTTGTTGGTGATTTACCCGTCACCATTCGGGAACCCAATTTGCTATAAGGTATGCACTGGTTCTTATGCTCCCAGTCGCCTCCTACGACACCCACAGGATAAGATGAGGTGGCCACATTCTTAATCCGGGATCACACGACGGTTATCATTATATCAAATTATTTCTTTTGATTTAACGATAACTGCCCGATGCTGCTACGATGTCGATAGCTTTAAGTGTAATTTACATGAGCCAATAGGATATTTCTAATAAGTGGCAAATTTCTATGTGTATAACCCCCATGATCATCATCCCGCCCTTGTCCAATGTTATTTGGGGTCGGTACGACAGGTTTTTTTCTGCCATTCTCCCTTGTCATTCGTCACGATATCATTTACACCTTTTTCCCTCATATCATTCCTCACACAATCCGTCATCGTTTCTTTGGTCTTCCTCTCCCTCTCCATCCATCAACATTTATATTCATCAGTCATTCATGTTCCAATAAATTATTCGAAATTGGTACAAGAATAATTTACGAATCTATCTGACAAACAATATTATTTCAATTGAATTTCAAATGTCCCATAGCGTCACCGTCGCCTCAATGTTTGTGCAAATTATTTAACAAAAAAGAAAAGCTAACAAACTGCTAACTGAGCAAACAGACTGATACTTGTTCTAGTTGGCTCGTATAAGAATAATATTCTTTATTGAAACTCCATGTAACAAGATAATCACTCACGATGTTTTTTTTTTCACCGTTTTGAGAGCAGTGGTGATGAAACAAATTACACAAAGTAATGCGCCTGCCTGGGTTCAAACCCACGACTTGCTGCTTGTAGGTAGGGGGCCGCCACCACTGGGCCACCGCTGTTCCGTCACTCCAAGCTGATCTTCACGACATGACTGTCATATTTTTAATTTTCAATTATTTTGTAAACAATATCATGTTCGTCATCCAATTACAAAAGAAATCACTAGAACTTGAACATTATGTTTCTCTACGTCTTTGAATTTTACCCTTTGTCTTCCATTACTCCTTCAATCAGGCAATATAGCAATATAGAAAGATTTTGTAATGCTCAATGAGATGCACAATCATAAGCCCGCTATTTTTCCCCTTCGTCGTTCTTCATCATCATAGGAATAATTATATTGATAGCGTAAATAATTTAAAGGTTATCCTTTTTATTACAGAAACAAAATAATAGTGAGCTGTTCCTGCAAATATAATGCTCTTCTAATGTCAATGTTTACTGCTAGATTCTAATTACGTAAGGACTTGACTCGTTTTTGCAAGTACCTATAGCAATAAATACAGCCCGTTTTAAAACATTTACTTCTGTCGAATGAGCTTGTTTTCATAACATAAAGTTCAAACGAAGTGAAACCATAAGGGAGCAAGCGTGTTAAATAACAGTCGCCGGTAATTGGATGGGCGCTCGTTGGGGGCCGGGTCTGCGTTGGGCTATTAGGTAGTGTCCGTTATGTCCAGGTGGCTTCAACTTAACAAAAACTAGTCTATGGACTTGGATGTTTTTTTATTGATGTTCCTTAATATCAAGATAAGGTTTGTATGAAAGAAACATTTTTTTCTTTGCATACCGCACTTCTCCTTTTCATCATTAGATGATTGCAGGGCCGCTAGCATTTTATAAAAGTTGAAAACCATTACACAGTTTGTTTAATTTTTATCTTCACTTAGGCTGACCGAAATTACACCAAGAATATATTTATTATTATATACATATAATATATTTTTTTTTCTTAGTAATTTTAATTTTATATTTTTTATATTTTATTTTATAAGAACCTAGTTACGTCAGAACTTCCACTGAATCCGCCCTCCATCTAGTGGTCGGCCGGATAGAAGAGGAGATTCACCAAAAGGGCATCTGCCTGGGCACCTTCATAGACATCGAAGGAGCCTTCGATAAAACTAACTTCTCCAGCATCAACACCGCGCTCTCCCGTCACGGAGTAGAACAGGTACTGACAGACTGGATCACCAATATGTTAAGCAAACGAGTGGTTCGACTTGAAGGGGAACAGCAGATTGCCTTGATAGCCAGAGGCTGCCCCCAAGGTGGAGTACTATCCCCGCTCCTCTGGAATCTGGTGATAAATGATCTCATCACAAAACTCAACGCGAACCATTTCTACACAATAGGGTATGCCGACGACCTAGCTATCCTCATTTCAGGGAAAGTGACGGGGACAATCTGCAACCTCACTCAACAAGCACTACGCATCGTTGAGCGGTGGTGCAGAGAGTTCGATCTCTCAGTGAACCCCACAAAAACTGAACTAGTCATGTTTACCCATAAACGAACACTAGGCCCTTATCGCCTACCCAAACTTTTCGATACAGAACTCCAGTTAGCCGACGAGGTCAAATATCTGGGAGTCATCCTGGACAGTAAGTTAAATTGGAGTAGTCACTTAGATAATAAAATTAACAGGGCCTGCATCACCTTTTGGCAATGCAGGAGGATGATAGGTAAGAAGTGGGGCCTATCCCCTAAAATTATACTTTGGTTATACTGCGCGGTAATCCGACCTATGATCACTTACGGGGCAGTGGTTTGGTGGCCCCGCACCAAACTAACTACAGCCTCCATCAAACTGCAACGCATGCAAAGGCTAGCCTGCATGGCGATCACAGGCTGCATGAGGACTACCCCGACCGCAGCTCTCGAAGCCATGCTGGGGCTCCCACCGCTTCATCTGTTCATACAGCAGGAAGCGACGATGACGGCTGTACGCCTTAATACACTTCAACTTTGGGGTAAGAAAGAAACACAGCACACCGCGGTACTGGAGGGATTCCACAACGAGTTCCCCCTGGCGAAAGCAATAAACGATCGGATACCAAAACTATTCGTATTCGATAAGAAGTACAAAATCCAGCTCCACGAGGATCACCGCTGCGAGGGATTAAACCCCGCGGAACTACGGATCTTCACGGATGGATCTAAAACAGGTACTGGCACAGGTGCTGGAGTCTTCTCGGAGGATCTCAACATCCACATAGCCAAACCTCTGGGGGCCCACAACACGGTATTTCAGGCAGAATGCATGGGCATTTCCCTGGCGGCATCTGCTATCTTGGCCAAGAAGGTTGTGGACCACTCAATTCGTATACTCTCAGACAGCATGGCTGTACTGCTAGCACTAAACAACCACACAGTCAACTCTGGGTTAATACACGAGTGTCATCAACGCCTGAACCAGGTTGGTAATCTCAACAATATAACCATTCAGTGGATTAAGGGACACAGCGATTCCCGTGGCAATGATGCGGCGGACGAACTCGCTAGAAGGGGATCGAGCATGGCAGCGGTGGGACCCGAACCTATCGTACCACTCCCTTTCGGATACCTACGCACACTGGTAAGGAACCGAACTAGTGTACAACACCACAAGCTATGGCTAGACCATGGCGAGTGCAGGCAGGCCAAGGAAGCACTTCCTACTATCGACGGCCGCCTCACCAAACGCGTGCTTCGGTTGACCAAATCGCAGCTGCGCACAGTTACAGCCACCATTACTGGACACGGCTCTTTTAATAAACACCTCTTTGTCATAGGCGCTGCTGGCCTTTCTCGGGGAGTTAGGGTGGATCGAATAAAGTTCCCACCCGTACGCAAAATACGCGCTTTGACGTGGAGTTGCGGACACCAGCCCGCTATACAATACAATACAATACAATACGTCAGAACTTTTCTATTCCACTTTAAACAAGGATATAACAACTGCTTGAATTCATTATACATCCCAGTTTCATTCATATTATTAGTTTGAGTTTAACATTGAGAAATAATGTAAAGACTATTAAGCAGCAGTAACTACAAAATGCGACCAAGATTATTATAACAGCCTTTCGACGACGACGACGATTTGCATTCTGCGTCATCATTCTATAGCTCCATAAAATGTACCGCAAAAGGAAATAAACTAAAAACAAAGTAACTTTGTGAGGAAGTGAATGTTACAGGTGAGGAGCCGGGGAGTCCTGCTGTAAGTTATGTTTTTCGATTCCGATTTATAAAATTCTTTAACCATTAGAAAGCTACATCTTTACCGAGTAACATTGGCTATAAAATACACACATCAAAAGTATCTAGGGATCAACATATATTTTTGCAATAACTTTTCTCCTGATTGATATTAATTAAAATTTTCTTTAAGGATTCATCAAATAAAGTGTTTTCGTTTGTCACAGTAACGATAAACCAAGTCACCTTTGCATTAATAAAGAAATTTGCCATTTTCCTAATAAAGGGATTTTTGACATTTGAACCACTAACATTAAAGTTCGAAAAAAAGACTGAAATAACAGTTTTCTTTAAAATTTTATTGGGTAACTTAAACAATTAATAATCCGTGTTTCTACCGCGAACACTAACAACACAAGAACATCGGTTTGGCATACTCAAAATGAGTTCATCCAAATCACGCTGTGGAATGGCCGCCCATGTTCGTTGCAACAACAAAAAAAGGTCTTCTTGCGACTGGATACCCTCCATATTCGGCAGAGCTCTTCTCTGTAGCATATCCCATGCATGCTCAATCGGGTTCAAGTCTGGCGACTGAGCAGGCCAGGGCAGGACATTGATGTTAGCTGCGGCGAGAGTCTGTCTTACAACTCTTGCGGTGTGCGGTCGTGCATTATCATGCATTAACTGAAATAAGGGACCGATTTGCACTTGTAGAGGAACGATGACGTCTGATACAATCGTCTCAGCATAAATTTGAGCGTTGAGGTTGCCTCTGATCCAAATCAACTCAGTTCTTCCGCCGATCCAAATACCCGCCCATACCATGATGGTTCCACCACTATAAGGATGGACTTCCTGGCAGGATTTTAATCGCTGTTGGCGTCCAGGGGTTCTCCAGTGTCGTATACGTCTTGTATCCGGTCTCATACCAAAACGAGACTCATCAGAAAAGCACACGAAACGCCATTGTTCTTCTGCCCAATTTCTGTGTTCAAGAGCCCATTGATATCGAATCCTACGATTGTGCATTGCTATAGGTGGTACCCGTAGCGGTCTTCGGGAATGAAGGTTCACTTCATGCAAGCGGTTTCTGACTGTTTGGTCGCTAATTAAGTTCCCTGAAGAGTGATGAAGCCTCACGGCTAACATCATGGCGGTTATTGTTGGAGCTCTTCGAGTTAAGATTTGAATGTATCGGTCTTGTCTCCGTGTGGTGTAGCGATACCGTCCTCCATGGCGCTCAGCCACGGTACCAGTGCTTCGGTAACGTGTCCAAAGTCGACTGATAACACTCTGACTTGTATTCAGAGCTAAAGCTACAGTACGTTGCCGGGAACCAGCTTCTATCATTCCCACGGCTCTGAGCATTTCTTCCCTGCTTAAATGACGTCGCCGCTCCATAATAACGTTGGTTTTAATCAGTAGTAGGGAAACAGTAGCACTAATAATGTCTTCAATGCGTTGTATGTTTTTATAGGGAAAATATTGACAGCTTATTTTCATCTTTTACTCGAATTTGATTGAGAGTTCCTGATTCAAATTATGAAATGCAACAAAAAGGATCCATATAAATTTATAAAATCATAAATTTATTACAAAGCCACATCTCAATCTCAAGAAATCCGCATAAAAATGCTTGATCCCTAGACATTTTTGATGTGTGTATATTGATATCATGCAAATTATCACAATTTTCGCGGAAGAAGTCGCTGATGAAGTGCTAGTAAACAATATACAAACTGGAAGGCCGGGACACCGACGCTAAAACGTTATCACGTACTCATTACATCATTCTGAACCTGAATCCTAAATAATTTCATTGTGGCCCCGCCGCAAAAAAATATTCGTCGATAAAAAAAAATAATGGTTAAAATGTATGAAACAGCTGTTTTGTTTAAATTACGGAAGAAAAATGTCTGTGTGGCTGGGTTCAGAATGGTGTAGATACTGAACACGTGGTAAAATTTTAACGACAGTGGGGATTCTACCTTGTATAAAGGTCCCTTGAACTGTGGGGTAGCCATTCTGGTCACTTTTTTCTTTTTTGTCATCTGTGGGAGGCCCGAAATTGTCCCCTTAGTCTCTGCCTTATTCTTGACATAAATTGATGATATAAAGTCTATAGGTATGTTAGCAGGTGCAAACTGTGGCTATTTCTAAAGCGCTTCTAATTTCTGCCAAACCCAACCGAGTTACCCGTTTACTTGTAAGTTAGTATTGGGAGCGTCTTACGAAATAGTGTTTAATAGTAGATACGACGTTACCTGAAACCAGAATTGAATAAGTTACCACCACTTCAATTCTCAATCTGAACTTTTCTCCAGAGTTCAGTTCATAAAATAACTACTTTGGACAGTTTTAAACTTGTTTTAATAGAGTTTCTCGGAGTATGTTGTAGAGCGCAACTTAAAGTCAATATCATTTATCTTGGCTTGCGCCCTGGAAAACTGGGCTCTTACTTTGTCTCCACCAAGTTGATAGTTTCAATTTCATGCTAGATGACAAGATCTAAACAAAGTAAGGTACTGTAGCTGAAAAAGTTTAAGACCAAAAAAACGTTGAATGGACTGTGTAAAGGATGACATTGCAAGAAAGGTCTGATGAGATGACGAGTATTAGAGAAATAAGGAAGTTGGAGGCATGCTGCGCCGACACTAAATTAATTGGGATCAGAGCAAGAGAATGATGTTGATGTTAACTTAACTGAATCGTATTTCATGTTTGTTTCAAAAACATTAAAAAAAAAAATTTTAATGCGTTTATAGGTGCTAATTCATAATTAATTCGGCCATCACCATTATCCGTTACTGCTGTTTCGGCCCTAAATTAACATATTTCCTACGTGCTTCTCCTTTATGGAAGCACACTCATCTTTTAGACAAAATGGATCAAATTATCAGAAATACTTTATCATCCATTTTAAATGTGGCCTTGGACGACCGAGCCTGGACCCAAGCTACTCTTCCCATTCGTATGAGAGGGCTCGGCGTCCGCAAAATTTCTAGTATTAGTTTACCGGCTTACATATCCTCGGTCCACGGCACTGAGAAATTAATCAGGAAAATCCTGGCTTCCACACTGATTGATTTTGATGTGCCGTGTTTCTCCGAGGCTATCAACGCCTGGAAACTCGCTTGCCCGAATTCTGAAGAACCCGACTACCCATTTTCCCAGAGACGGTGGGACGAGCCGCTCTGCAGAGTAGTTCAGATCAATCTACTAAACACGTCTGTTACTACTGCTGAGCGACCGCGCCTGCTGGCTGTGGGTGAGTGGGAGTCGGGTCTTTGGCTTCACGCACTACCGTCGTCGAGCACAGATACGTTGCTCGATGACACCACTTTCCGCCTCGCTGTTGCTCCAGGCGCCCCATGTTGCTCTCCTCATCACTGTCACTGTGGTGAAGTTGTCAACAGCCTTGGACACCACGGCCTGTCATGCAGCCGAAGTGCGGGCCGTTTTGCACGGCACGCGAATTTAAATGACATCATCCGTCGGTCTCTTGTCACCGTCGGCGTTCCAGCTTTATTAGAACCCAATGGCTTGGCACGCGACGATGGCAAGAGACCGGACGGCATGTCTTTGTTTCCATGGAGGATGGGTAGGCCTTTAGTGTGGGATGCTACATGTGTCGATACTCTTGCGCCTTCCCATCTTCCTAATTCGTCGTGCTGTGCAGGGGCTGCTGCTTTGGCTGCGGAGAACCTCAAGCGGCAAAAATATAGTAACCTTATTGGTTACTATATTTTCGAGCCGTTTGGGGTTGAACTCTAGGACCGTGGGGTCCGGGTGCTCACAGCCTTTTCAAGGATATTTCAAACCGTTTAGTTGACGCTTCCCGTGACCCTAGGGCTGGCTTTTACCTTGGCCAAAGGCATTGCCATACAGCGTGGTAACGCCGCCAGTCTCTTGGGGACATTACCAGTTGACAGTGTTGAGGAGTTTTTTGACGCCATTTTTAAGTTTTTTAGTTAAGTTAGTTAGTTTAGTTTATTTTAATAAATTTGTAAATTGTTACTTTATTAAATAAAATTTCATCCAGCTTATTAAAAAAAAAAAAAATACATAATCGCATTTAAGACTCTTAAATTCAAGTATCAGAGTTTCACTCGCTAGAAGCATTGGAAGTTACCAATTCCTTTTCACGTTTCGTATCTTATTATTTTTCTAGTCAAAGGGATTTTCCTTGTTGAAGAATTTCATGGTTCCTTTAGCACAAAAAAGGGAACGATAAGGAAAATTAAGCCAGGAAATAAGTGAGGCTTAGTATTATAATGCATGTTAGACTACATCGTCTCATTGCTGCGTCATTGCGTACATTACCAGTCAGAGTTTAACATAGTTTATATTTTCCAGTTCCAACAAGGACTTGAATTTGCTAAAAAGTTTAGTATTTATGAAACTTGACTGCTTGAAAGCTAATGAAATATTATAATGAACATGCAATAATTTATTTTAATAATTATTTTTGCAAGTAATTTACCTACGTACGTGACTGGTAATTTGAACAAGAAGCCACAAATTTAATTTCCAGATCAAAATACGAGAAGATGCTCTGCGTCAGATTTCCATTGTATTATAGTGTTCTTTTATAATACAATTTACAGCGGTATGATCCCGGAAAACAAAGCAATCTAAAAATAAATAACACTTTTACTGAGCAGTTTGCTTGTAGAAAGTGATTGATTTAAAAAAATGTAACGAAAAGTTTTCATAGCTTTTATGGAAAAGAAAGCAATAAAACAACCTGTTATTTTCTCGTACCTAATCCATAATTAAATCTTGAAGATTCACGAAACTGTTAGACTCAATATGAAAATTAACATAATTCTACTACTTTTCATGTAGCTGGTATTCATAGCAAAATGTTACGAAGAAATACAAAAGTGTTCACAAATAACGACACATAATGATGCTGATTGCGGATCTGTATTGGAGGAAGTATCTTACTTATAAAATAACAGAGCGGATGACCTGCTTCCATAATTATGTAAATTCATGAAATAACTTCGTAACCATTTTTGCTTTCGGATATGAAGAATTTAATATTTTTTATCCCGGGTATGAGGTATTTAATATTTTATAACCTGCTTTGTTTCCGTGAAGTTTGGTGAATCCAGAACTCCTTGTTTTTGAATATAAAGTTTATTACATTTTATAAAATATAGAAAATCAATTCGAATCGGTTGATTTCATTTGCCTTTGGTTCAAGATATCAGCCCCGGCAGGCATCGGCCCTTGCGGACCCCTTTCTTTTGCTGACATCTCTTTAAGGCGCACGTGGAACACGAACGCACCGCCACTGTCGATACGGCCTGTCGTCATAAGACGGGCGGACTGCGATTTCTCGGTTCTCTCCCTCTCACGTGCCGAGTGAGAATGTGCCTTTTGTTGCGTTAAATACTAAGCTTATTTAGAACGATGACGTCATTGTGGTAGATAAAATCTTTGAACAGCCAGTAAGTAGCCAATACGGCAGCTTCACTCGGTGAAATGTGTGCTTTAAGTGTAACAAATAAAACCCATCTAACGAGGGGAGTCTGAGGAGACAGTCTGACGGAGGAGACAGTAGAGCAATTGATTGCTCTGATGACATCAGCTATTGAAAGGGTAAGCTTTACAAAGCTGCGCTATTGATGAATGTTTTTGAAAAATCGTCAGAGTAACAGATAGTATAATAATTTATATACTAAGTACCTATGGATCTAATTCTCACAAAACTTCTCCTTTGAAACGTAATGGATATATGACCGAGTTCCTGGTAAAACTGGTAGTAATTTAATGGTCTAGTGTAGACTAAAGCCAAGTAAATGCTATAAAATTAAGCGTTGCAATGAAATCAGTTACGTCCAAGTGGAGTTTTCTATAAATCTTATTTCTGAAACTAGAACGTAGAAACCTCGACGCTAAGCCTCTTTATCAGCGTCGTCGACTACTTTAATATCTGTCACGACGACCGCGATTGAACAGTTTGTGCTGCGATGAGATTATCTGGGACGTTCTGGAATAACCGACGACGGTTGGGTTTTATTGTTTGAACCGTTTTAACAGATTTCTGATGACGATTGTTTCATTAACGTTACGATTATGGTATAACTTCGGCAATATCGTATTTATTGCTCGGGACTCCGGATACATAGTTTTCTAAAACAATGGACCTTCAAAATCGTTGAACCTTCCTCCATTTTGTATTAATATCTGAGTTTTAGATTTCTCGTGCGAAAGTAGTTTAGTCCCTTACTTGCAAATAATTTAAATAACACACCATTGTTACCATAATTATCATATCATGTGCTGCCATAAGCAGCCTCACTGCGGATCTCTATCAAACCTGCAGGCCTAGCCAAGTTACAAACGTTTCGTATCGATTCTCTTTCTACAATCGTAAACGCCTCGGCGTAAGCGATTGTAGAAAGCGCTAAATTGGTAGCCAAGTTGACACGACTGAGTCGATCGCTCGTTCTCTAATGTCTATAGAAAAATCCTACACTTTAGTCTACGGTGAGCGTTCCTACCAAAGAGTTTAGCGATCAACATTGTAGAAACGATAACATTCTATTCTATCATTTTTAACGATGTAAACTTGTCTACGAATTTTCTATTCGTTTGTGTTGATCACGTGATTTAACGTTGAGATGATGTAATTCCCATTCATTTGAATAGCTTTCTACTAATGTTAACGATTGTAGATTGTCAACTTGGCTAGGGGTGCTGATCAATGTGTCAACTAAATCAACTATGTGTGAACGCTCGACTGCTCACTTAACCGTAACATATTATAGGATGGTTTATGTTAATTGCCTATTCCGGACATTGCGGCCTCCCGGGAACATGTTCATAACGATGGAAGGATACCGTCACTGAACCTTTGTCAATGGCTTCTTTGTCCGCTATCCGATAATAGAAGTTAAAAGACAGGATGTGATAATTTTGAAGTTTCAGCATCTCTTTACCCTGCATAAAATATCTTAATGTGTTCCTACAAAACTATAAAATAAGTGCCAGTGATGTTAATTCGGAAAAAGATTTGAACAGCAAACATTTATTTAATGGTGTTACTGAAGGATACCTGGTCTGTATTTACCAATCTCGTCATTTTGCCGCACTACACTACACTGCATACCTTCAAATCGCTGCTATTTAAAATACCTAAAACGTTTTAAGTTATTTCAAATTCAATAAACAGATGTTCCCGTATTTACTAGTTGCAGCTGTGTTTCAGTACAAAATTCGTTCTAAAACTTTATTTAGAACACAATTCTACTGCGCTACTGGACGGAAACTTCCCGGGAGATAGGTTACAAAAGCCTTCTTACGAAATGTCTGAATCAGAATAAGATCGCTACAGGAAAGAGAGGGATTTCCTTTTTCAAAACCGATGTAAACCGTTTACTGCGATACTGACCAGCAAAGAATAGAAACGAAATCGTATTTAAAGCGTTTTATGTTTAGGGGTTGTTACGTACCGTTCTCCATAATATTAGGTATTACCTAGTGTACCTACCTATTTAGTCTCAGGAATTTTGAATGGCTTTTGTTTCCCCCACAACTAGTACTCAAACCTTTGTGTGTAGTAAAAGGGATGTGATTTGATTAATTTGTCGGCTTGCTCATCGCCTATTCGCTAAGCAATCCGATTGGTCTACAAAGGGCGACAGTGGCGCCGCACTTCCGCGTGGTACTGCACTTGTACCAATCGTGTCAACTCGTAAACTAACGTGCTCCGCGCAAGAAAAACTTTTCTTCTAATAAGAAGTGGTCCTTCAATGATTTTCTGCTACAACCCCATCCAAGACACGAACAATAACATTAACCAACACCTGTGGAAATAAATGTGAAGTGAGTTATAGCTGGATTTAGGACGACTGTACACGCCGCCTAGCCCATGAGGTGCGCGGGGCAGTGGACGGGAGTTCGCTGGTAAGTTTTTTTCAAATCACACCCACTAACTCCTACACAGGGGTCTTAGAATATTAAATATTTCAGAACTGAAAGTGTAGTAAGAGAACCATAAAAACCCGACTGCTATAAAAAATAGAAACGCAAAAAACAAGCATATTTTGAATTAAATAAAAGATGGAGGGCGGCGGGTCCCATTGGAGTACAAAATTATAAAATAGAATGGGTCATGCCTGCTTTTATTCATATATTGACTATTATTTTCTTTTGTTTTGCAGAAAACTTCGATTAAATTTAATGACACGAGCATTTATTTCCACATTCTTTTTCACCGGTAGATTAGCAATAATATTAATTGTAAATCTATTTCCCCACGTTTGCTCTGGCGCCCCTAGGGAATCGACTGAGTGAAAAGGTTGGCGATGCGTCACACACCAGATAATGATTAAAATATACGCTCCATTACATTTTATTTAAAGTTTCTATTTGTTGTTTACACATTAATTTAATTTCTTTGAGGTTTAATTAGAAACAGTGAATTTATTTTAAGTTTTAACAACAAAGGTGCGCATGCTCAATTGAATCAATAAAAATGGTCACTACACTGTTATAGAAATAGGGGAATATTTAATCATTTCGTTCGTGTAAATCAGTGGTTCCCAACCTTTCTTGGACCTGGGACCACTTTGGTGTCTTTATTGTTAGCAGGGGCTATAAGGTCCTAGATAAACATGGACCAAGACAGGATTATATCATGATTGGTTATGAATCTTTAACTCACACAATGCAAAAATTTGAAAATGGGATGAAAGCGTTTAGAATTAAGATAGTGAAGGATACAAATGCGATCGAAGTAACCTCGAAAAAATTTGCAATCATTTTTACGGAAACAGGACTATGTTATTAGATTCTTAAAAAAACTTTTACTCCTTGCCTCTGATAGGTTCAATTGGATTGAGCTTGCATCTTCTGTGTAAGTTAAAAAGTACGAATAACATTTTAACCTTTTGTGGACCATATTCGAGGCTCCTGCGGACCCTGGTGGTCCGCGGACCATAGGTTGGGAACCACTGGTATAAATCGCATATACAGTGGCATATTCAGCATTCTTGATAAGTGTTTAAATGGCAGAAGGATAACAGGGGAAAATGGATGACGACAATAGATGGGAAGTAATGGATGACCCAATACTGCGGAGTACGATTGTCACCCAGCATGATGTATCTAGCTCACTGCATTATGCCTGTCACGTGAATAAGCTCAGGTAATATATTATTATTGCGTTTGATGATAATAAATACTCATTTATTATCATCAAAATTAATTATATTCGTCTGGCAATGTAATGAAAAATTACAAGATCAACGATAAGATAGGGAGTTATTTAGTTTATATATTGTGTTAGAAACAATCAGATGATCCATAGTTATACAAGAACCGGGCTATGAAGCAGAACATACCGCAGAATTATTGTCTCGTAGTTCTTATTAGAACGAAACAGGCAAGCCCCGAGCCCACCAGCCGTTATGAGTATAAATGACACATAACAAAAAAACAAATCAAATAAATTGCATCGTAAAAACACTATTTGCAGTAAATCATAATAATATTTATGAATGAAACGGGTGGAACTGTCGAGTTTAGACAAAAACCTGGTAAAAAAAATATGCGAAAATGGGTACGCTCAAGTTATAGTACAGTCAAGCTATACAATACCAGTTTATGCGCAAATCTATACAAAGCGAGGCCATGTTATACTGGTAATGTATAGCTTGATGTGTCGCCGTTTGTTCAATCCGAAGATATTTGAATGCTTGTGAAAATAAATGAGATTTCTTCAAAACATTTTCATTTCCCTTGTTTGTGTCTGCAATTGACCATTATTTACAAAGTTTTACAGTAAAACTAAATTTCCAAACGTTTTGGGAACGATGACTGAAATGTTCCAGTTACCCAGACATTTGTTTACACAATATAATGCAACGCTTTTCGTTTATATTTTATTGTTCTATTAATTTATTTTTAAAGTACCTAACCTAAGATTTGGTTGTCTCAAATGGGAACATTTTCGTTAAATGCAAATGTATTAGTAATAAAATAAGTGAAATGTAGAGAACATGGTTATCAGATTTACTCGACTTTTAGTATTCTTTGAAAACAAAAATGTAACGTAGGTTTAATTCTAGCACTAGTAGGACATAACCGCCATTTTACGTATAAAAATAAAATAAACAAAAAGGGATTTATTCTGAAAATGTCAACTGTAATTTGGAAATAATATTTTTGCATAATTATAATAACTTTCCACAAACAATCCTTGCATTCATGCTGACACCAGCATAATGTAAAAACCTACTTAATCTACAGGTAGCCAAAATATATTTTGCTTTAATGCATTAGCTTCGCAAAACGACACAAAAAGACGGCCGCCGGAATACCATGAACACACACACAAGAGCCTACAAGATTATACACTAAGAACTGATTGGTTGTACTGAGTGAAGTCTTATCACCTGTAGTTTAATTATTATTTGAGAAAATAACAATATTATATAAATTTAAAATAACCTTATCAAACTTAACAATAAACTTGCAAAATGGCGTCAAATGCTCCTCCTCAACGCTGTCAACTGAGAATTTGCCCAAAAGACTGGCGGGCGGCGTTGCCACGTTGTATGGCAACGCCAAGCCTTTGGCCAAGGTAACAGCCAGCCCTTTGAAATTTCCTTAAAAAGGCTGTGAGCCGTGAGTGAGTCCGTCAGGATTTCAAAACATCTTTGGTTAATGATTTCATCCTCCATGAGCTTGAAAACCACCCATTTCTGACTTCTGTCGGCCTAAACAATCTACATTTTGCATACCGACACATACTACTCTGTCAAGAAAGTACCGGGAAAAGATCAATAATACACAAAATGTCTGTTATTCATCCAAATTTATGTTATCACCTTCAAAGTATGCTCCTTTAGAAACGAAACACTTGCGCCAACGAATAATCCATTCATCAAAACATTTTTTAGACGCTGCTTCCGGAATTGAGTTCAGTTCTCGCCGCGAATTCTCCTTTATGTCTTCTATCGATTGAAAACGGGTGCCACGAAGTGGTAATTTGAGTTTAGGAAAAAGAAAAAAGTCAGCAGGAGCCATATCTGGTGAATATGGTGGTTGCTGGATGGTATTTGTTGAGTGTTTGGTCAAAAATTCGTTCACAATGATAGCCTTGTGCGAAGGCGGATTGTCGTGGTGCAAAATCCAAGAATTTTCTTTCCACAAATCTGGCCTTTTTCGTCGAATTTGCTCTCTTAAACGCCGCATAACGCTCAAATAATATTCTTTATTTACCGTTAGACCTTCCGGTAAGAATTCAGAGTGCACAACACCGCGAGAAAACAGTCAAAATGACTTTGACTTTTGATCGACTTTGGCTTGGTTTTTTCGGTTTCGGTTCAGTTGGAAGGCGCCACTCCGAAGCTTGTTGACTAGTTTGCATGTCAAACTCGTAAACCCACGTCTCGTCACCAGTAACAATGCGTTTCATGAGTGTTGGGTCCGAACTGACTCGTTCTAGCATGTCCTCAGTGACTTTCATGCGATTGAGTTTTTGGAGAAAATTCAGATCTTTTGGGACTAGCCGAGCAGCAACATGTTTCATACCCAAATGATTGGTTAAAAAGGTTACGGATCGACTCGTGAGATACAGAAAGTTCGGCGGCTATCTCTCTCAGAGTTGAATGGGGATTTTCAGTCACTATTTTCTTCACTTTTGCGATGTTAACTTTAGTTGCAGACGTTGACGGCCTACCAGAGCGAGGCAAATCTTCCATCACATCTCGACCGCTTTTGAACGCTTTGAACCACTCATAAGCACGAGTTTTTGATAAAGTCGATTCACCGTAAGCCTTCTGTAACATTTTCAGTGACTCCGAACACGAAATTCCATTGGCGATGCAAAATTTAAGACAAACTCTTTGTTCGATATTTTTGTCCATTATGAAATTCGCAATACACACTATATATGATATTACTAAAACCAGCACTGTATTTAATATAAATAACAGATGCAACTCAAACTCCGCGCCAAAATGGAAAACAGTTGTGCCAATCTAACAACTACAAAAAAACAAAAATTTTAATTTGGAACCATAAACAAATCATCCATTCCCGATACTTTTTTGACTGAATGTAATTTTAATCACGCCATGCTAAGTCGAAGTATTCACGTTTTGCGTTTTTTACAACAGTTATCGACGCGAAATAAATAAAATAGGAAATTATTCGGTAAATGTTACAATTTATTTGTGTGTGTGCCGTGCGATGTAGTCTATTACAAGTTGTAATAGTGCTGTATTTATCGTACAGATAATGGTTCGAAATTCGAAATCGTGACGTGTTCACATGTGATTTAGATTACATTTGAACAGAATATTTTTCAAGTTGTTTCGTTTCAGTTTCAAAAGACTAAATATGATATTGTATATGAGAATTTTATTTCAGACCATCAATTCCTTCCAAATAAGGGTTCCATTTTTACCCTTTTGCAACGGAACCCTTAAAAAGTCAGCTTAATCTCTTCATTGCAAATATTGGTGTTGATTCTGTTGTGCACAAACTAAACTTAATTTAGGCTATTGGTCTTTTCCTAAAAGGCAGTGCAAGAAAAGGACGGTTATAGCTATGAACTAAGTATATCAAACTAGTTTATGCCTTGCACTTCACCGTGTTTTTAGTCAACATGTTTTTACGTGCACCCTTTTTTTTTTTTTTTTTTTTTTTTTTTTTTTTTTTCGGATGGGAAATCATCAAATGACTTCTCCCGCTCTGGGCGGAGCAGGAGGGAGTGTCAGACTTTTACTGACTAAAACCCATCCATGTTCCTTCATCGCCCTTTGTGTTCCGGGGCCACGGTATCTCTTTCGAATAGTCCCGCAACCCCGGCAGGCATCGGTCCTTGCGGACCCCTCCTTTTTGCTGACTCTCTTTGAGGCGCGCGTGGAACACGAACGCGCCGTCGACACGGCCTGTCGTCATGAGACGGACGGACGGCGAGCTAGCCCATAGCCCACCGTCCACAGGCCCGCGCCTACGGTGGCCGGGGGCCACGTGGTGGCCCCCGACGCCCGGGGCGTCTCCCGCGGCGGCCGGGACGCTGTGAGGTTCTCTCCCTCTCACGTTCCGCCACCTCCTTCTCTAGCATTACTGCTTCGCAGAAGGAGGTGACGGCGTCCCATTCCGTCTCGCTCCGGACCATGGCTTGCACCAGGGCCGGACGCGAGAGGTCGCCGCCGCCAATCGCCGCTTCGAGGACACGGCGGTACTCCGCCCACGCGGGGCACACCTCCACCGTGTGCTCCACCGTGTCCTCCGGTCGATCCTCGCAGTGGAAACACCCGGGCGTTTCCTCCCGCCCGATTCGGTGCAGGAACCTCCCGAAAACACCGTGTCCGGTGAGGACCTGCGTCAGGCGGAAGGTGAGGACGCCGTGGCGTCTCTCCAGCCACTCCTCAAAGAGGGGACTTATCGCCACTATCGTGGCGTGCCCTGCACGGGGTTGCGACAGTCGCTCTCTCCATGTCGCCATGAGATCCCGCCGGAAGTCTGTCCGCTGAGCGACAATTTGTCGCGGCAGCGGAGTTTCCCCCCGGCGAAGCGCCTCCGCGCGCCATTCATGCAGGCACGCGAGGACTATCGCCTCCAGATCCCATGGCGGCAATCCGGCAAGGAGGCACGCCGCCTCGCGGGCGATCGTGCGGTACCCACGGGCCAGCCTTACGGCTACCACCTTTTGGGGCGCGTTCAGGTAGTGGGCTGCACGCAGCCTCAAGGAACGCGCCCACACCGGGGCCCCGTAAAGGGCCATGGACCGCACGACCCCCGCGTAGAGCCTCCGGCAGGAGGCGTTCGGCCCCCCCAGGTTGGGCAGGAGCCGCCTGAAGGCAGCCCCAGTCCGTTCCAGTTTGGGGGCCAAACGTCGGAAGTGCTCCACGAAGTTCCACCGGCTGTCGAGGACGAGTCCTAGGTACTTCAAAGTCGACTCGACACCGATGGATACCCCTCCTACCGTGAGTAAGGATCCCGGAGGTGGCGCATTCCGAGGCCCATGAAAGCACATGGCCTCGGACTTGTGCAATGCCACCTCGAGACCCAGTTGCCGGATCCTCTCAACGACTATCGCAACCCCGCGTGTCATAGCTTCGGCCGCCGCCTCGTGCGACCCCCCCTGTGCCAGCACCAGCGTGTCGTCTGCATAGCAGACCACACTGACGCCGCTAGGGAGGTCGGCGCGCAGCACCCAGTCGTACCCGATGTTCCACAAGGACGGCCCTAGGACCGATCCCTGCGGGACACCGCACGACATCTCTCGCCGGTTCCATTCTCCGCTGCGACCGGGGTAGATGACGGCTCTATCCGTCAGGTAGTCCCCGACCACACGACGAAGGTAGGTCGGCACCCGGTGATACCGGAGTGCCTCCCTAATGCAGCTCCAGGGCATGGAGTTGAAGGCATTGGCGATGTCTAGAGACACCGCCAAGACAACCCCACCCCGGGACACTGCATCCCCCGTCGTGAGGGCTCTCACGCGCATGATGGCGTCCACCGTAGAGCGCCCCTTGCGGAAACCAAACTGGTGCTCCGCAAGATCCGGCCCCGTCCCCGCAAGGTGCTCGGCGAGGCGGTTTGCAATGACTCTTTCGAAGAGCTTGCCCATCTCGTCGAGCAACACTATGGGCCGGTATGCGGACGGAGAGTCCGCAGGGCGCCCCGGCTTCCGAATGAGGACCAGCTTCCCCGTCTTCCAACGAAGCGGGAACTGGCCTCTCTCCAAACATGCGCTTAAGAGCCCCTCCAGTCGGGGCCCGAGAGCCTCCGAGGCCAGGACCCAGGCTTTGCCAGGCAAGCCGTCAGGTCCCGGGGCGGTATTTTTGGCACTGAGCCTGCGTACCGCCACTCTCAGGTCTACCCCAGTCACTTCCGGAGTGTCGTCGTCGTCGTCCTGGTGGTCCGCTTCAAGCACCGCAGGTGGCGGAGCCATAGGCGGGGGGGGATGTTCTCCCCGCGTAGGGAACAGAGTTCTCACCACGTCCTCCACGAGCTCAGGCCGGAGACTCTGCGTCAGTGGGGGGGCCCAGGTGCGGAGTTTATCCCGCACCATCTTGTAAGGCCGCCCCCACGGATCTCTGTCGAGAGTCCCCAGCAACTCCTCGCGGGCCAGGTCTCTGGCCCGCAGGACAGCTTCGCGGAGGGCGGTCTTCGCCGCTCTGTACCCCTCATAAAGCTCCGCCTCGATGGCTGCCGCATTCGGTGGGCGGATGCGGAGCCTGCGATGCCTGGCGTACAGGTGTCGCGCAGCCACGCACGCCTCGCGCAGAGACGTCAGCTCTCGCGACCACCAGTACACCTGACGTCGGGCGCTTCCTGGCCGGACTCGGGGCATTGCCACGTCACATATATCGGACATGGCCTCCTGGAACCACCCTACCTCATTGTTAATGTCGGCAGGCCTGTCTGGTGATGTCACCCAGGCCTGCACGATCGAGGCTTCCAGGAGGAGCTCCCGGTCCAGCTGCTTCAGCGCCCAACGCGGACCACTCGGGGCCTGTTGGACCGGCGCGCTTGAGGTCTGGGTGGAGACGTCAAACCGGATGTACCGGTGGTCGGAATAGGTCTCCACCCCCTCCATGACACGCCAGTCAACGACACGCGGTGACAGAGCGGGGCTAGCGAACGAAATGTCCACTACCGACTCGCCCCGCATCCGCACACACGTGGGAACAGAACCCCGATTTAGGACGACCAGGCCCTTCTCCAGAGCCCAGTCCTCCACCATTCTTCCCCGCACGTCTGTGCAACGGGAACCCCAAGCCAAGTTCTTGGCGTTGAAGTCCCCGAGGACAAGTACGGGGAGGGAATGGTTTCCGACGACGACACTCAACTCCGCAAGGGAGTTGTGGAACTCGGCGAGAGTTCGGCTCGGGGAGAAGTAGACTCCCACCACGACAATCTCCCCGAACCGTGCTGCTACGCACCCCCGACCCCTCCTGACACTTTCAAGGGTCGGGGTGCCGGCGGCGGCCGACGACACAATGGTCACTGAGCCGCTAAGGTCCGCCACCCAGTCTTCCCTGGGCAGGACAAAATACGGCTCAGCGACCACAGCGATGTTTATCGACCACTGCGCCATGCTCTGGAGCAACAGATCCTGAGCGCAGGCGCAGTGGTTGATATTCGCTTGGAGGAAGCGTAATGGAGCCGTTATTGGCATTCCATTACCGCTTCCTCCACTCGGGCCCCCTGTGAGGGCCCCGCTGCACGTGCAACTGTCGCGACGGCGGTGGTGGCAACAGCGGTAGCGGCGGCGGTTGCGGCTGCGGCGGTGGCGACGGTGACGGTGGTGGTGGCGGTGGAGGGTCCTCCCCTGCCTCTGGCCTTGGCCTTGGCG
This sequence comes from Xestia sexstrigata, assembly GCA_941918905.2. NCBI lineage: Eukaryota > Metazoa > Arthropoda > Insecta > Lepidoptera > Noctuidae > Xestia > Xestia sexstrigata. Next base: position 6,167,072 of record OW799220.2, on the reverse strand, counting down.
GGTGCAGCGCAGGCCTTGCTGCCAGCCCGGTGATCAGCCGGCTTGCCAGACGCCGCGCATGCAGCGCAGTGCGGCGTGGCGCAGCAAGTCGCGGATGTGTGACCAGGCTGACTGCAACGGAAGCAGAGGCCGCTGCGGTCGACCTCCGAGGCGCATTGCACCGACACATGGTGTCCCACATGGCAGCGGTAGCACCTCAGAGGTCTGGGCTCCAGCAGCTTCACCTGCGCTGACACCCAGCCCACCAGTAGCCTACGGCCCTCCACAATTGCCTTGGCCGCCGTCACAGGGCAGCTTACCGTAACGGTTCGCATGCCCGTGGAGTCCGGACGAAGGGCGCCTGCCCTGACCTGATCGGCAGGGCACCCTCCGGACCTGGCAACGGCGGCCACCACCTCCTCCTCGGTCACTGAGTCGTCCAGACCCAGGACGCGCAGGTCTGCGCACCTAACGGGCCTGGAAACTCGGGCGTCGTCCGCGTTTAGGGACGCTCTGAGCTTTTCAGCCAGAGCGTCAGCGGACGAGACACTGGCTTCACCAGGGATCTCCAGCAACCGAGCTCCCGTCGCGGTTACTTTAAGCCGGAGGCCCCCGGTGATCCCGAGCTCCCCGAGATCCACCGTCTCCTTTGCCTTCGCCAGCAGGTCGCGGTAGGACACGCCCCTCTTTTCCGCGTCCGGCTGTAGTGTAATCACTACAGCTGCGGTCTTCGGGGCGCGGAGCCTAGCCGCGATCTTTTGCGCCCTGTGCTGGCGCTGCCGCTCCTCATTTCGGGCCTTTTTGGCCGCCTTTCGCCCCTTCCGCTTCTCTCCGACCACCTGCCATCCGGCTTCAGCCGCGGGAGGGGTAGGGGGCTGGGGGGGCGGTGGCGGTGGCGGCAGCTGCTGTGCCGCAGGTGCTGGCCCACTCGCCGCTGGCACTGTCACCGGCACAGTCACCGCCTGTGGGGCTGCCTTGCCCTTCCTCCTCCTGGACGCCTTCTTAGCCGGCGCCGGTGTCGCCGGAGCCGGCTTTCCAGGGGAGGGCGCCATTGCCCTACCGGAGGACTGGCTCGACGGCCCAGGTCCGGGCGCGGCAGCCACAGCAGCCGCGTACGACACCGTGGTCGGCATCGTGCTCGGGCCCGCGGCAGTCTTGTTTGAACCCAGGGCGGGGCGCAGAACAATTCCCTCCAGGACGGAAAACCGCGCCTGGAAGGAAGCCAGCTCCCGCCGCACCAGGTTCAAAACCTGAATTTCAGCCGGCACCGGCTCGGCTTGTCGCTGCTGCTGGTGGCCCCCATTTGGAGGCGCCACGCGGGTGCCAGCCTCACGCAGACTAGCCAGGTCTGCGTGGAGCTTGGCGTTCTCCCTTTGGAGAGCCTCCATCGCAGCCGTCAGGCGGGCCAACTCCGCCCGCAATTTGGCCACCTCATCTCCACGTATCGGAGGGGGAGGGGAAGGCCCCGCAAAGTTGGCCTCCGCTGCCGCCATGATGGAGGCGGAAGCCGCGGGTATGGCCTTGAGTTTGGACGATGTCTTTATCTTCAAGGCCACGCCCCTTATCGCGGCTTCCACCTCTTTTGCGAACCTGGCCTTACGCTCCACCTCGGAGCCGCCAGGTGCACCCGCCTCGTCGCCAGACCCGCGAGCAGTCATGCCTGGGAGGCGCCCCTCTTCGGCCAGTCTGGCCGACCTCTCGGAGGCAGCAAGCCCCCCCCTTTTGCCTCGGATCCCACCTCGCTTACTGGTGGGGATCTTTCGGGCCGAGGCCATCTCTTCTTCGGATGACGACCCTCGGTCGCCATCCTTCCTGGACCGCTTGCGGAAAAACTTGCTGTTCTCCGCAGCAGTCCCGGCCCTCACGCGGTGGGAGCTCTCTGAGCCTCCCACGCTCGCATCGCTGGATACGAGGTCGGACTCCGACCCCGCATCCCTCCTCTCCTCTTCCTTGCCGTTACCGGCGGTGTTTTTGGGTGTTATAGTTTTTTCCATAATTGTTCCCACGAGTATGGGGGAAACATTCTCAATCTAGGCAGAGACCCCTGTACCTAGAAGGGCAGATTTTGAGTATTTATTACTCGCCAGAGGGTCTGCAGGTACCCTGGCGAGGGTGAGCACTAGCGACTGATTCGTTCCATGGGAACACCCGTCAGCCATACATCCCCTCGCGGTGCGCCGCCGCTTGGGATTCGGGGTAACTTTTTATAGAGGTTTTCTACCTCGCAGTCCGGGCGGTTAAGCCAAGACCCTCGGTCCCTATCGAAGCCGCGAGACGTGATCCACAGCACTTCGACAATGGGATTACGAGACTGACGGTGACAAAGAAGGACGCATCCTACTCTGTCTGCTCGGAGGCAGGGTGAGTGCACACCGAGCCCGCCCTCACTCCTCTGCTATGCCCTCTGCTGTACAGAGGGTCACGCAGAGGAACGCACCGGTGGTCCTGGCAGGACCCCACCCACGTCAGAATAATTAGCCGCGGCAGTAACTCTCCCCGGGGGATAAAAGGAAATTCTCATTTCCTGTCATTCCCCGGAGAAGGATACTGCCGCGCCCAGGGTGCACCGGTCCAGCAGCTGCTCTTCCCTCCAGACGTATCGAGAGGGACCAGCAACCGCCAGACACACGTGGAGGACTTCTGACATCGCACCCCTTACGTGCACCCTTAATTTGTATGGAAATATTAGTTCAATTTAATTTGGCAGCTCTAAATTACGTCCGTCTCTTTCTCGTTTTATTAGAGAGAAAAAGATAGCAATAGCCTAAATTAAGTTTAGTTTATGTACAACCGAATCGATACCATTGTTAATTACGACCAATAATTGTAAATTTTGGAAAAGGGTATTTCGTTAATTTCAAGAAGCGTAAAGTGTAAATTTAATAATAACGAAAGTAATTTTGAATAAACACAAGAATTTTTCGCGTAAATACGTTAACGAGCGGTGTTAGGTCGAAGTAACAATATTAGCATTCTAATTCAAGTTGAATATTTTGAATACCTTATGAGTGGAGGTACTTTGTGATTTATAAAGGGAAAAAGTACAATTTTAATTGTAAAAAAACATTTTGATTGTGATTCTGCATAATAAAGATGATTTTTATACCTAAATGTTTATAGAATTATTTATTTATTGCTTAAAAAATACACTTTTTTTTTGTTGACTGTACCTTTAAAGTACTTGTAATTTGGGACGAAACACAACTTCAATAGTGATTTGGGACAAACTAATAATTTTTTGGAATGTGGGGGACAAAACTTCTTGACGAACGAAGAATAAATCGAGTTCATTTATGGCGCAGATCAGTAAACGTGTCTATTACGACACAAAGACTCTTGTCCTTCTTGAGGTATTTGTTTCTTCAATGAAAGGAGTGTTATTTTGAAAATTACTTTAATATTTAGAAAAGACAAAAAAATACATGGACCGCTCGCGCGGTTAACAAGTCATCGCTCTCACAGATAATAAATTCAGATATTCTCGCACGAAGTGTCATCACTAGCACAGATAATTTAATGTTCCGCCGATATTCGCGCACACCGCGGCGATGGTTGCGTTAAGGCGATGGGTGAGCCTAAACATCCTCCCACCTGTTGAAAGGCTTGTCTTTCAACAACAAATCTTCAGCAGTGGGCAGCGGACATAGTTTGATGATAGGCCGACGTAGAACGCCTTTAATGGTTTTCAAGTCAGCGACTCGCGAAACTCCATCCGGACCAGGGAATAATTTGGTAACCCGTCCGAGGCGCCAACACAATGGAGGGACATGGTCTTCGTGGATAAGCACGAGGTCTCCGATACGTAGGGATTTTGTGTTCGACTTCCACTTCAGACGTTGCTGCAGCTCGTGTATATATTCACGCTGCCAGCGTGACCAGAAGTGCTGGTGAATTTGTTGCAGCCGGGCATATCGTTGCAGGTGACTTTCCTTCAAGTTCTCTAAGCTAGGCTCTGGGAGTGCCTTCAGCGGCCTTCCAATAAGAAAGTGCCCCGGGGTCAAAGGAAGGTAGTCATCAGGAGAGGAGGATAAGGGACACAAGGGACGACTATTCAAAACGGCCTCCACTTGTGCGAAAAGTGTAGATATTTCTTCAAAGGTAAGATGGGAATTTCCCATGACTCTTTTTATATGGAATTTAGCAGATTTAACTCCGGCTTCCCAGATGCCGCCAAAGTGAGGAGCGTGAGCAGGTGAGAATACAAATTTTATATTTTCATGAGTTGCAAATTCAGTTAAGTCAATATTGTGTAATTTAAAAAAAGCCCCTATATCTTTAGCAGCAGCCACAAAATTACCCCCGTTATCACAAAATATTTCATTGGGCTTGCCACGACGGGCAATAAATCTACGCAATGTCATTACGAATGCGTCCTTGGTAAGGTCACAGACCGCTTCCAAATGAACACACTTGTAACGCAAGCACACAAATATGCAAAGGTAACATTTGTTTACCCTTGCACCTCTACCTTTACGATTAATTATATAAAAAGGTCCAGCAAAATCTATGCCGACTGAATTGAATGGGAAATCTGCGCTCACACGTTGGGATGGCAAATCACCCATTTTAGGACAAAGAGTTTTGCCTCGGACACGACAACATCTCACACAATTGTGAACTGTGCGCCGAGCCAACCTTCTGCCATTTAGTGGCCATACTGATTCCCTTATCATTGATAGCAATAGCTGTGGGCCAGCATGCATGTGTCGTGAATGTTCTCTTTCAAATAAAAGTTTTGTTAAATGATGAGACGAATCGAGTAGTATTGGATGTTTTTTATCAAAACTATAAGGTGAAGCACTTATTCGTCCTCCAACTCTAATTAAATTGTTGTCATCTAAAAAAGGTGACAAAGACAACAATTTAGATTTAATATTCAAAGGTAAGTTCTTAGATAACGCCTTGTATTCAATTGGAAAACATTTAATCTGAGCAACACGACATAGATAAAGAAATGAGTCATCTAACTCATTAGCGCTGAGAGCTAGAACCGGTTTGTTATGCGGATTACGAATATTAAATCAAAATCTTTTTACCCATGCGACTATTCTAATGAGTTTGTTTAATTTGCTATATTTTTCAATTTCTATTATAGGTTGTAGTGTGTCATTGTTGAGGTAAGTGTTTATTTCAAAGGTTTTATTGGGTGTAATTAGTGAATTTAGCGTTTTATGAGTTTTTGTGTCAGATGCCGACTGCTCTGCTTGCTTCGTCGGTGCCAAGCTTGAGACAGGCGGAGCAGATTGGACCATTTTGGGTAAGTATTTGGATTTTTTTGTAATTCTAGGTGTAGTTATAGATTTAGACGTAATTTTTGTTTCAGGTATACTATGGATATCTATGGAGTTTAGAACTGGCCAATCGCTTTCACTATTAACTAAATAATTTGGACCTGACCACCACATACTATTATTTATTATTTGATTTACATTTATACCCCTAGAAATGAGATCGGCTGGGTTCATGTCAGTGGGAACATATCGCCATGAGAATGCGTCCGTGAGCTCGGTTATTTCAACCACCCTGTTCGCAACAAATGTTTTGAGTTTGGTTGGATCACCTCTGAGCCATGCTAGCACTACGCTTGAATCGCACCAATGAACTATTCGTGAAGGTTTGTAACGGATAGACTCAAGGACACTTTTGCATAATTTAGCAGCTAACAATGCAGCGCAAAGTTCCAATCGCGGTATGGTCATAGGATTTATACGAGCTACCTTAGATTTGGCGGCTAACAGCCGGACCGTAAAATCACGGTTGTTTTCCGTGCTTCTCACGTACACGCATGCTCCGTATGCCTTCTGTGATGCGTCACTGAATGTGTGCAATTCTATTGAATTCGGTGAGTCGCACAGCACTCTCCTAGGTATCTGTAATTTTAATAGGCAGTTCAAGTTATCAGCGAATTCTAGCCATCTTTCTGCTATCTCATGAGGGATAGCTTGGTCCCAATCTATTTTTTGTTTCCATAAGTTTTGTAGGATTATTTTAGCTGTGATTATACACGGGCTTAGCAACCCTAAAGGATCGAATATTTTAAAAGCGCTGGATAGTATGCGTCTTTTTGTTATGTTATTCTGGTTGTGAAATGGTTGAACCGGAAACTTTAAATTGTCAGACTTGGGCTCCCACCCTAAACCCAGCGTACTTGACGCTTCACTGATGGTTAGTTTCTCTTGAGTGTTTATAGACGAATTTTTAAATAAGTTTTTGGAATTAGTTTTATACTTGCGTAAATTTAAGCAGGCTGACTTTAGAGCAGAAGAAATGGAATGTTGAATTTCGGATAGCTGTATTTCATCATCACAACCAGTAATTAGGTCATCGACATAAAAGTCGTGTTGTATTATGTTTTTTATAGTTTCGTCCCCACACTCCTCGCCCACCTGCCAGAGACATCGAGTACTTAAATAGCTCGCACTTGTGGTGCCATAAGTGAGAGTATTCATTTGCATCGTTCTGATGGGTAAGGACTCATCCTCTCTCCATAAAATTAATTGCAAGTTTCTACAGGATTCGTCTACTCTCAATTGTCTGTACATTTTTTCAATGTCACCAGTAATTAAATATTTGTATTGACGTGCTCTTATGAGTATGGAGAAAAGAGAATCCTGTATATTTGGGCCCACCATGAGAATGTCGTTGACAGATATTCCCGAGGAGGTAGGGACGGATCCATCAAAAACGACACGGACTTTGGTTGATTCGCTATTGTCTTTAAACACAGCATGGTGGCATAAGAAGTATGAGGGAAATGGTTTACTTTTAGGTGCTACAGACATGTGTCCTAGCTCTTCATATTCTTTCATGAAATCGACGTATTGTGATTTTAGTATAGGATTTTTCCTAAAACGTGATTCTAAATTAAACAATCTTTTTTTTGCCGTATTATAGGATTCACCCAAGCTGTTTGGAGAACTATTAAGAGGTAATTTAACATTAAATCGTCCGTCACTCAAACGGACCGTATTTTGCATAAAATGCTTTTCACAAGCCCTTTCCCTTTCGCTGAGAATGGGTTTGTTAGGAAGTTCTTCAATCTCCCAGAATTTTGTTAGTAATTTATCAATACAAGATTCTTGAGTCTTGTTATCCTTTGTAATTACGCTATTGTTGCAATATATGCTATTTAGATTATTTTTATTTATCGGACCGGCCACAAACCAGCCCAATTTGGAATTTCGTAACTTTAGGTTGTTTGAGCCTATAGAAATTTCTTCATTTCCTAAGATATCCCAGAACAGATCACATCCAATCAAGACATCAACTTGAGAGGGTTCATTAAAATTAGGATCAGCTAGTTTTATGTGTTTTGGTATTTTGAAATTAATATTAATGTGGTCTTTCGGCAAATACCCAGTTAAGTCATTCATGACAAGCATGTTATAGGTAACATCAAACTGTTTATTTAAAGATTGCAATTTAACTATGCATGTTTCTTCCACCGTACTAGACAGGTGGTTTCCGATGCCTATTATGTTAATGCTAGTTATTGGAATGGAATCAAGTGACAGCTTATCCTTTAAAGACCTTGTAATAAAACTGCCTTGGCTTCCACAGTCGAGCAATGCACGCACTGTTTCATTTTGATTGCTATTAGGATTATGAACTTGAATCAACGCAGTAGATAAGAGAACGTGATTGAATTGATATTCCGATGAATTAACATTTATAGATTCCGATTCGGAATGTGTATGATTATTATTAATCGCCTGGCTAGGGTTATGCAGGAGACGATTATGTTTTTGTTTGCAATCAGGACACGGTCCAAATCCACACGCCTTTGCTGGATGACCCTGTTTAAGACAATTGGAGCAAAGTTTATATTTATTTACATCTGCCCATTTTTCTTGTATAGTTTTGTTCTTGAAAGTAGGGCACTCATATATTTTATGATTCTGACTGCAAATTATACATACAAATGAACTGGAAGTGTCCTTATTAGCAGCTGTTGCTGCCTTAATAAAGACCCTTTGGTATTTATCCGATTTGTTATTGTTATGTGTGTTACTATTTGAACGATTTTGATTATTTTGAACCTGAGAACCCTTTTGGTAGCTGTTATCTGTTTTATTCCTTTCTAAAGCTTCAAGCACATCAGCTCGATTTATCAGAACTTGTTTAAAGTTTTCCAAGGTTGGATTATTATTGCCAAGCTGGTTTCTAAATTCCTCCCATTTTAAAAGTGTATTTTGGTCTAATTTTGAAGTCAAATTAAATATGACGCACATATCCCAGTTATCTGTGGGCATCCCTAAGCTGGATAATGCTCTTAAGTTTTTAGTAACATGGTCTACTAAAAATCGTAATGACTTTACAGTTTCCCTGCTAATTGAATGTATGTTAAACAATGAATTCATGTGATGATCAATCAGAAGTCTTTTATTGTCGTAGCGATCACACAACAACTTCCAAGCTTCTTTGTAATTTTCAGATGATACCTCAAGATTGGAAATTATGCGTGCCGCATCTCCTTCAAGGTAAGAAATTAGGTAAAAAAGAATCTCTGAATTCCAGCCACTTAAAATATGCACCATCAAACCTTGCAATTTGTATACGTGGCAACCTGATATCAGAATCACGTGGTTCAGATCGGGATTCATTACATTCATGACTACACGATGGCACACAGCTGTCTAACAAGCCCTTTGCAGTGGCAAGCCCACTGACTAAATCACTTTCAATTTTGTCCCGCTCCTCTAGCTCCAATGACAGGCTCCCACTATTTAGGACTTCAATTTGACTTTGCAACTCATCAAACCTAGCCGATAATTGTTCAAATCTACCAAGCTTGATCTTTAATTCAGCTATTTCCACATTTGTTAATGAGTCCTCAGACGATAATTTATCCACAAAATTATTAAACTTGGTAATCTGCCCTTTAATTGAGCTACGCTTGACAATCAATTCGCGTAATTTCTTTACATCGGCTTCTTGCGACATTTCCAAAATATTTGTTATGTATAAAATAAATAATCTCACGCTCCTCAACTTCGACGTCACCTGCCGACCAAGAACCGGATCTGCGTTGCCAATCACGGAGTACAAGCTCTGCTAGTACCAATGCCGATAGCGTGATGATCCGAGTTATCTGGAAAGTTCGGCGAACGATACAAGAAACTGATTGGGAACGTTACGTTATTTTTTCTAGAATGGAATGAGAAATTCAAAATGTCGGTAGAAGAAAAAAAAAGAAATAACTAATGAAAATTTAATTTTATGATAGTAATTGGATTAATAATCTGTAAATTTTTATGCCAATTTGCTGAAATGGAATATTTATGATGGACCTTTATTGCAATACAATGATATTCTATGGGGAATCACAACTAGGTTTGGTCAAGCAAACTTGAACCTTGAATTGAAATATTCAGCAGTGCGTAAGTGATGAATTATAGTTATTGCACAGTGGGAGACACGCTTTTGGGAATGCCAATGGTACAGAGAAGTTTGGTAGGTAGGAAATTTGGAAGGCAGGGCACTTAACTTATGGTAATCCAGTTGACACAATTTCTTCACACCTGGTGTCGATACTTTAGCTGCATCGAGTTTAGGCTTCAAGATATTCGTTGATCAGCTTCACACCTGTGTCGATGCTTTTGTTGCATCGATGCTTAGGCCTCCGAATGTTCGTCGATCAGCTTCACGTAGTGGACTCGGCCTTTTGCTCTCGACGATCACGCCACGTGCCGGCCGACTCGACGACAAACTTTGTAATTTTTGTTTTGTCCTGTCACGGTCGCCAATTTTTATGTCTATTACGACACAAAGACTCTTGTCCTTCTTGAGGTATTTGTTTCTTCAATGAAAGGAGTGTTATTTTGAAAATTACTTTTATATTTAGAAAAGACAAAAAAATACATGGACCGCTCGCGCGGTTAACAAGTCATCGCTCTCACAGATAATAAATTCAGATATTCTCGCACGAAGTGTCATCACTAGCACAGATAATTTAATGTTCCGCCGATATTCGCGCACACCGCGGCGATGGTTGCGTTAAGGCGATGGGTGAGCCTAAACAAACGTAAAGAACGTAAATACGTCGATTTTAAAATTAAAAACACTCGTTCCACAAATAATATTTTCATAATTTTAAGAGTTTATTCAAATCTATGGATGATACTGATCGTGCAGCGATTTAACGAATATGCTTTGGGTTATTGTCAAAAATCGTCGTATTTACATTAAGTTTATACCGCGGGTTTGTGCTAGGGGCACTGACGTGACGCAGTCACCGAGTCTTCTTTTATACTATACAAGACGCAAGACGCAGCAATTTATTAATTGTTTTCCCCTTCAGAATACTGCACGGACGGAGTTTAAAGCGGAGCTAGTATTTCATAACAAGTACACAAAACCAGGACCATGTACGTATTATTTTGAGCAATAAATTGCTAAACTTAGTTGCAGCAGTGGCTCCCTCTTGAATAAATTTCACATTTATTCGGGACGCGTCCTCGATGCCGACACTTTAGGGCAATGAAAGTGAAACTCGCGTTTGATTAATTGTTGTGCTGCGTACAGTAGACAAGTGATGACATGTTAATATCTAGGACCAGAAGCTTTAGAAGAAAAGGAAGTGCTAAACTAAAGATGAAAACATTTAATTGATTTGCTCAAATAATTATTTACCAACTCTAGACTTTATAACAGAAGCCAAGTAGAAAGCATTTTACTTAACACAATCAATAATTTATACACTCACAGGAAGAAGTGGCTCCATCATATAGATAGCCTTATTTAGTTAGACACGAGAGGAGCTCGTGGCTAAATAATAACAGCCACTCGGGTCGATCTTCAGGTTAAGCCGTGCTTGCCTAGGTTGGTCTGTGGATGGGTCACCACCCATTACATACCGAGTTTCCTCCGTGCCTCGAAAAGTACGTTTAGCAGTTGGTCCCGGCTGTCATTTGTAGATCTTTGACAGTCGTTACAGGTAGTCAGTAGCGCAAAAAGCCTGACAACCAGTCTTCAACTAACTAACAACATTTATAATGAGGTACTGCTTCATAGTGGAGGATAATAATCCAATCAAAGCAATTTCAGAACTCGACCTACATTCTCAGAAAACATATTTTTTAAAGAATTTGGTAGTCAAAGTTTTTGTACATTCTAGATAGAGCGCTAGCCTTGCTTTACTCGTTTTTCTAAAAGGTCTTCTTTAAAATATAGCGCTATTTGTGTCGATTCTGTTGTGCACAAACTAACTTAATTTAGGCTATTGCCATTTTTTTCTCTCTAATAAAGCGAGAAAGAGACGGACGTAATTTAGAGCTGTCAAATTTAGTTGGAACTAATATTTCCATAAAAATTAAGGGTGCACGTAAAAACATGTCGACTAAAAACACGACGAAGCGCAAGGCATAAACTAGTTTGATATCTCTAACTTAGTTCATAGCTATAGCCGTCCTTTTCTCGCACTGTCTTTTAGTAAAAGATAGCAATAGCATATTATATTAAGTTTAGTTTGTGCACAACAGAATCGACACCATTGTTATTTAACACTCGCTGCGTTTTAGTTAACTTGGAAGAAAAGGGTGTAGTTAATGTCACAGTCGGTAGCTGTAAATGTTAATTTTGGTTCGTTAGGTGAGTTTTTATAAAGGGTATATTTGCCTGAAGTGGCTTGATCTACAGTCACCTTTAAAGAAAACTTGGGAAACCCTCAACGGTCACTTTAATCTTTCTTCTGTACGGTAACAAAGCGACCTTGGGTATTAAACGCTGTTTTAGTATCATAAAACCCTCGTAACATTTTGGCCTGTGACCATAAACGGGCTGAGAATATTAACCAGACGCCTGAATAAATTACAGCAATAAACTAAAGATAACATTATTTTAGTGCTTTAATATAACACGCAATAGCTTTAATGTAACTCGGATACATTTGTGGTAAAATAAAAAGGATATATATAATATGTATCCTTTTTATTTTCCCTCTTACTGGTTTGATCACGATTTGTTCTTTGCAGACACACATACTCTTCGTTATAGAATAAGTCATTTTACATAGTTAGGTTTTTCACCGAAACTCAGAGTTTACTAAAACATCAATATAAACGACGACTTTAATTCTAGTACCTACTCATCATCTGCGTAGTCTTTTCCCAAGTTTTATTGGGGTTGGCTTCCAGTCTAACCGGACGCAGCTGAATACCAGTATTATACTTGGAAATGGCGACTGCCTATCTGACCTTCACAAACGCAGCTAGTACTGGGTAATACGATACCCATTGGTAAGACTGGTTGTCAGACTTTTTGGGCCACTGACTACCTGTTATTTAGCCACGAGCTCCCCTAATTCTAGTAACTACTCTGTATGGTTATAAAGGGTCTCTGTGTATGAAACGTGGTTTTAGTAGCCTATAACCTTTCTACTCTACGGTTGAGTGGTCGCAACTGCAACTGCGGATCATGAAGTCCTGGGTTTGATTTCCGAGTCAGGCAAAGAGTTATTGTTTTTCCATTATCGTTTTTCCATTAGTAATTTCGCAGTTCTAGCCCGGAGTCAGGATTTGTGCCGGGCACAAACCGGGCACAAACTCCCTGTACTCCTCCCTCCTAGATACTCCTCTGCCAAACCCTTCGGGGATTACAGGCGTAATGTTAAGTTATGTTTAAAATCCTTCTAAAAATATGTTGTGCCATAAACGGGCTGACAGTGTTATCTAGCCCTACTTAATCAATTATAGCAATAACCTGCTAGACTTACATAAAGAAAACAATATTTTAGTACTTTAGTACTCGTAGACGAGTCTACGAGTACTAAAGTACTAAAATATTGTTTGGTATAATTATTTGCGGTTTACATAATTTTTAGGGTTCCGTAGTCCGAACAAGGAACCCTCATAGTTTCGTCATGTCCGAACAGTTGCCATGGCTTGTGTGAATGAATTATTTTGGTTTTTGAATTGTATTTTTTTTGTTTTGTTTTTACTGTGGACACTTTTAACGTGCACATCTTGCTACATTATTCTCATTGGACTGTAGCTACATTTAATTTTCATTTTTATTTCGATAGTTCAAAAGTGCCTGTAACTGGCCTACTTGAAATAAATACTTTGATTTTGATTTGATTGAGAGCGCAGAAAAAGCTTTGTGCCTTAGTATTGCTGAAATATTGTCTTATAATTAGTGGAATAAAACGAACCGCTTTACTTGCTCATTTGGGAGTAATATTCAGTGTTGGCTGTGGGATCTGGATTTTAATTACTATCTCATTATTAATCTGCAAAGTAGTGAAATGTTATCAGAGCAAACGGAGGCTTTTTTACTATGATGATATTTTCTAAAATGAAATAAAAAGAAGTAAATAAGTTACATATATCTAAAACATACAAGGTTGAATATTCTTTTAAGTTGGCATGTGAATCAATAGGCATGACGACAGTATCAAAAAATAGCAAATCTATTTAATCCGTCAGTATTGGAAATTAATGGACACGTATTTTTGGTTTTTGTAAATCAATGAATATTGAGAAAGATAAAACGCATCAAAACTCGGGAGTGGGGGCTCGTGACGTCAGAACTAGCTAAAAATTATACCTAGGCGTGACGTTTTGAGAATTTTAAAAGCGTCATATCTTCTTTAATTTTGATTTACGTAACAAAAGAAAAAACACGGTTCAAATATTTTTTGATAATCTAACTGACGGACTAATTAGGTTTTTTTGTCGTTTGCCTATTTCCAAGGTTCCTGCGTTAACTTACATAATTATTATTTTCAACCTACGTTTTCAGATGTTCAAAGAATACGCACAATAAGAGTGCGCACACCTATTTCCTCGTCTTTCTACCCATTAATCACGTGAAAAAAAACTCGTTTATTTCCACTATTCAATCTGTTAATCACACAATGGCCGCTGTCCGGTCAATTATGTCATAAATAAAGCGCGGTTGTGGCTCCCATGATGAGAGTACATGTCGTGTCGCGCGGTACACACACTGTCGCACGAAATTGGATAATCGAGGAACAATGGCGAACGGGTTATGCTTAGCAAAGAAGATTAGAAGAATTCATTTCCTAAGTGCTCTGTATTTAAGGGGTTTTTATAATTATCTACAAGATAAATGCATAACAATTCAATAAATCAAATGTTTTAAGTTTGACTTCTATCTATGCTTCTTTAGAGTAACATGATTTTGATTTTAACCCTGAACTTTGAGATGTATGCCCTGTTTATCGAATTTGCTAGTATTTTGTAATGTACAAGACTACAAATCCACCCATCAAATGTAATGCAAAATATTTTGTTGAGTGAAGTTATATTAAAATGCTCACATTTTAATAAGTTTATGAAAAAAACACTTACACTCACGTGCACTTTAACAGCGTTTAGAATTTAGTACCGCACTTGTGGCAACCGAATGAAAATGATAAATGATGTTTATTTTGCAAGTAGGTTTTTAGAAACACTTTTACACGTCATTTTTTTTAAACTAGATTGGGCTGGTGTTTCGTACCTGACTACTCTGAGAAGAAACAGCCGAAACAAACTCAGAAGGTAATAGTCTCTTTTGAAGTCCAGACATAAATTTGCTCAATTCACAATGAGGACTATGCAGATTAGTGTCTGAGATGGTCTTTTAAAGAAAGAACCACACAGATTTGAGTGGACCTGTCCAGTCAGTGCAAGCATTTGTCAGTTATCGTGTAGCTCGACTTATAACTCAACGAGGAGGAGCTCAACGAAACGACGAACAATACCAAAGAAAGGACATTTGTGTAGGTCGCTTATAGTACTCAAACTGCCAGACAGTTGTGGGGAAAAAAAGAAAGAAAACAAACAAAAAAAATAAAAATGAAACCCACATGGTCCCAACATTCACAATAATCAAATAAAATTAATAATAATTTACAAAATCAATGTCAATAAAAATCACAAAAATCATATGTCAATAATAATAAAAAAGTAAGATACGTAAATTTTCCTGTCAAATCAGTAGGTAAATGTAAAATAATAAAAAAAGTAAAAAATACTGAAATAAGTATTCATGTCAAATCATTCAATATCAGAGTGTATAAAAGAAAGGAATTAATAATGAACAAGCGAAGTCCGAAATTTCGACATTCACAGAGCAAATTCCATTGGAGCAGCTTAATCCCAAGCCTTTTTATCTTCGAGATAGTTATTAACATGATAGTAGGCTTTCAGGCACAGCTTCCGTTTTATAAACGATTTGAATTTATTTAGGCTTAGTGCTTGAATTTGGCTCGGAAGTTTATTGTAAAAACGTATACATTCGCATCTGAACGTACCCCCTATTTTTTTGAGCCTCGTTACAGGAAAAACAAATTTGTGTTTTGTGGATATCACTGTATTTTTTAAACAAATTTATATGTTTGGTGTGCGTACAAAAGGTTTTCATAAATAAAGTGAGAAGGCACAGTAAGAATATTAATCTCTTTAAATTTTTCTCTGAGGGAGTATCTGGGGCTTAATTTATATATAAATATTGTCTGAATGTCGGCGGCATTGCCCCACAAGAGAATACATAATAATAAATAAACTAAACGGGCTGTCTCTAAATCAGTTAACTCACGAATTCTTCTAACGGCGTATGCTGCAGCGCTAAGTTTTTCCGACAATTTGTCTATATGCGGGCCCCACTGAAGCTTGGCAACCAAAGTTATGCCTAGGAATACTGTGCTATCTTCCGGTTTCAACTCTTCTTAACTAGTACAGTGGTTTCCACTTGTCTTACATGGGGTATCGTAAACTTAATACATTTAGTTTTTTTCTCATTTAGGAGTAAATTATTAACATTAAACCAATTAACGACTTTTGTAAGGGCGCTATTAACATCATCCGTAACTAATTGCTGTCGTTTGAGTTTAAATAAAAGAGAAGTGTCGTCTGCAAACAATACTATGTCATGATTATCCTTTATGAGGTAAAGCAAGTCATTTATGTAAATAAGAAACAAAAATGGAAGTAGTTGTTCGTAGCATTTCGTAGCAAGAGACGGCGTAGCGGTTCGTAGCTCAAAGAAGCGAGACGCGGCGTAGCGGTGCGTAGCACGTCGTATCCGATAATCCAATTGCATACAAATCGATGAAAATGAGCTTCCTTTGCATAGTAAATGGATTGATTTAATCGAAGGGATTACATTGGGCAACAGTATTAATCTATCGTTATCTTGAATTTTAAAAATCCTGACACAAACAAGATATTTTTCTTGATCTGCAAATGGAATAACTCAAGTTTGTCAAATAGTTTTACCACATACTTTAAAGGGAATTTATGCGTACAGGGTATCCAATATAAATGAGGCACTCAAAACCACACGCATTTAAATTAATAACTACGTTGAAATATTAGTTAAATAAACCAGAATTTGGTTTCACGCACCACACAAAAGTATCATCAAGAGTAGTTAATTTATCAAATTACTACCGGTGCGGCGTGTTGATCAAAAGTAGGCACAATTGGGATTTCATCCATTTTCTATACTGTAATATAAATTGGGCGGTTAATGGTTGGGTACATAAAAGTTCCGCAATCATTTGCCGAGGATTCTTGTATCCAAACTTGATACGTAGTTAGTAACGGTTAACTTACTAGCTAAACATTAATACCTGCCGGCCGTGGACGCCTTGCAGTTTGTGATGTGAGCTTTGCATCAAGTTGGCTTAAGGCTCAGGACAGACTAATCAGGTAAGACTTTAGTTGTTAACGGAGCGCAGACCGTCAAGTTTCAATTTGGTGTTTGACTCATCCGCTGTCTCGTGGGTATCTAAGTTGTCTAAGTAAGTTCATTTTTGCGCGGTGAATGTCTGTCCGGGTACGTCGGGTGAAGTGTAGGTAGGTACATATTATGTACATAACGCGAGAATGGGTCGGCCATGCTGCATGCGCGCGCGTCGTGCCGCTGGCGGTCTGGCGGCCGCGGTCGGGGGGGGACTGCAGCGGTGGTCGGGACGCTAGGGGCATGTGCTTTCGTCGCGCGTGGTGGGTGGCCGTGGTGGGCATGTCGATATGAGCTGATGTATATGCCAGTGTACATGTACGGATACTCGAGATGTAGATCAGTATAATTATGTACCTATCTACGTCTTTTTTAATTAAACACTGGGCAGCTCGAGTATGTGTGCAGTAGGCCTGGTGCGATGCGTACGTCTGTGTAATAAAATTAAGTATGTGTTCCCTTACCTTTTTTTTACCTTTTATAATTATGTACTATTGTTAGTAAACAAAGAGCTGTATCCAAGAGAACACTGCCGACAAACTGTCCTGCAGTTTGGCATAAGATTTGTGAAATACTCTTATGTAACTTTCTGTTGAAAAAAAAAAAACTTGATGTCGTCCTCAAAGATAGGGCTGTTCTAAATCTACAAACCTTGATCGCTTATTGTGGTTATAGAAAGACAGAATTAAAAATTTAATTTAATTTATTGACACACACAAGTTATGTAACTTAAGAAAATATAATACAAAGAGCAAAATTATAAGAATACAAAAGTAGAGGTTACCGTGGGCCCCACACTAGGCACATCCTGTATCTTGGGGGCCCAATATAACCAGTAAAGGCAGATTGACTAATAAATAATCGAATGTTCAGTGTGACATAGCACAGCAAGACACAATCAATGTGCTACTATCACTTTTCCCGTAAAATGTATTGTTTTACGAATGTAGTCAGGAGACTCACGGAGCTTCTATTTGCATAAAATTATGAGCAACACACAAGTGTGACTGATCCCTAAGTAATAATATAAACGGAAAGTGCGCTTTACCGATACAGTTTGGATCTAAGCTTCATAATTAGCTTAAGTCGATTTTAAGTTTGAATTGAATAAAATAATTATTATTCATGTGGAAATTTGAGAGACATTTTTTTTTGAGTGACATGACATTAACATTTTGACACGATATTTATGTCCGGAATGTGTTTCCAATCAACTGCAGTTGGTCCAGTTGACTGATCGACCGTACACTCTATCAATTGATGCTGACTCTCCATATCTTCACAATTCGAGAGCATGTCATTTTTCGGCTTTGAATACTGAATCTATAGGTTAAAATGTGTGTATGTGTGTGGTATTTACAGGGTGTACAACCTCATCACAAAGCCGTCAACCAAGCATTCTGTACATCAAATTATATAACTTTACGCAAAAATGAATGAAATGAAAAATCCTGTTATGTGATAAAACTCAATGTATCGCACTCAAAACATTGTGCTGATGGATGGATGGAATAATACGGGGGTTGTGGAGGTGTTTAAAGTAAAAATCTAACATTTAAAACTTGTTTTAAAAAGAAAAACTTGTCAAAGAGTTCGAACTTTGACCCCCAATATTTCCGTAACTAAAACGTTCCCAAGTATGGTGTAGAACAAAAAAACGATCACAATGATGGGGAAAACAAGAGAAAAGGGTTCGTTAAGAGGTATTTCACACCCTTTATACATATTATAATTGTTTATACATATTATTCCATTATTATAGGATTAGATGTGGGTTATGTCACGAGTTAAAAGTAAAGTTAACACTTGTGTAAAACGTTTTTCTATATGTTTTATAATAAGAACCAATATTTAAAGGCCAGCAGCTAAAAATATAAATTCGTTTTGCGGTCGTATCCTCAGGGAAATATTTTAACCGAATATATTACCCATTTCTAAGGAAAGGATTTTCCTAAAAAAAGGTCTTTGTAGATGTAAAAAGTAGCCACTCATGGAACATTTTTATCTGAGAAGATCCTTTTAGAGCTTAAGTTATTGTGAGGCTAACAATAAGCGTCATTTTGGACTATTATAATACTAAGATATATTCAACTGAAACTTCGTATGTAACTAAAAGCTGAACTGTCTGTTAAAGTGGTATATCAATACGTTGTGTACGGAGTGGTGCATTCAGTTCAAACTTCGATCTAGATTAGACAGATACACGAGAAGCAGAAGCAAGTTCTACGTTTCAAAGCGAATCATACCAATAATCATACCAATCTACGTCACCGGCTAGGTAAATACCGATTTTGTAACCTGCAAGCAGGCTTTTTTTTTGGATGTGAAATAATCAAATGACCCCTCCCGCTCTGGGTGGAGCGGAAGGGAGTGTCAGACTTTTACTGACTAAAACCCATTCATGTTCCTTCTTAGCTCTTTGTGTTCCAGGGCCGCGGTATCTCTTTCGAACAGTCCCGCAGCCCCGGCAGGACCTGCAAGCTGCTTGGGGTCGTCTATTCTATGATAGACATGACATGGCTTTAGCTATTTGAATACTAATACTGTATTAAGAAAATATAAGTAGTTAGCTCATGTTTTTGTGCAAAGTTAGGTAAATTAGCAATCCATCTTGGAGTGGGTGTGTGTGGGTGTGTCTTGAAGTTGTCACATTATGCTAGTTTTGGGTCTGAATGAGGTTAAGGTCTAAATGTAAGATTTATCGACATTTGTGAACCATACTAGTACGAGTTTGAATCAGTATTATGTTCTACGTCTTGTGGTAAGTTTACTTCTATAATGAGTCTGACTTCTAGATTCAAACTTTGCTGCAATAATTTTGAGTTCGAATTGTATTACTTTGATCGTAGAACTTTGTGCAGAAGAGCGTCATTGAATCAGGTCATCTACCTGTGTTCAAGAGTAAGCTATAGAAAATTATGTTGATCTTGCCTTTAGACGTAAATGCAAGTTTATCAGCACGCTGGCTCTCAATATCACGTGTTGTGTTCAGTAATTTCGACGACTTCTACGGATTCATTTCTTAAGTAAATGTTGATTTTCAATGCTATTTTAATACAGGATCCTTTTGCCGTTTGCGAAGCACAAGTTTTTTATCATAACATTATTCTGATGGATTGTAAGATCTTTAGTTGTACCATACGTACGTCACATAACCTGCTTTTACGAGCGAAAGGATTACCATACTGACAGGCTTTTCCGCACCCTTTCAGAAATCAATTTTATGAACTTTGTATTTGGTAAAGATTTGATTTACATAAGGAAGGGTCCTGAGATTTTATACTATACACAAATATTTTTAATACAAAAGGGTGAAGAAATATAAATTACGTTAATCTGCTCTTCAAACGTGTTTGCACTTTAATAAAAAGCAAAAAATTGCAAAAGTAAGCAAACATATCGACATAAGAGTAGGTACTGAGCACGTTCGAGTACTTCGCACCGACATTACATTTAATTAAAAGATTTCGGAAGAACGTAGAATAAAGTTTCTGAATTTCCTCTCTCTCTGGGGGTACCGTGTGTAGATAGCAGGTCCGCATAATTGTGTAACTTCTTTATCTTATTAGTAAAGGGGAACATTCTGGTGGCTAGAGTTAGGAATTACAAATTTGTATTGTTTTGGTAACTGCTAAAAGAAAAGATCTTAGTTGTTGCCTTGTAGGTACTTTATGGATAAAACACGCGTAAATATGAATAAGTTTCAGTGTCTTCTATTATATATCAGTGACTTCTTAAATTGACTGCATATGTTACATCTCACAGTCTAAATAAATAACTTCGAGTTATGGTTTAATCAATTCATTCCCACTTTACCTCAAAAGACGTAGTACATTATGTTAATCAGGAGCGATGAGCCAAAATGGTGATAGATTTGCAACAAGTGCAGTGCATTTGATATGTAGTCAAGTCCGCGAATCAAGTAACAATCGTCTCAATATTGTTGATTATGTAATATGTAATAAGTGTCATACATTTTGTCTTAGGCTCCTACGACAACTTGTAGTTTGCTTTGCTTTGGAAGCGTTTGTCACTTTTCCTAGGCCCTTGTAAAAATAACATTGCACACAAGCAAGAGTGATAAGAAGTACACAGACTAATCTCTGTCCAGCCGCTTTATTATGTACCGGTACGGGTTTTGTGGACGATGAAGTAATGAAATTGTTTCCACGATAACAGAAATGTTAAATTATTTAGTAGAACCCTTTTTAAGTGTATAGCGCTTCAGAGTATACCTTTAGAAGTAAATGGGGATTAAATGCTAAAATTAGTCAGTTCGTTGATAAAATGTTACCTATCTACTGGGCATGTCCCGACGTATTTAATTTTAAGGCCTCGTTGTAGAATGAAGCTTATAAATTTACTTGTTGAAAGGAGAGTTTATTAAAGTCAGAAAATAACTCAATGGTTAAATACTATTTAAATTAAAGTGTATTGCTCATATTATTACCTAGAATCATCATACGATAACTTACTTAAAAATTGCACAATCATGGCCATAATAAAACACACAAACTCAACACATTTTCCATTCATTACTATTAAGGCGCCTCCCCGAGCAAATGACCTTGAACGAGCAGTTTTTTCCTCTTTATCCAAAAGAAATACCAACTAATAAAAAATACATTAAATCACTACATATTCTTGGCTCCAAAATTGTCGTTTCATTTTTTTTAAGTAGCTTAATGTTTAATAAATCCCCTTACAACGAAACCACAGAAATGAGAAAAAATTATTTATAAAATGCTACTCCTCGTAAAGTAACCATTATTTTGCATTGCTACTTATACTAATGGATAGACAATTTAATAATGAACATAATTGTCGTTTTATATTTCCCAAAAGACGTAAATTTGATTTTATAAAGAATAAAAACCACTCATTTCGCACTATTCGGTCTGCAGTGACTGACGTAACAATCACTTTGTAGTGCAAGCTGATTAGAACTTTATTTTAACAGTATTTCAAACGAATTTTGAACCACCACAAATAGAGTTGCTAATTGTGCTCAGGCCTTAACCAATATACATTATTGTGAACTGAACTAATAATGTGTGCGGATTTTATTGTAACATCACCAACATGAACACTATTTAGTTAAGTAATAAATTGAATGTGACCGAATACATACGGAAATCACTTTTGATAATAAATTGTTATTCAACTTATTAACTTTACATTATTATTACTTGCAAAATGTAGATGGTCCTCACCCTTTGGGGATCACAGGTAATCACGATGTAATCATCATCTGCCTAGCCTTTTCCCAACTATGTTGGGTGGGGTCGGCTTCCAGTCTAACCGGATGCCGCTGAATACCAGTATTTTACATGGAGCGACTGCCTATGTGACTTCTAGAACCCAGTTAGTACTGGAAAATACGATACCCTTTGGTGAGACTGTTTGTCAGACTTTCGGGCCATTGACTACCTTTAACTACAGTCAAAGACCTACAAATGACAGCCGGGACCAACAGATTAACGTTTTTTCGGATCCACGGAGGCAACCCGGTATATAATATAGGCGTGATTTAATATTATGTTAATTGTTTTTCAACTTTCAGAGGAATAAAAGAACAGATATTAATTTTAAAACAGTACACAACGTAGCTGAAGCGTAGCTGTGAGACTGTCACATGTTCCATTGGATATTAAATCGTCAGTTTCACCGAACTGGAGTAGAATGGAAATAAATTGCGAGTTGTATAATTTATCCCGTATTCTGTTTACATTAATAAAATAAGGTATTTTTTTAAACAATACAAATGATGGAAGCCAAATATGAAAAAGTAGCTCCATGATACATTTTAAAACTCAAATAAGAAGAAATATCACGATTCATGCAAAGCCCTCGCTGGAAATAAAACTAACACGGAAACCAAATAGCTTGTTCGACCGTACCTGTCCTATTATATTCCATGAAACCTTACTATTTTGCAAAACATTGTGCTATGGGTGAACGGTCAAAGAACCCTCTTTCATTAACCGGGCCTTTTACCAGAAACTTTAATCGAAAAAATATCACAAAAAGTGTTACACAAGAACATGGCAATATTATTTAAGATTGTTACATTTTATCGGCGTAACAAGAGAGAGCAAGCAATAATGTGCCTTATGCCTTGGGAAAGGTTATAAAGAACTACGGGTACAACATTACTTGTCTTTTACCTTTAATTTTTTTATAAGACTTTGCCGCGCACTAGGAATTTCTCCTGTATCGTGGGTGCGTTTACAAGTATTTAAACCCACATACACAAATAGCCAGACCCGGAACAATAACTTGTAGGTCATCAAAATATTTGTTCCATATGGGGATTGAAAGCGCAACACGCAACGCAGAAGCCAATCACTCCGCTATTGCGCCAACCGTGCTGACTATTGTCTTATTCTTCTAAAAGTAACGAACACATCAAATACAAATCTTCTCTATAGTTTTGTAGTGAACTTTGGAACTTGAAGATGACACTTTTGTATGTTACTACCAGTTATAAGACTAATCTCACTGACATTTCCTCATTATATAAATGCCATCTTAACCATTCCCCCTTGTGTCTGCCAACTGCTTCCCTCCACCAATCAACTGAAGAAGCTCTCGGGCGCTCGACCCGGCACACACACACAACAGAAAAAGATACTACCATGTATACGTGTTGTACACGAATGGCCTATTCAAGTTTTTTTTATTACTATCGGACAAGATAACCCCTGACATTATCAGGCTTTAGCAATCAATAGAAAACTAGAGCGGTCTTCTTGTATATTAGAAATCGGAAGCTACTAAACGTTTCCAATAAAAAAACAATCATTACTTTGTAGAAAAAGTAATGGAAAACGGACAGAGACAAAAATGAAGTCATTTATTAGATGTCCCGTGTTACTTTAACTGTCTACTTAGTGATAAATGTCGGCCTCATTTGTCTTTTTAAAATCCTTTAATGCTAATCATTGACCCTCGTCATTGCTCTTTGGTGTTAAGTTTATGCGTTCATTTTAGTTCGTTTTTTTCAAGATATAAAGTTTGTAAATTTGAGTGCAGGATTACAAAGAGTTCTCTTATCAAATTAATTTGGCAACGTGGCGTAACTCAGAGGTCGACGGAGTGATATTTGATTTACTGAAAACGTAAGGAGTTTTTCCTTACCTTCATTTCCTCATAATTTCTTGGACAATATTGTGTCACAGGCTCGGGCTGGAAGTGTTTGCGCTATATATTGGTTTCTTTCTAGTTTCGGAAGTTTCAAATTGTACAAAAATGTTCTAATGTAATTTGGTCAATATATTTTTTTTTATTTCACATGTTTTCCAACACTTCTTAGGTGTATCCTATTTATCATCGACTAGAACTAGATTTTTAGTTCAGTTAAGCATTTAGTTTTGTTTTGAGATTATTTTCTTGCGTTTATATTTCGACTTAATATTATTCGCTAAAGAAATTTTAAGAATTGGTCGATTTGTCTTCCAAGAACCTTCCATTTCATTCTCCATTTTTTTTCCATTGCTCCATTTTTATACAACACATTTATTTTAACCAGAGTATGAAACTACATAAGAGATATAAAAATGTGCAGTCTTTGAACCACATCCGTGATTTATATTGCAGCGTTGCGTTGACTCTGTCGCTGTGGTGAACATGAAATATGTACAACGAGACACTAGTGTGACAGAATGAGAATTTGACTTCAGTTCCTGAAATCTACGAAGCCGTGTTTCGATCTTATGTTACAAGAATTTTGATTGTATCCCTCATCGTAGCGCACGAAGATATTCAATCTAATGCTCTGGATTTCGTAGTGAACGGCTGACACAGTTTCGTTTTGTTTTTGGTATTAATATCTACATCTGGTAGAACAAAACTCTTGTAATCATGTGTTGTTGTTTATCTTACGCTCTTTTATTTATTTGTGTCCCCTACATATAAACAAAATAAACAGGACGTTACGTAATACCCTACAGAGATAAAGAATAAGTTCAAATCAAGTTCCTACCTACAAGAAAAAGAGCAACCATGAAGACAACAACACAAAAGAACACCTCACCATCTCGAGGGACAGCTTTATGACGTAGATCCTTTTGTTATTAGGGTATGTTATGAACATTTAGAAACGTATCCCAGAGATATTAAGACGCATTCATTCGGTGACAGTTTGACGCTGAAACTTGAACACATTTGTCTCCGCGACGTTACCCGAATACACTTGGATTGTTCAAGTGTAAATGGAACAGAAAATCTGATATACGCATAGAACGTATTTTTGGTAGCATCATTCGTAGTTTAAAAATGTTTGTTTACATTGAAGCTTTCTTCTGGAATTAGTTATAGAGAGAGTTTGTTAATTCTAATATGGGCTTTATGCACGTTGCTACTAGATTACTCATCATCATCATCATCATCACTCCCTTGCCCTAATCCCAATTAATTTGGGGTCGCACAGCATGTCTTCTTGTTCCATATTTCTCTATTACTCGTCATCTCATCAGACACCTACTTTCATGCCATATCGTCCTTTACACAGTCCATCCATTTTTTGTTTTTTTTTTGTTGAATTACTCCAATACTCTCGTATTTCTAAATGGCTATGATGGTCGCGAGGTAATTAATTACTGACATTTTAAAGCTTTTGTTCTAAATTATAATATTTATATTAAGATCATTAAATGACAATTCTTCACTAGTAAAAATAGTTTTATTTAATATTTTTACATTCAGTTATCTGTGAAAAAGTATCAGTTATCAATTTCAAAAGAAACTTTAGTCTTCAAATTCGATATTTGGAAATAACAAACAACAACAACAGGAAATTTTCAAAAAATACTTGAACTATGCATTACATCGACAACAATGAACAAAGAAACAGAACATATTAGCGTCCATTCATGAATGAAAAAAAAATGTTCCAAAGGAAATAAAAAAAAGCCAAGGTAGTTGGTGACGCCATCTCGTAGCTTTTCTACTCATCAACTGATTATCGTCTCGGGGAATCAAATGACCCGAACAAGCGACAATGGTTTAGGAGGAGATGGAAAATTGTTGCCCACCCACCTTGTTCTGGACCACGTGGCGGCTTCGATCGCGCGGCCGGTAGGATGAAGATGCCGGCGATTGATGGGAACACTGGTTGTGAGGGTCTTCTGGTGCACCAGGTCGCGGATGGCCCCGGGGCGCTGTTTGTATCACGATTCCGGCGGAGAGCGGTTTGACCTGCAGGCTGGCGTATACGCAGCGCGGTCGTGTAGCGAACGGTTAGCTGTCTTGTCGTGGAGTGTCGTCCTGATCCATTTTTGATAGGCGAGCGCAAAGTAGTGATGAGTAGAAAAGCTACGAGATGGCGTCACCATTTCCCCCGGGGTTAAAGGGTTACCTTTAGAAGAAAAGGGAAACAAATTAGATAAGCTATGCTAGGTATACCACCGCAAAATCCTATCCTTAAGCCAATACTGCGTTATGATTAAATTAATTATAAACTAAAGAAAACACCTATAACGAAAGCTACTGGCTAGATACTTAAGCTAAAGGCGAGAGAACCAGCTTCAGGCTAGACCTCACTGAGTGGGTAGTGGACAGAGACGCACGACGGGGCGTACGTAGCTGCCCTTCGCGGTTTTCACGGTAACGACACGGGTCGTACCGTCTTTAGAAGTATGTAATTTTTCTATGATAGCTAGTGGCCAGGAAAGCGGCGGAGGGTTATCGTTCATGACAATGCGATGCCAATGGCGCGGTGTGTAAGAAGTGCGCAGGCGTTAACGCGGATGATTCTGCGGGATCACTACTCAGTGCCGTGAGCGGGCGCGAATTAACCAGTGCTTCGACTTGGGCGAGCACCGTCAAAAGCTCCTCGTAGGAAAGGATCTGCTGACCTATGACTTTGAAGAAATGCGTTTTGATTACCTTGACCATGCTTTCCCAACAACCACCGAAATGTGGTGAATCAGGTGGAATGAACTTCCAGTCAATGCGATTTATGGAAAGTTCTTCTTGAAGACGATCACGATATTCTCGGTTGAGAAACTTATATAGGTCACGCAAATAAGAATTCGCGCCTACGAAACACGTGCCGTTGTCCGTGTACAGACACTGCACCGGGCCGCGCCGCGAGAGAAATCGTTTTAGGGCTGCTATAAAAGACACCGTGCTTAGATCCGTTGCGACCTCAATATGCGTAGCGCGCGTCGTTAAGCACGTGAAAATGCATAACCAGGCTTTGCGACTCTTTACGCTTCGACCACGCACTGACGTGTACTGAAGCGGACCCGCATAATCACAACCAGTATGTGTGAACGCTTTATCCACTTGCTTGACGCGATGGCCAGGAAGATCAGCCATTTGAGGATAGCCCGGGCGAGGACGGGATTTAAAACAGACGTTACATTTATGTATTCTGTGGCGAATTATTCGCCTTGCAGCAAAAATCCAATATTTATGCCTGAGTAAGGACATAAGCAACTCCGGACCGGCATGGAGATGCTTCTTGTGATAAGAATCAACAAGAAGGTCAACGACATGGTCGTGACGCGGTAACACACAAGGATGTTTGTAATTGTAAGGTTCGTCCGAATTAGAAAGACGACCGCTGACGCGTACGATACCATGCTCATCGAGGAACGGCTTGAGCTTAAGGAGCGCGGGAGAACATGATACATTATTTATTAAATTTTTAATATCGTTACTAAAATAAACAGCCTGGACTACTCGCAACAATTTATTCTCTGCGAATTCGAGATCAGAGCTTGAGACAAAGGGAGTTGCTTAAGAAACCTACAGACATAGACTATGGCGCGCAGTAACTTCGTCCACGACGACATGCGCAGCGCGAGTGCATAGATCGGAGATTCCTCGACATCAATGACCACGTGATGAGAGAGCGACTTCCGCTCAGGAGCATCCTCGACATCTGCACTGTAGTCACAGGATTGTATGGACCACCCTGACGGATCATGGGAAATCCAGGATGGCCCACAATACCACAAAGGATGTTGCAGAAGTTTAGATGGAGTAACCCCACGAGAAAGGCAGTCAGCTGGATTTTCAATACCAGCGACGTGGTGGAAGCAAGTAGCGGGAACCAGATCAATTATTTTAGTAACGCGATTGGCGACAAAGGTCTGCCAACGGTGCGGTGACGAACGGATCCAGGTGAGCGCTACTTTGGAGTCGGAAAATGCGTATATTTTATTAATGGGGTAGTGGGGCAAAACCGTGTCCCGAACCTTGCGGAGCAACTGAGACAACAGGAGGGCCGCGCACAGCTCCAATCTCGCAACCGATATGGTTTTAACCGGCGAGACCTTGGACTTAGCACAAACTAACTGCACTGAGTAGTTAGATCCAATGCGGACTTGCAAATATACGACTCCGCCGTAAGCGCTTTCGCTGGCGTCAGCAAATCCTATCAGATTTACGATGCATCCGTCGACCAACCCAAGATGACGTGGTATAACAATTTGGTTGAGCGCGGAAAGCTCAATACAAAATTGCTTCCAAGCGACGACGATATGGTCGGGAGGTGCGTCATCCCACTCACACTTTGATAGCCAGAGCTCTTTGATCAAGAGCTTGGCATACAAAATTGTGGGAGCCACAAAACCCAGTATGTCCCACAGTCGAGCAACTGTTGACAGCATGGTGCGCTTGGTGCACTTATCGTCGGGTGGTGCGACGTCAAACCGGAAACTATTACAGGATTTGTCCCAGCGTAAGCCGAGGACCTTATGCGGTACAGACCTCTCAAACTCGATGTCTGGAGAAGCCTTATGAGAATCAGGCAAGTATGCGAGAACCTCTCTACAGTTGCTCGTCCACTTGACAAGATCAAACTGGCCTCGCTTGAAGAGCTGAATAAGCTCTTCACAAAGCGAAATGGCTTGCGAGGTGGATGTGACACTACAGGCGATGTCATCCATGTATAATGTGGAAGATGCTACAGCTGCGGCAGCAGGAAAGTTGTCGCCTTCATCAGCTATCAACTTGCGGACAACGCGTAGCGCGTGATATGGACTGGACTTGAGTCCAAAGCAAACTCGGTTAAACTGGTATACGGAAAATGGTTCACCGATGTCAAAGCGATAGAAAATCCTTTGAAACCTACGGTCAGATTCACGAACGCCGATACTAAGAAACATCTGACGGCAGTCAGCTGACAGCGCGATTTTGAAAAGACGAAACTTTATTAAGATATTAAATAAGTCACCTTGCAAATTAGGGCCGGCATGCAAAATGTCGTTAATAGACTGACCGGACGTAGTTTTACAACTGGCATCTAGAACCACGCGAAGCTTAGTAGAAACTTTATCTTCGCGAACTACGCCGTGATGCGGGATGTAATACGCGGGAAGAGACTTATCCCAGCTACTGACAACGGGAGTCAGAAAGCCTTTATCTAGGTAGTCGCGGATGACGTCATTGTAAGCGCCTCGTAATTTGAGCGAAGCGTCAAGTTTGCGTTCTAAACAATGAAAACGTCTCAGTGCGGCGGCGTAGGAGTCGCCTAACGAATACGGATCGCCACTAAAGGGCAGCGCCACTACATATCTGCCGGTGTCATCACGAACTGTGGTAGCGCAGAAGTGTTCCTCACATTCAAGTTCCTTTCGGCTCTGTGAAGTCGGTGCGGAGACCTCCTCAAGCTCCCAGAATCGCTTGAGCAGAGTGTCAATATTTTTCTCTTGAAGAACGGCACAACAAGACAAGGCGTAATTAGAAACGTGTGACGTCGGTACCGCACCCATAATCAAATACCCCAATACCGTCTCAATAGCGGGAGGAATGTTCGCTTGATTACTGTGCACGACATTTTGTAGGAATATGTGCGGTAGTACGGCGGCACCTAATAGAACGTCGATTTTACCCGGCCGCGCAAAATCAGAGTCCGCTAACGGTAACTTCGTCAAATGATTAAGTTGAGACACGTCTACGTGAGCGCTCGGTAACGCATCCGTAATGCGATCCACCACAAGGGAGGAAACTTCAAAGTTAATGTCTTCATTAAAACGCGAATATATTTTAAAGTCTACGGAACCCTTACAAGGCTTTTCCGAACCGCCGATACCTCTAATTATTAATCTTGTTTCTTTATAATTATCTCGTAATCCGATGCGATTATAACAATCAACTGACAT
Organism: Xestia sexstrigata; assembly: GCA_941918905.2. Taxonomy (NCBI): domain Eukaryota; kingdom Metazoa; phylum Arthropoda; class Insecta; order Lepidoptera; family Noctuidae; genus Xestia; species Xestia sexstrigata. The sequence goes on along the minus strand of OW799220.2, from coordinate 6,137,289 downwards.
GAAATTACATTGTGATGCTGTATCCAACAAACACCTCACCAAGTGCGGCTCATTAGCACCATCGTAAACGATAACTTGCGCGGTCGCTAACAATACAGTCGTCGACGACATACGTTGCTGCTTATCATCGCGCCGAACGTGGCAAGCGCTTGCGTGACAATTGCGTGCACACGCAATGGACGTCGCACACAAAGCTACTTCGGATTGCGAGGCGGGCGGTGTGGTCGTAGTACCGGCGGCGGCGGCGCTCTGAGTAAGTTGCGTTGACTTAGCAGCCTGAACCGGTTTATGTGATTCATCATTTACTTTTCCATCGAAGTGTAATAGTGTATGATGACGTTGTTTACACGAACGACATTTAGCACTGCTTGAACAATTACTAGTTTTATGCTTTATACTTAGACAATTCACGCACGCTTTATTATCTTTTACACATTTGAAACGGGCCGTTGGGCTTAAGTTATTGAACGCGGGACATTTGAAATAATGGTCGTGTTCTATATTTTCACACAAACATTTACTCGATTTATAACCGTTATTCGACTCTGAGCAAGCTACATAAGATTGCGGATTCGGAGCGTGATTGGGTTTATTATTTCGCGCCTTATTCGGCCTTTGTTTAATGGTATCACATGTCGAACTGTGTGAATTAGGCTGCGTGCTGTGATATATTCTACATTGGTCTTGTATGAATGACGTGAAGCTATCTTATGTTGGTAATTTGTTATTTCGCTCAGTCATTTCATAGGCGCGGATCGTTTCCGTATCGAACTTATTCAGAGCTATTTGTAGTAGCATAAAATCAGAAAGATCGTTCAATTTTAAGTTTTTAAGTGCGCTAACTGCGGTTATGAAGTTATCAATGAACAGCTGGAAGTTGGAGGCCGACGCCGGATCGGTCAATCTAAGACTCAAAGCTTGGTCAAAGTATGTTGATGCGAGTACGCGGGTGTCTTGGTATCTGTCCACAAGCGACTGAAATATCAGCTGATAATTTCCAGCGCTGGGTGTAATTCCCGCAAATACTGACTGCACTTTCGGTGACAGTTTGCCTATCAAATAGGAAATCTGTCCTAATACTATCCACAGTTATGCAATAACTCAGAAACGCTTCTTTAGTAGTGAAAGTTTTTTTTTAACTTTCTTCTCTACTCCTCTAGCAACAAAAAAAGTCTCATGAAAATCCGACCACTATAAACTTCGTTCCACCTTATTGTCTAATTGCACTCGACTATATCTAATACACACGCTTTTACACACGTCGTGTCCTTGTGCATATCGTCTGTTGAATGTGAGCGAAAATGTAAAGGTGGTGGCGGGGTATGCGACACTTAACTGTGATGATATCTTTATGTGTTACCTCGTATTTGTATGTTGCAGGATAATTTAGTGCGTTGTGTGGCGAATTGAATTTATAACGAAGGATGGTAGGACTATCAAAATACAGGTAGCTTTTATCTATTCAGTTACCATTAACATTCATATTTTCTTTATAGACATAACACTCATCATCGTTCTGTCCTGTTCCATTCTATTTGGGATCAGCGCAACACGTTTTCTTCTTCTATTCTCCCCTGTCAGACGTCGCGACATCATTTACTCCTTTCTCTTTCACATTATTCCTCACACAATCCATACATCTTTTCTTTGGCCTTCTGCTCCCTCTCCTTCCATCAACATCCATATCAATCACTCTTTTAGTTACATGCGTTTCATCCCTGCTCATTACATGTCCATACCAAGACAAACGACTTGCTCTCAATTTTTCTGTTGCAGGCACTACTTTCAAACTTCCTCTAATAAACTCATTCCTTACTTTATCTATTCTTATCACTCAACACATCCACTTGCCATCGCCATTCGCTGGCTTTTGAATTTTTCGCAATATTGTTGGATTTTAAATATTTACTTCAGCTAAGTCACATTCTTTCACGTCATTTAGGCGACCCTCCCATTGCGGAAAGTTCATCGACAACTTTGTCGAAAAAAAAGAAAAACGAAAAGATTGTTGCCATTATTTCCCAAAGAAATAACCAACAACATTATAAACCGTTCTCAGGCATTGTACAGGAACATTAAAACAAGGAACTCAACTATTCAAATAAATTATCGTTGTACTAGAGAAAATAAGAGGTGTACTGGGATACAGAAGTTTATGAAAATGGTTAACAAAGAAAAACATGGGAGAAAATATCGTCAAATGAAAGAACAAGATTTAAATAATATAAATCTACAAGAGAACAATCGTTTTAAACCACAACTGACGCTTCGAAGCTTAAAAAAATCAATTGTGATTTCCAATATTCAACCAAAACCAATAGTACTGGAAAAAGAAAAATTAAACTTGCGAAAGTAAAATTATGTAGTTTTCACTTACAAAACAACATATCTTGATTAATTGTTCTATTGTTTATACTTTACATTCAACCCGATCTTCCTTTCTCTGTGTTCACATCACGCAGCATCCCTTGAGATAAAAAGTGATCCATCCTACTTCTATCTGAGACATTCTCTAGATCTAGATTTAGAGCAAGATGTTTACACTTCAATAACTTTACTTGCAATATTTTACGTGCTTAAATAAAAATAAAAAATGGATACAGGGTTCTACGTGGATCGTACCTCTTAATATGTTTAGTAAAATGATCCTAAAAACTTATCATATCGCATGTCTACCATCGTTTGAGTGTAAATAAAGTAGTAGCTACACGTTACACAAACGTTTACATTTTGTAACATTGTGTTGCGCTACTAAAGATAAGCCTCTGTATCCTATTTTCGCTCAACCCGCTGTGATTTCCAATAAAACATAGTTTGCGTGATTTAACTTGTTCACAATGATCGCCTTTGTTACCGTACATATACCTGGGCATGTGGAAATCCCCTCGGAATTATTAGTGACGAATTTGTCCTGCTATTTTCCTCTTTCTGGGGGAAAATTATAGTTGACCCTTTTATTTTCATCTTTTCAGGGCTTTAAAAGGAAAAGAATACGCGTCTATAACATTCTTTCGTCACACGTAACCCAAATAGACATAATACAGCTCGAGTCGGTGTGTGTAGCGGAGCGGATGACTCGACGGATGTACCACAATGAGCATCCGCCTGTAGGGTTTCTGCACTGGAGTTTTTATTTATCGCAATAAAGAAACATGGTCGTATGGAAAAGCCATACAACGCAGGCTGTATGTAAAAATCTTCTTTTGAATTATCATTTCAACTATATTTTTTTGTCTGAGGCAAGTTTAATCTTAAGTTATTTTTTATGTGCTTCTAAGCCCACAGGGGCGGAAGAAAATATAAAATAACTAGTGTATTGTTTCGAAGGTAAGCGTCCGCCATCTTTTTCTATTTTTATATTATTTCACAGTGATGAGTAGAAATTGAATGAAGTGGAAATTATGTTTAACCTACTCCTCCGCAAAAATTTTTCTGATTAATTTTGTTGCGGGATTCAAGACAGTTAAATTGTTTCAACATTGTAACAGCCGAGCTCCCATACTAAATTAGGCATTCTCCTTTTATACGAAGGATTGTGGATGAAAGCATTTATCCAGCAGATAATATTAAATCGCGACGGTAAGGTAAAATCTTAACCCAAGAGCACGTAGATACCTACAAGTCACTCTGAAACTCAGATTAAGGCTCCGAGTCAAAAAAGGTTTGAGAACCCTGCTAAATATTCAGCTCTTATAAAGAACCTCGTAAATCTTTTAAACCGGCAGTTTGCAATCGGCAGTCTCACAAATTGTCTATAGTATAGATACTTCAAGCTTCAATTCGCGCATCAATACTTAAATTTCTTTATATTGAGATCTTCGCGCTCATTGTCTCACCAGTCAATTTGTTTTTTTTTTCTACAATCAAAAAAGTTCGTCGATTCGATATCGCCAACAAAATGTGCGTTTGAATATGGAAGTCCGCCTAGGGGTCTGAAGTTGATGTGTGTGAGGAAATTTAACAACTATTCATTTTACTGAATAAAACATTTTAGCTGTCATTTAATTGCTTCAAAACTGAATCTCGAAACAGTTGATTAGTTGCCTCAAGATGAAATTCAGTCAGTTCACAATGTCGCAAAATTTTTAAATGAACATGCTTTTGAAGATTAAAAAGTGTTTGGTCGAACAGATTTAAAAGACACTGTGACCCGCGTGCGTTCGAAACTTAGTTGATATCAGACAAATTGGATTATAATATTTTAAAGTGGGTAATTTGTTATTCAGACTTCACAAAGGAGACCCAAATAAGTATAGAACAGAAGATACAAACGCTAGCATATCAAGCTACTACAATCCGTTAATATTTTTTTTAGATTTTCAACTTTATTCGCTAAAGCTTAAGGTTAAGGTTTAAGGTTGATTGGGAAATTTTACAGTTTCGGGTACTTTGATGTGCTGGCGTCTGTACTTATCTCTTAATTTTCTAGTCTGTTGAACTTTGCAGGATATTGAAGATTTTCCGGGAAGTAGTTTTACAATGAACGGGAAGTGGCATTAACTGAGCATAGAAAATAAACTTTTACGATATTTGTTACGACCGAATGATGTCGGTGATCCAATCATGTTTTTAGAAATCAAGGTTCTAAATCCTTCTTTTCTGACTATATTTAAAGACAATGGCCTTAAGTTAAGTAAGATTGGATTTTTCACAATCAGTCACCATCCATCTTCAAAGCTTTCTGCTGAAACAGGCGAGTGATGCATCGCGCTACATAACTGTACAGAACTGTTTTAAAAGATGCTTTGCAAGTTGCACCAGCCATGTTAGTTTATTATGGCCATTTAAATTACAGGGTAATGCAGCAACGAAATCAACAACTGAATTTATTTTATATTGAACAAAAACTTCTTTATACTGTCTTCCGAAGAGAGCAATTTTATTAAAAGGCTCATGTAACAAACAACAATTCATGGTCGATTGTAATTGTTCCAGTCGTGTAAGACACCAATCTGCAGGAAAATATCACAAAGCTGATAGTTAATAGCTTCTATCACTCGGTTTTCACATCATGTACCATCTATGTGCAATGTGAGCAATAAATAAAGCCTATCACATGGTAACACTGACAATATCAGGGCAACTATAATGAAGATGTATTCCAAAAACACATTACGTTCGTATATACGATGTAATGTCGATAACAGAATCATTAAGCCTTGGTAGACCTCGCGAACAGGTATTACTGTAACAAATGTTGTCACTCGAACGTTGCTCATAGGTACGACGTGAAAATTGCGCCGTGAATACGTTTATATCGAAGAATAGTGTATTCTTGCTATTTAATGACCTTTTGTTTTTATCATGTACTTGTTATGATTAGCTTAACCTGTCCAATTTAAAATTTAAGGAAAGAGTTTCATGTGCTTTTAGAACTTATATTGGAAAGAGACAATTTGTAAGACTAATCTGATTCCCAAACGAACAAGGGGTCAGTGGCGAAGTGTCCATACAACTCGATTCCTACCGGAAAAAGGCATAGTCACTATTCGATAGACAAATAATATGACAACATTAAATATATGTACTCCGGCTTACCTCTTATAAAAAATTACCCTTCGCTACTGCAAGGGATTCATGAATCTTTGAAAGCATTGCCATTTGCCCTTGTTGTTGACTTTCACACCAAAACTTTCGGCTTATTTTTAAGTTGTTACTGGACTGTGTGTAGGATGGCATGGCTAGAAAGAAGTGACTGCTGAGAAGACGAGTAAAGCCCCGTTTCCACTATGTCGTGACAGCAGATAATCGTGTAGTTTTAAGTGTCGTGGCTTGTGTATTTCAATGAAGGTCACATACAGGACGACACGATTACTGTCGTCCACGAGTTTTGCCAAATAAAAATCAACGATAAATTAATCGTCACGACATAGTGGGAACGAGCCTAATAGAAAAGTTATAGTTAATACGTCTATTGTCTATAAATCTTGTTAGTCATGCGGCAGCTGCTGTTGGGAAAATTATAATAAATCTAACAACAATTATATGGAATTGCTTGGCTATTCTGAAACGTAGTCTTTGTGTAGGAAAAAGATCAATGATGAGCAGTTTTTGATAGACGTAGATTTTGATCAGTTACATAAAAAGCCTTTTATGTAATATCGAACGAAGCTTTTATGGCTCGTCTTGTTCTATAATATCGACATTCTCGACAATATTAATTTACTCTGAATCAATTTATGAATAAAGTTTTTATTAAAGCCTTTTAGATTAAATAAGTTTCTAAACTGCTAACTGAAGCCGATTGTTTTGTTCAAAATTAACTGAAATTCGTAATTTAATTTTTTTATTTATTTTAACTGGATGGTCCAACTGGCGTTTTAAAAAAAATCTTTTTATGCTCAAGGATATAATATCCGAAAATACTCTACGTATGAAAACGGTTGTAAATTGTATGGCAGCCGCTTTAAAAAATATGTAAATCAAGAGTGTTTTAGCTAATTTTTCTACTCTTGATTCTACTGAGGTTAAGACAAGCTCCAAGCTTCAACCTACTTTTTTTACTATTTATAATATGTTGTTTTCAATTTTTTGTGCAACGGCCTATTGTCGGGCCTACGTCATAGCCCATACTTAGGCCATACTTAAGTACTAATGCTGTAGTTAACATGATAATATTGTAATACCGTAATGATTTGAAAAGAGTAGGTAACCATGGAGTTTCTTGCCGGTTCTTCTCCATGGAAACGACCAACCCGAACCGTGCACCTTTTTTGACGTTTTATAAGTCTCCATCTAGGTCTATATGAAATAAAATATTTTGATTTTAATGTTTTGTAGTTTTTGTATGAAAAAGCCTTGTTAAAATAAAGAAAGAAATTTCAAGAAACTGTGACTAACACGGATACCCCGTGTGAGTTCCACGATTCGGTAGACATGAGGAATCTCATTTTTTATGACTTTTTGGACCACCCCGTTATATATTCCACTCTTAAATTAAAATTAAAATATACAATTTGTTCTGACTCAAGTAGGTTAAATAGAAAATACAATTTTCTTAAAAAAAAATATTTTCTATTTAAACAGCTCGTTACTTTGCGAAGAAAACTTCAGTTAAGAGAACTGCATTTTACTTTAATTACATTGTCATCACGTTTAAAGTGTCGGGTAGCGCGGCTTTTGTGCCAGGGAGTCGCTTTGTTCAGTGAAGAAAGCCATTGTAAGAACTAAGCGTTATGGTGTGGAAAACTACTTACCTATTTTCACCAGCCTTTTCTATGGCTGTGTATAAATTGCCAAGTGTCAACGTTTGAGGAACATTATTTACTATTTTAGCGGACGGAGTTCAGTTTGATTGATTCAGTATAATTTTATTCCTCATGTGATTTACCTATGTGAATTTAATAGACGTATCAATAACAATAATCCACTGTTTGATTAATCAGAACGTGCACTCTGTTATTTACATCTTAAATGATTGGCTCGATGCTGTAATTGAACCACGGACGTGCAGAGCTCCAGTAAAGTGAGGAAGATGTTTGCACGATACTGAATAGGACCCAATTCATTATGAGGACACGGGGTGTTCGAAAGAGATACCGTGGCCCTGGAACACAAAGGGCGATGAAGGAATATGTATGGTTTTTAGTCAGTAAAAGTCTGACACTCCCTCCTGCTCCGCCCAGAGCGGGAAGAGTCATTTGATGATTTACCATCCGAAAAAAAAAGAAAGGAGGGTGTCCATCGGAGTGAATAGAGGCTTAATATTTAGTTGACGTCAAAGAACTCAATCAGTGCCGATTGGGTAAAAAAACATTACGCCTCGGAAAACTAAGATTCTATAATGTCTAGTTGAAGTACGTTCAAACGGTAACACAAAGCGAAAAACATCCTTAATGAACAGAAAAATAAAAGTCAACATTTTGTAATAATGTTTCACTCAATTCAGCAGCACGATTGTTTTCACAAAAGAAGAAAATAAGGATGCAACCTGAACCTTGCAGTTCCACCTGTAACCATTTTAAACAACTGGTATCACCATTTCGATTACGAGTCGAAGCCAGAACAGTGCTTGGCTCTGGTTGCCAGCTAATTTAATTAAGTGCAAGACTGTAGCCAGGCAGTATCGAATCATAGCCAATTCTTGAGTAGCTTTGATGTGAAGACATTTTATTGAACATTTTTAATACCACGATAACGTTGATGCTACCTTTTATTCCCTTAATGGAATAACCAATGTTCCCTTATAAATAAGGCTGCTAGCCTTCTGAGCCCCGTGTTTATAAATATTTGAGAAGTCAATCAATCAAAAGCTTTCAACTGTTTTGCTATGCACAAAGCTACGCACCAGTCAATTCCAAAACTGTTTTACTCCTACAGCTCAGATTTTTGCATAACATTTTATGCAAAGGCTTTTTTTATACCTATAGTTCAGAGGCGCATAATCGCTTGGCTAAAACCTATATTTTATAGAAATAAATTGCTGGCTTTGTGAATGAACAAGTCATAAAGCATTTTCAATGTGGAACAGAGAAAATAAAAAAAACGACAAAGGCTCGGCCTGAGCTCGTGCATAACTTATGGTATACAAATACCATGTTGTTGGATCTACGGAGACCCATATTGGATAATAATTTTAGTCTAGATTATTTAATGGGTCCCGACTGTTGCAGTCAATATGTCCAGTCTCCTGAACTTGTTTTATTATTTTCAGTTTATATTAGTTATTAATTATTTTTTACGCAGTCGGGTTTTTTTATTTTACACTTTTTAGTTACTTAGATTTAACATTTTAAAATTTTCATGATGAGCCCTTTATCGAGCCGTTCAGGCTGCAGAGCGTGCCAAACATTTGAATTTGGTGCCAACAATCTGCCAGTTTTTTATTTTTTTATTTTGATATACCCAGTAAATATCGCTCTCACAGTAAATACGAATTTAACGACACCATTCAAACTAAAATCCATTGAGTCATTCAGGCTGCAAAGCGTGCCAAACAATGAAACATACATACTTCCAAAATCCGCAATTTTTTTTTTAAAATAGGTACCCAGTGTCACTCCCACAGTAAATACGAATCTAACGACACCTCTCAAGCTAAAATCCATCGAGCCGTTCAGGCCACAGAGCGTGCCAAACAATGAAACATACATACATACATACATACTCTCGAAAAACATACCCGACTGCGCCAGAAGGATTCTGGCGCAGTCGGGTAAAAGAATGAAGCTACAAACATCTTTTCTTCAAGTACACAACCTAATTACTTTTCAATTTAGTACAGCATTTAATTACTGCGATGTGCGGATGGAAGAACTAATTTCATAGAAAGATCGTAGTTAAAGTCAGCTCAAGAGTCCTTTTACACTTTGCTTTTAAACCAGGTATGAGGTAATTTTACTTACATAAGAAGAGCACTCTACAGCTAGCTCAGTAAAGTTCGTCAAGAACAACAAAAAACGTTATTTCTACAACTAAGGAAACAACAGACTCAGTTCTCATGTTTCCAGAATATACATCAATAATGATGATTTCACAATGAAAATCTAAACTGTACGAACGGTGCGTTGTTGAGCTCTGTCATCAATTACTCTTAGTACAAACTTAAACACAAAGTCAATTTAACCCAAGCGGCTCCGGGTCACATCATATAATGCTTGGTCTTTATAGCTTCAACAGCTTGGGGATAATCTTTAATGAACTCACTGGCATTCTTATTCAATATATAGATTGCCGTGGTTGGTGATGAGACGGCACCAAATATCATAGAATTCATCGCATATGTATCTGGTTCTCTATTTTGTTCCGCCCCTCTCCATAACAATAATTGAGCGCCTTGATCCTCTGCCCTAATTCTTATTCGCATGAACATGTCAGCGATATCCCCTGAAAATGCTATGGGGAATAGCCTAAATTTTAATAAAATACCTAACAATGAATTTAACATGTCAGGTCCCGTTAACAGGTTATCATTTAAACACGTACCGTGAGATATAGCTGCCGCATCAAACACTAATCGAAGCTTCCCTGGTTTGTTTGGGTTCACTACTCCAAAGTGTGGTAGGTACCAAACCGGAGAGCTATCTAAATTTCCCTCTATCCTATATTACGAGCATAACCTTCATCTAACAATCTCTCTATTTGTTTGGTGTACGCCTCGGCAAACACAGCGTCCTTGCGCATGCGTCTCTCAATACCGTATAGTCTCTGACGGGCCTGATTATAATTATTAGGTAACTGTGTATTTTCATGTTTCCATAGTAAACCTACTTCCCATTGTGACTTGTCAGTAACGCGACGACTAGTGCTGTCTAAAACATTTAATGCTCTTTCAACGTCCTTATGTTTTCGAAGGTTCGCTGAAATGCCTAGTGCTTCTAACTCGAGTTGTGACTTTACTAAATTGTGTAACTCAGGAAGGGAGACTGTCATACAATTTACTGAATTGATATTATTGGCATTACTAAGTGGTCCATGTATGACCCAACCTAGCTTCGTAAGTGAGGCAACTGGCTTACCAGATCGTCCACGGCGAAAGTCCTGGCCGACGAGCAGCTCCCAGTTATCCTGCCCGAGTAGCAGCAGCGGCTTGGCACCCCTCATTTCCACGCAACCCAAGTCGCTGAGGTGCGCGTTGTCACTTATCACCGCGGCGGACACTGCGTTGGTAAGTTGATGTTCACTATTGTGCGGCACTTTATTTTATGACATTGTCCATTAGGTCCCTTTATTTGAGTTTGTACCACTCGCGACGTCAAGTCTGTCACTCCGTAGCCTCCCGCGGTTTTGAGCACAAGAGGTATACGCGGACCCACTAAGTTAGTGGCGAGTGAACTGTCTATTAGTGATATTGTTGCACCATCGTCTAATAACGCGTAGCACTGTATGTTGTCACTGTTTTTATTACACAAAGTCACTGGTATTATTTTTGGTAGGGCTGAGGCTCTCCATTCTCCAATGTTCGTCACACTTTCTTCTTTGTTCGATGCTTTATCAGCGTGTGACAACATGTGATGCCCATAGCCGCACTTTTCACATCTGTTTGCGCGGCAAAACCTCTTGGGGTGTTTTCTAATAAGACACTTGAAACACATATTCTTTTCTTTGATTGTGTCCCATCGTTGTTGAACACTCAACTTATTAAAAGGTTCACACTCTTCTATGGCGTGGTCACCTTTACATATTACGCACTCTTTCGGTGCTGAAGACTCGTCACTCTGTGTGTTCACTCGTTGCATCAACGGTGGTCTGTTAGTGACAGGGCGTGCGGTATTCACTGGTCGAGCTTGACCGGAGACTTGCTTCTGCTGCTGCTTCACAGGAGGCTTCGATGTACTAGGCTCATACATGGTTGCCTGTACATAGTAAGACGTCGATCGCGCCAAATGTATTAAAAAGTGCGATACTACTTCTAAGCTCGGTGACACTCTTAACACTCACTCACACCCCCTGTGAGTTATCTAAACCCATAGCGAAATCACCATACTGCGCACGTTGTACTGGTGTCAGCTTGCTCAGCAGCTCACTCACTAACTGTGGGTTATTAAGGTAACCTTCTGTTGGATTTCGTATTCGTTCATAATTTTCATTGTAGGGTAGAAGTAGAAATGACTTGCAAAATGCGTCACTATCCTATCATATCCCATCCTTTTCCCACATGCACACCTGGACTATCGCTGTCCTTGTCACCGCCGACGGTGACTGTGTGAAGACCCTCGTCCACTTGAACGAGAGTAGCGTTACTAAGAGCATGCTTCCTTATTAATTTATCACTAATTTACGGTTTGCGAATTGCCGCGAGTGCATTTACGAACTATTGTCAAAAACACTACGGACAGTGCGTGTTTATGTGGTGAAAGGCGTCTGCGTGCCCCCTCGTGCGCTGCCCTGAACTCAGCAAGGACTCGAACCCTCTGCCAACCGACACAGAGGACAGATATTGAAGACTGTGAATCTACAGGTCAGTGGTGCTGCATGTGTCCTGCCAAATTCCTTGGTTCATGTTCACAAGTTCGTCGTCCTAATTCGTGTCGCATTTGCAAGGTCAGACCTACCACGTACTTCTACAACCCCCCGCAATAATACAGTCCACTATTTATTCAACCAGCTCCCAGCGTCTGGGATAAACGCAAACATTTTTATATTCCGCCCTAGTAGTTGGTGTAAGGCGCCACTATTATTTTATGGTCACTTCGAGCCCGATATTTTTGGGTCATTTTGGCCGCATTCTAAATTCAAACCGCATGGTCAGTTTTAACTTAACATTCACTGTACTACGTAATTAAATAGATTGTCGTTTATTCTTTGTATTTTCCCGCACCGACAACTATTTCCTTTTATTTCCGCACCCGCATTGCATAGTACAACACAACGCAAAAGTTATTTCTTTCCAAATTCATTCCATTTTTGTGGTCCGCCATTTTGTATCGTTTCCTTTATGATCGTGTTATAGATAACTTGTTCGTAATTGTTCGCTAAACTTCGGCTCGCTTCGTTAGTGCTCGTTCGCATACCAGTTCTTTGATATTTTTCACTCACCCGCAATAATTTTATTTTACTTTCGCTACTAGGTAAAATTAATCGTTTTTACGCTAATAACCGCTAATATACTTACTTATCGCCGCTATACTAATTACAGTTATTCACAATGGTTAAGTCTAAGAGGAAGAGTAGTGATGCGGATCTGTTCTTCGACACTACGAGTACTAATAAAAACCAGTTATCATTATACGTAGTCAAACGTGATGTTATTTACAAACGCGTAGAAAATATTTTCGAGCTTGCACAAAAAACAAATGATGATCGAAAATATTTTAAGTCGTTTTGTTCTAGTGCTTCAAATATTGATACATTGCGTAATGATTATCAACAAGCTTTAGATTCCTATAATATATTAAATTTACAGTTGAACCCCGATTCCGAGGTCGAATATGATTCCTGGTTACCGTTTGAAGAAATGTTTTGCTTTATAAAACAGGTTTTACTCAATAACAAACCCGAGTGTCCTGAACCTGAGGCTCAGCCTTCATTACAAAAATCTAATACTCGCCTTCCGCCCATTGATTTGATGTCATTTGACGGTAATGTTAAGAAATTGCCATTGTTTTATCAACAATTTAAAAGCATAATACACGATAACGCATCGCTCACTAATAGTGAAAAAGTGTTTTACTTAGTAGGTAAATTAACTGGGCAGGCGTCGTGCGTCTGCGCAGGGTTGGCTCCAACCGCAGAAAACTATATTATTATTTGGGAGGCACTCGTGGAAAAGTATGACGATCCTCGCTCACTCGCATCCGCTTATTTAAACCAATTGTTACAGTTTAAACCGCTATCCATGGCTAGTTCTGATGGGCTAGATTCATTTATAAATAATTTTGATTCATCTGTAGCAGCGGTTAAACAATTAAAACTTCATGATTTAACTGAATTTATTTTCTTGCATTTGGCTCTGCAAAAGTTAGACGCAGACACAATTAAATTATTTGAAATTACCTATCGTAAAGATAAAATACCTTCTTACCATAATTTAATTGAATTAATAAAGGAACAAAGTAAAGTTTTGTCTCGTTCTACGAACCTTAGTAAATCGATAGATAATAATCATTCTCAGTCTAAGCAGCAGCGTCAAACTAAGCACATCCCTAAACCGTCCAAGTCTTTTGTGAATACAGACATAGGGTGTGGTCCAAGTGTAAGCGATAAATGCGCTTTATGCAATGACAAACAACATGAACATTTATATTCTTGTTCGTCGTTTGTTAAATTAACCCCGCGAGAAAGATATAATTTTATAAAACTTAATAATTTCTGTAACAATTGTTTAAGTATAAAACACAAGACTTTTTCTTGTACTTCAAAACATACTTGTTCTCATTGTTCAAAGCGACACCATACTTTATTACATTTCAATCCAACTCAAAAGGATAAAACAAATTGTAACGTTGGTTCCGTGGTGTCCAACACCGCAAATCCTATTCCCGCTACCGCTCATGACGCGCCGCGCCCTACTCCGGCCAGCAATCACGCAGAGTCCGCTATGACTCATTCACTCGCCACTTCTAGTGACCCTACAACTATTGTAAACAATGCATCGGTCTGTACAGTTTCGTACGATCGAGCAGCTCGTTATCAAACGACTACGTTGTTAGGGACCGCAAAAGTAAAGTTTGTTGATTCTTTAAACCGCACTCACTTTTTGAGATGTTTAGTGGATCCTGGCTCTCAAAGTGATTATATTTCCGTATCTTGTTGTAAGCGATTATCGCTTCATATTTATACTCAAACCCGCTATTCGGAAGTTCAAGGCATTGGAGGAGCTTCACAAAAAATTCTCGGTGTTACTTCAGTTAAATTCACGTCTCGCTTTAATAATAGGTGCGAATATTCTATAATGCCGATGGTAGTAGGACAGATTACGTCACAGTTGCCGGACACCTGTGTTGATACCGCGTCTATTGAATTTATTCGTAACTTACCGCTCGCTGATGACGAGTTTTCGCAACCGGGAACTATAGATATACTTTTAGGTGTTAAACTTTATTGTGAAATTTTACTTTCTGGACAAATTAAAACCTCACATGTTGGTATGCCCTCTGCCCTTGAAACGACATTAGGTTACCTAATTTTAGGTGACGCTCCTATTATTTCTCCGCAACCCGCTACCCGCACATTGTGTGCTTTTACTTCTGACCCGCTACTTCAGATTGTCGAAAGATTTTGGGCAGTCGAGGAATTGCCTTCGCAGTCATTTTTAAGTCCCGACGATCAGCAGTGTGAAAATATTTATACTTCAACCACTGTTCGTAACTCCGACGGCAGTTATTCAGTTGACCTTCCTTTTAAGGAAGACCCAAATAATCTAGGCAATTCTTATATTACGGCTAAAAAACGCTTTCTACTTTTAGAAAAGAATTTTTCTAAAGATCCAAGTTTAAAATTAAAATATGACGATGTTATTCGTGATTACCTAAATAAAGGTATACTTTCCCGCACCGCACCTGAAGCATTAGCCGCTCCAGGCTTTTATCTACCGCACCATCCTGTAGTTCGCAACGACAAGGCGACAACCAAGGTTCGTCCTGTGCTAGATGGCAGCGCCAAGACCGATACAGGCTTGTCACTAAATGATGTCCTGTATACGGGTTGCAATCTACAGGCTGATATATTTCATATACTTTTGAATGTTCGTGTTTATTACATTGCCTTTTGTGCAGATGTGAAACAAATGTATCTATGCATTTATACGAATGCTTCGCACCGCAAATATCAACGAATCTTATATAGATTTTCAAAAACCGACCCGCTCGAGGTTTTTGAGTTCACTCGAGTCACATTTGGGCTTCGGTCTTCACCATTTTTGGCGCTCCGCACGCTACGTCAACTCGCTAGCGATGAACGGCATAACTGGCCAACTGCAGCAGCCGTACTCGAGAGAGACATTTATATGGATGACGTAGCTTCATCTACTTCTTCTATCGAGGAAGCAGTCAAGACAGCTACCGATCTGATCCAGATCTTCAAAACTGGTGGGATTGATTTAGTTAAATGGACCTCCAACTCGCTGGAATTGCTCGAACATATTCCCGAGTCGCACCGTCAATCTGAATGCATTTCCTTCGACGATGGAAATACATTTAAGATATTAGGTTTGCGTTGGTTACCCGCTCAGGATACCTTTATTTTCGAAATATCAAGTCCCCCACCTGTTTGTACTAAACGCGCCATTTTATCCGCTACCGCTCGGTTGTACGACGTCTTAGGACTCGTCGGCCCTATAATTCTTTTCGCAAAATTAATCATTAAGGAACTCTGGCTTTTAAATCTCGATTGGGACGATATACACCCTTCTCGTATTGTAAAAATATGGCAACAATACTTAATAGAATTACCGCACATTTCTAATTTATCATTCCCACGCCATCTAGGTATAGAAACCGGTTCCATGGTTTCCTTAGTCGCATTTTCAGATGCGAGCGAATCCGCATACGGCTGTGTGATTTATTTGCACGTCGTAAATAATGGTCAATCGCCTATTACTTCACTCGTGTGCTCTAAATCGCGTGTTGCATCCGCTAAACCTAAAATCACTCTCGCACGCTTGGAATTAAATGGAATACTTTTAATGTCGCGACTTCTTAAAACCGTTTATGACACTTTATCTAAGCGACATAAAATCGAAAGTATTTGTGCTTTCTCGGATTCTGAAGTAGCACTCTGTTGGTCTGTTGCTTCGCCACACAGATTTAACACTTATATTGCCAACCGCATTTCTCAAATTCAGGAAAATATTTCACCTGAAAACTTATATCATATCGCTGGCTTACATAACCCCGCAGACTGTGTATCTCGTGGGCTCACGCCTTCGCAGCTCATTCAACATGAGCTATGGTTTAAGGGTCCATCCTGGCTTTCCTTGCCTAGACAAGACTGGCCTATACAGCGATTTTTACCCAACCGGTCTTCATTACCTGAAGAAAAAACCGCTTCGCACGTGACTAAAGTCACAGATAATGATAACCCGCTTTTAATATTAGCTTCAGAGTGTTCCACTTGGGAAAAGCTGCTGGAAGCTACTGTTTTTTCGCTTCGATTTATAAAAAAATTGCCACAAAACGATACAATCACCGCTGAAGATTTAAATACAGCTGAATTGGAAATAATTCGTGCGATCCAGTTTAAATACTTTTCCGAAGACATTAAGAATATTTCTAAAGGTCAACCGTGTTCAGCCAAGTTACGGAAATTGTTTCCATTTTTATGTAACGGACTTTTACGTGTCGGAGGTCGCCTATCGAATTCGACATTAGAATATTCTTCTAAACATCCGATTTTACTTCCCGGGCAAGGACATATTGTTAAATTATTAATTGAATTTTATCACCGCGACAATTGTCACGCCGGGCCGCAGTTATTAATTTCGATATTAAGATCCAAATATTGGATAATTTCTGCTAGACGTGTGGTTCGACAGTACATACACAAATGCAATGATTGTTTTCGAGTTAATCCTAAGCCTACGTTTCCGCCTATGGCAGATCTGCCTAAATGCAGATTAGAGCAATGCAAAGCGTTTTTACATACGGGCGTCGATTACGCAGGGCCGCTTTATATTACTCCTTACCGCAAACGGGGCGTACGAAGTGTAAAAGCTTATATCTGTATTTTTATTTGTCTCGTAACAAAAGCGGTGCATATCGAATTAGTATCTAACTTAACTTCTGCTTCGTTTATCGACGCATTTAAACGATTCATATCGCGAAGAAGTCCTTGTAATTTCCTATATAGCGATAACGGGACTAATTTTGTCGCTTCTAAGAAATATTTTAATGAACTTCATGAGTTTTTGCAAACCGCTGATTACTATCAAAATTTTAGTCATGAACTCGCGAAGAACCGTATCACGTGGCGAATGAACCCTCCTACAGCGAGTCACTTCGGAGGGATATGGGAAGCGAACGTTAAGAGCACCAAGTCGCTTTTATTTCGTACAATCGGCAACCAAGTTCTCACCTTTGAGGAGATGTCGACCATTCTTATTCAAATCGAGGCAGTGCTAAACAGCCGTCCTCTTTATGTTTTGAGCTCTGACCCATCAGAGCCGTTAGCTCTTACTCCCGCGCATTTTCTATCTACTTCTCCGCTAGAATGTTTACCCGCAGCCGACTTATCCGAACAACGAACAGATCTGTTGTCTCGTTTCTCCTTAATGGATTCGATAGTTCAACCATATTGGAAACGATTTAAGTCGGAATACTTACATAATTTGCAACAACGCGAGAAATGGAATACTCCGTGTAAACCGATCACAGTTGGTACCGTAGTGTTGTTAAATGTAGATAACGCTCCACCCTTGCAGTGGCCATTAGGAATTGTTACCAATGTATACCCTGGCAAGGATGGTGTTGTTCGCGTAGCGGAAGTAAAAACAAAGACCGGTACTTATAAACGACCAGTAGTGCGGTTATGCCCGCTTCCGACTCAATAGTCAATTTATTTTTATATACAAATTTTAGCTCATATAGTATTAATTAGCTTACGTTAGATAAGTTTAGTTTAGAAATTTCATTAGTTATCCGCTCTACCAAATACACGCTACTTGAAGTTGTTGAATATAGCGATTTTATTGCTTTTCTAACCTTTTTTGAAGGGTTTCTTCAAGGCTGGGGGGATGTTGGATTTCGTATTCGTTCATAATTTTCATTGTAGGGTAGAAGTAGAAATGACTTGCAAAATGCGTCACTATCCTATCATATCCCATCCTTTTCCCACATGCACACCTGGACTATCGCTGTCCTTGTCACCGCCGACGGTGACTGTGTGAAGACCCTCGTCCACTTGAACGAGAGTAGCGTTACTAAGAGCATGCTTCCTTATTAATTTATCACTAATTTACGGTTTGCGAATTGCCGCGAGTGCATTTACGAACTATTGTCAAAAACACTACGGACAGTGCGTGTTTATGTGGTGAAAGGCGTCTGCGCGCCCCCTCGTGCGCTGCCCTGAACTCAGCAAGGACTCGAACCCTCTGCCAACCGACACAGAGGACAGATATTGAAGACTGTGAATCTACAGGTCAGTGGTGCTGCATGTGTCCTGCCAAATTCCTTGGTCCATGTTCACAAGTTCGTCGTCCTAATTCGTGTCGCATTTGCAAGGTCAGACCTACCACGTACTTCTACAACCCCCCGCAATAATACAGTCCACTATTTATTCAACCAGCTCCCAGCGTCTGGGATAAACGCAAACATTTTTATATTCCGCCCAAGTAGTTGGTGTAAGGCGCCACCACCTTCCGCACGAATATTCTTTAGTAGTGACACGCAGTTTCTTACAGTAGTAGAGAATTTCCTCAGCTCCCGGCCACTATCCGTCACTCTGGGTAAATCTCTGACCTTTTTCAGTGCACATTGTAGCACTAGGGTCGGATGACCGAACTCTTCCTCTAGGGCATGCATTATTGCTGACGGGTCTGTTGACGTTCGCAATAAATCTTCTACCGCCGTCTTAGCTTCGCCATGCAATGAGGTTTTCAGTCGTGCTATGTTCTCGTGTGCCTTGAAACTGAGCAGCGATAGCTCAGTCGTGTCCCAATACATATTTCTATATGAAATCCAATCAGCAGGGTCGCCATTAAAATGCGGCAATTCATAAGCCTGCCTTGGTACCGGCCGCGGACGTGCCAGGCCCGTGATCGCTTCTGCCAGTTGGTCGATTTTTCTGTCTCTTTCCCCTGACGATTCTCGCCGTCTTTCTCTTTCACCCACTCTGTCATATCTCTGCCGCTGTGTATCCGACTCAAGCGTTGATACTCGAGGTACACTTGCGACCGGAGTGGTAAATACGGGATTATTGTCGGGCAGACGGAATCTCACTGCCGTTGACACTGGCAAGTGCGTCTGCGTAGTAGGTGTCATTATGTTTCCCACCGGGACTGACGCGGACGACTCTATTACACGCGACACATTTATATCTCGGGGCACGGTACATTCACGGTATGTAAGTGGTTCAATATTCACTCTACTCACATTTTGCTCCTGGATCGCAGATGTGTCACGGGGCGCGGCCACTTCAACAGGCGCGCGAGCTACAGACTGCAACACTGTATCCGATAACACTGCATCCGTTTGAGTCACTTGGGGCGTTGTATCAATCCATTCCTCAACGCGATGTGCGGTATCCACATCTGAATTTGAGTCCTCACTCTCAGCAGCCGCTTCCAGTTCAGCGAGGTCTGCTTCCATCCGTTTCCTCACGAGGTTTTCCTTTAACTTTACTAAGTCGCGCTCAGCTTCGTACTCGATCCTTTTTCTTAGGAATTCGACGCTCCTGCGACTATTCCTAGACGAGCCTTTGCTGCTTTGTCCCTGGCGCCTTCCAACGACTGTCTGTCCCTCTGACGTACTTCTGTAGTCGTACACTTGACCTGGCCCCGTCAGGGGAATATCTCGTACAGACGTCGATGCCACGGTTGGTGCGGCCGACGGTGAACCCGGCGTCCTTTCAGACGGCAAGCCTGAGTCCGAGACGACGTCATTCTTACGCCGCTGACTCATTTCGACGGCCAATTTACTGACTCTGCTTCGCGTGGTCATAGTACTCTTCTGACTCATGATTTATTCCACACCTCTTGACGAACTAGATCCGGCTCGAAGGACCAAAATGTCGGCAATGCGACACGGAAATAGGATCAGGTAGGTCGGGGGTGACGCTGTTCCCTTTACGAGGATGTGGAATAAATAAATAAACACTGATACCAACTTTAAAACACTATATTTACACTTTATCAGCTTTACACACAATTAAAGCAGGTATCTTAAAACTAACTGAGTCACAATTATTCACTAGTACTATTAAACACAACTTTTCACAACTTAACGCAGACTTAAACTACTTCAACTTTGACTATTTCGCGGCGCAGGGTAACAACAACTAGATGTTACGAGAACGGAGGATGTGAGAAGACTAACTTTAATGCGTTTTTTTTTTTTTTTTAGGAGGGACCACTCGCCGTTGCAACGCGCTAACGTTGCTTTACTGCTTAACCGGACAATCCTGTGGTGGCCAAAAATTACTTTAAGGCCCCCAGCCATATTTACATACTTATTTATTAAAATAAAGCTCACATTACTGTGCTTCGCCTACACTTGTGATAGGATACATAGTGACGTGTTATCATATGCGGCATGTAGCTCAATACCAAAGATGATATTTTCGCTGTTTGTAATAAATGCATTAATTGTAAATAAAACTTTTCATACCAATTCTTAGATCAAAACTTAGCTAAACTACAGTAATTTATTGATGTACAGTTATGGTACCCACGAGACTACATTTGACTAACCAAGTTTGGAATTAAGGTACAATCAATAGCGTAAAGTTAACGGTTAAAGGGTCCTCTATTGATTTAAGTTTATCGGTTCTTATGTAATTTTATTCATTTTGGGTTTCAGAATTACAGTAGTGCGTATGGTATTAATTAGTTTTGGTATTCGTTAGTATAGCTTCCCACATTTTACGACTGCCCGTAACTTGTGCCTTCTACAAAAATAGCCTGAAATTAAACACGCGCTTGACCGCACAGATGGTTATTAATACAGACTGCAGAGAACTTGCCAAGTGATGAATCTTGAATGAACAAGATCTTCCCTAACGTTTCGGGACGACTCTTACTTAATTATTTACATTGTTGCTATATTGTTTGGTTTAAAAAGATTATGTCGCCGAACTCTATATTTAACGGACGGACGCCATATTTGACGACGTTGAAACCAGAGTGATCTAGGGCACAACTGTACCTATGTAAGTGCATCTCATTACTTAGATCAGTGTGGCATGGAAGAATTATGATTTTTATATGCCATTGTGTAATAAACCTCAATATTGGTAAAAATGTCACAATCACTCTGGTTCCAACGCCGTCATTTAACATCCTTGTGAACTTTTAATCACATTTATATTGTACCAAGTAATTTCCATTTTGTTTTATTGCAATAAGTTGCTTGTGTACCGTATTGTCCAATATAATCGACCTTGTTTTTGTTGAGTCTCTGTGTCGACTCTATTAACAGAACTGTGCCGGCTGGAGTTAAGTTCTGAAGAGCTTCTTACTAGTTCAAATACACTTCAAGTGTGTTTGCTTAAGAAAACAGATCTACTAATTTGAGAAGGTGCATAATTATATTGATTATTTATTTATAATCTAACCAATGTAAGCATACATCTGTACAGTATGGTGTAATAGAGAATAGTAAACGTTAAAGTTAAGTCATGGCATCAAACAAAATAACGCAATTGGGCAACAATAAATGTAAATAAAAAGTTATCAGCATAGAATTATGGGCTTCGGCCCATCTCGTAACTTTCCCATTTCGACAACTAAAGAAAAGACGTGCGAAACAAGTGAAAAAGAGTGCCAACTCGTACCTATTTTAATCTTCATACAATGAATCCCATTTCGTCAACAATAAATTTAAACTGTTTTATTGTACAGTACAGTCAGCTCCCAAAGTTACAAGGAAACCATTTGTTGTTGATTTTTTGTCTCTCTCTGGCAAAATAATCTACGACCAGACCTACTAAATATACACAAAAGAAATCATAAAAATCGGTGAAGCCGTTTCGGAGGAGTTCGAGTCGTACGTACAACATTAAACTTTCCCGTTCTCTTGTTTCAACAATTACGAGAGCCGAAATATTTTACGTGCTTGATGTCGTCACTGGCCAGTCCTAAACACACAGAACTGCATGTGGATTACGGAAACCCAATATTATACCGTGAGTAAATTGAAATTATTCAAATAAGAGGAAATCCTACTAATTAGAAGTAAAAAAATAGTGTTTTCCGAAGTTATGGTGTGCAAGTGGAATAATTATTTATTAATTAGTTATCAAAATTCTAAACCTGCATCCAGAGATTTCCAATCTTATTCTACTACACGTGATTCACAATGACCTACCTTAGATATCTCGCGTTAACTTGAACTCGGATTAAGTTTTCGTACATACCTGGTATGTTCGGGACGTCGGCGTCGGTCAGACGGGTTGGTGACTCCTATTCTTAAGTAACTAAACATTAACTAATCGAGTGGTGGACACAGATAGATAGGTTGTATTTAGTGTACAGTCTCACTTCAGACAACACCGGAATGACGCGTGGAAGTTAGCTATGTCAAAGCTCATAAGGTTCAAATTAGGATAGCACTTGCCTTACTTAACTTACTAGCTCGGCACGGGATGAGCACTTACAGTGAACAGATCTAAACGTATATTGAGCTTCTCTGTAGCAGTTCCACATCGAATCTAGTACCATCAAACTTAAGTAACAATAACTTATAGCAGCGAGTGAGCAACAAATAGATTTAGGTCTTACTACAGTTTTTAATAAACATACCTACTAACTGGTACCTACTTAATCTGCTTTTGAATAGGAAAATTAAGTCTTTGTCGATGTTTTTCAAAACACAAGTTAGGCATAGATTGTTAGGGCTTAGATAACAATATAAATTTTCAGCCAGTCATGTAACTCTCCTGTAGCAACAGTGAAGTTAGTTTTGTTTCAGTTATTGTGAACGAATAATTTCACAGAGTTTAATCACGGGACGTGCCAAATCTGATCGCTTTTGCAACACAATCATGTTAAAAACCACTGAAATCCATAGTCAGATTATTGATGCTAAGTTAATTTAGTTAAAACTTGAATTCGTTCTAATACTCGTAAACTGACACTTTGTCACGCTTATTATTTTACTCAAGAATGAACGTTTTACATATTTACCCAATATTCATAAAACACTCCGGAATTCTCAAAAAAGCGAGGAGTTTTTTAGACACTTAACAAAATTAAAACTAACTGTATTGTAAAAAGATTCTATCGCTTTTCTCGCTCAGTTTCAACAACCTCCGCCAAGTTCCACCCCTTAGCCCTTATGTTCCAAACCCTAAAATAATACGTGTTACTAATTGGGAAAAGGATGAGCATTTTATTAAAAAAAATTCAAGAAAGTAAAGTATTTACAGGAAAGAAAAACTTCATAACAAAGTTTCGGACGAAATTTTTCAGGAAAAGATTTATGGACTTTTAAATTATTTCAACTAATGAAAGTAGGTTAAACTCATTATATCAGTCTGTAAATGGAGTATTTTTTTTGTTTATGCAATGTGATAATATTGTGTCGACAAAACTTTCGAAATTATTCAGATGGAAAATCATTACTGATTTTATTGCTGTTTTCTACTTTAACAGATTTAGGTAAACCTGCAACTTGAAAATTGCCTTTAAAGACATCTTCCGTTAAACGAACGTAAAACATTCTTTGAAGTTTCATCTCAAGCAGCTGTGGAGTAAATAAACATCTCTATTTACTCTCAAAGTCAAGGAAATCTTACAAAAAATCAGGAATTACTTCGCTTGAATGAATTGCGGTAGCATTTTTTTAGAAACACTTCCACACGGCGCGGCAGAGGGGACGATTTAAGTAAAAAAGAAAGAAATGTTTATCAAGGCTCTTGCCACTTCAGAGGAGAGGTTCCGTGTGACGTCGACCACACCCTGTTTTACGGCACATTCTCGAAATTCAAGGAGTTCAATATAATGTTACTGTCCGTCGATGTGGACAGTTGTATTTAGGTCGCTAACCATAATGGGTGTAAAAACACCCTTACTTTTTACAACCATTATGGTTAGCGACCTAACTACAACTGTCCACATCGACGGATGTTTTAATGTTTAAGACAAATCAGTACGAGGAATGGACAGAATTATAATAATTGCCACGGCACTGTCTCGAACTCTGCTGCCTCTCTGCTCTGGCAGGCTGTACGCTTAGATCTTTTAAACTGCGCAAAGGATTATTAATTTACTTTTCAGCAAAAGATAGAGTGACTCAAGTCGTTAGTTTATAATAAGTAATAAGAATAACCCATGCTTGTAGCAAATGATTCGTAAAGTAGCACACTAATATAGTAAAATAATGAAGCCAGTACAGAACAAAGTACCCACATAGCAGTAGATATTACGACAGAATCACCTAAAAATAAATGTGTTTTTAAAACCAGTCTAGCAGATACGCAGTAAAGTGCTGAAAACGCCCAAAAGCTTTCGTATATCATACAAACGAGGCCATTACAAGAAGTTATTGTTTTATTCGAAACATTTTTTTTTTTACTGAACTCAGTAAAACAGCAGTCAGCTGTTTAATAGGTTTGATTTTGTTGTAACAAGATTATTTATTTTCACTTCATGTACAGCAGTGGTAGAAAAGGACGTAAACTAACACTTATAAATACAATAACGCACCTAAAATCGTGTAAATGAGTGGTAATTATGACGATTAGCTATGACGTCACAGCGAATCCTTAAACGTTCTTTAGGTCAATTCATATTTGTAGTGCTTGTATAATAAAGTATTTCGTAATCACTAAAATGATGAACAAACACGATACTATGAACCTGCGAACCTGTTCCCTCACAGCGCGCAACGTGTTCATATGTACCACCGCTACTTATCAGTGACGTCATCGAGGGATTTTCTGTAAACAATCAATGTTACAGTACATTATATATTTGTGACTTATAAAGACAAGTTACGCGTGTTTGGTTCGTGGTTTTGAGTTTCGCACGGGTTACGGGTATGGGTTGAGTTTTACGTATAAATGAAGCTACCCAAAGCTCCTTTCCGGTAAAGCTACCAATACCAGACAAAAGTTAACAGTTTATCCATTAACAATCTAAGCGTACTCATGTTACCCAAATAAATTAAAAATTTATATAGATTGCTGGACATTACACACAGCGCTCTCTAGTGCCACACTGAGCAACGAGGCTTATGCCGTAGACACCAGATGGTTGGTAGTTGTTGTTGTTTTAAATGATAGTTTGTATAGGATAATAAACTGTGAACTAATTAAAAATATACCACAAAGTATGTATGACTATTAATCTCAATAAATACCTACGAAGGTCGAAAGGAAACGCTTGAACTAACCCTACCGCTGCTTTCTCTATTATCCCCTACGCTAAATTTGACTCTAAAACATGCAAAGGATCCGAAATTAACCCGGAGATAAAACAAAATTGTTTAGAAATTTTAATTTTGTTCCGTCAGTTTTCCGACGTTTGTTTAGAAAGTTGACCTTATTACCATTAACAAGATAAGGGTCAGTGTAGAAGCACAGTTTCGGTGACGATAAGCATCTAATATCAAATATTGCAAATAGACCTTTGTTTCAAAAGCTATTTAGGAGAATAAGCTGAGATCTAAGTGAAATGATTAAAACTCGATGGCCATGCATTGTTGGCTTTGACGTAAGTAGTTACAGATAAAAAACATCCAGTGTCTCATTCTCGCAGAAAAAGTTTAGTTGAAATTTTAATTCTAAAACAAAACGAGCACATAGAAATATTAGTTCACTTTCCTCATAGAATTCAAAAACTCGACGATTGTAAACTTGAATTTATAGCGCTTGACTTACCACTAAACTGTGGAATTTACAATTTGTCAAAGTTTGACCACCATAAAGCAAATTCTTAGCTGACTGTCATGTTTGAAACACATGTAACAGGTCCTACAGGCCGCAGGGTTATCCTCAAGTCCTAAAATATACTGACATTGGTGTCGATTCTGTTGTGCACAAACTAAACTTAATTTTGGCTATTGCTATCTTTTTCTCTCTAATAAAACGCGAAAGAGACGGACGTAATTTAGAGCTGTCAAATTTAGTTGGAACTAATATTTTCATACAAATGACGGGTGGACGTAAAAACATGTCGACTAAAAACACGGGGAAGTGCAAGGCTTAAACTAGTTTGACATTTCTAACTTAGTTCATAGCTATTATAGCCGTCCTTTTCTCGCACTGCCTTTTAGTAAAAGATAGCAATAGCCTAAATTAAGTTTAGTTTGTGCACAACAGAATCGACACCATTCTCATATTTAAGTAATTTTTAATAATTTACGAGTATTGCAAGCAATTCCCATTAGTGAGGGCTTGTAAGCTTATGGTAAACAACATCAAGAGATTTTACTGCAGGAGACCACCCACTACTTACCACCCACCCACCCACTACTTTACGGAATTACGATAGCCATGAAAATACGAAATGACTAAGAGTATATTTACGGCTTTTTTGAAATAAATACAAACCTTGTTGGAAAAGTATCTGTACAAAATAAGAAAAGCGGAGATAACAAGCTGTATTAGTAAGAGATATTCCCTAATTCTTTTCAAGAAACGATAGCTGATAGCTTGCTGCACTTTAAGCGCTGTCGTTTGTTTTGACTACGGACTGGGCTAGCTTTTTTTAATTTTCTTGGGTGACAATTCTTCTTCTTCTTCTTATGTGTCGATGTTCCTTCCAATTATACGGTTTGAGCTCAGTTGGCCACATTTATTGGAGCGATAGAGGTGCTATACAGGTCGTCAAGAGTGCAGGTAAACGGACACCTAGGACACTCCAGCAGGTGGGGCATTGTTGTTGGAAGAACCAAGAACAAGTAACATATAAGAAGAAGCAAATGTTACAAGCGAACCTTTTTACGCACTCTTTTGAAACAAATAGAACACCTATTTGTTTTGGAAGAGTGCGTAACAAAGATCTCCCGATTTGTATGATTTGTATAGCTGAACTACGCTCTACCAAAGTACGAACACAAGCACTTTTAGATATATCACGATCCATGGTTACCCTTGTTCCGCTTCATTATTTACAAATCCACTATTTTCTGTAGTAAGTTGAACATGTTCTGAAGGTACTAGCAAAGGCTGGGATTTATTGTAACTCATAAATCAACAAGAACAAAAATGCCGTTTTTCCTTCACAATGATGGTTCGTACTGCTCACAAAAAATAATTATACTACTATTAATATTATACATAATATTTGTTGAAGAAAATATTGTAAAATAGAGAATTTATTATGTGACTCAATTCCTGCACAACGTCTCTGTGGGAATCATTTCATTGTCCTCTAAAAAACGTTGCCCCACACTAGGAATTTCTCTGGTATCGTGGGTGCGTTTACAAACATTCAAACTCACACAACTCGGAAAACTATTTTTAGGTACGGTCATACAAATATTTGTTCCGCGCGGGGATCAAAGTCGCGACACGCAGCGTAGCAGCCACTCGCTCAGCCAGCTCAGTAAGCAGAGAATGACATTTCTAGCGCAAGGTAGTGAATGTGCGTTTTATGTGCCCATGCACGTCTCGTATTACATACGTGCCACATTTGATAGATTTCGGTTACAAACTTTATGAAGTACATCAGAAGCCGTCACTTTATCTTCTGAGAGAAGTGGGTCATTGTGTTTTATTTATAAGGCAGTAAGTAAAAGATCTCACAAGCTAAGCAACTGCTTCATGAAACGTTCACAAGTTCTTTGTCATTATTAAGCCTTGAGAACATCATCACAGAGGAATTTTAAGGAGCCACTATGTACTCAGATATTAAAGTCATTAAAATCAATAGTCGACTGTAAAGGGTTTAGAATTTGATAAGAAATTCACTTCCACGATTCTCTAAGCGAAGCAAATTTAAAATAAGTAGGTAAATTGAGTTTTTTTTTGTCATTATCATTGTTTTATTTCTTCAACGATTTATAGGATAGACCTATCAAAAATGTTTTAGATAAAAGACGATATTGGAATTTGAAAAAAAGTGGTACTTCGTAGTTGTTATGTGAAATTCTATGACACCACCGGGTATCATTTTAGGGAGAAAACCCTCCAAAAATTCGCTTATCCGACTACTGTTTACGATACGTTATTATTCAGAAGCTTTTTTTTCTCGGTGGAACCGGAATTATTTGTTAAAAAAATATTAATAAAACCATCATCCAAAAAATACAGACATGAATTTTTCTTCAGCAGGTCAAAAGTTTAATATACTCTGTTAACTCACGCAATTACAACAATGTCTTTATTTGGCCGTTAAATTTATAAATAACTTCTTTATTTTACTAAAATATTGGAGTTTGATTAAGTCTTGAAAACTTTTAGTAATCCTGTTAATTCAATGACTCAATCAAACATTTAAGCAGTAACGCTGTATTACAAAAAGTAATTCATTTTCCCTCAATTTCATTATCATTTTATTTCTTGTCTTAAGTTTTTTTTAAGGTTTGGCTTACATAAACACTTGGGGCCAATTAAAGGAATATTAAGAACCGTTCAGTTTAAAATCACAAAATTACCATTAATCAGAGCATTAAGCCGTGTTGACAAGCTCAGGGGAGGAGGTCGTCGTAAAAAAGATGTTTTACGAGCCATTTCTTAAAACCATAAAATTAATTGCTGTGAAAACATTCAAGGTGCTTTACGAGCTATTAAGTTGCTAAAATGTTTTTATCGTGAAAATAATACAGTTGACGTCTGAATTATTTTAACCACCATCACTTTTTGGTTTTAAATTCGATGTACCTAAAAATAAAGCCAAGTCAGAGGCACATGGTCGGCATAAAAACTGTGACACCAGATTAGGCACTAACCACACTATAAAGCGATAAACAAGAAGAAGGAAAAAATAGCGAGTAGTTTCAAAGAATCATAGTCCTAACAGCAGCTAGAGCAGCTACGTTTTGTAAACCCTAGACCCTAGACCTATCTTTGATAATACTAAATTAACTTACGTCATATCTACATCTCCTGACGACCGGAGACTCCAGTCTCCAAGCGCGGGAAAAGTGCGTTAATCTCGGTAAATATATGCATAAATCTCGCAAAATATCCGCGTGTCGCTCGGTTGAAGCGCGACATTACTGTAAGACGATTTTTTACACCCGTTGAGGAAATATCTACGTCGAACTTTACTTATACAGGTACTCACGTATTTTGTGAAAATTATGTAAAAATGGGATTATTCCCATTAGTTCTACTACACAGTTCTACGGTAGAACTAGTGGGAATATTTTTTCCCACTAGACCTACCCGACCCGTAGGACTAGTGGGAAAAAATATTCCTTAACCTTTCTTTATTACGGGTTAGTATACTAGGTTTGTATTTTTTTTAAACGAATACATATTAGTTAAAATGTAAAGCCAACTTTTAAAGACGCCTTTTGCGTTCAGGATGCCATAAGAGTATTTTTCTACCCAGACTAGACAAAATGAGTCTCAATCTTGTCACAACGACCATCATTTGCATGAATCTCTAACATAATCATTTCTAGTACCTAAGTAACAGGAATCAAAAAGTGCTGTATTTCTTTAGTTTAGTTTTAAATAGCGTCAGATATTAACATTTTATGGGACAGACGATCGTTCTAATGAACATTTTTAACTGATGCTAGTGTAGTAGCGATGTTAGATGAGTACGGGACACGCTCTAATACGGAATACTGTAATGCGATCATCAACAAACTGTGATTCGCTATTTCTTTTTCCCCGGATGAATGATTAAAATTTGAATATTTTTGTGGAAACTCAACTAATCATTCCTTCTAAATATTGAAGAAATTTAATCTTGCTTTAGTAAAACTATGTAAAGCTGAAATAAAATGAACATATATACCGATGTGGGTCACAAAACCTGAGAACTTTCTAAATGGTAAACGAACACTAGCATTCCGCTACCATGCGGACCGAAACAATTAACTGAAATAGTTTTTCACTAGAAATTCTGGGGTTACAAAATTGCACGTACAAAATTTTTATTCGGGGCAATGGCGTTCTCCCACAGGGTAGTCATCTATTATTATACATGGAGTTGTTCCAAGTACTACAGTACTCTATCCGATCTTAAAAGCGTCTTAGCCTTAGTGTTATTTAGCCTAGTGTTTATTGGTGTGACTATTTTACCGGCATCGTATACTTTTACAAATGATGAAATATTTTCGGATTTTGATAAAACATTTCTGAGTCATGATTTACTGACTGCAGTGAAAATGCTTTCGTATCTAACTGATGTGTACGAGTAAGTGTTTACTGAGGCTGAGATTAGACCTGGAAAACATAAACGGGTACAAATAACGGCTCTTGAAACATTGATTTAACGGTAGCTTGATCCAAATAAAGTGTTCGAACTATAAAACCGTATAACAGCGCACCAAACATGCAAAACAACCAAGAACTTATTGAAACGTCAACTGTAACCATCAGTACAAAGAATGCAAATGAAAGCGGTTCTCGTTACTTTAATTCGACATCCGGCACAGAGTACTCCGGGGGCGTCAATGTTGAGGGAAATGGATGGAAATTGGAAAACTGCGGTGACCTCAAGCTTTAATTTTCGCTATACTTTGAATGTGGACGTTTTCCTATTTGAATTGAATTATCTGCACTTTCCGTAAATTCCACAAGTATTGCGCTTAAAATCCCTAGCTTAATTGTAAACAAAAAAAAAACAGCAAAACCTGTTCAATGGCATTGTAATACGTCATACAATTCCTTACTACCAAGCCTCACTCGTCTCACTCCACATTCTTACTTCCAGTACTTTAATTAGTGCAGCATTTCGTCACTGTGGCTTCTCCCGTGGTTCCGCATATTTTATGAATAGCATGAGAAATGCGCTGAATGAGACGAGGGAGTGATGATATAAAAGATTGTATGCAATTATGTTACAAAAAACTGTGCGTACATTCATTAAAAAGCTCTTAAAATGTTTTGCAAATGAAGTACCTACAGAGCGATCGCAGCTCTCGTAGCTACATAAGTTGTTGAACTCGACAGCTGTTTACGTTGCAAAGTGCAAATAATTATGACGCTATAATTTTATTTCTTTCGTTGGTGTCATTACAGAAAAAGCAAATAATTACATCCATCAGCGACTGCTAGAGAGTAAGTAACTGTGAAGGTCACTGATAGTGGAACACCAACTGTGAAGTTATCTTCGAAAATAACAAGAAAAAACGATGCCTAATAAGTATACTACTCTGTCAAGAAAGTACCGGGAAAAGATCAATAATACACAAAATGTCTGTTATTCATCCAAATTTATTTTATCACCTTCAAAGTATGCTCCTTTAGAAACGATACACTTGCGCCAACGAATAATCCATTCATCAAAACATTTTTTAAACGCTGCTTCCGGAATTGAGTTCAGTTCTCGCCGCGAATTCTCCTTTATGTCTTCTATCGATTGAAAACGGGTGCCACGAAGTGGTAATTTGAGTTTAGGAAAAAGAAAAAAGTCAGCAGGAGCCATATCTGGTGAATATGGTGGTTGCTGGATGGTATTTGTTGAGTGTTTGGTCAAAAATTCGTTCACAATGATAGCCTTGTGCGAAGGCGCATTGTCGTGGTGCAAAATCCAAGAATTTTGTTTCCACAAATCTGGCCTTTTTCGACGAATTTGCTCTCTTAAACGCCGCATAACGCTCAAATAATATTTTTTATTTACCGTGAGACCTTCCGGTAAGAATTCAGAGTGCACAACACCGCGATAGTCAAAGAAAACAGTCAACATGACTTTGACTTTTGATCGACTTTGGCGTGGTTTTTTCGGTTTCGGTTCAGTTGGAAGGCGCCACTCCGAAGCTTGTTGACTAGTTTGCATGTCAAACTCGTAAACCCACGTCTCGTCACCAGTAACAATGCGATTCATGAATGTTGGGTCCGAACTGACTCGTTCTAGCATGTCCTCAGCGACTTTCATGCGATTGAGTTTTTGGAGAAAATTCAGATCTTTTGGGACTAGCCGAGCAGCAACATGTTTCATACCCAAATGATTAGTTAAAATGGTACGGATCGACTCGTGAGATACAGAAAGTTCGGCGGCTATCTCTCTCAGAGTTGAATGGGAATTTTCAGTCACTATTTTCTTCACTTTTGCGATGTTAACTTCAGTTGCAGACGTTGACGGCCTACCAGAGCGAGGCAAATCTTCCATCACATCTCGACCGCTTTTGAACGCTTTGAACCACTCATAAGCACGAGTTTTTGATAAAGTCGATTCACCGTAATCCTTCTGTAACATTTTCAGTGACTCCGAACACGAAATTCCATTGGCGATGCAAAATTTAAGACAAACTCTTTGTTCGATATTTTTGTCCATTATGAAATTCGCAATACACACTATATATGATATTACTAAAACCAGCACTGTATTTAATATAAATAACAGATGCAACTCAAACTCCGCGCCAAAATGGAAAACAGTTGTGCCAATCTAACAACTACAAAAAAACAAAAATTTGAATTTGGAACCATAAACAAATCATCCATTCCCGATACTTTTTTGACTGAATGTACATTGTTATCTTTACGATAGTAATAAATCGAACAATAACACGTCGAAGTTTACGAACAACATGGAAATTACTGACGCTGTCATTTATCTTGTGTAAGTATTCTAAGTTGAAGGTCTTTCACATGAATTGCATTTAAATATACATAGTTTCTCAGTTTTGTCAATTTTTATGCGACAATATTACTGTTGAGAAAGTAACGATGACAAGTTGTGATTCGCCCACATGATAAGCGTAACGTCTCCGCATCACTCATGATTTTGTTAAGAAATGTGACACAATCATATTGTCTGTTTAGTTTGAAATAAAATGCTTATAATCTGCAAAGAACGCGTGAACATTAATTAATTTTATTTATTTTTATTCAATAACACATACATTTGTTTTAACAGGTGAAACCCAAGCCAACAAAAGTAGTCATAAATTGCTAATTATCCAATCCCAAGTAACGGATCTGGGTAGAAATACAAATTACACAGTGGACAACAAACTAAGTGTCACCCTCTGGAATTCCGCCAAAGAGCAAGAAAATATGTATAAACGCCGAGAGTCATTATTAAGTATTTTTACTGCACGAATCACTGCTGCACTGGTGCAAACTTTAATAAGTTTGTACGGGTTGCCGGAATTTTAAAAAGCCCCTCCCTCGGTCCCAACCGCAGCCTCCTGTCTGGAACGACCAATCCTAACGATTCCAGTATTTGTGGATTATTCAGCATACCACGAAAAATCATAAAAACATATTTTACCAGGGCGAGGTTGCGCCTTACTTCCAACTCATAGTACCCAACTATCCCTATTACAAAGAGAGTTGGATACATAAGTGGGTAGAAAGGGTAGACACCAAACTGCTTCTAGTACAGGTAAATTTGGTCTGCATCTTTTCCAACATCTGGGAATACTTCACTTCATAAGGATTCCAGATGATAGCACTAGTTTCCAAGTTGCTTCGACCCACGCATTATAAAGGGCTTAGTAGCATAGTAAGTTAACCTAAACATCTACTGAGTGATAACAAAAAATCATTATCCAAGCATTTTTTGTCTAAAATAAATCAATAAACAACGGTTGAGCGATAAAAAAAGTATAAATTACAGTTCCCTTGTCCCTAGTAGTGTAGGCTTTCACATAGAACAGCAAGTAATACGTAAATAAGGTCCGAGCATTTCTCTAGGCTGTGATATGGGAATTTGGAAAAATCGGGGTCGAAATGGGCATTTGCGACCGAGGTCATCTCATATCACCTTCCCTTACCCTTGATTGCCAAGAACGCAGTTACGTAACATGCCTTTTGGAACTTAATCAAAAGATGTTGTTTAGAAATTGAGAATTTTGGAGGCTGAAGATTTTCCTTTAAATCTTAACGAGCTCCTAAGGAAATTACAAAATCAAACCGTCGTTGTTTAGCACATGGCACAGTAATGTTATTTTCATCCATTTTGCTCGGAAAACTTATCGACTATATTATTTTGTTGCATAATTTGGATACTAAATAACATTGTATGTTACACCACTCTCTTTTTAATCCTCACTTATTTCACGTAGTGTTTTAGTCAAAACTATTTACGTTGTTTCATCAATCTACAAACACTGTTGATTTTCTGCGGTATTAATGGATTAAATGGCTCAAAGTGATACCGCAAATACGTATTTGTATACTAACGTAATGAACAAAATGTAAATTCTTGTTTCGATAAACCACTGGAGTGTTTTTCATTTATTTGAAAGTACTCCGATTTAATGTTATTACTAGTATTAAAACAAACGAAATAATTCAATTGATTTTGTCATTATCAGTAAAATCATTATTATTATTAAAATCGTTAATGTTTCAAATATTTAAACAAAGCAATGTAATGTATAGATGGCCGATAAGAAGAATAAGAATAATTTATTTAAAAAGTATTACAAAACTGTAAATTTCACTACGTATATCCTCGAAAAGATTTAAATACTTAGTATTAAATTCTTTTCAAGGATCATTTAACTTGGAATAAATCCGAATATATTTTATTATGAACTCAATACCTATTAAACTTCGATGAATTTAATCTGTAACCGACGCCATCCCTTTTTCACTTTTAAATTTTATTTGGGGAACGCATAATCCTCTTATTGAAAAATAATATTGAAGAAAGGTATAAAAAAATTATACTTTTTAATTAATTTAATTAATTAATTAATTTAATTAATTAATTAATTTAATTAGGCTTAATTTTTTCGTAGATAGATCCACGAAAAATTTCCTTGTGCATAGATCTTTTTCACCGTTCATGTTGTATCATTGCAGTGCAGAGATTGATAATTTCCTTTCTTTTGTTAAATAAACCAATAGTTGTAGACTTCTTTTAAAGTTCTGTAAAACTATGCAATTTAAATGAACCAACGGACGCAGTGAGTTAAACTTTGCTACTTTACGAACGACGAACGTTCCTCTGCCTCGGGGTGCAATATCGTCTCGATATAGACACGGAATTGTACTTTGAATTTATTCTACTCGTGGTATTTATTCACAATCGATAACTTCTATTGTCCCCCAATTGGCTTGAAAGAAAATTGCTTGCTACACTTAAGCCATAGCCACAGAAAACATAACCACGCTTGTAATTCCCCAAGGGTAAGGCAGAGGTATACCTAATAAGTACACCCACATTTCGCCAGTTATATTTAAGTTTCATGTAATAGGGTCGACCCTATTGCCATCAACCGGGCACAAACCCAGACTCCGTGGCCGCTACTTAGAAAATCCTGATGGAAAAACACAATAACAATTTGCCTGACTCGGGAATCGAACCCAGGACCTCGTGCTCAGCAGTCATGATTGCAACCGATACTAGCCTTATTTGTTTGTAAAGCTTTAGCTTTCAATAGAGCATTATTAACATTAAAAGGCCAACTTCAACTGTTGCAAACAATCCCACTATTTCACGTGTTCTGAAAGCCCAGTTATCGAAACTAGCACAAATGATTTTCGAATATCATCAATTAAAAGTTCCACAATACAAAAACTTCGTCGAGCAAACTTTGTAGTGTATTTCGCAATAGCCAGCACCTCGGTGTAGTTGCATAAAGTTTGCGAAGGAACAAATAAAAGAGACGCAATAATATTGTAATTATTTCCTACCGTAGCGCTGCATTGTGGCGCTGCGTTGTCTAATATAATAGACTGAGTGTACTGACAGGCGCCAGTAACTACGTTTAGCAGTGTTGTATCACGGCATATTATTGAGAAACGAGTCCTTTGTAAGAGGTAAAGTGAATGAGCAAAATGCAGTCGTTATTAAAGCTTGTCGTTCGTTAAGAAACGCTGAGGAGACATTAAGGTGTTGCGCTCAAGAAAAACGTTTTAACCGTTCGCTGACTCTATTACAACTTTCAATGAAACCAAAGTTGTGATAGAACATTTTTATTGTGTGGTGTTATTTTATTACTAACATTAAGTTAGAAAGTAAGCAATTGATCCAGGTTTATCATCCCCACATGTTAATTGTTTGAACTTCTTAACTTACTTACAAGTGACGAGTACGCTTCACAAACGCCGCGCGCCGGTCACGTTGTTTACCTACACATTTAATCCTACCTTAATTAGGATTACGAAGGAACACAGGTTAACGTGAATACATAAAGCATTACCCGGTGTAAGGGCTGCAGGGTCTCGAGCCGTCGACAGTCGTTGTACACCAGAGGGTCACGTGAAGAGAAGCTTTGTTAACATCATGAATGTGCTAATAGGTGACATGTTGAGGACTTGACCTAATGAAATGAAAACGTTAGTGAACATTTTGTCTGAGAACAATTTTTTTTTGTAATAATTATTGGGCCTAGTCTTGGCCCTGAGGACAGAGCTGAGGTTGACAATGGAACGAGCTAACCCAAAAGAAGCCTGAGAACATAAGCGTATTTTTGAGTTAAAAAAATTATCTAATCTAACTTTAAACCATAATAAAGTGTCAAATAAATAAGCTCTAACTAATATAAAAATAGAAAACAGAAACATTCGAAGTACAGCTTAGAATAAATAAAATAAATATTTAGTTTCTTGTTGTTACTTAGATTGATTTACTAAACGTTCTGTTTATCAAAGAAAATAAGAAAACATAGTTTGGTTGCTTACTAGAAATCGAATATTTTTATCATATCTTGGATAATATTATTGCATACCACTCTTTCTTGTACAATGTAGCCTGCGATGACCAAAATAACGTTCACAACTTCCTAGCGAGTCACCTAAAGGCTTTAGTCCGAGCTCCTTAACAATTTCGTCTTGTGTGATCCATTCACATGACTTCTTGTGCCCGATGAGATGCATCGTTGCTATATACATGCGTGAAATCTCCAGTTCATCTTAATACTCTTTGGTTTTGGGAATACTTTATAATGCCAAGTCAGAGGTGCATGTGCGGCATAAAAACTCTGACACCAGGCAAGGCACTAACAACACGAAAAAAAGAAAGAATGCGAAGCCATAATAGCGTCATAGTGATAAATAAATACCATTCCCGATTGTAATAAGCTGCACAACTATCTAAACAGACCGAACAATCTGCCAAATTAATGACATAACTTGCCACCTAACGACAGTCAGTTTTCATTCCCACCTAGTAACAACAGATTTCAGATGACATAAC
The DNA here is from genome assembly GCA_941918905.2 of Xestia sexstrigata. Taxonomy (NCBI): domain Eukaryota; kingdom Metazoa; phylum Arthropoda; class Insecta; order Lepidoptera; family Noctuidae; genus Xestia; species Xestia sexstrigata. Next base: position 6,100,037 of record OW799220.2, on the reverse strand, counting down.
TGTTTTGAAGTAAAAGTTGTTTTGTCGTTGATCTAAATCGTGGTTAATACTGATGCTCCCGGTTTACTGCTGTACAATATTATACTAAGAAAGAGAGATCATTGGCGTCGCCAGGTGGGGGTAGAGGGGGAGCTGCCCCACCACCCCCTTAGAGGTTCAAGATAAATAAAAGTTACAAAAATTCCTGCCCCATGCCACAGAATTAGAAAGTACGTAAAAAAATTTAGCGTATAGTTGAATCACCCTCAAACTAAAACATTTTTCAGAATAAAAATCCCTACCCTACCTACTCGTACTACAGCTACAAACTTACAAATTATTGTCAACCTACACTTATGATACTAAACGTTTAAGATCAAATAATTGTGTGAGTATACCTATTTAATATCTTAAGCAGCCACGTGCATTTACCTGTACCGACATAACAGTAACAGACTCGAATTGTTCCAGAGCGAATAAAAGCAATTTCCTTTAACGTTGCAACTATGGCTCATTTAACTTAATTTAATAACTATACAGAATAGTCTTTAGGGAGCTGAAAACCGTTTTCACCCCTGTCACTAAAAACAACAGGGAATATTCTTTCTTAAAATAAGATTATGTAAGAAAAAGTTATGTTTTCCCAAGTACTATTTTGATTTCATTATATTTATTTTCATATTTTTTGGCTGATGTGAGTGGCAACGCCGAGAGGGGACGCCCTAGAAGGACATACACTGACCTTATTGGTGAGGTTCTTCAAAAAGGTCATGTGCGTAGTACTCGCAACCGGCATGCGTGTATGACCAGATGTATGAACGTGGACGAGGCAAAAGCAGTATGTAAGGATCGTAGAAGATGGCGTTCTGTGGTTTCTACCTACCCCCATGGGAAAAAGGTGTGAGTTTATGTATGTATTATTATTTTCGTGCACATCGTAACCAACTTGCTGTAGAAGTGGTCAACCATCTGCTTAGATAACGTTAGAACAAAATATTATCCTATCCTATCTTTAACTAATTTAGTTTATCTAATTTCCCAAAATAATCTTTTTACGATTCAATAAACACGGTCAGGTAACTGAAGTCTGACCTTACCTTCGTATTATTGGCCTCCCACTTAAGTCTGTCTAGACCGTAGTTAACCTTTATGTTGTCTTGAGAAAATGTCCAAAGGAAATTAGTTGGCGGTGACTCGAGAAAACGGAGGCGTCCTAACGTCTTTTATTGATGTCGAGGTCAAATGCCGACAGGTGACCACGTAGATTCTATTATTAAACTCGGGTGGAGAAAAGGTTTTCCACCTCAGCACCTCAATCAAGCAGGTTTTGCTGTTTACAGACAGTGAGCAAAGTTCGATTCGACTTCTATACAGGGTTAATGTTGATTTATTGTGATGATTGTGATAACGATGATGATGATTATGATACTGATTATGATGATTGTGATTACGATGATGATGATTGTGATAATGATGATAGTGATTGTGATAACGGTGATGGTGATAGTGATTGTGATGGTGATTGTGATGGTGTTTGTGATAGTGATTGTGATTGTGATGGTGATTGTGAAAGTGGTGGTGTTTGTGATAATGATGATGATGCGCGTGATAACGATAATGATGATTTTGATAACGAGGATGGATATTGTGATCATGATGATTGTGATTACGATGATGATGATTGTGATAATGATGATAGTGATTGTGATAACGATGATGGTGATTGTGATTGTGATGGTGATTGTGAAAGTGATGGTGATGGTGATGGTGATGGTGATTGAGATGGTGATAGTGATAGTGACTGTGATAGTGATGGTGATTGTGATAATGATTGTGATAATAATGGTGGTTGTGATGATAATAATTGTGATGATTATGAAATTTGGCACATAGATAGTTCATAACCTGGATTAACACGTAGGACACTATTTATCTCTTTAGTATGATCCAGTGAGATGGTTACCGAACTTCACGCGGGCGAAGCCGCGGGCAACAGCTAGTGTTAGCATAAAACCTTTTAAAATAAATAATGGATAAATGGACTATCCAACACAAAAATATTTTTTCAAATCCAATCAGTAATTCCTTCAACCAAACAAACAAACTCTTCAGTTTTAAAATATTAGTATAGATTTGTCCATCAATATGCGGATGGTTTTATTTAAATAATAGAAAATGTAGGTATCATTTGAGCTTTGAATAGACGTATCGCTTAGGTCAGGTTGGTATGTACAGCTTCTATGTGGAAGTTTTTTTCGGATGGGAAATCATCAAATGACTTCTCCCGCTCTGGGCGGAGCAGGAGGGAGTGTCAGACTTTTACTGACTAAAACCCATCCATGTTCCTTCATCGCCCTTTGTGTTCCGGGGCCACGGTATCTCTTTCGAATAGTCCCGCAACCCCGGCAGGCATCGGTCCTTTCGGACCCCTTCCTTTTTGCTGACTCTCTTTGAGGCGCGCGTGGAACACGAACGCGCCGTCGACACGGCCTGTCGTCATGAGACGGACGGACGGCGAGCTAGCCCATAGCCCACCGTCCACAGGCCCGCGCCTACGGTGGCCGGGGGCCACGTGGTGGCCCCCGACGCCCGGGGCGTCTCCCGCGGCGGCCGGGACGCTGTGAGGTTCTTTCCCTCTCACGTTCCGCCACCTCCTTCTCTAGCATTACTGCTTCGCAGAAGGAGGTGACGGCGTCCCATTCCGTCTCGCTCCGGACCATGGCTTGCACCAGGGCCGGACGCGAGAGGTCGCCGCCGCCAATCGCCGCTTCGAGGACACGGCGGTGCTCCGCCCACGCGGGGCACACCTCCACCGTGTGCTCCACCGTGTCCACGGAGGTTGATACCTCCGTTATGGTAGATATATCAGCGTGAAAGCAATTAAGTGTCGTCACGTAAACCGATCACGTCTACCCTTGGAGACACGCACGTGAACCAATGTCCAACATTATTACCTGACCTCTTGACCTATAACTTATAACGTGCACGCACTTCACACGTGCCTCACAGACACAGACACAATAGACACTAATGGACATCTTCAGGTTTATCATACGAGTATATACTTGCCATTAGGTGCCGTGCTGACATGGGTCAAAGAACACTAAATGACTGAATTGGAATACAAGGAAATGCTTCACATTAGTGGTATAGCAAGTAGCTGTGAATACTACACAATACGTTCTAATATTTTTAGAGCCGATTAAATAGTATTTCTTTAAAAACTCGACATGAAGTCATCGTATGTCCATTGTACTAACTTTCCCAGACGAACATTGTCTAGGTCTCACTCGAGCTTTTTGTTTGAAACCCTGACACGTTCCACTTATTGTGCTGTTTTAATAATAATAATATAGAAAAAATAAAATAGTCTTGGTTTGGATAAATTTCTATGCTTACATCACCTGAAGAGTTGTGAGCAGCCTCTCCCCATGACTTCCAGTTCTGTCTGACTAGGGCTAATGTGGACCACTGGTCGTTGTTTATGTGCGGCTCTTCCCGCCACCTCTTCTCTTATGAGGTCTGCTCCTACTAGCTGTGTCGCGGCTCCTCATAGTGGTTGTTTTGACTTGCAGCCCAGGTTAGCGGCTTTTTGATCAAAGTCAGTATCTCACTTATCTTTTGAGTCTATACCCGGTGGACCTAGCCTCACCCGGCCATCCATCTACCGGCCCCAAGTTTCCGCTTGGGTTCATCAAAGATAACCGAACCGCATTCAAATACTATCTAAAGTGACCACGTATCGCTGAAAGTGAACAGGATTGTCTTTTAGAATATAAAACGATTCAGTTCTTTCAATTGAATGCCATTGTTAGATAAAATGTATGTTATATTTCAGGTGGTTTTCATGGCTTAAAGGAAATGCCCCTTGAAGTAGTGACGTCAGCTACCCTGCTGACACCGTCGGCCCCTGGATAGAGGCGAGACACACGCCCCAGCCGCCATTGTAATGGCGGCAAGTTGTCTTCCTTCAGTACCACCACGTCACCGCAGCTGAGCCCTTGCTGTCCAGTGCGCCACTTGGTGCGCTGCTGCAGCTCAGAGATGTACTCCCTGTGCCATCTCTCCCAGAAGTGCTGCCTTATCTTCTCTAGTAGCTCGTATCTGTTGGGTCTAGTAGCAATGATGGGCTTCGTTGGAACAGACATCAGTGGTCTCCCAATTAGGAAGTGGCCTGGAGTAAGAGGATAAGGATCAGTACAATTGGACGAGAGAGGAGTCAGCGGGCGTGAATTTAGGATTGCTTCAATCTGTGTAAACAGCGTTGCTAGCTCCTCAAACGTCAAAGCAGCATTTCCAGCTACACGTTTCAAATGAAACTTAGCTGATTTAATTCCAGCCTCAAATATTCCACCGAAGTGGGGAGAATAAGCGGGGCTAAATACAAATTTGATGCCTTCAGAAGTGGTATAATCACTGACAGACTGACGGCTGGATCGAAGCAGCTTACCTAATTCATTGTTGGCACCTACGAAATTCCTACCGTTGTCGCAAAAGATCTCATGACATTTTCCCCTGCGTGATATGAATCTTCTTAGGCATAAAATAAAAGCTTGAGTACTCAGGTCACTTACAAGTTCCAAGTGAATTGCCTTTGTACTAAGGCATACAAATAAACATAGATAACATTTACTAATTCGGTTACCACGACCTTTACGGTTACTTATCATAAAAGGTCCAGCAAAGTCAACTCCACACGAGTAGAAAGGGAAACAAGCATTAGTACGCGCTTCAGGCAAATGACCCATTATTGGTTGTAAGGTGACCGCACGCAATCGAACGCAAACAATACACTGTCTAACTACTTGCCGCGCTAGGCATCTCCCTCCAATAGGCCAGTACTTATCACGCACTGACGCTAACAGCAGCTGTTGACCTGCGTGAAATAAACGTATATGTTCACTTATCATTAATATCTTAGTTAAATTATGTTTTGAATCTAATATTATAGGGTGTTTCTTATCGAAATTATAATTGGAGTTTTCTAAACGACCACCCACACGAACAATGTCATTGGAATCTATGAATGGAGTTAATTGTAATAATTTATTCTTTCGTGGTAAAGTTTTTCCTTGTTTAAGTAACCCAATTTCGAAAGAAAATGATTGTAATTGACTAAATTTAATTAAAAGCGTAATTGAATTATTTATTTCATCTGAGTTTATAGGGCCTGAGTACCTTTGTTTATTTTTATTACAGTTATTAACAAAACGTAGAACATTTGCAAATATTCTGCTTAACTTATTAAAATTGGAATGCTTATTAAAATCTATAAATAAAGTATTGTCGGTAGAATTGTTTGCTGCAGATAATAATGAATGTACCTTCAACTCTGGTAATCTTTGAAATACGATTGAACTTTGTGGCCATTCTAAGCGTTCCTTCTTTAGGAAAGAAGGACCTTCCCACCACAAGGAAGAGGAAGATAGACCTTGGGGTTCAACTCCCCTTGAGGCCAAGTCAGCTGGGTTCATATTTGTAGGTACATGTCGGTGTTCAAAATCATTAGTTAACTCATTAATTTCATTAACCCTATTGCAGACAAACATTTTAAGATTTCTCACATCTGTTTTCAACCATCCTAAAACCACTGTTGAATCAGTCCAAATGGTTTTACAACTTATATTAAATCGCAATGACTGTAGAATTTTATTACATAATTTAGCCCCCAACAAACAGCCCAGTAGTTCTAATTTTGGTATGGTCATTGGCTTTAAGGGCGCAACTTTTGTGCGCCTTTGCGCACAAAAGTCTTACAGTAACCTCATTTTTGTAATGTAAAGGTAATTGCAAAGAACATTTCTGCTAATTTTAATATTAGAAAGGAAGTGTAAATTAGAAATGAATTTTAACCATGTTTCTAATAGGGTTTGTGGGAGAGGCTCCTCCCAATTTAACTTAATAACCCATAATTGTTGCAAAAATATTTTAGCCTTAATAATGCATGCACAAATTAATCCTAAAGGATCGAATATTTTACAAATAGTAGCTATAACGACTTTTTTTGTAATGATTTGCGGTGGCGATTCGACCTTTGAAGGAAACTCAATAACATCTAATTTCGGGGAATAATTCAAACCTAGCACACTGGATTCTTTTGTTAAATTGACCGAGTCGAACATAGTTTCCTCAACAATAAATGCCTGTAAACAGTTAGTACGAATCTTTCTCAAAGGAAAGCATGCTGAATCTAGATTTTTCTTAATATTCATATATATGTGCTGCAATTCACTTTCACTTTCCGCTCCCGTAATTAAATCATCTATATAAAAGTCGCTTCTGATAATGTTAGCGATATAGTCGTCATTACATTCTTTAGCTAATTGTAATAAACATCTGGTACTCAGAAACGGAGCGCTCGCCAACCCATATGTTACTGTATTTAACTGTAAAACTTGTAAATTATTATTATCATTGGGTTCCGTAACAGATGAATCCCTCCACAGAATTAACTGAAGGTGACGTTGAGAAGTATGCAAAGCCGTTTGTCGGTACATTTTCTCAATGTCTCCTAAGAGAACAAACCTATGACCGCGAAACCGTAGCAAAATTGAGAATAAGTCGGACTGTACAACTGGACCTATAGCCTGTATGTCATTCAATGACTTTCCAGAAGAAGTCTTGGCTTAGGCGTCGAATACCACCCTCAACTTCGTCGTTTCACTTTTCTCGCGAATTACGCAGTGATGTGGGAGGTAGTTACCAAACTGTGGACGATTTACTATACTTAAATGGCTAACTCTTTATATTCATCTATAAATTTAGTGTATGACTCCTTAAGTATCGGATTTTTGTTTAATTTTAATTCTAAATTAAAAAAACGTTTTTTAGCCATATAATACGAATCACCGAGACTAGTTTCGGGCTCTTTTAATGGCATACGGACACAAAACCGACCTTCAGGTAAGCGGCTTGTGTTTTCTATAAAATCATTTTCGCAAAACTGTTCCTCTAATGAATATGTTTTTGTCTCTGCAGGTAGTTCTTCAATATCCCAAAATTTCTTAAGGGAATTATCAAGATTCGAGAAAAGATTGAAATAACAATAGACCTTGGACTTGGATTGACTGATACCGACTGGGCCGGCTATCAACCACCCTAATTGTGATTCTTGTAAAGTAGGCTTATTAGACCCTAGCTTAATTTGATTTGTCCCAATAATATTCCAAAATATGTCAGCCCCCAACAGTATATCTATATTGGATGGCTGATAAAACTTTGGATCTGCGAGTTGTATACCGCATGGGATATCTATTTCTCGGACGTCTATTTCGACGCTGGGTAAAACTCCTGTTATCGTTGGCACCAACAAACAGGAGACCCTAGTACTATAGGTACTTGAATTAGATTTTATTTTTACGATACACTTTCCTAAAATGTTAGTTTTAATATCATTAAGTCCACAAACCTGAAACGTTTCACTAGAGCTTTTATTGAACCCTAATTTCTCTCTCAAAACATCTGTTAAAAATGACGATTGACTGCCAGTATCTAACAATGCACGCGCCATTACCTTTTTATTGTTTGACTCATTAACGATTTCTACCTGCGCCGTACACAACAACGTGTGAGTCATCGTTGTAGCCGATAATGTAACCGGTGGACTATGTACGCTTTGCTCTTCGCAAGTATTAGTGTAATTTTTATGAATCAAAGTGTTGTGTTTACCTTTACATATCTGGCATGAACCTTTCAAACGACACTGATGACTATTATGCCCACTACGTAAGCATTTAGTGCATAATTTTAACTTATTTACTTCGCGAATCCTATCATCGCAGTTCATTTCCTTGAACTTCGAACATTTATAAACAAAATGATTTTGATTACAGATTACGCATTGATTTTTATGATCCTTCCTTTCCGTATCCGAATCCGAAGCAGCTAAGAAAGATCTCACCGATTTATTACTTTGCGAGTTCGATTTATTATGTTCATGTTTATCATATCTGTTATAGTGGGTAGTTTCCAAGATGTCCGCTCGGTTGCGTAAAAATGAGAAGAAATTATCGAGTGTCGGTAAATCTGATAAACTATTTTTATATTCCTCCCATTTCATACTAGTGGCGGGATCCAACCTTGCTGAGGCTATAAATATTAATAAATCATCCCACTGATCGGTAGGACGCCCTTAAGTGTGCAAAGAACTCAAGTTTTTAGAGATGTGATCAATTAAATAACGCAATGCCTTAAATGATTCCTTCACAATAGGATCGATACTTAATAACGACTTAAGGTGGTTATTGATTAAAATGTTTTTGCTGTTATAACGGTCACATAAAATTTGCCAGGCATTTTTATAATTATCAGCGGTAAACTCAATTGATCTTATAACGACAGCGGCACTATTTTCTAAGCTTGATCTGATATAGTGATACTTATTAATTAATGGAATCGAATCATTTTTATTAATAAGGGAATCGAAAGTATCCCTATACTCCAACCACTTTAAATAGTTTCCATCAAACTTCGGTAAATTTATTGTAGGTAATTTTATAGAATTCATGGAATGCGAACATTGGCTCGATATGCCGCATACTGTGGATATGCTTTCGTCGTTCACTGTTCTTTTCTCCATATTAACACATTCAATCAATTCTTTAGCTGTGGAAAGAAGAGAAAAAAATTGTGACTCAACTAATTCCCGTTCTGTTAACTGCTCATCCACATTCGCAGAGAGTAATTCTAATTCCGATTGAATTACGTTGAACTCTGATAATAATTCTTGAAATTTGTCAACCCGTAACGATAATTCTTTCACTTGAACACTAGTAATTTTATTCGCGCCTACCTGCGTTAAAACATTCACATAGTCTTTAAATTTTGTTAATCTCCCCTTTATAGTGCTGCGCTTTTTAACAAGATCCTTAATAGTGTCTCTTCCTTCCATAACTAATTATAGGAAACAACAAAATTGAACAATGAATTAGGCAAGAAACTGAAATGGTCAAACCAGTTACAACGGTTCCGTCGATCTCCGATCCAGCCGCCCTCCCGCAGTCGCAGTCGCTCGATGGGCTCGTCAGCCACAAACTAAGCTTGGCTCAGCGAAAAAAAGAAACAGCTAGACGCGACGTAAGGCAGGAACCTTAAGAGCTTATCTGGAATTTGCATAAATGAGCAACAGTTAACAATTAATCTTATGATTATTTTATGTGGGGTAGGTAGGTGGAAAAATTTCGGTAACGGAAAAATTACTTGGAAATACTTTAATAAATGGATTTGTGCTACTTATATGGAAATAGGCAATTAGAGATAGAAATCCTTTAGAAATACCTAGTATAGTAGGTAGGAAATAGGCAAGCTCTCCCAATAGCCGAAGCGTGTATTAGAAAAATAGATAGTAGGTACGTGCACACGGAACGCTATCTTTGTAACGCTATCGGAGCGGCAAGCTGCACACAGATTTGAAGAGGAAAAATAGTGGATAGGAATACAGGCCTACTTTCCTTGAGTACCCAGCCAGACGTTCAGCGCAGTCCTCAGCAAAGTTCTTCACTCCATGCACCAGGACAGAAGGCAGCATACGCAGCAAAGTTCTTCACTCCACCAGGGCAGATGAGCAGCATAAGCAGCAATCCCATCCCAAAAGCTGAAGAGATTGTCAGCTTTTATTGAAGATGGTCGCCCAAATGACCAGCAAAATTTTCGATTTTGTTCACGGTCGCCAAATGTTGGATATTAAATGAAAGTGACTCCGCTTTAAACAACGATATATTATAGAAATCTTTACAATTTGAATCGCACGGTACGTGCGTTGTTGTCTGAATCTGTAGGCGAGAGTGCGTGGCGCGGCCGCCGGCTCGATCAGCTGTCGCCCCTCCTCCCGCGCCCCCCGCCGCTGCTCGGTCACGCGTATGATACGTGAACATCATGCAAAAACATAATAGATCATGTCAACAAGTGGTTAATTATCATGCTATGTATGTTTAGACATTCACATCACTGAGAAACTCATCAAGTGTATAATAGCATTTTTCTTTCTAAAATGAATTTCATCATCATCATCATCAGCCTATAATGTTCCCACTGCTGGGACACGGCCTCCACTCAATGAGAGTTTTCTCGCTTATTTCAGTCCTCAAGTGTCTCATAATCCCTTTTTGCTCGTTTGATACAACATACCGTTTCACAAACATTAAAACCGTATTGTATTCAGTACAAAAAGTAAAAACCCAAACTCCGCACGGAAACATCATGTAAACAACGACAACAGACAATTGATTGTATTTACACATCATTATTTGTGTTCAACGTTACCGGAGCGTATCAATCGCGACAACATTGAGCAAATCGTAACTGGCACATACAAAACAATATAAATCCCTCAATAAGGGCACATAAAGGCAAGTAAATAAAGATAAACGACAACGACGTTTACTTTTAACAGTTGTTTTGTAACTACTTGGCAGGTGTAGAAATAAAAAGAATGACTCTTTTATATGAATTTACTGCCGACTCTGTTCCCTGATCATTATACTCTGGATATATTCAAAGTTCGAGCGTATCGGTTTCTTCTAGGCAAGCATGCTCCACCCTAGGCCAGATCATTGCTTCGCATCAGGTGAGTTACGGCCAAACGCAAGCTTATTCAGAGGGCTGGCTTATTTGCCCTGATGTATATATTTTACGGGAAAGTAAAGTAAAAAAATAAAACAACAGTCTCGAAATACAGGTACAAAAATATAATTTACATTACATTTTGATTTGCTGCGTTAAAATAATTATCAAAATTAAATACCGAACTAATTTACAATGAGATCCGTTGTTATAATAACTTTTATGAAACGCAACTCCAAAAATTTCATAACAAGTTCGTTGTTTTTACGAAAATACGTACAAAACCAAATACTATTAAGTTCTTTAAATAAAAATACATATATACTATCTCTTACAATATTATGTACATGTTATACCTAAGCTGTTTGTCATATCACATCCCTGTATCACTGTATCACTCACATGAAAATGTGACTAGTTTACTACACACTGCTCTTAGTTCTTACTAAGGCGGTGCTTCTTGCACCCGCTGCGAGCTGTGGTTGACGGCCCGGCTCGGCGTCCTGTTGAGTAGGAAGTCCAGGTCATGTGATATCTTGTGCAGCACTTTGTCAGCGTGTGTGTACGTGCTGTGAGTAGTTGTTGTGTCGTGTGCGTGTGTGTTGACTAGTTGTGTGTGTGAGAGGTTGCGCTCGGAGCTGCACTCGCGATTAATGGACGGCAGCGAGCTGCTGCACGACAACTGCGACGCGCGCTTCTTGAGACAGCTCTTGATCGGACGAGCCGACACGTCGGGCGTCGACTGACTGCAGATCGTACAGCTCTCCTGGGACAATAATGCTGCGATTAGATTACAAGTTGTTGAGTGCATTTATGTTTACTTGAACTTGCACTACCTTGGGCGTGTCGGTGCTGTCCCTGTAGATGCGCGCGCGCGTGTCGGTGACGTGTGGCAGCACGCGCAGCTCCACACACACGTGCGACATACCGCCACCGCCTTCTAACATAATGCCATCATTACAATCACAGCAAAACACAAACAAAGCGAGATTTTAGAGTTGTTGCAGAACAGAAAAACCAGATCCAGCTTTACAAGGTATTTTCGACTACAAAAAAAATATACCATTTCTTAAGTATACGTAAGTTTATGACTGCGAACGTATTACATTAACCTTCCGGAATAAATTATCAAGATGATGGTGAAAAATGGGATTTTTAAATGATTATAATAGATTTGCCAAGTGACAGCGAAGTCTGTAACCTAGTGGCTCGTACAGTTGTAGTGCTACCTGCGGGTATGAGGTCGCACAGTGCGCGCGTGTGCGTGCGCGGTGACTGCGGCCCGCGCTTGTACTCCACGCAACGCACTATGTCCGCCACACACGCGCCGCTCGACTGATGCCTGCACCAACATACCAACGTGTTAGCTCTCATGTAGACGATACTTCCACTATAGATCGCGACTGAGTAGTAGTGAGATTGTACCTCAGTCCTCACCTGTACGTGGTGTTCGGGCTCTCTATCGGCGGCGCCTGCCAGTAGGTGCTAGCGGGTGACACGTGAGACGAGGAGCACTCCACCTCGCGAGCTTGCTTTATGTACACTACAACAATGTGATGACAATAGCTTAGTACGCAGTCCTAAACATTTTTATTATAAGACGCAAACTAAACAGTAAAACTTGTTTCCAAACCAAATGTAAAAAAACTGATGTATGAGTGCACTCTTCTGGCATTTCATATTAAGGTGTTATATTCTGATTGGCACCTATTCGGAATCGTGGCAAAATATGTAACAGAAAGAAGAATGTCACTCACGACTATGTGAGGCGTCTCCTTCGGGCGGGTCCTGCCACTCGCTGTGTGAGGAGAGCGTGAGCAGGCGCCGCGCTGCCTGCAGACACTCCTTGTCCATGATCACGTAGCACGCCAGCATCGATATACCCTGAACAAGCAGTGGAAGATGTAGACTGAGCCCTATGGTTTTGACGATATGAATCAATGGAGTAGAGACTCACATTAGCGAGCGCGGCGGCACTCAGTACCGCGGCATGCGTCACGCTAGTCTCCGCGGGCTGCACGTACGCCACTCCGGCCACTTGCGTGGCTGCCGTAGTGGCCAGCAGCACTAGAGTGTGCCTCACCACTTTTGCTCGATCGCGCACGTGCTCTTGTCTGGCCGGCTTGTGCTCGCTTGCTCGCCCTCTGAGCGCGAGAGCGAGAACGAGCGTGAGCACGGCTAGTAACGCTTGGCCTGCAGCACACACGGCGTTTGCGGCTGCGCCCAGCTGCAGCGGCGCGCCGCCCCACACTCGGGCTGTCAGCCAGCATAGTATGCACACGCCTGCAAACAGTTCACGTGAGTGTGACACGCCTGGTCCTCGCACACACCGGTCTGTCTACACCTACACATACCGCACAGTAGTCCGACAGAGGGCGCGCGCGTTGTTGTGGCAGCCAGCTCGGCGTGCAGCAGCAGCGGCGCAGCACACAGCGCAGCGCAACCCGCCATCCAGCACAGCGCTGCCACCCAGCCCGCGCTGCCGCCGCATGCCACGTCCTGCGGTGCATACTTCACTCAGAAATGACTTGAACCGCATGATACTCAAGACTAAACATATTTCAACTCACCTGACTCGTGTCACATTCAAGTAGAGCCAACATGGCTGCAGAGTGAAAGCCCGCAGTGGCAGCTTTCAGCAGCACTAGCAGCTTCATCTTACTGCCAGCTATCAGGCCGAGGAACTGCAGTAATGCCGCCACAAGACACATCGCACCTCCTAGGGTAATAGTAATCTTCACGATACTTCGTAAGTCATTCTCTGAACCTGTCTAAAGAAAACAAGATTGAGATTTTATCGAATTTTGCGTCATAATTTTAATATTATTGTATTACTTCTCCTATAAAAGTACTTACAAATGCCTCTCTCTCGACAGTGAAGAGTGCGATGGTGGCGGGTCCCCGACAGCGGCACGCCACGTGTGTGTGCTCCGGTATGCGCAGCTCACACGCCTGCATGCTCCACACGCGCGGCGACGAGCGCGACCGTCCTCCACACGCGAGTTGAGATGCTGACCAGGACAACTACATGAGTTCAGTACGTTCTTTTGGGACGACAGAGTTGTGTAGTGTAGGGATCTACTTACCAATAGCGCTGTAATTCTTGGAGTGTGCGAACAGCAGTGTGACAGTGTGAGGGAGCGTGGTATCAACTCCTGCGCCGCTGACAGACACCTGCACCTGTTGTGATGCTACTGTGTACTCTGTCATGCGGCCGGATCTGGAAGAGTCGCCACTATAAATACCGTGTAGTAGGGAAAGGAAAGTAACTAAAATAAATAACTATACCAAACAAAATAACATTCAGTTACAGAAAAACCCAACAACATATTATAATAAAATGATCTCATACCAAGACTGAATCCATAAACACCAAAATCCCGTTTCAAAAAGAGGGTACTTACTTATATTCGACATATCTTCTCAACGACGGCAACCTTGCTCCCAAGTCATGATACAGCACGGTGATCACGGAAGCATTGTCAGTTCTATCTGCTAGCTCCACTCCTCCTGATGTCACGAGCCACTCCTCGCTCCCCACTGGAGCTGGCTGAAGCTCGAAGTGCGCCGCGTTGTCCGAATGTACTGGTTTCGTTCTGACTGTGAACTCTTGGAAGTGCTTGTCGAAGTTACTCCTCATGCCCGCTGTGTCCACCACTGCGTTTTGGAGATTGAAGATTTTCTAATAGGAGTGACATAGTGTATCAATATAACATCGTAAACAAAATGAACTTTACGTTGCATCAAACATCATTTAAATGATCTGTTGCTAGATACCTCCTCATCCAAGAAGGCATCAGGATGTGTGAGCAGGTGGTCATAGATGTGCAGCAGATGCTCCGCGCTGTGGTACCTGTCGGCTGGCTGAGCTGCAGCAGACATGAGGTAGTGCAGCATGTGTGCAGCATGTGTGAGGGGAGGCTCGCCCTCGCCCGGGTGTGTCGGCAGCGAGCGCAACACTGCGCCGTACTGCCGCGCCACGAGCGACACAGTGTGCCATGAGTAGCCCAGCGATATCAGAGTAAACTGACAACATCATAACGTTTTATTTTGGTAGTAGTTGTGATATACAGAATCTTCAAAATAATTTGTTCAGTTTTCGTTTACCTGTTCATAAATATCTTTGAGTGAGTCTGCGACACAACCAGAAAAATCCGGAAGCATCCATTTGACGCCGTGTTGCCCTGTTTTCGGTTCACAAATCCTGAAAATAAGTTACCTTGATAAAATATTGCATAGTTATGGATATATAATTACAGATTAAATTATCTGCAAGAGAATGGATCAGACGATATTCCTGAACATTGGTTTATTCAGTATTGTCCTCTTACCTGGTAGCCTCCCCGCTGTGTCCGGGTGGACAGGAGGCTGTGGCGTGCGCTCCGGGAGCAGTCTTCGGCCAGCGCAAGCCGTGGGAGTCGTCGCTCTCACACGCTACGTCGTCAGCTCCAAGAGCCCACATGGTTACGGCTTTGGCGTTGGTGCCAGCTACCGACGATATTTGACACCGGAACTCGCTGGATTTCTGTTTAAAAGACCAAAAGTATGACCTCGAATAAAATTATGGATGTCTTGCACATTTTACTGGTAGACTAAAAATCATATGGCAAACAATATGTAACGCACCTGTACGTTATAAAGCTTGAGTACGCTCCCCGCGGGGAACAGATCCTCCCAGACCTCCCTGCCCGGCGCCATCGGCAGCAGCGACCTCTCCCTCGCCCAACTGAACCCGAGCGCGCCGTGCACCCGTTCCGCCCCCGCCAGACATGTTATACTCACGTTGTCGCCCTGACAGACAACTATTATATCACTTCAATTTGAAATTGTTTATTGTCACTTTATAAAAGTTTGTATTCTACCACCGCCCTAGATTGCCTTACCTTATTGACAGTGATTGTGGAGGGCACGAGTCGTATGTCAGGTGGTCTCAGCACCGTCAACCTCAGCGCTCTACATCGCCTTCTGCCAGCATCGTCTGCTGCACAGGACCACTTGCCGCTGTCGGGCCTCTTCGCTTCTGATAAGCTTAACACTGACATGCGACGACCGAGCGCGTCTTCTGACACTGTGCGCGTCCAAATATCTCTGAAACCGAATGATCTTCTAATGGCAACGCTTGCTTTCTGCCAACTGCTACAGTACCGTGTCGTCTTGTTTTTGCAAATAGCGAAAAATTACAGTGTATAAATAACGTTCGAAAATCTACATGTCAGCCGAATACACTTGTTTCGATAATGAAGACTTAACAAAATGCAACCATCAGAAAGCGAGCGTGTTGGAAATTTGCCGATTTATGGGAGCGGTTAAATGACAGTTGCCGTTAATTGGATTAGCGCTTGTTTGGTGCCGGGACTGCACAGCCTCGCTTACGCTTACATGCCAGACGGTTAGCTAGCTTTCGTTCTGTCCAGGCGTGCCAGTCTAGTTAGTTTTAAAGATTTTTTTTTACTGAACTATAAACTACACTCAAAGTTACACTCCTCACACATGCCAATGCAACTGCAACTATCTCATCCAAGAAGAGTTCAAGCGCTGTCAGTGTCTATGTTCCCAAGTCCCATTCACTTACCTCAAAGTCCCATTGAAGTTTATCTTGACACCGTCTTTGTACCACGTGAACGTAATGTTCGGAGATCCGTACGCCATACATGTCAGTATGAACTCCGACCCCTCCCATATTTCTGGACGATGGTTTACAACCAGCGTCTGCAAAAGTTTCTTACCAAATTGAAACGAAAAAATTACGGCAAACGTAAGTAGTTTTGATAAATTTTATAAAAGACATTTGGAGAGTCAAGTCATGGCATAAAATATACACACTTGTAAACTAAGCGCAGGTTGCATGTGGAAGTGTAACGTGTTAGCGCGCAGACGCACGTGGTGTGTGCGCATCCGCGCCAGTGCCGCGCGCAGTGCGCCCGCCTCGCGCCGCGCGCTCCACACGCGCACCCACACGCCGCGCGCGCCCCCCTCCCCCGCCGCACTGTCACACACACACTAATACATAAGTATACCATCACGAGTTACAAACCAACATTATTCAATAAAAAACTTACCTTATGTTTAAAATTTCTATTTCATTTTCTAATGTTATGTTTGACGCCTTTAAATAGCTTGTTAACTGAAAAAAGTAATACAGTTTATTTAATTATTTTTTCCAATAACTATGCGGTTACATTTCGCAGTAAATACCTGTTTAACAATTTCTTGAGATATGTTTACTCCTGCTTGATCCACTACTTCCAGCTTTGTGTCAAATCGTGCTGATGCTATAAACATACAACGTTTAGATATGATCACATAGCAGGTTCTTACTAATCGAATATTTACAGTTGTTTTCTGGTATTATTGATGAAAGTCATTACTTACAGAAATCTGTTTCCTTTGGGATACAGCCACAATCTGTTCCTTGCTTACAAACTTCTGCACATTCTTCTATACCACACTCTGAAAAGAATATTGTAAGGCAACAGATGTTGTGATGTTACTTTAGTAACAATTTGAAACAGAAGCTACGTCTTGGTTTATGTACCTTTTCTTATAAAAAAGTAAAATATAGAAAATAAGGCTATAATCAGTCAGTCGAGAAATTATTATTATTATATAATCAAGTTGTTAAACAGGCGCAGAGAAGCATTTCATTCCTAAAATCCTTATTAATTTCTTCCATAAAGCGGCTCATTATTTTGGGGCCAACTTCGTAATGATGATAGATCACAGGAACCTAAACATTGACGTTTAGTGGATAGTTAAATTGTGCTGGCGAAATTGCCGGTAGTATTGTTATTAGGTCAAGGATTTTGGATTTAGCGCTAACTCACTGTACACATACAAGTTACTAATGTTGGTACCACTACACAGGGTGTAGTTTTTCATCCTAGTCAAAATTCAGGAGCTTGTCACAAAAGACATAAATAATCAATTTCAATTTCGATACCCGGTCAAATAAATAATTAATAAAACTGCTATTTTAAATTAATTAAATTTGACAGTATTTCAGAATAACACGAAAGTAATAGAAGAATCACCCATCGCGTGCCAGTCTCTGTGTGCGTTGTGTGTGAGGGCGCGGTTATAGGGATTATTCCGAACCTGACCCGAAATCCTAACCCGGTCGCGGGTTAGGTTAGGAACATGAAAAAAATTATAACATTCATTCCGAGCGTAACCCTCTTCCTTACCTGACCCGATGTATCGTTCCTATCATAACCCGAATTGCGAATTACTTTATAAACACACATACGGTAAGATAAATTATTATAAAATATGTTGGCCTAGGACCAACCTATAAGTACGTCCCAATTAAGGATCTCGAGAAACTGGTTAAAGGATCACATCCGAATACAAGCGGAGAAATGGTGGACCTCGACACCAGGTTGCAAGCAATCCAAGGAAGCTATGCCATCCCTGGATACAAAGCTGACCAGGCGCCTTCTGCGCCTGGACAGAGATAGCCTGCGTCTGGTGGCGGCTACCATCACTGGACACTGCTCACTGAATAAACATTTCCACACCCTAGGAATCACTGACAGTCCCCTGTGCAGAGCGTGCATGGAGGCGGAGGAGACGGTGGCGCATGTGCTCCTCGAGTGCACAGGCGTTACCAAGATTCGCGAGGAGATCCTGATAGTTTAAAAGGAGGTTTTTCGAAAGTTCCTTCATTTTAAGTTTAGTATTTTATAATAATTTATTTTACCGTATGTGTGTTTATAAAGTAAGTTCAAAGTATGATTCTTATCGAAAATGTTATTATTTTTACTACGGGCACTTATTAATTATTTCGTTAACTGTTAATGTAATATATAGATTGATAACGTATTGTAAAAATTTAACTCTGATTTGACACATAGGTACCTACCTTTTATTCTACGAAAGAGGAGCAGGAAACCTACCATATCGCAATTCGGGTTAGGTTAGGAACGATACGTCGGGTCAGGTTAGGATTTCGGGTTAGGTTCGGAATAAACCGGTTATAGGGCCAGTTATAGACGGGCTGCGTTTTAATACGGGTGGTTTACACTTACCGATTTCCGTAAATAGAAAAAAAAAACTACCCATGGTCGAGAATCATTAGCATAGATACCTCCTTGGATTCGATCAGGATGCAAAACGACATCTTGTAAAGTCAGGAAAAGCCTTCCTTTTTGTAAAAGCTAGTAAATATAAAGTGTACCTATTCAAACACGAAATATTTTCAGAGAATTATCTAACGGCTATAACGAAGACAGCAACGAAAAAATTTATATCTGATTTTTTTTTTGTTTTTACGAAATTATTTTTTAAAATTTCTTGATACATTTTGCATAAAACCTACGACGTAGGTTGACGTATACGACGCGGCGACGTAGTAAACTAGCGTTGAAAAATAAAGGGTCAGTATTTATTTGGTGGGTCTAGAAACTTTAATTTTTTTTTTTTTTTTTTTATGTACTCTGATAAATTTTTTTTTCCTTGAAACGGCTTCGTAATAGCTCTTAGATGATTCCCTGAAAATATTTCATTGTATGAATAGATACACCTTATAATAAAGGATTTAAAAACTTAACTCACCGGGTGGTGCTAGCTGCGCCTCGCACAGGTCGCCCGTGTAGCCCGGCGCGCAGATACAGCTGACGGCGGCCGGACCCATCTGTCTGTCGATACATACTACTTGTAGTAGATAAGGAACAATAACAACTTTCATGATGATTTTGTGATCGAGTGATTTAGTCCTCTAGTAGATACTAAACTTTAACGAAACTGCTGCCTTCAGTAAAAAATGTGCCCAAAATTCTATTCCCTTTTTGTTCTCGAGAACAAAACGAAATTGAGAATACACGACGCAAAAAGTGGAACTGTTACAAACTCTGAATGTGACCCTTACTTACGAGTTTATACAAATTGTTGTCAGTTTTCAGATATAGAAGACAGATTTGTAGCTAGTTTAAATGAATACGTGATTCCTTTACATTTTCCGTTTTTTTTTTTAACTTCAAAAAACATCATTCAATACATTTTATTATTGTAGGAATTTAAACACATTTACTCACCTGCAGGTGCCGCCGTTCTGACACAAGTTGGAGGTCCTCGGGCACAGCGGACCCTCTCCGCAGTCCGCTCCGGAGTAACCAGAGAAACACGAACAGTAAAACTCCCTGTGATGCGGAACATAATTGTGTTTTGTGTGAGTTAGCAATAATTACTACAAAAAATCACGCAATTGTACCCGCAGCGGTATTATGACTAGTAATAACACGAGGTTTTCACCTGCATCCGTAAACAATGAATGGCGTTAACTTATTCTATCAGTGAATTCGGCACCCATTTTGTTCTCACTTGCACTTAATATCTGAACTCTGTAACGTTACAATTTCCTGGGTAGGATCCACAAAACTGTAAAGTCACTCTGAGCACTCACCTACCTAACTTTCAGTCTGGAGGGGAGCACTATTAAAAGAAATTGACAAGGGGACGAGTTATAAGAATTTATTAACAAAGATCCTAACCTAAAAGCTGGAGCTACTCAAATCACTAATGCCAGTGAAGCTGGCGGAAAATACTGAAGATGAACGCAGAATGGAATAAATAACTGAAGAACGTCCGTCTTCAGACTGTGGAGGAGGACCGAGGAACCATCAACTCTCAGGCCGTAGAGAAGGGCCGAGGGCATCCGTCTTCAGACGGTGGTGGACGGCCGAGGACCGTCAATCCTCAGGCCGTAGGAGGAGGGCCGAGGACTTCTGTCTTCCGACCGTGGAGGAGGGCCGAGGAGCGTCAAATCTTCATCAGGCTTGTGCAGCTCAAGCATCAAGGTTTCCAGGTATTCTAGGTGAGGGTGCGGCACGGAGAGAGGCCGACTTAAAACTCAAGAATAAGGGGAACTGCCCTTTAAATAAACTTTTATGAAGCTTCCCAGAGGTGTTTCTGCTCTCAGCTCTGAACGTAGACCGCCCATTCAACCACCAGGCTCCTGTCAACTCCAGATAATTTACATTTTAAAATTAGAAAATTATTAAAAAGAAAATCGGATGAGGTCGATGTGATTTACCTATACAACCTACAACTAGCTCCAGCAATAAATTAAAAATAAAACTAGGGTTGCCACTAACTGACATCACAAAAGTAAACATAGATTTAATATAACAAAAATGAATTAATGAATGAATGAATTAAAAGGTAAAAAGGCCAAAGCCGTTGCTAAGCCTCCAAGAAATGACCATGAAGCTACCTAGGGAGGACGAATGCTTAAATTTTCAGGTTAATAATATCCAAAAGTATAAGTAAAAAAACATAAAAGACATACACATTACAACTCTAAAGGAGTTTTCGACAGAAACTGTGCTTTATTTTCAAATAAAATGTTCAACTAAGACTTTTTTCCGGAATTAAATTGGTATTAAACTTTCTCACGTATTATAAGTTTATCAAAGACACAAATTGTAAGTTACAGCATTTTTGGAGAGCCTAAGCTTTGCACTTATCGTTAAATTCGTATCCAACTCACTGATACTCCCTGGTGGCGTAGCAGTGGCCCAGCAGCCTGCACTCGATGGCGCTGCATGAAATGGGTCTCGGTGATTGCGCCGCTCCCCGCACCTCATACGTCACGTTGAACCCGTACACGGACAGCAGGCCCAGCGCCCTGAGCTGTGTGC
Organism: Xestia sexstrigata; assembly: GCA_941918905.2. Taxonomy (NCBI): domain Eukaryota; kingdom Metazoa; phylum Arthropoda; class Insecta; order Lepidoptera; family Noctuidae; genus Xestia; species Xestia sexstrigata. Next base: position 6,078,861 of record OW799220.2, on the reverse strand, counting down.
CCTCTTGTCTATTCAGGGTTAGCTCCACCACCAGCACTGGACTCTGCACCTGGACATAAAATTACGATTCACGACCTGGTACATAATTATAATTGCCACTCGGTCATAAATATTTATTTTCAGAATGAAATACACACATCAACACGGTCTAGGGATATTTTAAAAAAAGCGAATTACTATCAATGTGTTAATTATTTATATGACATGTATATATTTAAAAGATACGTTATTTAATATTCTACCATTTTTTAATAATGGTTAAGGTATAGATTAAAATTTCAGGATTTTATGGAAAAAAAATGAAGCATAGACGGAAACCGTATATGAATGAACTTTTAATTTGTGAGTAAAAACTGAAAAAAAATAGAAAAATCATTTAATTTGTGTTTATAAACTTGAAGTTAGTAGTCTGAGAAAGCGCCCATGATGTTCATAACACATCGGCAACGATTCGGCATGCTCAGAACAAGGTTGTCAATGTCTTGCTGCGGAATATTGTCCCATGTCCTTCTGAGGTGCGCAAAAAGTTGATCTTCTGTAGCCAGATTTTCAGGAACTTCCTTCAGAGCTCTTCTTTGCAGCATATCCCACGCATGCTCAATGGGATTTAGATCTGGCGATTGAGCAGGCCAGTCTAAGGCCCTAACATTATGTGTATGTAACCAAGCTGCTACCGTTCTCGCCGTGTGTGCCCGGGCATTGTCGTGCATGAGCAGGAAATCTTGCCCCATTTGTGTTCTGTGGGGCAAGATTACGGGCCCCAGCACCTGTTGGACGTATCGTTCTGCCGTCATATTGCCCCGCACCCAAACGAGATCCGTCCGTCCTCCAAGACGAATTCCTGCCCAAACCATAATTGTTCCTCCTTGGTATGGGTGAACTTCCTGAGGGTTCTGGAGACGGCTCCATCGTCCAGGAACTCGCCAAACACGCGTCCTTCGTGAATCTGGATGGAAGCCGAACCTGGATTCATCCGTGTACAGCACATTGGACCATTGGTCACGGCCCCAGTCCACGTGGTTCCGAACCCATTCTAATCGTCGTCCACGATTGCCTCTCCGTAAAGGTGGGACCCGGAGTGGTCTACGAGAGCGTAGATTGCTTTCATGCAGTCGCCTTCTTACAGTTTGGTCACTCACAAGCACTTGGTGTTCCACTCGCAGCCTTTGGACCAATTGAGTCGCCGTTGCATTTGGTTGTGCTCGCGCAGTAATTTGCAAAAATCGGTCTTGTCTGGGGGTAGTGATGCGACTTGGCCCCCGGTGCCTCTCCGCTACTTCACCTGTGGCACGATAGCGTGTCCACAATCTTGAAATTACATTTTGATGGGTCCCTATGGCCTCAGCAACATTACGCTGAACAGATCCAGCTTCCAGCATTCCCACAGCTCGTAACATCTCCGCCCTCGTCAAATGTCGGCGTTGCATGGCTACAATACCTCAATTTTAACTTTATCTTTCGTTTAAAAATGAAAAAAAAACTGTAACTAAACGTAATTCGTATTGTTTTCTAAATTTCGCACAAATGAAAATTCCCTCTCCTATACATCAAGACATTTTTATGCCACCGAAACAAAAGAATTTTAAAAAATTTGAATTTGGAATTAGTCTGAGATAAATTACAAACAAATCGGTGTATAAAAGATTCCAATGCGGCCAGTACTTTTCGAGTTATTTAATTGAGTATGAAATATCCCTAGACCGTGTTGATGTGTGTAGTTATGCAACTTTGTAAACGTCACAGCATCTGTTTTCACGGAGAACATTCATGATTTGACTCGTATCCATCTACTTATACTTGTAGCTATGGGAGTTACTACCGATTAAAAACACATCAATACAACAACAAAGGAGACGTACGTCGAAGAAACGCCCTGTCGAATAATTTATGATGATCAGCCACCCCCGCGCTACGAAGAACGAAAATTACAAAATGAACTAAGTGAAACGAGATAGGATTTGGAAAATATCCAGACAAAAAAATAGTAATTGTATCTCTTATGAAAACTGGAAGTTTTGTTGTAATATAGTAAGCAGTTTCGTCACATTGTTTCCCTATAAATTTATAGGGAAACAATGTGACGAAACTGCTTATTACAGCACAACCACAGATATAGTGTGGGCACCATTAACTTGGGAGAAATGTTAAGTTTCATAAGGCATATCATAACGAATTTAAAATTCACATCGAGTTGTTTTCATCAACTCGAAAAAGTTTTTTTTTTTCATAGTAATGAAAAAAAAAAACTTTTTCGAGTTTATGAAAACAACTTTTGCAATTTTAATGTGTTTGCTTTTTATTAAAGAGTAATAAAACTCACATATTGCGGTGGATGGGTTTTATAAACGAGTGTGTTGCAAAATTTACGAGTTCTCAAGGGCGAGCAATTTCCGCAGCAATTTAGAATCCATAAGCGTTTGGAACGGTAGCTTTTGCTCGACGCGACTGTTCATGAAGTTGTTGTAACTATCAAATAATTTTCAGATAACTTCGGCAAAAATTGCAGACCCACTTCATTAATATTTTTACATCACCCAAACAGCCAATACACGAACAATTATCGCGTTTAAAACATCCGACTTCTAATCTTATTGTCAGAACACGTTGTAACAATAATGTTTAGCATAAGTACTTAATTGTCAGAACCCTCCTTTGTTATTAAATTCCTATTTTATTTTCATTAAAACAGTTTTTCGTCTTCTTACATAATATAACTAGACAAAGCACTAACAGACTAACAGCAATTAATAACTTATCAAGAACAGGGTGGGTAATCACAACACAAAATCAGCTTTGTTGACAAATAAATGAAACTAATTTCACCCGTTTACCCGTTTTTTTCACGCGTCGATATTTAACCTCGTTTCTCGAACATGTAAAGTAATGAACGGTGTGCACACTATGGAATTATTTCAGCAATCATTCATAAAAGTCGGACGACGTTATTGAGAGCTGCATTCCTTCTACAATTGTACACAGCAGTCACGATCCGCGTCCGACTAGCAGATAGAATTAAGACAATTTATTTATTCTACTAATAAGTTTTACAAAGAACTGTACGTGTGCGCTGAGTTCATCAAGCTTTCAGTAAAATAGCAAGTTTTCTTTCGTCTATAGAATCTTCTTTTACTTCAATATACATTAAGATTGGATTCTCATTAAGGAGGACGGTAAAAACCTCAAGTTGAGTTCCCTTGTTGCCGTGAAACTACCACTTTACAAAGGAAACGAACGGAAAGGGATACGCCGGCCTTCCACTGAAGTAAGTAAATGAGGAATAATTCACTGAACACTCAGCACATACAATATTCAGTAAAGTTGTGTGGTGTGCGCTAATGCACTGTTTTAATTATAAGGCTCTAAGTGTGCAGACGGACGGCCGGCAATAGGCCAATGGTGAACCCGTTTATTATAATCAAGGAGAGCATCAGTCCCTTAGATTGTTTTAATATAGGTAGTCATTAGAAGAGAAATAAGCTTGCACAAAAGAGTTCACAAAAAGGATAAAGATTTTTGTCCGTAATTAATTAGCTCATAGTTAAAATATCATCTTGTGTAGTTTGTGCGATGATACAACTAACTGTACGAATTGATAATCTAATTTAAAAAGTTAGGTTGCATGTTATTAAATATATTTTTTGTACCTATCTACTTATTATCATAAGAACCCAACTTTAAAATTTTCTGTTTTCTTTAAATAGCAACACGGATTTATTTAATATCTTATAAGTGCATGATTTGTTTGTATATCTCATATTTTAAGTGAACTGTTTATGTTTTTATGAGAAAGCTTTCTTTGAACAATATTCTATGAGCGAATGTCTATACTATATATATCGCTACAGAATTTGCATTCAAGCTAGGAAATGGGTTATTCCAGTGTGGTATCTTCAGGAGTGAGACGACGCGCATTAAACTTTAGTATTGTACGGGATTTTAAATATTTACAAATTACATTTTTTTTATTTGACTTTGATTTATTAATCGGCGTAGTGACAGTTTTACACTATTAAACTTTAACTTTACTACAATACTACTACTTTGCTATTACTATTTTACTATTTGCTGAAAAGTGATATAAAAATCGGCAATATTGAATTAATATAAAAGAAGAAACTGACTGACTGACTGACTGACTGATTTACTGACTCATCTATCAACGCACAGCCCAAACCGCTGGGTCTACAGATTCCAAATTTGGCAAGTAGGTTCCTTATGTGATCTAGGGGTGCACTAAGAAAGGATTTTTCAAAATTCACCCCCTAAGGGGGTTAAACGGGGCTCCAAAGTTTGTATGGGGAAACAAGATTAGTTAGACTATTTTATTCGAAACTTCACAGTAGTGCTCCTTTTAATAAATTAATAGAAACGGGTTTCAGGGATTTTCCGAATTCAACCCCTAAGAGGGGGAAATGGGGTGACAAAGTCTAAAAATCAATGCACAGCCCAAACCGCTGAGTCTAGAGATTCCAAATTTGGCACAAACGTTCCTTATGAGGTTAAGGGGTGCGTTAAGAAATAATTTTTCAAAAATGTACCCCCTAAGGGGATGAATCGGGAGTCAAAAGTTTGTATGGAGAAACAAGATTAGGTAAGACTGTTTTATTCGAAACTTCACAGGAGTACTCCTATAGATAAATCCCGCTATCGAAAACCGCAGAATAAAGACTCCACGACAAGACAGCTAACCGTTCGCTACACGACCGCGCTGCGTATACGCCAGCCTGCAGGTCAAACCGCTCTCCGCCGGAATCGTGATACAAACAGCGCCCCGGGGCCATCCGCGACCTGGTGCACCAGAAGACCCTCACAACCAGTGTTCCCATCAATCGCCGGCATCAACAAGGTAGGTGGGCAACAATTTTCCATCTCCTCCTAAACCATTGTCGCTTGTTCGGGTCATTTGATTCCCCGAGACGATAATCAGAAATCCTCTATACAGTCCACTGATAAATAATCCCCATTTCTAAAAATAAATTAATATTTCAAAAATCGTCTCTTAGATTGGTGAATTTATCCACCATATTTTTGGTGACAGTGATGGGGATTGTGACGGTGATAGTGATGGTGATAGCAATGGTGATGGTGATTGTGATGGTGATGGTGATTGCGATCGTGATAGTGATTGTGATGGTGATTGTGATAGTAATGGTGAATGTGATTGTGATTGTGATTTTGATTGTGATTGTGATAGTGATGGTGTCTGTGGTAATGATTGTGATAATGATGGTGGTTGTGATAGTGATGGTGATTGTGATGATTATGAAATTTGGCACATAGATAATTCATAACCTGGATTAACACGTAGGACACTATTTATCCCTTTAATATGTTCCAGTGGGACGGTTACCGAACTTACCGAACCGGGCGAAGCCGCGGGCAACAGCTAGTTGAATTATAAAGGTAGTTAGTGAACCAAATCTTCCAATAATGATTTGGTTTAAAACGTTTAAGTTTATACAGACGCTACACGAAGCCGACAAACAAGCATTCTGTACATCAAACTACTACGCAAAAATTATCGCTGTGAAACGACTTTTTTTTAGGGGTCAAATATCTCAGGAACCAGAAGGCCCCTAGGTACCAGAACAAAAAAATTATCGCAATGACGGGGAGAACAAGCCTTTCGGCTTTGTTAAGGGTCTTTTTACACCCTTTGTAGCAGTTCCATGCACACACGGTAGCAACTTTTCCTTTGGGAAATTGGTGCTACTTGAACTGAAAACTTCTTCTAAACAAGCTTCATGAAACAGTCATGAATACTTCTTCTGTGAATTTTGAACTGTTTGTTACTTTAACGATATCTGCGTCTATGGAGGTTTGTTGTTCAGCGCTACGGAATAAAAGCTTATTTACTCAACCACTTTCATTTCTAAGTAAGTGGCAGCTATTTGAGATTATGAACTTAATGTTCGGTCATGGACGGATAAATCTATTCTATGTCACTAACTTTTTAGAACCGCAAATTATAGTTTTTAAACGGTGATAATCTCTTGACCTACTTCTGATGCAGAAACCTTTAACTTTAAAAGCCTAAATAGAAAAAGCAGCACACTTTCAAACGAATCACATAACCACCACTTTCAACCGGTGAAATATATGCTGCGCGAAAAAAAACTGCTTGCCACTAAATTGCCAGTACAGGTACCTACCAACAGATTATGAAAAGCTTACACAAAAACTTCACTGTGAGGTCGTGATCCCATTATACTGTTCAAGGTTTTTTTTTTATTTAAGTTTAATGGGCAGTGGGACAGAATAGGTTGATTAAAAAAAAGTTAGAATGAGCATTCAGCGTAACGAGATGTGGACTAAATGTTCGAATTTTGAAGTTTTCTTTTTTTATAAAATTTTCAGGTAGCTTTCAACACAATTTTCAAATAATGATTTTTTTTTGACGTACAATAATTTCATATCAGTTTTTAGAGACGTTCTTTCAGCCAGTGTCGTTCTTTTAGCTAAAGCTTGTTTCCTCTACCAGGTTAGCAGTTTACGCCTTGCCTCGGTGTTGCAACAGTGAGCGGGTCTCAGTCGCTCGAGGCGGATGGAGATCAAAGAGACGACAGTCGCCACGGAAAATCTTTTAAAACTCATGTTTTAACATTCAGTCACTTAAGGATAGTCAATATAAATCCTAGTTTATAAACACTTGAAGCCAGTGCCAGGGATGCCAATAATGAGTGTTTGACGCGTTATTCGGCCTACGCTGTCATACCTTCTGAACATAGTTAGGCAAGATAGGTAAGTTTTAAAACGGCTAATACTCTTCACATCTTAAAGTATAATGTTTCACATAACAACATACTTATTGTTAAAATGACAGAAATGTTTAATAACAGAGGTCCTCAGGGGAGTACACACAGTACTATGTACATAATTAAAGGGAGAACATTTGAAACATTAAGTAACAAGCCGACGGGTTAGACTGACGAGGTAATAAGCACACGTGCTGCCTTGGTGTTTATGTTATAAATTATAGTTTGTACGAGCACTTACGTTTATGTACGCCGCGCGCCGTAGCAACAGTTCATACTGTTGCTACGGTGTAGCTCACGACCGCTACGTGAGCTACGCTGTCGTAGCATATCATGTCGTAGCGAAGGGTGACTCAATATTTCAACAAATAGATCTACATTTTTAATTTATTCTGTTCTTTTAAAACACGATATTAAAATTGTTATTAAAAAGAAACGAAATAAAAATCACAAAAACTAACGTTTAAAAATCTCAAGCAAAGACCATTTACTCCCAGTTGCCTTGAGTGCTGCAACGTTTCATATTTCCCAGAGCACTGCTTGTTCGAAAACCCAAAAAAAAACTCTCAGAGTCTCAAGACACTCGTATTATGCAACAACAAATTTATTTTTGCAAAACAATCTCTACACTCGCTAATACCTTTCTGCTACTTATGTTTACAATGGCACCATGGAGAGATCTGTTTGTAAAATGTACTCAAGGATGTTTAGAAAAGTTAATTGTGGAGTTTGAAACCAACTAGAAATGATATAAAACAGAAATAAATCAACCTTTCATAACTTATAGTGAGAAAGTTATCCACAGAGACTCGTTAAATTTATACAAAGAGTAAAAACTTTTAAACACTAGGTTTAACCGTTTTAAAAACCCATTTTGCTTAAGGATGTTTCACCTAGCGGAAACATTTGTTAGCGATTTTATAACCGAATAATATTAAAACTGCTTTACTGAATTAAACATAAGACGGAGATTTATTGATTTATGCAGTTTGATTCATCTTTTCCCGATCAGATTTTCTTAACGACCGCTTGTTGTACGGATGATTAACTATTTCTAAAGTTACAACAAACTCGTGGAGAAATACAAGTATTTTGCGAATGTCTTGATCTGAAGAAATTTGTAATTATGCTAATACCGTTAATAAACTGAAAAACAAAGTAACTTCGTGAGGAAGTGAATGTTACAGGTGTGGCTTCGGGGAGTCCTGCTGTAAGTCATGTCTTCTTGAAAACAATAAAAGTACCTGAAAGGAGCAGAATTATTCATAGCGAGAGTGTTTAATGTAATGTCTTCTCTTGACTGTTGCGTTATGAAACTGAAAAAGGATTATTGATCAGTACTTCACGAGTACTGTATCAACATCGGTACAGTAAGCAGCAGCCGGTGCTAACTGTGACTATTCCCAACAGCTTTTACTTTCAGATTTAGTAGATTTTACTGCCAATTCCAGTAATGTTACCTGTTACTGTAGTAACTTTGGAATCAGGACATTTGCGCGGATTACATCTGCGCGAAAAGAAATTTGCGCTCATGGATATTTTCGCGAATGGACTTTTGCGCGATGGCGTGATGTTATGTTTTGTTTGTATCTTTACAAAATTAACATAACATCTCACCGGCCTATGTCACGAATATGTCCATTCGCGCAAGTGTCCGTGCACAAGTCCAGATACAGTAAGTTTATGTTGAGCAGCTTTTGTTCTTAATTTATTAGGTCACAAACTATCTTGTTTATGATAAAGCAGAGCCGGTCGTGTTTTATTCCAAAAGAGAGTGATTCAGCCGAGTATGATCTAAAGGCAATTGTCACCTTTGTATTCCTCTGAAAGTAAGCTTTTGTATGTATGAGCATGGCCGTCAACTTACCATTTCACGTGTATTTATTTGTTGATGTGAATCTTCAATCACAGTAAGCCTGATGGATTGTCTGTCGTGCAAAATTTCATCCAAACCGTTTTGCAGTTCTTGCGTGAAAGAATAATTTGTCATTCTTTCATCCATCCCCTTAAACTTTCGCATATAATATTGAAGGATTGCAAAATAAGTAAGTAATGTTTTTGTAATGCAAGAAAGGTATAGTAACGTAAACTGGTGCAGAAAAGATAACCTTTTTCAGATTTTGTTCCCCGTATTTGCTTGCATAGGTTGGTCTGTGACCACCCATTACATATCGAGTTTCCTCCGTGCCTCGGAAAGCACGTTAAGCCGTTGGCCCCGGCTGTCATCTGTAGATCTTTGACAGTCGTTAGGTAGTCAGAGGCTCAAAAAGTCTGACAACCAGTCTTACAAAGGGTATCGTATTACCCGGTACTAACTGGGTTGTGGAGGTCAGATAGGCAGTCGCTCCATGTAAAATACTGGTATTCAGCTGCATCCGGTAAAATTGGAAGCCGACCCCAACATAGTTGGGAAAAGGCTAGGCAGGTGATGTTCCCCGTATTTGAGTTTAAACGACTTGATAGGTATAATAATTTTATATAAAAAAAAAAAAAAAACTCCTAAGATGATTTTTCGGTAGACAGCTGCATTTATTACCCAAGATTCATTGGAGCATAAATTTTAATGCTTTTGTACTCAAATGTGGCATTAGGTACTTACCTATTGCTTAAAAAGTTCAACATCTTACATTTAGGTTTTCCATAAATCTGCATTCCCCAGATAGAAAGAGAAAGTACACACGGCGACACATCAAGCTATACATATCCAGTAACCTGACCTCGCTTTGTATGAGCTTCCATACAATTGCATAGCTTGATTAGTGTCTGCGTACAATTTGTGTTTCGTTGCAAAATCATGAATATGCTGGTTAGATAAAGAAAACTTGCGACACAGGACTCAATAAGCGGCACGTGCAGCGTTGTTTGTGATTTTACTAGAACATTCGCTAGAAACTGTAACAAAAGGGTGAAAAAACAAACAAAGGGAACAAAGAATTCGCAATTTCATTAAATATTCTATTTACTTCATGTCAATCTGTCTGACATGAAGTAAAAGCTCAATAAGCAAAACGTAAAACTGAATGAATGAAATATTAAATATCAAATTATGCAAAACATAAACGTGAAAGCTGGCATAATTCTTCCAAGTCAATAAAAAACGAGACATCAAAAAAACGAAACGAAATAAAATTGTTATAGCTTACGTAATGAGCCCAGACGTCGAGGTGGCAAATAATAAAGACATTATTCATGTAAATGTCTCGCGACGCATTTGTTAGAAATCAAATTAAATAATACTGTGACCAGTAATTTTTACACGAAGAATATTTTTCTAAAACGTAATTAATTTAATTATAATATTAAATAAAGAGAAACTTGAATTCGTAGATAAAACGGTTTTCCTGGGGATTACGCTTGATTCAAGGCTACAATGGGGTTCTCATTTAACATCCCTTGCGGCGCGTCTAAGTTCAGCAGCATATGCTATTAGAAAAATTCGTCAATTTACTGATGTAGATACCGCTAGACTGGTCTATTTTAGTTACTTTCATAGTATAATGTCTTATGGCATTTTGCTATGGGGACGGGCTGCAGATATTGAGTCTATATTTATTCTGCAAAAAAGAGCCATCAGAGCTATATATAATCTTCGTAGGCGCGATTCTCTAAGGGAACTGTTTAAGGATATTGGCATCATGACGGTACATTGTCAGTACATCTACGAAAACATAATGTACGTCAGAAAAAATCTGCATCTTTTTGGTAAAAGAGGTGATAGACATAATTACAGTACTAGAAATAGGGACCAACTAGTTCAGCCAGGCTTCAGACTCGCTAAAGTGGACTCATCTTTCATGGGGTACTGTTTGAGATGCTATAATAAAATTCCACAAAGTATTCTTGAACTGAATGAGACGAAATTTAAAACATGCATCAAACGCACACTATGTAAGCAAGCTTATTACAAGTTGGGCGATTATATCGCAAATAAAAATGCGTGGCTCAATGCTGGTCCTGCTCCACATGGACAGGGGCGCATAAATTGATAGTATTAAATAGAATTGTTGGAGCTGCTGAAGATTGTACAACTGTCTTTGCATTGTATAGAATCAATCTCTAGTATTATATAATCGCACAGCCCATATTGTGTGAGTACTATGTACTAGAAAGCTATCATTCACTGAAATCCTACGTCTTTTCTTGACTTGAATGTGCCCTGGCGGTTGAGAGTATGTCACGCTCACTCTAATGTCTCGCTGATGGTGGCGCGTGTGTCGGATCATTCAGTTCCCTTCAAAATGGTTGAGTTGAATGGTGCTGATCCATGCGTCATGTTCGTGAACGGGCGCTGTCAGTTGTGACTGGTCAACTCTTAGTTGCCATGGCTTATTTGTATGTTTATTTTAGAATTGTATTTTTTGTTTTTACTATGGACACTTTTAACGTGCACATCTTGCTACATTGTTCTCACATAATATACCATCTCAACATGAATGATGTAACCAAGATTTTGTAACAATATTTTGATTTAAAAGAGTGTCCATGGAGTTTCTTGCCCGTTCTTCTCCATAGAGATCTACGCTAGGGAATGGGCAACTACAGTACTTTCACAGTTTTTATGTCTTGTGACTGGGACTGTAGCTACATTTAACTTTGTTTCGACAATTCAAAAGTGCCTGTAACTGGCCTACTTGAAATAAATGCTTTGATTTTGATTTTGATTTTGATTTACAGCAATATGATTGAGGAAGAAATAGCAATTTTCGTACCTACCTATTACGTAATTAAATCTTGAACACTCATGATACTGGTGGACTCACGTCAAACGTCAAGTTATACCCCGGGATATATATCCTAGATATATATCCCGGGATGTGAAATCGCTAACGAAAAGCGGTAAGAGGAATAAAAAGATTGTTTAACCAAGCTCATCAACTTCGAGTAACAATAATATTTTTTTTAAGTTACGAACTCAAAATCAAATCGTCTTCAAAAGAACATCTAAATTCTCCGGACACTAAACTATACTGAAGAAAATATTAATAAAATTTGATCTTAGCAGTTACCTCCGTTTGTTTCTTTTGAACGCAAACTAAAAAACTGTTGTTTTTGACTTAAACAAACGTACATACAAACTATGCATGTTAAATAAAAGCTATGAATGAGGCAACAATGCTAAAACGTAGGTAGCCCATATTATATTATACACATGCGGCTGCTCTGCTTTTATAATTATGTAAATGAATGTTATAACTTGGTTGGAAAGTTCCTTTTGCGAACTTTTATTTTCTTTTACGATTTGGTTCCCTGTTTTTACTTCCAGTTTGAAAATTTGGAATTCTGAAATTTAAATGATAAAAAAAGAGAATTAATTTCAAATTGTGTTGTAGTGGCGAATCGAGTTCGATTCATCATTCCCTTGCCCTTATCCCAATTCGTTTAGGGTCGGCGCAATATGTCTTCTTATTCCATACTTCTCTATTTTTCGTCATCTCATCAGACATTCTTTTCTTGCCATATCATTCTTAACATATTCCAAACATCGTTTCTTTGGTCTTCCTCTACTCATATACCCATCCATATTCATGCTCAAAATAGATTGTGTTCAATAATTGGGAGTAGTGTTACTCTGACCACAAATATAGAAATACCTCGATAGAAGATTACCTACTTCGCGTGCCCGCCTTAAGCATTCTATGCTTAATGTGTCTACTGTCGCAGCAAACTAATCTGTATAAAACAACAGCGTTACAACTCAAGAACTTAATTAGATATCTAGAGAACAATAACGTAGTCTTTTTTGTATACTAACTTGTTTGTATAGAAACTAAAAAGTGCTTAAGATGTCATAGTAGGTAGTCTAAAAATGGCACGCTTGGCTTTCATACGGATCGTGATACTTGCGTTTTCTAGGTTTAAATATCTGTGACTCAGACACATATAAGGTTGACCATGAATAAATTAATTTACGTGAACCCTAGGGGTTCCATCATAATTATGTTTCCCCTGATACTCATTCCAGAAAACTGTTGGTGAAGCTAATTTAGTTTAGTTTAATCGAGCAATTCAAATTACTACGTTTGTATAATTTAACCAAATCATATTTGCAAAACCAGCTGATTAGCATGATGATGTAGTGATTTAAGCAAATGCTTGAATTGCGGATATTATACAGGGGTTCAAACAACGTTAGTTAGTAAACTCGGTCGGTGTATTTGTTACAGCGTATTGTTTCAAACATTCTGAAGCTTGTTACTCTGTGTGCACATACGAGGATGTTGTCAGAGGCGGTAGCAGCTAGCTGCTAAACGGAAAAGTTTGCTATTTTAGTATCTTTTGCAAACTATTTAGAAAACTGCTCGGGGCTACTCGAATCCGTTAAGAACAAAAGTTTTGTGTTGTGTGGAAACAGTCGGAACCTACCATTGACTTGATGAGCAACGAAGGAGATGAAAATACGCCTAATGTTGCGTCAAATGCTAAGTACCTACATAAAACGAAGATGTCATTGTGGTGGATAAGATCTTTGAAAAGATGGCTAAAAGCCAATATACAACTTGCCCCCATGAAATGTGTGCTCTAGGTGTGCCAAATAAAGCTCAATTTACGATGAGAGTGTAGTCTATTGGGAGAGCTGAACAATCGATTGCTCTGATGACATCTATTGAAAGGGTAGGCTTTACACTGCCGCGCTATTGATGAATGTTATCGAACAACTGTCAGAGTAATGGATAGTATTTATTTATATGGTACCTTTGTGACAGACTGCTTCGTTGGTCTAGTTGCCACAATCGTGACTGCTGAGCATGAGTCCTGGGTTCGATTTTCGGGTCGGGCAATTGTTATTGGGTTTTTCTATCAGGAATTTCTCAGTAGCAGCCACGGAGTTGGAGTGATGTTATGTTATTGTGTTATGCTTTGTGACAGATTAGCTTGATAAAAAATCGTTTACAATGAACGAACGCTACGGTACGACTCTTCATCTCCTATTCTATTGTAAGTCTTAAGTTGTACTTTGACTCAATAACATTTAAATTGTAGTTCCGTAGGATTTACAACATTTACTGCTGAATTTCGGTGATCCAATTTAGTTTGAAACAACTGAATGGTTTCGGATTTCAATTGTACACTGAATCCTTGGATAAACTGGTCGTTATTTAATTTGGTTCAATGTAGAACAAACCCAAGTGAATGCTATAAATCCAATCGTCGCAATAAAATCGGTTATGTCTAAGTGAGCTCCCCGATAAATCTCATCTCTGAAACTTGCACGTCTTACATTGTCTTCTTTATCATCATCGTTGGCTACTTCAATCTATGAAGACTTTGAATAATTTGTAGTTGGCAATTCTAAACAAAAAGTACAGGAACAACATTTTGTCAAATATGTTTGAAAATGCCATCATTTTATCCGAACATAACAATATCTGTGAAACACGGTAAGAAAATTACAGGGGTGGGAATTGGACCAATCGTGCCTAAAGGATTGCTACGCTTTTCGTTTGTTACTAGGAATTATTTTGCTCTTTAGTTATTCTGGCGGTAGACAATATGTGGTTAGTTTGTCTTGTCTCAAATATGAACATTATCGTTTAAGACCTATATGACAATGCAAACTTTTATTTGTATAAAAAGATATAACATTAAAATATTAACATTGTTTTGACCTAATATTTTACACAACTTTATGCTCATGACAACTTAACAACTGAACTTTATGTCTTCTATACCGAAGACATCCCGGACGTCAGCCTGTATGAGATTTGGATGGCTCTGAAGCAGCTCAAAAACAACAAGGCACTGGGTGATGACGAAATTACAGCCGAACTCCTGAAGGCGGGTGGAAAACCGGTACTTAAAGCTCTTCAGACGCTTTTTAATTCCGTCGTACTTGAGGGAAAAACGCCAAAGGCATGGTGCAGGGGTGTGGTGGTACTCTTCTTCAAGTAGGGCGACAATTCCCGGTTGAAGAATTATAGGCCCATCTCACTTCTAAGCCATGTCTACAAGTTGTTTTCAAGAGCCATCACGAATCGTCTCGCGCGCAGGTTTGACGATTTCCAACCTCCCGAACAAGCCGGTTTCCGAAAAGTCTTTAGCACCTTAGACCTGCCCCTATGTTGGGCGTTTCTGGACTACGAGAAAGCCTTCGATTCGATCGAGACCTGGGCTGTACTGCAGTCTCTCCAACGATGCCAACGGTGCCAAATCGATTATCGGTACATCGAGGTGTTGAAGTGTTTGTACAAAAACGCCATCATGTCAGTCTGACTTCAGGACCAAGCCTATCCTCCTGCAGCGAGACGTCATATCTCCGAAACTGCTCACCGCTGCACTGAAGGATGTCTTGAAGGTTCTGGACTGGAGAGGGCTAGGCATCAACGTCAATGGCGAGTACATCACTCACCTTCGGTTTACCGACGTTATAGTGGTCATGGCTGAGACCATGGAGGTCCTAAATACAATGTTCGATGACCTCAGTAGACCTCCCGGAAGAGTGGGTCTTAAAATGAACATGGACAAAACCAAGATCATGTTGAATTTCCCATGTCACTCACACACTGAGACTACACTCGAAGTTGTGGACGATTATGTGTACCTGGGACAAACGGTCCAGTTAGGTAGGTCTAACTTTGAGAAAGAGGTCAATCGTCAAATCCGACTCGGCTGGGCAGCGTTCGGGAAGTTGCGCGGTATCTTCTCTTCCAACTTACCGCAGTGTCTCAAGACGAAAGTCTATGAGCAGTGTGTGTTGTCAGTGATTACATACGGGGACCGAAACGTGGTCGCTCACAATGGGCTTCATCAGAAGGCTCAAAGTCACCCAAAGGGCAATGGAGAGGGTTATGCTATGAAGATGGATGTCTTCATTTCTGCAAGAGAACCAAGGTTACCGACATAGCCCGAAGAATTGCCAAACTTAAGTGGCAGTGGGCAACGCACATTGCTCGCAGAAAGGATGGCCGATGGGGCCGAAAAGTTCTGGAGTGGCGACAGCGAACCGGAAGACGTTGCGTTGGCCTCCCACTGGGTGGACCGATGACCTGGTGAAGGCGCGTGGATGCGAGTCGCACGGTACCGGTCAATGTAGCGACACTCGGGGAAGGCCTATGTTCAGCAGTGGACGTCTTTCGGCTGAAATGATGATGATGATGAGGCTTATGAAATGACTTTAGATTAAATTAGGAATTTGTGTTTGCTTTTTGCATAATACTCGTTAAAACCTTGTAGCCAAAATTAAATTCTGAGCTTCTAACATAACAGAGATAATAATTCTGATTAAATTATAATACATTTCGGCAGCTGTCGTGTTAACGTTAACTACCCAGCAGCAAAGGCAAAGGTGAACCGGAATATCTGGCGGTGATTACCCGGTCATTATGCGAAACGTCTGGCAAACTAACCGGATTAACATAAACACACACGTGGATGAGAATCTTTCTCGCACGCCCTCAAGCATATTTAACATTAAAATAATCTAAGTTTCAACACGAAATTGTTTACGAGAAAACCATTTTAAACATTATAAAGTGCTAAGATTGTTAAATATTACAAAGTTTTCACCCGCCAGGCTAAACAAATGTGAATAACCAATATACCACCAAATTCCAACAAATCCATCAACATTTCAAAACATCTTCAGTTTCTGACTTCATCCTCCATTGGCTTGAAAAAATCCACCCGTTCGTGTTGAAATGCTCTTGAATACTAATTCTGTCGAACTTTATGTATATTACTGCCGCGATCTCCCGAGATATTTAATTATACATAAGTGCTAAGTTCACATTTCGGTTTTCGATTCCCAAATCGTTTCAAAAGAACGGTTAGGGAATAAATAAATAGAAAATTGTTTGAGGTGGGTGGAGGAAAGGGGAAGGGTGAAACTTTAACAATTTATTTGTTTGTGCACGGTTCGATATGGTCCGTCTCATTACAAGTTGAATACGTGTGGGGGATTATGAACTGGATAGGAACTGTCTGCTATTGTTAACGTTTAAAATTTTTGATATTTGATTTTAATATTAAGTTTTTGACTCCTCTGTTTCCACAAATTGACTTGTCATTTTGTTGTGCAGATCGTTACAATAACTATAAATACTACCAACTTGCGACACACACGTTTGTTAATATTTTACTTTCCGTAGGCCATATAAAATGCAACCACACCACTCGTTTTAAATGAAGTCCTTATTCATCTGTATTTAGCACACGCTGCACCGGAGCATCGCTTCTGATACTGACTGTCGGCCGCCATTTGCTCCCCACATTGTAATACAACGCGTGCTGTTAGACATCTTTTCACTATTTTCGCAATGTGAAAATTTTCCGGGCATTTTATTATGAAATACTTTATTAAGAAAAAAATACTTCATTTTAAAAGGTGACTGCCGAAATGACGAGTAGTATAAAAGTATGGAAGAAAGAGTCATGCTGCATGGACCGCAAATAAATTGGGATAAGGGCAGCAGAATGATGATATTATAAATGGTCAAAGATTACTCAAATATCCGTTTCATATCAAGATTCTAAGATGATACGATAGCCACTTCCCACTGACCCGTTACGCATTATTGAGCATCACTGACTGCCAGTGATTGCTACGTAATGCTGAGTATTTGCTCCGAGGGAACGCTGCCCGGTGAGAGAATTTCACAAATTCATGAAACACGTCTTGGCTGGGCGCAGAATTTTTCATTTACTAAATCATAAATATAAAAGTTTTTATTGCTTGTCGGTGATTCAAATTATAAACGAAATGCAAAATGCATTAAGAGTTTTGTAATGACGAAAAATTAAATTAAAATACATTATTCAAACAGCACTCTCATCTCACTCTTGTCAACAGAAACAAAATTCAGATCTCTGTTATTATACTTTCGTTTACAAGTAGGTTATGTTTGTGTTGCCTCAAGCATTAAATGGAGGAACAAGGTTTTAGAGTTTGTTCAGTAAATAATGCAAAATATGGTAAGTAGGACATGAATTAATGGTGTTTCTGTGTACCTACAGATATGTTGAATAGCAAAATGTGTCCTTTGTTCGCACATACCTATATTTTTTCCTCCGGTCCTAAAGTATTTATTTTCCTGACTCATCGCCACCTCATCAATTGTTTCAAAATTAAGTGCTACCAATTCTTGAAGCTCTCACTTTTAATATTCTTAACTATTTTAATTCTTCTTTAATATTCTATTTCTTAACTTCGTTTAATTTTATTGTTAACACCGTTAGCCAAAATGGTAGGGTTATGCTGACGGTAAGCCTGGACAACGCAGATACAGCAAAGCGTCACCGTTATATGGTTAAAGATTCCCAGACCAAAACAAAGCGCTATGCTTCCACATTTGTTGTGCGAACCGAGGGTCTGTGGAACTCACTACCGTCAGGCTTCCGTCACTCCATGTACTTGCGCGCTATAAGTGCCTACCGCCCAGCCGAGCGGTCTCGGTCCGCCGGCGGATCAAATTCAGTGCGGTTTTCGCAAGCGAAGCGCGCGCACGCCGTTCAATTTTAATAGTGCTGTTCGTTCTAATTCTAATTTTAAATGACATACATTTTAATTCTCCCTGCCCTTGTTTTCCAAAACAATATCTCATAAAACTTTTTATTAGATTCAGGATTTTTTCTACACTAAAATTTAATAATCGAGAATTTAGAAAAGGTAAGAAATTTATAAAAAATTATATAAAAATAAAACACGTGTAACTTTAAAGATTTTTTTATTTTACCTACACACTGATGTCTATAATTATGTTTTATCTAGGTTTCTTCCACAGTCAGCATCAATATATAAAACAAAACAAACTTACAAATATAATAAAACAAACTTTAAAAAAGAGAACCGACTTCAAAACACTAAACCGTAAGAAATAATTTCTTTTTTGATGTCGGTGCTTTTTCGATTCGTAATTACCAGCTGTTAGCACTAACATAAAAAAAAAAAATTTCTTCCGGCTTAGTGCTTTATTTGAAGTCGGTTCTCTTTTTTTAAGGATTTTTTTTTCATTTCTAGTGAACATCTCCGAAGATTATCATCAAACTAAGAAGTATTATACTTATTTTAAAACGTTCTCCTAAATGTAACAAATCCTTTTCTTAAAACCGCATCGATATCGGTTTAGCCAAACGCGAGATTATCGCGCACAAACATACATACCTACAAACCATACAAGTCAAACTTCTCAGTTTGGCCTGTATGTCTGATCACCTCCTTTTTTTTAAGTTGGTTAAATATTTTATAAATGATAAAATTTTTAACTGCCACATAAAAGTCAGAACATATTCACAGTTCTCAATAACATAGATAAAAAGTTATGTTAATTTAATTTTATCGAAGAGCCCTGCGATTACTGTGGAATCGCGCGGTGCGAAGCAATCACTGCTGTACGCTTGAGCATTTAGGCGCATTTTAGCATACAGTGGTTGTTGACGCGAGGGAGTAGGCAATTATCGTAATAGGTATTGAAAATTTCCAATACCTATTACTGAATAGTTACGTAGTAACTATTCAGTAATCTGTGCTACCGTCTCGCGTCTCTGTTCCCCTATCAACATAATCTATATCTTTTTATAGCTCAAGTGAAGCGGTTTCTTATAGGCAAGCGCGCTAGGAAGATAAAGCGTTGGAAGGTCTCGCCACTAGGTGGATGGATGACCTGGTGGAAGGTTGCGAAGATCCACTGGATGCGATTCGCATGGGACCAGTCAATGTGGCGACACTTGGGGGAGGACTATGTCCAGCAGTGGACGTCTTTCTTTTGGAATTTGCTGGTTTTAGCAAACACTTTTTAGAGCATTTTATAATTATTGTTTGTCGATAGCCTATTGTTTGAGTAACGAGTTTTAAGTTTTGCTTTTATTTCATAAGGTTCTAATAATTCAGACTGTACACAGAATGATATTATGTTTATATAGTTTTCGAAGTATATTTTTGCGCCGAATCATTGGTAAGCCTCCATTTTTATCAAAACGTAATCCAGTTGGTAAATATTAAATGTCCACGATACGGGAATCCGGATTTTCCAAAATTTTTGCTGTAAAAAAAAATAACGCGAATTAAAAATGACACTTTCATTTTTGTTGAAAATATTATGATGGTGCATTTCAGTCCGATACAATTTGATTTATTTCACCAGCTTTTGTTTTACCTGTCACTTTATGTACGTATAGGCATAATCTCTTTACCCCAGTTGAAATGAGGGTGAATATTGAAAGGCTAATATTCTTTGAAATTCCTTTTCTACTAATACAAACAACTTTTTTTGTCACTTTCATATCAGGATATAAAGCGTGTTTAAGCGCAGGCCACACCGCCAGCTAGCGAGCGAGTGAGCGAGGCAGACAAGGCCCTTTCGGTTCTTTCGGTAGATCGCGATGTGAACCAAATTATGAAAAGAGGTGACACGATATCTCGTTCGGCTTGCTCGCCGGCTGGCGGTATAGCCTGCGCTTTACGACGGTCGCGAAGGACGTCGTACCGTCCACAATGTGTCATATCGTGTCCCAGTGGATATCAGATGACAATAAACAAAACAGTAAATACATAGACGCTGAAACAATAAACAGATTTCCTTTGATTGGTAATAAAATGTTTTACGTTATAATAAAAATGAATTGTGTAGTTTGTTCATTTGAAGATACCTTAGCATCGATGTCGAATCGGTACTATGAAAACATTTTTTTAAACAGTTGTGAATCTAATCGATGTTTTTCGATGACGAGTAGGAACAGTGACGAGTCGTTTCTATTTAGAGAAAGTACTTGACTATGTTGTAGAGTTGGGATAATTGTTGAGATAATTTATGTACTGTACGAGACTAGACGCAAGCAACCTTTTGATTTCAGTATATAGTGTAAATGCAATCTTCTATAAATATACTGCGTTAACCACACGATAAAGAAGAAGAAGATACTGTGTGGACGAAATCGCAAGCAAAGCTAGTATATTTCATAACAAGTAGACAAATACAATGACTATGCACGTATTTGAGCAATAAATTGCTAAACTTAGTTGCAGCAGTGGCTCCCTCTTGAATAAATTTCACATTTATTCGGGATGCGTCCTCGATGCCGACACTTGAGGGCAATGAAAGTGAAACTCGCGTTTGATTAATGGTTGTGACGTCTACAGCGGACAAATGGTGACATGCTAATACTTTGTTAGAAGATCAAAGTTTGGAAGAAAAGGTAGCGCTACTTTATACTGGCGATGAAAATATTTAAATTAAATATAGGAAGCGCCAAATAAACAGTCAATGAAGATGAATAAAGCCCATTTTTTTACGTTATTGATTCGTTTGATTGTTTGGCGCCGCCGCGCGCCCCCAGACGTGTTACTTAAGAGCTTAGTTAGACAAGGTTTTGTATATTTGTAGCTTCACAGTTTCTTTTTTCCATATGAACACTTAACACCATGTTCCTACGAGGAAGATTTTCTGTTACAGAAATAACGTTGTGTATAGGTAGTTAAGTGCACCGTACACACACGTGCACACGAGAGACTAAAGTGTATTAGTCCTTTAGGATCCTCAACTAACTCTGTAGGTTATAGGTATGTGAACAGTCCAATTACTACACCGGACATGGCATTTATATTGAGGTACTGTCATAGAGTAAATTATCGAATTAAAACAAAGGATTAGCGTTTAGCGCTAAGCGCTCAGCTTACATTGATAGAAAAATACAAATATATTATATTTCTATATTTGAAAATGAAAAGATTTTGTTAATTCTACATAGATAGAACGCTTGCCTGTTGTCTATTAGTTAGATCGCTTTCTTCAGAGGCTTCTTCGAATTATAGCGCTATTGTCTTTTCACACTCACTGGTTTTCAGTTGATATTGAAGAAACCGGTTTGGCTGGGTAGCTAACTGTAACGGTCTCGACTTATGGTTCGTTAAGGGAGCTTTTGTAAAGAAAACTTGGGTGAAAATAACCCCTCTTGAATTTTATATCTTTTGCTAGTAAAGTGTCCCTGAGTATCATAAAACCCTCGTAACATTTTGTCCTATGACCATAAACGGGCTGAGAATATTACCCAGCCCACGTGATTAAATTAGAGCAATAAAACGAACAGACTCACATCAATTTAGCATTATTCTATTAGCTAATATATTCCAATACCATACCTACTCAATAGTGATCACGGCTATCCTCCTCTCATAGAGAGGAGGCCTGTGTCCCAGCAGTGGGAACATTAGTAAGCTGATAATGATGATGATCATGAATCATGGTTACTTATGTATAATTAATAGTTTAGTTTTGAGACGCATAATTAATTTCAACCTACATTACACAGTCGACATGACTGTGATGACAGAGACCACCAGCTTGTCTGAAAGACTTCTAAAACAATAATTGAGTGAGAAATGTTTATAAATTCATAATTAAGATGGTGATTAAACTGATGTGTGTGAAACGGATGGTTCAATTTGGCTGAGAAAAGTAACTGAGGCTGCTGGTTATCGCACCCTGTTCTCTGTTTGAATTATTATTTCAAAATAAGAACGATCTTATTCAGCGGTCTAACAAAAAGAAAAACTAATGAAAATATACAAGCTATTTAAATGTACCTATATTTAAATAGCTGGTTGAAATGATATCGTTTTAACTAGTGGCCTCAGTTACTTTGCATACCTAATTAAGAAACATTTGTTTAAATATTTCTTACGATTTTACGTACCCAAAAAAACACTTATAAATCAGTAAAAGTGAATTATTAAACAGACTTAAATTAAACTTTACTCATTTAGTTATTATAAATAAATAATTAATCAAACCGCCTTATCCGTGGTTATGTCGGTAATAGGGAGCTAAAACTGTGGAATGTTTCCTTGAATAATAACCATTATTTTTGTATTATGTAGATAAATACAAAAGACCGCTTTCTTTACTGAGTAATTTTCGGTGTTAACTCTATAATCTGGATTTGCCGTAGTATAATAGAGTATAAAAACCTAATCAAGTACAAGAAAGAGAATCATTTTCTCCCGGTGCCCATGCCGCCCATAAAATAAATTCTAAGCTAAGGTTTCGTTTCGTTCCATTATAAAACAGAGGTAACGTAGCAATAGGTATTATAACTCAACGGGGACAACGGGCATTATTTGAAAAGTATATATTACAATAAATTAACGGAGACAGCGTACGGGGACAACAGGAAGTAATATTAATTATTTTATTAAACTCCCTTTGTCCCCTTTAACGGGTAACTGATAAAACATTTAGTATTATTTTAAAAGACCAAAATAAATTATTTATGAAAAAAATGCGACCTGTGTAAAAAAGTGGATAATAAGTGTAAAAAGCCAAATTTAAATTTTCCGTCATTCTAAAAAAAAATACCATTCATCAGCGCCCCCTGTCTTCTTTATTTCACAACGTTTTCCATTTGTTTCTATTACTCGCCGGCAGCTGGTAAAACGAACATTCTTATTCAAGTCGTAGCTCTTGTACTTTGTGTGTATCACCGTTTTTTGCAGAGAAACTTGTTTTTATGTTTTTTATTCTAGTTAGTATTAAATGTTTTCTGGAAATGGTACTAAGAAGGCTTGGTCCATTTATGTCCGACATTTCCATTGATCTCATAATATAATCTTCAGTATTCTGCAGTGATTCCCTTTTGTATCCTCCTCGATGAGTTTCTAACTGTATAATATGTAAACGCATATTATTTCCCACACGCGTGTTGTTAGCACCTCTGTCATTTAGTTGTATCGAGGTAGTCATAAGAATACATACCGACATAAACTAAACGATTTTGTGATTGTTCAGTGACAAACGAAGTATTTCATTTCCATCAGAAGGCCAAAGCTTTCTTTACCGAAAACTTTCTCCAAGTATCAAAGTTACGCATCTGTGGTAGTGCCCAAATCCTCGAAATGAATCTTTCCCAACAGAGTGAGTTACATGGGTTGTATTCGTATGTCATGGGACCGGCACAGATGTTATGTGAAATGGAATAAGATATCTGATATCCCAAAGGGTAAATAAATGCATAAGATAACACAACATGATTTGTTGATGTTATGGAGCGAACCTCGAAACCTATAGATATGAAATGTACATCCCTTAAAAAAATTATAAAATAGCTAAATGGATCTGGTTGCTCTTGAAAATGTATGTACCAAACCAAGCTGTTCTTTTTAATCATCTAACTCCGACTAAAAGCTCCACTCGAAACACACACTGTAGTTTTTGAAAGCTTTGCTTGAAACATTTTCACCGGTTTACGATTCCGAGCGCAGGATAAATATTCAGGTGATAAGGCACAAGCTCTCGCCGTAGTCAATGTTTGAATCAAGCGCTATTTGGCAGCGTTCAGTAATCATCACCAGAACAACATGCCCTTAAGTGTTATATTGTGCTTGTCTCAGAAATATTAAGTTAGCTAAACTTTGCAAATAACCATTAGTTTATTTACAAAGTTCAGTTGATTAGCAATCCGTCTTGGAGTGTGTTTTAGTGCGTAAGTTTTCGCATTATAGTGGTTCTGGGACAGAATGTAAGATCAAATGACATTTTGTTAACTTAACTTGAATGAGTTTCAGTCAACATACGTTCTACAATTTCTACATATTAAGTGTACTTCTCTACAGAGTTGCAAACTTACGGGTTAGAACTTTGCCTAGATAATTTTGATAGGACTTGGAGTTGAATTACTTTGTACTAGAACTTTCTGAGAAAGTTTTTGAGTAATCTTTCATGATCATACTTTCAGCCGTAAATCAGATTTCAAATCCAAAAGCATAGTTATTATTAGCACTCTCTTACACACACGTTGTGTTCTGTTATCTCCATACCGACACGTGTTAGATACAATACTGCTTATGTTTTATTTCAACATGTCAAACAATAAGAAACACTTATCTCCAAGTACCCTCATCATCCGCGTCCCTTGGCGAGGAGCAGACACTTGTAGCGATGGTCTTGGGAACAATTATTGGATAAATAGAATACACATTTATACTGAGAATCCACCCACAAAAATATTTATTTCTAATTTATGTGCTATTTTCGTAGGAGCTCGTGGCTAAATAATAGCAGCCGCTCGGGTCGATCGTTAGGTTAAGCCGTGCTTGCCTAGGTTGGTGTGTGGATGGGTGACCACCCATTACATACCGAGTTTCCTCCGTGCCTCGGAAAGCACGTTAAGCCGTCGGTCCCGGCTGTCATTTGTAGATCTTTGACAGTCGTTAGCTAGTCAGAGGCCCAAAAGTCTGACCACCAGTCTTACTAAGGGCTATCGTATAACCCGGTACTAACTGGGTTGTGGAGGTCAGATAGCCAGTCGCTCCATGTAAAATATTGCTATTCAGCTGCATCCGGTAAAACTGGAAGCCGACCCTAACATAGTTGGGAAAAGGCTAAGCAGATGATGATTATGTGCCATTTTCTACACAAGTTTTTATGACTACATTATTCTGATTGATGATAAAATCTTCAGATAGTTTCATACATACGGCCGTAACTTAACGTAATTTTCCAAAGCTTTACCATATTGAAAGCTTTTTCAGCACCATTTCAAAGATCGAATTTATTTGTGTTGTATTTGATAAACGCTTTGCCAAGGTACTTGGTACAGAAGGTTCCTGAATTTTGAAGTACCACAAATCTTTCGTACAAAAGGATTTATTTAAATGTGTTTAGTTAATCTGGTTTCAAAATACATTTGCCTTTAAAACAAAAGAAAACATAACAAAGACTTACCTATAACAAACATGTCGTCAATAAAAGGTAGCTGTCCAAACAAAAAAACTCCAGAGCGTCTCGCGCATTACATTTAATTAAAATATTCCGCAAGAATTTAGAATTATGTTTCTTAATTCCCTCTCCCGTGATTGCATCGTATGTAAATAGCACATTTGCATAATCGTGCAATTTTTTCATCTTATTAAATAAAAAAACCACTGGTGGCCTGAGTTAGGAATTACAAGTGAATATTTTGGTTTGCTCGTTTAGTTAAATAGCTTTCGAGTTCTATGTTAAGTTGACCCTTAACTATGCTGTGCAAGTGTGCAGTTCTCATATATTTACATGTAGATTCACATACCAAGTCAGCATCTGCCAACTATTTTCCCAATATAGGAAAAAGAAAAGACAGCGTTTGCAGCGAAATTCTGTGTTCTCTGAAAATACCTTCACATCTGAAAATATTGTAGCATAACTCAAGGACGTTAACCGTTCCCTTCATTTTATCTCTCGCAGTGCCTAATTTTCCATATACAAATACCGAGTATGCTACGAGTATATTATCCAGAATGAACGTTTCATTTAAAGGAATCCTCATATTAATATTATAGAGTAGGTACTTAAAACGAAACAATAATAAAAATTGCGTATGGAATCAACAATGCGAAGTAAAAACCGTTCATGTATTTTACGGTCAATTTCATTTTGTAAGATATTGAAACGGTCTGTTCTAAAGGGCCCTCGATTGAGGCAAAGAAAAAAGAAATTGTTTCTGGGTACGTATATTTGTGTTAGGATAAGGGCAAGATAATGATGATAATAATTCTCTGTTTCATTTCGTAGGATGTGATTTTTGTAAAAGGAAAATTATTGTGTTCAGCGACGGAGTTGTACTTGACTCTGTTGTTAATAGACACTGTTTCATGAATTTTGTTTACAAATAAGTACTTTTGGTGTCGGTAAAGCAAAGAGGATTTATAACCCTCGCGTATTTGTAGGGTTGAGGTTTTATTCGACGGTGTTAGTACACTTCTATTGACAAAAAAGATAGGGACGTAAGAACACACCTGTGTGTAATGACTGATGTTTTCGAAAATTAAATGTTTTTGGGATTAGATTAGAAATATCTCAGTAGCCGGAGTCTGGATTCGTGTCCGGCTGATGACAATAGACTCGCCCCCTATTATATGGGACTTAAAAACCTGGCGAAATGTGGGTGTACCATAAAGTACACCTCTTCCTAACCCTTCAGGAATTGCAGGCGTGATGTTATGTTATTAGCATAGCTGAGAACTAAAACATGTACTAGCTGTCTAAAAAAGATAAACTAACCCACCCACACAAGAAAAACTGGAGCCATTGGACGATTACTTACAAAGGGTAAATTAGTTAGTAATGTTTGTTTAGTTCTCCACAAACACATCTAATGACGCCAATCGAAACTTTTCTTGTTTTGTGGAGTTGTGCTGCGAAAGTTGTGAGTGCCCGCATTCGCAAACTACACCACATGCTGAGGTCATATTCTGTTAATGTGTAGTGTTTGTATGCTTGACCGTCTACCTATTCTAACCATTGCAATTTAAGCTGAATCCTTTTTCCCTAAAATCAGGAGTGTTTGCACGACTCTCGCTAGACAATCGGGTTACTGACCACAAACACTTCCGAGCTTTCACATCACACTTTCTACCTCCATTCAGTTTGTTCCTTTTTGCTGACTAATTGGATGTCAATCGGATGTACGGCAGCATGCCAACGATTTCATCTGGTCGTACCATGCTGTATATAGCATATACATAGAATGCTGTATTTACTATGTACAGGTATGTATATAGGTCATTTGGTAATAGCCATTTATGTGATAAAAAAGCTCGTCCTATGATCAATGACCCGTTTCGATGTTCTGTTAGTACGAAGTCTGGTTACGTTTTACCTTTTTTCTAATCACTTAAATCAGGTTTAGTGTGTAGCCTACGTTTCGCACTAAGTAAGAGTATATTATGATTTCTAATTAAGCTATCAAATTGCCATTAAAAAAAAACA
Source organism: Xestia sexstrigata (assembly GCA_941918905.2). Lineage (NCBI taxonomy): Eukaryota > Metazoa > Arthropoda > Insecta > Lepidoptera > Noctuidae > Xestia > Xestia sexstrigata. Next base: position 6,051,434 of record OW799220.2, on the reverse strand, counting down.
AGTTCTAAGTAGTTTTTATAATCCTATCCGCAGCCTCTAACGACAAACTGACAAACTTTTAGTCTACAATGTTATTAACTTTTCTCACAATGTGATGTGCTCACATTAGCTCGCTTGTTACAAACAAACCTACGTATACTCGTACAGTTGAAGTTTACAACAAAAGAGTTCCATACCGAGGCAATTAGTCAAGCGGTTGGCGTTTACTTTTGCTCCTGTTAGTGACTACCATACCTGTAAAACGAGTAACTTTTAAACATATATACGTAACACAAACACTTTTGTGTTTGAACGTATGTAATATAGTATTATGAGAGTTTCTTCTAAAAATTATACTCAGCGATGAAAAGATTTTTCCATAAAACAAAGCTCAATATGTTATATGACATCATGTGCTATTGGTATTCCTCACGATTGCAAGCAAACGTTTAATTAACGTTACAAAAGTTAGATCTCCTCAATGTGTGTGGCCAAGAGTGAGCAAATGAACAGAACACAACACACTAAGCTATATTTGTATCAATGGATTATGAGAGTCGGTGAGAGGTGGTGTATTCCCGTCACGTCTCTGAGACACGAAACCTACTAGGAAAAATAACAAAACTGAGTATGGTTATACTTTAAAGGGGAAATTTCAAACAACAATGAAGCAACGATATCGTTCAGCTGTAGCGAGAATTGCAAAGTATGTAATTGCGAATTATATTTGATTCACAACACCAATTCAAATCAATCTATTAATAAAAAACCGAGAAATACACTACTAATCAACAAGGCATTAATAACCGTTCCTACCAATAATTTTTCTTACGTACATATTCAAAACGGATTCTTAATATTGAACGCCAGTAAAACAAAGGGTTTAATATTGGATATTGCGTTTGCCGACCATCATGCATGCAACACTCCGGGACGTTCCCACGGTCAATATTTGATTTGGCCCGACCGTGTCACGCATCGATGTTTTTCAATAGCGTTACGGAAACGCTCTGAGAGCTTCCAGCCTGTTTCAGCTGTAATTGATAAGGCGCTGATTTCAGCGTATGAAGTATACGTATTTGTTGTTTGTATCTTTTTCTTTAATTACCAGCTTACCTTGGAAGTAGCACCGTCTTATCACTCGCTACAATATACATGCAGGGAGTGCGAAATTTAGCATGCTACATGCAACCATACCTATAATAATCAGTACGTATTTCACCCCTTCATATTAGCATTCTTATGAGATTTTGAATTATTTTACGCGCCCGAGTAGTCGGCGAGTTTTTAGAATATATCAAGGAGAAATATTGGCCTTAGTCTGACTAAATGGCTTACATGGACATGTATATGTAATGAAATCGTTCTGCGTAGCCACGGGATCACATCCGACATTCCTTCCTCTATCCTTTATCTCAGTCCACTTTTCTTTAACAGGAAATTACTTTTGCTCTGTACATCCCTCTATGATATGTAATTTGGGAGGGCAATTTTACCATAAGTATCTCACTCGTTTATTTCGTTTTGTATGTGTAGATAATTGTAAATAAACAGTTGAAAATTAATTACTAATGATGTGCACGCAATCATTGTAAAATAAATAATGATTACACTGCACCACACCCGCAGATACCTATCAAATGGCAAATACACATCAATCGTTTAATTAGAATTAATAGCAATCGCAACTATTTCGTAACCATTAGCCAATTTGAATTCAGTTTGCGGTTTCATGAATGTTTTTGAAGAGTGAAGTGACTTGTTTTATGCCAAATATAAAACTAATTTTAATTTCAATTACATCCACTATGTTTCAACGCGAGAATTTAGAATCTATAACTGCACGATATGACAAACTGTCTTGCACGAAATTTCTCCTCAAATGAGTCTTTTCGAAGCACCAAAAAGCCAAAGTAATAAGTTTCGATTTTGCTAGTTAAGAAAACTAAGAATAATGACAAAGTGTCAGGAATATTATGTTTAGTGATGTATGAATAAAGAAATATGTCTGATGGTAGAATGAGATGTAAGTTTAACCGGAAGACAAAAGTAAGATATATTTGTTCCGGCTTCGTGAAAGCGAGATGTTTGATGTCCACAAACTTGAGACACCATTCTTCACTTAAGAACATCCACCACTATCCAACACTTAATTATGTTATGGTGTTCATAAAACGTTTTATAGCATCTCAATTTTACGCTAGAAATAAGTTATTTGACATTTGATTGTACGTAATGTTTCCGTCGTAAAACTAAGAGTTTTTCTTACTACTAGATAGGAGCCTTTATGTATTAAACTGTAACATACCTGAAGCCATTTGATCTTCGTGATGTTCTCGTCGGTGACGGTGAGCGCTCTCCTCTCGCCCAACTTGTAAGTCTCGTCATAATACATGTACTCAGTGAACGTCAACCCACTGGTAGTGTACTGCTGAGTAAAGTATATCGATATAGTCCCATTTACTATGTCGTGTTCTATTATCCATTTACACTTTATCGGGACGGGGAAAGGGTTGGGGAAGTTTGGTGTCGTTATCGTGCCCACGGGAGCCTTTAAGTGTCCGCCGCAGGTTTGTGGTCCCTGGTGCTCCCCGTGACGCTGCTGACCGTACGCGTGTGGCACGACAATGCTGAGCAGAGAAATGCCGAGCATCACCAGCCTGGAACAATACAAACAATAGTTATTATTTTATTTAATACCAATCTGCCTCGGGTTCACTTAGTATAGATGTCCACGTTGCAGAGGAGAGGCATGTATGACAACAGACTGCTCGCAATCGTAAACCTAGTCATTATTAAGATTGTTTGATAACTCCTCATTAATCTTCAATAGAAATCTAGTAGAACTGTCTCTAGTGCATTTTTTTTATTAGCGTATCAAGTGTCCCGGTGCTGGGCATAGGAAGGCCTCCCCTTTCTTGTTCCAACCCTCTCTACATTGTGTAATCTCTAACCATGTTCGCTCCGCAAACAAGATCAGATCGTCACACCACCTTCACCGCGGTCTACCTGCATTGCATTCTTCAATACGCGGCATGCATTTTTCAATTACATTACGTAACTTAAAAATGCTTAAACATTGCTTCTGTGGAAAAACAAATAGGATAAAGACTCCACCACCTCATTTGTATTTTTGAAATCCTTAATCAAATCATTGGCTCTTGTTTAAGTTTATACTCATTTCGGTTCATCTTTCGAACATTGTGAGATCCAACGAAATAACAAAAAGTTTTCGAATCTATTTGGCAACGTGACGCAATTCAGAGGTGAGTGATATAAGATTGGCTGAAAAAGTAACAGCACAAGTTTTGTGAAAGTTATTCCTTACCTTCATAACTTTGTTATTTTTCGGACAATGTTGTTAGAGGCTTTCGCTGAAAGAGGTTCTCTTTTGAGAGATTGCGCCTTGTGCTTTTGTTTTACAATGGTCTCAGAAGTTATGAATTCCACATGCTTTCTGATGCTCCGTGCTCCATATTTCGACTTTACATTTTGTTGTTGAAATAATAAGACTGTATGTACTTTTCTTTCATAACTTTCATAAATTACAAAAATATTTCGAAAATTAACAGTAGTTATTTCAACATACTTTTCCTGAACGTTTATTTTCAACAGAGTATGAATGTTCAAAAGAGAAATAATAAGAGCGCGCAGTCTTTTTAACACGTCCGTGATATATTTGAACATTGCGTTGATACCGGCGCGCGGCGCTGCGGTTACTGTGAAATATTTTCAACTTTTATGACGGCTTGAAAATTTGATTTAAGTTACTGGAGTCTACGGAACCGTGTCCCGATGTTACGATGCAGGAATTGTGATCACAGCGTTGAAACGAGAAGATGTGAATATGTGTTGCTTTTGCCCTACCTAGTATTACCTTTTAAATAGTTTTGTTTTTTAAATACTTTTATATCATTTCCTGTTGCTAATACAAACAAAGAAAACAAGAACATACCAATGTTTTTGCAGAAACTACCCTGCGTAGATAAGGCCAAACCAAGTACCTACATACAAGAAAAAGAAAAATAAGACTAAAGCAAAATGTTAAAACTTTAGAAAAGCCAAATGAAAAGACATCTGAAATCTCGAAGAACATTTTTATGAGGCAGACCGTTCCGACCGGTCCGATCGTTATTTAGGTTTTTGCATTATCAGTACTCAGAAACAGTCCCTTAGATATACAGACATATACAGTGGCAGATTGATGCTGAAACGTAAGCACATTTGTCTCCGCGACGTTATCCGAATAAACTTGGACTGTTCAAGTAAATGGAACAGAAAATTTGTTTTGAGAACAGAACGTATTTTTCACACTACCTGCCACCGGAAAATATGAGCATATTAGTACTCGTTCATACTTAACATGATATTTTTTTTTTATACAGTTTAGAAACAAGGTCTCATAGAGACAAAACTGCTTTACTACAAAATGAGCTAGTATGTATTTGGATCCAAATTGAAACTGAGTTCTAGAGATAAACGCTTAACCGCGGAAAGTCGTTTGTGAGACAGCAATACCTTAGAGTAATAACAGGACAAGGCATTCACCCTCTTAAGTGTAGTTTACACTACACGCAAGCACCGCTTTGCTTCGCGAAGGCTCATCTCACGCCTGTCACGTACACGCGCGTACTTTAACACTGGGATAATGCCTGCAGGTACATATATCAACTTCAATATTTCTGGAACAAACTACAAAACATACGACATACAGCCAACGAAATTCATACGCGGGGAACAGAATGACAATCTGTGTAGAAACTCGGAATCATGTAAACCATAAGAATAGAGAGAAATTGATGATGTTACACAAGATTGTATGTGTTGTATAGATAGACTCATCGTATATTGTTGGAGAATTTATTGGACATTTGGATCAAGACAAGAGTAAGCTCTCCGATGGTGAACTAAATTTAGATTTTGCGTCGAAACCGAATAATCAAGCCTTCGTAGTTATGCCGTCAGAATTTTTGTTTAGGATTATCGTTAAGGATTTTTAAACAGAAATCACAAAGTGTATTTTTACTTGATCGAAGTTTTATGATAACCTATTGTTATACATAAATTACTTCAATCCTGAATAAAGGTTTACTCTGTGCTTGCCCAAAATAAATGCCAAGTTTATACACGAAATTTCCGAATTTCCCGTCGCTTGAATTTTTCTTTCTTGATTTTTTGGAATGATGTTTTAAGATTTTACTCGAGAGAGAACATAAGTCAAACTTCGACTCTTTGTTGTTATCATGAAAATATTATTTTTTACCTAAAAGTGAAAAGATTCGGAATTTTCACAAGTTGACCTGTAATACCAATTTAGATAATTATGCAGGCAATTGTGATCTGTTCAGCGTGTGACGTCACACAGCGGTATTTATTATTCACCGAAACGACTTCCTTTTTATTTGTTATATTTTGTTTCAATGCCAAACATGAGTTTTGTTTGGAGTTTTAATATTCCCAATAATGACCATAGCAAACTGTCACTAAGGCCTATTTCAACACAAAATCTAGCTTTCAGAGTTTGCTGCGATACTTTCGAGAATGCCACAAGACTACAAAGCGACAAAGGATCAACTCCCATCGTAATTTTCTTTGTCGACGAGAAATGTAACATGACCTTGATCTTCAGCAGAGCCCTCGCGCGTAAATGTGGGAGACGGGCCCTCCCGTCTCCCACATTTAGTGGGGGGAATGCGCCACTTAATTGTGACGTCATCCCGTGGCAGCATGTGTTACTTCGTATTTGTATGTGACAGGCTAATTTAGCGTGTATGATGTACGCTGTTGGGTTCAATGTATTATCAGCATCAGCTGCGCATTTGCCCGCACCCGACAGTAACTTTTCTTGATGCTTTTATCCTATTCAGTTACCAATAAAAGATTAATGTTTTGTTTCTAACAACATATTAGTATTTTATTACGACGACAGATGATATTATTTTCAATAACACCGGCTGTAATTGAAAAAGCATAATACCTATATGATTACATGTTTACTACATATAAGTACTTAAAAGTGACATTCTCGAATTTTTGGTTGGTTACGCGCGTACTGAATTTGTGGAATCTTTGTTTGATTTTCATTGTTACTTTTTTTTTTCGCTGAAGCAATTTTTTCTTCAGCTAAGCACAATCCACATTACTAGGTTATTTGGTAACAAAACGATCGATAATAACCTTATTTCCAACACTGGCGGAGAAAAGTACAACAAAAAGATTTTTGCTACTATTTCCCGAAGAAATAACAAACAACTTAATTTTCTCTTTCCGGGAATTGTACAGAAGAACAACAAAACAAGTAACTCGACAGGAGTTTATTGTAATAAATTATTGTCGTACTAAAGAAAAGAAGAGCTATTATATTCGAATGTATTCGGATACCGAAGTTTAAAATCTTTGCTCAGATTTCAAGATAAACAGTTGCAGGAAGTACTTAAACTATGTCTGAATAACAAAACAGAAAATACTGTACCAGCACGAAATAGAGAAGCCGGATTTTTTAGTCCTTTATTTTAATTTTAGATGCACCAATAATCATTTTTGTTTTAGTGTTAACAGCAGTACGAAGGTCTCTCAGGCTGAAATCGTTATTTACCTTCTCCAGAAAAATTTCAAGATATATGAAGTTTTTTGAGAATGACAGCCTCCTGACACTTAGTTCGCTCTTCGAAAACTATCAAGCAGGCCAGAAAAAAAAAGAAAAAAAAACGCTTAAGGTGTAGGTATTACATGTTAGCAAATAAATAAATAAATAGAAAATTTATCTGTGTGATTTGTGTCAGTAAGTTGTAGGTAAAATGCTTTTAAATTTCCCACACCATGTTTTATAACCTTGTAATCTTCTTATATAACAGTTTACTTTGTGTTCACATCACTTAGCATCGCTCGGAACATAAAGTTATCTATTCTACTTCCATCTGAGAGTATCTCTCAAGTGGGTTAGAACGAGATGTTTACACTTCAATGCCTTTGCATAAAAGAAAAAAGAGATTTTAGCTTCTATGCTACTACTAGGTACTACCGTGCACTTTTCACCCTTATGCCCTGAGTAATAGGGTTGGAAAATGGTCGAACGCCAGTAAACACTGTAGTACATCTCCCGTATGGTAATTATTGAGTAAGTTTACCGTACACAAATTTTGTAGAATACAGTGCTACCTTTAAGTACTAATAAAGTACTAACTTTAAGCCATATCCACTATTCTCTGAATCCGTCGAAGTCTTCAACATAACGTCGCTCGGTCCGCGTCCACAATGACCGCCTTTGTTACCTTACTTACACCTTCACATGTTATAAACCTCTCGAAATACATTTAAAAGACCGCAGTTTTCTTTGGCTATTGTCCTGTTTCAGGAAAACCTATTCTTGTCTTTTTCATTTCCATGTGCCTCGTACAAAACTTTACATTCTTGAGCTATACACATGGGCACAATATAGCTCGAGTTGAATGAATGAGGTAGATGACGTCACTCGACGGGATGTACCACAATGAGCATCCGCATGTAGGGTAACTGCGCTAGGGTTTTTATATACCACATAAAAGAAAAAACAGACTTGTGTGGGAAAAAGTACAGAGCCTGCTTTAAAAAAATATACGGATATTTTATGGCATTTTACATGGCTATGGGTGAAAGCATTCACCCGGAACATAATATAGTAGTGCGATGTTACGGTAAAAACAAAACTCTCAGCACGTATGTGAGTCACAAATAAAACTTAATGACCAAAATGTTCAGTTTAGGCTCGAACGAAAATGCGGTAACCTGCTGAATATTCATTTCGGAGAGTAAATCTTTTTCACTGGCAGTTTTACTCACAAATCATCTGTTGGCACTCCGGAAGCTGAAGTGCCAATAAACGATTCACACATCAATACTTAAATCTCTATTATCGACATCTTCCTAGTTTGGGTCTTGTATATGCAAATAATATACTTGGTATTATTTCTTCAAATAAAATGTTTGCAGTTTGGCTACTGTTAATTTGGTTGAGGTTAACCTTGCGTGCTCAGCCTCTTAGTGGTATCTCGGTTATCTCAACGAGCTCCGAATATATTGTACAAGAGGGCGCTGAGCAATTCGGTTTAGTTATAAATTTAAAATGTTTTAATACGTTCTGTGTGAGATAGTAGCTCAGGTAAGGTAGCCAATTATTAGGTATGTGTGTTGCTGATAAACATTAACATCAAAGTGTAACCATTAGGAAATTGTGTTCGCGAAGCCCGTAGAGGTTTCTTTCGATTCATTTTTTCAGTAGTGTTGCTGCAAAATTAACCGTGTGTGGTTAATACTTTATAGTGAATATTAGATTTAACTTCAGACACGTAGTAAAATTTGTTTAGTGTTTTAACCAACGATTTACACATACTAAACTTCAGCTCTAGGAGGATGTGTATCAGGCATCGGTCCTTGCGGACCCCTTCCTTTTTGCTGACTCTTTTTTCGCACGTGGAACACGAACGCGCCGTCGACACGGCCTGTCGTCATGAGACGGACGGACGGCGAGCTAGCCCATAGCCCACCGTCCACAGGCCCGCGCCTACGGTGGCCGGGGGCCATGTGGTGTCCCCCGACGCCTCCCGCGGCGGCCGGGACGCTGTGAGGTTCTCTCCCTCTCACGTTCCGCCACCTCCTTCTCTAGCATTACTGCTTCGCAGAAGGAGGTGACGGCGTCCCATTCCGTCTCGCTCCGGACCATGGCTTGCACCAGGGCCGGACGCGAGAGGTCGCCGCCGCCAATCGCCGCCTCGAGGACACGGCGGTGCTCCGCCCACGCGGGGCACAACTCCAACGTGTGCTCCACCGTGTCCTCCGGTCGATCCTCGCAATGGAAACACCCGGGCGTTTTCTCCCACCCGATTCGGTGCAGAAACCTCCCGAAACAACTGTGTCCGGTGAGGACCTGCGTCAGGCGGATGGTGACGACGCCGTGGCGTCTCTCAAGCCACTCCTCAAAGAGGGGACTTACCGCCACTATTGTGGCGTGCCCTAGACATACAGCCCCTAACATAAATAATTAAATGAAAGGAAAATAAAATTAAATAAAAAGATGACTTGTAAGTATGCCAAAAGAAAAATTCTCTTATGCACCAGTTTCCCTAAACATTTTACTAGGAGGTAGTCTACAGTACACTAGTAGTGCCATAGCAGGAAAGGCATTGTGTTATTTTAAAATACCATGGTCAAAGTGTTTCACATTACCGGTAACTTTAGTACTGCGAATTCTTTTAAAAACTATTGAAAATACACGAAAGCTTCTTGATTAGTTTAATGTGAAAAACATGGAGCAACATACGAACCATTTTGTGAAGAATACAAAGATACCAGTCTAAAGAATAACTTATAATAAGGCTTTTAACATTAAATAAAAAACCTTATTCCGCACTAATAACGTTGGAACTACAATGAAATATGAACAATATTTCCATAAATCATATGTCATCGTAAGTGTGTGGTGTGACAGCTGTGTCTCTTCCTCACATTGATATAATGAATTTCCTTAGAACCACATAATGTTTTCGTCGCACTTTGAGTTATCTTGATAGTCCCTCTGATTATACTTCGACAGCGAGGATTTGATTAGCCCAGTGACGTCACTGAGACACGGACGTGCAGTTCGCTCAGCAGAGTTTCAGGTAATTGAGGAAAATGTATGGACGACGAAGAACCAGGATCCAATTAACTATGACGACATGGAGTGCTGTGCATCAGCGTATTATTATATTCAGTAGATAGTAAGGACTCACTTTGTGCTGAGTAAGAAAATGTGCTATACGCTGCGGAACGATAACGTAAACAGAAAAAGCCTTCACAATGCTATGAATAATATACTCTCTTTTACCTTTTTCTCTTAGTAGCATTCTGCACTTCGTTTTCACAAAGAAAGAAATAAGTAGGAAACCTTGCAGTGCTACCTGTTAGCGCCTCCAATAATGAACATCAACATTTCCATTGTCGAAGCCAGACTAGTGGCTGGCACAGAGCGAATTTAATTAGTGCGAGGCTGTAGCAATCTGAAATCAAATTACGGTCAGTTCTGGAGTAGCTGTTATGTAACAATATTTCGTAGAAGGTTTTGACACATAAACAACGAGGCTTTCTTATTCCAGTGATGGAAAGAACAAAAGTCTCTTTTAAACAAAATATTGAATTTTCGAGCGAGAAGTTAATCCATTGAAACATTTCAACTTTTTTGCTATTCACAAAGCTACCCTAGCGCCAGCCGATCATACTTTTATAATCCTAAAGTTAAATTTTGTGGAAGTGGATGTGTGATGTTTGTTACTCTTTCACGCGAAAACTACTTAAGCATTTTTATTAAGTACTTTAGTTTTTATTACAAAAAAAAAAAAAAAAATGTGTTTTATTGGAGGCAAAAATACCCATATACAAGAAAAATACAATTGGAACAGATGAAATAAAGTAAAATAAAATAGTAAAGAAATCATTAATAAATCATAAAAATATCAATAAAAACATTAAAAAAAAATCTAAAACATGGAGGTATGCATAGGTAAGTACACATAGTCTTCAAAAATAACTTTAATTTTTTTCGTAATTTTTTGTTCCCGCTTAAGTGAACAGAAATCCAGTGCACAAATATAGGGCTTGCAAGGTTGCACGAGACAACCCTTTACCCTTTATTATCTTTGTGACATTTTAATGATTTTTGTGATTTTTATTAACATTCATTTTAAAAAGTGCTTATTATTAATTTTATTTTTGATTATTGTGAATGTGACGACCATTTGGGTCACATTTTTTTATTTTATTTTTCACACATCTGTCTGGCAGTTTGAGTACTATAAGCGACCTACCCAAATGTCCTTTCTTTGGTATAGTTCGTCGTTTCGTTGAGCTCAAGTCAAGCTACACGATAACTGACAAAATTAATTATGAAATATGTAAGTTCACAGGTGTAAGTAGAGAATACTAGGTACGAAAACATAGGAAGTACCTAGTTATGTTTCCAGTAGCAATCTAAAACTTCCTATCAAAATAATTTCACAGTGATTATCTAAGATGTAGACCTGTGTGTTGTTATGCTCCGTTAGTCACTAGTCACTCTCAGCACAAACTCAAACACAAAGTCGATTTAACACAAGTGGTCCTGGTCGCAGTTGATAATGTTTTCATTGCTTAACAGAGAGAGAAGGGAACAATACTTACCACCCGACATTTGATTGCTTCATAATTAACGTAATTAGTTCCGAAATATTAACGCCATTTAAAAGCATTGTTGAGTTAACTCCAGCGGGATAACCTTTCTAACTCATTGTTATACTTACCTAAAAAAAAGCAAACGTTACGTCAGTCAAGAGAAGAAATATCTTTCAACCAACTAACTCAGAATGGTATAAACCAAAGATCTCGGCAAAACTGTAAACCTTGTGAACATTAATGTGATAAGAAATTTAAATCTCGGCGAGCATTTAAAATGGTGTTGTGTTAGCAGTTGTAGTAAACGACTTCTCTTTCTTCAAAGCAGTACTTGAGCGATCGTCGATGACGTCACAGTTCTGCGTCACCGTTGCCCGCATTCTTTCGCTTTGACCCGAGACCGGGCAATGCGGCTTTTGATATGCTAATCTTGCTCGACGATGATATCCGTTTTTTAATGCTTAGTTTCAGAGTAATCGCGGCTTTGTTTTAATAAGCTGCTGACCTCTTTTTTGACCTAATTACTGGATAATATTAATAGAAAATGGTAACAATATTGCTATTTACTGAGCATTCTGACCGTATTTAATATTCAAAATGCTCGTTTACTGTTGTAACGGTGCCACACAAAATAATTTCGCGGTGTGTAACAAACAACAGCTGCATGTGACAAGCGACAGACAAATAAGATCTTGAGTGACAACATAAATATCAACATAGCTGCTTTATCTACTGATTTTTTTATAATTTAAATCTTTATTATTGATCTCTTATAGCTGGCCCTGGTATTGAACAATTATTATGACTAATTAATTAATTAGGAGACCATTAAAGTTCCCGTTTCATAAAGGTAAGAGCATTGAAAAGATGCTTAATAAACGATAAAGCTTTCCCGTACTAATAGTCATAAATATTATTGGTAATTTAGATTGAAAAGATTAATAAAGAGAGAGAAATTAACAATTCTTTTTTTTTTTTTGTTATAATTATATGCATTTTTAAGAGCAAGTGGCCAGTATTTTAAATATACTCGTAAACCAAACACGGATGGGCCGAAACTGCATAACATATACTCGTATGTATAATAAACTTCTTAATAGATAACTGTCACTGTAGTATGATTTGACACATCTAATTATAATGTTGCTAAATTAATTAATTAACGATAGATCCTTGAATTTCCTCAATAAGCGGTTGTTGTAATGTTCAACAGTTGCAACAATTTCAATGGAATCAGCGACCAACACCCGACGCTATTCTCCTTATCTAATTCCACATTCAGACACAGTGCGGTGCGAGTATTGTCGACGTGCCAATAACATAGTAAATGTTCTACATCTACGTCGGATGTCGGTCATAGGAATGCAAGTATAGGAGATGGAGTCATGTGATACGATACAAATATTGATGTGTTATCATTCAGGTGTTATTTTCGATGGTTAAGTTTGTTCCGGATATATTGTAGTTGTTTTTTTTTACCTTAATTAGTTGAGTATGGTGTAAAGGACCGTAGTCCCAGTTTAAAACTTGGGCTAAACTTAAGTGATTTATTGATCAACAGTTCCGGTACCCACGAGACTACACCTGAAACTTTCCACCAAGTTTGCAAATAATGTACGATATCGGTACATCCTGCTATTAGTACAGCTATACGTTTAAGGGTTCTCGATTCATTGAATTTTATCACATCTTGGTAGTTGGATTGTATTTGGTTTGGTATTACAATTTCAAAAGTAAGGTATGTCAGTTAGTTCTGTTTTCGTTTGTAAATTGGAAAAGGCTTCGGTCTCCTGTTCTTTCGCCTGGTTATAAGCATTTTATGATAAATGTAGGCCAAAAAGTGGTTTAGTTTCTTTCTAGAACGCCAAATCGTAGCATCGTGCGTAGCGTGCGAGCTACGCCGTAACTGAGTGCGAGCTACATCGTAGCGACAACACTACGAAGTAATCTGGCAATCTCGTATGATGTAAACAGCTTACACATTATTGTTGCATCAGTTTAATTTAATTATATAAATTTCATCAAATAGTAGTTGCTCCAGATACAGCAATTCAGAGTATCGAATTATGACATCACACATAATGTTCTCTCGCATATTGCAAGGTAAATTGTATTATCAGCTCACACAGTGTGTACGTATTGTTAAATTAATAGATGGGTGTGAAGAGGTAATCGCAACTTGTGATGTTAATATTGAGTTAGCAATATACAATTTATGCTAAGATAACATGAAATCCTGTATACAGATAGGTATATAAATTATTGAAGGTATAATCAAAGTAGGAAATTATGTAAATAGTTATTTACATATATAATTATGTTCGTTCAAGTGCTTGTCTTTAATAAAGGTTAATATTGTTATCTCATTCTACTCATCAAACATTGACCGTAATATTTCTGTACCTTATCAAATTCAATGGGATGCCATAAAATCGCAAAGCGTATATTATGATTGGGTAAGTGCGTATGTTATGTGTTGTACTAACGTAGAGATTCTTTCACACCATCGTTATCGCACTGTCAGTAGTATTTTTCAAAAACTTATCATGAGTAGGTGCGAAATATGCAAAGGAATATGATCAATTTGGCTTTGCATATGAATTGATGCCAGCGCGATGGATCATTGAATTTCATTATTTACATAGCCCTAGCCGTTTTGATTTCATCACGAAAATCGGATGCAGTGCAAAATAACCTTTTATTCAAACAAACAAAAAAGTATGCTACTCTGTAACGATTGTAGTAAATTTTATGGGTATTATACAACGCAGTGTCAAGTATAAAAAAAAATCTATACTGACCCCAACCTATTTGCTACTAAAATTATACAAATCCTGAAACCTGCTACCCGAATACAGAATCTCTTTGATCATGACTCAGATCCCACAGTTTACGACTCTCCGCAACTTGTACACAATTAACCGGAAATTTATCAAGCGCTCGACCGCACAGAGGGAGTGCAGATGTGTATAGAGAAACCTGCCTAGTGATGAATCATAAATGAATTAGATCTTCCAGATTATTTGCATAGTTGCTATGTTGTGTAGTTCAAAACGATTGTTTCTAGAAGCCCTTTCAGGTAACTTTCTTCAAGCATAAGCAGCATACAAACTTTGAATTCAAAAAATCAATATATTCTGAAATTCTGAAAAACAACTAATAAGCTGGAGTGAGTTCTGTGTGTTTGAGCAAACTTTTTAGGTACACTTACCATATTAATTACCAAAAAAGTTCTACTAGTTCATTACGTGCATCAAATGATTTGTAGTCAATGTTGCTGGCACAATGAAGACATTATTCTGTTACAGAGTAAACAAAGATAGCGTTAATAAACACTATTACAGCAGATCTGGGCCTGTTGGTTGCTAACCCAAGAACATTAACTTGTATGTACGTAACTAACACATGAGCTAACTTCATCCTTTGAAGTGTTCAAATTTAATCGTTACCAGTTGTAATTAGGCTAAGGTGGTGTGAAATATTATATTACACCATAAATAATACAGTTTTCAAAGTAGAACAGATATAAGCAAATGAAAATTAGGTATTTACTTCAATCGAAACCTACTCAAAGGTACAAAAAAAAATATTCAGTGATTCCTAAATATAAAATTATTTAACCGATTCCTAGAAAACAAAATCAACACAATGTGTTCTTAAAAAATTAATGAAATTCCTATTTATAGTATCTAAAGTTAACAAATTACGTTCTCAATTTTCAAACGCTTTGAAAATATAGTTTAAATTTATCTCAATGTCAAAATGTAATAATGTCAAAAATAGATTTAGATAAATCTAGACCAATTACGTTCAATTTCATATCATAATTTGATGCTACATTCTGTGCTATTTGATTATACTACCTGCTAGTAAGGTTGGTTCTAATTTTATACCAAATGAAGCTCTGTCAAGGGTTCTAACGAAGCGTGTAAACGAACATGACTCGTGTTCTTACTTTTAGAACCTCTAACTTATTTGTAACCTTAAAAAGGTCTACATGAACTTAGTTCAAGTAATATGTATTTCATGAAAGCTAATAAATCAGGGTCAGATGTTGTCGCAGAACTTCGGGTTATAGTTAGGTCACCTCAGGGAGAATGGCTGTCTACAGTCACCTTGACTTGGCTCTGTATTTGTAAAATATTGTGACTGTAATTAGAAACTTTGCTACTTTGGGCACGGTTCTGATTAACAGCCAACATTTGATATTATGTACTTCTAGACATTAATAAGTGAATATTTTACACCGCTAGTTTGTTATTTAAACATAATTATGTTTCATTCTGATCATATTTTAAGTCGCAATTAAACAAACAAATTGGGGTCTATTGAAATGTTAATAGTACATTGTTCACCGAGAGGAGAATGTGACCGATTACCGTCGAGAACGGGATTACACCCGAGAACGGGAATCGCACTTTCTCTCGAGTGATACATAGTGCTTTATACTACACCTACGAGGAAAATAAAAAACGAAATCTTTACTAATTGAAATTTATTTTGAAATTGTTGCAGTTAGTGAAGCTTAATGTAACTTTTTCCATTAATGTTTGTTTGAGATGTTTGCGACAATGTAGGAGGAATTTCACATGTTCTTTTTTCAAATTGTTTATCCTGCCGCCGCAGGGTCGCACTGCCAGCCCGACACCATCCAACACACAGCTAGTGGCCAGTGTCATTTTGCGAACTTGGAGATAAAAAATCACTGTAAAAACTTTTTGGCTTTTTATATTTAGGTTACCGGCGCATAGTCTTACCCAAAATTAAAAAAGAAAAACCACGTAAGAAATGGATTTTCATACACTTTTCTCTCCCGCTCAGATGCGTTTTCTCCCCGCATATTTGTTCGATATGCAATGACGTACTTTCTACCGTAAATTTGATAAAGTATCAAGGTACTTTCCAAGCAGGTGTAGTATAAAGATGTTTTTAATGCATGATCAATTCACTAATTCGACACCGCTTCATTTTCGCAATAGTTGCTCGACCATATTCGGTATGGTTGAGTTTTCACGAACAAGTCCCTTTAGTTGTAAAATCCATTTGTGAACACGAACATACAAGGTGTAAACAACCTCATCACGAAGCTGTCAACTAAGCATTCTGTACATCAAACGAAGTAACTTTACGCAAAAATTATTGCTGGGAAGTGACTTTTTTTTTTGGGGTGAAAAATCATGTTTTGTTGTAGAACTCAATGTAACGCACTCAAAACATTGTGCTGATGGATGGAATGAATAGTACGGGAGTCGTGGAGGTGTTTAAAGTAAATAAATCTTCCAATAAAAAATTGTATTAAAAAAAAAACTTGTCGAAAAGTTGGAACTTTGACCCCCAATATTCTCAGGTATGGTGTAGAATAAAAAAATGATTGCAATGACGCGGAGAAGAAGTGCCTTTCGGCTTCGTTGAGAGGTTTTTTACACCCTTTATAAAGTTTCTCAATTAAAACTAAACAAATGTTTGATGATATAGAATACAAATGATCGTATATATTATATAATCTACAAAGCTATTTCATCTGTTGTTTATCAAAATTAGAAAACTACCTACATCAAGATACGTCAAAACTTGTGTTAAATAATGCCAATGATGATATCTTCTGGAAAATTCAGAACTTCGTTCAAACTGCGGTCGCAAATTTGTAAAATATTTCCACACGGCAGAGAGGGTGGGAGTGACTCAAAACACCCAAAAGCTAAGGAAACGAGGCCACTATAACATTATTGTTTTATTTTATTCGTTACTGTACGGTCACTGGAAAAAAAATAGTAGTCTTAGTTAAATGATAATAAATTGTGAGAATAAATTTATGTCAATGTGGCGACACTTGGGGGAGGCCTATGTCCAGCAGTGATGATGATGATGAAATTTATGAAAGGAAGGCTGTTCACAGCGAAACTTTAAAAACATTAGAGTTTCTTTCATATTTGTAGCATTCATTCAATTAATCTAGTATGTTATTATTGAACGGTTTCACTTAGTTTAACATAGGAACCAACTATTGATTGAGTAATATTGAACAGTTCAGCTCTTACTATATTGACAAGGCAAGGCATCGAAATTCAAATCGTGTCGCCATGTTTGAAACTGTTTCCTCTCACTGTGTTCACGTGTACCATTTGATATCAGCGCTACTGATCAGTAGCGTGTTATCTAGGAGACACGTTGTAAACAATCGATGATACAGATAAGAATACATTTGTAACTCGTAACATAAAGTTAAGTGATAAAAATGTTTGGCCTGTGTTTGTCTGTTTCGGACGGATTCGGTTTAATGTATCACGAAGTTACTCAAAGTTCCTTGTGGTAATAAAATGTTTGTCATGTTACTGAATCATGTTAAATTAGTAGTAAACTAATGATTTTCGAACAATTCTGTTTTAAACTTGTTCATACCAGATTAAAGTTTATCCATTAACTAACCAAGGTAACGCATGTTAGCCACATTGTGGTTTGTTTAGGGTACTGAACTATAAAAATATTAAAAAATTCTCTGCAATGTAATAAACTTTTAAACGGCTGTAAATATTAGAACTATACTACATGCGGGACTTAATAATGTTACAGTAAACAAAGAGGCATAATCTCGTCTCAATAGTTGTTTGTATTGATGCCATCAAGTATTTATTAATACAGGTTCTGCGAAACTGCAATTTGAAAATAAAATAACGGATTTCAAAGTGGCCAAAATAATCCTATAGATGTATTTTCATACGGTGTTTAGCCTGAACGGACCAAAATATTGGATATGATATCTGACAATGTCCTACACTAAAAATGACCAAAAATTAACCCAGAGATAAAAACAAAACCATTTTAATTTAATTGTATTCCAGTTGTTTTCCGAAGATTTCTGTAGAAAGTTTAAAAGTATCGTTCAAGTAACAATAAGTATATAAAATTATAAATTGTAAACAGACTTTTTTGCCGGAAAGCAATTAAGAAAACTGAGCCGAGATCATAGTGCACAGATCAGTGTCTTTATCCCATTGCTTGACTCTCCTCGAAATCGAAATTTGTCAAAGGTTCAATTTTATTGGTGGGTGACTACCATAAAGCAAATTCATAGCTGACCCTTATATTTAAAGCAGTCATAATAGCTCGTACAGGCCGCAGAGTTGTCCTCAAGTCCTTACGTATTCAGAAATTCCCAACTATAAACGTTATTTAGTTATTGACGAGTATTGCGAGCGCCTTTCTATTAGCGAGGTCTCGCTAGCTGCTGGTAAACAAAATCAAGAGATTAATAAACGAAACAAGCTACAACTTAGAAGAATATGATAGTCATTGAAATCCTTAAAAAGTTGGCAGATAACGAAGCTTTTACGGCTTTTGCTGAAATGGAAACCTTGTTCGAGAAATATTTACACAAATTAATGAAGAGCGAAGATAACAGGAAATGTTTGTAAGAATTATTCACTTTTCCTGTCTAAGGAAAGCCAATAAAGCCTTTGACATTGTAAGATACACATGAAGATGTATTTAATACCATACCATGATTGCTTTATAATAATCCTAGGTAGCAAAGCTAAGGTAGCTATTTACGTTGAAAGTTAAATATGAAACAAAGGTTTCTCCTCAAACAGATAGGCGTGTTGCTCCCGATTGATTGTTATGTATCCCTGAACTACTCGTCCGCTCTCATGGATATATCACGATCTCTGCTACACTTGTTCCGATTCATTATTTACGAGTCTCCTACTTTTTGTAGAAAGCTGAACGTGTTATGAAGCTACTAACAGGGGCTCAGAATTATTGTGACTCGTTAATCAGCGAGGGTCAGAAACTATTTTTAACCGACATCAAAAACAAGAGAAGGTTTTATTTTTTCCTGAAGTTTTTCATACGAACGGTTTTTACAGTTCTCAAAACATACCTGGTCTACTGTAGTTGTTAAAACAGTTATAATTTTCTGAAATTATCAAAATATTTTGGTTCTACCTCTTCACATTCTACCTATTTATCCTTACGAGTATGGGTTAGTTGCAATACTATAGCAAGGTGTTATTTTATATCTAACTGGGATACAGACGTTATATCTGACGACTTTAACAATCGATTACATAAACGACGCCTCCCCCACTCCAGCTGTATATGTATCCGTATTAATTCCCCACGTAATGTCTTTACAACCATAAAACACAGTATTACTGTGACAGATGGCAGCATATGCGCAGTTTTATGCGCATGTTCAATTTATCACGCGCTTAGCAGTATTGCACGTATTTCTCACAAATCGACGGAAGGCTGTAAATAGAAAATATGTAGGCAGATGTGGCTGGCTTCCTGTACAGCGCCTTGTCGAAAGCTATCTCGTTTATATGGGTATTACTTTATGTAGCACAAGCTGATGGATGGGTGTTTTATATGCTCACGTGTATTACATGTGTAGTTAATGTATACTACACATGTAATACACCATGATTTAATAGAAAAAGTAAAACATACTGGAAACTTTACAGTTTGTTTTTACAAGTAAAACTACGAGTACCAAAATTACTTTGTATGCTTTAATTACTGGAAAACATAAAATGTATCCTATAGGTATAACATTGTAGATTTTCTGGTATCTAGTTTACAAATGATTGTTATTTAAGCATATTACTTGTGTGTACAAGAGACATTAATCGCTCGCTCAGTTGATTTTAAATTAATCTGCTGATAAGAAAGCTACTCAAGACAATTTCTACTGACAGCAGCATGTACATCCCTCTGTCTCTGACCGTATTATAGACTTTGGAGACTTGCCAAAGACGGAAACCGGTCTCCAAGAGTGCTGTTACAAATTTTACTGTGGCTTCTATTAAACGAATTGTCTGAAAGGTTTTCAGAGAGGCTGAATAATATTAAGCATCTTAATAAGATTGATAGCACTTTGCGATGACTGTTCGAGCTTATTAAAATAAAAGAATGTTAGAAAGATACGACACTTGAGAGCGATGGAGTTTGTTTACAAAAGACAACAGTTTATCAAATGCATTTAAAAGAAGTGACATAACTACCTTGTTGCTTTAGTGGTCGTAAGCGCGACTGCCGATGTGAGGTCCTGGGTTTGCGACTGGTTGATGGCAATAGGGTCGCCCCCTATTACAAAACTTTGTAACAAAAATAAATCTTTGCACCGAATTACTGAAAAGAATGACAAAGGGCTCAAAAAACTACACCAATGTTTTCTGCCTGAACTTCAGAATAATCGAAAAAATCAAAATCTATATCGACCAATTGCGGTTTATGTGGATCAGATCGACCCTTCTCAGCACACACAGCTTTACTATTGTTGGAGTGGGTCCAGGAGACTCTCGTCCGTTGCAAAGCCTACAAGTTCCGTTCTGCTTTCTGTTTTTTATTTTGCTCTTCATAAAACTGTCGGAGCGATGCAAAAACTGGTATTAATTAGCAACTGAAAGGCAAAATTCGTACGTTAAAATCCTAGAAAACATTTAATTTTCTGACTGTCGTGGCTGTCGTAATTGGGCTCCAATTAATCTCAGTTGTCACGTATAAAAGATGTATAATGTGGGTGTTGTATCTCTTACCTGAAACAATTAAAAAAAACAATGTCAAAATGAACGAGGTACATACATACATATGGCGCTTAGCTCAGTTCTATATAGTTACAACTAAACTTTATATTTATATATTTTTCCGTACAGGAAAAATTATAACTTGATTATTTGTTACTATTCCTGAAAGTAAACGTTAAATATGTTAAGTCGATGACGAAACGTACTTAGGTTTTAATTCGTGACGCTTCAGAAGATTTGGTCTCGTACAAAACTTGTATGTATTGATACCAGCCATTGATTAGTACAGGTTTTATTAGTGGCTAATAAAATCAGTGTTGTACTGATGGCTACGATTAAGAATAAGAATAATTTATTGTTTTGAAAAGTAAATTAAATGCATTGATTTCTGAAACTCACACTATGATTCCCTGTGTCATCAGTTCCAGGCTCCTTCCAGGATTGAAACTTTGATGGATTATTATCGCGGAAATGTGACGCTGTAGAAGATTTCGTCTCATTCAAAACTTGTTTTGTTGATGCCAGCAACTATTGATTAATAAAGATTTCATGTGTTGCCGCTATTTTGGAAATGAAATAAAATGGCGGAAGTAAGGCAGGACAAATATTCAAAGCCCTTTCTTTGATCCTTGACCTATTCGACTTATATTATTACTGGTTTGGTACAATTATTCTTCTTCCTTCAAAACTGGAAAGCACAATATCAAAATTGGCATATTGTCTACATCAACCTCATTGGATCACTGCCACACAATCTGACTCTGGCTAATCATAAAACCAAACTCCAAAACCATTTCGAAGTGAACTACCTCGATGACGAAAATGCGTTATTAACAGAATTTCCTCTCAAACTAGATATCTGGATCGTGATATAACTAATTGTACGATGCTATAAAAAGTTAGAGACTCGTATCAAATATCTAACAAATGGACCGTGAAGCAAGGACACATAAAATAGTAACACGATTGGATGTTTATTGATAGTAAGATAAAATAAGGTTACCACACAGGTTAAAATCAGAATGGTGAATGGGAAATGTTGTCAACAGTCAGGATGTCCTCGTTTATTAAAGAAATAAAACGGCGTCTTCATTAAAAATAATGAAGTGTTCACTGTCGTCCGTTGAGCAGCCTGTCACTTGTCTGTTATTAATGGAACTGAGGCGTCATAAATTATTTTGAATGATAAAAAGAACAATGTAAATGCCTTCTTTTAGGATTGCCACGCGAGAAAGAAAAACTGAGCATGATTTGTATCCGTCATTGGTCGAAGTCGACATTTCGCCCGTTTCAGCGCGTTGGCCTCACTGTCATTCTAAAAAGATACGCAATAAAGTTGCGCACCAACTGGCGTGGTTGGCGGAATAAATATTTTTTCTACATTATCATTAAAAATTCTGTTATTCTCTAAACAAACCAAACCAATAGCAAGCAGGCACCAAGGTAATTACCGAAACATTGTAAAAACCTGTTCTGAACTAAACCATTGTTTAATTAATAGGTGCCACACAAGAAAAAGCCAATTATTTTTAACTACGTGGTAGAATAACATTTTGTCACGAGTACACAATTAACACTCCATATCTGAATTCAGTCCCATCACAACACACAAACGTGACAGTTGTACTAATTGGGTTTCTGTAGTTTTATCAACTAAGGAAGGAATAATATTGTATTTTTTATTTATCTCTTTGACATTCTCAGCTTAAGCCAACGAACGGTGCCAGATGACGAGCTGTAACACGCAATATTGTAATGCAGTAACTAATGTGTCTTGCTCTATTTCAATGCCTGGATAGACAATATAAACAATAATAGTTTTTTACTCATAATATGTTATTCAATAAAGAGTCCTTTTCGAGGAAATTAATTGGTACAAGGAAATTAAACCAATGTTATTAAAATGTAATATTGATTTCGCAAAACTTTATAAATATATATAATAAATATATTTAATCTTTTAAATGGTAATTATACACTAACATTCCTTTACCATGCCGCCTGAAATAGTTAACAGAAATAGATTTTTACTGGGAATTCGAGGGGCACAAAGAGTTTTTTTTTTCGGGAAAAAGGCCAATATACACGGCGTGGCCATCGATTCAGATTTCACTCGGAATTATTCATAGTATAGTACTATAGTAGCTACACTATCCGATGTTAAAACGAGGTTACGAGCCATTCTTTTTAGCTTGGGTGGTTTACGGGCCCTACAATATTCCTTTGGGTTTTCTGAAAACAGATTATGAAGAAATATTGAAAAAAATGCAAAGAATGCAAATAAATATACGTTTTCGTCGGGGAGCGTCAATGTTGAGGGAAATGGATGGAAATTGGAAACCTGCGGTGACCTTTTTTTTTTTTTTTCGGATGGGAAATCAACAAATGACTTCTCCCGCTCTAGGCGGAGCAGGAGGGAGTGTCAGACTTTTACTGACTAAAACCCATCCATGTTCCTTCATCGCCCTTTGGGTTCCGGGGTCACGGTATCTCTTTTGAACAGTCCCGCAACCCCGGCAGGCATCGGTCCTTCCGCGCTCATCAAAGAGAGTCAGCAAAAAGGAAGGGAGGGGATCCCTTCCTTTTTGCTGACTCTCTTTGAGGCGCGCGTGGAACACGAACGAACCGTCGACACGGCCTGTCATCATGAGACGGACGGACGGCGAGCTAGCCCATAGCCCACCGTCCACAGGCCCGCGCCTACGGTGACCGGGGAGCACGTGGTGACCCCCGACGCCCGGGGCGTCTCCTGCGGCGGCAGGGACGCTGTGAGGTTCTCTCCCTCTCACGTTCCGCCACCTCCTTCTCTAGCATTACTGCTTCGCAGAAGAAGGTGACGGCGTCCCACTCCGTCTCGCTCCGGACCATGGATTGCACCAGGGCCTGACGCGCCTCCAGATCCCATGGCGGAAATCCGGCAAGGAGGCACGCCACCTCGCGGGAGATCGTGCGGTACCCACGGGCCAACCTAAAGGCTACCACCATTTGGGGCGCGTTCAGGTAGTGGGCGGCTCGCCACCTCAAGGAATGCGCCCACACCGGGGCAATGGACGGTAGATAGGGAATATTATTAATTGTATTTGCAACTCCCATTAAAAAAAAAACTTTACATTTAATTGCGGTTTCTGAAACTAAACCAGTTTAGTTAAAAATATAAATATCGCTGAACATTACACACAGCGCCATCTAGTGCCACACTAAGCAACGAGGCTTGTGTCGTGGACACCAGATAGTTAATATACTACATAGATACTTGTTTTTGTTGTAAATACATACTTATTATACATATAAACATCCATGACTAGGATACAAATGTCCATGCTCATCACACAAACATTTGCTCCTACCGGGATTCGAACCCGGGACCCTAAGAACGTAAGGCAGTCTCACTACCGCTGCGCCATTCGGGTCGTCGAACGTTCAGTTAAAAATATAAAACAACTAAGCAACTCCAATAGCATTATTTTACGCTACACACTTTGTTACACGCTCATTCGTCTTGCTCTACATTCTTACTTCCAGTATTTTTAATTAGTGAAGGTTTTCTCTACTGCAGCCACATTTTCAATACCTACTAATTTTATTTTCGCAGAAATTTGTAAAATTCATTGCGATTCATTTCCCACTCTGCTACTTACCTTGGAGAGCGTGTTATCCTTAGAAGTATTGCGAGAAAAAGTGTAAAAAAATTATACCTTTGCAAGAACGTTTCAATTTTCGTTAAAAATATGATATTTTTACCCATTCATTTTGTTATAAACAGGATGTTTAATTATTTTGCATAGTGAAAAATATAGCCTAAAATATATTTGTAAAATTCTGTGACATTTCTGACATTCTTAATATTGTACTGACTCCCCTATAATCATCAGCATTAATGTTCTCACTGCTGGGACATAGGCCTCTCTATGAGAGGGAATGGACTATAATCCACCACGCGCGTCCAGTGCGGATTGGTTGTTGTCACATGTCTTCGAAAATTTTGGTTCTAGGACATGCCGGTTTCCTCACGATGTTTTCCTACACCGTTTTGAGAGCAGTGGTGATGAAATAAAATATACAAACTAATGCGCCTGTCTGGGTTCGAACCCACGACTTACTATTCGTAAGTCGGGGCCGCCACCACTCGGCCACCGCTGCTCTCTAAGCAAAAACAAATTTCGCTCTTTAAGCAAAAGCATTATTTTTATATTTCCTCTTCCTCAACACAATTCATCCATCAGTTTGCACCTCAACGCTGTTGATATAATAAGGACTGCCTTATTAATAATATATCCTCTATAAGCCCAACTATGATTGCAGAGGTAAAGGTTCAGTAAACCTACGTATAACTTACCATCATCTGTGACTTTCAAAGTTTTCATGAATACGAAATAATAAATCACAATGTATACTTTACTGAACTTAAGTTATTCTTTTAGATTTCCCTTAAGTGTTGTAGAATTCAACTAAAATTGTTAAATGCCACATAAATAATTCAACTAAAACATCTGTTGTTATTTTGAAACTTTTTGTGAATTCTTTTGAATTCATTTAACGACCTGTTTGATTTGCGTTCGTGTAGACTCAATCATACTAACTTACGAGTTACTAACGACACGATATTTTCACTGAACTTTGTTTAGTTCAAAGAAACCCCCGGATTAACAGGTTCACTATCATCACTACATATTATAAAACAAAGTCACCCACCGCGTCTGTCCATATGTATGCTTAGATCTTTAAACCTTTGATCTTGATGCGGATTTTTTTAATAGATAGAGTGATTCAAGAGGAAGGTTTTAGTATATAATTTGCAGGCGGGCGAAGCCGCGGGCATCAACTAGTTGATAATATAATTCTATAAACTGCGTACTATGCCTATTTCGAAAAATTTGATGAATATGTTAGTTCTATCTTGCTATACATGATGATAAGTATAATTGGGTGTATTTCTTGAAATGGGTGATTGCAACCATTTTGACCTTATTTTCAACCATTTTAACCTAGTAAGTTGGGAGCCAAACCGGGTTGTTTTGGAGAAAACGAACTTTTAAAGTTTTTTGGGTTTTTCCACCTCTCCACCATAAACTGCTGGATTATGAGAAATCTACGCCATCCAGGATGTTAAACTAATATTTTACTGATGGCTTTTGAACGAATGAATCTTTCAAAAATCAATTTGCCAAAAAAGTACATACTGGTAGTAGGAAATTAAGCGCCAGAAAGGTCATGTTCTGAAAATTTCATGAAACTTCTGTTGTTTTTTAAATGAATTGTTTTTAAATGTTACCTTTGTTTAAGTACACACCGTGTAAACAGTAATTATTATTATTTGTATAATTTTCTCCCAAATTGAATTTACTAATCTAAATATTCATGAAAGAACAAGAGTAATTTGAAAATATTTATGATCTTGAACTACGCATTTTCAGTAAGTTGGTTATACTCACATTTTAATCCTCAGTAATGTTAACTTCTGATGAAGAAAGAGCATTCCAGAGTATTATTCACCACACCAAACTTTTACTCACTATTGACACTTTTATTTACGAATGACACTCCACATCGCTTTCACACTGGCGATCACGACAACAACCGACACAGAGCACACGTGTACTCACTACGGCAGACGCCGGTGTACTGGAGCTTTGATGCTGTAAAGTGGAAATCAGGGTCAGATTTACCTCCGCCACGCGTACCGACACTTAGCGCTCGCAACTAAACGCGCTGTCACTGGAAGCGATCATTGTTCTTTTAACATAAGGCGTTCTTCACGCTAACAAAAAAAATAATCATTAATATTTTACCACTTATAGCAGACCTCTCTTAACTCAAGAACCGTACGTAGTTTCTGTAAACACTCATCTAAGCCAGCTTATCTAAATCGTTGCAAGGCATAATAAATATGACCTTAGAATCGATGGCAGTGATTAGTATGTTTGTAACTACAGTAATTTACATGAGCTAATAGAATATTTCTAATATAATGTATTGACAAAGTCACCGCGCGCCACCGCCTCAATCTTTGTGAAATTATTGAACGAAAATTAAAAGCTAAAATGTTTGTTAGCTTTTAATTTTCAATAAAAAGCATTTTCGTTTTAGAATAAGTATTCTAAAACGAAAATGCTTTTTATTGAAAGCCTATATCGTATTGACAACCAGTTAGAAAACAACGCAATCACCGGGCATATAGTTTCGTTGTTATAGAGCAGTATTTATACGGTCTAAGTGCAAACAAATGGCAAAAGTTATGAGAACCAGCGCATTTATCTGAAAATTCATCTTTAATAAATTCTGACTTGGTACGTGATTTCATTCTCTAAGTGATCAAAAAGTTTCATAATTTACGTATGTTTACAAAGCTTTCCCAGGACCATAAACGTTTTTTTTTTCTCCTTATTGGGAGTATGTTAAAAGAAAGTCTTTTCAGACCTCCGATGCACATTGTCACGTATGTCCAACCGCTATAAAGGCCAAACAGAAAAATTGAAAAAGGAAAGTACAGCCAGAGACAAATTGAAAATAATAATTCCATATCACATCTCTGACGGTGAGCCGAGATAATACCGCGTTATTGTCTGTTATTACAGACTGGCAAATAAATTTATCATTGTTACCCCACTACATGATAATGCAATCTGTTCTGTAGAAGACTGTGTTGTGTTTTGATAAATACCGAACAAAAGCGATTAGTAAACAAATGTATTATAACGTTTTCTACCTAATGTGCCTAATGGTGTGCGTTAGAATCTATTATTGTGTCAATTCCCACCAGTTAGTTAGGCCTCTTGAGTCTTACACGACAATTACATCAGACACTTTAGTCATTAGTGTCATTTCATCAGGTATCCAATAGGTGCCATGCTGACATGGGTCGAAGATAACTAAATTACTGAGTCTTAATACAAAATAATAACTTTACAGTACTGACGTGGCAAGTCTAAGCTCTTCCGAATACTATCAATACGTTCTAATATTGTCTAGAGCCTTCTCTGCCTTCATTTGAGAAAATTGTATATTTTACTTTAAACTGAACATGGAAACATCATATATTATTTATGTGCTCATTTACAAAATCTCACAGACGATACAGAGTAAACATTAAGAAGATTTTCTAGGTCTTACTCGAGCTTTTTGCCTAAAACCCCGGCACGCGCCCTAATTACAATATAAACGCTTACTGCTTTGTTGCTCTCTTCCCAAGGCTTAAGTTTGAGACACGAGTACAAGAAGCCATGGTTTTGGCTTGGAGGGCGGGCAGGGTACTTTAGTTATTTCTAAGTTAAAAAACATTGATGCAAAAAAGCTTGAAAAGCAAAATTTTGTGTTTGTCATCCAATATGAAATATACCACATACCATTAATTAAACATTATCATTCAGATCACAAGCGTCTTTCAATTTTACCCTACATCCCTCCCTCCCTTCTTGAGTGGGTACATAATGCGAACAATAATTTGATCAGGACTCAGGTGAGACATAATAAATAATCACTTAACATTTCTGTTGTAATTTCATTACGCTCCAAAGACTCAATTACTCACATCCAATGAAATGAGCTACAATTTTTTTTACAGTCGGACTTAATACCTAAACCACGGGTTTTGATCATAAAATAATACTTGTGGGAATGCGAAAATATTATTTAATTACGGTCAATGTAGACCGTTATTGCCACATCTACGAGAACCTGAATGTTTAACGCGCACTTTACGAGACAATAATTTAGTTTTTCTCCTCATAGAATTACGAAAAATCTTATTTTAATTAATTACATACCTAGATTTATCGAGGAATTATTTCGAAACTACTTGGGATATCCATGCTTTATACGAACAGTTAATTAGCTTGATGAGCTGTACGCAAACTGAATGTAAATACGGAAATGTAGTCCTTACAGTTATATTTTTAACGGTGAAAAACGTCTGGCTTAGTGAAAAGTAAAAGGATATAGTTGAAAGCGCCTCCAGCGCGTCCTAATCGAGTGCTAAGTCTGAACTTTCCGACTGCGACACGATGTAGGTACTTCCACAAAGTTGGTCACTTTGATAGTGCAGTTAAATTAACGGTTTTGTAAACAGGATAGCTACATTATAAGAAATGTCTGTAATGTTGAACATAAGCTAACCAAGGTAGAATGATTGATATCATCTTTCACCAGTAAAAAATACGGAAATGGCTGAACTATGTTAAACAAACAATAAGTTATGATATAATTTACTTTGCAAATTTACAGAATACGAGGTAGTTGTTCTTTAAACATAATATGGCTCTAACTTACCTTAGCAAAGCGAGGGCAGTGGTGACGCAGTGGGGACGGCCCCGAATTACGAACAGTAAGACATGGGTTCGAACCCAGGCAGGCGACATTACTTTGTGTAATTTATTACATGACCGCTGTTCTCAAAACGGTGAAGGAAAACATCGTGAGGAAACTGGCATATCCTAGAACCAAAAAAATTGAAGACATGTGACATCTACCAATCTGCACTGGAGGAGGCCTGTGTCCCAGCAGTGGGAACATTAATAGGCTGACGATGATGATGATGAACTTACCTTAAGGTTGAATACCCAATAGCCAAATGCCGCCTATCCAGTGAACACTTACAAAACGGACAGATTCAACTTTTTAGAATCTTTCATGGGTATACTTACAGAGCAAAGATTCTATTGAACAATTGTTTTTTTTAATGATTTACATATGTACGAGTATGTGTGTATTTCGGATATTTTTATTGAAATACTTTTTAGTGAGATTATTAAACAGCATGTCGTTAGAAATATCCAACTTTAGTGTTTTAATTTTAATTTCACACAAAAAGTGATTATTTAAAGCTGTAATTTATTTTCACATAAGTACGTCACCCCTTTTTTTTTTTTTTTTTTTTTCGGATGGGAAATCATCAAATGACTTCTCCCGCTCTGGGCGGAACAGGAGGGAGTGTCAGACTTTTACTGACTAAAACCCATCCATGTTCCTTCATCGCCCTTTGTGTTCCGGGGCCACGGTATCTCTTTCGAATAGTCCCGCAACCCCGGCAGGCATCGGTCCTTTCGGACCCCTTCCTTTTTGCTGACTCTCTTTGAGGCGCGCGTGGAACACGAACGCGCCGTCGACACGGCCTGTCGTCATGAGACGGACGGACGGCGAGCTAGCCCATAGTCCACCGTCCACAGGCCCGCGCCTACGGTGGCCGGGGGCCACGTGGCGGAAGTACGTCACCCCTAAGGTTTATAAGGTCAGCGTAATAAGTTTCGCGTATTTGGCAGCCTCGTTCTCAATTCAACAATAAATAATGAACGATGAAGAATGGTATACGTCAAAGAAACTCCCTGTCGAATTATTTATGAAGATATTTGTCAGCCATCCTCGTGGTAATCTATAAGAAGAACGGCAATAACGAACCAAGCACGACATAAGACTTGGCAAATCTCCAGACGAATAAAATATTTTTTTCCTATTTTGCAAGTGAAGTAATGTGAAGCCGGTTGTGGGTGTGCGGCTAACACGACTCAATTGAAAGAAGAAACGAATTAGTTAAAATTTCTATGGGCGTATTTGGACTTACTCAACCTATACAGAATAGTACATTGTTCACCGAGAGGAGAAAGTGACCGATTACCGTTGAGGGTGTCGTTTGAAGCCCGAGCCGTAGGCGAGGGCTTTAAAACACCCGAGATCGGGAATCGCACTTTCTCTCGAGTGATACATAGTGCTTTATACTACACCTACGAGGAAAATAAAAAACGAAATCTTTACTAATTGAAATTTATATTGAAATTGTTGCAGTTAGTGAAGCTTAATGTAACACTTTTTCCATTAATGTTTGTTTGAGATGTTTGCGACAATGTAGGAGGAATTTCACATGTTCTTTTTTCAAATTGTTTATCCTGCCGCCGCAGGGTCGCACTGCCAGCCCGACAACATCCAACACACAGCTAGTGGCCAGTGTCATTTTGCAAACTTGGAGATAAAACTCATTGTAAAAACTTTTTGGCTTTTGATATTTAGGTTACCGGCTAAAGGTTTAGTTTAGTACCGGTTTAGTCTTACCCAAAATTAAAAAAAGAAAAACCACGTAAGAAATGGATTTTCATACACTTTTCTCTCCCGCTCAGATGCGTTTTCTCCCCGCATATTTGTTCGATATGCAATGACGTACTTTCTACCGTAAATTTGATAAAGTATCAAGGTACTTTCCAAGCCAAGGTGTAGTATAAACATTTTTTAAGCAATGCGCAAAAAAATTCTGGTGGTTTAGTATCAGTAATAGAACAAATTTCTATTATTTGTTCAAAACTTTTTTTATATTTTTTTATCCGACTTTAGATCAGCAAAATATGGCCACTATCTATTCGTAATAATATCAATGGGCGCACGCGGCTTTGTTGCAGCGGGGGTGAAACGCCATCCCGGCCTCGCTGGCGGCGAGTAGCCATAATAGTACATTGTTACCCTAGGGGTGAAAGTAACTTATTTAGTCCCGAGACGGGGTTTTGTGCCCGAGCGAAGCGAGGGTGCTAATAGTTCGAGGGACTAAATAAGTCTTTAACCCGAGGTAAACACTGTGCTTTTCATTACGAATACAAGGAAAATAAAAATAAAAACATGCAATCAACAAATGAAGATCGGACCACGGAAGACCGCTTTCCCGCCTATTTTTTTTTTTTTTTCTGTGACCGGCCAGCTATTCAGCCATTACCTATTTTTCATTTTCATCATCGAATAAATGGTATAGTAGATTGTTATACAAGGGTGGAAAGAAATCAATTCCCATACGAGGTATTTAGACGCACGAGCGAAGCGAGGGCGGCTATAGTCCGAGTGGGAATTGATGACTTTCACCCGTGTTAAACACTCTACTTTTCATTTCAAATATAAGGAAAGTAAAAAATAGTAGTTTTTCTAAAATATTTATTGATAGTAATAACATGAGTAGTACCTATTTAAAATTAATTGAGAAGTTAGAACAATTTGTGAAATTCTTTTTTTAAATTAAATTTAATTATCTTTGAAATCCCGCCAAATTATACATAATAGTCTTTTTTAATTTAAATTTCAAATATGGAACACACCGCCCGCGTCACCGCCGCGGGCCATCCCACTTTAATAGGTATTTTTTTTAATTCACATTGGCCGTATACACTCACAAGACCGCAGCATTTTTTTTTAATCGATATTTTTCTTAATTATTAAAAAAAAATATAGCCGACTAAATAACCAATTTTAGTTCTATTTTTAAAATTCATTCCCGCCCTAGGGAGGGAAGCAATTACTATGAGTCTTTCCCGCCCAAGGGAGGGAAGCATCGTTTTCGACCCGCTGCTCTGATCAAACAAACACTACTTTCCGAGTATGAGAAATGAAAAATATTTTGCCCAAATCTATGTTATTTCAAAGAAATAGTTGAAACTTAATTATAATAAAGTTATTTAAAATATATATATTCTCTAATTGATACTTAATTGTATGTTATTTTAATTTTACATCGTGGCTGTATAGAAAGTTGGAACATGGTTCAATAGAAAAATTGACTATTTTTTTTTATAATTTGAGAGCTGTCAGTTGAAAACGATTCTCCCTAGGGCTGAAAAGTATTACTTTCAACCCGCTCCTCAGGCGACTTTTGACCTACTTTCCGAGTATGAGTAATGAAAAATCAATTTCAAAGTAATCATCTTTCGTTAACGATAACTTTATTTTATGTACTAGCACTTTTTAATAGCTATTTATTCACCAAGGGGAGTAAGGCACAGATTACTAATCGAGTGTGCATTTGAAGCGTAAACCACACGAGTTTAGTAATCTGTACTTACCCTCGAGTGATATATTCTGCTTTATACTACACTTAAGCACAAAGAAGTAAAAGACAAAATAACAAAAACAAGCATTTAATTAAAAGGTTACATTTTTACAATTGATAGATGTTTTTAATGTTAACGCGTCAAACAGTTTTCACGCCAGAGGACGTTAGTGATGGTAAAACGCCCCGTTCCGCAGGTTCCAACTTACGCGCGTGTTAAAGCGAGAGAGTGTTATAAATCTCTCGCTCTACCGCATAGAGGTTTGAAGTTTGCCGGCCATATCGGAATGTATGCTACCTGCTTTAAAAGTGCTAGTGACCTTTAATGGTAAAATTAAATCGTTTGATTGCCAACGTCGTCAAGATTAAAAAAAAAAAAACAAAACGCGTTAGTAATGGATTACTACCCTGATTTTCAGGGCAGTAATGAAATTCCATACAATATAACTGCCTAGATTTTTGAGAAGGTTTAATGAACAGCTTTCAAGCCTTTTAGTGGGGTAGTATTGGTACACTACAAGTGTAGTATAAAATAAAAAATATATGTTTAATAAAACTCATTTAAGTTTAATTGGTCAAATTTCGCGCACTGAATAAAAAATATTTCTGTATAAGTCATTTAAAATCCAATCGATTTGTATTGCGGTATTTACATTTAATTTGCGAAAGGTTGTGTTGATATTTTAGCTTTTTATTTGCAAGTCATAGAAGTTACTTATGCGGTGGATGAGTTTTTATTAATTTGTGAGTAATTTCCACAGCACTTTTGAATCCATAAACGACAACATTTTGGAACGTTCGTTATTGGGTGACGTAAGTTCTTCTGTTCGTAATTATCAGGACAAGGTTTATATGAAAGAAAACTATGATCATTCATTAGAAAATAACCATGCGATACTGCTAGCTTTATTTAAAAAAACAACCTTGTTAGATTTTGATGCCTATGTCCAGTAATTAATTACAACGCAGAAAGTGTGAATGTCCGAGATAAGTTTAGGAAGAAAGTACCTCTGAAAGTGAATCAAGTTTGACTATGTTGGTTTAGTTTATGAGTCAGTCACAATCACAACACATAAAACGCAATGGTCGGTTTTTTGAGTTGGGTACAGTGACGATTACACAGACATTGCAAAGGGCCCTAGTGCCTCCTAAAAATGCGACGGCTTCTGGAGAAATCTTGAAGGCAGTTTATGGGGTATAAAACCGGCGAGATCTTCTCCAACGTTGTGACGTTTCCCACAGAAATTGCTGAAAAGAGCTTCGTATTACTAACCAGTGTGATGAGATTTACTTTAGTAAAAATGTTATTTGGAAAAATAATGAATTTTGAGAGATTTGATTTGAATCAATATGACGGTAGACTGCCGTTTTGTTTTGATGCCAGAGATAATAACCATGTGTTGAGTATCTTTGTTATTGATAAAATTGCCATCGAGCCATAACGCCACATTATCACAATATTGCTGCTTAAGTATGGTCAGATGACATTTCTGTTACATGGTGCAAACGTGCTTTGACGTGAAATGTCGGTAGTTTAACGAGCCCGGGAAGTTACCTAGCAACAGAGACCTTTCAGTAGTACTTAATTACAGATAAGCTTACTACTGCTGAGAGCAGCGGTGGTCCAGTGATGGCGGCCCCGAGTTACGAACAATAAGTCGTGGTTTCGTACCCAGACAGGTGCATTACTTTGTGTTGTTAATTTCATCACCCCTGCTCTCAAAACAGTGAAGAAAAACATCGTGAGGAAACTGGCATGTCCTAGAACCAAAAATTCAAAGACACGTGACATCTACCAATCTGCACTGGGCCCGCGTGGTGGATTAGGTATAGCCTATTCCCTCTCATAGAGAGGAAGCCTGTGTCCCAGCAGTGGGAACATTAATTGGCTGATGATGATGATGATGATTACTACTGGTGAGTGTACACGACATCATAGGGACGGTTTGTAGAATAATATTATTTAAGCCTTAATTCCTATTGATTCACTGCGATTCTGTACTCTTTATCGTTTTTATATAACAAAAAAACCCTGTCGTGGTCTTTTAAAACTCATTATAGAATGGTACATAATTACGAGGAAGTGTTATAAGGGTATTTAATTTAGTTAGGTGACCCAAATCTTATTGAATTAATTCACAGGCAGCCCGGGAGGGGGATTTCCACTTACTCGCCATCTGTTGATTACCGAAGCTCCGCGTTTAATGGAAGGTTATCAATGAGTAGGTATTAATTAAGCAATATCGACCTGTGCCCGCTAAAATTGTGGATATTTTAGAGATGCGATATATTTCAAGACAGGTTGGATGTTTCGATTGAATTATAGACGTTTATTTAAAACTAGCTGTACCCGCGGTCTCACTCCCCTGACCTCGTTTTCTCTTGGCATTGGCTGGGAACATTACATGGGAAAGTGAAGTCGTAGTATGTTCCTAACATCGTCATTATTCTCTTGCCCTGTTCCCAATTCATTTGAGGTCGACGCAGCAAACTTCCATACTTCTCTATTACTCGTCATCTCATTAGACACCTCCTTTGGTGCCGTATCATCCTTCTTACAGTATATAGAAGTATATTCCTAACATCCTCTTCAAATGATATACTAATAAATATACTTACAGTTAATTTAAACTAAAACCTGATATTACATCTTTGTTTTAGTTATTAAAGGAACTTGTACTAGGGGAAATCAATTAAGATTGCTCGCTAAGAAGAAGTTTATGAACGAAAGCAAATAGATTCAATTTATGATCTATTTGGGGTCCCGCCATTAAATGTAAAATCTTTTTACTTATAAAGCTTTATCAGCCTATGGAAAAGCAAAGTGGGAATTATAATATACAAAAAACGCGTTACTGAAAAATTCTGTAAACGCTAAAATTTAATGAATTTAGTAATAGAACCAGAAAGAGTATATAATTATGCTCCGTAATCTCGTCCTCATTTAGTACTTGTAGTTTGCACTTCTTGCTAACTCGCTATCACATTTTTTTAAAGATGAATCGATTTCATCAAAACGAAAATGTTGTCTGTGGTCCCGTCTTGGCGCGCTCTGTCCTGACATCTGTCAACTCATTGTACTTTTTTGTGAAGCGCGCAGGTCACGGTTCCGATAATAAAGTTCTGATAATTTTGTAATTACCAAACCGAGATGGGAAAACATCGAAGAAAACGAGGCGTAAATATGAGAGAACTCAACGAACGTCTGCGAGTACTAGAAAATCGGTCGAACAAGCGAAAAGGGAGTCGTCATCGAAAATCTGGTAAGCTTTTTTGTTTAAGTACCCACACTCGTCTTTTCCTAGAAGTACCTGGCATCCTGGCATAAGATGCACATGTCTCTAGAGTTTTCACGAGAGGTTACCCATGAGAACACCAATTGTGCCAACCTATTATTAAGACATCATTAGAGCTTTCACGAGAGGTTAGCCGATGATCTTAGCCATCTAACAATAGAACGACATCACAAGAGCTTTCACGAGAGGTCAGCCGATGGTGTACACGTTCAGTTGTTCGCACATGTCTCTAGAGTTTTCACGAGTGGTTAACTATGAGAACACCAACTGTGCCAACAATTAGTAAGACATCGCTAGAGCTTTCACGAGAAGTTAGCCGATGATCTTAGCCATCTAACAATAGAACGACATCACAAGAGCTTTCACGAGAGGCCAGCCGATGGTGTACACGTTCAGTTGTTCGCACATGTCTCTAGAGTTTTCACGAGGGGTTAACCATGAGAACACCAATTGTGCCAACAATTAGTAAGACATCGCTAGAGCTTTCACGATAGTTTAGCCGATGATCTAAGCCATCCTACAGTAGAACGACATCACAAGAGCTTTCACGAGAGGTCAGCCGATGGTGTACCTACACATTCAGTTGTTCATAATTGCGTCCCTACTGCATCCCTTGAACTATCACGAGAGGTTAGCCGTGGATTTAAACTCGACCAGTCAGAGGCCTAACTCTAACTATTCTTTCTAGACGAGTATGAAACCCGCTCCAGTCGAACACGCTCGAGAAGCCGTGGGTATCGCGACCGAAGTTGTGAGACATGTGATAAATTCCGTCGCAGCCTGACTCGCCGCGACAGCTATTCCCCATAACGCCACATACCATTTACTCCTTGCCATCAATTATCACCAATTCCGCCACTGCTGACTACAGACAGTTGTCCTGTATCACCTAATGAAGGAAATATTTAAAAACTAAATGAAGAAGTGGCAGCCGCACTGAGGATGGTGGAGTAAAAAGGGACCAACGAATCAGGGGGCAGCAGATCACCTCGGCTGCTGCCATTACATCAATAGGCAAAGTTTTTTTTTCTTGATTGTTAAACAATCTAATCAATAACTAAGAGAGTAGTGATCAAATTTTAACTCTTAAGTGATGCAGCCAGACTACTTTGTCACATTTATCATGCAAATGCATCACCAGACGCTCCCTAATCCTGCCTGGCCTCAGTATGGAAATGAAGAAGCTAATGGGGCAGACTCCAATATCTGAGTACCTGTTCGGGGATAAGCTACAGGACAAGTTACACTCACCACAGAGGCGCCAGCCGCGACGTCGGGGGCAGGAATACGTCTAGCTCAGGTAGACTGGTACATTGCAGTATTTCACTGAAGTCTGGAATAATGTTATCACCTATCCAACAATACAACGATTGGATCAAGGGTTATAAACTACACTTTTATGAAATTCCAGTTCAAACTTGCATTTCTAAAAACAATAACTTCAGTCAGAAAGAAAGCAATCTTATTTAACGGAAATTAATAAACTCCTACAGTTATGGTGCTATTGAATGATGTCTAACAATCAATTTTTATCCAGCATAGTTTTGCATCCAAAATCAGATGGCACTTGGATTTATATTAAATTTCAAAAAACTTATTAAATATATTAATACCCATCACTTCAAGCTAGAAGACTTAAGGACAGCAACCAAACTCATGACCAAACCCAGCTTGTTTTATGGCAACTATAAATTTTAAAAATGCTTAAATACTTATTGCCCATACAAAATATGATTGAATTCTCCGGTTTCAGTTTCAAGATACATTGGTTGAGTTTACATGCCTTCCATTTGGGCTTAGCATAGCACCATTTGTGTTCACAAAGATTATGAAGCCAGTTATGTGTCACCTGAGGTCAATGGGGTTGCTTTTCTATAATATATCTGGGTGATATTTTGTGCCTTGGTGATTCATATGATAAGTGTTTGAAAAATGTGTCGACAAATCAAATTTTCAAAAAAAAAAAAAAAAAAAACTAGTGTTCATTGTCAATACTAAAAGGAGTGCCTGAGAACCCAGACAGTGCTGTCAATTTATATAGGTTTTCTGTTAGATACAGTTCAGTATTATCTCACTTCATCAGAAGAAGATAGATAAAATTTCATCCCTAACTTATTAAATAATTTTAAATCTAAAATATTTATGCAAAATAGTAGAATTTGCTCAGTTGCTAGGTATACTTGTTGCTGCATGCTCAACAGTGGAATATGGTTGGCCTTACACCAAGGTTATGGAAATTAACAAAACAACAATAAAAATTACAAGGCTCTGCTACCTATCACAAAAGGAATTTGGATAGGACTAGATTAGTGGTTGTCTTACATTCCAACAACCTACAACAGTATGAAACTATTTGACTTTGTTCTAGAAATATTTTCTGATGCTTGACAAACTGGCTGGGGTCTGGTATATAATGATGTCAGAAGCCATGGGCACTGGACAACTGATGATAAAAAGTTTCGTATAAATTACCTTGAACTATTAACAGCATTTAGAGGGCTGAAAACATTTGCAAGCACACTCAGACACTGTGAAGTTTTACTTAGAATTAAATAGATAACACAACTGCCATAGCCTACATCAATAAAATGGTGGCACTCGTTTTCCCCACCATAATAATTTAGCCAGAAAGTTGTGGCAACGGTGTGAGGAAACACACATTTGGATCTAGGCATCCAAACAGAAATTGAATAGAAATTATGTGATGTAGCTTACAAGACTATTATTGTTAAACCTCAGATTGACTTGTTGGCAAACAAGTTTAACACTAATTGTCAGAATTATTTATAATATTAAATTCATTTATTTCAGACATATAATAATAATAATAATAAATAATGCACAAAATAATAATAATAATGCTAATATATCATGCACTGTCAAATGGTATGGTGATTTCTTTTATACATTCCCACCATTTGCGCTTATTAGTAAGATGTTACAGAAAATAAAAAGGGAAGGGGCAACAGGCATTGTTGTAGTACCTTGGTGGCCCTCACAACCATGGTATCCCTAATTTGAATCCAAGGTTATTTCTGAAAGAATAATAATGGAACCCCATCATGAAAGTGATACGAATCTGCTCTGAATCAGGGATTTCTTATTGTCAGAACCAAGATATTGACCCTCTCCTAGACTCAGTTCCCACTGTGATATCTTTTCTGACTAAAATTTTAATGAGGGACTATCATAAATAGCTCACTCAATACCATTAAGTTAGCTATTTCTCTAGTTCTAGGGCCCCAAATTGGCCTAGATGACCGACTGTCAAGGTTCTTCAGGGATATATTTAGGTTAAGACCTAAGAACCCCAAATATGAAGTAGTATGGAATCTCAGTATCGTTTTGAATTATTTGTGTAAACTATTTCCTAATGAAACCCTTAGTTTAGAACTAATAACCAAAAATTAAATTACCATAATAGCCCTTGCACACAGAATTCGAACCTTGTCTCTCATAAGTATACTGATAACATTTCTTGTAATCAGGATAATTATTAACATAAACATTCCAGAAATTATTAAAACCTTTGAACCTGGTAGATATCAACCCAATTTGATACTACCATCTTTTAAGGAGAATTTGTCTGTGTGTTCTGCTACTACCCTTTTGTTCTATCTAGATATTACAAAAAATACCTATAAGACAAGATTGTAAATCACCAATTATAACTATAAGAAAACCATATCGTGCCGCCACTACTGCAACTATTAGTAAGTGGATGAAACAAATTCTAACTAATAGTGGAATAAATACTCCCAAATTCACAAAAAAAAAAAAAAAAAAAACCTCTGAAATGGGTTTTAATATTGACGTTATAAGAATAAGCAGCTGGTTGGACTACAAATTCCTCAACTTTGCTTGCTTTTATTATGAGACCTAGATATATGAGATGAGATAGTTCATCATCATCATCAGCCTATTAATGTTCCCACTGCTGGGACACAGGCCTCCTCTCTATGAGGAGTGATTCTAAATTCTAGTGCTTTTGCACGAGCAGTGTTTTATATAGTCTCTGTAATATAGAACACACTGCTTCTTATTGTTGGTTGATTAAATTTAATGTTAATGGTAACTGTCTGATTAAAGTAATTAAGCTCATTATAAGATTATCATGACACAGGTTGTTGAGTTAGAGAAGATTTATGTTGTGTTACCTTTTATTTAAATAAATGTGTAATTAGTACCTAAGTAATGATAATCAGAATAGTATGTTAGGTTGCATTGTTCAATGATTATAAGATGTTGACTAGATTACCAACACAACTTTCTTATTTGAACATCTACAAGTACTAAATGAGGACGAGATTACGGAGCATAATTATATAGATCGGACTAACTTACCTAGTGACGTCCGATCCTTAATTATGTGAAGTAATCTCGTCCTCATTGTATCCCAACCCTTCCCAGAAGATCAGCCTACTTATATGTGTTTTAAAGTGTCTTATCTACACCCCTTTTTAAAGTTGTGTTGATTAATGTATCGGGACTACGATAGATAACCGTATCGGTCATCTTGAAGTCCCGATCATATGCTTTGAAAGAATGAGTTGACAGATGTCAGGACAGAGCGCGCCAAGACGGGACCACAGACAACATTTTCGTTTTGATGAAATCGATTCATCTTTAAAAAAATGTGATAGCGAGTTAGCAAGAAGTGCAAACTACAAGTACTAAATGAGGACGAGATTACTTCACATAATTAAGGATCGGACGTCACTAGGTAAGTTAGTCCGATCTATATAATTATGCACTTCGGTAATCTTCAATTTGACTGTCCACAGATGCAGTAAAGTTTGGTTTTTCAACGCATTGTAGTGCATTAATTGCGCACTTATGCACTCATGCATCAAAGGCATCCAGTGAGCTGGAGACAGATGTGGCGGGCCCGGCCGCACGAGCGGCGCCTCGCTCTCCGCCGCCTCCGCCGCCATCCCCTGGGGCTTCGGCCCGAACAAAACGTGCGCACATGCGCGCAGTTAATATAGACAATGTGTCTAAATAGTTATAGTAGTATTTATTAGACGTATTTAGCATTTGTTGTTAAAATACTGTGTTAAGATATTTTCTGTTAGTTATTGAGTCTGATTAGTTAACATTTAATCCTAAAGGGAAAAGTTTAAGGTATTGTTTATACTTTTATTATTTAGTAATGTGGGTATGTGCTATTATACAATTAAACCAGTCAGCTATTCATCTCCGTGTTTAATTGACGTCCCAGTGATAAGAAGTTTTGATGTGGGCGGGGTATCGATCGGCGCCGAATGAGTGCGCGACACAGAAACATGCCGTCCACGGAGAATATTATCAGTCGGACGCTGACACGTGATGCACACGCACATCCTTCTGTTGCTGGTGGCCGCCGCGGCGTGCGCTTTACCTCGCCCGCTCGGTCTTTCAGCTTCGCCATCAATGTCGCAGTTGCCTCACCGAATGGATCGTCAGCCAAGACCATTCCGCAGTGATTACATCAGGCGTCGTATGCTGATGCCAAACCCATTAGACACCCTCGGATATGATGAAGATAGCCCTCGCGCAGTTGTGCCTATCAAACAAGACTGGCTGAACAGGGAAATCGATCGTATTAACCAAATGAAAGACGATGAGGACAAAACTCCATTCGAAATTGCCATTGGTGAATTTTCTCATTGGATGTTCCGAGAACCTTACATGCCCCGACCATTTGGACCAACAAGGGCGGGGCAACCAGCTTATGGACCTGAGACCGTAATTCCCGTGCCAATTCGGCAGCGGAAGACATTTACTCCTACGCCTTCGGCACCAACGAACAAAGAAGAAAAGAACAAGACATTTGCACTGACGCCGCTAGATAAGGAATATTACGAACCCGAAGACAAAATTGTGACGCAAAAATCCAACGGGCCACATGAAGGCAGTGACTCGAAAACCCACCATAAAGCTGTAAACGTTATGGCCTTCCAACGACCTCGCCAGACCCGACAGAATCCTAACTTAGGTGGGACGAAGAACTTGGTCGCCGAAAACTTGTACCACTTCCGGACTGGACTCACTCAAGAGAACCCCGCGGGTACCGAAAAACCTCGCCACGTCAATGTGCTGGAGTCCACGACCGAGCCTGCAGACTCGATCTACGGTATAGCGCTCATCGCTGCAGTGGGCACGGCACTCGCCATGGCCATCATTGGATTCGCTTTCGGATGGTATACGCTCAGTAAAAAAGCTAAAGCCGCAGCAGACGTGGACTACCCTCCTTACGGAGTCACCGGACCTAACATAGACACTTCAGGCGACAAAAAACTGGCACATTCGGCCCAGATGTACCACTACCAGCATCAAAAACAACAAATTATAGCTATGGAAAGGAATGGTTGTGAGCACCGTAAGGGTTCCATGTCTGACCTTGAATCTGACGAGGAGAATGAGGAAGGAGATTACACCGTGTATGAATGCCCTGGTTTCGCCACGAAGGGAGAGATGGAAGTGAAGAACCCTCAGTTCTCCGAGGACCCGGTCCCGTCCACCCCCGGCAAGTTTGAGATAGTGAAGCCCCAGCCCAAGGATTAAGTGACG
The DNA here is from genome assembly GCA_941918905.2 of Xestia sexstrigata. Taxonomy (NCBI): domain Eukaryota; kingdom Metazoa; phylum Arthropoda; class Insecta; order Lepidoptera; family Noctuidae; genus Xestia; species Xestia sexstrigata. Next base: position 6,009,132 of record OW799220.2, on the reverse strand, counting down.
CCCGCGCACCTGTCGATCGATACCCATACTCTGCAATTTCTGGTGTTTATCTATATTATCTTGTTAGTGCATTTATAAAGTGGTTGAAAATAATAGCTATCTCTGTAGAAGGCAAAGTTGCCACATTATAAATGCACATTCCGGGTTTAACCCATTAAGGCTACAACGGTTTTTTTACACCCGGGTCACTTAATTTGATGTCTATGTATTTTTTAACTGACATGGTCAAACATTGTTAACACTGAAAACGGACTATTTACCATGTTTAATGTTTGTCACCATGATCACGGATAAACTGAAGTTATTGCGGGTATGTGTTTATGAGCAGACAAATCGGTCTACCCTCTTTCTTGTTCGTTTTTGCAATCGTTACTGCTATGATGTTTTCAGTGTTAATTTTTATTTTATTTTTGTTTTAACTTAACGCTTTGAGATTCCAAGTATTTTTCTGAGTCGATCGTAGCCCTCGAACATGCGGGGAGAGAGATATTGCGCGAGCGCAGATTTGGAGATACACCCAAAACCTCTTCTATTTGATTTCGGATTATTAAAAAACGATACTTTCGTTTTTTTATTAACAAGATGAAAAATGGTTTGTTCGAATTTCAATTTAGAAAAATCGACTTGTTCCTTTATGTATTAAGGGCTATGTTCACCGAAAAGATAACGGTCTGATAATCTAAAAACAGCTGTTTAAAACACATTTTCATGTTCACTAAAGCAAATCAACCGATTAAACACGCTAATCAACTGTTTTTTCTGACCGAGCTGGGAGAGGTTGTTTAAAGTCCCGGTTAGTAGTTAATCGGTGTATTTTGACGTTTTAAGTTTAAATTTTAAGGTTACATCCAGATATTATTGTGAGAATTTAACGTGCAGTCTGCTTTGAATTATATTTTGGAAGAGGATAACGTTTTGGACGAGTTTGAAACCGTTGAAAGACTTTTGCGAACTCCTCGTTTGTATTCCACCAGACGACACTACTTCACGGAGTTCGGTGCGTTTGTTTTTAATTACGCCTTGGTGCTTTCACGAATGACAATTTTTATTTCTTCATGCGTAAAATTAGCAATGCGCTTCTTATCCATTGTATTTTAAACGAACAAAACTTCAAACACAACAGATAATTTGATGGTTATTTATAACCATCAAATTATCTATATATTATATAATTTGATGGTTATAAAGAACTGTCATCTCAGGTATAATGCAACCATTTTAAGATGTTTCTCATTTGTATGGTTTTTTACGTGTTAGTTACCCACCCTTTTTGACTGTATTATAATCATTCGGTCTTTCATTCCTAAAACGCTCATTTACTTAACCGAGCTAGAATAAGTTGTAGTGAACACCAAAATTCCCACGTCATGTTTACACAACTGTTTACGTTTAGCGGGCCGATTACGAAACAGTCGGTTATTTTACTGTTGGTGAACATGGCCCTAAGTATACGCCAAATTAACGGCCTATTAAATAGAAAATAAAATCAGTGATTAAAATAAAAGCTCTTTTTTGTTGATTATTAAAATATATATTTTTTGTAAATAAAAAGTATATAGAATACTACATTTCTTAGAAAGGGTCTAAAGTACATTTACTTGAAAGATTGGTTTTACAGATGTTATTATTATTTACTTCATTAATTAAAACCCGGGTGTTTTTACGCCCATTGTAGTCATAGTGGTAAACAAATTCATTGTAGCCTTTAAGTGTTAACAAATATACTACTTGCAACATTTTCCACAGATTATTATATCATAAAATAACAGCTTTTTACGGAAGGTATATGGAAGTATACAGGATGTTTTATGGCGTGATGGCCAAATCCGAAACTATGAGAAATATCGAAAAATGCTCAAAGGAGTCTCGAGTCCGATTTTGATGAAAACTAAAACTGCATTATTATAATTATGCAACATTTAACGCTTTTTAATTAGGTTCACTGTCGCGTATACGAAAGTTTATAATCAGGCTGTTTTATGAGCATAAATGAGATGAAAATTTAATGAACAGCTCCACCACACATTATGTGTAATTTGTGGTGGGGCAGTTAATTAAACTTTACGCATTCACAACAATCTCATTAATTACAGTTTATTTCGTGATTTTTCTAATAGCACTGTAGTACTTGTAATAAATCGTCTTCTGACAGAATAATTAGTAGCAACTATACCTCAGTGCGAAACACGCCAGAGACCTTTTTGCTCAAGTTATAAACTAGTTATTTTCTCACTAGGTAAGCCGATAATGATTCACGATCGTTCGCTAAGCTGAAGCACTTATTTTTATCAGCTTTCAGCGCAATTACGAGATACCGGTTCTTTTATTTTCTGTTTTCTTTTATAGATACCGCAAACGAAAAGGGAAGCTACGTACAAATAAGTATAATTTAGACACACCAAACCTGAGTTCTACCCTAAGTGACCAACTCAACAGTTCACTGTCTATTCGAACCTTTTTCTATTGATACATAGATAGCTACTAAATGAGTGACTTTTAATTTTTTAATGAATTTCAAATGATTTTTATGGTTTTATCAATACATTAACATGCCGTAATAATGAGTGGTTAACATATTGATGAGGCGCTTTCAGGTGGTTCTGAGTTTGAAGTTTACGTATAGAATTTCTCACAACAGTAACTAAAATTAGATTCTGTAGTTCATAGCCGAGGTAGTCATGGCTTCGCTTGCGATTAATTTATAATTCATGTACAGGTACTACCGAGTTCACTGACGGTCGGCCACTTTTCATCCTAATGCCCGTAGTAATAAGGTTGAAAAGTGGTCGTTGTACATTGACGAAGGAAAATTTTGTGAAGCTTGTGTGTTTAGGTACGACGAAACGTTGGTGCATGACGTTGGAGACGTGTGGTCAATGTAAAATAATACAGGAAACTGCGTACTCCAACAGTATCATAATTATAAACAATATGTGCGTGTAAACAACCTCATCACGAAGCCGTCAACCAAGCATTCTGTACATCAAACTAAGTAACTTTACGCAAAAAATATTGCTGGGAAACGACTTTTTTTTTGGGGTGAAAAATCATGTTTTGTGGTAGAGCTCAATGTAACGCTCTCAAAACATTGTGCGGATAGAAGAATTGAATAGCACGGGGGTCGTGGAGGTGTTTAAAGTAAAATTCTTACAAAAACTTGTATAATTAAAAAAAATATACTTGTCATAAAGTTGAAACTTTGACCCCCAATAACTAGAAGGTTCCCAGGTATGGTGTACTACAAAAATATGATCGCAATGACGGGGAGAACAAGTGCCTTTCGGCTTCATTAAGAGGTTTTTACAACCTTTTATCAAAATCAAGAAAAATCACGAGTCGACCGACGTAACCCTAGGGGATCGACATAGCGGGAATGATTCAAATGATACTGTTAACATCCAAAACTTAAAGCTGTGATTGGCAAAAGGTTATGCAGAAGTAAAACGTAACTGTTCTTTAAATAAGTACTCGCATAAATTAATAAATGAATGTACCTCAAGGAATAGTGATTCTGGTGGAGATTTAGTTAGTTTAGAGAACTGACCTTGACGCTTCAATACGGAGTGAGGTCGTGACCTCATTATACTGTTCAACGTTTTTCTTAAATAAACTAGTCAGAATTTTGCAATGTTTTCAGTTTTGGAATTAAATAATATTCCACAAAAGACTTGTAAAGCCTTGAGATTTCAAAGTTTTCAAATAAGTCATTTAAGTTATAATACGTTTTATTGGTTGAAGTGAAGCGAGTGTAAGCAACTCTGAGTCACCCACACTTTCCACGGAACAGGTTTAAACTTCAGATTCAGGAGTTCAGATTAAAGGTAAGATAAAATGTAGTCTCCTTCTCGACATAAGCAGACAAGGTTTCAGAGTGGCCAATGCTCTTAATATATTAAATAACGTTTCACTTTACAACATACTATTAAAGCAGTGGAAATAACAGAGGTACCCTCAGGGGAGTACACACAGTACTATGTACATAATAAAGGGAGTACATTTGAACCATTAAGTAACGAGCCGACGGGTTCAGTGACTAGTTAATAGTCTCAAGTGCTGCCTTAGTGTTACTGTTAATGTTGTAAGTTCTAAACCGTTGCTACGCCGTAGCACACTCGTGTGCTACAGCGTAGCAATGGCGTAGCGGTCGCGCTACGTGAGCTACGTTGTCCAAATTGTCGTTGCTAAAGGTGACTCAGTATTGGACGAAAGTAATAAAAACCTATTTTTTTCATCTAACTTGTTGGCTGTTATTATAAAATCCAAATCTAAAATAAAAAAGTCGCATAAACATCTAACAATAAACTTTTTAAAATCTTGCGAACATTTTTCAATTCTATCATGTCATCCGAGAGTGCTGTGTCGTTTTCCCAGAGCAGTACTTGTTGGAAAATCCGGCTAAAAATCTCAGAATCTTAGGACATACATTATGCAACAAGTTTATTTTAGCAAAACAATCTCTTCAATCGCTATGCCTTCCTGTTTCTTGTATTAAAGTTTTTTAAATATTATGTAGTGTAGAGACAATGTTTTGTTTTAGCCAGGGCTTTTTGGGAAGTTAGTTTATTGCGAATATTAAGACAGACAACATAGCAACAACAAAAACACAGAGTAACACGGTTAGCATAGTTTTGTTTTGAATTAGTGTTTCATATACGATCATAGAGGGGAGCTTTTACACTTCGCAAAACATAAAGTTGAAAAAATAATAATCTCAGAAGTGTCAGTCACACGCTAAAGAGAAATCCTTTTTTTTAAACACATTCGCTGTAGAATGTTTCATTGAGCAGAACTAATCAAATTTGTAAGTGATTTTTAAACAAGGATATTAAAATTGCTTTTCTGGAGGCATCGTTTATTCTATGTTCATTGATAAAAGTAGAGAATGTTGCAAAACTCAAGTAGCTGTAGAAGTAACTTCAACATCTAACATGTGCCCGCGATTTATAAAAACAGACTTACATTTAAATGATTGCATTCTGCATCATCCTTCTAAACCCCCATAAAATTTACCGCAAAAACAAATAAACAGATAAAACAAAGTAACGTTAAGTCCGTGGAAGCGAATATTACAAGCGAAGAGCCGGAGAGTCCTGCTGTAAGTTATGTCTCCCTGAAACAATTTATGTACGTGAAAGAAACAGAATTATTCATAGCGAGGTGTGAAAAGATTGTGACGAAATGATGGTTTTTATGATTGTTTTACGATAAGTAGGATGAATAACCTATCATTTTTGGGTACATAATAAACCTGAGTGAATCAAAATTATAATTTGATTACACAATATTACTCTCCATGTAATATCTCTATCCACACACGCTGCGGGTGAAATTTGCGCATGGGAAGTAAAAAATATCCATCACTTTTTGTTTTAAAAAAGTTCAGCAACCTGTGTTTAGGTTTTTGTTTATAATTCAACATCTGTACTCCCCAGAGATGAAGGGGAAGGGGGTGTAACGAGAAAGAAAAAAGTTTAACCTACGAAGTTCAACTTATGGAAATGTGTTCCTTTTTTTCCAATTCGTAATGTTTCAAATACATACATGAAGGCGAAGTTAACATTACGCTTTATGACGTCAAAACGAGTTTCAGCTTACCGATGTTCCGGTGAATATAGTATCACATCACTGGTTCTGAGGAAAATCGATATAGCGAACGGAAACGAATTTTATTTTTAACCGGATTTGTATCCAAACTAAGGTTTACTCGCTCGAAAGATTTCATGTTACCAATTCCTCTTGATGTTTAATTTTGTTTTATTTTCTTGTCAAAGGCTGTAGAAAGATTATCATGGTTACTATATCACAAACATGTCAGTAAACGCTAAATATCAAGACTACCAGCCGGAAAATTGGGAGGCTCGCCATTATAGTGGCTTTTATTCGACCGTAACGGTTCTGAGCATAGTTTATTATCCCATAATGCATTACGTTTAGGTACAACGTTTTCCCAGTTTCGACGAGGTCCATTAATTTGCTAGATAGTTACAAGAGTTCCAAGTTAAAACATGCATCGTGCGTGTTATAGTGCAAAACTTGACTGTACTGTTACGTCGTACCCGTACCTACAATTACGGTAGTAGGTACCTACAAGTAGGTAGGTAGTAGTAAGTAGATAGGTAGGTCTCGAATGATGTAGGTACCTACTCTAAAGAAGATTCGAGGAAAAGAATTTAAAATCAAATATTACCTGACTCACATATTTTTCTCACTCAAAAACAAATGCCAAGCCAATTATTTATTATCAAAATAAATTATTTAATATCAAAATAAGGTTGATAATAAACTTGAAAGCTGACATATTTCCGACAAGGAAAAGAAAAGGAAAAAGACATGAATAATGAAATAAAAACGTAACATTCAAAGTGAAAAGGCGAGATGTCGAGGTGGCAAATAATGAGAAAGGTTATTCTGAAATCGTCTCGTGTAGAAAAAATATTTTACCCGTGTTTTTTCTTTTGTTACGTTAACCAAAATTGACGAAGATATGACGCTTTTAAAATTCTCAATACACCTAGGTATAATTTTTAGCTAGTTCTGACGTCACGAGCCCCCACTCCCGAATTTTAATGCGTTTTATCTTTGTCAATTTTCATTGATTCACAAAAACAAAAAATAAGTGTCCATAAATTTCCAATACTGTAAACTGACGGACTAAATAGATTTGCAATTTTTTGATACTGTCGTCATGCCTATTATAGCGAAAGGTTTTTTTAGCTTTTATGGCCTTTTCTTTCCTCGTACCTATTCCGTAATCATTGTTGAAAAATTAACTTAATTGAACTTTTTGCACGTTGCTGGTATAAGATTCATAGCAAAGATCTATCTATCAGTACCTATAATCATACTAGATATTGTTTGTAAGCACACGTAGACATAACAAACCAAAATAGTCACACGTCTTATAGTTTGTCGCCACGAAACAATTCGCGTATTTATCATAGGGCGCATAGACGAAATTACTTAGAATAATTCACTGAAGTCGTGTTTTTGTTACATTTGTGCTGAAAATCCTCGTCAGTTCTTTTTTAAGAGGTCAAATAGAGCAACCTAAACAAAGTAGAATTGAAGATTTATACTCTTAAACAATTTCGAAGGCCATTGAAATGGGAAAATAACTTCGAAAGAAAATTGATATTTACTAAGCAGCTTTGTTTTCAATAACTTGTTAGGGCTTAATAGTAACGTGATTATCATGTTCTTGTTTACAAATGGAGGTAAAATTAGGGTAAGTATCGAATATTATGTTAAAGGTCATTCCCTTGGCATTATTTATGTCAACACATACGAGTATATAACTCTAATATTGATAATGCCCTTTCCATTAAAACATTTTGCAAGGACAAAACATCAAACAAGCTAAAAGAACCCGGTTGAAGCAATGACGTAACTTTTGTTCAAGTGCTCGCAAATATTAGAAAACATGTCACCTACCGCAATTTGAAGAATACGCCTAGTAGGATCAACTGCTAGTGGTGTCAGTGTGGTACCAGCACTACCAGCGCATGCCGTGCCGTGCGAGCACTATTAATACATCATAGCACTTCATATGTAAGGATGCGTGGGATCCCGGAATACGTTACACGGGTCATCGCTAAATTACATCGTTGATCATATTGCAAGTGATTTATAGGTATTTCACGTGGATTTTATTCATTTTTCCTAAACATTCTTTACTGAATGTAGAATTGATAATAATCTGGATTGTGATAAGATACTTCTGTCGTATTAATCTTGGTCTTGGTCTTGGTCTTGCAGCAAGAGTCTCGCAAGTCTACTACTTAGACTAGACTACTTTCAAATACCTATTAGCCTATTGCTATGTAATAAACCAATCGGCACTGGGCCCGCGTGGTGGATTATAGCCCGTTCCCTTTCATTGAGAGGAGGCCGTGTCCCAGCAGTGGGAACATTATAGGCTGATGATGATGATGATGATATAATAAACACGTTAGTTTAGATCTTAGAACAACGTAACGTAGGTACATGTTGAGCTTAAATTGACACAGGCATAGTGTAGTAACCACCAAATTAATAAAATTAACTTGACAATAATTAAAAAAAATGACGCCATTTAGTACCTAAGCGTAATTACTAACTCTATGTAGGTACCTTTAATGATTTTCTGTACGTGTACTGGCTATTATTATCCCACCCGCTGTAGTGTATGGATTCGAGTGATTGTGAGAATGTATCTTTTAAAACTCATTCAATTTATACCTACTGCTGAGACATCTTCAAGGTCACTTAATTTTATCCTCTTGTGCCAACCCTACCATAAAAATAGGTAACAATTTTGTGTGCTTCTGTCCATACTCTGTGGCGGCGAATGCGGCGCTCAAACAGTGTCAAATGCTGTGATACACTTGTTGCACAGTCTTTGATACACCGCGGCGTTTTTGTCGGTAAATTACCAAATAAGTAGGTACGTAATGCACCGACCGACCAACGGTTTATTCGTTCGTCAAATTTTCCCAATCAACCATGAACCTTAATGATTTAGCGAAAAAGTTGAAAATATGTTAAAGAAATTTGGCAGATTGTAGTAACTTGATGTGCTGTACCATAACACGGCTGGCTTAAAAACTGCTACTAGTACTAGACCTACTCGACTCGCTGTTAGTTTTAAATTTTGCTGAATAGAAGGATAATATAAACTTTGAAACATAAGTACCTACATAATGATTACCAACCTACTAACGTTAGATCTGCACATTAGACTTATACAAGCATAACATAATACTATAGGTAAATATACCTACAAGGTATGAACTTTGCTAGAAAGTTATGCTACATACATTTTTATCACATGGGAAGATATTTGTAAGTAACAGGCTACCTACTTAATAAATAGTCGAAATATATAATAATCAATACAATATCTTTTAGTTTTATGACAATACGGTTTTGAAACTGGGGAACGTCTATCAAAATTGGGATTACATTTGTTAAAATAAATACTTATTGTACATTCCAGTTGCATAAGGGCGCGGCCGCTTGTGGGCGCATCAGCTGTTTCTTATCTGCGCCGGCGCTGGCCCAGCAAGTACTTGCGAAGTGTTGGGGCGTAAACAGGCTTAAGTTACGTATTTTTCGTATTGTTTTATCGTTATTTTGTTTGTTTGTGGTTCAGTTACTGTGTTGTGAGTGCCTTGTAATCAACATGTCTGTCAAAAGTGGAGAACTAGCCCCTAAATCCCCCCAAGAAGGTATGTTAAGGTTAAATATTCCAAAAGCAAGTTTTAATTGTAGTTTAAAAGATTTAAATGCCAAACGTAGCTCTGTCAAGGGTCGCATTACGAAGTATAGGAATTTTTTAAACGCGTTCCTTGAATGTGCATCTATTTCGCGAAGCGATTACTATGTGATTAATCAGAGATTCGAGCGGCTCCGCGAAATGCTTGCACACTTTGATGAATTGCAATTAGAGATAGAATTGTCAAATCAAGATAATTTGGAAGGTGAACTAGACATTAGGGAAGAAATGGAGTCCGACATTTCATTTCTTATCGCACAGACACAATGTTTACTTGAGAAACATGAAACTAAATTCAAATCTAATATATCCGAATGTGGCAAATCTGTGTCAAACTGTCATAATTCATGCGATCAAACCTGTCGTAATTCAGGTAATTACAATTCAATGGGTTTTAAATTACCAACTATTAAGGTTGCGAACTTTGACGGAACTTACTATAAATGGCTCGAATTTCGGGATACTTTCACTTCTCTTATCCACAACAATGACAGAATAGAACCAATTCATAAATTCTATTATTTAAATTCTTACCTTGAAGGAGAAGCTTCTCGTGTCATCAGTTTCATTTGGAGGTGAGTTCGGCTAACTATAAGGAAGCTTGGGATCTCCTCTGTGAGAGATATAATAATGAAAAACAGTTAATAAATAACCACTTGCATTCTTTGTTTAACATCCAACCAGTACATCGCGATTCCGCCAAAGGTTTACGATTTCTCATTGATCACGTTTCGAAGAATCTGCGCGCATTAAATACGCTGGGTGAAAAAACCGAATCCTGGGATTCGTTGGTTATATAGATGGTTGCGGCAAAACTCGACAGTCTCACTAGTGTCAAATGGGAGGAACATAAAAATAGTCTTAGTAAAAGGCCTTCTTTAAATGATTTCTTCCAGTTTTTGAAAGGCCGTTCGGATGTTCTAGAATCCCTACATATTAATAAGCCCGAACGACACGGCAATTATAAAGGTGATCAATCACACTCGTCATCATCTTCTCATAAATCTGAAAAGTCACACATAAAATCATTCGCAGTTTCAACCTCGACTGAATCCACTTCTGGGGCGTGTGTCCTGTGCAATGGCAGCCATCGCCTGTACGACTGCGCTTCTTTCTTGGGCAAGCCCGTTGATGAGCGGATAGCTGAAGTGTTGCGGTTAAAGTTGTGCCTCAACTGTCTACGCAAAGGTCATTCGGCTCGTCAATGCAGGTTGGGTCCTTGTTCTTCTTGTAAAGGGCGACACAATTCTTTGTTGCACAAAGAGCATTCTCAGGCTGTAAGTACCTCCGAATCACACGCAATCATAGCTACAACAGAAAGTGAGGTTGAGGGACTAGAGGGGGACTGCGACAATGTCATGAGTATGTCAGTTACATCTAATAACAATGTATTACTTTCAACTGCTTTAATAGATGTATTTAATCCAAACACAGCGACAGCGGGAGTCAAACTTCTCTAATAACAAATAAGGTTAAAAATGCATTAAAATTGACTCCTCAGCCCACCCGAGTTGACATTGTAGGTGTAGGTAATCAACCTCTTTCTAATTCTTTGCAACGTTGCGGTTTAAAGTTAAAATCAAAGCAAAACGATTTTGAAGCAAATATTTCATGCCTTGTGCTACCTAACATTTCAGGAAATTTGCCCAACAAAACATTTGATGCATCATTAATAAATTTGCCCAGCCACGTTAAATTAGCTGACCCTACATTCAATCAGAGAGCGCCTGTAGATATGCTCATAGGTGCCGATTTATTTTGGACTCTGATTGAGTCCGACAAATTAGTACTGGGACCAAACCAACCCATTGTTCTTAAATCCAAGCTAGGTTGGTTATTGACTGGTCCGTTTATATCCAACAGCAAATGCCTTGTCAACACTGAACAATGTCATCATCTTGTTTTAAATTCAAGTAAGGAAATTATCTCCAATGAATCATTAAATGATGAGTTAACAAAATTTTGGGCACTAGAGCAAGTTCCCTAAAAAAATAATCAGTTAACTGACGAAGAAATTGAGTGTGAAAACCATTTTGTAAAACATACCTACCGGGACGAAAATGGTCGTTTTCACGTCAGGTTGCCTCTTGTAACAGAACCGGATTGCTTAGGAAACTCCTTTAATTTAGCAAAACGACAATTTTCGTCCGTGACTCATCTATAGCGTTAGCTTGGCTAGGTACGAGGTACGACAAATTAAAAACCTTTGTAGCTAACAGGGTTGCAATGATTTTAGAGCTAACAAAAGACTCCGAATGGCGTCATGTTCCCACTCACCTCAACCCAAAAAAAAAAAAAAATTAGATATATGGTGGAATGGTCCTGACTTTTTAATTCAACATGAGTCTTTGTGGCCATCGTTTGATTCGAATAATAATAATATTCCCGAACTGCCTGAAGTTAAAGTCCATGTTAACACTATAAATGAAAATGAAAATAGTAAGCAATCATTGCTAGACTTTAATCGATATTCAAAATTAAAATTAATTCAGCGTGTGCTCAGTTACTTGCTTCGATTTATTTACAATTGCAGAAATGTGAACAACAAAAAAGTGGGTACCTTACAGCCTGATGAACTCTCTCTTTCCTTTCGAAAACTTGTATATTTGTCTCAAGCCGATAGTTTTGCTAAGGATATCAAAGTCCTTCGTACTAAAGGAGTTCTTAACTCCAAAAGTCAGTTGATTTCATTGAATCCGTTCTTAGATAGTGAAAACATATTAAGAGTCGGTGGACGCTTGACTCTGTCTTGCTATCCCTTTGATACACGCCATCAAATGTTGCTTCATGCCAAACATGGGTTTACTAAATTGTTATTTCAACAGGAACACCTGCGTCTTTTTCATGCTGGTCCACAGCTATTGCTTTACACCATTAGAGAATCCGTTTGGCCTATTGCTGGCAGAGACTTGGCTCGTACCACTGCGAGACAGTGTGTTAGGTGTAGAAGAGTTAGGGGTGAGACACCAAGTCCTCTTATGGGCTCATTACCTGAACAACGTGTAAATCCCGGTTATCCCTTTTGGCAGCGCAGCTGTCGATTTTGCCGGACCATATTTAATAACCGACAGGAAGGGAAGGGGATGTAAAATAACGAAATGTTATCTTTGTATATTCGTATGCCTTAATATAAGTGTGTTCATTTAGAGGCTGTCAGCAAGCTCTCAAAAGATGCCTTCATCTTGGCTTTGCGTCGATTTATCTCTCGCAGAGGAAAGCCTGTAGAATTCTTTTCCGATAACGGCCGTAATTTTGTCGCAGCCGCAAAGGAAGTGGGAGACTTCCTAACTTCTAGTGCTGATGACGTGAGGGAGTTTTCTTCCGGAGAAGGCATTAAGTTTAATTTTCAGCCTGCGTACTCCCCACACTTCGGAGGTCTAGTTGAGGCCTGCGTACGGTCAGCTAAACATCACTTAAAACGCATTTTGGGACAGACGCACCTAACGTTTGAAGAGCTGGCAACTCTATTTAGTCAAATCGAGGCGATCCTTAATAGTCGTCCCATTTGTCCTTTATCATCTAGTCCCGATGACCTACATCCTTTAACTCCAGGGCACTTTATAATAGGAAGACCATTGACGTCCTTACCATCACAAGATTTGGAGCAAACCGGCTTAACAAAACAGACAGATTTCTGCGGTTGGAGTCATTTCGTCAGCAGTTTTGGAAACGTTGGCAGCTGGAGTATGTGACTGATTTACAGCAATGGCACAAATGGCGTGTTCCTAGCATACCTATACAACCTGGAGACCTGGTCCTGTTAAAGGAAGAAAATGCTCCACCTATGCAATGGAAGTTGGGGCGAGTGGTTTGTCTGTTTCCAGGCAAAGATGGAGTAGCACGCGTGGCAGAGGTGAAGACTAGCACTGGCACTTACCGACGAGGTATCAAGTACCTGTGCCCGTTGCTGGAGCCAGCAGCAGTTCCCACTTTGAAAGCAGCAGCTTCCAAGGCCCCGGAGGATGTTCCGGCGCATCACTAGCTCCGGAGGGAGGGCGCGCGGGACGCGGTATACCTGCCTCCGACACTTACCATCAACCGCCTTAGCGAGCATACGCGTTCGCATCCATACATTTTTTCATATACCTTCGGCCGCGGTCTTCATTGTAGAATTTTGATTATAGTTTTTAATTTGGAGTCAGATCGTTTCAATCACGAATCATCAACCACCCATCCCCGTAAGGAACAGAAACCAAATACCTACTATAACGCCCAAATCTCAGTTTGACTTAGTAGTCTTGCAGGCTTAGTCTTGTTCTTGCTCAAGTCTTGCAGGGTTCAGTCTTGGTCTTGGTCTTCCTACAATAAGTCGGTCTTGGTCTTGGTCTTGGTCTTGCAAAAATGCAAGAACAAGACCAAGACTGCAAGACCAAGACCGATTTTGGGCAACACTATAGCATTGCAACAGTGATTTAAGCAAATGCTTGTAATGCGGAAATTATGCAGGTGTTCAAACAACGTTAGTTAGGAAACTCAGTGTGTCTATTATCTCGCTTTAAACATTCTGAAGCTTGGTGCAAGAACGGTGTGCACTTACGAGAGGATTAGGTTTTGTTAGACGGATAAGTATTCTCTTGAAGTCTTATACAGGATGATTTTTTTATCACTTTCCGAAAAAATTGCGTATAAAATGTGAACGGAGTAGAAGCCAAAGGCATACTTAGTTTCTTTTTTTTTTTCGAAAAAAAATAACTCAAAAAAAAATTAGAAATTCAAATCATACGCGTATTGCGTATGATTTGAATATTAATTTGCGTATTCTAAGCTGTGGAAAAAAGCGAAAAAATACTATAAAAATAAGCTTCTACTCTGTTCACCTAATATACCCACTTTTTTTGGAAAGTGATAAAAATGTCATCCGGTATTACAAACTAATACGGAAACTACACGGAGTTGCTCTAAGCCGTTTCTTAACGGCAGGGGCACCTGAACTTCTGTTCTCACAGGACAGAAGCTCTGTGTTGTGTAGAAATAAAAATAAAGAGACGATAGCTGCAGCTGAACCCGCTGAACAATCAATTGCTCTGATGACATCTATTGCAGACGAAGGCTTTACACTGTTTATGAATGTTAACGAATAACCGCCAGAGTAATGGGTAGAATGCATTTATGACAGTACCTATTATGTGTCAATAAGATCATTGATTGACAAATAATTTTTAATGTCTCCACCGTCTATTGTTAACCCAACCTAAGTTTTAAGTATTGCACCTACTTTGATTAATAGAGACCTGAAGTTGTAGTGGTATTTACCACTTTTACTGCCAAATTAAGATGGCCCTTTATGTAGGTACACAGAAGACAACGAGACTATATTTCCAACAGGTGGAGTGAGTAGGACCTTAGATTTTTGTTTGTGGCTTCGTTCTATGAGCTAGACTAACTTCTAATATCATAAATTAATTTCATCGTTGAAACCTATTAGGTTTTAGCGAAGTTAGCTCAGCTGGCTAGGTGAGCTAGGGCTAGGTAACTTGTACTTTTAACAGTTATGAGTTTCAACGTAACTACTAGTGGCTACTAGTAGTTACGTTGAAACTAATAACTGTTAAAAGCACAAGTTAGTCGTGCCATACACTTGTAGCCGATTAACTGATTTCCGACTTACTATCAACAGTTTGAAAGAAAGCCACTGTAATTTTTTTTTCACGTATAGGGTTTGTTGGCTAGTAAATCTAAATTTAGCTAAACGCATCATTGTCAAGCTAAACCTGCCTAACGAACATAACCTTAATAAGTAAATCAACTATCTGGTGGCCACGACATAAGCCTCGTTGCTTAGTGTGGCACTAGATGGCGGTGTGTGTAATGTCCAGCGATATTTATTTATTTTATTTATAATTAAAGAAGTTGACAAATAACGCGTTTGGATACGCGCGGATATACGTTAAGTGTATCCGAACACATTGATAACCTTAGTTAATGTTTTTTAAGAATATAATTAAATATTAAGGTATTATTATCAAGATAATTTTCATGATAATTATCACTTTGTACCCTGCCGACTAGTATACCGCGTCTCATTACCTACATGAACTAAGTCAGCTGCAGCAATTAAGTTTTGATTAGTTGTTTAGCTTAAGAATGACAACTTGATTGACGTTAACGCGTTTGCGGTTGAAATACGTGTAAATTAATGTGTAACTTGACATACTAATCACACTCAAGGGAAAGGACTATCCAACAGGCCCCGAGTGGTCCGCGTTGGGCGCTGAAGCAGCTGGACCGGGAGCTCCTCCTGGAAGCCTCGATCGTGCAGGCCTGGGTGACATCACCGGACAGGCCTGCCGACATTAACAGTGAGGCAGGGTGGTTCCAGGAGGCCATGTCCGACATCTGTGACGTGGCAATGCCCCGAGTCCGGCCAGGAAGCGCCCGGCGTCAGGTGTACTGGTGGTCGCGAGAGTTGACGTCTCTGCGCGAAGCGTGCGTAGTCCGCGACACCTGTACGCCAGGCATCGCAGGCTCCGCATCCGCCCACCGGATGTGGCAGCCATTGAGGCGGAGCTATATGAGGGGTACAGAGCGGCGAAGACCGCCCTCCGCGAGGCTGTCCTGCGGGCCAGGGATCTGGCCCGCGAGGAGATGCTGGGGACTCTCGACAGAAATCCGTGGGGGCGCCCTTACAAGTGCGGGATAAACTCCGCACCTGGGCCCCCCCACTGACGCAGTCTCCGGCCTGAGCTCATGGAGGACGTAGTGAGCACTCTGTTCCCTACGCGGGGGGAACATCCCCCCCCACCTATGGCTCCACCACCTGTGGTGCTGGAAGCGGACCATCAGGACGACGACGACGACACTCCGGAAGTGACTGGGGTAGACCTGAGAGTGGCGGTACGCAGGCTCAGTGCCAAAAATACCGCCCCGGGACCCGACGGCTTGCCTGGCAAAGCCTGGGTCCTGGCCTCGGAGGCTCCGACTGGAGGGGCTCCTAAGCGCATGCCTGGAGAGGGGCCAGTTCCCACTTCGTTGGAAGACGGGGAAGCTGGTCCTCATTCGGAAGCCGGGGCGCCCTGCGGACTCTAGCAGCGGCGGTTTGCAATGACTCTTTCAAAGAGCTTGCCCACCTCGTCGAGCAACACTATGGGCCGGTATGCGGACGGAGAGTCCGCAGGGCGCCCCGGCTTCTGAATGAGGACCAGCTTCCCCGTCTTCCAACGAAGCGGGAACTGGCCTCTCTCCAAGCATGCGCTTAGGAGCCCCTCCAGTCGGGGCCCGAGAGCCTCCGAGGCCAGGACCCAGGCTTTGCCAGGCAAGCCGTCGGGTCCCGGGGCGGTATTTTTGGCACTGAGCCTGCGTACCGCCACTCTCAGGTCTACCCCAGTCACTACCGGAGTGTCGTCGTCATCGTCCTGGTGATCCGCTTCCAGCACCGCAGGCGGCGGAGCCATAGGCGGGGGGGGATGTTCCCCCTGCGTAGGGAACAGAGTGCTCACTACGTCCTCCACGAGCTCAGGCCGGAGACTCTGCGTCAGTGGGGGGGCCCAGGTGCGGAGTTTATCCCGCACCATCTTGTAAGGGCGCCCCCACGGATCTCTGTCGAGAGTCCCCAGCAATTCCTCGCGGGCCTGATCCCTGGCCCGCAGGACAGCTTCGCGGAGGGCGGTCTTCGCCGCTCTGTACCCCTCATATAGCTCCGCCTCAATGGCTGCCGCATCCGGTGGGCGGATGCGGAGCCTGCGATGCCTGGCGTACAGGTGCCGCGCAGCCACGCACGCCTCACGCAGAGACGTCAGTTCTCGCGACCACCAGTACACCTGACGCCGGGCGCTTCCTGGCCGGACTCGGGGCATTGCCACGTCACATATGTCGGACATGGCCTCCTGGAACCACCCTGCCTCATTGTTAATGTCGGCAGGCCTGTCTGGTGATGTCACCCAGGCCTGCACGATCGAGGCTTCCAGGAGGAGCTCCCGGTCCAGCTGCTTCAGCGCCCAGCGCGGACCACTCGGGGCCTGTTGGACCTCCGGTCGATCCTCACAATGGAAACACCCGGGCGTTTCCTCCCGCCCGATTCGGTGCAGGAACCTCCCGAAACAACCGTGTCCGGTGAGGACCTGCGTCAGGCGGAAGGTGAGGACGCCGTGGCGTCTCTCAAGCCACTCCTCAAAGAGGGGACTTACCGCCACAATCCGGCACTCCGGCAGGAGGCGTTTGGCCCCCTAAGGTTGGGCAGGAGCCGCTTGAAGGCAGCCCCGGTCCGTTCCAGTTTGGGGGCCAGACGTCGGAAATGCTCCACGAAGTTCCATCGGCTGTCGAGGAGTCCCAGGTACTTCAGCGTCGACTCGACGCCGATGGATACCCCTCCTACCGTCAGTGACGATCCCGGAGGTGGCGCATTCCGAGGCCCATGAAAGCACATGGCCTCGGACTTGTGCAATGCCACCTCGAGACCCAGTTGCCGGATCCTCTCGACGACTATCGCAACCCCGCGTGTCATTATTTCGGCCGCCGCCTCGTGCGACCCCGCTTGTGCCAGCACCAGCGTGTCGTCTGCATAGCAGACCACGCTGACGCCGCTAGGGAGGTCGGCGCACAGTACCAAGTCGTACCCGATGTTCCACAAGGAAGGCCCTAGAACCGATCCCTGTGGAACACCGCACGACATCTCTCGCCGGTTCCATTGTCCGCTGTGACCGGGGTAGATAACGGCTCTATCCGTTAGGTAGTTAGTAGTAGAGTTAGGTAGGGTCGCACGAGGCGGCGGCCGAAATAATGACACGCGGGGTTGCGATAGTCGTCGAGAGGATCCGGCAACTGGGTCTCGAGGTGGCATTGCACAAGTCCGAGGCCATGTGCTTTCATGGGCCTCGGAATGCGCCACCTCCGGGATCCTCACTGACGGTAGGAGGGGTATCCATCGGCGTCGAGTCGACGCTGAAGTACCTGGGACTCGTCCTCGACAGCCGATGGAACTTCGTGGAGCATTTCCGACGTTTGGCCCCCAAACTGGAACGGACCGGGGCTGCCTTCAGGCGGCTCCTGCCCAACCTTGGGGGGCCAAACGCCTCCTGCCGGAGGCTCTACGCGGGAGTCGTGCGGTCCATGGCCCTTCACGGGGCCCCGGTGTGGGCGCGTTCCTTGAGGCTGCGTGCAGCCCACTACCTGAACGCGCCCCAAAAGGTGGTAGCTGTAAGGCTGGCCCGTGGGTACCGCACGATCTCCCGTGAGGCGGCGTGCCTCCTTGCCGGATTGCCGCCATGGGATCTGGAGGCGATAGTCCTCGCGCGCCTACATGAATGGCGCGCGGAGGTGCTACGCCGGGGGGAAACCCCGCTGCCGCGACAAATTGTCGCTCAGCGGACAGACTTCCGGCGTGATCTCATGGCGACATGGAGAGAGCGACTGTCGCAACCCCGTGCAGGGCACGCCACAATAGTGGCGGTAAGTCCCCTCTTTGAGGAGTGGCTTGAGAGACGCCACGGCGTCCTCACCTTCCGCCTGACGCAGGTCCTCACCGGACACGGTGTTTTCGGGAGGTTCCTGCACCGAATCGGGCGGGAGGAAACGCCCGGGTGTTTCCACTGCGAGGATCGACCGGAGGACACGGTGGAGCACACGGTGGAGGAGTGCCCCGCGTGGGCGGAGCACCGCCGTGTCCTCGAAGCGGCGATTGGCGGCGGCGACCTCTCGCGTCCGGCCCTGGTGCAAGCCATGGTCCGGAGCGAGACGGAATGGGACGCCGTCACCTCCTTCTGCGAAGCAGTAATGCTAGAGAAGGAGGTGGCGGAACGTGAGAGGGAGAGAACCTCACAGCGTCCCGGCCGCCGCGGGAGACGCCCCGGGCGTCAGGGGCCACCACGTGGCCCCCGGCCACCACGTGGCCCCCGGCCACCGTAGGCGCGGGCCTGTGGACGGTGGGCTATGGGCTAGCTCGCCGTCCGTCCGTCTCATGACGACAGGCCGTGTCGACGGCGCGTTCGTGTTCCACGCGCGCCTCAAAGAGAGTCAGCAAAAAGGAAGGGGTCCGCAAGGACCGATGCCTGCCGGGGTTGCGGGACTGTTCGAAAGAGATACCGTGGCCCCGGAACACAAAGGGCGATGAAGGAACATGGATGGGTTTTAGTCAGTAAAAGTCTGACACTCCCTCCCGCTCCGCCCAGAGCGGGAGAAGTCATTTGATGATTTCCCATCCGAAAAAAAAAAAAAAAAAAAAAATAGGCCTAAACAGCACAGTTTTTTATTTCTTTTCCAATCCATTTAGTAATCTAATCACGTTAATCACGTGAGGAAAACCTCGTTTATTTCCACTATTCAATCTGTTAATCACTCAGTGGCTGCTGTCCAGTCAATTATACCATGAATAAAGCGCGGTTGTAGCTTCCATGACGAGGGTACATGTTGTCGGTCCACTCATTATAGAACGTAAGTAATAAAGGGAAAATGGTAAACTAGATTGTGTTATAAGGAAACTAATATTTCTAAATGGCTCTCTAGTAGTTTTGATAGGCGACTTGGTTTGAACGCAATGTTCGTGAGCACTGTTAAAATAAATATTACATTTCATTCTGGGTTTTAAATTTGTGTTCTCCGAATATATGAAATGGTTTTGGTGCTCAGCTTAAACGTTGAGATTTAAGGTCTCTTTATCAAAGTTAAATATAATTACAGAGAAAGATATAATTCTGAGAATTCATGATGAAACATTATTTCAACCTAGACATTTAATTACGATAATTTTATGTACAAGAAATCCAGTGTACTAAGTTGTTTGAATATAATTTGAAACAATACACAGAAACAGACCAGAAAACCGAAACATGATTCATGTATACGGAGCCCATACAGTGCAAAAGGCTAACAAACATAGGTATCATATTTTATTACATGAATCCTCTCCACTTCAGCAAATATTATGCTTACAATAATACTTGGTACGGTTCAGCGGTCAAAGGTCCTTCTTGGATTACTCAGGCAATCCTTTTACCACAACTACTACATCCGAAAATAATTGTTACTCTTTTGTTTATTATAACAATTATTTACATGAACTAAACCCGGTTGAGTTAGTTATTTTCTTGTTCTTGTGCACTGGGAAGGATAAACAAAGTTGTTGGTTATTTCTTCGGAAAATAATTTACCAAAAATATATTTGGTTTTTACTATTGTTGGGCGTGAAAGTTCAATTCGACACACAATCGTTACACAACCCAATTACCCTGTCATATAAAAATACGAGGTAACACATAAACAACGGGATATCATCACAGTTAAGCGACGCAAACCTCGCCTCCACGTTTACTCACATTCGTACTGCGAATGGTATGAACAAGGACGCGTGAAAGTGTTAGATATGACGAGATGTTACTGACGTTAGAGCTCTGGAAAAGAAAAGAGCGATTTTACAGGTCCTTTGACAAAAACAATTTCAATGGGATGGATCCTTCGTCGCTTTGAAGTCTTGTAGCATTCTCATTTAAAGGTTCACACTTTTAAGGGATCGAAACTCTGGAAATAAATTTGGTGTATCTGCATCGGCTTCTTACAAAATAGTAAATCGGAAATATGGACAGTTAAGCTTTTTTGTATTAAAATGCAGTGTAAAATCGCTTTATAAATAAAAAAAAAAAATCCCATGTAATATGGGGCGAGCTCCTAGACCAATGACGCAGCCCGTGATACACAGTGGCGTGATGGTGGTAATATACTGTGGCGTATATTCTTATTTAAACTTCAATATATTGCTCTCTCACGTTCACACCGTTATTGCTTCTTCGTACATTTACCTGCAAGTTTTATGGAGACATCTTATTTATGGCAACCCTTCGCGACTTTCCGCGGTTAACGTTTATCTCCTGAACTCAGGTACAATTTAACTCTAACCTGGAGCCATTCTTCCTTGTCCTTTGTAGAAAGCTATTTCGTATTTTTGAGAACTATATTAATCAGAACGTTGAACGTACGTAGATCATATGCTGCTTCAACAGGTCGGTAATGTTCGGGATTGTTCGGGCCGGGTTCGATCGTCACGCTCGCCATGAATTTTTTATTCGTTTTTTTGGTTTACCCGCGCCTATAAATGTTTTCACATCAAAACATCTTACTTAAAATAAAACCGACTTAAAAAAAATAAAAACAAAAAAACACTCAAAAACACAAAAAAAAACAAACAAAAAGAAAAACACAAATAAGTGAAAAATAACTTTAGCTTCAGAAGCCGGTGACAAAAACACCAAATGAATCAAACAAAGGTCAAGCTTCAGAAGTCGGTGACAAAAACACTAAATCAATCAAATAAAGATCAGGTTTTTTTTGTGTTTCTTTTTTGAAGTCGGTTTTATTTATTGCAAAAAAGTTTTTTATTTATTTTTCCATTTTTAGTTGTTCCCAAACAAGTCGCCATGAATTAATTTTACATTGTTAACAAATACATATCATGGTAATAGGCTTATCCCCAATAAATGGAACTTGGCATTTATTTATTTAACTAATTAGACCGGTTGTATTTAAACCAATTACTGTATAACTAAAACAAGAACTAAAAAAAGAGTAAGAGATAACATAGAATGAAAATAATTCCAAAATAACAAAGTAAAGGTTCACACATTCATAAATTCCTCTCACAATACTTCTGACATGCCAATAAAATCTTTGCCCATCCATCCGCAAACATACCTAACTTTCGAAATCTGGGTGTATTATACACATCTGCGTACCCCCTTAGGGGTGGTACAGGCGTGATGTTACGTCACGATGTTGTATGAACAATAAACATAAAAGCGATTGCAGTAATCACGACAGATTTGCAGTCTATTTTTGAAGAGTTCCATTGTATATCTCCGAAGATCAGCATCAATTCGTCACCAAATTTAAATGGGACCACCTCAGGAGTATACTCTTTCAAACAAAAAAGAATTTTGAGAATCGGTCCACAAATAGTGGAGAAATCGGGTAACATACATAAAAACAAAAAAACATACACACGAACATTATTATAACCTCCTCCTTTTTTGAAGTTTGTTTTTATAAGTGTCAACCACGCAAATTAGAGTAGTTCCTGAACGAAGCTTCAATAAAAAGAAAACTTCTGCGAATGGGGCCACTTTAAATACGTTCTATCCTCCAAAATTTTCTGTTCCATTTACTTGAATGGTTTGTTCGGGTAACGTCGCAGAGAAAAATGTGCTCAAGTTTCAGCATTGAACTGCGGCAGAATGCGTCTGTACAACTCATATGTTCCTGAATATTGATAAAATAAAATTAAAACCCAAAAGGTAGACCCTTTCGTTATGAGGATTTTTTTATATTCATAAACCTGTCCTTCGAGATTTGAAACGTCTTTTGTTATTTTCTTCAAACTACTAGCATTTGCTCTTTTTACAGTTCTGTTACCATATGGCAAAAATTAAACACCTAAAGACCTATATAAATCTATGCCAGCCGTTCAATACAAAGGCAAGAACAACATCTCAGTTTAAATGTCTTCGTCATGCGACGGATCCTATCAAAATTCCTGTAACATAACATCGAAACACAGCTTCCAGGAACTAAAATCAGTTTGAAGCCGACTATTAGTTGAAAATATTTTATGTTTAACGCAACGCTGTCCACTATCACGGACGTGCTTCAGAAACTGCGCATTTTTACATATCTACCGCACATATTATGGTTTTTAATTACTGCTAGGTATTGTTCAGAAAATAGCACTCCGCAATAGCGCTGCAATGTGACGATTTTTTGTTTCGCAGGAGTGTAACAACGGATTTGATTTTCAGGTTTAACAATCATCATCATCATCATTCACAAGCCTCCTCTCTATGAAAGGGAATGGGCTATAATCCACCACGCGGGCTCAGAACGGATTGGTAGATGGCCTATGTCTTCGAATTTTTGGTTCTGGGTCATACATACGGGTCATACATTTCCTCACGATGTTTTGCCGACGGTTTAACAATAATTTAATATATTGTTTTGACACAATTTGGTAACTTCCCTAAAAACATAAGGACAATCTCACCAAAGGCAAAAAATTTCAGAGCGAGCCTCTAACATAATATTGTACATGAAATAATAAAGTTATGAAGGTAAGAAAAACCCTAAAAAAACCCTAATAAAACTTGTGCTGTTTCGTTTTCAGCCAATCTCTCACGGACCCCACTGAACTTCGTCACGTAGCCAAATTATTTTGATACGAAATCTCTGATATCGCGGAGCTAAAGTTTATATCTTGAAAAAAGACGAGCCAAATGATGATCCTATTAAACTTGACACCTTAGAACAATGACGAGGGTCAAAAGACTGGGCTGGAAGATTAAAGGACTTTAAAGAAACAAATGAGGCGGACGTTTATGACGAGTAACGCAAGGGACATCTTTTATATGGCTTCATTTATGTCTTTGTCTGTCGTGTCTTTTTGCCATTATTTTTTCTGCAATACTTTTTTTATTGAAAACGTTCACTAACGGGTAATTGTCTGCCTTGTTACAGGCTGACGACTGGTGACGCGGCGTCTGCTATCCGTGCTTAGCGTCAAAAAAATGTTGCACTAATAAAGCTTCTAAAAGTTTATAGTTTTGGCCACATATACACACAATCAATCATAGTCATTTATTCATAAACAAGTAATTTGTATCTGAATTTAAACACAAAATTTACACAATTATAGTAGACACATTACAATAAATAACATTTGAATTTCATAGATTCAAAGAACAATAATTAAAAAAAAAACATCAACAATTTAAAGATAATAAGTTCACGTTTCATCAATATTTCGACATGTAAATGAAACAATCAATGAATAACTTCCGTACACATACTTTTATTTGTAACTAAAACAATGTGAATGCGATTCTTTTAAAAGTTTCATGAGCAGCGTAACGTTTATTAATTCTTAGACGGAGTTCCTAAGTAAAGAATAGTGTCTCGAGTTTGCGGACATCAAACAGCCGAGGTGGCTCGCTTCCACGACACCGGAACATAAATATATCCCACAATACATCCTAGTTTGACCCATCAGTTCAACTTTATACCTCATTCCACCTTCAGACACTTTTCTTCATATAGATAACATTAAACATTCTTGACATTTTCTTCTATCCAGTTTTCTGGACTTGGTAAATCAAAATTTGTTACCCTAGTTTTACTTGTGACAGTAACTTATTTAAGGAACAAGATAGTATAATGTTCCTTAAATAAGCCTATTCGGTTATGTTATTTTTACCTACAATGGGTTTTGTATCCCACAGACGTGACGGGAATAGTAATCACCTCTCACAAACTTTCATAATTCATTATGCATAATTGCTTACATTTGGCCACAAAAGTGATCTTGATTTTTATTTTATGACCAAATTCGGCATCATTTCTTTATATTGAAACATCTTTAGCATGTTATACCCAGCAATATCCGATACAGAAACGTTCATTTAATATATAAGTAGTACCTAGATAAAAATATGTTGGCAGGAACACTTTACTTCGAACCGAACGTTCACGTAATAAAATGTTCCCTAGTTATATTTATTGTAACAACGTGATACGAACAACAATAGAGTTACAAATCGTTTCTTTATTTTTATAAGTGTGTTCCAGAAAGTAATTTCTGCTTTTGTGGGTAACACAAAAGCAGAAATTACTTTTAAAAGCAGTTTTCATAATGTTTTTACTGTTTTCGGCAATTATATTAAAGTAAAGTACCTTAGAAATAATACGTAAGTAGAAGTAAATTGCGTATTACGTCAGAAAACAGAGCCTCATGAGAATAGTGTCAAGTACCCACCGCCGTGGAACACGATTGTCCAGGTTTAGCTGCATTTATTTTTTGTTCGTTCACAGCTTTATTGGCTTCTGTTTGTTTACACTTGATCTTGCCTAATCAAAATAAAAAATAAAAAAAATGTTGTTTAATTGTGTAAACGTAAATTGTTGATCTAATCTTTTACTCTGGACGCTCTTAGTGTGCACGTCTTTCTACATCGTTCTCACATATATGTATAATCTCAAAATTAAAGATGTAACCAAGATTTTGTAACAATATTTTGATTTTAAAAGAGTGTCCATGGAGTTTCTTGCCCGTTCTTCTCCATAGAGATCTACGCTAGGGAATGGGCATCTACAGTACTTTCTCAAGTTATTATGCCTTGTGACTGGGACTGTAGCTTTGATTTTCTTTTTTGTATTTTTGACATTCAAAAGTGCCGTAATGGTCTAATTGAAATAAATGCTTTGAGTTTGAGTTTGAGTTTGCCGCTATTGAAGGCACCAGCTGAATATTTTTTTAACTGGCTTTGTAAGATTTTCTGTTAATTAAGGTAAAACTAATAATATTGTTTTTTCTAGTCCTAAAAGACAAAGACACCTCAACACAATTTTATTATTGCACTAACATGAAGTAATTCTTACAAGTTCACCTCTACTTAACCCTTTGAGGATTACAGGCGTGCACGTGTAACGTTTATCATATTTCTTAAACAAAAAAGTAATTCATGTAATAGGCTAGTTTCCACCACAGTAGTTAGATGAAAAATAATGGACACGTATTTTTTGTTTTTGTGAGTCAATAAATATTGACAAAGATAAAACGCATCAAAACTCAAGATTGGGGGCTCGTGACGTCAGAACGGACTAAAAATTATACCACGGCGGCGGCGGCGTGACATTTTGAGAATTTTAAAAACGTCGTATCTTCGGCAATTTTGGTTTTACGTAACAAAAGAAAAAATACGGGTCAAATATGTTTTGAAAATCTTTTTTTTGTCACCTACCCTATTCATGCTAATTCCTAAAACGCAATTAAACATTCTCCGAAGTGATTTCTTTATTTTTTCCGTATCAAAGACCCTTTATAAATAACAGCTACTATCTCTTACAAATTAACTTGACCTGATTGAAATACTAGAACGATTTTACCTCGAGCTTATTTTTCCAAACGAGATGATTTTTTATTATTATTTATTTATCTCGTTCTGATTTTTCTATTGGTGCGTGAATCGGACGGCGAAGAATTTCGTCAGTTGACTGGTCAAGTACGGACCGTGAAATCAATTAAATATACCCTTCAGATTTTTCAGCCCCAGACATCTTACTTCTTACTCATCATCATCTGCCTAGCTTTTTCCCAACTATGTTGGGGTCGGCTTCCAGTCTAACTGGATGCAGCAGAATACCAGTATTTTACATGGAGCGACTGCCTATCAGACCTCCACAACCCAATTAGTACTGGCAGGGTTATCTTGCTTCTTACTATCCTACTAATATTATAAATGCGAAAGTTTGTGAGGAGATACGGTTCTTAAACAGAAATTAAGAACCGTAAAGCTGTTAATGATAATAATAAAACAAAATGCGTTTTAAATTTAGTTTATCACAAAACATTACTCAGGTGAAGGCATTATATGAAGTAGGGACAACGTTATTCTCCAATTTACTTTTAATTTACTTGTCTCAGTGAATCATCACGTACAATAATAAAGGTATTGCTAATTTCCCTCACTCGAAGTCCAGGCCATGTGTTCTAGGCCTCACAGTATAAATCATCGCTTGTATTTATTCAATCGTTCCATTTATCTGTGCCGAGCGTAAGAGGACGTAGTGCACAATTTGTGCGCACATAACATTTTACAGCCGCGCTCGTCGACAGTTTTACTGGAATATTCTATTTCACAGGATCGGGATTTTTATTTCTATTGAAAATCTCTTTTGTGTGGCAAACTGTATTATTCACAAGCCAAACATGGATTGTTTATCGAAATTAAAGTTATTCGGGATTATGATGTGTAATTCAACATTAGCTAAAATAAAGCGGGTGAATATTGACGTAAAAAACATTTCCGTGAGTGAAGACACAACTTAACATCACGCCTGTAATCCCCGAAGGGATAGGCAGAGATGTACCTTATTGTACACCCACATTTCGGCAGTATGTTTAAATCCTATGGATTAGGGAGCAAGCGGAGAAATTCCTGATGAAATAACCCAAAAACAATGCCCGACCTGGGAATCGAACCCAGGACCTCATGCTCAGCAGTCGCGCTTGCGACTGCTGAACCAACGAGGCAGTCAAGCATTACAACTCAAATAGATTGTTGACCATTTGACTGACTTTGCATATCCCATAAAACACGTATATACACGTTTCCCTCAACCATAACCATAACCATGACGTGAATTATCAATTAGCTCATTCAAAAAATTTAACCTCTATTTTATTCAAAAGAATACTGGAAAAAATATTTAACTCGCAATTTGTAATAATGTATCATGTTAAAAAAATCTGTTGTCGGTCGTTGGAACTGACAATTGAAATCCCAATGAAACATGGTGTCAGATTCACAGCTACGCTACAGCTTCAATGTGTCCTATTTTAAAATGAATATTAGTTAAATTACTCTTCTGAAAGTTAATTAATAATCATCCTTTTCAATAATGATTCCAGTATCAACGCATAAAATTAAGTATTTTACAAATTATTAATCGTCAAGCTCGTGGCGCCACATAAAACCGTACACATTATTAGCTCGGTTCATGGTTTATAACGTACGTTGCATAATGCGATGTACCAGTCGATATAGTACCCTAGTTTGGTCTACAGCGGGCACAACCGGCAGCTTCAATGTGGCTGTTGGCTTGCACCAAGGGTCAGCTCTAAGCCCCTACCACTTCCTGGTGATAATGGACGCACTTACGTGGGACATCCAGGAAGAGGCACCCCGGTGAATGCTGTTTGCCGACGACAATGTGTTGGTTGCTGAGAGTGGCCTAGAGGTCCAAAACAGATTGGAGGTGTGGTGGCAAAGACTGGAGAATGTTGGCCTGAAATTAAGTAGGTCCAAAACCAAATACTTATTCTGTGATTTCGGCGGTCTCTCCAGTCCTACGCCCATAACTCTTTCCGGAACGCCCATACCTATCTGTACATTTTTGATATTATTAACCTGAAAATTTAAGCGTTCGTCCTCTTTAGGTAGCTTCAGCTCCTTTCCTGGAGGTTTAGCATACTTTTTACCTTGTAATTTATGTTACTTAAGTTTTTCTGTAGATTTTTATCTCTTTTGAATGTTTGTTACGTTTGTAATGTCAATTAGTGACAGGCCTAATTTTATTTTTAATTTATTACTGGAGCTAGCTAGGAGTTTTAGGTTGCAAATCAAATTTTTATTAAACCTTCTTTAGTACATTTTATTTTTCTATCGCTTCAATTGTCTAAATTTAAAATGACAGGCCGATCATCTGTTGATGGCCGACAGCCGTCATGAGAAAAATCAGTCTACGTTGAGAACTGAAACGAACCACAAGTCTTCAATGTTATAAAAAGAGTGACCAGAGAAAGTTTCCCTCCTCTGAGGATTATAAGTTAACCTCCCTTATTACCGTTCTTCAAAATAAGACTATGTCGCAATAGCGAAGTAACACATCGCACAGCGCGTATCCGTGGCATGTTCTAATATCCGTTGCCCGGGCTATGGAGTGACGATCCTCAACTTTCTTTGCGGTCTGAGAAATCTAACGACTCCGGAACTTCGAGAAGAAGACTGACGTCCTCCGACCCTCCAAGGGGAAGACTGATGACTCCCGCTTTTTCTGCTGCGATGATGAAGCCTGACGTCCCTCGACCCACTTCTACAGCCAGAGGGAAGGAAGACGAAGCCTGACGTCCCTCGATCACTACTGCAGCCAGAGGGCCGCCTCTCTCTACTTCATCCTACGCTCATCATCAGTTCCGTTCACCAGCTTCTCTGGCCTAGTTAGGGTTTAGCTAGTTCCAACTCCATTTAGTTAGTTGTGTCAATAATAATAAAATCTTTTATCTCGTCCCCTTGACTATTTCTTTTAACCGTACTCTCTTCTAGACTGAAAGTTAGGTAGGTGAGTGCTCAATGTGACCTTACAGTTTTCTGGCTCCTACCAGGAAATGTAACGTTACAGGGGATGGTGAAGTAGACCGTACGACGGAACGCACCGGATCAACTCAGGATGGATGAAATGGCGACAGGTCACTGGAACAACTTGCGACCCATGGATGCCCCTCAAGTTAAAGGGAAAATACAAGTCCGTGATTAGACCATACTGAATGGATCGGAATGCTGGGCTGTGAAGAATATGGATGAAAAAAGACTGCTTGTAGCGAAGATGAGAATGTTAAGGTGGATATGTGGTGTGACAAGAATGGATAAACTAAGGAATGAGTATATTAGAGGAAGTTTGAAAGTTGCGACAGAAAAGTTGAAAGGGAGGGAGGGAAGAATCGCATGTGACTAAAAGAGTGATGAATATAAATGTTGATGCATGGAGAGGGAGAGGAAGACCAAAGAAACGATGGATGGATTGTGTGAGGAATGATATGAATGAAAAAGGTGTAAATGATAGCGTGACGGTTGACAGGAGAGAATGGAAGAAAAAAACGTGTTGCGCCGACCACAAGTAACATGGGATAAGGGCAGGGAGATGATGATGACGTTGCATAATGCATGGAAAATGTTTATATCATTATGAACGTGTGATATGGAATAATGTGAGTAGTTCATTGTTATTTAATTTTAATAATATAAAAACCTATAAATTATGCTGATAGTTAATCTAAGTTTAATAAATCTTTAACCTTTCTGAAGAGAACATTTCAGCATTAAAACCCCATTTAATTCAAAACGAACCGCGATATTTATACTTAAAAAGGGTTCTACTGAATAAATTAACATTTCTGCTATCGTGAAATAATTTAAATAACTTCATCGCCCACAAAGCCCGCAACACCCGGTACATAATAAAGCGGCTGGACGGTGATTAGTCTGTGTACTCCATAACACTCCTGCCGCCGGTGTGCTAAGGATTACAAGGGTCTAGCACGATCCATTGCGAGGATCGACCGGAGGACACGGTGGAACACACTGTGGAGGTGTGCCCCGCGTGGGCGGAGCACCGCCGTGTCCTCGAAGCGGCGATCGGCGGCGGCGACCTCTCGCGTCCGGCCCTGGTTCAATCCATGGTCCGACGAAAGAAACGGAATGGGACGCCGTCACCTCCTTCTGCGAAGCAGCAATGCTAGAGAAGGAGGTGGCGGAACGTCAGAGGGAACCTCACGTCCCGGCCGCCACGGAAAACGCCCTGGGCGTCGGTGGCCACCACGTGGCCCCCGGCCACCGTACGGACGGTGGGCTATGGGCTAGCTCTCCGTCCGTCCGTCTCATGACGATAGGCCGATGTCGATGGTGTTCCACGCGTGCCTCAAAGAGAGTCAGCAAAAGGAATGGGTCCGCAACGGCCGATGCCTGCCGGGGCTGCGGGACTGTTCGAAAGAGATACCGTGGTCCCGGAACATGGATGGGTTTTAGTCAGTAAAAGTCTGACACTCCCCCCTGCTCCGCCCAGAGCGGGAGGAGTCATTTGATGATTTACCATGCAAAAAACAAAAAAAAAAGTACCAAGCACGAGTGACAAACACTTTCAAAACAAAGCATACTACTTAAATACATGACAAGTTAACGTAAGTGCCTAAGACAAAACGTATGCCACTTATTGTTATTAGTATTACCTACATAATATACTATCAACAATAACAAGTAAAGTCTGACAACCAGGCTAACCAAGGGGTATCGTATTACCCAGTACTGACTGGTGTGTGGAGGTCAGATGGGCAGTCGCTCCATGTAAAATACCTACTGGTATTCAGATGCATTCGGTTGGACTGGAAGTCGATCACAACGTAGTTGGGGAAAAGGCTAAGCAGATTATCACCTGCCTAGCCGTTTCATCACTTTCAACAGTATTGAGACTAATTACTTGATTCACCGACCTGATAATATATCAAATCACAAATGTATTATTATTAACAGCTATTCCACCGTAAGCTCATTATTATTAACATAACGATACTACGTCGTTTGGAGAAGCTCGTGGCTAACTGGGTTGTGGAGGTCAGATAGGCAGTCGCTCTATGTAAAATACTGGTATTCAGCTGCATCCGGTTAGACTGGAAGCCGACCCCAATAAAACTTTGGAAAAGGCTAGGCAGATGATGATGATGATGATACTACGTCTTTTGAGGGAAATTGGTAATGAATTGATCAGAAAATCAGAATTGTTGAGATGTAACCTCCGCAGTCAATTTATTAAGTTAGATACTGGTATTCATGCCTTTTTTTTTCTAGCCTTCTCTTTCCCAGGCAAAGTCCTCCCTCTACTCCTTTTTACTTCTCACGAACCAGCGCGTCCTCCTTCCAGTTCGGACGGAACCTGTCAAAGTAATTTATCAGTATCCGGTTTTTGATTTGCCGTGGTCGTTGAACGGGGGATCGATCTCGCCCGGGGATTCTTAGCAACCCTGACTCCAGGGATTCATACTATCGAGTGTTTTATCTATAAAATACTTACAACTAAGACCTACATATTTTCTCTTTTATCTGTTTTTAACCGACTTCCAAAAAGAGGAGGTTATCAATTCGTCAGAATTTTTTTTTGTGTGTATGTTCAGCCTTTTTTTCACCAATTGTGAACCGATTTCGATGATTCTTTTTTTGTTTGGAAGAAAATTACTTTGCGGTGATCCCGTTTAAATTTGGTGAAGATCTGATGGTGATCTTCGGAGAAATACAATGGAACTCTTCAATTATAAACAGCAAATCGGTCGTAATTGCTGCAACCACTTGGATGTTTGTTGATTTCACAACATCATAACATATCCTCACGCCTGTATGCTCTGCGGGTATGCAGATGTGTACAGTACACCCACATTTCGACAGTTAGGTATGTTAGGTTCCATTTTATTGCGGATAAGTCTATTACCATGACATGTTAAGAAATAAATTACTGCCTTATTGGTCTAGTGGTGGCGACAACTCAGCATGAGGTCCTGGGTTCGATTCCCTGGTCAAGCAAAGTGTTATTGGGTTTTTCCATCAGGAATTTCTCAGTAGCAGTCACGGAGTCTGGATTTGCGCCAGCGCTTGCCCCCTATTACATGGGACATAAACATAACTGGCGAAATGTGGGTGTAGGTACTATTGGGTACACCTCAGCCCAAATCTTCGGGGATTACAGGCGTGATGTTATGTTATGTTAAAATAAATGTATAGCTAATATTTGTACAGGATATTACAACAAAAATGGAAAAATTAAAAAACTTTTTTGCAAAAAATAAAACCGACTTCAAAAACACACCAATTAAAAAAATAACTTTAGCTTCAGAAGTCGGTGGCAAAGAAACTGAATCAAACACACAAGTCACCGACTTCTGAAGCTAAAGTTATTTTTCACTATGTTGTGTTTTTGAAGTCGGTTTTATTTTTTGTTTATTTTAGCATTTACCAAACCAATACTTATTTGTAATTCCTAACCTAACCTAACTCTAGCCACTAGCGGTTCCCCCAAACTAATAAGTTAAAGAAGTTACACAATTATGCGGACCTGCTATATACACACGGTGTATAATTGCATAGCACATGTGAGGACCATGTATTTTTAAGCTACCATTTGCATTTAGTTATCTTTCATTGACTTGAATATGCCTTGGTGGCTGAGAGAAAGTCATGCTCACTCAAATGTCTCGCTGATGGTGGCGGGTGTGTCGGGTCATTAAGTTCCCTTCAATATGGTTGAGTTGAATGGCGCCGATACACGCGTCTTGTTCGTGATCGGGCGCTGTCAGTTGGGACTGGTCATCTCTTAGCTGCCACGGCTCATTTTAATTACTTTATTTTTAATTTGTTGATTTAATGTTTTACTCTGGACGCTCATAATGTGCACGTCTTTCTACATCGTTCTCACATATATCTATAATCTCAACATGAATGATGTAACCAAGATTTTGTAACAATATTTTGATTTAAAAGAGTGTCCATGGAGTTTCTTGCCCGTTCTTCTCCATAGTAATAACTAAGTTGTGAAAGTCGGCTAGTGAGGTAGGGAGTCGCTCTATGTAAAAGCACGCTGACTCAACACACAAGACGCACATCTTAACCGAGCCCAATATAGTTGAGAAAAGGCTAGGCAGATGATGATGATTTTGTATCAAAACATATCGGTGTGGAAATTACTGAACACAAAACGTCTTTTGAGAGTGGGCTCATAATAAGTTCACATCTATATTTTTCGCTTTGGAATCTGATTTACATCTGAAAGGAGTGATAATAGTACGGTCGAACAAGCTATTTGGTTTACATTTTACAATGTAATTTGTGGGTTAAACTGTAAACCAAATAGCTTGTTCGACCGTACATTATGATATAAGTGCGGTAAGTTGAAAATTACAGCCGGGGCGATATTGCTAGCCCGAGCCGTAGGCGAGGGCTACAAGAAAGCAGAGGCTGTAATTATCAAAGCGCACGTATGTCATACGACGTTTTATAACATATTTGCGAGGGAATAAATAAAACTCGGACTTTCTTAAATGAATAAATCTTTAATCACTTGTTAAAGCAGTTAGAAAAATTTGAACAATTTGTTAAATTTATTATTACGTTGCCAGTTGGCATTTTTAATGTTGTCAATTTATTATTATTATATTTATCTCCCGAAGTTAATTTTATTTATAAAATTTTGACCACTATTCTGACATTAAAACTCTTTGCTAAGATTTAAAGAGTACCGTTCGTTTTAGACGGAGAATCTTGATAAACCGTGCGTTTTACATTACAATAACGCACAAGTGCGTAATGAGACACAATACGATATTGAAATTGGTGAAATAAGAGACCCTTTACGAGCAAATGTGTTATAAATATTATTTTCTACAGCTAACTCGTGAACACAGGGTAACCACATTCGCATTAATTTCTAAGTTCAAACTCGAACTCAACGTTATTGAAGCAAAGTTTAAACCCATAAGTGTGTAACTCAGTAGAGAAGTACATACATTAAACACATTACAATGTAGAACGTATGCCAAAGTCATTTAAGTTTAATTCACAAATGTCGTATAATCGTAAGATTTTCGTGAGATTCGGACCCAGAATTACCATAATGTGATAACTTAAGTACTAAACCACACTCCAAGACGGATTGCTAACCTATATACTTATCTTTGTACTAAAGCATTATCTAACTATATAGAGGGCAGGTACTTACATACATATGCATAATTTTTTAATGAAGTAATGAATTCTTGCTTCGGGTTCCGTACCCGAAAGGTAACCAACGGGACCCTATTACTAAGCCTCCGATGTCCGTCCGTCCATCTGTCTGTCAGCGGGCTGAATCACATAAAGGCTAGACAGTTGAAATTTCACAGAATGTGTATTTTTGTTGCCGCTATAACAACAAATAATAAAAATAAATTAAAGGGACAGAACCCTCTAGTCCGACTCGCACTTGGCCGATTTTTCTAAGTAAATAGAATCTTTGAACTCTATAATACATCCATCATCATCATCATCTCCCTCCCCTTATCCCATGTTACTTGGGGTCGGCGCAACACGTTTTTTTCTACCACTCTCCCCTGTCAACCGTCAAACAATCATTTACACCTTTTTCATTCATATTATTCCTCACACAATCCATCCATCGTTTCTTTGGTCTTGCTCTCCCTCTCCATCCATCAACATTTATATTCATCACTCTTTTAGTCACATGCCCATACCAAGACAGTCGATTCCCTTTCAACTTTTCTGTAACTGGCGCAACTTTCACACTGCCTTTTAATATCATACTCATTCCTTAGTTTATCCATTCTTGTTACACCACACATCCACCTCAACATTCTCATCTCCGCTACATGCAATCTTTTTTCATCCATCTTCTTCACAGCCCAGCATTCCGATCCATACAGTACGACAGGCCTATTCACGGACTTCTATTATACATCCATAATCACTTAAATTTTATAAGTGTACGAATTTTATGTGAAATCCGAGCCATGTAGCCTTTGTATTCAGAAATTCATGTTGCTTCCTACCTCATCTGGGGAACTAATATATAGGATTGCTCGCACTGTCGGCATTGCATCGTTGCTGCTGGCTGAACCGTAGTATAAAATATTATACGAGTGCGTCTGAGTCCGTTTAATAGTGTGTGCCGATTAAAAACTGAAGCTAATAATAACCATACCGTTTTGAAATTAAAAATTAAAATATTTCAAAAACTTTCTCTAAAATATTTTGGAGAAGTTTTATGATTTTTCTTGAAGTTAACGTGGTAAACATGTCTATTTATACTTTAAATATTCGTTCTATACCCAACCAAGGCGCTTGTGGCTAAATAATAACAGCCGCACATGTCGATCTTCAAGGTTAAGCCGCGCTTGTCTGGGTTGGTCTGTGGATGGGTGACCATCATAACATACCCGGTTTCCACTATGCCACGGAAAGCACGTAAAGCCGTTGGTCCCAGCTGTCATTTGTTGATCATTGACAGTCGATGAGTCGATACAGGTAGTCAGTGGCTCGAAAGTCTGATAACCAGTCCTCCAGGGGTACCTTATTACCCAGTTCTAACTGGGTGGGAGGTCAGATTAGGCAGTCACTTTATGTTAAATACTGGTGTTCTGCTGCATCCGGTTAGACTGAAAGTCGATCTAACATGTTTAGGAAGAAGCTAGGCAGATGACGCTAAACCACTATGACCTTGTATACTGTACTGTACTATACTGTGACTATGCGTCACACTGTTGAGTTCACTCGCACATGACCCGTAACCACTAAACGTACATAACTAATTTATGATTCGCAAGTATCAAGATTTATCCTGACGAAAGGGATCAGACGAAGATTAAAACTAATAGGATTATTGCGGTTTAATGTTTCTGAAATTTGCAGCTTGGTATTATACGAAGACAAAACTTTTGATTGGTAATGGTTCTTTATAAATCGGCTTATCTGTTTATGTAGTAGGAGCTAAAACAGACCCTCTCTTTGTACAGACTCCAGCACATCAAGCTACCCGAAACTGTCAAATCTTCCCAATCAACCTTGAACATAACGCTTTAGCGATAAAGTTGAAAATCTATTAAAGATATTTGACTGATTGTTGTAGCTTGATGTGCTGGCGTCTGTACATTGATGTAGTATTATTCGCATTCAAATCTAACCCTGAATGCTTCATGTACATCTGTTTAATCCAAATGGGACATATTTGAACTCATACACCATTGATCATCGCTAAATCGTCTGATTGATCTCCATACACGACGTATTGATTGCCTGTCCAGTCAAAGTTTCATACTGCTTTAACTTAATTAGAGGTTTCAGTTGAATCCTAAATACTACTAGGCTAAACTGACTTCTTGCCTCAGCCTCTCAGTAACTTAAACTCAAAAAGTTCTTTTGAGATAAAGAACGTGATCTATGTGTGACTACTTTTCACATCCACAAAGACCCTTTTTATGGAGACTATTTTTCTTTAATAAGGAAATTCTGTAACGGAATATATGGGTAATATATTCGGTTGCATCATTTCCCCGAAGATATGACCGCAAAACGAATTTATATTTTTAGATGTTGGGCCCTGTAGGGTGAGCATTTTTACACAGGGTAGCATTATAATTATATAATGCTACCCTGTGTAAAAATGCTCCTCTCTCTCTCCTCTCTCTAAAGGTATGTGATTACACATACCTTCAGAGAGAGGACGTTATAAATAAACGGAATACGGTTACTCTCAAATAGTCAAATGTGGAGAGACAGACGACAATTCGTTGATTAAGAACGTGCAGTCGATCACTTGAATGGCAATACAAACATTCCTGATTGTTGGTATTTCGTGTTAATAATATTGTCAAATTCGTTATACGAGTGATATTTTAAATGTCGGTAGGTACTGTAAGAAGCTTCGGAAATTAATTGCGGATCTCTGAGTACATTAAGTCATTCACCCTCCCTAATAATGTTACGGTAAATAGATAATTTACTACGTTCCAACTGTGTCTAGCTTTGATCAACAGGTCGGTAGAAAGATAAATTGTCTACATGTTGAGGCTTTTATGTTGCACGTGAAACATAGCAGTGGTTAATTTAGTCAATACTAGCTGTTGCCTGAAACTTTAGTCGCGTGAAATGATTATAAAAATATCACTTCTTAATTTGAATCGGATTTTGTTAACAATTGCAAGGGTTGTTTAAGCTCAAAATAACAAACTATATTATAGGTACAGTGTCGGTGTCTTTTTCGGATGGGAAATCATCAAATGACTTCTCCCGCTCTGGGCGGAGCAGGAGGGAGTGTCAGACTTTTACTAACCCATCCATGTTTCTTCATCGCCCTTTGTGTTCCGGGGCCACGGTATCTCTTTCGAACAGTCCCGCAGTCCCGGACAGTGTCGGTGTCTCAAGTGTTTATGCGACAGTCAATAGATTGTGGCTCACGATCTCTAATCTGAATGTCAAAACACCATCGAGTACACTAGACTAGATCAAAACAGGATCGAGTCACAAACGATTATGTACTGAATACGAGAGTGGAATTTCAAATCGAGAGCAAAAGAAAAGAGCGCAGTAATTGGGCTATTCATTCAGTGAGGGGCGGTATTATGCGGTAGTGTTGGGCAGATGTAAGGGTAAAAACCTATACAAGCTTTGTTGTACGTGAGAGCCTCGATTAAAACTTGGTTTATCAAAACTATTACGGCCTAAAAGCCCATTTTCTTCCATCGTTTCGACCGCTTTTCTTTAAGATTTACTTTTTGTCGGTTAGGTTTCACATTTAGAATTCATGAACTTGTTGTGGAAACTGAGCTTATATTTTCTAAAAGTTTATTGCACAAGTATTTTTGAGGTAATTTATTTGTGTAAAAACTAATTATTCTAGCATTAACGGACTAATGTTTTCGTTGCCCGCAATAAATTAGAATTTAACTTTAATTAATTAGAATGTAGACCCTAAACATTTCTGAAATTGCTAGCTTATTGCGAACAGGAATCTCATCAAAGCAGCTGCGTAAACGGGGTTACGACAATATTCTTAAGAAGACCACTGAAGACTGTGTGGTGGATCAAAGTCCAAGTAAATACACAATCATAGTTACTTGAAATGTTATCTCTTTAGTATCAATGCAACATTGCCAGATCTATTTATAAACTATTTTCGGGAAATTAGTTTATGGTGTTCGATGTTTAGTTTATCTACTACCATTTTTACTTTGATTGTTTTTTTTTATTTGTGGAGACATAATCAGAACAATGCAGTAAACTTTGAC
Organism: Xestia sexstrigata; assembly: GCA_941918905.2. Classification (NCBI taxonomy): domain Eukaryota; kingdom Metazoa; phylum Arthropoda; class Insecta; order Lepidoptera; family Noctuidae; genus Xestia; species Xestia sexstrigata. Next base: position 5,970,820 of record OW799220.2, on the reverse strand, counting down.
TAGCCATCGGTAATTTTAATTGATTGCGTAAAAAACATAGGTCTAACGAATATCAAACGTGTATCCGAGCCATGTTCAATGTCTGTACCAAGTGCAGTTTTGAGCTCAATAGAATGGGTTATTCTCCAACATGCATGCGGCTCAACAGATGGGATGGCATTCATAAATGATTTGATTTGTACTACATACAATCGTGCAGATTTGCATTGCATGCCTTCTACCGTACGATTATTTGGTACTATCGATAATCAACATGTCGCGATGGAAAATCAAATATGTCAACCAGATTCTGTGGAAATATTTTTTTTTTCGGATGGGAAATCATCAAATGACTTCTCCCGCTCTGGGCGGAGCAGAGCAGTGTCAGACTTTTACTGACTAAAACCCATCCATGTTCCTTCACCGCCCTTCGTGTTCCGGGGCCACGGTATCTCTTTCGAACCGTCCCGCAACCCCGGCAGGGCATTCTGTGGAGCCTGCAGCACAAAATGACAACTACAACCACATTATTTGACTCGACGGAAACTGGAAGCTGATGTTGCAGCAACATGGAAATTCATTCTCTTCCTAGGCAAGGTTCGCTGCAGCATGCAGCAAGATAATGCAAACTACTTTTTTATGTAACGGTCAGCCAATATGCATTGTTCAGACAATCGAAAACAAATAGCGCTTTATTAAAACATTGAGAGCGGCGAGAGATTGTGCCTGATCCCCTGAATATTTATCCGGCACTCGGAATCGTAAATTGGTGAAAATAAACACGACGAATTTAAACTTATCAAAAATTACGGGTGTGTTTTGAGTGTAGCTTTTAGTCAGATTTAGGAGATTCAACAAATAGTTTGGTTAAGTATGTAGATTTTCTTTCGAATATTTCAAGTACTTGATGGCACACATTATCTTGTGTTTTTCTACAATAACAATTCATATTTAATAACCCTTTGGGATATCAGATAACTTCTTTAATTTCATATAATATCTGTTTCGGTCCCAGTATGACCTACAAATACAACCCACGTAACTCTCCCGACTGGGACACATTCATTTCGAGGATTTGAGCGTAATTTCGATACTTGGAGAAAGTTTTGTGCCAAGAAAGCTTTGGTCACCTGAGGCCAAAGCTACTTTCCAATTATTTAAAAGACCTGTATGTATACTGTATACGTTCAATCATGTTTTTACAAAATAAATTAATATTTCTCTTTTTCTTCACTAAAACCACCACAATTTATGTATAGTTTACTACTAACACAAATAAATTTAATGAAAACACTTCTGTTAACAATACCTAAAAAAGACTCCATGAATCACTGAGCGTTAATTGAAAAGGGTGCAGACAGCGTGCGTGAAAAGGGATAAAGTGTTAAGTGAGGATACACTATGTGTGTGGTATTACTGAGGATCACATTGGATCTACGGAAGTGAAGTGGTACAATAATGCTATCTTCATGGTCAATCTAAACCACTTGAATGTCATTTAAAGTGTGTTGAAGAGGTTAGAACATAATAACGAAAATCGTAAATACGAATAGATTAAAACAAAATTGTCTAAAATAATCGATTCACTCGAAAATTTCTAAAGAAATAGTACAGTTTCTCATAAAATATAGGATGGATGCGAACTAGAAAATATAACACAAACATTAGTTTCTTTACTAAAAAATAATGTTCACTTTAGCAGCTGCTGGCGAGGAAAACAAACAAATGGAGAACGTTGTGAGAGATGTGAGACAAGGGGCACTGATCAATGATCAACCTTTTTTGTGAAATAGACGAAAATAAAAGTTTTGTTCTTTTACCAATTTAAGTAGCCATCACAATAAATTCTTACGAGTGTTCCCCTCACTTTTACCTAATATTATTGTTTTAGGTAAATGTCGTCATATTATACGACTACGCATACAATTGAGGTAACAAGCAACCAACACAATGATATTGTTGTAACTAATGCAAATAGAGCAAACTTTATTATTCGTCCTATAAACTTTTGAGACAGGACGGTCTACTACATCACATGTAAGTCTTTATTATTGTGAACTGTTCCGTTATTTAGTCTGCGGTATGTTACTACGTTCATAGTATTTCATAGATACCCAAATGTAATATGCTTGATTTATAGCGTACATCTCCGTAATGAAATGCGTGGGTTTGAGTTCATTACCAAATAGCAATTTGGATAAACAGAGTTTTAGTGTCAAAGCTAGTTCCGCATCAGAAACATTTTTACCGTGTTATTGTAGATTTTCATAGAACTCAAACGTAACACGTTTGATTTATTAAATACCTATACTCTTGGGATGAGTGTGAAGTTATAGAGAGGAGGCCCTTACCTTCGCACTTCAAGAAACATTTCGTATTCAATTACAAACACAAAGTACTTACAGTATAACTCTTAGTACTCTCCTACACGTAACCCGTTTACCATTTGTCCCTCTAATACCCATACCTAGGTTTTATAGTGAGTAGAGGGACATGACATGTACCCTCATCATGGGAGCCACAACCGCGCTTTATTTAGGCTGTAATTGACCCGACAGCAGCCATTGTGTGATTAACAGATTGAATAGGTGGAATAAAAAAAAAGTGGTTTTCCTCACGCAATTAATCTGATTATATTACTGGAGAGTGGGCAAAATAACTAAGTAGGATGGGTTTTCTCTATACTTTGCTTACATTTTACGTCATGCTTATTAATTTAGGATGAATAAAAGTTTTTAAGTAAGTTAAAATAGGTTCCTTCATTATCACTATTACTTTACATATTATAAAACAAAGTCGCCCGCCGCGTCTGTCCCTATGTATGCTTAGATCTTTAAAACTACGCAACGGAGTTTTTTAATAGATAGAGTGATTCAAGAGGAAGGTTTTAGTATATAATTTGCGGGCGGGCGAAGCCGCGGGCATCAGCTAGTGCTTAATAAAAGCTTGTATTTTCTTATTTTATTTTTTATTTCTTTTCTCATAACGTTTATTAAGGAAAAAGGTCTTCTTACATGACCTTAGTTAAATTTCGCTACCCTATGGACTAATCTACTTCTGTAGGTCGGAATCTAGATCTCAGACCCAACACTGAATACTACACCCAAAACAGCAAATAAAGCGGTCCCTTTTATTTCTTTAATAACACGATATTATTTCAACAATACTTAGGCACAAAGGTCCTCTGTTTTTGAGCTCTATCGCTTTTATAATTGCAGACAGAATTCCCATTGTGTCCAATGATATTAATTTATAAATTAACCAAACCTGGCAAGGTTTAATACGATAGATTTTGCTCCACCCTAAGCTCGCATCATCGAATGCAAGCCTATTTAGTGTAATAAAATTATACAGGGTACAAAAAAATCAACTTTTTCATACATTTTGACCTTTTATGTAAGTATTACAGTATGTACTGTAAACGGTTTTCTTTTAATACCGGTGAAAAATTCCTATGTAATGGGGGTGAGGTGCGGGTTGCAATGATGTCGTGATAATCGTTTGTGCATCAATATCCCTTCCACCCTGTATAGCCACCTAGAACCCAAAGTCTATTCATATACAGGGTGTAAACAACCTCATCACGAAGTCGTCAACCAAGCATTCTGTACATCAAACTAAGTAACTTTACGCAAAAATGATTGCTGGGAAACGACATCTTTTTTGTGAAAAATCATGTTTTGTGGTAGAACTCAATGTAACGCACTCAGAACATAGTGCTGATGGATGGATTGAATAGTACGGGGGTTTTGTAGGTGTTTAAAAATCTTACATTAAAAACTTATTTTAAAAAAACTTGTCAAAAGTTGGAACTTTGACCCCAATATCTCCGTAACTAGAAGGTTCCCAGGTATGGGTGTAAAGCAAAAAAAATGATCGCAATGACGGGGAGAACAAGTGCCTTTTGGCTTCGTTAAGAGTTTTTGTACACCCTCCTTTATGTAATTCGCTTTTGTTTCTCTTTAAGTAATTGTTGAGAAGTTCTTTTGAAAGGAGGTTAATTAATAGGGACGTTTGAGCTTTGACACGCTGATGGTCTCGTTAAATTCAGGAGAGAGAATTCATAACGATTTATTAACTCTGAGTTTCGATGACAAACCTCACTTAGCGACATAAAGTTTTAAACGAAGGGCTTTGCATCTTCAAAGAACAAAAAAAAAAACATAAACCACGAGCTAATGTGTCATCATTCTCTTGCCCTCATCCCAATTTATTTGGGGTCGGCGCAGCATGTCTTGTTCTTCCATAATGCTCTATTACTTAAGTTTTAAGCTAATATTGTGTAATATCCGAAAGTCCCTACAAAAATTTCATCTCTAAGTAGGTCTGTTCAGTATTGTTCTAATTTATTAAGAGGACTACAGGAGCTAAACGCGAGTTTTATAATGCAAAAAAGCATATGATTCACTGAAATAAACAAAACCATAAAAATATATGATATTATTCAGGATATATGCTAGTACGATAGTGTTTTGAAAACATAATACAAATAATTTTACTCGATAAAAAAAAAATTACGAACTTATCTCTAAAAAAATATTTTAACGAGTCAAATGCCCAAGGCATTAAGTCCGCCTTTGTACATTATGTACATAATTTTTTAATAAATAAAATAAAAACCATACTAAAATACATGCGATCATTCTGAATTTTTGGCAAATGATTCTACAAGCAACATATTATTAGCATCATAGTGTTTTATTTTTTAGTCCATTCAATAGATTTTTGTAAATCGCAAAAAACTACTCATTTCGCACTATTCGGCCCGCAGTGACTGACGTTATAACCACTTTGTAGTGCAAGCTGATTAGAACTTTATTCTAACAGTATTTCAAACGAACTTTGAACCACCACAAATAGAGTTGCTAATGTTGTAATTTAGCTCCTGTAGTCGCCTTAAGGCGGGCAGGATAATATTCTCAGCCCGATTACAGTCACAGGACAAAATGTTACGACGGTTTTATGATACTAAAACAGCGCTGAATGCCCAGAGACGCTTTATTGCCATACAGAGCCACTAAAGTGACCGTTGGGGTTTCTTCGAGTTTTCGTTAAAAGATGACTGATATTTCAAGCCAACTGCTAAATTAAAAGGCAAGCGCTTTACCTAGAATTTACTAAAACTTTTCTTGTTTCAGGTATATTCTTATATTTGTGACATTGTAGGTCGAGCTCTAACTTTGCTCTGATTTTATTACTATCCTCCACTCTAGAGCCTCATTATAAATACCGTGTCTGGTGTATTAAAATTTAAACTGTTCATAATTACTAAGTTATTTTAATAAGATATACTAAGTTACGAGTAGCTCTTTTTGGTCTTTCGTCTGCACGTGTCTACACGACGCACTTAAGTAACTCTTTAATAGAGCCTGTTCTTCCAGTGAATAAAATGTTGAGTGTGCAAAAATGGAGCAGAAGGAATTCAAGAGTTACTTTATTACTTTGAACGAATCAACTAAGGGCGCAGGAGATGATGATGAACAAAAAATCAAATGCCCCCGCTTCCTCAGCCTAGATCATTCTTTCTCGCTCACACTGTTAAGTAGATTATTTCAGAGTGAATACACTATTGATGGAACGATGGCAAATAGGTACTCATCAACTGCCTAGCCTTTTTTCAGCTATGTTAGGGTCGGCTCCCATCGCTACAGACTGTCGCACTTCTTTTGTTTTCTAAAGATTCAGGTCCTAGGTATAAACTTGTCATCACTTGTCTGCTGTATGCGCCACAACAATTAATCAAACGCGAGTTTCACTTTCATTGCCCTAAAGTGTCGGCTTCGAGGACGCGTCCCCCCTATAAATGTGAAATTTATTCAAGAGGGAGCCACTGCTGCAACTAAGTTTAGCAATTTATTGCTGAAATACGTGCTGTGGACTATTTGTGTACTTGTTATGAAATATACTAGCTTTGCATGCGATTCCGTCCTCAGTATTTTGAATAACTTACAGATTGAATTTACTGTATACAGAAACAATTAATAAGATTGCTACTTGATAACGAGACTAGACGAGTCTCGTTTTATATTACACACCCTACTTCTCCACTGCTAGGTTACGTTCTTGTGTGTCAGCCTCATCCACGATATTCCTGTAATGGCAACAATGTCGTCTGCCCATTATCTCGACCACTATACAACGTGTAACAGAAAGGGTATAGACATATGGAAGAGTGTGCTACAGATCAACTTTCTTCACGGGACCACTGTCGTAATCGTAAAAAAATAATCAACTGTCCGACATTTTGACATTTGAGTTTAGTAGGTATAGGAATTTTGTATGGGGCCGTTGATTGTTTTTTTTTAGGATTAAGATGGTGGTCCCATAGACAAAGTTGTTCAGTTTGATGGTCAGTAGCACACCCTTTCATATGACTACCCTTTCTGTTACACGTTGTATATAATTCCACATAGTCGCGGCTACCTGCTCAGAAATAGAATACAGCGTAAACATTGATATTAACAATCAAACGGTACCTGTTAATTGTTTCAGCTATTATTTATTTTCTGTAAAGTTTATTGTTAACCCACATCAATTTCGTTACAAGACTTATCCTCCGGCGACCACCGCTTTATTTCGTGACGCGGAAAGTGAATCTATATAATGTTCATTTTGTCGTTCACTCCTATCCAATAGCGAAAAAGGTGATAATGATGAACAAAGTCGTACAGTGATAAATGTAACGTAATTTAGTAAAAGAATCTAAATTGTGGCTTTCACGTCTTTCATCGGTTATGATGCGTATCTTACTGATTTACACGTGGCTTGTGTTGTACTATTATATTGAATGTAGCAACTATTGGTGAAAAAACAAAGTGTATACCTGCCTCCACACACTAAAGCATTTTCAACTTAAATTAGAATGCTAATATTGTTACTTCCACGTTAACACCGCTCATTCCCTTGTATTTACGCGAAATTTTCTGATGTTAATCCAAAATTACTTCAATTAATTATATTTACACTTAGCGCTCCTTCCATAATACAAAATTCCCTAATTAGAATTAACGTTAATTTGTTTAAATAATTAAAAACGTATTTTAGGCACTTGGAGCACAATAAATCAGGTATCAATGTAATATTTGTATAAGATGAAACTGACTTTCACATTTACAGTAAATATTTTGTATTAAGTGTAGATGTACTAAAATGTTAAACCGTTGAACGAACGAACTCGTATCGTTAAAAACTCAATATTTACTGAACGCTTTGATAAAAGTGAATGCTCTTAAATATTTCAGAGCAAAAATATACCGTAGTCCCTGGACAGAGAAACGGCCACCATTTCATTCTGTGTACAGCTTACTTACTGCAACACAAAGCTGAACCCAAAACTCGTTATTCACACAATAGACTTTCAGGACACAATAAAAAACGTTGCTGAAAGTGTTCGTTATAAACCAACCAATTACAAAACAACATCACAGCGTCGCGTCGGGGAGTAAGTTATGACATCGTAAATTAGTCGCATGTCAGCGTTGCCCGAGCATACCAACTACCATATACATACGCATATGATCCTACCATTGCAGGCTATTGTGGAATCTACAATTAGATGGAGGTGGGAGATTAGAAGCGAGAGCTTGATGAATTGCTAGTACTTGATTGTGAAACAATTTATGAGGTGGCGATGAGACAGCGTACTCTGTGGTAAGAATCGTAATAAGAAAGAATATGTATGTGAATGAAAAAGAAAATGTTACATAAGGTTTTCTAAATAAATAATAACTGTCCTATTATGTATAATTCCACATATCTGTTGAGATACACGAATCCCTTACATAAATGTCGTCTTAGATTTTTTAAGCTATGTATCACAATGTAATGCCTGAGGCAACAACACAAATATATCTACATAATTGGATACGAAAACATTATCATCATAGATCATACGAATGTTGTTTATGTTGAGAAAATTAATGCATAATATTATACTGTGTTTGAATAAGTGATTGTTATTTTGAATTTTCATATCAACTTAGTTACGTACAGTTACAAAGTTAGTTGATGTTTAAAACGTGCAGAACCAATGAATGTTACAGTATTTAATTTGACTTAATTTCTCATATTTAGAGCTCGGTAGTTCCTCTCTGACTCTGAATCGATAATATAAGAAATGTTCTTCTTAAAGAGGTATCCATAGAGGTACCTATATCTCAATGCTATTGGACTCTGGGGCAATTCTGCCCATTCTCCTGTCGTTCCTTTGTTTTGACTATGATTTTGAAGATAACAGTCAGTTCTATAAAATTAGTTAGTAAATTATAACAACGATTCGTGGGAAAGGCTGTGTACATACAAGATGTATTCCACGAATACCTCACAGGTCACAGCCTACAGGGTATTGGTAATCTTGGAATGAAAAGGTAGTTGGATAGTTTTCTACGTTACTGAACCTATTATTTCAAACTGTAGTATGTGTTTGTGTGACACACAACAATCCTGTGCTTCAAACGACACTATAGTGGATATGCCTGAAACATTTCCAGATGGTGAACATTTTGAAAAGATGTCGAACAATACGCGTTCTATTATAGTGTGGTGAGCACAATGGCGGCCGGCAGTGAGTATCGGAAGTGAGGCTGCAGTGCGCCAGTGCATCGTGTGTGAGCATGAACATAGACAAATATATGAACCGACTGTCTCTATAATAATTACTGACCACTTTTTCGCAGGCTGATAAGGGGTCGGTTTCAAAATAAAATGTTGTTTTTTTGATTTTCTTGATATTCTTAGTAACATATACACAGAGAGCAGCGGTGGCCCAGTGCTGGCGGCCCCGACTTACGAACAGTAAGTCGTGGGTTCGAACCCTCACAGGCGCATTACTTTGTGTAATTTATTTCATCACCACTGCTCTCAAAACGGTGAAGGTAAACATCGTGAGGAAACCGGCATGTCCTAGAACCAAAATTCGAAGACATGTGACATCAACCAATCCGCACTGGGCCTGCGTGGTGGATTATAGCCCATACGCAAAATATGCGCTTTGACGTGGAGTTGCGGACACCAGCCCGTTATACAATACACAACATATACACAGAGTTTAGAAACTGAATCCCCGTGTGCTTAAATGTAACAACGTAACAAGATTTCTTTTCATTTACTCATATTCAAAATCGCATTTGAAAACATGAAAACGATAGCAGACCAATACAAACCAATAACTGTACCTACAAAACACTAATCCAACTTGTAATGAGACAGATTAACATGGAACCGTACACAAACAAATAAATTGTTAAAGTTTCACGCCATCCCCCGTTCCCTTCACCCACCACAAATAATTATCAAGTTATTTACTCCGCATCCGTTCTTCTATAAAACGAAAAGCATAATGTGAATACCTCGACTCTGCTTTGTGAAATTAAATACCTCAGGAGTCCAACAAATAAATGTTGAATTAGAAGGACAGAATTAGTATTCAAGAACTGTTCAACGCCAATGGGTGAATCGTTTAAAATCAATGGACGATGAAATCACAAACTTAAGATGTTTTGAAATACTGATGGAATTTGTTGGTTTAAAATTAACTTTTCGTTGACTGAAATAACGAACGAAATCTTTTGATACAATAAACATTATTGTCTCGTAAACAGTTTAATTTAATATTCATTTAAAAAAAAAAACAGGTTTCTTGACGCAGCATCCACGTGTGTCTTTATGGTAATCCGGATCGTTCAAAATTTGTTTTGCATAATGTCCGGCTAATCGCCGGCGGATATTCCGGTACCCCTATTTAAACACTAACAGGAACGGAGTTTAGAGTGGTCAGATTTTCATGGGACTTTTTTGTTTGATTTCTTACAGGTGTGGAGAAAAACGTCTAATTGCACTCGACTAATCCCAAAATGCATGAAACCGCGATCACAGTTCTTGCAATTAAGTTATTGCAAGTTTTTATTTTTTATCATTATTTTCAAATTGTCATTCCAAACTCTAGAGAAAAACGTAACGTTTTTGAGCTATTAACTATAAAATTGTATGAGTTATCATAATGTAACTTCGACTTGTGTTGATTCAAGGCAAAAAAATATAATATCGAATAAGTGAGCATCGACAAAGCAAATGCAATAAAATATTCTTTATATTTTCCTTCCATAAATTCGTGCACCTTACCTGTGTACCTTAAGGCAGTTAACAATAAACATATTGCTCGCGAAAGAGTAGTAATAAAATAGTCCCTTCGCTCGAGTGCGATTAATACGTCAAGTTACACAATAATTTACGATCTTCAACCACAAACTAGTTAAATCATTCACTAGCTAAACAGGCAATCAAAACTTAATTGCAGCAGCTGCAATTACTGTCAACAGATGAAGACGTGGAATACTCTTCTGTAGACAAAATAAGGTTATATTGCAAACAATCTATGTTTCTAATTAGTAACATAAATCGTCACTAGTCCCGAGAAAACATTAAACCTTTTAGAAAAACTTAATTTCAATACGAAAAAGAACAGTTTCGTATCCATCATCATCATCATCATCATCAGCCTATTAATGTTCCCACTGCTGGGACACAGGCCTCCTCTCTATGACAGGGAATGGGCTATAATCCACCACGCAGGCCCAGTGCGGATTGGTATCCGCACTGTATGGTTTCGTATCCGTTTAGAAGCTTTTGCTCGCGGCTTCGCTTCCTTACGTACGGGAATGTTTCAAATTGCCTATGACATTCAGGGATAATGTAGCTTGTTAGTGAAAGAATTTTCGGAATAGGATCACTAGTTCCGAAGCTTACCCCTTTTTTTTTTTTTTTTTTTCGGATGGGACGTCATCAAATGACTTCTCCCGCTCTGGGCGGAGCAGGAGGGAGTGTCAGACTTTTACTGACTAAAACCCATCCATGTTCCTTCATTGCCCTTTGTGTTCCGGGGCCACGGTATCTCTTTCGAACAGTCCCGCAACCCCGGCAGGAGTCCCGCAACCCCGGCAGGAAGCTTACCCCTTAAATACAAAGTTACAAACAAATTTTATCTCTCTATACATAATTAGGATAGATGAGACGGATTTTTTTTTGGAATACAAGAAGATTCTGCAGCACAAATATTTAATTTAATAACACGTACACAACACCGTAATTTGTGATGAGTGGTTCACAAAAATAAATGTCAAGTAGACGTGGTGGGTAGGGCAAACAAACAATTCTAGCAGAAAATATTGGTCACCAATATAATTTCAGCAGACACCCAACATAATTGAATTCTTTTGTTTCTGTTGCTACAAAGGACTTTGTGAAGACTTTTGTTTTTAAAAGCCACTTTTGGCTTTTGTTCTGTATTTAAAATACAATTGCTATAATCACGATAACCAAAGAAAATTACCATAAAATTACTGATTCATCTTCTGTGTATTACAGAAACTTTTTCAAATATTTGGAGGATTGTTTCCTTTTGTGGATTATGGGAAAAACAGGATAATTTAAATGGAAAATAGAACCTAGTAGACTTAATTTAAAATATCATACTGATAATATTGTATGTACGTTTAAAAAAAAAACTGTTGAGAACTATACAATCAATGTAGGTCTGAACTAGATTGAAAACTAAACTTCGACACGGGAATCGACTAACCGCGGTAAACCAAACACAAATAATGCGAACTAGTCATACAGAGTTGTCAGAGAGGGACAGATTAATGGAGGAAGTACTTGCAGGCTATAAATTATAGAGGAATATTATTAATAATAATACCAGCCTATAACTGTCCAACTGCTGGGAAAGGCCTCTTCTCAACAGAGAAGACACGAGCATTGATCACCACGCTTGCTCAAGAAGGGTTAATATAATAATAATTCATTTATAATTAACTCTTTCAGTAAGCTCCCAAATAATAAAACGGTCAAAATACTCTCTCGCTCTCTCGATTTCGTTTCTATTCTTTATATATCTCAGTTGCAATAAACTGATAACGGTTCTGAAAAAGGGAAATCTTTTTCTTTCCTGTAGCGATCTTATTTTGGTATACCGTAAGAAGGGTTTTGTAGTCCCTATATATCATTCTTCCGGGTCATATCCACACACAGCTACAATATGCAACAAGTTAAAATTCAAATAAACTGAACAACATATTATAACCTAATTTCATGTATTTAAATAAAAGATATATTTTAGGTATCATGTCGGTAGAGTGCAGAACAAAATCAAAATCAAAGCATTTATTTCAAGTAGGCCAGTTAAAGGCACTTTTGAATTGTCGAAACAAAGATGAAAATTAAATGTGTGTGAAAGTACTGTAGTTACCCATTCCCTAGCGTAGATCTCTATGGAGAAGTACGGGCAAGAAACTCCATGGACACTCTTAAATCAAAATATTGTTACAAAATCTTGGTTACATCATTCATGTTGACATGGTATATTGTGTGAGAACAATGTAGCAAGAAGTGCACGTTAAAAGTGTCCACAGTAAAAACAAAACAAAAAAAAAACAAAAAAAAAAACAAAATAATTTATTCAAATAAGCCATTGCAACTAAGATATGACCAGTCACAACTAACAGCGTCCCGTTCCACAGCGAACCTACGAAAATTCATGATAATGGTATAAACAGACAGAGAACAGAATAAAATATAATTTTATTTTGCAAATATAAGTAAGACAATAGTTGTTATGACATATCAAAGCTTAACCATATTTTACCATTCGGGATGTATTTACGTTATTTATGAAAAAAATAAGAGCTCGCTTATAAGACCATTGATAAAATGTTCGGTGTTCAAATATGTTTACGAACTAAAAAACGGGATGTATGCCAGCCACATTGGCGCTGCACATTCCGTTTCACATTTATGTTTTTCGTACCAATTTTAATACAGGTTGGAAACTTTTAGCGGGGCGGTAAGGGGAACTACCTTAACCGTTGCAACTCCTTCCTTACATTTTTGAAAAATTTTGATGCCCATTCACAGATTTAAAAAAAAATTACAGTTAGCAAGAAAATGGCTATTTTTCATACATTTTATTGATTCCAATCGATCCAGCACTGCAAGTGCGTAGCAATCGATAACGATCGAATCGATACGATTCGATAAATCCGACTTTTCGATTGGTTAAAAACTCATTTTATCGAGAATAACTGTCAGATTTATCGAATCGTATCGAATCGAGTGCTACGTACTTGCACTGCTGTTTCTAATACTGATCAAAAACTTCTATCAGACCCAGGTTGGAGTGCTAAAAATGTTAGAAATCGCAAAAATTAATTAAATTACTGCCTCGCTCCAAGTTTCCATCCAGTATACTCGCCTAAAGAGGCGCTGTAGGTTTAACATTATTACATACATTCCTTCTCGCAGCAGGAAAAGCTTTTGTAGCAGGATAGTGGACAAAGAAGCCATTGACAAAGGTTCAGTGACGTTATCCTTCCGTCGTTATGGTTATGTTCCTGGAGGCCGCACTGTCCGGAATAGGCAATTAACATAAACCGTTCTAAATGTTACGGTTAAGAGAACAGTCGATCGTTCACGTGATACGAGTGATTTAGTTGACGCACAATGTTCACTTTGATAGAGGTCTGCGGTGAGGATACGAAATGCATATGGCAGCGTAGTAGGACTATACTTTGTTTTATTGCGATATTTTTTTTGTTTTACACCATACCTGGAAACCTTCTAGTTACGGAGATATTGGGGGTCAAAGTTCCAACTTTTAGACAAGTTTTTTTATTTAAATACAAGTTTTTAATGTAAGATTTTTAGTTTAAATACCTCCATGACCCTCGCACTACTCAATCCATCCATCAGCACAATGTTTTGAGTGCGTTACATTGAGTTCTACCACAAAACATAATTTTTCACCCCAAAAAGTCGTTTCTCAGCAATAATTTTCGCGTAAAGTTACTTAGTTTTATGTACAGAATGCTTGGTTGATGGCTTCGTGGTGAGGTTTTACTTTAGAGGGCAATATAAGTTCACTATCCCAATTCTGAATTAAAAGCATCCAGAAGTGAAGATGTTCAAAATAAGACAACGAGGTAGGTACACAGAATAACGAATACAACCGTTTATTCTAACTTGTAACAAAATATCAACCACTGTAACTAACTTAAACCGCCATACTTCATAACGAACTCAATCAACAAGTCATTGTTTAGAAAAATAGCGAGTAAGTACACAAAATCTTCTTCTTCATCAGCCTATAATGTTCCCACTGCTGGGACACGGCCTCCTCTCAATGAGAGGGAGTGGCCGGTCTCCAGCATAGGCAAGGAGAGTGCTATGTCTGCTGGAGGCCCTTCAGGCTCAATGTGAAGCTGCTATGACTCAAGCTCGATGTGAAGCTGCAGTGGTTCAGGCTCGACCTGAAGCTGAAATGGCTCAGCTCGACCTGAAGCTGTAGTGGCTCAGGCTCGATGAGATGCTAAGGTGCTTCAGCCTGGGTCCCGGAGGTACTAAGTTGTGGCTGGGAGACAGATTGGTTGGCTGGCAAGATTGACTCAGCCATAACAAGTGTAGACTCCTCATCTTCATGGTCTACATCACCACCAGCGTGTACTGCGCGATGTGTATCATCGCTTTGCAGATGCAACCTACAACATTCAAGTTGAGGGCGACTTGGCGTCAGGAGAGGCCGTGTTGGGAAGAAATGAGGTCTTACGAAGTATTATGAAGAAATGAGATTGTACGCAGCACATGTTACTTTTATGGAAAGACACTGACAGACGACATTGAATTGTGACTGGCAACTGGCAACTACAGTACTTTCTCAAATTATTATGTCTTGTGTCTGGGACTGATACTTAATATACCTATATAAAAAAATATTTAAATTTAATATCAAAATGCCTTTTATTTACGACGATCCTCATTATAACTACATAACTTTCTCATTTATAAATAAATAACACTCGGATACTCCTACAAAATAAAGGAGATTTCAACGACTCTATAGATCCATTGGTTTGGAAAATTATGTCACCGAAGCCCCGAGCAATAAATTGGATATTGCTAAAGTTATTCCATAATCGATAAGTGAATGAAACAATCGACATCAGAAATCTAATAAAACAGTTCAAACAATAAAACATAACTGTCTATTGTTTAGAACGTCCAAGATGAATATCTGGGACGACGTAAAGTTTGTGCTCCAATGAGAATTCATTGAAGCACAAACTTTACGTCATGTTGACAGATATTAAAGTAGTGGACGAAGCTGATAAAGAAGTTAAAAGGTCATAGCACACTTATCAATTCGGAAGGGATAGTCACCGTATCGCCGCGGTTCTTCGGCTTGTCCCGAGGTAAGGCGATTACGTTACTATTTCGATTAGTGTGCGTTGCATGGGAGTTTTAAACAAAGAATACTGAATGGCTTTAGTTGATGCTGTGACGATCCCTTTCCTAGTTGATATGTGTGCTATTTCCTTTAACATTAAGGTTGCTGCGCCAAGTGACAAAGTAAGACGTTCGAGTGACAACTGATTCTATTGCAACGCTTAGATTTATGGTCGCTTGGTTTGGTCTAAACTGAACTATGTATTAAATAACGACCAGTTTAACTAAGAACTCGGTCAACCTCCTTTCGCATCGTTTAGCTATTGAAATCAAAAGCTATTCAGTTGTTTCAATATAAATTCAATTCATTGGAACACCAAAATTCAGCCACAATAATTATGTAGGTAGCTAATCCCATAGAACTTCCATTTGAATTAAATGGAATCTAAAATACACATACAAATGAAAGGATACAAATTGTGTTGGAAACACATACGAGGAGAGAAGGCACAATATCTTCTTGTAATGATCTGATCCAGACACTTAGGTTCACACAGAAATACTATCCAATACTATAACAGTAATTGTAACGTAACATTCGTCAATATCACGGCAGCAGAGCACACATTTCAATTGAGTTAAACGTCATATAGGCTCCAGATAGTCAGTTCAAAGATCTTATCTACCACAATGAAGTCTACAGTTTCAAGTGTTTGATTGCTTAACGCTACATTAGGGACTTTTTAATTCTTCAACTCAGTTGATTTTAAGGAGTTTCAAAATAATGTTT
This sequence comes from Xestia sexstrigata, assembly GCA_941918905.2. Taxonomy (NCBI): domain Eukaryota; kingdom Metazoa; phylum Arthropoda; class Insecta; order Lepidoptera; family Noctuidae; genus Xestia; species Xestia sexstrigata. Next base: position 5,954,838 of record OW799220.2, on the reverse strand, counting down.
GTTTCTTTTTAAACAAAATATGGAACGTTCTCATGTTCTTAACGGCTACGAGTAGCCAGAGCATGTTTTTAGAATTTTAAAATTTGCAATACAAGACGTTAAGATATAAACGTTACCAAGTAACTGGCTAATACCACGACTGACCGGCAGCCCCTTCAAACATAATATGTGCACACATACCAACAAGCTTCAGAATATTTTAAGTGAGACCCAGTTATCAAAAGCACCGACTGAGTTTCCCAACTAACGTTGTTTGAACACCTGTATAATTTAGCGCATTACAAGCATTTACTGAAATCACTACAGCAAAGTTAATTAGCTGGTTTTGCAAACATTATGCTTGTCGTACTAAATAGCAGCGACGAAATTACACAAGTGCAGCTTGATTCATGCTGAACTGAATCATCTCAACCAAAAGCTTTTTGGAATGCAAACGGCCGAAGTACAATATTCAAATTCAAAACATCAATCAAGTCTATATTCAGTACTGGATATTTACGAAAACGAATAAAACCCATACTCACTTGATTACACGGGGCTTGACGTACGTATTACCCTTCACATAAACCACTTGTAATATGACTAATGATGTAACAGAGCGATGACCCGTGTAACGTATTCCGGGACCGCACGCTTCCTTACATTTGACGTGGTCGGTGCTATGACGTATACTTAGTGCTCCGGTATTCGCTGGAAGCTGACAGACACTTCTAACATTTGATTTAACTATAACTATAAATTAATTATTAACTATAACTATTGGCGAATTTGTTTTTTTTTTTTTATCTTCAATTATTTATGTACAACTATTATAAAATAGGTGTACATAGTAAAATCAGTCTATAATATTCGCACTGCGGGGACACAGGCCTCCTCTCTATAAGAGGGAATGGGCTATGATCCGCCACGCGGGCCCAGTTCGGGTTGGTAGATGTCACATGTCTTCGAATTTTTGGTTTTAGGACATACCGGTTTCCTCACGGTTTTCCTTCACCGTTTTTATGCAGTGGTGATGAAATAAATTACAAAAAGCAATGCGCCTGCCTGGGTTCGAACCCACGACTTACTGCTCGTAAGCCACTCCTGGGCCACGGCTGCTCACTGGACTGTACTTATTCAATATACTGCGGCTGGCCAATGTCCTTTTAATATTCCATTTCAAGAAAACTTCGTAATACAAACTAACTGGAAAAGTATAATGTATTTCACTTAAGATTACGGAAATTATGTTTCTGCAACAATTTTATTAATGTTTCGTTGAAATGAAACTGCAGACCGACGTCGTTATCAATGCCTGCAACAACTTTTTAACTGCTTTTACTTAAAAACTGTTTACTATTCATGGGTGTTACTGTTTTAATTCTCTGAATGTTTTAAAGTTGTATAAATTTATAACAATTTTGGGCACAGAATTTGTAGCTTTGAACAGTAACTGTTACTGAGTGCCGATTAAGAGGGGACAGGGCCAGCCAGGAATTAACAGGGTAGGGATATTTTCTTTACATAATAGTTGCTGAAAATAAAGGAAAAAAAGGGACCAGGGACATTGATTTTATGAAAAAAAATATATAGCTTTAAAGGCGCGAATAGATGACTTTCATGCCATCATACGCAAACGGTGTGCGTCCATGTTGCGGCGATTCAGGGGTAGCCCGAACAGTATTTCAGCTACACTGGCGGACAAGGTTGACGGACCTTTTATGAGACTCTGGGCTTGCAGACATGTGCGTGCACATGTTCATGTAGCCAATTAGTGTATGTTTAAGTTGTTGTTTGTAATTTGTTATTTATTAACATAGAATAAGTTCATACTAACAATGTATGGATCAAAAGGACTGAAAAAAAAATTGTTGAATTTGAATTTGAAAGGCATTATTCAGAAAGAAAAAAAATTATATAATCATGAGGAGAATCGCAGCCCCTGTTACTTCTTAAGTATCATAGGTTATACATTTTTCGACAAACTGAAACTCGTGAAAATACTGACGCGGAGTTATTCCACATTTCTATTTGCCCTTAGTTATTTATAAGATATGCGAATTGTTTCCCGGCAATACGCCAACAGATAACAATATCTGTAGGCAGTAAATCAGCTGTGGTTCATTATGTCTTCGTATTATTTAGTAGGTCTGCTTTTCTTGCTTTTTTTTCTTTTGATTAGGTTAACGGTTTTATTGAGTCCAAGACTAGGTATCGTGTTTCAAATTGTACAAAACAGGTGCGAAAAATAAAATATAGTTTCTTCTGCTAGCTCTTCCATAAAAACAAATGCTGCAGTTAACGCGTTGTTGCATTTGTTATTTTGAGATTTTTCCGTTTTCCCAGAGTATATCTGCTGTTGTTTTTGTTGCAGAAATAAAATGGTTTCTACAGTAAAATCTGAGGCAGAATATTTCCTTATCCGGAAGTAGAAAGAATCAAATGAACAATTTGTGGTTTCGTGTTTAAATTAACAGTCACCATTCGTACTATTGTTTCATTTGATTTTTAACAAATTCATCGCGGTACGTTTAAAAGAATAATGTCTTTATTTTTTGCCACCTCGACATCTGCCATCGTTACATTTTATTTCGTTTCCTTGCTATGATGTTCCGCTTTTATTTGACTTGGAAGAATTATGCCAGCTTTCAAATTTGTGTTTTTAATAATTTCATATAAATTTTAAATGGTATTTCTTTGTTTATTATGTCAGACAGACAGAAACCAAGTAAAAGGAATATTTAATAAGATAAATAATTCCTTGTAACGCCTTCCTTGTAACGGTTTCTTACTAGGTAATGTTGTTATAAAATCACATACTAGGTATGTTAAATTAAAACCCATCATTAACGTGCGGCTGCGTATGTATTAATTTCTAATTAATCTTTTACCGTAATATTGTCGTCGCCAAAAACGACCGTACATTGGCCTCGGTCGAATAAAAGGCACTATAATGGTGGGCCTTACAATTTTCCGGCTGGTGGTTTTGATATTTTCCTTAACTCACTCTGCCATGTTTGTGATAAAGGAGCCGTGAAAATCTTGCAACCACGGAACTGACCACATATCAAACTAAACGAAACGTCGAAAGTCGTTTGGAAATCAGAAAGTAAAATAATGTAAGGTTAACTTAGCCTTTATTAAAATATTTGATATAAATATTACGAATTAAAAAAAGAACACGTTTTCATGGTTGGAATTTGCAGGTTATTCTTTTCATTTTTGTTTTTTTATATTCTCTTCTACTTTCACCATGGAGAATACAATGCGGAATATGTATACTTAGGTATAAGGGTTTAAAAAAAACGACGAAGTGCTTCGAGAAAATTTCTAGCAATAGCAATGACATGATCCAATATAAATTTGACATTCACAATACCTTGACATCTATAATAGAATGGTTAAACAATAATAATTTAAAGATTAATTTTGATAAAACAAAAATCATACATTTTAGCCAACGACTGACTATGGAAAATATGGACATAAATATAGATAATAAAATTGTTGAAAGTGTAAATAATACTAAATTCCTTGGACTACTAATTGACAAAAGACTTGACTGGAAATCTCAAATCGAGAACCTTTGTAAAAAAATCGGTAGTTCTGCATTTGCACTGCACTGCTGCAGTTTTAAATGTAGATACCTTGCTTGCGGCTTACCATGGCTTAGCTGCGTCTCACCTAAGATACGGCATCATATTCTGGGGAAATTCTACCGACGCTAACACTGCATTTAAGGCCCAAAAGAGATGCATTCGATTTTTGGGTTAAAAACGGTCGATACATGTAAGCCGTATTTTAAAAGGTACAAGCTTTTGACTCTTCCTTGTCTGTATATCCTCGAAACTGCAATGTTCGTTAAAACAAACCCCAAACTATTTCCACGTTCACAGGACGTGGTACCGCGTAATAGACGGGATATGACCATTCTTCGAGTCTATCCCGCAAAAACGGCACTCATGCGCAAAAGTATCGTCTGTATGGCGCCTACTATATTTAACAAATTGCCTAAATGCTGGAAGGAGCTGAATGGTAAGGCATTCAAACGCCAATCAAAAATGTTTCTTTCTCTTCTGACCTCCACAACCCAGTTAGTACTGGGTAATACGATACCACTTGGTAAGACTGATTGTCAGACTTTTTGGACCACTGACTTTGACGGTTGTTACAGGTCGACCGTCAAAGATGGACAAATGACAGCACGGCTTAACCTAAAGATCGACCCGAGCGGCTGTTATTATTTAGCCACAAGCTCCATCTCAAACAAACATAAAATCCATAGTTTTGTCACATCTTGAACACAGGTAGGTAAATAATTGCCTGCCGGGGTTGCGGGACTGTTCGAAAGAGATACCGTGGCCCCGGAACACAAAGGGCGATGAAGGAACATGGATGGGTTTTAGTCAGTAAAAGTCTGACACACCCTCCTGCTCCGCCCAGAGCGGGAGAAGTCATTTGATGATTTCCCATCCAAAAAAAAAAAAAAAAAAGGTATGTAAATAAATTGTTTCAGGAAGCCATTTCTTACTGCAGTACTCCCCGGCTCCTCGCCTGTAATATTCACTTTCTCACGGTTATTTTGTTTTAAGTTAAACTTATTTTTGCGTACATTATCACAAGCTTTAGAAGGCTGACGCAGCATGCAGATCGTCTAAATGTTAGACTGTTATAAGAAATCGTGATAGCATGTTTAGTGGAATTGTGCAGTTACTTATACAGCACCTTGAGTATCGTTACATTCTCATCCGAATGTTCCAACCCAAATAGCTGTGTATGAAAATATGATAAACTTTGAATTCAAGCAATCAGTTTTAATATTATCCCGTTTAAAACCGCTCGCAAATGGAATTCACTGAGCTCGATGAAACGTTTTAAAGCAAATGGGTTTTTTTTTAATAAAACGTAAAACTCTTGTCTGTAATTTCAGTGAGTCCTATATTTTTTATGAGCTTTAGTGTGTGAATGACACTTTAGATTACGATAAAAAAAATGTTTTCTTCGATCTAATAATAAGATAAGTAGGTAATCTTAAATTAATTTATTGTTTTCAACATTCACAATAACATAACTATTTGTGTAAACTAACCAATGTTCCAAAAAGCCCTCGCAAAAGCGAACATTATCTGACAGAAAACTTTATATTCCAAAGAACCAAGAAAGTATTAGCGAATGAGAGATTGTTTCGTAAAGCTAAACTTGTTGTTGCATTATGTTATGAGACGCTGAGAGCTTTATCCGGATTTTCAAACAAAGAGTGCTCTGGGAATTATCGAACAAACCGCACTCGACCGGGCGACGATAAAATGCAAAATATTCGCAAGATGTTAAAAAGCTGTATGTTGTTAGATCCGTTTTCGACTCTGTTTAATGTTGTTCATGTCGTTTCGGATATAACACTTTTATAAAAACAGCTGACGAGTTCAATGCAAAACTTTTGTCGAATATCGTGTCACCCTTGGCTACGACAGCGTAGCTCTCGTAGCGGTCGTGTGCTACGCCTGCCACCCGTAGCAAAACAAATCGAAGCACAAATTTAATATCGTGCTAGTGAATTGTTACCAACATAGTTTTAACAGAAAACAAAATAGTTTATTTGGCACACTAAACACAGTGCCTGTATTAAGAGACTTCCATGTCGGTTTTATAATAAATACTAACACAAATGTATAGTAAGTAAATTTATCTACATTTACTATTATTTACCATATAAACACTACTGCAGCACGTGTGCCTATTACCTAGACAGTCTGGCCCGTCAGCTACTTACTCCCTTTAATTATGTACATAGTAATGTGTGTAGTGCCTTAAGGGTACCTCTATTATTAAACATTTCAACTGTTTTAGTAATATATTGTTACGTGATACATTATTTAAGATTTTAAGAGCATTGACCGCTCTGAAACTTCCACCTTAATTCGCTATGTCGGGCGGAACTCGGTTTGGGCTGTCTAAGGACAAAAACACTCTATCTCTCCTGGCGTTGACCTCAAGTGCTTATAAACAAGCATTTTTGTTTACCATGCTTAAGTATATCAAAGTTATAACCACAAATCTACTTATAAACGCTACTCCGTGGCACTTTGATCTCCGACCGCCTCAGAGCCTCTCAATCTCACACTCGGTTCACAAGCACAGGCCACAAACCATATCTGCTGGTTTGCAAGCTTTAGTCAAAACCCGTGACCAAAATAACTTCTTTAAAAACTTTGAAATTGAAATCTACAAGGCTAGGGAAATATTTAGTACTACACTTAAAAACTTTGCAAAATTCTGACGTGAAGCCGCATCTCGTTATACTAAATGCTAATTCTAACTTAGATGAGAAAAAGTGCAGCAGTATAATGAGGCCACGACCTCGTTCCGTATTGTAGCCTCAAGGTCAGTTTTCTGACTTAACAAGACCTCGGACATTACAGTTTCTTTAGGCACATTCATTCCTTAATTAGTGCGCCTTTAAAGAACAGTATAGTTATACGTCAGCGTACGTCAGCGTATCATTTTGCCAGTTACAGCCGGCCATACACCGCTAAACTGAACAGAGCAATAACAAAGTCATACATTTAGCAGATTCTCAATTAGAGGCTTGAATAAACGATGAATTAGAACTGATTAGTGACTCATTAGGTAAAACCTTAGGTTCGGTTTCGTCTGAATACAGCTTATATTTAGCTTTTTGTTTATATCACATACGTGTAACGGAAAAAAGGCGAATTTCCACTCGAAAATAAAAGCACCATTATTTCCTTATTACGCTAAAAGCAGATAAAAATAATTGCTTCAGATTAGCGAAAAATCGTTAATATATTATCGGCTTAAATATTAAGAAAATAACTAGTTTATTACTACTTGAACATGTTTTTGCCACAAAACGTCTCTTGAATGTTCCGCACTGCGGTATGAGTTGGTACATAATTATTCTGTCAGAACACAATTTATTACAGGCAACTCCTACAATGCACTAAGGATGATCTCGAAATAAAGTCTAATCAACGAGATTGTAGATTATGAACATATTTTACGGGAATAGAATGTACACACGTGTAAAGTAAATACGTGTTGAGTCAGTTAATTAGTTAGGTCGCATTTTTGTTCGTAAAACAACCTAATTATGAATTCTCGTATTCACGACAATAAACTCAACTAAATAGTAAAAGTATCATTAAACCTGGTATTTAACCTGTTCTAATAGTCGTACATAGTTTCGCATTCACATTGAGACATTCGTTTCTATTCTGTCATATTTTTCGCATACAAGTAACTCTTTTCAACATTTCGCGACATTATACAAACAACCTTAACTATAGAACAAGCATCTACTTTGAATTAGATAACCGAAAATAAATTCTGAAATGTGCGAATCAAGTGTCTCATAAGGCTGCCAACACACGGACTGCATCGCAGCAACCGCGCGCAGTCGATATTCAAGAAGTTGTACGGTCGAACAAGCTATTTGGTTTACAGTTTAACCTAAAAATTACATTTCAACTTCATGCTTTCGGCTGCAGTCGTATATACTGCATACAGTGTTGATATCATGACTGAATGAAGTCGAACGTGCAACTGCATGCAGTTAAATATATCGACTGCACGCGGTTGCTGCGATGCAGTCCGTCTGTTGGCAGCCTTATGAGACACTACGTATAGATGCTATTTCCAGTATGTCACGCAATGTGATAATGTTAAACACTGTTTTAAGCTTATAACTCAACTTACACTGACACTTTCGGGAAACCAAGTCAGGGGTCCATGAGTGGCATAAAAGAAAAACTCTGACACCAGGTTAGGCCACACGCAGAATAACCACTGAAGATATCCCGTAAATGTCAGTGTAAGGTTTGAAAATGTTAGTTTCACAATGTTACGGTTTTTGAATGACAATGTGGCTTGTGAAGATTTAATTATTATATTCTAAGCATTACTTATTATAAACTCATTGTGACAATTTCCTTTGGAAATGATTGAAATCTCCCATCTGTATTGTTCCTAAAATATATGCCAAAACACCCAAAATTCAAGCAGGCACGGGTCGGTATAGGTAAAGTAATACCTACCCTTCCACTTTACGAGGAGCTTCGGTAATCAACAGATATGGCGAGTAAGTGGAAATCCCCCTCCCCTCCCGGGCTGCCTGTGAATTAATTCAATAAGAATAGGGTCACCTAACTAAATTAAATACCCTTCAAATAATTCCTTCCTTCAGCCATGTGGTATCCGGCAGAGTAGAATAGAACCAACCCATTACACTCACGGGTGTCGTATAAGGCGACTAATGTCTGAGGCAGAACACCTTGTGCCTCCGTAGACCAGAGAATGGGCAGCAGCGTTTTTCTGTTAGTCTTTCATCACTGCGATCTCCAATCCGCCTGCCAAGCGTGGATATTACGGCAAATTCCTCCCATCATGTGAGAGGCTTATGTCCAGCAGTGGACGTTATGGGCTGTTGTAGTAGTAATTCCTTGAAATTATGTACCTCTCGATATACCATGCGATTTAAAAGACTACGACAGTGATTTTTTTTGTTAGGTACTAACTTGTTACAGAAATATAATAGATTGTATAATAAAAACACTAGAGTTGAGTACAGAATCGCAATGAATCGGTAGGAGTTAAGGTTTAAATGTTATTGTTCTACAACAAACCGGCCTCACTATGTCGTGTTCACTCAGCAGTAGTAAGCTTATCTGTAATTACTACTGAAATGTCTCTGTTGCTAGGTAATCTTGTGTCCCATCTCAGGTCATTAGGAGCTCCCTCCACCAGGATCGTTATCTACAGCCGACGTTGCACACTGTAGGCCATTTACCTGTAATTAACATCAAAGGACGTGTAATATGTATATAACAAAACACCTAGGTACTTTCTAAAACGTGATGCTGGTGCAAGAAAAACTTAATCAGAATTTATATGACATCCTAACAATAACAATTCTGTCTTACAGCAAGGGGGAAGAGGACGTAAACTGTGATACTAAATTCCTATCGCTGTTGAGCCTTTATTAGTGTTCGTCTTATGAATACAAATCCTAAGATCGTGTAGGTAGAACCCTGTACTATGTAAGCCTGTTAGTGTAAGAAGTATTTTGGTGGTTTTAAAAATGAGCCGCTCATCTATTTGCGAGGCGCACAGGAAAAAAGCTTCTAAACCAGCATCAGGAACACCACCATCCTTATTGTTCTTTGACCTCTTCTCATGCCCAATGGAACTGTAGCCAAACAAACCTCCGAATAGGACTATCGTCGATTACAACGAGACAATTCGAAGTTTCTATAAATGCCGCGAATAAACTTTTCACTTTTATTGAAGCCGTTTTCATGTGGTTGAAAGTCACTTATAGGTAACAACCAATACTATTGTATTTTAAACTCGAGTGGCAACTACTTACTTCGCAACGTAAATAAGCTGTTATTCTAAAACGCCAACAAAACTCCTCAGACACAGATGTCCTCAAAATAACATGTTGCAAATTCACGAGAGAAGTTACATGAAACAGTTTAGAAGAAGCCATTTTCAGGTAGTATTGCATCGTGTGTCCATGAGGCAACATTGTGGCTTTACTATACTTTACCTAGATCTTTTTCCCACACACTGTTCAAAGATTTCACAGTTTATAACTAAACTTACACTGACACTTACGGTATGTCATGCGGGAAGACTCATCCCGCGATCGTGGTGCTTGCAACAGCATCGAAATATCGGGAGTTCACAACAATTGAAGCAATGTAAGCGATACTGACGATACAGTGGTCAAAATGTAACGGTTCGATATCACTTTTCCTAACGACAAAGAAACAAAACACACTGTTACTATCTCAAAAATCAAAGCAAAACAACAGTCGATCATTTGCGACGATTAGAAAAATATGAAAATCACTTATTTATTTTTCGCAACGAAAATGAAAATAAAGTAAAACTGTCGTTACTGTAGGTACCCTACTCATAAACGGTGCATTGTGTTTTAAGCACGTACTACACTACTACTACAACAGCCCATAACGTCCACTGCTGGACATAAGCCTCTCCCATGATGGGAGGAATTTGCCGTAATCTCCGCGCTTGGCAGGCGGATTGGAGATCGCAGTGATGAAAGACTAACAGAAAACGCTGCTGCCCATTTTAAGCACGTGCGTGTGTCTTTTTTCTTAGTGTGTCTATGGCAATTTATCACTAAGTATATTTGGCTATAATTTACTAAAATTAAATTAAAAATTGTGTGTGACTCATACATTAATAAACCCACATATAACATATTCATACAATTATTCACTTTCAGAAATAGTTTTAGGGCAAGGTGTGTCATGTAAGGAATCAATCGCATTTAACTAAAGTCTTAAAAAGGTTACAATCATATTATTATGTTTAAAAATTAAACTTTGTTAAAAAAAAAAACACTAATGGCTTCAACATGTTTTGAGAAAAAGTGACGGGTATCAAAATGCACCAAACTCTAAAAAGGTTGCACAAAATTTTATATTAAATTTTGTTGTTGCTCAGGTAATTTTAAATTGCATTTTGGTTTTTGTTTTGTAACCTATTAATTCATTGTATTATTATTAGTCATCACATAAACTAAACAAGATGATATTTTTTAGGTTTTTATAATTCCTAAAGGTAGTCGACCGCCGCACCAGTACCGGACCTGGGAGCTAGAACTTTCAGGGACAGAAATAATTTATTCTGAGACCAGTCCTTCCAGGGCACGCCACAATAGTGGCGGTAAGTCCCCTCTTTGAGGAGTGGCTAGAGAGACGCCACGGCGTCCTCACCTTCCGCCTGACGCAGGTCCTCACCAGACACGGTTGTTTCGGGAGGTTCCTGCACCGAATCGGGCGGGAGGAAACGCCCGGGTGTTTCCATTGCAAGGATCGACCGGAGGACACGGTGGAACACACGGTGGAGTTGTGCCCCGCGTGGGCGGAGCACCGCCGTGTCCTCGAAGCGGCGATTGGCGGCGGCGACCTCTCGTGTCCGGCCCTGGTGCAAGCCATGGTCCGGAGCGAGACGGAATGGGACGCCGTCACCTCCTTCTGCGAAGCAGTAATGCTAGAGGAGGTGGCGGAACGTGAGAGGGAGAGAACCTCACAGCGTCCCGCCGCGGGAGACGCCCCGGGCGTCGGGGGCCACCACTTGGCCCCCGGCCACCGTAGGCGTGGGCCTGTGGACGGTGGACTATGGGCTAGCTCGCCGTCCGTCAGTCTCATGACGACGGTGCGTTCGTGTTCCACGCGCGCCTCAAAGAGAGTCAGCAAAAGGAAGGGGTCCGCAAGGACCGATGCCTGCCGGGGTTGCGGGACTGTTCGAAAGAGATACCGTGGCCCCGGAACAAAAAGGGCGATGAAGGAACATGGATGGGTTTCAGTCAGTATAAGTCTGACACTCCCTCCTGCTCCGCCCAGAGCGGGAGAAGTCATTTGATGATTTCCCATCCGAAAAAATAAAAATAAAAAAAAAGACCAGTCCTTCCAAAACTAACCGTAAATAAAATAAGGTAAGGCAAGAATACTGCGTACATAAACCCGGCAAGGCATTTAGTAATCAAAACTTATCCAGAGCTGAGAGCTTAGTATTACAAACGAATTACTCTGACCTTTCTTTTACGGTGACCTTTAGGCCTTGATTCAAGTATGTACAGAAAGGATATGTATTTTAAAAATAATGTTTCGTTCACAGACTGATAGATCCTTTTGTAAAAGAGTAGGTAGCAGAATAGCCATATCAAAAAGACCAGGAAATAAATAACGCTATGTGCGGTCACTGTGACACACTCGTTGTCGGCGCAATTATATACCAGGACAAGGTGGTTAGGATGAATAGTAATCGAGTTTTTTACATTCCTCAATACTATGAATCAAATCTAAATAATACCTACTACTGAATTAAAGGCAGATTTGTTTCATAAATGAATTACCATTGTTAACGATAGTTTGATAAACTCAGCGAATGAGTTCTGTGTATTCCTTTATTAGTTGAATAAAATATTATTCTTTTTTTTTTTCTTATAATAACCTTGAACACGTGGGTCGTGAGTTGTGCATAATTTTGATGTTAAAAACGCTTTAGATCTAGCGAGTAAAGTTTGTAGTCGAACGAAAAATAAGTTCAAATATCGAAGCGCATGAAAAAAAATACTGGCATGGCAGAACGCGCGGTAGAAAAAGCGTGTTCGATTTTCAAATGTTTAATTCATCTTTCTTTTCTTTTGTGGTGACAAAGCTAACTTCTGTTTGTCATTGTTATGTTATTGGGTTATTGGTTAGTGCTACGAGTATGTTTAGTGGTATAATTTCAAAACACGTCGGAAAAGTGATTTAAGAAATGTAACTATATTAAGTAACTAGAGAAGAGAAGAGGGTGTTATCATCAGGTAAAAACCTAAGCTAAACATTACTTTATATTATGTCTTTGATCAATTCTACTGACTATGAATTGGCATGGAACCCTAGTTCATTGACGGAGAAGCTGCGCGTTGCGTGTCGCGTGCGGCGTGTAGTATCGCGGCGCGTTCGGAATTTGTCCGTTTACGGAGAGGCGGCGACGACGTCCCGCGTTGTCACACGCACAAACCAACATTATGACAATGTTGGATGTTGTTTACGGGACGCGGGGCCTAAAGCGGTGCGGTGCGTGCGACGCTGCGTGTTCCGTCGCGGGTATGGCTACGTTTCACGCGCCGCCGCCGCTTCTCCGTAAACAAAGTAGGTATTAAGCTTTTGACCGGCATAATCACATATACTTGACAAGCAAACGCATACTCTGTACGCCAAACGAATCAAATATGTGACAAAATGATACGTGAAATTGTGACTTAGCGTGGCTCTGCAAGTGAAATTAAATATACATAAAAGTCACGATTATTTTATGAAAACTTACACAGACCGAAAGCTTCTTTTTCAAACGATCGTAGATTGTAAAAGTGCTATGAAAATGTCTCGCTTGTGTGAACTCGTAAATATTGCAACACACTCGTTTATAAAACTCACCCACCGCAATAAGCGACTTAAAATGCGCAAATAAAAAGCAAAAATATCAACACAACCTTTTGCAATTTAAATGTAAATCTCGCTCGTGGGAGTAATACGATAAAAAAAAGCTCGATAGATTTTTAAATGTGTTACGTGCCTCAGAAATTTTTATTCATTCAATAAATAATAAAATTCAATTAAACTTATCTTGTCACTTACGGAATATCTTCCGTGATTTTAAGTTTAGTTTTAAACCGTAAAAGCTTAAAACAATGTTTGAATAATTAACAATTTATTTACAGAAACCAATAAATTAGTATATATCCATAAATCATCGGGTTAATAATATTATTAACAAGGCTTCAGTTTATAAAAGAGAATAAACAATTTAGTTGTCTGGAGATTTGCCAAATCCTACATCGTTTCACTTAGTTCGTAATTCCCGTTCTTCTTATAGACGCCAGCGTGGGGGGGGGTGGCTGACGAATGTGTTCATAAATAATTCGACAGGGCGTTTCTTTGACGTATGTTCCCTTTGTTAGAATTGCGAATGAGGCTGCCAAATAAGCGAGAACTGTAACGCTGACCCTAATTCTTAAAATGTGTTCGAAGGTTTATTCGTTATATATAAGGTACTACACTACACTAAACACAGAATATGGGACCGTAGAATATATTTAAGGTTTTGCGTTATTAACATAGAAACGAATATTAGGGACGTTTTGTGTTGTTGTTGTGTTGGGACGGAAACGTCTCTCGTAACTTTCCCATTTCCACAACTTAACAAAATAGCATTGATCAGAAAAGTCCCATTTCGTAAATATACATTTATAAGACAAACCGATAATTATGACATTCTTTTACAATTTTCTACCTAGTTGAAAATCGTGACTTTGTATCTAGGTCCTTATACCTTTTGTAATCTTAAAAATGCGATGCTAAATAAAATTTGTATGCTAGGTACCCGTCATTATTTCTCAAAAAATAATAATGATATTGCATTTTAAATTCAGTGCGGAATTCGCTGAGTCAGAATTTCTACAAATTTGTTATTTTTTTGCTATTTTCACGAAGGTAATAAGAGGGTGAGGATTTTGCAGTTTTGGTAATGCTTGCTTATTCAACTCGGGGAATTTAATCATACTGATTCTTTGAACACATTGTTTTGGTTATGCGTATTATAAGGAAGGGGTGGGTACTTACTCTCTTACAAAATATTCTATAGCAGCCCCCTGTCTACAGTTCAGAGCGTAATAATGTTGAACTTAAATATTAATGATTTTTGATGAGGTAGCTATTGTATTTCAGTTTTATCTATGACTAAGCAAACTTGACGAAAATCCATCATCCGGATACGAATTTCCATTGCACACAGATCAAGAAGATAGACCCAGTATGTGTCCTCAAAATTCTGGGCTTTGGTTTCTCTAGTTATCATGGTCACTAGCAGAGATTTGCTCCGAAAGACTTTAGTAGATTTTTCACATCCTTATTTCAATGCCTTCGCTTACTTGCTCTCTAAACAGCAAATACGATAGTTTTTTTTCAGAACAGCATCTAATATTGATGAGGATACTGCATTTCATGAATGAGGAAATTAAGAGAAACTTTTGATGCCAAATAAATGAGCCTGGTTTATTCAGAGCAAGCACATACTATCCCGCATATTATGTTCCTCCTGTCATTCTTAAGGCTGATGCTCCAGGGTAGCCCGCGAAATTCAAATTTTCTTACGTTTTTTACAATTTGCAGGCCAGTGCTAGGTTGTATGTTGATTAAAATATTGTTGGCGACTATAGCTGTCCATTATGTAAGCGGTATGTGGCTATTAAGTAGGTACTAAAAAAAATACTAACATATTTTTAGGTACATTTTCGTGTTACACTCTTATGTTTTGTGATTTATAATAATGTAACTTATATGGAGATTCTCTTCTGGATGTTAATTATTGTGATCGTGATTGTGATGGTAATGGTGATAATGATGGTGATTGTGATGATTATAATTGTGATGATTATGAAATTTGGCACATATATAGTATCCCTTTAGTATGATCACGTGGGACAGTTACCGCGGCAGTCACGCGGGTGAAGCCGCGGGCAACAGCTAGTGTTAAAAATATTTACTTTCTTCTTTCAGTTCTGGAATTTCACCCGGCAGAGGAGGTACCCAGCACAGGTGGCTCAAGGGTCATCTGAAAATAACTCAACTGACTTGCCGTCAGCAAACTCGCAATGTAGGTGCTGATCAAATGTCAATTTCTTCTGTACAGAAACAAAATGTACTTTCTGATCTACAGAAAGTCAATTTAGCTATGTGTGACTTAACAGTGGCACCAATTGCAGAACTTAAATTACATCAATCTATTCATTCGAATAATTTAATTTTTTTTATTTGTGGTTTTTGAAAGTGCAAATAGTAACACTTAACTTTCTGAACTTATTAAATTTTTAAAGGGAAAAATGTTAGCACCCAAGTTATAAGAGAGTTCGAAATCGGGCGAAAAATTTTAAGTGGAGAGCGAGGAACGAGAGGATAAGCTACATCTGCTTAAAGCGGAGGAGAGAAAGCACGCGAGCACACGGCGGCCAGACAAGAGCACGTGCGCGAGCGAGCAAGAGTAGTGCGGCACACGCTAGTGCTGCTGGCCACTACGACAACCACGCAAGCAGCCGGAGTGGCGTACGTGCAGACTCCAAAAACTGAGCGCCGTCGTGCTCGCTAATGTTAGTAACAACTACAATGATTTTTGTTGTTCTCCACTACTTGACTCAGCCTACATCTCTCATACTGCCTGTGCAGGATATAGCGATGCTGGCGTGCTACGTGATCATGGACGAGGAGTGTCTGCTGGCAGCGCGGCGTCTGCTCACACTATCAACACACAGCGAGTGGCAGGACCTGCCCGAGGGTTGACGCCTCACATAGTCGTGAGTGACATTCTTCTTTATGCTACTTACTTGCCATGACTTCACTCTTATGATATTGGTGTATTTAATTTTGCACTAAATCTGTTATTCGAGAAATTATTAGACTGGCAGACCTGTATTCTGCCACGTGAAATATCACCTGAAAGCATGGCACCCGGGTGCTGGTCTACAACCGCGTTGTAGAGATAAAATGCTTTTTATACCAACTATTACATCTGCATCATTATGAGAGTTATGATTTTCAGACTTTTACAACATATATTTTGGTCTTTGAATTAAAAAAAAAAAAGTAGTGTTCAAGACGAATTAAAAAAAAATACATATTTCTAGAATGGAAGTTGTTTCACCAGCAGTGTGGTGAATAAGAAAAAGCGCTTGCACCTTAATTCGTTTCATTTAAGTTTTTAACAGCGGTACCCTTTGAAGCTAGTTTAGGTTTAAAACGAGATTTGAATGCAACCTGTTTACTGGGTCAAGTAATTTCTATTAATGGTACAGGTGGAGTACAGGGACACCGCCACGAGACCTAGTTTCTTAGAGACTTGCGACAGTATGTAAGTAGACCTAAAAAGTATTTTCCAAATTTAATGATGATGATGTCACCATCAGAGTAAGTTGCTGTAAAATCTCGCCACGTTACGTTTTACGAGCCCTAATCTTACAATAGTGCTCAATTGAAAGGAGTGAGTGGATCGTTTTATATTCTAAAAGACATTCCTGTTCACTTTGAGCGATACGTGGTCACTTTAGATTTGAGTGTGGTTTTGCCTATATCTTTAATGTACGCAAGCGGAAACTTGGGAGCGCTAGATGGATTGCCAAGCGGAGTGAGGCTAGATATTTGGCTATTGGGTATTCAACCGTAAGGAAAGTTAGAATAGTATATTATGATACAAGTGAGCAAAGTTGCTCATTAAGGCTTCTGTGGGTTGCAGCCCGAGCCGCAGGCGAGGGCGTAAATCAGCCGAGTGTCTAGTGAGCAAGTTGCTCACGAGTTGCATACGCACTTTTTCAACACATTTGTGAGGAAAAAACAAACATGTATTGCATAAATCGTTTTACCACACAGCAACAAATGCGATACAAAGAAAATATGAAAATTATGGGAAATGGCGCGCAACATTTTTTTTGCACGCGCCAAATGTAAGGTTACGTATATAGGTCATACAGCCTACTTCAACATTATTGTAAATTATAAATAATTTGATAATAATAAATGTTTTTTCGGCTTAATTAGGGACACATTTATTTATTCCAAAGATATAAATTGATTTTCAGCGGCATAAAACCACTTCGTTGTTACAAAAAATTACCCTGTTAAATTGAAAATGCTCTGTTTACTCGCATATAATTTGCAGTTGGGTACTAACTTAACTTTGTAGGGATAATTCTATTATGCACTAGTGTGTAATATTATTATGCACGCGTTAGTTACAGTTCGGTTTATGTCCCTAAGAACGATGTAATAAGGCTCACTTTACGAGCAAGTGTGTTAAAAATATAATTATTATGCTAAAAGAACAACTACCTAGTAATCTGTTGTTTGTACCGTATTGTTTTCTGATGAAAGATGTTATATCATTCTACCATTGCTTTGGGAATGGTAAGTAAGCTTAGAATAGCAGCAGCAGCATGTTGCATGGTTTAAATCATTATAATGTAGCTATTCTGTTTATAAAAACGTTCATTTAACTGCACTATCAAAGTGACCAACTTTGTTGAAGTTACCTGCATCGTTTCGTTGCAGTCGGGCAGTTGAGACTTAGCACTCAATTAGCTATATTCTTTTACTGTTCACTAAGCCAGACGTTTTTAACCCTTAAAAATACAAACGTAAAGACTACAATTCCATACTTACATTCAGTTGCGTACAAGCTCGTTAAGCTAATTAAATTGTTCGTATAAAGCATGGATTTCCCAAGTTGTTTCGAAATTATTCCTGTTTAAATGTTAAGTTTAAACAAAATTCTTCCTCTTGAGAATTCTGATGTCATAAGATTTTTCGTAATTCTTTTCCTATGAGGAGAAAAACTAAATCATTATCTTGTAAAGTGCGCGTTATACATTCAGGTTCTCATAGATGTGGCAATGTCGGTCGAACACTGACCATAATAAAATAAAATTTTCGCACTCACGTAAGTATTTTTGTTCTAAAAACGTAGTTTGCGTATAAAGGCTGACTAAACAAAATTCGTCCTTTGACCTTATTTTTTATTGCTCATTTCGTTCGATATGATTAATTATTTCTTGTGAGCGTAATAATTGCAATAAAAAATGTAAAGTGATTACTCAACACTTTTCGTACCCTATCCAATTGTTCGCATGTTAAAGAATATCTTTATTGAAAAAATGTGGAATCATTTTATTTTTTCTTTGGTAAATTGGATATACACATATCAAAATTAGCACATTATCTGCACTTCAAGCCAAAACTCTACCTAAACAAACATCTTAAACTTAAACCTTGGAAGGAGAGAAAAGTACAGTAAGCGTAATAAGTGCCAAGTAAATATTGTAATTAGAGCGCTTGAGCGTGCCAGGGTTTCAGACAAAAAGCTTAAGTAAGACCTAGCTAATGTTCTTAATGTTTACTCTGTACCGTCTGAGAGCATGTTTAAATAGGTGAAGAACATAGACGCTTTTATGTCGATTTGTGAGGTTCTATTTTATTTTATTTTATTTAAAAAAGAGGTTCCCAAACTTTTTTTTTCTGGTAGACTACTTTCAAAATTTTCTGGTTTCGGTGGTGTTTTCCCCTGCTGCATTTTTTTCAAGCCCGTGGACCAAAAAATATTTCTTTTTCGTGCAAAAGAAAAAAAAACGTTTCTTTTTCGCGCTATCTGTTAGGATTGCATGAGGGCCGTAGCTCAAAAATTTTTTTTGCCAAAAAGTCTGAAAATTACAATCTTATAGCTTCGAAATGCTTTTTTTAAAGTCTCAAAACAGTCACCATGTGTCATGTCATCATGTTTTTTTTTACTTTTTCGAGTTGCTTATTATCTGCCTACATTAATAGATAAAGCCGAGCAACATTTTTGTTTTGGTTGGTTTTACATTAAAGTCCAGTTTTCACCTCTGAGGGGAATTCTCTTAGGGGGGATTTGTGGAATGAGCCGGTGATTGAGTGGGTATGAGTTGTATTACAGAAGGCAAAAAAGAAACTGAACATATCTAATTAAACAAAACGTTTATTCTGAGTTAAATTAATTATTTATTTTTTTCTGTCTATAAGTTAATTTATTTATTTGGGAAAATAGATAGTTATACACTAAAATCAACTAAGTTATAAATAAAGGGTGTAAATAGACCCTTTTAACGAATCCGAAATGCTTTGCTTTTTGTTCTAGACAAACGTTCTAGTTACGGAGAAATTGGGGGTCAAAGTTAACTTTTTATAAGTGTTTTTTTAAATACCTACATGTTTTTAATGGAAGATTTTTACTTTACCTAAACACCTCCGCGACCCATCCATCAGCACAATGTTTTGATTGAGTTACAGTAAGTTTTACTGTATATTTAACATGATTATCCACCCCAAAAAAAAAGTCGTTTCCCAATAATTTGTGCGTAGAGTTACTTAGTTTGATGTGCAGAATGCTTGGTTGACGGATTCGTGAAGGGTCAGTTTATATCTTGAATACAAGAGTTTTATTTCAATTGACTAAAAAATATAGACTTTTTACAAACAACCATTACTGTATAACCGAATAAAGATCTCTGTATCGATATCTTTGTTTCTATATGGGGTTTTGGTTTCCGCACTTAGTCCCTAGAGGGGACCATTGTGCGTGCTCAGTATCGATAACCTATCGCTGTCAGTTAACTGATACAAACGTTGTTGAATTGTATTTCGGAACGGAGGCTTCCACCAACCAATTTTTCCGTAGCTGAAATTGGTTTACAATTAGATTTTGTCTCTGTATTCGAAATATTCTATTAGGTTATGTAAATTACTGTAGTTATAAATATACCAATAAATAGGTTGACCACAGCAAGGAAAACCTGCTCAAGTGGAAATTCATTAATGAAGTGCCATCTTGCGCTTGCCAGCGATTCTAAGGTCATATCTAAGACATTGCTATACCTTGCAGCCCTTCAGATGAGCTGGCTTAGATGAGTGCTTATCTAAACTACTTACTTGGTCCTAGTGCTTCTCAATACGCGAGCATAGCATAGCATAATCAGCCCATAATGTTCCCACTGCTGGGACACACAGCCTCGTCTCTATGAGAGGAAATGGGCTATAATCCACCACGCTGGCCCAGTGCGGGTTGGTAGATGTCACGTGTCTTCGAATTTTTGATTCTAGGACATGCCGGTTTCCTCACTGTGTTTTCCTTCACCGTTTTGAGAGTAGTCGTGATGAAATAAATTACACAAAGTAATGCGCCTGCCTGGGCTCGATCCCACAACTTATTGTTCGTAAGTTCGGACCGCCACCATTGGGCCAGTGCTGTTCTCATTCAGTCATTACGAAAGATCTGCTATAAAATAATAATGATCATTTTTCGTTATATTGTTAGTGTGAAGAGCGCTTTATGTAATAAGAACAATGATCGCTTCAAGTGACAGCGCGTTAAGTTGCGAGCGCTAACTGTCAGTACGCGTGGGGGAGGAAAAACTGACCCTGATTTCCACTTTACAGCACCAAAGCTCTAGTACCCCGGCGTCTGCCGTAGTGAGTGCACGTGTGCTCTGTGTCGGTTGTTGTCGTGATCGCGAGTGTCAAAACGATATGTAGTGGCATACATAAATAAAAATGCCATAGTGAGTTTAAATGAAGTGTGGTGAATACACTGGAATACTATTTCTTCACCAGCAGTTAACATCATTGGGTTTCAAAATGTAAGTAAATTCAACTTACTGATAATAAGTAGTTCAAGTTCATAAATATTTTCAAATTTATCTCGTTCATTAATGAATATTTGGAAAAGTCAAGTAGCTTCAGTATGGGAGAAAATCATAAAAAAATGCTGTCTACATACGGTGTGTTTAAACAAAAGTAACATTTTCTTTTGGGAAACGTAAATAACAGAAATCGGTTATTTTTTTTATCCATAATTAAAAGGTCAACCCTAATGTGAAAAAAAAATGTTGGTTACCTCAAAAGGTAAAAAAAGGAACCCTTTTAAGGACACTTTCTTGTCCGTCTGTCACCAGCGATTGTCTCAGGAACGGGTGGACCTGGCAAGTTGAAATTTATACCAGATACAGAAGTCTATATTAGGTGTATAAAAATCAAGGTCCTGAGTCAACACGATAATAAGATAGGGGCAAATTTAGATTTTCGCGAAAACTTGTAAGTACCAAAATTTACCTTCATTTTCAACCTTATTTTTTATTTTTCGGAATTTTCCCTTTACTTGTGCTGTAAGACCTTGCTTTTAACCAAAATTGACAATTCTAGGTCAACCGAAAGTACCCTATAGGTTTTGGGTCGAAAACCTATATATATAGTTAGTTACCTATATAGATAGTTCCCGTTAACCTAGAATCACGAAATTTGGCGAGAAGCAATGTCTTGCAGCACAAAAGGAAAAAATCTGAAAACCGTAAATATGTAGTTTAAAAACAAAAAAAAAAAAGATTTAACTATTAGAAACTTATTATTTACAGTTAATTTTGTCCTTTAAAAAGTTTGTACGGAACCCTCGGTGTGCGAGTCCGACTTGCTCTTGGCCGATTTTTTATGTGATTGAAAGTAAGTAGAAAACAAAACAAAATATGGGATTATAGTTTAAGTAATTAAATAAAACGTCATTTATTATTATTTAATTAAACGCGGAGTCAAGTTATGCTAATTTGCTTGATTGAGAAGATAAATGGCAACATTATTTTTATGGCAATGTATTCCGAACAATAATGGTGCACACGTGGTGGTGAACTCGTCGTTAAATAATAACAGTCACTCGGGTCGATCTTCAGGTTAAGCTAAGCTTGCCTGAGTTAGTCTGTGAATACTTGTACGAAGTTTCCTTTGTGCCTCGGAAAGCACGTTAAGTCGACAGTCTTTGACAGTCGTTACAGGTAGTCAGTGGCACGAAAGCCTGTAAACCCTTACCAAGGGGTTTCGTATTACCCATTGCAGTACTAGCTGGGTTGTGGAGCTCAGATAGGCAGTCGCTCCATGTAAAACACTGGTATTCGGCTACATCTGGGTAGACAGGATGCCGACCCCAACATAACTTATGTCGTTGGGAAAACGCTAAGCATATGATGACTATTAATAACTAGATGTTAAGGACGGGGGTGTGGTTTGAAACTGGCTCACTATTAGTGTTTGGTAAATATGTAGGTACCCATACGTAGTGCCGACATTCATTGAGAAGTAATGTTCAGAATCTAGGTTTCTCTACATAAAATAATAGGTACACTTCACAGCAGCTACAAGATTACGAAGCTATCAAGGTAGAAAATCTTTTCAAGGAGGGTGTGGAGTAAGCTTAAGCGTTAATTTGGAAACTCAATTTAATATTATGCCTCGAGAAAGTCATCGCTTGAATGGCGAAAGTAGACGGCAAATTGTCTCGTTATTTTAGAAAATAATTCAATTTGTAAGAAAAGTCTCGTAAGTAGAAATGCCTCCGTGTACAATTGAAAGTAATTGGCTTGGAAAGTTTCTTTTCCTTTACCATTTCGAAAAATTTGTTATTTGTTGTAAAAAAGGGTTTTAGTTAGCAACCTTGGTATTGAAAAGGATAAAGTGAAACGTGTGAAAGTTTTCATACTTCCTAAATTTAACACTGCGTGTTTGAATCCTGAACTTATTGATGGTGTTCTTCAGAAAATCCACTGGGCTGAATACTCGCAACCAGCGAGCGTGTATGATCAGATGAAGGAACGTGAATGACACCAAAGGAGTATGTAGGAGGATCGTAGTAAGTGACGTTCTTTCTGTCATCTTTATTTTACAATAAAACGTTCCCGTAATGGTTTAATTGAAATAAATGCTTTGAGTCTTGACGTTCGATGGTTTATTGTTCTATCTGTCGGTGCGTATAATGCCTATTGTTAAGAAGAGACTGCTAGCGCCATCTATGCACCACAACGGGCAACTCTGGCCTTACTCACCTGTCGCGCGCACCGCACTGGCTGAGCGCGCCCCCCTCGTTGCGGCGTCGCGTCAACTGCAACGTCAGTTTCCGGAAGACACACTTGTCTTACGAGGTCTCTGGACGGCCCCTACGTTATCGGATCCCTATACGTTATATTTATCTTTGTAATTTTGATATACCAATATATCGAGTCACAGTAAACAAATAAATAATCTTCATTGAAAAGACCCGCTCCGTCCCGCACACATCAAGCAAGACATACATAACCCCAACACCTATTACGCAAGCTGAACAGACTATGTAAACTGTTTATGTTTTGGCATCCTCACACAACGTAACATCGTCATAACATAACACTCGAAATGTTGATGCATTGTGTACTACTGCCTGACTCCCGCGGGATTTAGGTAATGCTGTGTTATCTCACACGTCGTAATTACAAAGTTGGAAACAGTTTAACTCAAATAGATAGTTTGCTAAAGTTATCCAGACAAAATTTTAAATTTGTCAATATAACAATGCCCTTCGCCAGTTATGGGGAAACAAGCCTATTGTTATAAACCGGGAACAAATCCAGACTCTGTGGCTGCTACTGAGAAATTCCTGTTGAAAACAAAAATGCTAATCCCACTCCCAAACAATACAGTCGAGGCTAGTAGCACAAACTAATGCACATTTCTTACGGTTTCGGATCCCATGAGTGTACTCCATTATTGCGGAAAGGGTGTTCGATTAACAGCTCGCCCCCACTCTCTCATGCTCCACGTTATTAATCCCCTGGCAACGATTAGATTTATTGATTGTTATAAACACACTAAGTTGTTACCAACCTAAAGCTACTATTATACGTATACGGTACTTATGTACATGATTCTGAAACTGTAGTTATTGATACAGGGATACATATTACCTGCTTCAAACTCGGGTTCAAAGTTGATATGATTCATTGACATACATTCCTCACATTGCTACCGCGTACTAGCATAAACACAACATGGGGGTACAAAAAATTTCACTCCATGCAACTGCAACAATGTCTATAAAAGTATATCCCCAGCCGGTTACGTTTTATTGAGTCATCATCTCCTATAGATGATCTTTCTTCGTTTGACGAAAAAATAATGATGCACAGTGATTTTCTCCTGAAAATCGCTTCAGGTGTCCTCGGAATCCATAGAACTCCTCTTTTACGATAAGGGAAAGAAGCCTTACGACGAACGTAACCCTTCTTTTATTTTGCCCGTATTCCTATGTTACTTAACCGTGTTCGTGTTTGCCTAATTAGATGGTAATGTAAATTAGGCGGCGGTTTTTTGTTGCACTCTGTTTTACGCGTTGCTGTTTATACTAATCAGTGCCGTTCAGTTAAACACTGACGGCTTTAATGACGTACTTACTACACATTCCACTGCAATATTACTGCCAATATCAAGAACATGAATGTCGTCATAATGTCTTAACTTACCCGAGACCATGATAATACCATAACCATAAAAGGTAACTTCTACTTAATGGACATTACAGTGAATGTTGCCATCTACTCGTAAGTATTTGCTCTGAAACTTAGAATTGAGTTGAACGTAATTACTGTTATTACTTGTGATATAATATTCTTGTAGGACTATGTGATGAGAAGAGGCATAATTTCGATTTGTTTGTATTTAGACTGATGTGCGTTCAGGTTAATCTGTTGTTCTGGTCTGCGTTACCGTTTTGTTTAGCGTTACATTCATGACTATTGAAGAGTCATATATCTGCATGTTTGCAAAGCTGAAGAAAGGAAAAGTAGGTAGCCATAAAGAAGAAGAAGAAAAAAAGTATTTCCAATTAAATGTGATGGTTATACGAGTACGATTGTCTTCAAGAAATTCGGCAAGTTTGGTAGTTACCGTTGATACAAGTTTGTTAATATTGTGTGTCTTTCCTGAGGGACTAAAAGAATACGACACCGATGATTTGTGACTACCATGCTTTCAATTCAATTGTTAATATTCGTAACCATTTCAATTCAATAGTTCAATTCAATAGTAGTAACTTCATTATTGTGTTTGATTTATAGTCAGAAACGAGTTTCTCTTGGTATAATTATTATAGATATAGTCTCTATAGTAACTCTGTATTCCACAGACACAATATAACGCTGTATTATTCAGCTGTGGTTCATTCGCAGGATTTAGAACTGTATAAATATTAGATACCTAGCTAAGCCGTTTTTGTTGAGGTTTTCTTTGTACCTCGTTCTAGAAAATGTATTACTTCAGAACTTTAATTTATTATTCTGCGTTATTAGGTACCTTTAGTGGGTAAATACTTTTTAACATTATTTTTATGCATGAATAATTGCTCAGCTGAATCATGTAACATCAAGGTAGTAATGGACATAGTAACAGTTGATTAAACAATCACAATAAAGTTGCTATTTCTTCAGCATGATAATACGACACAAGTAACCACACAATTGCTTTCTAACTTTTCGAACAAACTTTAAAGGAATAAGCAAATTTTGAATGTTAAAAAAAATCTACCCCTGTGGAGAAGGTAATCAACGTGGTTTCCTGAAGCCATTTAATTTCTACCTTTTATGCATAAAATACATTTTGGGATGGCTCCGTATTCTCCAGTCATCCCGAAATATTTTTTTTTGGCAATTTCTCACGACCACCCGATGGTTAAATGGGTACTACGGTCTAGACAGACTTACGTGAGATGTCAATAATAAATAAAGTCAGACTTATTAAAGAAATTATCTTAGCAGCGACTTTATTTGAAAAATAATTTAAGTTATTTTATGTTTTCTGGGACAAACCAAATGTATTTCCCACGCATTGTTGAAAATAAAGAAAAGAAAATAATCCCATCACAGTATCATTTCGAAAAAAATTTGTCTTGGTAGCCATATCATTTGTTATCAAGGACAATCGCTCCAATTTTTTATTTAGATAATGCTCCAATCTTTAATGTTTTGGCACTGAGAATGGTTTCAGTATCGAAAGTCTATTCTGTTTAATCATGCAGTAATGAAATAAAGTTAAATGAGCCATTGAAGTTGCAGCGTTAAAGGAAATTGCTTGAATGTTCGCAATTATTCGAGTTACTGTGCAGTTAAATAATCGTATCTATGTAGTAATTATTAAATGGTTCGTAAACGTGTGATTTTCCGTTTTATGAAGTTATTAACTACTTAGACGTGTAAGAAAAGTCTTTAGAGTTAACTATAACAATAATATTATTCGTAGCTAAGTACTACGAATAGTATTACCGGTACAGGTGGGTATCGTCAATCATACGTTTATTACGTTATTATACGTTTATTTTAGGAGTTGTTCACAAGGTTGTTCAGAGCATAACAGTTCGGTCAGTGCACTCAGTTTATTGTTGCAGTTATTTATAAACATCACTGGCAGTTTTATCTTGACTTTGGTATCTATGTTAGGATTTTGGTTTCCGCACTTAGTCCTTAAAGTGGACCATTGAACGTGTTGACTGTGGTATTTATGGAATTAAAACATGCTTATAATTAGCAATAGGGATTTAACTTACACGGGATCAATCCACTACTGAAATGGCATTGTCATGAAGTTTTTCCCAAAGTCAGCACGCTGAGCATGAACTGAAACACAACTTTTATCACAGTATCCAATGTATTTCTGAGGAAATTGCTTTAACTCCACATCTCATCAACGTTTGTACAAAGTAAAACCAAACTACAACAATTACATTATCTTCAACGCGCGGTCTCATCACGCTGTGTCGTGGTGCTACATAAAGTTTGTTGCCTACGTTAGCGCTTCCTCTCAGAGTATTATCGACAAGGTTAACATTCCACTTTCCAGATTTTTCAATTACTTTTTTAATTTTTTATTTCGTTTTGGCTACGTATCAGTCATAGTTAGGATTTAAGCTAAATGTGTCAGGAAAACCTTAGCCCTTGCTCCGACGCACTCAAATCCGTGATGTCTCGTGATCAAAGATATTTTGCTGTAGAAGTCAGTGTAATGATGAATACCCTTTATTGATACAAACCTGTACCTACTCAAAAGGATGGTCATTTGTGAAGTGTGTTATTTATTGACCAGGTTTCGTTTTATGTGCGGACGGGATATTGTACCTGCGGTTACTATCCTGATTGTTATCCGATAACCACATTGCAATCTAGAGACGATTGCTTCGGATCTGCTTAAATTGTACACAGATACTTATTACTTTGTTCCTGTGAGTAGGTACTATGAGCTCGGACGTAATCTCACCACTAATACGACTCTTTTTGATTGCAGCATTCGGCCACTATTAAAGCGCGTATTTATCTCATCAACCAATAGCATCGCAGCATCTGATCCCTTGTTTCGGTTAATGAAAAAAAGGGTCGAAAGAAAAAAAAAAAAAAAACTAATAATAGTTCTTCTTCTTCTTCGTGTCGATGATTCGTAGGGTGGTAAACAGATGTGGAGATCGTGTGCACGGGATTTTGTTTTAAAAATGAGCAGATTTCGTCCGAGCTCATGGTACATACCGTACCGACCCTTAAAATATTTATATGAGAACATTGTTTCTTATGGTAATATTTAGGTTCCCAAATAAACTACGCATATTTGTCTAGGCTCTTTATCTAGGCAGAAAATTATGTGTTTAATAACTAGATACACATCCCTTCGTGATTATGTGATAATGTTAATGTGAACAGTGTGAAACGCAAATGTGTTTACCATTATTTAACGAGACATTATTATAATGAATCAAGTTGGCGTATATATGATGACCTTTTGCCAATGTTTATGTTGAGGTGTTCCATGAATATAACTAAGCAATAATAATTTTCTTCGCCACTTGAAAGTTTGTAGTTCGTTGTCGGCCCTTACCTACTTCTAGTACTGCTTAAGCTGTATACACTCATTGTCTCTTTGTATGGTTCAAAAAGCTTGCTCTGTACATTAATTAAGTAAGCAGTGGTGCAGTACTAGCATCCGATTGTCTATGATAGTTGTCCAACAAATTGTTCTTCGTAGACAGTGAGCCTCGATATCACTGAAAACAATCAATATTAGAATAAAAAAACAACATGCAATTGAAATACTAAGCTAACCTAGAAAATGCAGGATGGGCCGGAATCTGCTATAAATTCATCGTAATTCCACGAAATGAGCCAGGAATGACGGAAAGCGTCAACTAAGGAAATCTCATTTAATAGTAATGTAAGCGAAACACGTGGAAGTAGTTCATTTGAGAAAACTACACATTGTATGAAATGAACACAACCCCTTTGGGACGGCAGTGTTCAGAATCTCTCCAACTTTTTACTGTACGAGTATGCACAGCAGTGAACCGAGAAAATCTGTACTAACCACGATTTAGTTCAACCACAACAGAACAGTCTACTTCAAAACAGTATAACAATCAACTGAATCTGACATCTGTAATTAGGTAGTTGAAATTAATGTTTACCATCGTTAGCTGGAGATTGTTTTTGCCGCATCGCTTGGACTGTTTAAAGGGTATTTTGCAGAATACTAAAATCGTAAATTCGCATTTAATTGTTGTTTTGATGCTATTTTAGAGTTGCGTAAGTGCGTTACTTTAAACGAGAACGATTTCCCAAAGACGAAGTTTGTTTTTACAGGGTGTAAACGGACCCTTCACGAACCCGTCAACCAAGCATTCTGTACATCAAACTACGCAACTACGCACTTTACGCAAAAAAATATTGCTGGGAACCTTTTTTTTGGGGTCTAAGATCACGTTTTACGATAGGACTCCATGTAACACACTCAATACATCATGCTGATGAATGGATTGAATACTACGGGGGAGGTGGAGGTGTCTAAACTAAATTTACAACATTAAAAACATGTACTTAAAAAAAAAAAATGTGATAAAGTTGGATCTTTGAACCCCAATATCTCCATAGCTAGAAGCTGTTTCCCCGGTATGGAGCTCTAGAGCAAAAAAAATGTCGCAATGACGATGAGAATAAGCACCTTTCGGCTTCGTTAAAAATATTTTTACACCCTTTATAAGTATCTTAGCTTCTTGGAGGAAGCTGGGGGAGGCCTACGCCAAAGAGGCGATTTCCACAAATTAAATAAAAGAAAAAATGAATAATAATTATAATTTTATATCAATGCACGAAAATGATAATTTATATTTTTTTGATCATTAATGATATTAATTTATATTATTCATGAAAATGGTAATATTTTTATTCAATAATGATATTAATTTAAAACTTAAATTCAAATATTATACTAAATAATTATATTCATTAATTATTGTGATTATTTTTGCGAGTTTTGTTAAATAACTGTTAAATTTTGGTAGGATAAAGGCTATTTTTATTTTATTTTATAATTATCTAAAACTTTGGATTTACTCATGCGAAGCGGCACTATACATCAGAATCTCCTCGACCACAAATCGTTATGCTATGTAAGCAGATCGTACAAGACGAGATTAGTGCGAAGGAGCTCGGACCGACCGACGCCTTTAGGCGACGGAATACATTATGCATGGAGTGTTAAGTGCTGCTCCTTGTGAGGGAACTCCTTGTAAGCGTTAATTAGGTTGACGCCATTTACAAAGTTAGGTGGTAATCACCATATTCTAGGCCTTACTACACAATAATTGTTTAACCCAACTATAGCTGCCCAACTTATGATGGATGTGTTCGAGTGCATGAAATTGATTCAGCGACAGAACTGTTACCTAATTTCCGTGTTAAAGAAGATCGTTTTTGTGATATTTTGATTGAATAAATACAATCTCTCTCGTATTTTGTTAAAATAATTTAGACCAATAGATACCTGCATAGATTTAAATGTTTCTGTTTATCATTCTGCAAACATTAGTTGTCCAACGTTTCAATCGCTCAGCTTAAAGCGATGTTTCGTTGTTTTCTTACAGTTGAAGTAAACAACTTGAGCATGATTGGAATCTAAGTAAAATCAGTTCCTGAAACAAGATATTATTATTTTAAATTCCTAAGTGTACTTCTCTGGATAAAGTTCCAAGTAATTGAAACTAGTTCGTGATAGCAGGATTGTTGAGAGTCTTAAATTTAATCAGAAATTCTATCCCTAGATCTGTAGAAAAGATTGTTGAACATGTTCTGGAAACAAAAAATGAAGACACATAAAGGCACAGACAATAGCAGTCGTGCTATTACTGTTTGTGTCTTTATTGCAAGCAATATTGATACTGAAACAGGTGTGCGTATATATGTATGTACATACATCGGATCCTAGTCATCAGCATATTATCTACCCTCAGTCGGACAGCGAGATAGCGTCGAATGTGTTCCTTTTTTTTTAATCTTAAAAAAGAATTTGACGCACCGCCCTACCGTGGATGTCTCAAAGATAATATACTTGTATAAGTCTAATGTGCAGATCTAACGTTAGTAGCTTGGTAAACATTATGTAGGTACTTATGTTTCAAAGTTTATATTATTCTTCTATTCAGCAAAATTTAAAACTAACAGCAAGTCGAGTAGGTCTAGTACTAGTAGCAGTTTTTAAGCCAGCCGATGTTATGATACAGACGCCAGCACATTAAGCCACTACAATCTGCCAAATTTCTTTAACAGATTTTCAACTTTATCGCTTAAGTATTAAGTTTCATTGTTGGCTGGGAAAATTTGACGTTCCGCAAATAAACCGTTGGTCGGTCGGTGTATTACGTACCTACTTATTTGATAGACAATAGATATCCAAAAAATGATATGTCACATACATTTCAATGTAGGTATCAAAAATTTAACTCATGTTTTAGATGTTTGTGCTGGTAATTAAAAGTCTAGCTGACGACAAATTTTATTAGTTAGAAGTATCAAGTCCAGATTGCAGATGAAAAGTATATGTGATAATTATTTTAACCGCTAGCTGTTTGTGAAGAGTTTAGGATAGCCAGTACACGTACAGAAAATCATTAAAAGTACATAGAGTTAGTAATTACGCTTAGGTACTAAATTGCGTAATTTTTTTTAATTTTTGGCAAGTTAATTTTATTATTTTTGGTGGTTCACTATGCATAAGTCAATTTAAGCTCAACATGTAGGTACCTACTCTGTTACGTTGTTCTAAGATCTAAACTAACGTGTTTATTATATAGCAATAGGCTAATAGGTATTTGAAAGTAGTCTAGTCTAAGACAAAGTCTAGAGTCTCGCAAGACTTGTGAGACTCTTGCTGCATGAACAAGACCAAGACTGGCTAAGGTCTTGTCTTGGTCTTGCATTTGGGCAACACTACTCACAAAGGACTCTTTTCTCTATGACGTGCCGTGAGAACAACTGCTAAACGTCGTTACTGGAGCTTGTTTGTACACCAACTCTATTAGGCAGCGCGGGGCTACTTAGGGAAACCCAGTTCATGTTCTTGTTTTTATTTCTCTCCGTCGAGAACTTTATGCAAATCTACGGCGAGTGGCGGCCATAGCCTTTTTTTTTTTTTTTTTCCGGATGGGAAATCATCAAATGACTTCTCCCGCTCTGGGCGGAGCAGGAGGGAGTGTCAGACTTTTACTGACTAAAACCCATCCATGTTCCTTCATCGCCCTTTGTGTTCCGGGGCCACGGTATCTCTTTCGAACAGTCCCGCGACCCCGGCAGGCATCGGTCCTTGCGGACCCCTTCCTTTTTGTAGACTCTCTTTGAGGAACACGAACGCGCCATCGACACGGCCTGTCGTCATGAGACGGACGGACGGCAAGCTAGCCCATAGCCCACCGTTCACAGGCCCGTGCCTACGGTGGCCGGGGGCAACGTGGTGGCCCCCGACGCCCGGGGCGTCTCCCGCGGCGGCCGGGACGCTGTGGGGTTCTCTCCCTCTCACGTTCCGCCACCTCCTTCTCTAGCATTACTGCTTCACAGAAGGAGGTGACGGCATCCCATTCCGTCTCGCTCCGGACCATGGCTTGCACCAGGGGGCGGCCATTGCCTACATTGTTGTATAGACTCCATCTCTTAGTATTGTATAATTGCATAGCACATGTGTGAGTGTACTGTAAAGCATTTTCATTTAGTTATCTTTCTTTGACTTGAATATGCCTTGGTGGCTGAGAGAATGTCACGCTCCCTCAAATGTCTCGCTGGTGGTGGCGGGTGTGTCGGGTCATTTAGTTCCCTTCAATATGGTTGAGTTGAATGGTGCCAATACATCTTGTTCGTGAACGGTCGCTGTCAGTTGGGACTGGTCATCTCTTAGGTGCCAAGGTTAATTTTAATTACTTTATTTTTAAATTGTTGATTTAATCTTTAACTCTGGACGCTCTTTAGGTGCACGTCTTTCTACATCGTTCTTACATATATGTATAATCTCAAAATGAATGATGTAACCAAGATTTTGTAACAATATTTTGATTGAAAAGAGTGTCCATGGAGTTTCTCGCCCGTTCTTCTCCATAGAGATCTACGCCAGGGAATGGGCAACTACAGTACTTTCTCAAGTTATTATGTTTTGGACTGGGACTGTAGCTTTGTTTTTTTTTTTTGTATTTTTTGTACAGCGAAACTTTTAATGATTGATATTCGAAAATGTTTTGTGCCAGTTTTTATAACGAACACAGAAAGTAGTAGTGGCAGAATTCAGTCAAAGCTTATCAGAATCTTCGACACGACGAAGAAGAAGAATATAGTGGAAATGTTTGAAGTTATAGTTATTTGTGCATTGCAGTTTGTATAACAGTAACAGAGTAACATACTTTCATTGCAAATGGATTTCGATTTAACCTTGTGTGAATGGGGATAAGTCTTATACTACGATACGGTACCGCACCGGGGACAACAACTATCGACGATTGGACGGACAATATATCGGAAATAAATCAAAGAGTAACTTCCATTACCAAGAAGGTTTTCTTTAACAAAGTTCCATGAAAATATCGTCTCACAATACCTATACGGTTTTCACAATACTTTAGGGAAGTCTGTTGGAATAAGTAATTTCAGTTGAGTATACATTGTGATTTATTATTTCGTTCTTCATCAAACTTTGAATGTCACAGATGATACTGGCTTAGACGAAACTTTAATAAAAATAAATAAAAAATCAGACGAATTGATAACCTTTTCTTTTTGGTGCAAAACTGCTTTACAACAGGGGGTCAAAGGGGCAAAAGGGTTAGGTTAAAACTGCTTAATGTGATCTGTATTTTTGACGACCCAAATGGCGCAGCGGTAGTGAGGCTGCCTTACGTTCATAAGGTCCCGGGTTCGAATCCCGGTAGGAGCAAATGTTTGTGTGATGAGAATGGATTGTTTCCGAGTAATGCATGTTTATATGTATAATAAGTATGTATTTACAAACAAAAATTATATATGTAGTAAATCAACTATCTGGTGTCCACGACACAAGCCTCGTTGCTTAGTGTGGCACTAGATGGCGGTGTGTGTAATGCCCAGCGATATTTATTTATTTTGTGAATTAGCATTTTTTTGCGCTTACTTTTTGTTAAAATATAGTTATTTTATCTCAAAAGACGATTATTTAGATTTAAATCACTTGCTATCATTGCTTCACTATTTTATTTAACCTCAATTCGCGCTCGTGAACAGTTTCCACTAGATTACTCAAGGCGTTCAAGGTATATTTGTTCTGTTCAACTCGACTACAGCATTCGGTTTGGTGCACCTCGAGATCGTCGCAGCAGATCGTCTACGCTATACCAGAGACACAAAGAGACAGAACAGATCATCTCCCAGCGCAATTTACGACCAAGGTCTTCAATAGTCGCTGTTCTTCGGGGGGAGGTGTTACGCAAGCATAGCCGAGGCAAATTGCTATAGCATGCATCGCCCTGATTTCACACGGCAACAACACCGCGCAGTATCTAGAAGCTGACGCTGCACACGTGCCTCGTGTCGCCGCGAAGCCGACACCGGACGCTCGCTACCTGATTCCGCAATTCATGGACATTCTTTGGTCAATCGTCGACTGAACAATCCATATAGTAATTAGTTAGATTTATAATATAATTGTAATTTTTGGTACTAATTAAATTATTTTAAATAAAATCGTTTTTTTTTGCATCTTCTGCTGCCACCGAACTTAATTCGTATAATAAGTACGTATTTACAAATAAAAAGTATCTATGTAGTATATCAACTATCTGGTGTCCACGACACAAGCCTCGTTGCTTAGTGTGGCACTAGATGGCGGTGTGTGTAATGCCCAGCGATATTTATTTATTTTGTGAATTAGCATTTTTTTGCGCTTACTTTTTGTTAAAATATAGTTATTTTATCTCAAAAGACGATTATTTAGATTTAAATCACTTGCTATCATTGCTTCACTATTTTATTTAACCTCAATTCGCGCTCGTGAACAGTTTCCACTAGATTACTCAAGGCGTTCAAGGTATATTTGTTCTGTTCAACTCGACTACAGCATTCGGTTTGGTGCACCTCGAGATCGTCGCAGCAGATCGTCTACGCTATACCAGAGACACAAAGAGACAGAACAGATCATCTCCCAGCGCAATTTACGACCAAGGTCTTCAATAGTCGCTGTTCTTCGGGGGGAGGTGTTACGCAAGCATAGCCGAGGCAAATTGCTATAGCATGCATCGCCCTGATTTCACACGGCAACAACACCGCGCAGTATCTAGAAGCTGACGCTGCACACGTGCCTCGTGTCGCCGCGAAGCCGACACCGGACGCTCGCTACCTGATTCCGCAATTCATGGACATTCTTTGGTCAATCGTCGACTGAACAATCCATATAGTAATTAGTTAGATTTATAATATAATTGTAATTTTTGGTACTAATTAAATTATTTTAAATAAAATCGTTTTTTTTTGCATCTTCTGCTGCCACCGAACTTAATTCGTATAATAAGTACGTATTTACAAATAAAAAGTATCTATGTAGTATATCAACTATCTGGTGTCCACGACACAAGCCTCGTTGCTTAGTGTGGTGCTAGTTTCGAAGATAAATGTATAGTTCGGTGATAAAACAGGACATCAAGGTCACACTCACATAATTATGTTATTATCATTCAAAAATTATTCAAGCAGATATAATAAGTTCGCATTTAATGTCAAAACCTACTCAAAGAACTGCATTCTAATTATATCCCCACATTTGTACTTAGCAACGCGATTTTCTGCCGAGTGCCGGGATCGCTCGCTCCATCATTTGCAAACATTATAAGAGGTTTTTAATTAATGTACCCACAGTTTATGTAATACAATTGCAAACAATCTCTTATAGGTACCACCACTCCCTCGTCTCATTCAGTACATTTCTCATGATATTCATTTTATACGGAATCTCGAGAGAGGCCGCAGTGAAGAAACGCTTCACTAATTAAAATACTGGAAGTAAGAATGTGGAGCGAGACGAGTGAGGTCAGGGAGTAATGCTACTGAAGTTACTCAGTCATTTTTGCTTGACATTTTAACGAAGGAAGGAAGTCTTCTTCTTAAGTATCAAATGAAAAAACTGCCTCGTTGGTCTAGTGGTCGCAAGCGCTGAGTTACAGATCCTGGGTTTGAGTCCCAGGTCGGATGAAAAATACGTTCGTCAGTAGGGCTTTTGAATTTTTAGACCGATGACAATCTATATAAACGGTAGAACTTTGCCACTAGTTTGGCGCCTCCAGTAGCATTCATCAGTTCTGTAATTAACAAACAACAGACAGACATGACACGATATTAAGTGCCTCGTCGTTTGTGGAACAGCTCCACATTTACATTCCGTAACACACCACATCAAACCACTCCACATTAAATTGAAAATATTATTCAACCCCACCAATTTCAATTCAAGTAGTCAGAAAACGTCCACATTTAATATACCTACAGCTAAAATAAAGCTCCGAGTCACCGCAGGTTTCCAATTTTCCTCTACTTCCCTCAACGTTGTGGTGCCGGAGCTACGGATCCTGAACTCGACTAACGAGAACCGCTTTCATTTGCATTCTTTGTACTTACAGTTACAGTTGACGATTCATTTAATTCTTTGACTTTTCCATCAATTGTATACCTTGATGAGTATCTAATAAAGAAATGCTTGTAGTGTTGGAGTCGTTTCTTAGATAGTTTGACGTTCTTAATCGTCAAATCTGGATTCTAAGAGGTATTTGAATCTGAGCGTTTTCCCTAGGCCATATCTTAGCCCGCTACATTATCACGAAACAATAACCCTCCTTATTCTTAGTAAAGCCTCTACAATACTTACCCACGCATCCGTTATCCACTCGCCTCAGTAAAAAAGATACGAAAGAAAAATCTTTTGTGGGTAACTTATTGGTTCCGGAAATTCTAACTCAAAACTTGACGATATTTCTCCATCATGTGTTTTCAGGGAACCCAAAGGAATCCGTTTAACAACAAAGCAAAAAAGAATGGCTCGTAACCCTTTCATTCATCACTGGGACTTTGAAAAGGGACCCTTGTAACGTCGTCGGATAGTGTAGCTACTGCAGTACTAGGGACAGATGCGTGTCTAATTTGAATGTATGGCCACCCCATGTGGGAATGTTTTCTGTTTTCCCGAACGAAAAAACTTATTTTCTATTGCGCCCCTCGAGTAAAAACTATTTCAGTTAACTATTTCGGGCGGCGCGGCATGGTAACGTAAAGTTAGTGTGCGGTAACCAATTCAAAATTTAAAAGTTTTCACATTTTTTTTGACCTACATTGGTATCGTCGTAGCGTCATTGTTTTTACCACCTCTGTATGTTGAATTGTTTTACAAAACCAATATTATTTTTAAAATATACAGGGTGTAAACAAACTCATCACGAAGCCGTCAACCAAGCAATATGTACATCAAACTAAGTAACTTTACGCAAAAAATATTGCTGGGAAACGACTTTTTTTTTGGGATGAAAAATCATGTTTTGTTGTAGAACTCAATGTAACGCACTCAAAACACTGTGTTAGTGTATTGATGAAATAGTACGGGTGTCGTGGAGGTGTTTAAAGTAAAAATCTAACATTAAAAACTTGTATTTATTAAAAACTTGTCAAAAAGTTGGAACTTTGACCCCCAATATCTCAGTAACTAGAAGGTTCCCAGGCATGGTGTAGAACAAAAAAATAATCGCAATGACGGGAAAAACAAGTGTCTTTCAGCTTCGTTAAGAGGTTTTTACACCCAATATAAAATTTTCTTGTACTTACCAAATAATTTCTACAATAAACACTTTTTAGTAACTAAGTAATTGGTAAAATATTGTTATTTATTTTACCAATCCAGGCAATATTTAGGTTGTTTAAAGCCTATTGTCAAAGATTTTATACAGAAAATCTATGAGTCAAGCTCACCAAAAGATCGCTGGATGTCCTGCGCGTCCAGTATAACAACATCTTCAGGATGATGTTGGGGCTGCCTCGCTTCTGTAGTGCATCGGGGATGTTCGCGCTGTATCGAACTGATGGCTTTCATGCCGTCATTCGCAAGAAAACTGTTTCCCTGATCTGCAGAATGCGTAGCAGCTGCAACGGAATTCTGAAGACTGTTGCAGATAAGATCTCTTCTCCGATATGGGTGTCTTTTATTAAGCGGGTAATTTAATTACATTTATTTTGAAGGTTTTAATTTTCATTTTATTGTATTTTAAATTTGAATGTTTTATTTATCTTTTTTAATTTGGAATGGATTTTAAATATATCTTGTTTTGATTCTGATTATTTTATTAACTGATTATTTAATTGATTTTAATAATTGATGTATTTTTTTTTTTAATTTCATTGTTTTTGTGATAATTTATTTCTTTTTTAATACTAATTTTTAATTTCACTGTATGGATCATGTTATCTGAATTAAATGAATTTTATTTATTTATTATTTAATATGAACAAGACTCTTTTGTTAATGAGGTACCGCATTACGATGTTGCGTGTTACAGCTTGTCCCACTCATTTGGCAACGTTCAACTCTGTGGCTTCATCTGAAAATGCCAAATTGAACGTCTAGCAATTAGGTTAATATCAAACGCCTTACCGAGCGTAAGAAGTGAAATACAGAACTTTTAATGTAATATTCAATTATGTAACGATAATAACAAAGAATCAAAAGTTATAATGATAGTATATGTGTAGACCAAGGTATTTTTGCCTAAATTATAAGAAAAATTTTTTACACCAACGAAATAAAAATATAATTACCTAACCTTTGTAAAGTATGAACACAAAGTAAATGAAAATTCTTTTTTTATTTATTCTTTGCTGCGTAGTTTTGCTTTAAGTAATTTTAAAAACAAACCAGTCCGTTAGTACATATTTTCCCTGGGCACGAACTAACCAGTTTCAAAGGCTTTTGTGAAGTTCTTTTAAGCCACTGAAAGTAAGCACGCAGTTGATTCGAGACTTAAGATATCTGAAAGACTCACCGAGTAACTTATTAGTTATAGTTTCTAACTTACTCAAGTGGTGATTTTACTAGAGCAATCTAGAAGATCGTGAAGTTGTGGATCAAAATGTATTATGTAGTCCTACCTATGTACGTATCTTGATGAAAATTATTAGTGTTCAACCTACTTTAATTAGACTCTGCGTTAATCATAGTATGTTATAAACCTCTAGGAAATTTTACATTCAAATCGAACATTACACCTGTTTTCCCCAAAAGGTTAGGCAGGATTGTACCTAAAGGACACTCACATAACATAGATAGAATGTAATAGGTCCCTACATCGCACAGGTATGTAAAATCGCAACAAGCTAAGTTTCTGTCAAGTCTCCGGTCACTCCAGTCAAGTTAGGTAAAACCCGGCTGCGTACAAGAGGTAGTCGAAGACTCGCTTCTGTTACCTGCTGTACGCAGCCTGGAATTTTCACGTATAAGTACGGCTATGAAGTAGGTGACACACAGTTTCTGCTATTTTACTGTGGTGCTTGTCAAAAATTACACCACACCAGAAAAAAAAAATACTTCAAGGAATTTCTGAATTACAATCTATGAATATTTTTATTCCTTTGGCAAGAGCTTTACAACAAGAAATCTGTTGTTGATAAAACCACGGAAATCCAATTAGTATAACCATCGTCACGTTTGTTTGTTGTTGTGTGACTGAACTCAGATGTGAAGTGTTAATTGTGTAGGTACTAATGTCAATATGTTATTCTGCCTCGTAGTTCAAAATAATTGGGATATTTTTTTGTATGGTACCACGCCTAATTCATTGAATCAATGATATTGAGATAGTTGCGCTTAGGTAGCCCGCGAAATTCAAATAATTTTCTTGCGTTTTTTGCAATTGACAGGTCAGGGTTAGGTTTTATGTTGTTTACCCTAAGTTCGCCAAATCCCATTAAATGACCAATTAATGAAAAAGTCATTACGAACTTTTTTAACACGGCAATTTTTTTTTTAAATGTTGCATTATATAACATTAAAAAAAAAATCTTTCGGTAATTATTTTGGTACCTACTTACTATTGATTTACTTTGTTACGAAAGTAATAATAATAAATAATTATAGCTATGTAAAAAGATTTATTTAGCCAACCACGCCAATTTGTGCACAACTAAAAAACGACACTTTTTTGACAGTGAGGGCAACTCGCTGAAACGGGCGAAATGTCGACTTCTGCCAATGACGGGTACAAATCGTGCTCCGTTCATAGCGAGGCATTCCTAAAAGAAGCCCTTTTACAGTGTTTTTTATCATCTATAATGATTCGGGATGTCTCAGCACCATTAATAACAGACAAGAGGCAGGCTTCTCGACTGCTCGACAAACGACAGTGAGCACTTCATTATTTTCAATGAAGACGCCCTTTGGAAGACATTCTGTTTGTAGACAATTTTTTTTTCTTTTCCATTCTGACTTTTACCTGTGGTAGCATTATTTTATTTACTTACAACCTAAAGTAAACATCTAATCGTGCAACTATTTTATGTGCCCTTGCTCTACTGTCAATTTAGCAGATATCTTTTACGAGCCAATAATTTTTCATAACGTTGTATAATAAGTGATGTCACGTTATATCTAGATGGAGCTGACGTTCTGGTAATTACGATTTTTTGTCATTTCGAAACAGTTTGTTTGGTTTTAATAGCCGGAGTCGATTTGTGCGGCAGTGATCCAACGAGGTTTATGTAAACAATAGGCCAGTTCTATGATTATGCTTCCTTGTTTTGGAGGAAGACAAATAATTGTACCAAACCAGAAGTAATATAGACCTGCCAAGTATTCAAGAAACTTTCTTACTAAGGCATATCAGCTTTATTGCTTTTAACTTTAAACAATAAAACGAGTCTAGCGCTACCTATGTATCTTCTAAGGGTTTAAATCCTTAGATAAAAAATGTAACGCTTATATTTCCACTTTAAATTAATGAACTGGCTGCAAAGCTACTTTCCATAAAAAAAAAACTTGAAAAGCAGTAACTTGAAAAAAAAATGCGTTCAATATTTTTTGGAAATCTATCTGACGGACTAATTCGTAATTTGTTTGTCATCTACCCTATTTAATCAATGATATTAAGATGGAAGCGCAAAGGTAGCCCGCAAAATTGAAATTTGCTTGCGGTTTTTGCAATTACTAATTAGCTAAACAAATTTTCAAGGTATCTATAATATAGACAGGGAGCAAATTTGTTCGTCCCCTATAGAAAAGGGAGAGTCCGCCGACCAGAGGGGTGTTGTCAGGTGGGCTAACTGCCTGACATGTTGTTAGCTTTGTACTTTGACAAACTGAAACTATTTCATGGTACTTTGGTTGAAAAGTTAACCTTAGTGCCCCTTTACAGCAAAAAAAATAGTAAAGCATGAAGGACTACACGTTTGCTACGACGTAGTAGACAGATGACGTCACTGCTACGACCGCTACGCTGATAAATATTCGGCGTAGGCGTCTATTGTGACGAGTAAAATTATTTAACAATAAAAGCTAGCATTTTCTATAGCTGTATAATATAAACCTTTCTGAAAGCAAAAAAAGTATTTTATTTATTTACCTAACGTGAGTGTAACGCTTGTATTTAAAGATTTATTTCATATTTCGTATTCCTTTTACGTTTTCGTGAGCTCTGTTGGAGGGTATCAAATACAAAATACCATTTAATATGTATAGAAGGGATTTTTATTGACTTGGAAAATACTTGGCACAGAATGATTAGGTCGATACAAGTAAAAAAATAAAAACCCTAAAACGAATGTTATAAGTACTCGTTATTCTGTGGAAATGTTTTCACGTTAAGTTTTTTTTTAACAATAAAAGTGAAGTGCTCTCTTAGAACATGTCTATTGCTTTTCTATTGTGTTTTTCTCCGAAAATGGTTCTAATAGGACCTCCCACTTACATTGATAGAGATATAACATACATATTTATTGATGGTCAATAACGTTTACTTTCAGGATACTTATGTACGGAAAAGATGTAAATTGATAACAATTTATGATACGTATTGTATTTTTACATTGTTTTTTTATTGTTTCAGGTAAGAGAATACAACATAATACCTTTTATACGTTGGCTAGTTAGGCCTCAATTATAATAACCACAAAAGTCAGAATACAATTACGCACGTAACTGTTTCGCATATTGCTCTCACATTCAAACAGTTTTTGCATCGCTCCGACAGTTTAATGGATAGCGGAACATGTAGGCTTTGGCGGCGGACGGGAGTTTCCTGGAAACACTCCAGTCATCGTAAACTTTATATGTTCTGTGAGCACACACACCCACACAGCAACTGCGCGATATAGATTGATATTTACACACAATGTGAAACAGATTTTTTTCGGACTATTGTGAAGCTCGGGCACACATGTTGATGTTGGCTCTGTTATTTTGATCGGTGCAAAGGCTTTTTTTTGTTCCAAAGTTGTTTTCTTTTTTACTGTATAGTGTCCGCTCCGTAAAATGAACTTTGAAACTCTGAATCCATAATATTATCACCAGTAATGCACTATAGTAAGTACCAAGTACCCAACTAAAGTTTTGTTTACGTATAGCACTAGCGAAAGGGTTAAATTTACCAAAAAATATTTAGATAGTTAAACTTGATTCTACTATAATCTATGTATTAGTTTGTTATATTAAATATTTTTTTGATGTTTACAACATACCGCCTCTTTGCGAGAATACTGTAACATCTCAAAAAAGGCAATTTTACAGGACGCGTATTTTAAACTTTCGAAATGTTATAAAATCTAAAATAATAGAGCTAAAGCAACAAAACCTTCTAGTGATTTATAATTTAACTATTAATTCATCTAAAACTATAGTAATTGTTGCGCTATTGGCTATTTTTCGGTATAAATTAACAGGATTAAAAAAAAAGGGATATTTTGTCACACTATTACTGAAAAAGTTTTCAAGGATCGATGTGACATATGAACTTGTCACATTGTTGATAATATATTTTTTTGTGTTGTGTTAGGTTATATGATAAAAACACATTTTAGAAATAAAAATGTTTATTAAATCAATGAAAAATTTGTAGGAAAAGAAAATCAAGCATAAACATTAGTCATTATAACGTAGGTAGGATATACAGTTACCTACTTAAATACAGTAATTCAACAGTTAACAATCAACAAAGTTAACAAAATGAAACTATAGCTATCAGTTCTTAATTAAAAGTATACTGTTATTACTAAATTTGTTATTATTATTTTAGATCTAGCTAACCAATCAGTCTCTTCGTAACATTAGTCTTTGTAAATAATCACTAGGTTTATTCTAAACCTACTTTAGGTGGACCATAATCTATATTTTAACTAAAACAAAACCATCTCAATAAGAATAATAATACATACTAAAAATATTTTTATTCATATTGAGATAGGTTTTAAAAATAAGTATCTAAAATTATAAGTATTATATACTTGCAAAATGTATTAAAAACTTGAGTATTTATCATTAAGTACTATAAAATTACGACTTAGGAACTTTTCATTATAAAATATCACATAGGTATTGTACTTAAAGGAACCGACGTTTCACTTATCTCACATAAAGTAATCAAAAATAATTGTTATAAAAATTACAAAAATAGTATAAAAAATAAAATAAAAACATTCTTAGAGCGATTCGTAAAAGCTCCTATGAACTCCGGGAATTAATTTCTTATTAATCAAATCCATTAGGTCCGATTTTTTTCGTTCAGCTATCCCGGGTTTATTATTATAGACATTTTTTATTTCTATATTGTTGTTTCTCTTTTTTCTCAAAACGACGGCTTTTTTAAAGTCCGTTTCAGCATAAGAATTTTTATAAAATATAGCATTTGTATCATTTATATAAATTATTATTATTATTATATAAATTTTTGTTTTAAATTCTTAATTTAAAACAAAAATTTAAACTAAAATCGAGGTGTTTACATAATTATCTGTAGAAAACACACTAAGACTCCTTATAATGTTGCTCAATTTGTTTCTTCTTCTCAGCCGATGGACGTCCACTGCTGGGCATAGGCCTCATGTATGGATTTCCAATATTGGAAATCCAATTTGTTTAAAATCTATGAAAATGTAAGCACCTAAGTTCGTTTCGTATTAATAGGTACTCATTTTAAATAACTACATGACAACAGGCTCGCCCCTTGTTACATGGGACCGAACATAGGTGGCATTTAGTCTTTACAAAAATATTCTTTAAAAAACAAAATTATTAAGTCTTACCTTCTGGAATCATTGCGTTAATATTAGAGTCATCAACTTCCTCGGCTTGGATACTGGAACTATCATTTACGTTACTATCAACTACGTTTTGCATAGTTGCTAATTGTACTAATTTTCTGGACCGCGATCCCATCTGAAAAAATAAATATTTATAATTCATTTGTTTTAGTATTTACAACGTGACATAACGATTTAATTTACAAAAAAACTTATAATTTATCTAGAAAAAAGTAACATTACAAAATACTCCGAATCCATTTTATGGTTAGTAAAATATTTCATTGTCAACAACGCGTCATCTTATGATGTTACAAAACAAAAACGATATCTTTTCAACGAAAACGTGATATCAAAAGTAATAACAAGTTAAAATTGCATACTATTTTCAACAAAACTGTGTCAATTCAACATATCACATTACTTAATAAAAAAATATCAAAGAGTTCAAACTTACCTTAGCAATCGTAATGTGGTATCTTCGTGATGTCACGTTTTTGCACAAATACGAGAGCGCCCTTCCCTCCAAATGGCACGCGCCGACTGATGGGACACGTTGTCGAAACAAATCACGAGGCAGAAAGAGACAGCGCGACAACACAAAATATTGCAGTTGTCTTGTCTCTTTCGCTCATAGACGCACCGTTATTGTCGAAAAAATACCTCGTTTTTATCGAAAATAAAGTTCAATACGGCGGTTTTGATTATGGAATAAAAAAAAAATCGATTTTTCTGAAATATCACAGTATTCTTGCAAAGAGGCGATTATTACTCTTATGCTATATCACGTGATAAAGCTTACCGAATTCAAAATAAATCACACGAAAACTCACAACAAACAAAACGAACTGCAAATACAAGCCAGTCACGACACGATTATGTCTTCGTCGTATGG
This sequence comes from Xestia sexstrigata, assembly GCA_941918905.2. Lineage (NCBI taxonomy): Eukaryota > Metazoa > Arthropoda > Insecta > Lepidoptera > Noctuidae > Xestia > Xestia sexstrigata. The sequence goes on along the minus strand of OW799220.2, from coordinate 5,910,445 downwards.
AATTCAACGCGCCAAACATGACCGATCGCAACGCGACCACTCCCGAATGCAGTTTCGGTTTCGGTCGTAATTTCGGCAGAATCTAAACCCAAACCCGTTTTTTTGCAGAAACTCTACCGAAACCGAAACCGAACTTTTGGTCGGACACCCTGTATTTAATAAGATGTATGACCGCTATCTGTTGTACACAAACTCCAGCGCTCTCAAGTGTTGTTTTTTTTTTCACCTTTTTTTTATTTTAATTAGCTCGATCACTCATCGCAATGTGCAATCAATTTTTTGAGATGCTTATGATAATTCTGTCTCTCTGAAAACCTTTCAGATGATTAGTTTTATACAAGCCGCAGTAAAAATTGTAACGGTGCTCTTAGAGACGGTGCGGTTTCCGTCTTTGGCAAGCCTCTAAAGTCGTGGGGGAAGTAATTCGGTCTTTTTCAGAAGGATGTAGATGCTATTATCAAAAGCAATTGTCTTGAGTAGCTTTCTTTTAAGATTGATTTCAAAAGAAAATAAGCGAATTTTGAAGAGTTTTCAAACTTAAACTCTAACCTAACCTGCGAAAATTACTAGTAGGTTAAACTCCTGTGTTCGTGTAGTCACTAGTAAATTGCTTAAATATCAATCATTTACAAAGTAGAAACCAATAAAACACTGTTCGTCTACAATGTTATACCCATTAAGATACGTTTCATGTTTTCCAATAATGAAAGCATACTAGGTAAATTCAGTACGTTTAGTTCGTTTAACTTGTAAAACAAACTGTAAAGTTTTCAGTGTATTTTACGAAATTTGGAAACCTAACCTTTGCCAAAACCTTTTTCTCAGTCCTCGTAATACTGTGAAGTGATGTTCTATAAAACGGTTACATTGAAGAAAACTTGTTAACAAGTTTGTGACATACTTTTATACCTTGTTACAAACTAAATAAAAACTGTACGTCACATAAAAAAAATAAGTTTCTGGAAAACAAAAATTATTTCATACTAAATAGCTTTTACATCACAGGATCTGCGGAATAATTTAACAGATTGTTTGATTTCAACAATGGATTTCGTCGAAACTGGCATTTATTTTAGACAATACACGATGATTATTCGAATAAAAAGGCTTTTGTGGAGTCACGTCTATCGTCACAAACGCTTCGGGCGATAAAATGCGAAATTAGAGATGGAACCTTTTTTTATTTCAACATCGGAATGATTGAGTTGTGGAGGCTCTGCTTTAGGCCCTTCGTACACAGAGCAACGCAAATCTCCGATACTAATGTTGTGTACCTACGTCTTAACTTGCAAAGAACTTGTTGTTTAGTACACACAGTTCGGTACACACAATATCGAGTCGTGAGACGTAAATTGTCATATTTGGCCATTGTAGGCAAATGGTTTAATACAAAAAAACACCAAGCTGTTAAAACGGCTTCTCCTACTGCTACCCAAGTTTTCTCTGTAATATCGTTTTTAGGATATTCTTTCAGTTTGAATTTATCCCCGCAGAAAACGAACCATAAATCATAATAAGTAATGTAATATCTTCGTCTTTGAACTTAATATTCAATTATGGCTTCCATATCCTGAAAATATCAGCAGCATAGAGCATAGGTAGTGGCGACGAATGGATGCAAAGTCACACGTGCGAAAGGTTCTTATGAAAACGTCTGTGAATTAATATTCCGGTAGTCGCCTAGATATTGCGGTAGCAGCAAAGGTACAAAAGTCGTCGGGTATCGGAGATTTGCGTAGCATTGTGTACGAAGACCCTTAGATGAAAAGGAAATTAAAATGGACTACGAACGAACATACGAATTCATTTGATATCAGGAAATGAGAGGCAGGCAATTCTGTTTTTGACGTTCATTAACGAATTGTCAGATTTTATTTCGGTTGAAATAAATAATAACGGACACCCAATTTTAGCCATTTTTACATAATTTTAAATTGACATTCATCCATCGCTGTTGTGACGTTAATTTATGATTCGTATATTATACGATATTTAACGTTCACAACACACAACTTTTGTAAATATATTCTGATACAAAAAACGTAGCATAATACGTCATTCACATCTGAAGAAAATTCTCTCAAAAATAACATCAAACTTACTAATTAAAAAATGTTGAATCTGAGCACGGATTCGAATTCTCAACAGTACTAAGATTTTCACAATAGCAATTATTCCTACGCTGTAACCATAAATGCACCCGGAGAAATGAATCCTTCTACGTGACTATACTCTTTAAAAAGTCATAAAAAATATTGGTCTCCGTGTTGTCGCAATACGAAACAGAGCTGTCATGGAACGTGGTGCGGTTAAAATTGACTTTTAGTTTATGCTTTTAATTGTTACGTTGTAGCATACTTAATCACTACTTCTGTCTTTGTAGTGTAGTTTCACACCCCCAACCCCATCATCATAGCAAATGTTTATTTACAAAAATGCATGTCATAGTCTATCAGGAGGCACTGTAATAATAATAATAATATAGCCTTTTACTCAGATCTAATTACTACATTACAATTGGAATTTGCTTCTTGGAAATAATCGCAGTCAGTCAGTAAAGTCTGCAGATTCGTTTGCCAGTCAGCAAAGGCCTCTTCCAACCTTTTTTATTCGTGTCTTCCTTGAGCTCTGTTCAATCTGTGCACTGTAATGGGCTGCTAATTGTTGATCAGATATCGAGCAGATCTCTATCAAGCAGCCCTAGTGTGTGTGTGCTCACGGTCGACTGATCCAAAGTCTATACTGAAATGGATTGCGTTCGCTTTTCATCGCTAGTGATCTGTGAAAATTGTCTAAACAGAATTTCCACCGATACACGCCATATTCCGGCTCCATTCATTAAGTGAATGACTACTAATCGATTAATATTGTGTAGGAAGGTGTAAATAGGTATAGAAAATGAGTAATCAGTATTTTGTATTGTCTACGTTGCGCTAAATAGTATAAACTTTATTTATGGGAAAATTGAGCTGTTACTATCATTTCGATGGTTGCCGGAAGACGGACGATTTGGACGCGAACCACGAGGGTTGGTCCGAGGAGGCACAGGAAAAGAGCAAATGGAAGGAATTGGGGGAGTTTGCCCAGCAGTGGGACAGTAAATTGTCTCATTATTTTGCATGTTTTTATGAATTCTTTTACACGTAGTGCGGTTTTTAGATTATAATCCTCTTTTTAATGTCCAAATAATCAAATTAATGGAATATTAAATAAATTACATTTACGTTCTATGAAATGAAATGACTGCGTTTGAACAGAATCACTATATTAAATTAAATATTAAGCTTCGAAAAACACTTTTTCAGGCTTGAAAGACTGCTTTATGGTAAACCAGCAACATCGTAATGTGTATTTAGGTAATTCCTAATTGACTCACATTCCTTTAGACGCCAATACTTACACGTGACGTATTATTTTGACGTTGAAAACATTCTATCAGCTTAATAGCTTGTGAAGGCAAGGTCGTTTGCAAGCTTTAATGACTGTTTTCATAGCAATTAATGTTATGGTTTTATGGAAAAAGGTATTTTTTTTTGCGAAGTTTTCGTCCCCTGGGTTTGTTAACACGGCTGATGGCTCTGATTATGGTAATTTTGAATTTTTAAGCTTTAACGGTTCGCATTATTATTAGAGAGGAAAAAAATAAGACAAGAAATTAATGTCAATGACGTGTTCGTGAGAGCAAATGTATTCACTTCTAAGGTTTCTTACCAAGAGGGTGCCACAGGATCGAGTCAAGTGAAGTCATGGTCTTTGATGTCAGCGATCGATGTTCTGATTCTGTGACTCCGGTCAAGTTGGACGGAATGCCGCCTTAAGGGTAGGTTAGGGTCTGGTTAATTACTTAGTGTCCAATGACCTCAAAGGTGATGGTTATATTGAAAGAGAAAGAAGAACGCTGTCGGTAGAGCCGCAGAGCTAATCGAAAGTTGTTCTACAGAAGTTAAAAATAATGTCGTGACTCTCTCGCACGTACATCATTTTGGGTAGATTACACTCAAAAATTGTATAACGCCCTTAGCATTCGATATAACAATGCACTTCGGGTGTTGATGGGGCTGTTCCGCTTGGCTGTTGAACTCTTCTTGATTTTGTTCTCCTAGTACTTTCTGTTCATATTCTAAATTCTCGGAACAAACCAGAGTGTGCCAGAGAGAGAAAAAAAATTGCAACATCAACAAGAGGTTTCCTTGTAACTTTGAGAGCTAACTGTACGGTACAAAAAACCATTGAATTTTATGGTTGACGAAACGGGACTCAATGTATGAAGATTAAAACAATTACGAAAGGGGACTTTTTTCACTTGTTTTGCACGTCATTTGTTTAGTTGTCAAAATGGGAAAGCTACCACACGGGACGTACCCATTAAAGGCCCGGTCACACCGGATGCGTAGTGTGACGTGACGCGTGCACGCATCAGTTGTAATGTATGAAACTGTAAGAAAGATGCCAGACCAGATGCGTGACGTGTGCACGTGCGTCACTCACGCACGCAGAGCCGCATCTACCGACAAACCGAATCCACGTGCGTGTGTAGAGGAACGCCATCGTCGCACACGTGCCTGCTGTGATGACGTTGTATTATATGGCGCTCCTTGTTAGTTGCCAGACCGGGCACGCACGCACACGCATCGGTCATTGCTGCACGTACGCATGCACGGCAAGTTGTATTTATTTACAAACAGAATATAGTTTAAGAGTGTTTTTTTTCGCAATGGAGACAATTTTAAAGGAAAACCTAATAGAAATAGTACGCAAATATGAGTGTTTCTACAACACTAAACATAAAGAGTACAAAAATAAAAGTTGTAAATTATTATTATGGGAGGGAAATCTGGACAACGCTGGAAATGGACAGAAATAAACTTTTTGCTAAATACTCTCAACTCAATATGGCTGCTGACAATGTGGCTCGTACGCCTATGTTGCAGTTACCTGCGTGACGTGATGCGTGCGCGCGCGACTTGTTTTCGTGTGCACCGGTCTTGGCCGGTGTGACAGGGCACGCACACGCGTGCGACCGGGCCTTTTAAGTACTCTAAAGGCCCGGTCACACCGGATGTGACGTGACGTTCACACGCGCGTACGAGCCACATTGTCAGCAGCCATATTGAGTTAAGAGCTTGACGAAAAGGTGTTGGACAACAGCAGTTCTTCTGATGAAAAAGCGTTATTGTTGCTACTATGCCAAGAATCTTCTGCTGCTACAAAAAGACTTTGGGTCTATGATATTAATAACAGAAGAGAGGAATGCAATGAATATCATAAACAATGCCGGGAGCTTGAGTCTTATGAAGATCGTTTTTATTGGTATTTTCACAAGTCAAGAAGCTTTTTTGAGGAGTTACATGATTTGGTGAAACCTCACATCTAATACACTCATATTTGCGTATTTCTATTAGTTTTTCCTTTAAAATTGTCTCCATTGCAAAAAAAAACACTCGTAAACTATATTCTGTTTGTAAATAAGCCGTGCGTGCGTACGTGCACAGCAATCAGCTTTCTTACAGTTTCATACATTACAACTGATGCGTGCAAGCCTCACGCTACGCTTCCAGTGCGACCGGGCCTTTAAAGTATAATGGACACATGAAGATGGTGGCTACGTTTTATGTAGCAGTTGCTGCTCAGGTGATAACTATAATCCATGCATTATAGTTAGGTTTATTATTTACTGGCTTATAACACAGTCACCCATTTCTCTCAGAAGATGGAAGGCTAATGATGCTTCATGCTACCACAGACATACACAAAACGAGCACATAAACGGAACATTCGCCAGCTCGTGCTACATGAGGTAATATCTGCTTACCCATATAAACGAGATGGCTCTCGACAAGGCGCCGTACAGGAAGCGAGTCACATCTGCATAGATATTCTCTATTTACAGATATTCCGTCAATTTGTGAGAAATACGTGCAATATCTGCTAAGCGCGTGATAAATTGAACGACTTTATGCTAAATGTTTTGCGCATGTGCTGCCATCTGTCATAATAATGTTTTGTTTTATGGTTGTAAAAACATTAAGGGAATTAGAACAGATACTTACAGCTGGAGTTAGTGGGAGGCGTCGCTTATGTAATCGATTGCTAAAGTTGACAGATATAATGTCTGCAACCATGTAAGATATAAAAACAACTTTACTAACTTTAAGTTTATTTTCTCAACTAAAACATACTCATTCATTAGAATGAATGGGTAGAACATCGAGGAGGCCCAAAGTAGGTCCAGATTATGACAATTTGAGATAGTGATAACTGTAATAACAACAGTATTATTATGTTTTGTGTACTGTACAAACCATTATTGTGAGAGCAATCACGAAAAAACTACAACAGTTTCTTGGCTTTGCTGATTTACGACTCACAATAAATCCGAGCCTCTGTTAATACCTTCAGAACACGTACAGCTCACCACAAAAATAAGGGGACTCGTAAATAATGAATCGGAACAAGTGTAATAGAGATCGTGATATATCCAAGAGAGCTTGTGTTGGTAAGACGTAGTTCAGGGATACAGCAATCAATCCGGAGAAGCATTCCTATTCGTTTGAGAAAAACATTTGCTTAATATTTAACATTTAACGTATTAACCTTACTTTTTTATTCTACGTTTTTTATCGCTACCTAAAACTCATAGAAAGCAATATTGGTTCGATATTAAATACATCTTCATGTTTGTCTAACCACGTCGAATGCTTTATTAGCTTTCCTTCGCAAGGAAAAGCGAAACCTGTAACTAACGTTTCCTGTTACCTTCGCTCTACATTTGTGTAAATATTTCTCCAACAAGGTTTTCATTTCAGCAAAGCCGTAAAAACTTCGTTATCTTACAACTCATTGCGGATTTCAATGGCTTTCATAATTCCGCCCAATAGTTGCTTGTCTCCTTTAAAATCTCTTGATTTTGTTTACCTAGCAGCTAACGAGCCCTCACTAATGGAAGGGCGCTCGCAATACTCGTAAATAACTGAATAACACTTATAGTTGGGAATTAGTGAATACTTTAGAACTTGAGTACAACCCTACGTACTATGTCTGTTTTGAATATAAGGGTCAGTTAGGAATTTGCTTTATGGTAGTCATCCACCAGTTGAACCTTTGACAAATTCTTCAATTTCGTAAAGACGAAATAAAAGAGATTAGGTTAGAGACGCTAATCTGTCCACTTTTATCTCGGCTCATTTTCCTTAATTGATTTCCGGGAGAAAGGTCTATTCACAATATTTGTTGTTGATAATGCTTTTAAACTAGCCCTTTTTGAACAGACTTTTACAAAGCTTCAGAAAACATCTCGGATACAATCAAACTAAAATAGTTTTGTGTTATCTCTTGGTTCATTTCGGGTCTTTTAATCATGTTTAGTGTAAGAAATAATCAGATATCATTATGAAGAATATAGCAGTAGGAATATTTTGACTTGTTTAACATCTGTAAAATTACTTATTTTAAAATAGCAGTATACCGAACAGCTGGTCCAATCTACTAAAGAAAACGACATGAAAATGATAATTTATTAAACTCATCCCACGGGTCCCAAATGAGCGGCATCAGTTGACTAAAGAGCCATAGAACCTATATTAATATATAGCTGATGGCATCAATAAATATACATATAAGTTCTGAGACGAGATCATGCCACATTGTTTACTGTAAAATTATTTAAGTCCCGTATGTAGTGTGGTCCAAATATTTACAGTCATTTAAAAGTTTGTTATTTGTGGTGAATTTTTAATTAATTTTATAGTGAAGTACCCTAAACAAACCACAATTTGGGTTACATGAGTATGCGTACCCTTGGTTAGTTAATGGATAAACTTTCATCTCATTCCAAAATCATTAGTTTACGAATTTTACATATAAGTAAACTCAGTAACATGACAAACATTTCACTCGAGAGGAGCTCGTGGCTAAATAATAACAGCCACTCGGGTAAATTTTTAGGTTAAGACGTGCTTGCCTAGGTTGGTCTGTGGATGGGTGACCACTCATTGCATACCGAGTTTCCTCCGTGCCTTGGATAGCACGTTAAGCATTTGGTCCCGGCTGTCAATTGAAGATCTTTGACAGTCGTTACAGGTACTCAGTGGCCAAGTCTGACAACCAGTCTTACCAAGGGGTATTACCCAGTACTAACTGGGTTGTGGAGGTCAGATAGGCAGTTGCTCCAAGTAAAATACTGGTATTCAGCTGCATCCGGTTAGACTGGAAGCCGACCCCAACATAGTTGGGAAATGGCTGGACAGATGATGATGACAAACAATTCACTATCACAAGGAGCTTTGAGTATATTCGTGATAATTATATAAAACCGAACCCGTATGTCCGAAACAGACAAACACAGGCCAAACATTTTTATCACGTATAAACTTTATGTTACGAGTCACAAATGTATTCTTATTAACTGTAACATCGATTGTTTACAGCGTGTCTCCTAGATAACACGCCACTGATCAGTAGCGCTGATATCCAATGGTACACGTGAACACAGTGAGAGGGAACAGTTTCAAACATAGCGACGTATTTTGTTTTGTACATGATTTGAATTTCGATGACTTGCTTTGTCAAGTAAGAGCCAAACTGTTCAATATTGCTCAATCAATAGTTGGTACCTATGTTAAACTAAGTAAAACAGATCAATAATAATGTACTAGATTTGTTTGAATGAATCCTACAAATATGAAATAAACACAATTTTTTTTTAAGATTCTCTGTGAAAAGCCTTCCTTTCAAAAATGTATTCTCATAATTATTATCATTTAACTAAGACTTACACTAATTTTGTTCGGAGAGCATTGAACCAGCCCTATTTTATGTTACTGGTATTTTAACCAAAGAAATAAAACATAACAGTAATGTTATAATGGCCTCGTTTGTATGATATGCGAAAGCTTTTGGGCGTTTCAGCACTTTACTGCGTTTCCGCTTGACTGGTTATAAGCGCACATTTACTTTAGAGATCGTTTCGTATATCTACTACTTTGTGGATGAGAATGTACGAGTGAGCAGTAATGGGGGTACTTTCTTATGTAATGGCTTCATTATTTTATTATATTTGTGTGCTGCTTTACTTTGCGAGTATGACACAGTATGATGATAGTACTATATCAAAACATAACCATGTTATTATAATTCTGTGTAGGTATAGCAATCCCACACCAACATTGTCACACATAGATGAAGGATCACCCTTCGACGAGGTTACAGCACATTATTTACAGTTAATTGGATTCTCTCTCGTTAGTCATGCATGTGACGTCATCGTCGAGTATTGCCAGTAATGAACTACACAGCTATTATGGCTTATGGCATCGTGCTGAGTTAACTGACACACACTTCAATACATCTCGACAGTTCGCGTCTGCTCAGATATGATACAACAATGTTATTAATAACTCATCAGTGACTAATAAAATCTGAAATTATTATTTTTTAAACACTGTTGTACGATGATGACGTTTTATTAAAAGTCATTGGTATTAAAGTTATTTAATACCAATGACCACCGGTCTTGCCTTTCTCCAACTATGTTGGGGTCGGCTTCGAGTCTTATTTGATGCAGCTGCATCTGAGTATTTTATATCCCTAGCACGCGTATGATGTCACAAACACGTGGTAGGCATAACGACTAACATTTAAAAAAATGTACACAAATAACATAACTAGAAGTTTTTAAGGAAATACTTAGAAAGAGAAAAGCTATCAAAATCTAGACCAAGTCGTAAGCTCAACTGGCGATCTAAGCTTTATTTTTGCTGTGGGCTAAATGTTTCCCTGACTACAGAATAGATTTAGAAGAGTTCATCCATTTGTCATAAAGTTGTGTCTTAAACATTGAGACAGTGGTCATTCTTTACGAAAGTTGCAGTTGGGATGTTGAAAGATATTTCACCGCATACGTAGTAACCATCTTCTTACTATGTTATTAATTGGCGTTTTTCATTACAACGATTTTTTTTATAATTAACGTGGCTTGTCTGTTGAGGCCTTTGCCCAGCAGTGGGACAGTAATAGGCTGGTATGTATGTATGTAATAAACGGTTGCCTCTGTCAAAAAGTTTGTACAACAATGAAGTGAAAAGTTGCGAGCTTACACATTGACCCGTTTACGTCGCAACACTCAAGTACTTTACTTGATTACCAAAAATTATGTCACCCCACTATTAACATTTGCAAAACACAAACTAAACCGAAAAGGTAGGCAAGTTTGCAGAATAACTTTTGGTTTAACAATTTAAAATTTTGTGACGACTAAAAAGGACAAACCTATGAAATATGAGTCAGCAAAGATAAGCGCCTGCCAACTAGATCGTGACCACTGCTAGCTTTACAATTAGTAATACATTACTAAACACAAACATCGCTTGCAGCTTGAACTTTTTAAATATTTTATAAAACAGTGTCTGTTCGTCACACTGGACATTTCCTCTCAAGTGACAAGAGGCTTGATAAACATTTCTTCGCTTAAAATGTAACCCCCGCCCTCTCTGCCGTGAGGAAGTATTTTACAAAAATGCGACCGCAATTTGCTGAAGCGAAGTAATTTCTGAATTTTTCACAAGATTTCCTTGGCTTTGAGAAGTACGGTAGGATGTTTATTTACTTCAGAGCTGCTTAAGATACGGCTTCAAAGAATGTTTTACGAATTTACGTTACTTTCTATGAAGACTGAAATATTGTGTCGAAATTTGACATAGTATATTACGAGTACATTAACGCCGGGATTGTTTTCACGGTTTATTCGTACAACGTAAACATATTCAATATTTTTATTTTTTTAATTACTTGGAACGTGCATTTTAGAACACTTTTATGGGTTTTCAATTTTTTCAAAGCTGTATCGTCAACATCGCCTAGTGTTATCTTTTGGACCTGTTCTGCATTCAACTATGAGCTTGAAATAGGTACAGTAAGATACCGAATCCTGTATGGAAACGTTTTTCTTCTTTTGAGGTAAGACCGGGGAGTGTAGGATATCTACCTCACTTAATCCACCCCGGAGGTTACCATTCGCACATGGTAGGAGGCCCCGTTTTATCAGACCTTTTCGAGTTTAAATGAGATGTTGTAATAAAAAAGTATCTTGACTAGGTTGTCGACATGTGGGATGTGGACTTAGCGATCATTGTGCCGATAGTCATATCAGCCCATGGCTTCATTGCCAAGAGCCTCGATCAATACCTGAGGAGGCTGTCTTTAGGCCTTTAGGCAGCTAGATCAAGGGCTTGATTCAGAGAGCGGTACTTCTGGGCACGGCTCGTATTGTTAGGAGGTTCCTCTCTCTGGAGCCCTGACCTGGTAGCTTGGACCCTGTTCCAAATACCGGTGAGCTACAATTTGTTTTTATTTTTAAATGTTTTTTTTTAATATTTTTTAAATCAATATTTAAAAATGTAATGTAATTTGTGAAAAAATGAATAAAGGAAACAATAATAATAGCAGGGCAGGCAAGAGCCTGCTCTGATAAGTCGCCAATGAAATTAGATCGCCATCGACACGCTTTTTTTTTTTTTTTTTTTTTCGGATGGGAAATCAGCAAATGACTTCTCCCGCTCTGGGCGGAGCAGGAGGGAGTGTCAGACTTTTACTGACTAAAACCCATCCATGTTCCTTCATCGCCCTTTGTGTTCCGGGGCCACGGTATCTCTTTCGAATAGTCCCGCAACCCCGGCAGGCATCGGTCCTTTCGGACCCCTTCCTTTTTTGCTGACTCTCTTTGAGGCGCGCGTGGAACACGAACGCGCCGTCGACACGGCCCATCGACACGCTAAGAACAAGAGTTGTTAAAAGTTTATTATTCTAAACGCCAATTAATGCCAGTTTCGTGTTATCAGTGAGTTAATGTTTTTTCGATAAACGAGCTTCATTATGTTTGGCTTCAGTATTAACTTTACTTTTTTATTGCTGTTTTATGTTAATCTACAGTACTTTCACCTTGAAACAACTTCATTTTGCTTATTCAGAGCAATAACTTTGAAATTCATGCCTTATTGTAGGTATATAAGTAGGCATATGTTGATATAAGGTTTTACTCGTGGATGTCCTTGGTTATTTTTACAATCATGTTTTTACCAAATTTAAATAATGTCTCAATAAAAAGATAGACAAGGAATTTTTGTTTTAACAACTTCGACGGCGTTTATCTCCACAAAGTATAAATCACTTTACGTTAACTTTAAAACAACTCCATTTACAGATAATGAGAATCATTAACTGACATTTTTTTCCGTCTTTTAAAAGTCCTGTAATCTCTTACTGGAAAAATGAGTTTGGAAAACAGTTTATCTTGGTTCCGAAGTTTATCTTTCAAATAAATCAACTTTGTAGTTAAAAGTATTAAGTTTTCCTCTCGTTTCCAATTAGTAGTAGGTATTATTAGTGTTCGGGGCTAACGTTGTAGTAATTAAGAGTAAAAATGACTTTTATTTTAAGACACTAGTTTTCATTTAATTACGCGTCTTAAGTTGGGATTCCACACAGATACCTGCCGAGTAAAACAGGACACTGTATGTTTGTTTTTGGACAAAAACGTATACGAATCTAAAAGTAGGGCAAAGTTAGAGTAACATCTGAAACTTAATCTACAACACAAATTCTGAAACTTTTAGAATAATTAAAATATTCAGTTAGTTTTGCACTTTTGTAAGTAAACATTTGTAAGTAACAAACATATTTTAATAACATGTCTAGAGTAATTTTAAGCTGAGGTTTATATCGTTGCTGTTTTCATTTCATCCTAGTCTATAGTACCATGGATGGTGAAATAAAACTCCATTATGTAGAAAAATTAATGGACTTTTATTTTACTGTAATGTACGAAAGTAACAAGAACCTGCCGACATTTCAGTACAGTTTGACTGAACTGAAAGTCTTCACAAACGATACGATACTTTGAAAACGCCTTTCTTGGCGTTTCGATTTAATTTTTAAAGAAGTGAATGGATCTCTGTAGCAATCTTGGGGATCTAATTAGTTAAAGGAGAGTAAAGTTTAATTTTGTCTAATTTCCTTTAAGTTGTGCCTGATTTACTTTTGAGAGAGGATAACTTGGGTCGCCGCCGCCGTCCTCTTTTCATTCAATTGTATCATTTGAGCGAAAGTTTAAGTTTACAGAACATTTAACTAAAGGGCAACGCTAATAAATATATTTGACCCCTTAAATATTCAGTACGGGTACTCATAGAACTTTGAACTAAAATTATCTGATAGGTAGTGCCATTTTAATGGCACACAGCCAATGATCTCTGCGGACAAGGGAGAGAAGAATTGTTTTTTTTTTTTTAGGAAAACTTATGAGTCTGGCTGCATTTTCAGTTTATCAGGCAAGTAGAAACATAGACAAACAGGCACACGCGGCATAGATCCCAACGATTGTTAGAAGTGCATCGAGAGACGTTATCTTCAGTAGTAAGTTCAGTAGTTTTGATCCATTGATGTTAGCTAAGTTACGAAAGGCAATCGCTGCTTTGATTTTAATCTTTCGCAACTTTTAATCTGAACAAATATTTGTAATTAACCCGTTCCATTTTTTAATTTTTAAAGAGATAAACGAATACACACACAATACTTCAGCTATTGTATAAAGTTAATCCACTATTTCAACCTCAAACAAGATCACTGACATTTAAAAACAAACAGCGACTGGTGCTGGCTTATCTCCAAGGCGTGTTGGCCGAATTGAGGTTATACACTATAAACAACCTATCTATACTCACACTCGATTGGCTAATGTTCAGCTACTTTAAGGCAGGAGTCGCAAACTCGCTTGACCGACTTCCGGAACATTCCAGAAATATACGAGAACTTGACCTAATTCAAGTTAACGCGAGATATTTCATACATATTTGATAAGATGGTCTTTCAAAGAACGTCAGATATAATTGCGTGCTGATACTAAGGTAGAACAAGATTGGAAGTGTCTAGATGTAGTTTAGGAATGTGAAAATATTCACTAAGTAAAAGTTTAGGTTTAGAAGTAAAAGTCAGAATATCAAGATTTGACCGTGAATCAAACCCGTCTCAAAGTCGTAGTTTCTAATTACAGTCACAATATTTTTACAAGATAAAGAGCAAAGTCAAGGTGACTGTAGACACCCATTGTCTCGGATATGGCTTAATTAAAACCCGAAGTTCTGCGACAACACCAATTTATTAGCTTTTTGCGTGAAATATTACTCAAACTAAGTTAATTTAGAACTTTTGTAGGTTACAAATAAGTAAACAGTGTTAAAAGTAAGAACAAGAGCCGTGTTGGTTTTCTTACACGCTTCGTTAGTCATCTATTCGATGCATTATTAATGACCTTGATACATAATTAATGATCTCAACACGGAAACCCTTGACTAAGCTTAACTGGCTACAAAATCAGAACAACCCTTACTAAGTAGTAGGCTATTATAATAATCAAACAGAATTAAAAATATAATAATAAAATAAAATAATCTTTAATTCGGATAAGCAACATCCAGGGTTAGTAAAAACAAAAAGATAACTTATACCTATGTTAGTAAACTTATACGTATTATCTATTTGACAACAAGGCTGTTGTTCAAAATGCATCTTTGAACAACATCACCTAACAGAGGAAAATCCAACCTTCCCGCTATGGTCTTCAGGATGGAGTCGGAGCTGTCCCGCACTCTGCAGAGCAAAGAGGCAGATTTCTGTCTGACTATGGCGTGGAAGCCATCGACGTGTGCTTGTGCAAACATACCTGATGCACTGCAGAAACGGGGCAGCCCCATCATCATCCTGAACCCATTATTATATTGGACCCGTAGGGCGCTGAGCCCGCTGAGTATAGTTGGTCCATAGGCTGCACGTGTAAAACACTTGGCAATAAGCTTTAAAAAGCGTTATTTTGACTGCCCTGCTACATCGTGCAAACCTGCGAACCAACATGTTACATCGGACGGCCAGCGCCCTACGTTCCCTCTCAATATCCACTCGGTCATTAAGGTCGTCGGTTACATAATGCCCCAAGTACTTGAACTGGTACACTCGCAATATTTCATTCCCATTACTTTGATCGGGGGCACATACTCAGAACATTTAACACCGCCCGCAGCCTTAAAGACTAACAACCCGCTTTTATTGAAACACTGAATTATGTTAAATTTAACGTGATTATTTGGCTTGTAATTCCATGCTTGACATTATAATACAGAATTTTCCACGCTTTGAAAACCAATGGGAATATCGTCAGCCCTTAGTATGATTTCCAAAATCTTTTTTAGGAAAACATTGTGTTATAATATCTCCTACTTGTAAATTAGCAGTTAAGTTTGAAATGTTTGACACGACCGGAACATTCAATCCAGATTTAAAAAATTAGCATAACTTTATTTATTTATTTGTTAAAACTTTATGCACAAGTAAAAACTGTACAAAGGCGGACTTGGCATTTTCATTTGTTCTGTTTCTCATCAAACATCCAGTTTATTCCGGATCCGTCATGATAAAACGAGTACATTGTTTTAACTTTATTAATTTATTAGCTTTGCATAAGTTTCATTAAAACATCAAAACACTGGAGAGTTGTCGAATAGAAAATGTTATTAATATCTAAATATCTGCCAAAAACATGAAATATGCTGGTAGCTGGTAATCTGGCTAAAGTTCTAATAATAGACAACTTGCTGAAGAATCACAGAACAAACAATACTGTTCGACATAATTCCCAAGCAACTTTTAAATTACGTTTTTCCTAAAGTCGACTTTTTGGGTATTCCGCCGTTTACCCGAATTTTATTTGCCCTAATATCATTTGCCATAATAGTCAACAGCCATAATATCATACGACATAATACTCATTTGCCCTACTCTCATTTGCCATATTAGTCACGTGCCAGAATCATTGTTTCCCATAAAGTCACTTACCATAACATCATTTGTCATAATCATTGTAAGCCCTAATTATCTCATGCCCTAATTATCACATGCCATAATTATGAAATGCCATAACATAATTTGCCATCGACATCGGGTGTGTAACGGTTGTTTATATCAAGAGAAATTGGATGCAATTGGGACTTTAGGGCACCCCGACTCGGACAGGTTAGGTTAGAAGGGGATGGCGGGGTCGTGTGAGCGAGCGAAGCGAGCGAATAGACCCTGCCATCCCCTTCGTGGTTATTTTTTTATAAACCACACAGAAGTAGGAGCCCCGCGGAGCGGGGCTCCGTCGACCTAACCCACCATCAACAATGTAATGATTATTACGGGGCTTAAATATTTGTCTAATACTTGTTATGCCATTTAAATATTATGTCTAATAATTATTATGACACATAAAAATAAGGCAAACAATACTTATGGCATTCGTATCTTATGGTATCTAAAATTCGGGCAATTAAAAGTATGTCATATGTCTTTTAGGGCAAATGAAACATTCGGGCAAATGAAATTCGGGTAAATGAAATTCGGGTAAATGAAATTCGGGAAAATGATGATTATGGCATATAATCTTCGGGCAAACAATAGACAACCGACTTTTTGGCGACACGCAGGCTTCGGTTTACCACGCCGCCGCCGCCACGCTGGCCTCTAAGCTCCTGCAGAGCCGAGCCGCGACAAAAGGTGTGAAAAATGTTTGAAGTATCCTGTATATAAAATAGAAAGTGTTTAGTCTCCCACTGACTTGCTGTTTGCAGTGACGTCATTATTGTTCTGTCACTCATTAATAACAATTATTAGTAGGTACCTATAGTGGTTACATAAAGCTTTTTTGTTATGTTTAGGAATCACTGAATATTTTATGCACATTAATTTTCTCTGTACAATTGCGTAGATTTTGAATGAATTCGACGAAGAATTACATTGCTGGCAGCCACGTCCACAGAATATGGATATACATATATATATATGTCGCGTCCTGGGTGGCCGACATGCGAAGTGTATCGGGTCTGCTTCGCGATCCGACATGGTTCTACGTACGTGGGCACTGTCGCGGGAACACGAACGAAAGATTATTTAAATTAAAATAACTTTATTCAAACTAACGGTTAAAACCGTTAGTTACATTACCAGAAAAACACGTCCGTTGGTACTGAACGTCTGCCAAGGCTGTCGGAGCTCGACTGTCGCAACACTCCGTCCCTTCGCCAGCCCTCACTGCCGACGATCGTGTCCAAGCGGTAGGGCGCGCTTGCGTTACCGGTAACGATATTATTAGTTCACAAAACTAACTGTTAGATGACGCTGCTTGTCGCACCATGGCGCCATCAATCCACGACATATATATATATAAATAGCATATAACATATTACAACAAGATAGAACTTGGTACTATGACATACTTAAATTAAGTGTGAAAAGAAAAGACAATAAAAACCCTAAGTCGGAGTTTAATGTGGAAGGCTGGCGATGAGAAAAAAGGAATATTATATCCCACAGGACACAGCTCTTTTAACACAGCTCTTTTAACATAGCTGTCTAGTAAAGTGCAGCACTTGTGCTTTATATAAACAAAGTTTTTTTTAGTATTCAACGTATTATGCTACACAGTTGTCTAAGGGGCAACGTCCTTGCCACGTTTTTCTATTCACTGTCTTTTGGGCCGTCTCCACGAGCGATATTTTCGTTCGTATAGAAATACGTTGAATCGCCGCGATTCGCTCGTTCATGGAGGCGGCCCTTTACGGTGTTCCCTCACAGCGAGCATTTGCAGTTAATGTAACAATCCAAGGTTCGATTGGCTCAGGCGCAAAATGTAACAAGTGAATCTGAATTGTTAAATCACAGCCGAATAGGCATGACGACAGTATAAAAAAATTGCAAATCTATTTAGTCCGTCAGTTAGAGTATTGGTAATTAATGGACACGTATTTTTTGTTTTTGTAAATCAATGAATATTGACAAAGATAAAACGCACCAAAACTCGGGAGTGGGGGCTCGTGACGTCAGAACTAGGTAAAAATTATACCTAGGCGTGACGTATTGAAAATTTTAAAAGCGTCATATCTTCGTCAATTTTGGTTTACGTAACAAAAGAAAAAACACTGGTCAAATTTTTTTTGATAATCTTACTGACGGACTAATTAGTTTTTTTTGTCGTCTCGCCTATTGCTTTCTGTGAAGGAGCGGCTTAAAAAGTATAATGCGAATCCTACAAATTTTATTTTCTACAAAATTATAATGGAAGGTGGAGGAGTATCTCACTGAAACATGACGTCGTTATTTCAATTATCAAAGGTTGCTCTCTTCAATATAAATTATAGTAATTTATGACCTTAATTACGGGAAAGCTTTATTGTTTTTTAACCTTCTTTACAAAAAGGATCTTTAATGGTTTACTAATTATAAATTGTCTAGTACTTACATAATAAATGTTTAAAGCCTGGGCAAACTATAAAAGATCAATAATAAATAGTTTCAGTAGTTAAGTTAGTTATGATGATGTATCTTGGCTAGGTTTTTCTGACTGTTGCAGTCCCACCTATTTTTTTCGTTTATAAACATTTTACCTTACAAAAACAAACAGCCAAATCCGCGACACGCAACGCAGCAATGAATCAAGCTCAGCCAATGTGTCCGTTACAAAAAAACAACACATGTAATTGAATATTTAATACGGTCAGAGCGCACAGGAAATGGTAACTAATGGTAGCATTTTCTATTTTTATTATCTAGTAGCCAGTTCTAAAATGAGGCCAGCAGCTTATTTAATTATAACCGCGATTACCCTGAAAGTAAGTATTAATAAAGGGATATCACCGTCGAGCAAGATTAGCATATCAAAAGCCGCATTGCCCGGTCTCGGGACAAAGCGAAATCGTGCGAGAAACGGTGACGCAGAAAAGTGACGTCATAGACTGTGGCTCAAGTGACGCAAGCTGTAAATGAAGATAAGTCGCGCGACTAAGACTCAGCAGTCGTCGACACAACGCTATTTTTAAGGCGAGATATCTAGTTTATACCATTGTAAGTCGTTTGTATTTGAATAGTACCCTTTTAACCGGAGATGTTTTTCTCATGATTGACATAATGTTTAATTTTGTTTTAGGTATGTATTTAAATTTGAGAAGGAAGTGTAGTCCTGAAGGCGTTAATTTAACAATACTTTTTAATCGCATATTACCCCGGAACTACCTAGGTTAATTAAAAAGCAATTAAATGCCAGTGTATAATGATCCGTTGTAAGTTTATCAACGAGAACTTTATCAACGGTGACCCGGAGCCGCTTCTATTAAATTGACTTTGTGTTTAAGTTTTTACTGACATTAATTAATAACGGAGCACAACAACACCCAGATCTACATCTTCAATATTCACTGTGAAATTGTTTTGGTGATAACTTTAAGGTTGCTGCTGCTGGAAACCTGAGGACTTTCTCTTTGGTTCACTTTAACTAATTGGAATTGTCTACATACCAATTCGATGGTTTCCTGGCCATCGGAAAAAAATCTAAAACAATAAGAATTTCTGAGCCAACGTTGATTAAAATCTCTCATTGCAATTAATATTTTCATCGCTGGATTCCATAGATTAATGAGATTCTGAATAAAATTAATAAGCAATTTTATTATGTTATTTCTTTGGCGAAAAACAAGGTTCGTAGCTTCTTTTTTAATTCTAGGGATGAAAATTTAAGGGGAAAATGAGTAATGAAACGTTGCATTGGCTCTAAAGATAAAGATAAAGTTTCACTCCTCCAGTTTTAATCGGATTACTTTTTGTAGGTAATGTTCTTTTAAAACTCTATTTACAAATATTCAATACGATACGATTGGGTTTATTTTCTTTCCGCTTTTGTGGCACAATTACACGAGAACCATTAAAGTTTTGAAATAAGCAAATAAGCAGTAAAACTGTTTCCTATTCCTGAATTCGGTTGTCACCTACAATATCTACATACTCCTAGGGTTAAGTAACATCACAGAGCAGTGTAAATGAAAATAACATAGGTAGGTGCACTATTAAATATTTTCCCCAGAACACCACTATAAGAAACAGGCTGGCAAGAAGAAAAAAGCTATGCATGAGCTCTGTCCGAACTTTTGTCGTTATTTTATTTTCTCGGTTCCATATGGACCATGTTTTATGACTTGTTCACATTCACAAATCTGGAAATTTATCTCTGTAAAAGAAGCGTAATATTCAGCCTTTTAAAAGATTAGATTTATATGCCACTGCACTATACCAAAATTCTTGAACAAATCGTAATTTCAACATTTTGTACTAGGAGTAAAAAGTTGTCGAATATTCAATCCTTTGTTTAAATAACCAAACAGTTTTACTATTAAAGAGACCGTTCGTTCCGTCGCTGGAATGATTCAGAACGTCATTGTTAATATGGAAAAAACGTTGTACGAAATATTTTTATGTCAAAGCTACTTCAGAATTGGCTGTAGTTTGATTTTAGTTATCTAAAGTCTCGCATTACTTAAATTCGCTCAGTGCCATTCTCTAGTCTGACTTTGACGATCAAAATGGTGAAATCAATATTAACGGCGTTAACAGGTGTATCTGCAACGTTTTCACTTGCTTTTCTTTAGAGAAAAGAAAACCGTCGTTTTACAGATTGCTATTAAACGAAATAAAAAGAGTTCCAATTAGCGTTATCGTCCTAATCAACACAAAGAAAGTCCTTGATATCTACTAAATATCATAAACAATACGCTGATTGATATACAGAATTCCTGTCGTCATAATTAATTGGATCTATTTTCTTCGTCGTTCATTCATTTTCCTCAATTATCCGGAACTCTGCTGAGTGAACAGCACGTCCGTGTTTCAGTGACGTCACTGAGCTAATCTAATCGTCGCTGCCGGAGCGCGTACCTAATCAGAGAGACTGTACGGATAACTTGGACAGCAATGCAAACATTACGCGGTATTAGGGAATCTTATCTTATTAAGTGAAGAAGAGACGCAGTGGACACTTAACCTAATATAGTTAGTACTTCGCTGTTTAAGCGTGGTAGCAATAATTAATAAGACTACTATACCATGGATAAATGATTACCTACTTGTAGGAGACGATAGTTTTGTCACAGAGTGTTCCACGAAATATTTTATGGTAGGAACAATTAATTGTAAGTCTATGTACATATTTGAGTAGTAAATAAAGTTTGTGTTCTGATTCATAAATCAGTGGAAAACATTGAAATTTTTTGATTCTAGCTAAATTCATATCGATAAAGCGATTAAAGCGTAAAGTTTAATTGAACGCAATAGCTACACATTATGCAATAATTAAAATTGTTTTTCCACCGTGTAGCTTTCTTCACAGAACAAAGCGACTCCCTCGCACAAGAGACGCGCTACCCGGTACTATTTAAACATTATCAACACTTCAAACTCTATAGTGCAGCTCTTTAATAGAATATACGATATTTCCTTCTCTAATTGACGAACTTTAAATTGATGAGGATTCTCATTTAAGAAAATTCTGTCCTCTGTTCAACCTTCAGACTAACAAATTTTATTCACGGGCTACTGAAAATAATAAATAACTTTATACTATATAAAGCTCGATTACCATACCACTCACTGACTCACTGACTCACTGACAGAATTGTTCTCCCAGATGGTGGATGAGGAGGTGGGTATGTTTTTACAGATTCGTAAACAAATAACTCCCGCGAGTATGGGATAAGTGCCAAACCTCCCCTTTTCACCCCCCTTCCCCCCCCCCTATCGTATCTCGGAAACCAAGAGACTTGGAACATTTTTTTTTTCAGATTCGTATAGAGGAGGATGTTATTCCCTCGTCTCTAATTGTACATAATTATGTACTTACTTAATTTAGTTTTAATGTTTAATGTTTATTGTACCAATTTGATTATTCTTATAGTTGTTAATAGATTTTTTTATTTTATAACATTGACTGTCCTAGTTAATTTGTGGCATGTAAAGTGATGGCCTGAAACACAGGTTTAAATAAACCTAGATCGGGCAGGTCGCTAACAAACATTTGAATTCCACATTATCGTTTCTTGCAATTTTAAATATATTTTAGTTATAGTTTACTTTTATAAACACACCTAAATGTACATTTTTGTAATACTTTTTTAAATAAATTATTCTTATTCTTATTCCATAGATAGTTAGTAAATAATTTTAGTTAGGTATTTTATTTAATATAAACAAAATAACAAGCTTTATTCAGTGGCTCGTAAAATAATTTAATACAATCTGTCCGTGGAATAAACCAAGATATTCAGATTTCGTTGGACATTAAATTATTTGAGAGTTAATTATGTATTTTCGTTAAATAAAGTATTTCACAGACAAGACTCAGCAGTAGTAAGTAGCAACACAAAGACATTATCCTATTGATACATTACTAGTAAACTGATTACGTCCCAGAAGTAACTCATACATCTTAAACAAAACCTGCTCACCCTGTAGCATGTTTTGTTCCATTACAAAAACCTCAAAAAAAGTTTCAGATCAGCTCAGTAATTCTAAATGATTTGCCGAAGATTCATTATTATATTCAAAATAGATGACTGGCAGCGCCCGCATGTTGCTACACAAACTAGATTTATCGTCTCAACGTCGACATATTCGCTCCACAACGCGCTCCTTACATAAAATGTCACCACTTATCTTATTAGTTTTGGTAGTGTTACATATTGTTTTTGTGGCTATAATTATATACTTGATAAAAAAATGGCATGTTGATTGGTTTGAAAGGTTTCTCTATCTAATGAAAACATAAACCACTAAAACTCGGATTAACTTCAACGACAAAGGCCTTAATGGTAATGCTTTCTAGATTCATGATAGTTTTAAGCAACGTGTCGATGATCATCAACATCATTATCCTGTCCATATCCCAATTTATTTGGAGTCAGTGCGGAATGTCTTCTTCTTCCATACTTCTCTATCACTTGGCATCTCACCAGTCACCTCCTTTCTATCCATGTTGATATTACTGCAAAATTGAATGTAGAATCAAAACGGAGGCTCGTTTTGATTCTACGCTAGTCTAGGGGCTTCGTGAATAAATTGACGAAGATTGGGTGGGGTTACAGTTTGTTAATGTTTATCAGCACCACACATTCCTATTATTTGGCACTACAATTGCCTGAGCAACTATCTCATGCAGAACACCTACATAATCAATTTATAACTAAACCAAACAGCTCAGCGTCCTCTTGTACAATATATTCGGAGTTCGTCGAGATAACCGAGTTACCACTCAGAGGCTGAGCACGCAAGTTACCACAATGTTAATAATTCCAGTACATCCACAAGGATTTACAAGATCAAGAGGACTACTGTTTATGTTTAAAATATGAGCACAATTAGAAACTCAGTTTTGATGGATGTTTGTCCTGGTCGGCAGTTTGGCAGTTTTTAGTTTGTAATTAATGTTTCCGCTAAGTGTTTCCGATTAATTTACTGGCACTAAAGTTATTTTGTACAAAATTATAGGAGGCTCAACTCATAATTAAAATTAATATGGTTTCTCGTTGGGGGCGATCACTGCGGTCCATTAATTATTCTCTTGGTCTCGCTGTTCTTCATAATTGGTAATTATAGCGTGATTGATGAAACCCCGGCTTCATGCACTTTCATGTTTAATAAGGTAAAGCCTTGTTAATCTATGTATGGTATCCGTAGGCACAAAATCAAAGCATTTATTTCAAGTAAGCCAGTTACAGGCACTTTTGAATTGTCGAAAGATGAAAATTAAATGTAGCTACAGTCCCAGTCACAAGACATAAAAACTGTGAAAGTACTGTAGTTGCCCATTCCCTAGCGTAGATCTCTATGGAGAAGAACGGGCAAGAAACTCCATGGACACTCTTTTAAATCAACACATAGTTACAAAATCTTGGTTACATCATTCATGTTGAGACATCTTGCTACATTGTTTTCACATAATATACCATTATATTATGTGAAAACAATGTAGCAAGATGTGCACGAAGTGTCCATAGTAAAAACAAAAAATACAATTTAAAAAAAAACATTCAAATAAGCCTTGGCAACTAAGAGCTGACCAGTCATAACTGACAGCGCCCGTTCACGAACATGACGCATGGATCAGCACCATTCAACTCAACCATTTTGAAGGGAACTAAATGATCCGACACACGCGCCACCATCAGCGACACATTAGAGTGAGCATGGCATACTCTCAACCGCCAGGGCACATTCAAGACAAGAAAAGACGTAGGATTTCAATGAATGATAGCTTTCTAGTATCATAGTACTCACACAATATGGGCTATGCTATTATATAATACTAGAGATTAATTTTATACAATGCAAAGATAGTTGTACAATCTTCAGCAGCTCCAACAATTCTATTTAATGCTATCAATTTATGCGCCCCTGCCCACGTGGAGCAGGACCAGCATTGAGCCACGCATTTTTATCAGCGATATAATCGCCCAATTTTTAATAAGCTTGCTTACATAGTGTGCGTTTGATGCATATTTTAAATTTCACATTCAGTTCAAGAATACTTTGTAGAATTTTATTATAGCATCTCAAACAGTAGGTACCCCATAAAAGATGAGTCTACTTTAGCGAGTCTAAAGCCTGGCTGAACTAGTTGGTCCCTATTTCTAGTACTGTAATTATGTTTGTCACCTCTTTTACCGGTTTTATGCAGAGTTTTTCTGACGTACATTATGTTTTCGCAGATTGTCAGTACGACAATGTATCGTCATGATGCCAATATCCTTAAACAGTTCCCATAGAGAATCGCGCCTACGAAGATTATATATGGCTCTGATGGCTCTTTTTTGCAGAATAAATATATGTATATTCAATATCTGCAGCCCGTCCCCATAGCAAAATGCCATAAGACATTATACCCGCGAAATTCAAATTTTCTTACGTTTTTTGCAATTTGCAGGCCAGTGCTAAGTTGTGTGTTGATTTGAATAGAAAGTAACTAAAATAGACCAGTCTATCGGTATCTACATCAGTAAATTGACGATTTCTAATAGCATATGCTGCTAAACTTAGCCGCCCCGCAAGGGATGTTAAATGAGAATACCATGTAGCCTTGAATCAAGCGTAATCCCTAGGAAAACCGTTTTATTTACGAATTCAAGCTTCTCTTTATTCAATATTATTTCACAATCACTACTTTTAACATTGGGTAAAGTATGCATTACGCATTATGCATTTAGTTTTTTTTTTCATTTAATACTAAATTGTTTGCTGTGAATCAATTATGGACGTCATCTAGATTTTGGGCCCGTCTATTTATCTTAAAAATTAGGGAAGTGTCATCAGCAAACAACACTATATTTTGAGGTTGGTTTTTCAATAAATAGGGTAAATCATTTATATACACGAGAAAGAGGAAAGCACCCAATATTGAGCCTTGCGGAACCACCATTTATACTTTTAAATCCTGTAAATTAACACCATTTATTTGAACATGTTGTTGTATAGACAACAACATGTTCAAATAAATGGTGTTAATTCACATAGCACTCAAATATGATTTTACCAAACTAAGTGCAAGTTGACCTTATCCGTAATGCTCAAGTTTCAAAAGTAATTTTTCGTGATTTACGCAATCAAATGCTTTGGAAAGGTCACAAAATATTCCTATGGCGTCTTGAGACTCTTTCCACGCAGTAAATATGTGCTTTAATAAGGTTACACCGGCGTCAGTCGTACAACGTCCCTTGGTGAAACCATACTGTTGATCGTGTAAAATTTTGTTGGTGTTAAAATGAGTGAGCATTTGATTAAGCATTACTTTTTCAAACACCTTGCTAAAAACTGGCAACACGGATACAGTGCACAAGTTTTGACTCGCTGAAAATCACTGAATACTCACTGAAGTATATCTTTGCAAGCAAATGCTGTCATTTCAAGATCAGTGAACTGCTTGCCGTGCCTATAAACATCTGACGCAATGTCGCACAGCCGCTCGCCTCGCTTATATCGGCAACACATGCAGCGGATATTGCAAGTCTCTACAGATATTAGATATTAATATGCAACACCAATTACGTTTGATTATTAGATTAATTGAGAGCTTGATTCGACTGTTAAATGATAAATGATAAATGATGTTTATTTTGCAAGTAGGTTTTTACAAACAGTTTTACACGTCATTTTTTTTTTAAAACTAGATGGGGCCGGTGTTCCGTACCTGACTACTCTGAGAAGAAACAGCCGAAACAAACTCAGAAGTCATAGTCTCTTTTGAAGTCCAGACATAATTTTGCTCAATTCACATGAGGATTATGCAGAATAGTGTCTGAGATGGTCTTTTGAAGAAAGAACCACACAGATTTGAGTGGACCTGTCCAGTCAGTGCAAGCATTTGTCAGTTATCGTGTAGCTCGACTTATAACTCAAGGAGCTCAACGAAACGACGAACAATACCAAAAGAAAGGACATTTGGGTAGGTCGCTTATAGTACTCAAACTGCCAGACAGTTGTGGGAAAAAAAAAAGAAAACAAACAAAAATATATAAAAATTAAACCCACATGGTCCCCACATTCACAATAATCAAATAAAATTAATAATAATTTACAAAATCAATGTCAATAAAAATCACAAAAATCTTATGTCAATAATAATAAAAAGTAAGATACGTAAATATTCCTGTCAAGTCAGTAGGTAAATATAACATAAAATAAAATAGGCGATAGGATAGGCGGGCAACACTGGTTGAGTGACTTGTCAAAATTTTGCTCCGTATTTTAAAATTAGTTTTAATTAATTTTTAAGTGTAAAAAACTCGTCAATTTGTAACTAAATATCAAATAAGTGTATAAATACCCAGGTTTAATGTTTTCATGCAAAAATACACTGTAAAACATAGTGTTTGGTTGCCTACCTCGACCGGTAACCTATAATTTCACAAACAGCTGATGTTCCTACGGATCTCTGGGGAGTATAATTTGTTTCTTTTTAATGAATAATTCGCTCACATTAGTTAATTAAAAGCTCTCATGGAGCAATAAGTTCATTATTCTGGTTAATCTGGCACTTTTTTGTAGTTGAAATAATGTTCAGTGTCCGGTATCACTTGTTGAAAAAGTATTTGTGTAGTTTGTAATAAGTTAATATAGTAACTAGCTATCTATTTAATCAACTTAAATACACAACAGTAAAGAACGTTGGTTTTTCTTTATAAATTGTTGAAAACAGATGTTGTTGATGAACGGGACAAACTGCGGGTGGTCACAGATGGTTTCAATGACTGTAGTAACTATTATGAGACGGCTTTATGTAAGGTTAGGGACTTAGAAGATGAACTGCTTCATGCTAACAGACAAATAATTAAGTTTCAGAAAGAAAGAGAATGTACTCAGGTTAGGGAAACAGATCACCTTTTGTAAGGTTCCGGTTAATTTTAATAGTAATTTTATAATACATATTGGTTTGAATATTAAAATAACGTACAAAAACGGTAACGTTCTAATATTGGTAAAAGTTTAAAAAACGATCGCAAAAATGTTGTCAGTATGGATACTGTTAACATTTTTGCTATAAAAAGGCACAACACTCGGTGGAGGGGTCATTCTTAGTTAACTCGTCGTAGAGGAAGGAAGGGTAGAAAAGTGTAGTGTTAAAAAGTGAATAAAGTGGTGAAAGAGTTCTTGCTGCAGTTTTATTGTGTGGTCATCTTTACATCTCAGAAGTGGGATTCTCACGTAAGTACACGCCTAAAAATGTATTTTATGTTCGAATTAGTCTAACGATTCTGTGACAAAACATGCATGTGAAACTCGCTCCAGAGCTCACATAGGCGATACAAAAGATCTTCGCTTTTGTTTTGCTTTGAAGTGAGGACATGTCACTTATTGTTGATGAGTAAGATTCAGTGTCGGAGTGGGCGTAGTTTTACCATGGTATTTTTTATTTTATTTATTACCTTATTTATTTTTGACGACCGTCTGGTGTAGTAATTCGCACTCCGGACTACAAAGCCTGGTGGTTGTGGGTTCAAACCCCGCAAGGGGCAAATGCTTGTGTGATAAGCGCGAGCATTTGTATTTGTATCATGTTTATAGACGTATGTAAGATTGTTTACCCGTTATATAGTCGCCATAGTACAAGTTTCGCTTAATTTATGGCTAAACAATTGGTGTAAATCTGGAAAACCACTAATCAACTTTGTTTTAATAATAGTGATTAAAACCAAAAACCAATTTAACTATTTATATCTAAATATTTACACGACTGCTACTTCAAGACAGTATTATGGGCATAGCTTTAAATATCCAAATAATTATGTGGGCTTATTAGTTTTTATTACGCATAGATACCTACCTACCTAGCTACAAAAAAAAAAAAAAAACTATTATGATACTATGTTTTTCCTTTCTGTCGAGGTTCAATATGGATAGAGAAAAGCGAAGTTTGCGAACCCCACGCCAAAGTCGCAGCCGCTCCCGATCACCAATCATACATCCGGTGTCACCACGTCGCAGCAAGCAGCATGAACATCGGGTTGGTGGCGATAACGACCAGGCGCGAGCGGCGCGTTGACAGCGAGCAACCCAGGCACCGCATTGACAGCGAGCAGCGCGGGCATCGCGCCAACAGCGGACAGCGCGGGCATCGCGTCAACAGCGGACAGCGCGAGCATCGCGTCAACAGCGGACAGCGCGAGCATCGCGTCAACAGCGGACAGCGCGAGCATCGCGTCAACAGCGAGCATCGCGGCAACAGCGGACAGCACGAGCATCGCGTCAACAGCGAGCATCGCGGCAACAGCGACCGGCGCAAGCATCGCGTCAACAGTGAGCAGCGTGGGCATCGCGTCATCAGCGAGCATCGTGGTGGTCACAACGACTACGAGCCACGTGAGCGTAGCTACGAGAGCCGCGGGTCAAAACGTCTAGGAAATCATCGGAATTGCGATGCCTATCCCGGGCATCGCTCCAGGTCATGTAGCCCTTTGTTTACTTCTAAAGACGTAGCTAAGATAATAGAGTCTCTTAAATCTAGTTCGGCACTCCAACCGTCTGAACTGAGTGCACATACAAACAAACTTGATAACAAAAATATTTTACCAGAATTTGATCCATCTTTAAGAAACCAACGAATGGACATTTGGCTTCGAAAAGTCAATGAATGTGCCTCAGTATACGGTTGGGACGAGCGAACCACTATACATTTTTCTATGCAAAAACTGCAAGGACTGGCCAAAGTTTGGTATCAAAGTTTGAGTACAATTCTTTATACATGGGAAGAGTGGCAGGAAAAGCTTTTGAGGGCATTTCCCTGCGAGCAAAATTATGGCCAGTCCTTAGAGGACATGTTGAGACGTAAGAGCAGATATAATGAGCCAATTGAAAATTACTTTTATGAAAAACTCGCCCTTATTAATCAATGTGACATTGTGGGGAAACGAGCTGTCGATTGCATTATCCATGGTCTCAGTGACAAAATGGTCAAATCTGGCGCGTTGGCTTTGCGATGTTCTGAGCCCGATCAACTATTACAATTTCTACTAAGCAATAGAGAATTTCCACAACCCTCATCTTTTAAAAATAAACATGAGAGTTCCAATAGTATTGAACAAAAGACAGGTACTAGGCAAACAGTCCAAAACACTGGGTTTTACTGCTACAATTGCAAGGAAAAGGGGCACTCCTATATTAAGTGTACAAAACCTTTATTGAAATGTGACCATTGTCACAAGATAGGACATAGAGTTGAAAATTGTAGATCGAAAGTTGAAAGTCAGCCGACTAAAACGAATACCGTACCCAAAACAATGTGTATACTGTCTAACTCTGACCCAAATGAAAAATATGTTAAGGAAGTAATAATTAACGGGGTTCCTTTGGAGGGGTATATCGATTTTGGGAGTGAAGTCACTTTAATTAAACAATCTAGTGCAAAGAAATTAGGGATTCAATACCATGAAGTACCTACTACAATGAAAGGTTTCGGCAATGGCCTTGTGCAATCGTTAGG
Source organism: Xestia sexstrigata (assembly GCA_941918905.2). NCBI lineage: Eukaryota > Metazoa > Arthropoda > Insecta > Lepidoptera > Noctuidae > Xestia > Xestia sexstrigata. The sequence goes on along the minus strand of OW799220.2, from coordinate 5,880,576 downwards.
TTCAGCAAAATTATCCTTATCAATCGATGGTGTTTCAGCGATAGTTCTTTGCAAAGTAGTCGATGATTATTTACTTGATAGGCCGGTTCTAATTGGTCAAACGTTTTCGGAACAACCTCACATCGTGGTATATAAGGATGCATCCAAATTACATTTCCTTGATGTAGGTGCCGAAATCCCCTCCAATTGTTTTGACGATCATGAGGCTCATTCAATAAAAGTAAAAATAGTAGGGCATAGTAAAATTTATGGTACTGCCAGCGTAAATGCAGCAACAGAGTCTGTATTTAACGGTAATATTTTATTACATACAAAAATTATAGGAAAGCCAAATGAACAGTTTGTTGTACTTGGTGGTATTTATAAAGTAATAAAAGGTATTTTTAATGTAACTATAACACCATGCTCAATCCCGTGTTTTCTTCAAGAAAATTATATATTCTCGCGTGCTGAGAAAATAGACGTTGTTCAAAGATTAGTTAATGCATCAACAGAACTTGTTAACGTTCAAGAATGTAATAATTTCGATCAAATCAATAATCAGATAAAAATCGGGGATTCAGTATCTGACCAAGATAGAACAAGGCTTATGGAACTACTCAAGCGTTATCAGCATTGCTTTGCGTCCGATTTACTAGAGTTAGGTTGCACTGATGTAACACAGATGAGCATTGAGTTGACAAACGACCGACCTGTAGTATATCGTCCTTATAGACTCTCGCACCATGAGCGTGAGAAGGTTCGCGCCATGGTGGATGACATGTTAAAAGCAGGAATCATTAGAGAATCCATATCTAGCTACGCGAGCCCCATTATCCTCGTTCGTAAGAAGGATGGCAAAACACGTATGTGTATTGACTATAGGATGTTAAATGCTAATACAGTAAAGGAGAGGTATCCAATGCCAGTAATTGATGACGAAGTGTGTCGACTATCAGGGCAGGCATGGTTCATCACCTTAGACTTAATGTCAGGGTACTATCAGGTGCCTATCCAAGAACAACATAAGCATTTGACCGCGTTCGTCACCCCAGACGGACAGTACGAGTTCAACCGTATGCCGTTTGGGCTGGCGAACGCTCCTGCAGTGTTCCAACGGATGATGAACCGTGTTTTAGGATCAGCTCGCTTTGATAAAGCTACCGTTTACATAGATGACGTGCTAGTCTACGGCAAAGATATAGATGAGGTCCTAACGAGGCTTGAAGAAGTTCTGCAGTTACTAGAAAAAGCTAAATTAAAATTAAACCTCTCAAAATGTAGTTTTTTGCAAAACAAAATTGATTATTTAGGATACGAAATTAGCTCGTCAGGAATGAGGCCCGGTGAAGCCAAAATACGATCCGTGTTAGATTTCCCGCAACCCGTAAATGTTCATACAGTTCGACAGTTCTTAGGGCTTGTAAGCTATTTTCGCAAATTTATACAAAATTTTGCCGACGTTGCCTCTCCATTGACAAAACTTTTGAAAAAGGATACGAAATGGGTATGGGAAGATGCACAAGAGCAAGCCTTCCAAGTTCTTAAGTCGCGTTTGATAACCAGACCAATACTTGCGATATATAACCACATAGCAGAAACTGAGCTCCACACCGATGCCAGCAGGCTCGGTGTTGGTGGAATATTACTGCAGCGTCCACTCGGTAGTACTGAACCTTTCCAACCTGTAGCGTACTATAGCCGTCAGACGAGTCCAGAGGAAAAAAACTTTCATTCTTACGAACTCGAGACATTAGCCGTAGTCTGTGCTTTAAAAAAGTTTAGGGTATTTTTGCTAGGTAGGGAATTTAAGATTGTCACTGACTGTGGCGCTTTACGTTGTACTTTTCAAAAACGAGACCTTATACCCCGAATAGCCCGATGGTGGCTCACTCTGCAAGAGTTTAACTGTACTGTTGAATACAGAGCAGGCACAAAAATGGCTCACGCAGATGCCCTGTCGAGAAACCCGGTAGTTGATACAGAAATGACAGATCTAGAACAACACTCCATCTTATCGATCAGTGATGAAGACTGGCTTCTTACTCTTCAGCTAGGTGATACAGAACTAGAAAGAATCTGCGACATAGTTAATAGTAACGTAGACTCGAAAGGCCTTGAATATATAAAGGAGAATTATTTGATAAAAGAAAACAAATTGTTTAGATATCTTGACGGGGATAAAAACAAAATTAGGTGGGTGGTTCCTAAGGGCGCGAGGTGGCAGATATGTAAAATGAACCATGATAACATTGGCCATGTGGGTGTTGAAAAAACATTAGATCGTATAAAAAAGTACTATTGGTTCTCTAAAATGTCACGTTATGTAAAAAAATATGTCAATTCTTGCATAGACTGTAATTACGCAAAAAAGACCACCACTCGCGAAGGGTTGTTGCACCCTATCGAAAAAGCAGCCACACCTTTTCACACGTTGCATATCGACCACCTTGGGCCTTTTGTGAAATCCAATAAAGGTTACACTCATATTCTTGTGGCTGTGGATTCGTTCACGAAATTCGTGTTTATTAAACCTGTAAGAAATACAAACGCTCAGAATGTTATAAAAGTTCTTAATGAAATCTTTGACACATTTAGGAGCCCTGACAGGCTTATAAGTGATCGAGGAAGTTGTTTCACATCTCATGCGTTCAAAAAGTTTTGCTTAAGTAGAGGTATAAAGCATATATTAAACTCGGTTGCCAGACCCAGGTCCAATGGGCAAGTAGAACGATATAATTGAACCATCCTCGATTCGCTAACCGCGCAGAACCTTAGGGACAACGAAAGGAATTGGGATAACAAATTAGGACAAATCCAATGGGGCCTAAATAATACATTGCAGAAGACAATTGGTAGAACTCCTGCCGAAGTGATGTTTGGTACTGCAATGAATAGTGAGAGTAGCCCAGTCCTAAATGAAATAACAGACCTAACACGTGAGACTTGTGATCTTTCTACTTTGCGAAAAGAAGTTAAGACTCGTATCGACAAAGAACAGTATAAGCAAAAACAACAGTATGATAAGGGTCGAAAACCAGCTCACTTGTATACTCTTGGGGACTTGGTCAGGATAACAAAAACTGCATTTCAAAATGATGGCAAAAGCGCTAAGCTTTTGCCAGTATATGAAGGTCCATTTAAAGTTATTAAAATACTAGGGAACGATCGTTATAAAGTAGCACCCGTACCTGGCTTTTATGGTATGAAAAACAAAAGAAAAACCACAGTAGCATCCGATAGAATGAGACCATGGATACACATAACTTCCCTGGAGTTAGAGAATGATGAGTCAGAAATGATGGATGATAGTAGTTGTGATGATGACAATAATTGATTTAGTGGATGTACTTGAAATACTTTAATTTTATCGATTATTCTATTTACATTAAAGTTATTTGATACAAGTGCTTTACTTTGTTCCAGGTCAAGCACGAGACCTCGAAAGCGGGTTCGTAGCTTGGCTTTACCTACATATTTTCGGATCAATGAAAGGTCTGACATGTGACTTCGTAAGCGAGTTAGTGATTTGGTTTGGTACTGTTGCCATGGTTTCTATAGATGAGAGAGACGAGAGTTGGCCACGAGACCTCATGAGTGGGTTAGTGACTGGTCTCTATGTAATGCGATAACGAGATTTTGTAATGTTAATCTCATAATGTTGATTCTTGGCCTGGTATTTTAACTTAAATAATTATGGAATTGATGATTATTAAATGATACGTATGTTAAGAGATTATTGCAGTCCAGGTTGCTTTCACCTAAAATAACATTAGGTTTGTTTTTGTTATTCAAGTATTTGAATGTATTATACGTACAATATAATTTAATAAATATTCATGGACAGTTCTTTTAGAATCAGTATGTTTATAACATCTCACAATAGCAAATGAATGACAGTTTAGGATTTATGATTCATCCCTAAAGTATTTTATGTTTATGTCAGATTAGATCATTAACTTCAAAATGTATTTTTAAGGTATTTTGTATTTTTTTAGTGTTGAATCACATAAGTGTTCGCGAAAAAAAAGAGCCCGCCGAGATTTTCTTGCTTGTTCTTTTACTCGTGATGGGTCGCCTGATAGGGTTCGAACAAGTGTAAACTTAGTCGTAAGATAGAGATAAATAGTTGTGATTCTTGATGTAATTTTTGTTATTCATGATGACTCTTCCTACTGAGTGTAAGGTTTTACAACAGAGACGTATATGGGGACATACACGTTATCAGGATGGTCGAGTGTAAGGTTCCGGTTAATTTTAATAGTAATTTTATAATACATATTGGTTTGAATATTAAAATAACGTACAAAAACGGTAACGTTCTAATATTGGTAAAAGTTTAAAAAAACGATCGCAAAAATGTTGTCAGTATGGATACTGTTAACATTTTTGCTATAAAAAGGCACAACACTCGGTGGAGGGGTCATTCTTAGTTAACTCGTCGTAGAGGAAGGAAGGGTAGAAAAGTGTAGTGTTAAAAAGTGAATAAAGTGGTGAAAGAGTTCTTGCTGCAGTTTTATTGTGTGGTCATCTTTACACTTTATAATCAATTATTAAACTCAAATTGCAACCCACATTCTTTAACAACAATAGATCTTACTGACGATTCTATTCTGAAATATAATTGTAGCAGTTACAAGGTAAGCCAAAATAAAATAAAGAAATATGCAAAACTTAATAGAATTATAAAGAAATGCAATAAATTTAAAAAACAACAAAAACACATTTCCCACAATATTAAACTAAGAAAAGAACGTGTTTTTCTCATAAAAAAGTTAAACAACTATCAAATTAAATTAGAGGACAGTAAGAATTTTTATGAAATAGACACTCAAAACATGTGTATGTGAAATCTCAAAAACAAATTATGGAACATATCCTTGCTGCAAACGAGTTAGTCAATAGTGGTAATAGTAATGCAGACTGCGTAGACATGATGACCAACATCACTCAATGTACATCACAAAGGGAATTCAGCCCTGACACTATCCTGCCAGAGGAAACGGAGGACCCGTCCCAGTTAGGAAGTGCTCGGGACTGTATCCCCATTCAAAATTCACCAGACATTGTACAAGGTTCATCACAGGTAGGACAAACAGAACGCAGTTCTCCCTCTCATAGTACACATTGTGACTGCTCCATTATGTTTTCAGATGGTTTAGGAATAGGTTTAGGAAAATTAATTAGTAACAATCTGAGTCATTCTTCTCAAAATTATTGTACACCTCAGGCTTCATACAACCACATAATGTCGTCCATAACTCGGAAGGAATTAGATCCTAATGCCATTGTAACTGTACTTGTAGGTAATAGTTCGAACGTTAAAATTGACGATATCACTGACAATGTCACTCAACTGTTAAAACTAAATTGTAAGAAAATTGTTCTGTGCGCATTCCCGTACTTTAAGGAATTGTCTAGCAAGCAAAATCATTATATCCATAAATTAAACAATCATGTGCATTTTTTAGTTAGTCATTATAGTGACAGGTTGATATTTTTCGACACTAACAGTTTCGTTCAAAAATTGAAGTCAACCAGGAACAATGCGTACTTGCCTATTAGTTTTAGACGTCAAATAGCTCGGCTATTAGCTTTTATTATAAACTCAGACATAAGTGGTATTTCGCAGTTTTTTGTAAATAGGTCTACAGAAATTAGTAATTCAAATATTAGCTTAGATTTAAACTAGTCACTAAGACAATAGAAGGTACGAGTGACAATTTAGTTAATCTCGTCAACTTCGAGGTATCTTCTAGCTCTCAATCAATTAATTTTAAAAAAGGGGCTGAGCAGAATTCCTTAAAATTGTTTCACCAGAATATTCAGGGACTTTCTTCCAAACTACTAGAAATAGAACTATTTTTAGAAAAAACTAAGTTTGATATTATCTGTTTTACTGAACATTGGATGAAAGATTATGAAGTAATTCAAATAAATTATGAGAATTACAATGTGAGCAGTTGCTTTAACCGAAAATCTAAGATGCGTGGGGGTTCATTAATCCTAGTCAAAAATTGTATTAAATCTAAGTCGCGTAATGATATAGTCGATCTATCGGTTGAACATAGCATTGAATTGTCTTGTGTTGAGCTGGATAAGCATGTAATAGTGTGCGTTTACAGACCCCCTAATTACCTGAACTATTCTATCTTTGAGTCAGTAATGGAAGATGCTTTGGCAAAACTTGTAACTGGTAATAAACCAATAATTATCTGTGGTGACTTTAATGTTAATATCATAGAGAATAATGTGAATAGCAGTAGATTCTTATGTCTCTTTAAATCATTTAATTTGTCAAATGTGTTTTCAGAACCAACTCGAATTACTACAAAATACTGCTACATGTATCGATAATGTTTTTTGTTGCTGCGATTACTTAGATAAATCCATCGTAAATTACCTGCCTTCAGATCATAGTGGTCAGACCGTTACTTTCGCGTACAATATACAATTACAAAGAATTCAGATACAAACTAGACAAATAACACCCAGCAATTTAGACAAATTTAATAATAATTTAATTAACAAGTTAAGTATACCGGGTCATATTAGAAACAATGTAAATGTATTTTATGAAGAATTCTTTTCGGTAGTGCACACCGAATTTAATAATACTTTAAAAAAGAAATCTAAAACTATTGGCCCAAAGTATATTTTCAGTGACTGGGCAACACAGGGTATTAGGAAAAGTAGGGAAAGATTGTTTGAGCTGTACGGCCTTAAGCCTTACATCAACACTGAAGCTTTTAATAAATATGTTGCCACTTACTCGAAAATTTTTAAAAACACTTGCAAGGTAGCCAAATCCTTATTCATTAGCAACAAGATTAAATCAGCCGACAACAAAATAAAGACGGTTTGGAAAATTATCAACAATGGAACAAATAGAAATAAAAAACAAGGTAATGACTTCACACTAAAGACATCGCGTGGCCTTGTGAGCTCCAACAATGAAGTTGCTCAAGAATTTGTAAATTTCTTTACCAGTATCCCACTTAAAACTACAGAAACCTTAAATTCCTCTGCCTTGCTCTCTATTGATTTATTGAAAGCGAACGTTTCAGCCTGTCCAAATGAATTTAAATTTCAGCATATAAACCCCTTAACAGTCATAAAAGGTTTTAAGCAAATCAAGATCAAATTAACGGAAGATCTATGGGGTATGTCTATCAAAGCTTGTACCTCAATTATTGAGACTGTAGCGCCGTATTTAGCCTCAATATTTAATTTGTGCGTGGATCAAGGGGTTTTCCCAGATCTAATGAAATTCAGTAAGGTAATACCGCTTTTTAAATCCGGGGACAGTAAGGACACCAATAACTATAGGCCCGTATCCGTGTTGCCGGTTTTCAGCAAGGTGTTTGAAAAGATAATGCTCAATCAAATGCTTAACCATTTTAACACCAATAAAATATTACACGAGCAACAGTATGGTTTCACCAAAGGACGTTGTACAACTGACGCCGGTGTCACTTTATTAAAATACATATTTACTGCGTGGGAAGAGGCACAAGATGCCATAGGAATCTTCTGTGACCTTTCGAAGGCATTTGATTGTGTAAATCACGAAACCCTGATTTTGAAACTTGAGCATTACGGTTTAGGTAAACTTGCGCTCAGTTTAATAAAATCGTATTTGAATGATAGACAGCAGCAAGTACAAATAAATGGAGTCAACTCAATGGGTATAAAAGTAAAAATGGGTATACCACAAGGTTCGATATTGGGTCCCTTCCTCTTTTTAGTGTATATTAATGACCTACGCCATTTATTTAACAACCATCCGCATATGGTGTTGTTTGCTGACGATACTTCTTTAATATTTAGGATAAACAGACGTGCCACTAATCTTGTTGACGTAAATAACGCCCTACTGCAGGTCCACAATTGGTTTACCGCCAATAATTTAGTACTAAATGGAAAAAAAACTAAGTGCATTAGATTTGCTCTACCAAATGTCAAAAGTAGTGATTGTGACATAATATTGTATCAAGAGAAACTAGAATTTGTCGATAAAACGGTTTTCTTGGGAATCACGCTCGATTCAAGGTTACAATGGGGTCCTCATTTAACATCTCTTGCAGGACGGCTGAGCTCAGCAGCATATGCTGTTAGAAAAATTCGTCAATTTACTGATATTGATACCGCGAGGCTAGTCTATTTTAGTTATTTTCATAGTATTATGTCATACGGTATTTTACTATGGAGACGGGCTGCAGACATCGAGTCTATATTTATTCTGCAGAAAAGAGCCATCAGAGCCATTTATGAATTACGTAGACGCAATTCTCACTTCCCTCCGCGCACTCGCTCGGGTTGGATGCGATCTATTTCGCTGTTGATTTTAATTACGATTTTCGTGTTCCGTGATCGATTCCCGGCTCGTGAGTTGTTACTAGTTGTGTGCTATTGTGCTAAGTGCTGGTATCGTAAGTTTTTTAGTGTTTTTACGTCGGTTTTACTAGTATTTTAGTTAATTTCGTTTACTTTCGGTGAGTACATTTACTTTTTTTGGTGTGTGGGTACCTCTAAATAATTTTATCGTCCGTTAATTCTGTTACTTTGCCTACGTTCTAATAGTTTATTTGGATTTCATAATTTATAATATGTTGTCCATTAATGATGACCCGCCTGACCGTGGCAGAGATGCATTCCATACACCCGGGTCGCCGACGACCTCCGCTAGCTCAACAAAACGTTTGTTTCGCGAAATGTCTCCTTCGTACATCTCGCCCGAGGATAGGTCAAAACGGCTACACACATCCAACTCAATTGAGAAGCCTTCGCCAATATTAAACGTCAGTACTGCGAGCAATGACAACTATTGCGATTTAGTTTCATAGGCGTCTGCATATCTCTCAAAAATTAACGACCTTGTTAATGATCAAGGGTCCCGCATTAATGTCGCAAATAAATCAGCCATCATGGACATGACTCAGCGCGTAACGGCCATTGTTTCTTTGTTAGCCATAAAATCATCCTCCAACGAAACCAAATTAGCCAATGCGAAACGCGAATTGGATAAAATTAAATTGAATCCTAATACTAACGTCAATACTAGTGATTATAACAAATCTTCGTATGCGGATTCTTTGAAACTTCGTCTACCTAAAGTTGGGCCAGCTGTTGAGTCGCGCGCCCCCCTTCCGTGCGTCGTCGCCTACCCTACCGCTGAGCGGTTAGCCAATTACTCGTCATCGTCCGCGACTAAACAAGCGCTAATGAAAGCGATTAAGCCTAGTGATGACGGATTTCAAATAGTAGGCGTTACGAAAACCGCGAAATCTGGCGTTGTATTACGTGTCGCTAATGACAACCAAATAAAAAAGTTTCAATCGGTCGATGCTATTAGGTCCGCCGGCTTAAGACTTGAAAAACCGAAAGGCCGAAGGCCTCGTATATTAGTTAAGGACGTCCCATCCTCAATGGAAGACAATGCTTTTCTGCACGCGCTATACCGTCAAAACATTAAAGACGAGCTGCCAATAAATGAGGATGATTTTATTAAGTCAACAAAAATTATTCGTAGGCGTTCCTTAGATAATGGTCGGAAGTGGATAGGCATTGAAATCGAGTCCACAGTTCGTAAACATTTAGTGTCCACCAAAGATAAATTATTTATTGATTGGGCGACTTGCCGTTTCATCGATGATGTCGAAGTAGTTCGTTGTTTACATTGCCAACAGTTTGGTCACGTTAAGAAACACTGCGTTAATAAATCACCTACCTGTGCTAACTGCTCCGAAGCACATGAAACAAATAACTGCCCGCACAAGGATAATTTAAATTTTATACCGACTTGCGTGGCGTGTAAACGTTTTAAAAAACCGTTTGACCATCGTTGCGGGTCTCCCGAGTGTACCACGTACAAACTTAAGCTCGAACAGTTAATCCTCAACACCAACTACTAAAATAATGGATAGTTTAACTATAGGACAATTAAATCTCCACAACGATAGGGTGGCGACCTCTGTTTTTTATATTTAATTAATTAGACAAATTAATTATCGATTATAACTTAGACATAGTACTTGTTCAAGAACAATACCAGAACGCTCGCTTACGTCACAAAGTAGTTCAGCTGGACAGCAAAGCACGAGCCGGAATTTACGTGGCGCGTTCTTCTAACTTTACAGTAACGTCTTTGCGTAACCTCATGACGCCCCACTGTGCCGTTGCGGAAGTCTCATCAGCTTCTTTTAAAGTTTACGTTGTGAGCTGTTACTTTCAATACTCAGACCCTGTTGCTCCTCATATACATAACCTCCGTCATGTCTTACAGTCACTCGCGGGCTGTAAAGTTATCGTTGGCGCTGATGTTAACGCGTCATCGTCTCTGTGGTATGGCAAGGTTAGGTCTACGGATTTCGACCGACGTTGTGCTGTTGAAGATTTTATAGCTGAAATGAACCTATAAATTCATAATACTCCAGATGCACCACCTACTTTTTGCAGCCCAATGGGCAAATCTTGTATTGACGTCACACTTTCTAGTGCAGACGTACGCTTGGATAGGTGGCGTGTCCTACCAGATGCGTCTTGTAGTGATCATCGCCTGATCGTGTACGAATTTGTTCCGGTGTCTTCTCAAGGTCCATCTCATATCACTGGTAACTTTAGATATAAAAGTAAATGCGCGAATTGGGAATTCTTTAGCTCGCTTTTTGCGTGTCACGCCAAAGACTTCACTCGTGATGGGCTGTCAGCTGAAGAAAGTGCTGAAATTATGTCAGACACCTTAACTTACTGTGCTGACATCGCCATTGGTCGCGCATCTATGACCAACATCCATAGATGTGATTGGTGGTGTGACTACTTAATTGAACAACGTAAAAGCTATCGCCGAGCGCGTAGGCATTTAAACAAGCTTAAAAAACAAAAGGTCACCGGAGACCCACTCAACTTTGCTTTAAATGCGTTTAGAGTTGCCAAGTCCCGCTACAGAGCATCGGTGGAAAAATCCAAGGGTAATTTACTGCGAAAAATAGTAGAAAAATTAGATAAAGAAGGTCCGTGGTCTCCTTTGTATCACGAATTCAAAGCTAATCGATCAGTCGACCTGGCGTTTGTCCAGAACATTTCAATAATAAACACACCACCGGTATTGAGGAAACAACCGAAGTTCTATTAAATAGTCTGATACCTGATGATTCGCCGGTAAATGACAATGACTACCATCAACAGATCAGAGCGTGGGCTGCTGTGCCACCTGAATCACCAGCGTCAGACCTTCCATCCATTGACGAATTCATTAATGTTGTCAGGAAACTGCCTCTTAACAAATCATCAGGTGAAGATAAAATATCTAATCGGATGATAATAGAAGCGTGTAAAACAGCGGGCGACGCCATTCTATCTGTTTTCAACCGATGTATTGCGGACGGCGTTTTCCCTCGCGTATGGCGACGTGGCTTTATACGAATAATTCCAAAAAGTGGTGATAAGCCACCGGACGACCCTAAGTCGTACAGGCCCATAACCCTACTGCCATCTTTAGGAAAACTCCTGGAGCGCCTTATCGTTCCACGTTTGCTGCCAGACGGGCCAAAGTTTCATAACAACCAATTCGGTTTCACCGTGGGAAAATCTACCGTAGACGCGGCACTTTCTGTTAGAAAAATTGTTAATAACTCGGAACACAAGTACGTGGTTGGAATCTTTTTAGATATTTCCGGGGCCTTTGATAACGCATGGTGGCCGATGCTACCACTTAAACTGAAGAATCGTGGCTGCTATAAAAACATATATAATCTTGTTTATTCTTACTTTTTAAATGGTTCCGCGAAACTCAAACTCGGTCATTATTCTATGTCAAAGCCCCTTACCATGGGATGTCCTCAGGGGTCGGTAATCGCTCCGTATGTATGGAATTTAGGTTTTGATGATTTTCTCGCGATTCCCCTTCCTCCCGGCTGTTCATTATTGCTGCTCATTCAGTCGAGTACTCGGGCTGGTCTCGAGAATTTAGCTGACACTTGCCTACGATTAATATCTCAGTGGGGTGATCGAAACCGTCTGACCTTTGCACCGCAAAAAACTTATCAACTAATTTTAAAAGGTAATCTTAAATCGTGGCCTAGTATTAAATTTAATAACGTTCCCGTGAAAAGAAAGCAATCCGTGTGCTACCTTGGTTTGGTCTTAGAGAGAAATTTTTCATTCATAGATCATATAAAAACTGTCGGTGAAAAAGCTAAAAAGAACTGAATGCCTTAACGAGAATATCAAAATCTACGTGGGGTCTGTCATTTATAAGTTTAAAGACCATTTATGGGGCTACTTACTTGGGGTGTATGTGCTACGGGGCACCTGTCTGGGCCGATAGGGCCACCATAGGAGCGGCACGACGTAAATTGCTTCAAAGCCAGCGTTTGGCTTTGATATTCTTATGCAAAGCGTATAGGACGGTTAGTACTGAAGCCTTACCGGTACTTGCAGGTGTACTTCCAGTTGATCTTGAAGTGCAGCGACGGGCTGCAATGTACTATAACGCACGTGAGACCACGGACGCAGACTTTTTAACCCTACGTGACCGTGGTAAGATTGCTAGATTATTCAAACCACAGACCGACGTCTGGGAGGAACTTTTGTCTGAATGGCAAGGTAGGTGGGATAATTCCATCAAGGGCCGACACCTCCACCAGTTCTTTCCATCCGTTCGTGAATGGCTGGCCAGGACATGGTTGGAGGTTGATCACTGTGTTGCCCAATTTCTCACCGGTCATGGTAACTTTAAGAGTAAATTATTTTCCTTCAAGCTTGTTGACTCGCCTTTTTGTCAATGTTCCACATCTGACTGCGAATATGAACAATCAGCACATCACATTTTATGGGAGTGCAGTCTTTGGCAGAATGAACGCAACATTATGTTGGATAGTGTACAGGTTACATCCGGAGTTATTTACTATACAGACCTTGTGGAAACTAGAACAAATTTCCGTGCGTTCAAGCGTTTTTGCCATACCTATTATTGGAATCAAATATAACAGCTCACAACTTAGGACCCATAAATTTTAATATTTATCCGTGGTGCTAGGCAACTGGGCCTATCCCAGTTGTAAACGTCCCTTTGTGCCTATTGGCCTTGTTTCGTTCTGTCTCCTGCTGAAATGGAGGGAAGTGGAAATTACGGTTTTTTCCTACTCCTCCACTATACTTTTCTGATTAATTTCGTTGCGGGATCCAAGACAGTTAAATTCATTCTCTGGGACTTCGTCGAGCTTCATTGTCTCGGCGCTTTTCTGGTGGTCGCCACTGTTGATTCTGGCTTTCAGGAGTTACAGTGGTTTGGGAACAGTGTGGCGGGCTTGTCCCATAAAAAAAAAAAGACGCAATTCTCTAAGAGAACTGTTTAAGGAAATTAATATCATGACAGTACCTTGTCAATACATCTATGAAAACATCATGTACGTTAGGAAAAATCGGCATTTTTTCAGTAGAAGAGGTGACAGACACCACTATAACACTAGAAATAGGGACACCAATAGTTCAGCCAGGTTTCAGGCTTGCTAAAGTAGATTCATCTTTCATGGGGTACTGTTTGAAATGTTACAATAAAATACCTCCCCACATTCTTCAACTGAACGAGACGAAATTTAAATCTTGTATAAAACGCACACTATGTAGGCAAGCATATTATAAGTTGGGAGATTACATTGATGATAAAAATGCTTGGCTAAATGCTGGTCCTGCTCCACAACCATAGGGGGGGGGCAAATTTATTGATTGTTCGGGTCGGGCATTATTTGAGTCCATCGACACGTAAAGAAGAAGATGAAGAATTGATTCCCATATTCATGTATTGTGGAAGCTGCAGAAGATTGTAAAAATATACTTGCATTATATAGATTCCAGTTCTTAGTATTATATAATTGCATAGCACATGTGTGAGTACTTTGTACTGTTCAGCCACCATTTACATTTATTTATCTCTCATTGACTTGAATATGCCTTGGTGGCGGAGAGAATGTCATGCTCACTTAAATGTCTCGCTGATGGTGGCGGGTGTGTCGGGTCATTTAGTTCCCTTCAATATACGTCATGTTTGTGAACGGGCGCTGTCAGTTGGGACTGGTCATCTCTTAGCTGCCAAGGTTCATTTTAATTACTATCGTAAATTGTTGATCTAATCTTTTACTCTGGACGATCTTAGTGTGCACGTCTTTCTACAGCGTTCTCACATATATGTATAATCTCAAAATTAATGATGTAACGAAGATTTTGTAACAATATTTTGATTTTAAAAGAGTGTCCATGGAGTTTCTTGCCCGTTCTTCTCCATAGAGATCTACGCTAGGGAATGGGCAACTACAGTACTTTCTTAAGTTATTATGCCTTGTGACTGGGACTGTAGCTTTGATTTTCTTTTTTGTATTTTTGACATTCAAAAGTGCCGTAATGGTCTAATTGAAATAAATGCTTTGAGTTTGAGTTTTGAGTTTGAGTTTGAATAAAAAAGTAAAAAATAATAAAATACTGAAATAAGTATTCGTGTCAAATCATTCAATGTCAGAGTGTATAAAAGAAAGGAATTAATAATAAACAAGCGAAGTCCGAAATTTCGACATTCACAGAGCAAATTTCATTGGAGCAGCTTAATCCCAAGCCTTTTTATCTTCGAGATAGTTGTTAACATGATATTAGGCTTTCAAGCACAGCTTCCGTTTTATTAACGATTTGAATTTATTTAGGCTTATTGCTTGAATTTGGCTCGGAAGTTTATTGTAAAAACGTATACATTGGCATCTGAACGTACCCCCTATTTTTTTGAGCCTCGTTACAGGAACAACAAATTTGTGTTTGTTCCTCGTATTTATGTTGTGGATATCACTGTATTTTTTTAAACAAATTAATATTTTTGTGTGCGTACAAAAGGTTTTCATAAATAAACTGAGAAGGCACAGTAAGAATATTAATCTCTTTAAATTTTTCTCTGAGGGAGTATCTGGGTCTTAATTTATAAATTGAACGAATTTCCCTTTTTTGCAAAACAAATATTGTCTGAATATCGGCGGCATTGCCCCACAAGAGAATACCGTACGACATCACGCTATGGAAATAACTAAAGTAAACTAAACGGGCTGTCTCTAAATCAGTTAACTCACGAATTCTTCTAACGGCGTATGCTGCAGAGCTAAGTTTTTTCGACAATTCGTCTATATGCTGGCCCCACTGAAGCTTGGCATCCAAAGTTATGCCTAGGAACACTGTGCTATCTTCCGGTTTCAACTCTTCATTCTTAGTACAGTGGTTTCCACTTGTCTTACATGGGGTATCGTAAACTTAATACATTTAGTTTTTTTCTCATTTAGGAGTAAATTATTAACATTAAACCAATTAACGACTTTTGCCAGGGCGCTATTAACATCATCCGTAACTAACTGCTGACGTTTGAGTTTAAATAAAAGAGAAGTGTCGTCTGCAAACAATACTATGTCATGATTATCCTTTAAGAGGTAAGGCAAGTCATTTATGTAAATAAGAAACAAAAATGGACCAAGAATTGAGCCCTGGGGTACCCCCATTCTTACTACGGATCCGGGAGATCTTTTCCCGTTGACATCAACTCTCTGAATCCTATCACTCAAATATGAAATAAGAAGATCCAGAGAGGCGTTACGGATTCCGTAGTGGTGTAGTTTCCTGATTAATGTTTCATGAAGAACGCAATCGAAAGCTTTAGATAAATCGCAAAAAATACCCAAAGCATCGCATTTGTCCTCCCAGGCATTATAAATGTGTCCTAAAAGTTCAACACCGGCATCAGTAATTGAACGACCCTTTGTGAAACCGAACTGTTTTTTATGTAATAACTTATGTTTATTGAAAAAACTTTGCATTTGTGCCAAAATTAATTTTTCAAAAATTTTACTAAAGGTGGGTAGTACTGAAATGGGTCTATAATTAGTGGGGTCTGATGTGCTACCCGATTTAAACAATGGTATTATTTTACTATATTTCATTAGATCAGGAAACTCACCACGGTCAATATAATCGTTAAATATTACAGCTAATGAAGGAGCTACAATGTTTATAATGGATTTAGCAACGTCTACAGAATGACCCCATAGATCGGCAGTCTTTTTAACATTTAAGGTGTGAAAAGTTTTAATTATATCTTTACAGGTGACATATTGAAAATTAAATTCGGAATCACAGACTGAAACGTTTTCCCTTAGTAAAGACTCGGCAGCAGCAGGTGACGAGTTTAGCGATTTAGTAGTCGATACGGGAATATCCGCAAAGAAATTTTCAAAGGCTGTGGCAACTTGAGTGTCTGAATTTAAAATATTATCGCCAATAGCAAGGCTGTAGTCATTATTTCGATTGCAAGACCTTCCCGTTTCGCTATTTATAATGTTCCATGTCATTTTAATCACATTACTACTATTTTTAATTTTTGAACTCAAGTAACGTGACTTTGCTATGAAACAAACTTTTTTAAATAATGTAGAATAATTCTTAACATATAAATTAAATTCTACAGTGTTTATATAAGTCCGCTCTTCACACAGCTCATAAAGTCGTTTTCGACTCTTATGAATACCAATGGTGGCCCAGTCGTTGAAAGAAGCGTTACTATTTACAGATATTGTTTTAGGGACAAATGTGTTTTCAAATTGTGTGCAATACATACTGAAAAAATCGTTATATTGTTGATTTGGATCATCATTAACTGACAAAAGTGGTAGTTTAGATAAAAGTTTAGTTTTAAAAGTTTCCAGGCGATTTTTACTTTTTGGATTAATAATGATATCCTTTTTAGTGACTGTCTTGTTTACATTTGGAATTGTGATCAATTGCCAACAATGATCTGAATCATTAAGTTAATAATTGCTTTTTGGGTGGGTATAATATCAGTGTAAATATTGTCTAGGCAAGTGGCACTAGTTGGGGTTATTCTGGTAGGCTCGAGAAATTTGTTTTCAAGATTGTATGACTGAAAGAGGCTTATAATTTTAATACTTAACCCAGAATTTTCTAACAAATTTATATTAAAATCACCACAAATGATTATTGACTTTTTAGAACTACAGATTTTATGCAACACTTCATCCATTACCTTTTCAAAACAATCATACAACCCTGAAGGAGGTCTATACACACTTAATATAATAAACTGCTCCAATTCTATACAGGCTATTTCAACTGTTCGCTCAACAGACAGGCTGACAATATTCTTGCGGTCTTTAAATTTAAGACGATTATTTACTAAGATTAATGCGCCGCCATGTATAGCATTTACCCTGCTGAATGAACTACCAACCTGGTGATTACTAAAATTGAAAATTAATTGATGACATTTGAGCCAATGCTCCGTTACACAAAGAATATCTATATTGTTACAATTCAGGAAAAGTTCTACTTCTAATTCTTTGTTCAAAAATCCTTGAATATTTTGATGAACCAGGTTGATACTATTAAAACTCTCAAAACATTCGACTGATTTATTATCTGGCTTCCTTATAATATTGCAATAGGTCGCCTCTGTTGTCGCAATTTCTAATTTAAATGATTGACTGATTCATTAATTATGATCAAACTATTGGCAGAGTGATTTAATTGAGTATTGCATTGTTCAACAGAGGCAACTTGATCAGCCAAATTCTTGGCTGTAATAGTAAAAAAGTATGATAGCGACACAGCTACCTGTCTTTTCCAATAGTTTGAAAGATAGCACCTGTCTACAAGATATCTATCTTTTGTCAAATAAAAATTGTCACCAATATAATTGTTAATGTCAATCAAATTAAATACATTACTATTAAATGTCAGATTATGCAATGTTAAAACCGACGCGTTTAGACTGGAAGCCGAACCCAACATAGACGGGAAAAGGCTTGCCGGATGAAGAATATGATGATGATGCATCTGTTAAACTAGTTGTCTATTAAATATTAAAGCATTTTTTATGAGAACTGTTTTCGGATCTGAAATATTTAAAAAAACATAAATGTAAACTCAAACTCAAAAAGCTTAACACATCAACGGCAGTCGCTTAGCGGACTGCTATGTTATAAAAAGATGAAAGGCATCCCACCATTAACTTCGTCTAAGCTATGCTACGTCATTACCAGTAGCCAGTTAATCCGCACACCTCGGTACTACAAACATTTAATTCGCAGAAATAATACTAAATATTCAAAATACCTAAAGCAAGGCCCAAACTGCAAAGAAGTCGATCGAGAACTAAGTATTGATGTGCGGATTGTAGCCTGGACTGCCTATAGACGATTTGTGAGCAAAACTGCCAGTAAAAAAGATTTACATAGCTGTTTGATCCGAAATAAATATTCAGCAGGTTACCGCATTTTCCTTTGACCCTACTGAACATTTTGGTCATTAAGTTTTATAAGCGACTTACAAACGTGTCCTTGAGTGTGGGTTCTACACTTACAACTTGCTTCTATATTATGTTCCGGGTGAATGCTTTCACCCATAGCCATATAAAATGCCATCAAATATCCGTTTATTTTTTTAAAGCAGGCTCTGTATTTTTTTCCACACAACAAAATTTTTTCTTTAATGTGGTATAAAAAATGAGCACATTTACCCTTCAGGCGGATGCTCATTGTGGTACATTTCACCGAGCGTGTCCATATGTGTAGCTCAAGAATGTAAGGTTATTTTCGAGGCATAAAAAGATGGAAATGGAAAAGGACAAAAAAACCTGAATTAGGAAAATAACAGAAAAACTATGGTCTCCTTAATGTACCTATTCCGAGGGGTTTTAACGACCTTTGTGGGCGAGATAAATTACGCCTTGATTTTGCTTTATTGAAACCTTCGACGTATTCAGACTCTATTTTCAATTAGGCAAAGATAAAACCCTCTAGAGATGCTCCCAAATGAAAGTGGAATAAATCACCTTATATCCCAAGGGAAATGTGAACAGAAAAGGTGATCGGGTTAACTGTAATATATGAACAACGAGCACGCAACAAATGTAGTAAAAATACAAACCGACAAAACGTGTTTTTGTTTTTAACCGTACGCTAACAAGTAATAATTAATATGCTCAAATTCCAGAACGACAGGTGGTGTGAAAATACTTTCTATGCTCCAAACAGATTTTCTGGGCCGATTTTTCAAGGGCCAGATAAACACACTGACACATGGATATACTTCAATAGTCAGAGTTTATTCGGGTAACGTCGCGGAGACAAATGTGCTCAAGTTTCAGCATCAATGTGCCACTGAATGTGTCTATACATTCTTAGGGACTGTGTCTGAGTATTTATAAAAAAAAACACACACACAAAATATCCTAACGACGACCGAACCCTAACGACGGAACGGTCGAAACGGTCTGCCACATAAAAATGTCCTCCGAGATTTTAGGGGTCTTCACGTTTCGCTTTTCTAAAGTTTTACTTGTTTTGGCCTTATCTCCGTAAGGTAGTTTCCGCAAAACATTGGTAACTTCCTGTTTTTATTGTTTGTATAGGCGCCCGGAAATAATAAAAAAATGTAACGCAAACAAGATTTACTAGATTTTGTTTTACCAAAAACTATGCTGATTTAAATACGAAAAAGAATCGAAAGTATGTCGGCCGTTTAATACAAGGGCATGAGTAACACATAACAGACTGAATATCTTCATCTTTCAACGGTACGATCACAATTCCTGTAGCGTAACACTGGAACACGTTTCCGTAGATCCAGTACCTAAAATCAAATTTTCAAGCCGTCATAAAAGTTAAAAATATTTCACGGTAACCGCAGCGTCGCGCGTTGGTGTCAACGCAAAGCTGAAATATATCACGGATGTGTGTTATAGAGACTTCGCGTTCTTTTAATTCCTCTTTTGAACGTTCATATTCTGTTCAAAGTAAACGTTCAGGAAAAGGGTGATGAAATAACTACTGTTACTAAACGAAATATTTCTGTAACTTACAAAAGTTTCGATAGAAAAGTCAAGACATGTTATACAGCAAAATATAAAGTCGAATTATCCAAAAGAGAACCACTTTCAGCGCAAGCTTAACACAACATTGTCCGAAGAATAATAAAGTTATGAAGGCAAGAAATAACAGGTCTCATAAAACTTATGCTGTTACGTTTTCAACCAATCTTATGTCACTCACCTCTGAATTTCGTTTTCGTGTTGCCAAAAAGATACGAAGTTGGTGCGTGGTGGGTTGCGTGTGAAAGATGAACCGAAATTAGCCTGAAGTCAAACTTATTTTATTTGATTATTTCTTACAAATAATTTGATTAAGTATTTCAAATATACAAATGAGGTGGTGGGAGTCTTTATCCTTTTGGCTTTTCCCATTCGTTTTTCCACTGAAGCAATGTATAAGTATTTTTTAAATAATGAATTTAAGGTAGACCGCGGCGAAGATGGTGTGACGATCTGATTTTGTTTGCTAACGAAAAAACATTGCGAAGACGGTTCTAGTAGTTTTTTTTTTTTTTCTATTGGAAATAACTGAAGAGGATCAAACAATGTCAATAATGTCTAGGTTTAGGTCTGCGAGCAGTCTTGCAGTCGAACGTTATAACTGTTATCATGCAAGCCTCTTCTCTGCTATATAAGTTCATCCACCAAGTGAACCCGAGGCGTATTGGTATTAAATAAAATAATAACTGTGGTTTGTATTGTTCCAGGCTGGTGATGCTCGGCATTTCTCTGCTCAGCATTGTCGTGCCACACGCGTACGGTCAGCATCGTCACGGGGAGCACCAGGGACCACAAACCTGCGGCGGACACTTGAAGGCTCCCGTGGGCACGATAACGACACCAAACTTCCCCAACCCTTTCCCCGTCCCGATAAAGTGTAAATGGATAATAGAACACGACATAGTGAATGGGACTATATCGATATACTTTACTCAGCAGTACACTACCAGTGGGTTGACGTTCACTGAGTACATGTATTATGACGAGACTTACAAGTTGGGCGAGAGGAGAGCACTCACCGTCACCGACGAGAACATCACGAAGATCAAATGGCTTCAGGTATGTTACATGATACTTTAGCTTTCTGAGACTGTTTTGTGTGCAACTACACGTATATCCTATTCGCTTATTACATAGGCAAGATATCAATACCTACATAAGTATTGATATCTCGCCTATGTAATAAGCGAATAGGATACGTGTGGTTGCACCGTGTTGTTGTCGTATCTTCTTTACTTGTCGGTTCTCAGGATTAAATTTTGAAGTTTGCTGAAAAGTGTTCAGTATTAATGATTGAATAAAATAAGATAACATAATACATTAAAATAGCAGCTCTATTTAATGTATTGTGTTGTCTTATTTTATTCCCAATAAAATTTCGCCAATGTTCACTTAGAACCATAGACATTTATTTAATACTCTTTTACGTGCTCCAATTCCTCCAATTTCCATTCACGAGTTTTTCTATAACCCAAATTATAAAATATTAAAAAAACAAAACAGAAAGGAAATACACATGATATAAATCTATAAAAAATCGTGTGAAGAGGAAGTACCTGATGTGAGACAAATAGCCGTAGACTTTTATACAATGACAGAGAAAATAGTCAGTACTTCGTACGTCAGTTAGATTATTGAAAAATATTGGATACGTGTTTTTTGTTTTATCAAATTAATAAAAATTGACGAAGATAAAACGTGTCAAAGATCATGAGTGGGGGGTGCTTGTGACATCACATTTGAGTAAAAAATGTACTCAAATGTGGCGTCAAACGCGTTTTCGACGCACTGTATCGTCTTCATTTTTTGTTTACGTGAAAACGGAAAAAATATGTGTCCAATTATTTTTGGAAATCTATCTTTTTGTCATCTACCCTATTGCGTACGTTCTTGTCTTAAGCTGCTCACTGTGTGAACGATGTCAAATAATATGGCAACATTACTGTAATTTTCCACCGTAACGAATTTGTTGTCGTCTGTACCGCAGCTGCGCTGAGAAAATAATGTTTTTGACTTTTATAAATACGCTTGGAGCGAAATTTTGTTTGAAGTGGAGTTTATTTTTTTCATGTTTTAGCGGAAGCTAATAATATTGTGACCACTTTTTCTTTTCACTGAATGCCTTTTTTAAGTAACGCAACTACGCAGTTGCATTATATAGGCTTCTTTCTAGTAATACTAAGGAAACAAAATATAATCAAACTACAAAACGCTTAATTTGTAGCGTAAAACTGAGATGATTTAACACGTTTTATGACCACCGTAACATTTATTAAGTGTTGGTTGGATGTTCCTAAGTAAAGAATGGTGTCTCGAGTTTGCGGACATCAAACATCTCGCTTCCACGAAGCGGGAACAAATATGTCTTACTTTTGTCTTCCGGTTAAACTTTACACATTTAATTCTACCGTTAGACATATTTAGTTATATATACAGCACTAAACATAATATTCCTGACATTTTCTTATTATTCTTAGTTTTCTTGACTACCGAAATTGGAACTTATTACTTTGGCTTTGCTGGTGCTTCGAAAAGACTCATTTGAGGAGGAATTTCGTGCTAGAGAGTTTCTCATATAGTGAAGTTAAGTATAAATTTTACTTCACTTAAATTCTCGCGTTAAAAACTTAGTGGATGTTATGAAATTGTTGTTTGTCATGACACAAGTCACTCCACTCTTCAAACACATTTATGAAACCGCAAACTGAATTCAAGTTTGCTAATGATTGTGAAATAGTTGTATTTGTTATTTAACTGTAATTAAACTATTGATATTTAAATACCATTTGATATGTATCTGCGGGCATGGTGCAGTGTAATCATTATTTATTTTACAATGATTGCGTGCATATTAGTAGTGATTAATTTCCGAATATCTAATTTTAATTACCTACGCAAACAAAATTAAATAAACGAGTGAGATATGGTGTCCGATAATGTCATGAGTTCCGTTTAACATAATAGTATAGGAAAAATTGCCTGTTGAAGAAAAGCGGACTAAGAAAGAGGACTGGAAGGAATGTCGGATGTGAGCCTTAGACGTCAGACTATGGCTATATATCTCCTTGATAAAGTCAAAATCTCTTCAGTATGCCATATGAGGGGGTGATATTATACTTGTATTGATTATATTGGTTTGGTTTCATGGAGCATTCTAATTTTCGCAGTTCCTGCATGCACTTGCTTTCGCACTCTTGGGAATTTTCCGCAGGAAGGAAAGCGGTGCTGCATCATTGTATCCGTCTGGATCTATCTGCGGAATTAAAACTGAATATTTTGCATAAGCCGTGTGGTATCCGGCAGAGTAGAATAGAACCAACCCATTACACTCACGGGTGTCGTATGAGGCGACTAATGTCTGAGGCAGAACACCTTGCGCCTCCGTAGACCAGAGAATGGGCAGCAGCGTTTTCTGTTAGTCTTTTATCACTGCGATCTCCAATCCGCCTGCCAAGCGTGGAGATTACGGCAAATTCCTCCCATCATGGGAGAGGCTTATGTCCAGCAGTGGACGTTATGGGCTGTTGTAGTAGTTGTAGTATTTTGCATAACATTTAATGTAATTCATAAAAGTTAACGCCTGATCCCATAACTACAAAACTTTTCCTTTAATTACCAGCTCACCATCGAAACAAACAGCTTTACTTATTCAAAAAATTCATACTTATTTTCACAGTTTTAGATACATGACGCTAAAAACCGCACTATATCGATTACATCTGAAATAAGCTGGAAGCTCTCCGAGCGTTTCCGTAACACTATTGAAAAATATCGATGCGTGACACGCTCTGGTCAAATTAAATATTGACCGTGGGAACGTCCCGGTGTGTCGCATGCGTGCTGGTCTGCAAACGCAATATCCAACCTTAAACCCTTTGTTTTACTGGCGTTCTATATTACGAATCCATTTTGAATGTAGGCACACAAATACGTAGTCAACAAAAACTACTGATAGGAACGGTTTAATTTTATAGTGCCCTTGAAAAGCAATATCAGTTGATTGATAATTGCATTGTCATAAATTTTGTTAAACTCGTCGGCATTTTATAGATTGATTGACTGATTTCCATTGGTGACGGGGATACAATAGAAATTGAAATTACATACTTTGAAATTCTCGCTACTGCTGTATTTTTACTGTCGCTACATTTATCGGTACCCGTACTAACTCCCACTAAATAATAAATATCATATCTCACGCGTATTTGATATCATCTACTCAGGTCCTATATAGTAAGTAATATTGATTTAATCTTGTCGTACCGCATGGTACGCCGAAGATTCGAATAATCTTCAATTATCAAGCTAATGGAACAAACTGTGTAGAGGTAGAGAGTGTGATGTGATCACACAAGTACCCGCGATCAACTAACCGATTGTCTAGCGAGAGTCGTGCGAACACTCCTGATTTTAGGGAAAATACTTCAGGTTAAATTGCAATAGCTCAACTTGTTTTAAGCACAAAAATAGCTACACATTAACAGATGACGTCAGTTGGTAGGCAGTTCGCGAGCGGGGGCCCTTACAACTTTCGCTGCGCAACTCCACAAAACAAGAAAAGTTTCGAGTAGTTATTGGATGTGTTTGTGGGGAACTAAACAAACATTACTAACTAATTTACCTTAATGTGAATTACAGGGTAAATATTATAGTTCAATGGCCCTAGCTTTTCTTGCGTAGGTTAGTCTCTTGATCTCATTTGGTTTGACAACTGGGTTAGTTAGATACAGATTAGTTGTCATCCAACATTAAATAATCTTGTCACTTACGGGATATCTTCCGTGATTATAAAATTTTTTTAAGCTCCCGATATTTTTCGACGCTGTTGCAAGCGCCATGATTGGCGAGTTTAGTTTTAAATCGTGAATTCTTAAAACAACAAGTGTTTCAACATTAAATAGTTTTAAAAGTTTATTTTTGTACTAGAACACCAAAAAAAAGGTACACCCACGTTTGCTATAACGTCATCATACATTAAGTAGGATGGACTTTACACCGTTGGATAAAATCGACACACAGTCGGGGTTTTTATAGCCTCTTTGCTTTACCAAAATCAAAAGTATTTGCAAGCAAAACTCATGGTGACAATAGAGTCAAGTACAACACCGTCGCTGAACACAATTGTCCAGGTTTAGCTGATTTTTGTTCTGTTAGTTCACGTCTTTGAATATCGGCTTCTGTTTGCTCGCACTTGGTCTTACCGCTATTGTTTGTTCAGGTTTTATCTGAATATTTTATTTTTCACTGGGTTTTGGAAGATTCCAGGGTCTCATAGAGCAGAGGCCTGTGTCCCAGCACCGGACAGGTCCACTCAAATCTGTGTGGTTCTTTCTTCAGAGCTGATTTTTGTTCTGTTATTTCACGTCTTTGAATATCGGCTTCTCTTTGCTCGCACTTGGTCTTACCGCTATTGTTTGTTCAGGTTTTATCTGAATATTTTATTTTTCACTGGGTTTTGGAAGATTCCAGGGTCTCATAGAGCAGAGGCCTGTGTCCCAGCACCGGACAGGTCCACTCAAATCTGTAAGGTTCTTTCTTCAGAAGACTATCTCAGACACTAATTTGCATAGTCCTCATGTGAATTGAGCAAGATTATGTCTGGACTTCAAAAGAGACTATGCCCTCTGAGTTTGTTTCGGCTGTTTCTTCTCAGAGTAGTCAGGCACAAAACACAGGCCCCATCTAGTTTTTAAAAAATGACGTGTATAAGTGTTTGTAAAAAACTTACGTGCAAAATAAACATCATTTCGTTTCATTTCATCACCGTAAAAAATAATATTGATAATATTCCTTTTGCAAAAATCGTACAAAGAGCACAAAGAGTACAAAACGCACAAAGAGTAGAACCAAATTCCTGAAACCCAATTATACTATCCCAGAATCAATTTCTTTTTGTCTCAAACGAGGACTATTTAGAAACAGAGCGTTTCCTTACAAAATTAAATTGACCCTGAAATATTAGAAAGATTTTGCCTCCAAATTGTTGTTTCCAAACAGATGAATTTGACTACTTAGCTGTCCGTTTTTTTTTTCGATTATTGCGTATGACAGGGGTCGAGCGGGCGCGACCTTCGTCAGTTGACTAGAACAGAGCCGACCGTGAGCGAAGCAGTTCGCGGTAGGTACAAGTGGAGTCAAACTTAAAATGGATGAAATTTCTTGATGCGGAAATATCAACGAAATTGATCTTATCGTAACAATTATTAAAGCTGTAATATTTTGCAGACTTGATATCCTAAGATAACACAATTCTAGGCTAAACTGTAGTTGTTTATAACTAATATTACGAAATATCATTACCCACCACCCGACCCACTTGAGACTTATTAAACAATTTGCAGATGTCCTCTGAGTTGTATGTGTAGTAATCGTAATTTGTATGCCATGCCAGGTGAATTTGATGTTTTCGTAATGTTCACTAAGAGGATTCTAAAAGAAATCAGTTATTGAAAGCAACTGCGCTTATCACTGCATCGTTCAGACAGAGACCTTATCGGACCCATAGTTTTGTTTAACTTTCTACAGGACATAAGGCGCATTATCGCTCGCCCTCTCTTGTAACTTACGTCTCGTTAGAACGCTAGTAATGTTGCTATGTTCGTGTGTAACATTTTGTGACCCCTTTTCAGTTAATGTTTTTGGGAAAAAAGATTGCCCGGATAATCCGAGAGCGATCTTTGACTACTCACATATTTTTGTAAACCGTTGTTTTTGCGTACCTTTTTCCTTGCGTAGGCTGTACATGAACATGTTATTTATTTTAATTTTAGTTTGGAATTGTATAATTGAGCCCTATACCACAATATATCTAGCTTTGATCAATATTATAATTACTATCTTATTTTGTTCTGTACCATGAAGATACCTAGTTCAAATTTGAACAAAACCTTCTTTTTTTGTAATTGTATTGTACTCAAAGTCCATTTATTCTAAAGCCAACAGTATAAATCATCGCTTGTATTTATTCAATCGTTCCATTTATCTATGCCGAGCGCTGGAGGACGTAATGGACAATTTGTGCGCACATAACATTTTACAGCCAACACTCGTCGACAATTTTACTGGAATATTCTATGTGCACTGAATGTGAGCATCGCGATTTTATATCAATTTAAGAAGCACATTTTAGTGTAAATTTCACAAAACCTCTGTTTCGTGGAAAACTAAACATTTTAAGTACTAGTCAAAAGTAACATAATCCAGGATTTTGTATATTCAAATCAACATTATCTATATTAAATCAGGTAAAATCGTCTCTTGTTTATCTTAGATATTAAAAACATTTCCGTAGACCGACACAGTATATTTGTTCTTGTTTATCTGTTTAACATCATCGCAGAGGCTGTCCTACCAATACCTTCGACTGACAGTATCATATATCTATCAATATCATATGGGTGAAGTGTTATATGGGTATAACACTTCACCCATATGCGTACCTCCGTACCATCTAAAGTCTACACCATCATCTCATCATCTGCCTAGCCTTTTCCCAACTATGTAGGGGTCGACTTCCAGTCTTACCGAGTTCAACTGAATAGCAGTACTCGCAGTATCGGGTGTTTAGTCTGAACGGACCGCTGTCAATTCATTTTGGTCCGTTCAGACGTAGACAAAACATCTAAACTATGACTTGAAAATTAAATTATTTCAAGCAAACATAAAGACTTCTTTCATAAAAGTACTACAGGAAAGATTATATTACTCGCAGTTTAATTTCACGAAAAAATAAGTAGGTCGATGGAACTGACAATTGAATATCCATTGAAACGTGTGACAGGCTTACAGCTATGCATCAGCAATGGTTTGTACTGTTAAAAATCAGTTTCAGTTTTTCAGTGATTCCAAATACTACGGTATTTTTGTTCGAATAAAATTAAGTACTTAGTTTACACAATAATGTTAATGTTGCTGCCGTCACAAATCCTCAACCAACCACATTATACGCTCGGCTCACAATAACGAACGTTGCCTCATGTTTTGTATAATGTATTGAAAATTTGTAGAATCGTATGCACGTGCGGTAAATAGTATTTATTTTTTATTATATAATTGAACCATTAAATGATCCCAGTATTTAATTAAACCTCGTTTCTTCACTCGAAAATTTGAAGTGTCTCAAGCAAATAAAGAAGAATGTGCTTCCTACACACGATTATGACAAAAAGACGAAAAGCGTCTGAGACGAAACACACATAATTGTTTGTGTAGAGCCGTACACGAAATATCCCAAAAGACATTAACATTTTACCGCCGAAGAGACTAATTTAAGCATTAAAACCAAATTTAAAAAGGGTTCCACTCATTAGCTTATCATTTTCTGCTACCATTAAATCCTTTTAAATGACCACATCGCTTACAAAGTCCGCAGCGATCCATAATAAAGCAGCTGGACAGAGATAAGTCTGCGTAATCCTTATCACTCCTGTGTGCTGGTCATTTGAATTGGATACCAGACATGCTCTGGCTCACTTGGTAAACTTGAGGATCGTGTGATATTAGGGACTACTCACACTTATTCAGTTCTTTTGTATGAGACGCGTACGCATCCGTTCAGGTGAATGGACGCGTTCTACGGGCATAAGCTGAATAGAGCTGAATAAGTGTGAGTAGTCCCTTAATGTGGTGTCCTCTTCTGCTTTATCGCGGTGACACATTTTTTCATCGGTGCTCACCAACAGTTCTGAAGCCGTAATTATTTGACTGACTGATTTGGCTCATCGCTAATTTTAACCCTCGACGCAAAAACGACGGGGTGTTAGAAGTTTGACGTGTCTGTGTGTGTATGTGTCTGTCTGTGGCATCGTAGCTCCCGAACGGATGAACCGATTTTGATTTTGTTTGTTTTTGTTTGAAAGGTGAATTAGTCGAGTGTTCTTAGCTAAAATCGGTATAAGATGACCGCCGCCACAAAATGGTGGATTACATATTTTTTCACAACTCCCTCAATATGGGTATCAAATGAAAGTGCTTGAAATTATGAACCTACATGTCGGGGTTTTTTTTAACTTGTAATTTAATGTGACTTGTATAATATTAAACTTCGTCTTTTGATGGAGAGTGGGAATAAATCAAATGAAGTATAACTAAAAGTAATTGTTAAAATGAGACTAGCGGTCATTGCCCTTTCCCTAATATATAATCGTACGAACCAAAACAAA
Source organism: Xestia sexstrigata (assembly GCA_941918905.2). NCBI lineage: Eukaryota > Metazoa > Arthropoda > Insecta > Lepidoptera > Noctuidae > Xestia > Xestia sexstrigata. Next base: position 5,851,527 of record OW799220.2, on the reverse strand, counting down.
TAAACTATGTATCGTTTTTCATTACAAAAAATGTTGAAAATCACGATAGATTCCAGACTTGAACAGGCTTATTTTTGGTTTTCAAAGTTAAAAAGTTTAATAAATGTAGGTGGGTCAATGACCGCTATTCTCATCTTAACTGGCACCAACTATAGTCATTTCCATTTTCCTAATCTAACTCCTTATCATCATCATGTTCCTCATCACTGTCTCACCTAGTCGCTACGCTCGCTATAATTTTATTATGATCGCACTTTCACACGTAGATCCGCAAGACATTAATATATCGACCTCTCATATATTATTTCAGTGTTGAATTTACGAAACGACTGTCTAATAAAGCTGATATAATGTTTCGCAATTTCAGTTACTCTGTAATAATAATACGGAGATCCCTTTAAATGAAACGTTCATTCTTGATAATATACTCGTAGGATTCTCGGTATTTGTATGTGGAAAATTAGGCGCTGCGAGGGACGAAATGAAGGGAACGGTTAATGTCCTTGAGTTAATGCTGTCAAAATATTTTCTCTTGTCAAGATTACAATATGACGGTAAGAATGAAAAGAAAAATATAATATTTAGGCACAAACGCTGCCTGCGAAAAGAAACATATGTTTGGAAAAAAAAGACACTAACTTGGAATGTGAATGTACTGTAAACCAAAGGTATAAAACGACTCATCACAAAGCCGCCAACTAAGCATTCTGTACATCAAACTTAGTAAGTAACACTAACAAAATTAACAACACACAAGATTTTGAATATAATGTGAAAATTAAAAATGTTTAGAAAATAGCACTTAGATTGAAAATCAATACATACTAACATTTCTTTTGGTAGATAAATCTCAGTATAAACGTGTATTTGAGCATAGACTGCCACTGAGGGCGCATCGCCGAGGGACGACGAGGGTGCTTCGATATAAATGTTTCTTATTGTTTGAAATGTTGAAATAGTCCATATTTATGTCGGTATGTAAATAACAAAGCTTAACACGTGTTTTTGGAAAAATGCTAGTATGCGTATTGCGGCAAACATGGTCATTATTATTTTCGAAAGGTCATTCTTGAACACAGTACATAACCACATCTTATGACGCATTCGCACAAAGTTCTACTACAAAGTGATACAACTTTAAGTCATATCAACATTATCGGAGCAAAGTTAGAACTCATTGGTTTGTAACTCTGAAGAGAAGTACATTTAAATGAAACAAACTCCAAGACGGATTGCCAATCAAATAAACTTTGCAAATACCCATTAACTACAATTGTATTTCGTAACAATACACTACATGGCGGTTTAAGGGAATAAAAAATCTTAGACTTAATAGATTTACACTCAAGTTCTTCAGTTGTTCTAGAAAACGCCCAATAGAACATAATTTTAGCTCTATCCTATACTATAGTCTTAAATGAGCAATAATATTCTTATTAAAGTTACAAGTTAAGTTCTTCAGTTGTTATTATCGGGGTTTACGGGGGCAAAAAACCGATCTAGCTACTAGTTGGTCTCATTTCTGAGAAAATTCGTTTTCTCTATCTTCAACCGAGCAGTGCTCGGTCGCCTCGGTACTATTAAATAATAATTTTACGTTATTTGAATTTCATGTGAAATCCAAGTCGTATATTTGGATTGCATTTGCATTCAAATACAAATTCATGTGTTGCCAACAACACCTGCAGAACCAATATAGGATTGCTTTGCTCTCACCATCACTCCGAGCTGAATAGCAATATTAAATATTTTACGAGTCGACTTGTATTTGAGCTCCTTTTTTGCATAGTCGCGCATGTTGCCAGATGAGTTCCTATTCTGTTTACTGAAATGTTTTTAAAGTAAATAATATTACATAGATACTTTTTTGTTTGTAAATAAATACTTGTTATACATATATTTCGTGCAATATTCAAAATGCAGTGGTCTGACTCATGCAGGCCTATATTCAAGTCGCACAATCTACTGACGGTCCCATGCATTTATATTTACGAAGTTGCCAGGTTTGTGAGGTCTAATCCTGAACTATTTGAACGGAAGGATAACACAAATAAAAGGAAACCTACACATTTCGATTTTGAAATGCCTGTTCCAAAGCTAGAACCTTTTCGTCGGAGCTGCGTTTATATGGCTCCCCTAATTTATAATGCTTTACCTAGGTCAATTACTCAACTACCCTTCAATAAGTTTTGTGTTGCGTTGCGGAAGTGGTTGTTAGAAGAGTGTTTTTATTCGATAGACGAGTTCTTTCAAAAGTATATTTTATACTCTGAAGCACCGACATATTTAACTGTTAAGTGGACGTAAACTAAAAAAAAAATTTAGTTAACTAGTAATTATTATCTTAACTGTAAAAACCTGTACTATTGCATATATATATTGGCCAAATGTGTGTTACTAAATATTTTATACAAAAACTTCATGTACCTACCATATTTGATGCAATAAATGAATAAATAAATAAAATAAATAAATATAAACATCCATGACTCGGTTTTTTTCTCTCTCTCTCTCTCGGATTTTTCAAACCAATTAAGTGGTTTTATTTAAATCTTAGTATACTGGTGGTCAAAATTTTCTCCCGCAAGGGTTTAGTCTCATAATAACCTAAACTCTAACGGGATATACTGAGATAAAGGATGATCCATGAGTGACTACTTCCTACACCCACTAAAACCTTTTTCTGGAAATACCATTTCTTCTGAAATGGGGTAATATATTCCGTCTCAACATTTCCCTGAGGATATGACCGGAATACGAATTTATATTTTCAGCTGGTGGGCCCTGTAAGGTAGTTATTTTTACACATCATTACATTATAACATATTACAACTAGAGAACCTAAAATAACAAAAAACTTTAAAACAATAATTTCCAAAATGTCATGAGGTTACTCTGACATTTTGAAAATTGTTTCGTACGTACGGTATGCAGATTAGTTACCTTGACTTTTCCAATAATTAACAACAGTCACCAATACTGAAATACGCTTGTGAAGTTATGTGGAGACGGATGACAAACAGCATCCGTTGATGGAGTATCTCTTCAATCTGCCTGCTAGACAACGGCAGTTGATTGGAAACACAAACGTTACGGACTTGAAATTCGCGTTGAAATAAATGTCACACTCGTCACAAAAGTGATATCCGGATAATAATTAATTCAGTTTAGCCCTCTAACCGAGTAATGTTCATCGAGTTAATATGATAGCGTTCGGGAAATCGTATTCAGCGCACGTCGCGGGAAATAAGAGATCAGTCACACATGTGCGCCTCTGTATATATGTATATCATGTATGAATTCAGATTGCGGTGTATCCGCTTCACTACTTCCGTCCGTAGAACAATACTCTGGGACCGTGAAAATATTTAGTATGATAACATTTTATGAATGCAGAGATTTACATGAAATTGAAATGTAATCACGATCCAATTGTGTCCACCTTCGATCTACAAACCGTTAGTAATTTATTTAATAAATTAGCTAGATAGTTAAGTTTTTATGTCTCATAATAAATATGTGTATGTATAGGGAACTGATTTTAAACCATTTGTAGTAATCGGATACGATGTGCTACGAGATGCTACGCCCGTGCTACGATCCGCTACGCCGCATTTTGCTACGAACGGCTACACCAATAGTAACTACTACTACTTAATTCTAATAACTTTTTAATTTGCTCGTAAACATGTTAATTTGAGATGAATTGGCCAACATCGTAAAGATTTTGTTCATACGGACTGCTTCTCCTTAACACAGGTTTTCATAACCTGAGAGCAGTGCTCACCCACACGTTTGTAGATATAGTATTTTTTTTGTAAAACTGTATTTTTAATGAGTACTACTATGATTTGAGTAAATAAATAAATATTATTATACTTATACTTACTTTGTTCCTCACAACTGGCAAGACTTTTCCAATCACAGGCTCTCCAATAATGAAAATTCAAGCTAGCTCTTTCCAAATATTTTCCAAGTTTCTCATCGCTAGGTGTTAAGGTGTGTTCCTTATTTTTAGGGTTTTGCAAATCAGGTATGATGACCAAAGTGACTGGTTTATTCTTCTAGTGAAAGGAATTTATTGTGATTTACAAATAAGCACATATGATAGACTTCAGTTCGTGTTTTGTGGTCGCGGCAGCGTGAAGAGTCGGAAAGGGAGCGCATGGAGGTCGTCGTCAGCCTTTTATATCAACGGTTCAGCGCCATCTCGTCGTTGGATGAGCTACGTAGTTTGCTGCTTGGCTAGTGTCGCGTGCGCAGTGTGTTCAAGATGTTGAATGTTTCGACGCGAGGCCCTCGTAGTTCTTCCCGATGTGCACAGATGGCGCTGTCCTCAACATCCTCCGGGGCTTTGAGAGTCTTTGGATAGCTCTCAATGATTGCCTTGATGCGGTGGTGTGACCGTCGCTGGTATGTCTGAAGCCTCGAAGTTGACCCTGGGCGATGGAAGAGGGCAGATCTTGGAGAAGCTGAAGCCTGTAGCAGTGCGGATGGAGGCCACTCGGGAAACGCCGTCCTTGCCTGGGAACACAGTCATTATTCGACCCAGTCGCCACTTGAGGGGCGACAAATTGTCCTCCTTCACCAGGACTAGTGTGTTCGGTGTAAGTGCCTCCTTGGTGGTCTTCCACTTGGAACGTTTCTGTAGCTCAGAAACATATTCGCTCGACCATCGAGCCCAGAAGTGTTGTCTGAGCTGCTCGATGCGGCGGTAGCGTGACAGTGAGTGTGTGGCCACCGTCATGACGTCTTTCTCTGCAGGCGCCGTCAGTGGTCGACCGATCAGGAAGTGCCCAGGCGTGAGGGGAGTGAAGTCATCGGGATCTGAAGACATAGGATATAAGGGACGGGAGTTCAGGACAGCTTCTATTTGTGCTAAAACCGTGCTGAACTCCTCGTAATTAAGATGTGCATTGCCTATTACGCGGGCAATGTGGTGCTTGCAGGATTTTACCCCCGCTTCCCACAAGCCGCCAAAATGAGGTGAGTATGGAGGAATAAATTTAAATTCAATGTGATTTCCTGAACTAAAATTTTGTAGATCATCAGAACATTTATTCAAGGAATGTGTGAATTCCCTAGCTGCACCCACGAAATTCCTACCATTATCCGAAAAGATTTGTAAAGGTTTACCTCTTCGTGAGATAAATCTTTTTAGTGCCAGAATAAAACCTTCGGATGATAATGTAGTAACAAGTTCTAAGTGCAAAGCCTTAGTTGAGAAACAGATAAACAGACATAGATAGCACTTTTTCAATTTCGCGCCCCTACCTTTACGGTTCAGTATGTACATGGGACCGGCGTAGTCTACTCCACACCTCAGAAAAGGAAAACCTGGCTGCAGTCGCTCGTTAGGTAAATTACCCATAATTGGTTGTGGTGTGATAGCTTTCAGGCGATAACACTTAGTGCATCGATGAACAACTTGTTTGGCTAAATTCCTGCCACCTAGCGGCCACCAAGCTTCCCTAATCTGTGAGAGGAGCATCTGTGGTCCGACGTGTAATAGCTGTTTATGTTGAAAGTTAAATAGTAATAAAGTAAAGTGATGTTTACTACACAATAATATTGGGTGCTTTCTAACATACATAAAGTCTGAATTTACTAACCTACCACCCACACGTATTAGTTTATTTTTATCTAAAAATACACACATCAAAAGTATCTAGGGATCAACATATATTTTTGCAATAACTTTTCTCCTGATTGATATTAATTAAAATTTTCTTTAAGGATTCATCAAATAAAGTGTTTTCGTTTGTCACAGTAACGATAAACCAAGTCACCTTTGCATTAATAAAGAATATTGCCATTTTCCTAATAAAGGGATTTTTGACATTTGAACCACTAACATTAAAGTTCGAAAAAAAGACTGAAATAACAGTTTTCTTTAAAATTTTATTGGGTAACTTAAACAATTAATAATCCGTGTTTCTACCGCGAACACTAACAACACAAGAACATCGGTTTGGCATACTCAAAATGAGTTCATCCAAATCACGCTGTGGAATGGCCGCCCATGTTCGTTGCAACAACAAAAAAAGGTCTTCTTGCGACTGGATACCCTCCATATTCGGCAGAGCTCTTCTCTGTAGCATATCCCATGCATGCTCAATCGGGTTCAAGTCTGGCGACTGAGCAGGCCAGGGCAGGACATTGATGTTGCATGCGTTGATTACGCCATGATGTTAGCCGTGAGGCTTCATCACTCTTCAGGGAACTTAATTAGCGACCAAACAGTCAGAAACCGCTTGCATGAAGTGAACCTTCATTCCCGAAGACCCCTACGGGTACCACCTATAGCAATGCACAATCGTAGGATTCGATATCAATGGGCTCTTGAACACAGAAATTGGGCAGAAGAACAATGGCGTTTCGTGTGCTTTTCTGATGAGTCTCGTTTTGGTATGAGACCGGATACAAGACGTATACGACACTGCAGCGATTAAAATCCTGCCAGGAAGTCCATCCTTATAGTGGTGGAACCATCATGGTATGGGCGGGTATTTGGATCGGCGGAAGAACTGAGTTGATTTGGATCAGAGGCAACCTCAACGCTCAAATTTATGCTGAGACGATTGTATCAGACGTCATCGTTCCTCTACAAGTGCAAATCGGTCCCTTATTTCAGTTAATGCATGATAATGCACGACCGCACACCGCAAGAGTTGTAAGACAGACTCTCGCCGCAGCTAACATCAATGTCCTGCCCTGGCCTGCTCAGTCGCCAGACTTGAACCCGATTGAGCATGCATGGGATATGCTACAGAGAAGAGCTCTGCCGAATATGGAGGGTATCCAGTCGCAAGAAGACCTTTTTTTGTTGTTGCAACGAACATGGGCGGCCATTCCACAGCGTGATTTGGATGAACTCATTTTGAGTATGCCAAACCGATGTTCTTGTGTTGTTAGTGTTCGCGGTAGAAACACGGATTATTAATTGTTTAAGTTACCCAATAAAATTTTAAAGAAAACTGTTATTTCAGTCTTTTTTTCGAACTTTAATGTTAGTGGTTCAAATGTCAAAAATCCCTTTATTAGGAAAATGGCAAATTTCTTTATTAATGCAAAGGTGACTTGGTTTATCGTTACTGTGACAAACGAAAACACTTTATTTGATGAATCCTTAAAGAAAATTTTAATTAATATCAATCAGGAGAAAAGTTATTGCAAAAATATATGTTGATCCCTAGATACTTTTGATGTGTGTATGTTTAAACTTGACAAATTACGTGATGGTTTACAAGGTAAGTTATTTGTTAACGCCTTTAGTTCATTAGGGAACGATTCTCTTTGTACTAGCTTTACGAGTAAGATTGTTGAATTTTCTAGCTCGTCAATTGTTAGTGAACCGGTAGAACGTTTGGTGTGATCCTTTGTCCTTGTGTTGTTTATGAATCGACACACGAATGCACAAGTGCGTTTGAGTCGATTGTACGAAGAGAATCTTTCAAATTTAATTACTCTGTCCGAATTTTTGACACAGGTCGGTACACTGACAATGTTCGATTTTAGTTCGGGTAATATTTCGGTCTGAATATGATCTAGGTTATGTTGTTTGCTTGACCAATCTTTTACCTTTTCGTGCAAGAATAAGGGTCCGTTCCACCACAGGGGCAGAGCACTCAATTCATCTAATTCCTTGCCACGTGATAACAGGTCTGCCGGGTTATTTATTCCACTCACATGAAACCAACACACATTGTTTGTCAACTCGTTTATCTCCACAACGCGGTTTTGTACAAACGTTTTGAGTTGGTTGGGAGACATTCTAAGCCAGCCTAAAACAATTGTGGAGTCCGTCCACAGCACAATAGTATTGAATGTAACGCGAAGTGATTTTTTGATTTTATCTAATAATTTTGCTCCTACAAGCGCGCCACACAACTCGAGTCGCGGAATGCTAACTGGTTTGACAGGAGTGACGCGGCTTTTGGCACATAACAACTTCACTGTGACGTCGCCATTTGCGTTCCAGGTGCGAACGTATGCGCAAGCACCGTAAGCAATTTGACTCGCATCAGTAAATATGTGTAACTCAATTATATTAGGTGAATCACACATAACAAATCTAGGAATTCGCAATTTATATAAATTCGATATTGACTCAACGAATTTTTTCCAATACAATACTATGTCTTGAGGCAGAGCGTCGTCCCAACCTACTTTGGTGAGCCATAGTTTTTGAAGAAGAGCTTTGACCACTATAACCACCGGACTTAATAACCCCAATGGATCGTAAATTTGAGAAATAGCGGATAAAATCGAACGTTTAGTCACGTTTGAGAAATCGTTATTTATTTTGGATGTGAAATGAAACTCATCCTTGCTGTTATACCAGCCAAGGCCTAATGTTTTGCTAGATACATTTTCACCTAATGACAAATACTTCGAACTACTTGCATTTTGTGCTGTGTGTAAGACAATGTTCGACGAATTCGTTATCCATTTTCGCAAAGGAAAACAACCTGACTGACATACTTCTGTGACCTTTTTACATAAATATGATAACTGTGTTTCTGAATCAGCCCCAGTAATTAAATCGTCGACATAAAAATCTTCCAGTATGGTCTGAGAAACTAATTCGTCTGTACACTCTAATCCCAATTGTCTAACACAGCGAATACACAGGTACGGTGCCGATGCCGTACCGTACGTCACCGTATTAAGACGGTACACACTAAGAGGGTCTGACGGTTTTTCTCGCCACAGTATTAATTGCAAATTTCTTTGTTCGTCGTGAACTAAGATTTGTCTAAACATTTTCTCAATATCTGCACACGCAACGTACTTATACTGACGAAAACGTAAGAGGATGGAAAATAAATCGTTTTGCAATGCTGGTCCGATAAACTGTATGTCATTAAGCGATTTTTGTGTGGATGTTTTTTGACTAGCGTCAAACACTACGCGTAATTTAGTTGTTACGCTATCTTCACGGAGGACGCCGTGATGTGGTAAAAAATAAAATGGCATCTTGTAATCGTGATCGATGCGGGTCATGTGTCCTAAGCTCAAGTACTCCTGCATGAAGTCGCTATACATGTGTTTGCATTGTGGATTACGAACAAGTTTACGTTCTAATGATAAAAATCTGGTTTTTGCAACTTCATAGCTATCACCTAGTGACTCCGCTGATTCCTTTAGTGGAATCTGAACCGAAAAACGACCATTGTCTGCCCTCCTGGTAGTTTGTGTGAATAGGTCTTCGCACGAACTTTCTTCTTTAGAAAGCTGCTGACCTGAACAAGAAATTTCTTCAATTTCCCAGAACTTTCTTAATTGCTCATTTAATTGTGTGGATTGAGCAACGTGACGCTGAATTTTATTTGTGTGTGAGTTTTCAGTGTATAACGGACCCGTAATTATCCATCCTAATTTGGTATTTACTAAATAAGGACCGGAGGGTAAACGGATTTTACCACTAACAACTAAGTCCCAGAAACAATCTGCACCGATTAATAAATCAATGTGTGAGGGTATGCAGAAAGTTGGATCTGCTAACTTATGTCTTTGGGTATTGAAATATTGTGAATGTCTATACTTGTGGCCGGTATAGTCGACGTAATGCTAGGTAGAACCAAACATTTAATGTGAAAATCATGATCGCTGTGTATCGATCTAAGATTAATTTCGCAGGAATGGATTGCCTGTGTGACTGAATATCCTATTCCGCTAATTTGACAAGTGGACTGTAGACGTTGTGTGTTTAATTTCTTACATAAAGAATCTGTGATAAAACAGTGTTGACTGCCGTTATCTAACAATGCACGAGCTTTATAATATTTATTATCTTTGCCAGCGACTTCAACTGTAGCTGTCGACAGTAAAACGGATTGTAAATCGTGTTTACTTAGTAAACTTTTACAATTATTATTGTGTGAATTTACGACTGTATGAAGAGTCTGAACTACTGACGACGACCTATGCTGCGAATCTGAAGGCCTATCCTGGTGTGTTTGAGCTGCAGAGGGCACAGTGCCATCCTTGTTGAGCTCATTGTGTAAAAGAGAATTATGTTTGCCGTAGCATTGTTTGCAAGGCCCGGCCTGACAATCATTGACCGCATGCCCTGTCCATAAACAATTAATACAGAGATTCTTATCTCTTACGAACTGAAGTCTATCATGTGAGCCTAAATCCAAAAATTGTTGACACCCATACAACGGATGTTTTCCGTTACATTTAACACATGTGCGGGTGGATTTATAAAACTTTTTCTTGTTTTGAGTAGCAACAAAACTGTGAGATTGTTTTTTAATATGATCTTGACCTGCATGAGATGACTGAGAAGTGTGAACCTTAACCATTTCCAACGTGTCAGCCTTATATTTTAAAAACTGTATGAGTGAATCTAAATTGAACTTCTTATCTGAATTGCTAGCACTGGAATTTTTAAACTGTTCCCATTCTTTCTCAATGGATACGTCTAATTTTGCGGTTATGATGTGAATCAGCAAGGTGTCCCACGATTCTGTAGGTTCACCAAGTGTTTTCAAAGCACGTAAATTCTTGAGTACCGTATCTATTAGTTTCCTAATTTGTGCAGGCGATTCTTTATACACAGCTGACATTGAGAATAACGCTTTGACATGATTACGTATCAACAATTTGTTATTATTAAATCTATTCTCGATCAATTCCCATGCAATACTGTAGTTATCTGAAGAGAATTCCAGAGACTTAATAACTTGCAACGCGTTTCCAGAGAGAGATGATCTTAAGTAATGATATTTCTGGATATCGTCGAGTTGCTTTGAATTGTGGATCATTGATAAAAAAATATCCCGAAATTCCAACCAACTATCGTAGCTACCGTCGAAGTTGGGAAGCGAAATAGTTGGCAATTTTACTAAAGTGTTGGAATTACACTCGTGTTCAGAACTATTGGACTTGCACTCATGTTTGTGACTACTACTGTTATTCATTAAACAATTGGCTTCAGCGACAGAACTATAGTAAGAATTATCAAAAGACTCTCTATACTCTAATTGTTCCGACATGTCTTTTTCTAACACTAATTCCTCGATTAGCGATTGAACTCTACTGAATTCCTGATGCAATCCTTGAGCAGATTTTATTCGTAATTCTAATTCTGCTCTTTGCTTAGGATTAATTTCACTGCCTACTAACAAATTCACACATTTCTCGAATTGGGTGAGCATACCTTTGATGGTACCTCGTTTCTTTTTTAAATCTGCTAGTTTTTTGATATCCTCAGGCAAACTCATTGTGGCACTTTATGGAAAGAGTGGGTACTCACGGTTTCCTGCAGCACGGGTGCGGTGAACAATGCGCACGAAGCTGGTCTACGCGTTCCTGTATAGAAAAGCACGATTTTAGCACACACAGAATGAAATAGGTGAGGATAGGATTGCCTGGGACCCCTGAAGTCTTTCACTGGTAGCGCTGTGATCTTGATAGATTATCCGGCTCGAAGGACCAATGTTAAGGTGTGTTCCTTATTTTTAGGGTTTTGCAAATCAGGTATGATGACCAAAGTGACTGGTTTATTCTTCTAGTGAAAGGAATTTATTGTGATTTACAAATAAGCACATATGATAGACTTCAGTTCGTGTTTTGTGGTCGCGGCAGCGTGAAGAGTCGGAAAGGGAGCGCATGGAGGTCTTCGTCAGCCTTTTATATCAACGGTTCAGCGCCATCTCGTCGTTGTTGGATGAGCTACGTAGTTTGCTGCTTGGCTAGTGTCGCGTGCGCAGTGTGTTCAAGATGTTGAATGTTTCGACGCGAGGCCCTCGTAGTTCTTCCCGATGTGCACAGATGGCGCTGTCCTCAACACTAGGTAATTTAATTTTTGTTGTTGTCTTCTGTATGATCGATACAGACTATGAGTCGGGTTTTAGTTCAGTTCTCATTGAAAACTTTAACTGATAAAATAATAGTTGATCTCGCAAAAGATGCAAATAAATATTTATTCTGAATGCAAATCGAGAAAAGTTCAGTTAATGTACTTATTCATGCTACAAAGGTCAAGAACATAGGTTCACATAGGATCATAGGTTAGTAGTTAGATAGTTGCATTAGCTAGTAAATATAGTATTGTAAATTGATGATGCCCTGTAATTGATGATTGATTGATGACTGTGCTCGTCTTACAACTACTGTTACATGTTCAAAGTGTAGGCGAGGACGCTGGCACCCTAAACACAAGTTAATCTTACATTGGGTGCCACAGCTCATCGTAAACACTCTTTTCCCTAGTTGTAACGCTGCATAGATAAGTGTTTCTTGTACAATTATTGAAGGTAATATTTTTTTTAATTTTTTATTTTGACAATCACAATAATTGTTGTGTCAAGTGTTTATTGTTATGTTGTTTTCCTTCACCGTTTTAATAGCAGCGGTGGTCCAATGGTGGCGGTGCCGACTTACGAATAGTAAGTCGTGGGTTCGAACCCAAAACGGTAAACTAAAACATCGTGAAGAAACTGGCATGTGCTAGAACCAAAAAATTCGAAGACATGTGACATCTACCAATCCGCACTGGGCCCGCTTGGTGGATTATAGCCCATTCCTTCTCAAAGAGAGGAGGCCTGTGTCCCAGCAGTGGGAACATTAATAGGCTGATGGTGATGAAGTGTTTACTAGGCGGCAGACGAAAGATTGCGGCATGCGATTTCTCATATGAATATCAGAATCATCGAGCACACTAGAGTAGATGAAAATAGCGAGCTACAAACTACAACACTTTGAGGTAATTTATTTGTATGTATGTTAAGTCAACATTAACAGAGGAATGTGTTTACTGCCCACCCCGTTAAAAGTTAATTCAATTAATTCGACAGTAGGCACAAAACATTTCAGAAATTTCCAACTTATCTGTAAGACAAATAGATTGGAATACTCTAAAGGTTAGGTAAAAATTCCTCCGGAGACTACAAATCGCTTCCAAGCTACTGAACACTATGTGGAGGATCAAGTCTGAGTACATTCTTAGAATGTTGTTGTCTAAACAATACAATATAATACTGTCTCAACTTCAACCTACTTACGATTTCCAGTAAAATCCAGTCGCAACTATTACGCAATTGTTATTTTTACAACACCTAGACATAAAACGCAATTAGCAAAATAAACACAAAAGAATAATAAACATCACAGAGAAGTACAACATGCCATATGATTAAAATCTACCTATATACCACGTGATGTTGTTTTTAAACACCCCTTGTGAGCTCAAAGAACAATGGACACGATAGGATGAGATGATATTGATACATGATTTGCGTTTGGTAATATGTATTCTGTAATATCGGCAACCAACATAAATAAATTATGTGAACCGTATTCTACGGAGCCCGTAACACAAAATTGCATCGACAACCACATTATTTGACTTGACTCTAGCTGGAATCTGATGTTGCTGCAACACGGAAATCCAATCTTTTTCAGACATCGTTCGTTGCTGCGATGAAATATATAAGCATACTTTAGGTATGCAAAGATCGCCTCGCCGAGCACCTTGCGGGGACGGGGCCGGATCTTGCGGAACACCAATTTGGTTTCCGCAAGGGGCGCTCTACGGTGGACGCCATCATGCGCGTGAGAGTCCCGGGGTGGGGTTGTCTTAGCGGTGTCTCTTGACATCGCCAACGCTTTCAACTCCATGCCCTGGAGCTGCATTAGGGAGGCACTCCGGTATCACCGGGTGCCGACCTACCTCCGTCGTGTGGTCGGGGATTACTTGACGGACAGAGCCGTCATCTACCCCGGTCGCAGCGGAGAATGGAAACGGCGAGAGATGTCGTGCGGTGTTCCACAGGGATCGGTTCTAGGGCCTTCCTTGTGGAACATCGGGTACGACTGGGTGCTGCGCGCCGACCTCCCTAGCGGCGTCAGCGTGGTCTGCTATGCAGACGACACGCTGGTGCTGGCACAAGGGGGGTCGCACGAGGCGGCAGCTGAAATAATGACACGCGGGGTTGCGATAGTCGTCGAGAGGATCCGGCAACTGGGTCTCGAGGTGGCATTGCACAAGTCCGAGGCCATGTGCTTTTATGGGCCTCGGAATGCGCCACCTCCGGGATCCTCACTGACGGTAGGAGGGGTATCCGTCGGCGTCGAGTCGACGCTGAAGTACCTGGGACTCGTCCTCGACAGCCGATGGAACTTCGTGGAGCATTTCCGACGTTTGGCCCCCAAACTGGAACGGACCGGGGCTGCCTTCAGGCGGCTTCTGCCCAACCTGGGGGGGCCAAACGCCTCCTGCCGGAAGCTCTACGCGGGAGTCGTGCAGTCCATGGCCCTTTACGGGGCCCCTGTGCGCCCACTACCTGAACGCGCCTCAAAAGGTGGTAGCCGTAAGGCTGGCCCGTGGGTACCGCACGATCTCCCGTGAGGCGGCGTGCCTCCTTGCCGGATTGCCGCCATGTGATCTGGAGGCAATTGTCCTCGCGCGCCTGCACGAATGGCGCGCGGAGGTTCTACGCCGGAGGGAAACTCCGCTGCCGCGGCAAATTGTCGCGCAGCGGACAGACTTCCGGCATGATCTCATGGCGACATGGAGAGAGCGACTGTCGCAACCCCGTGCAGGGCACGCCACAATAGTGGCGGTAAGTCCCCTCTTTGAGGAGTGGCTTGAGAGACGCCACGGCGTCCTTACCTTCCGCCTGACGCAGGTCCTCACCGGACACGGTTGTTTCGGGAGGTTCCTGCACCGAATCGGGCGGGAGGAAACGCCCGGGTGTTTCCATTGTGAGGATCGACCGGAGGACACGGTGGAGCACACGGTGGAGGTGTGCCCCGCGTGGGCAGAGCACCGCCGTGTCCTCGAAGCGGCGATTTGCGGCGGCGACCTCTCGCGTCCGGCCCTGGTGCAAGCCATGGTCCGGAGCGAGACGGAATGGGACGCCGTCACCTCCTTCTTCCTCCTTCTCCTTAAGCAGTAATGCTAGAGAAGGAGGTGGCGGAACGTGAGAGGGAGAGAACCTCACAGCGTCCCGGCCGCCGCGGGAGACGCCCCGGGCGTCGGGGGCCACCACGTGGCCCCCGGCCACCGTAGGCGCGGGCCTGTGGACGGTGGGCTATGGGCTAGCTCGCCGTCCGTCCGTCTCATGACGACAGGCCGCGTCGACGGCGCGTTCGTGTTCCACGCGCGCCTCAAAGAGAGTCAGCAAAAAGGAAGGGGTCCGCAAGTACCGAAGCCTGCCGGGGTTGCGGGACTGTTCGAAAGAGATACCGTGGCCCCGGAACACAAAGGGCGATGAAGGAACATGGATGGGTTTTAGTCAGTAAAAGTCTGACTCCCTCCTGCTCCGCCCAGAGCGGGAAAAGTCATTTGATGATTTCCCATCCGAAAAAAAAAAAAAAAAAAGGTATGCAAAGATTTTCTTGTATGTACCGATTTTTTAAGACACCTCCGTTTTTTTTTCAAATGCTTGAAAACCAAAAAAGATCTCACTTCGAAGAAATGAAATCTTTTGCTCTTCCTTTGTAAGGGAAAGCCCACAATACTTCTTCTAAAAGTAATATTTTGGGAAATGTTTTGAAGTTTTCCTATGTTTTTCTTCTAGTATTAGTAATGGTTGGTTGTCTCAAGATTACATTTGTTCGTGCTGATGATTGCGAAAACATTTATTAGATTGTTTACTTTTTTTCTGTAAAAGACCACAACATAAACACGGAAAAACAAAATTTAAATGTCATCCGAAAGAAAAATCGTTTGTTTCGCGGAGTTTAGATCTTGGTGATTCGTTTGGATTTTTCAGTTCTGCAAAGTGTACGATATTGTAGGTACCTTATTTATATAGAAAAAATAAAAACAGAACGTTACAATAGGCGAGACGACAAAAAAAAACTAATTAGTCCGTCAGTTAGATTATCAAAAAATATTTGACCCGTGTTTTTTCTTTTGTTACATAAACCAAAATTGACGAAGATATGACGCTTTTAAAATTCTCAATACGTCACGCTTAGGTATAATTTTTAGCTAGTTTTGACGTCACGAGACCCACTCCCGAGTTTTGATGCGTTTTATCTTTGTCAAAATTCATTGATTTACAAAAACAAAAAATACGTGCCCATTAATTTCCAATACTCTAACTGACGGACTAAATAGATTTGCTATTTTTTGATACTGTCGTCATGCCTATTGAGGTAATAAGAATTCACTACTAACTGACAATGGCCATTGACCAACTACCTCTTACAAAGAAAGCAAAAAAACTGCACGAGACTAAAATTTTAGCACACTTCGCCCCACGTAACTTGTGATGTGTAAGTCATATGTGAAGCTCCTTCGTAAACTGTTCATGTGCTCTGCTCCCGTTATTTAGTCTGCGGTCTGTTACTGTGCTAATAGAAGCCTAAATGTAAAACGCTTGATTAATTGCTCACATAATATTTGTAATGAAAGGTGTGGCTTTGAAGTTTGGAGGATTCTATCAAATACATAGAAGAAACATCAATTTAATATAAGGGCTTCTATCTCAAAGACCTATCTTGGCTCCAAAACCATTTGGTTCCCATTACTGTATTCATAGAAGTCAAACTTAATATTCTTGATACTATATATAATTATATTGTATAGGTAGCTCCTACACTTTCTGAATTAAACGTGTGGGTTTGAAATCCAGACCCCAGGATTGTTTTACGATTTCTTAGAATACAAACCTCTTTAGGTATACATATGTAAAAAATACATTGTAGGTATTACCCAGGAATTACAACGGGAGCTGCTGAATTTGGATTGTTTCATGTTACCTCATCATATAAAATACACACATCAAAAATGTCTAGGGATCAAGCATTTTTATGCGGATTTCTTGAGATTGAGATGTGGCTTTGTAATAAATTTATGATTTTATAAATTTATATGGATCCTTTTTGGTGCATTTCATAATTTGAATCAGGAACTCTCAATCAAATTCGAGTAAAAGATGAAAATAAGCTGTCAATATTTTCCCTATAAAAACATACAACGCATTGAAGACATTATTAGTGCTACTGTTTCCCTACTACTGATTAAAACCAACGTTATTATGGAGCGGCGACGTCATTTAAGCAGGGAAGAAATGCTCAGAGCCGTGGGAATGATAGAAGCTGGTTCCCGGCAACGTACTGTAGCTTTAGCTCTGAATACAAGTCAGAGTGTTATCAGTCGACTTTGGACACGTTACCGAAGCACTGGTACCGTGGCTGAGCGCCATGGAGGACGGTATCGCTGCACCACACGGAGACAAGACCGATACATTCAAATCTTAACTCGAAGAGCTCCAACAATAACCGCCATGATGTTAGCCGTGAGGCTTCATCACTCTTCAGGGAACTTAATTAGCGACCAAACAGTCAGAAACCGCTTGCATGAAGTGAACCTTCATTCCCGAAGACCGCTACGGGTACCACCTATAGCAATGCACAATCGTAGGATTCGATATCAATGGGCTCTTGAACACAGAAATTGGGCAGAAGAACAATGGCGTTTCGTGTGCTTTTCTGATGAGTCTCGTTTTGGTATGAGACCGGATACAAGACGTATACGACACTGGAGAACCCCTGGACGCCAACAGCGATTAAAATCCTGCCAGGAAGTCCATCCTTATAGTGGTGGAACCATCATGGTATGGGCGGGTATTTGGATCGGCGGAAGAACTGAGTTGATTTGGATCAGAGGCAACCTCAACGCTCAAATTTATGCTGAGACGATTGTATCAGACGTCATCGTTCCTCTACAAGTGCAAATCGGTCCCTTATTTCAGTTAATGCATGATAATGCACGACCGCACACCGCAAGAGTTGTAAGACAGACTCTCGCCGCAGCTAACATCAATGTCCTGCCCTGGCCTGCTCAGTCGCCAGACTTGAACCCGATTGAGCATGCATGGGATATGCTACAGAGAAGAGCTCTGCCGAATATGGAGGGTATCCAGTCGCAAGAAGACCTTTTTTTGTTGTTGCAACGAACATGGGCGGCCATTCCACAGCGTGATTTGGATGAACTCATTTTGAGTATGCCAAACCGATGTTCTTGTGTTGTTAGTGTTCGCGGTAGAAACACGGATTATTAATTGTTTAAGTTACCCAATAAAATTTTAAAGAAAACTGTTATTTCAGTCTTTTTTTCGAACTTTAATGTTAGTGGTTCAAATGTCAAAAATCCCTTTATTAGGAAAATGGCAAATTTCTTTATTAATGCAAAGGTGACTTGGTTTATCGTTACTGTGACAAACGAAAACACTTTATTTGATGAATCCTTAAAGAAAATTTTAATTAATATCAATCAGGAGAAAAGTTATTGCAAAAATATATGTTGATCCCTAGATACTTTTGATGTGTGTAATTCCTGTAGCCAAGCCACCATCATCACTCTTCTCATTTACACACACAATCAAATCCAGAACATTTAAAATTGGATTCTCCAAATACTTTGCCAAACTTACCCCTTTACCGTTTTTGCTACAATAATTCTTTGCAGCTACTATAGTACGTGCACTGACACTGACAAAAAAATATTCTTATTGTGAAATTAACAGTTTGAATTGTGGAAATAAACCAAGTTTGCCTGGCGTGATTAGATTAGATACTGGATATTATAGAAATAAAACCGGCCAAGTGCGAGTCAAACTCGCGCATGAAGGGTTCCGTACTAACATTATAAATATGATATTGTTTGAGAAGTTTATTCGGAGATGTCTCAATTTTAGACACGCTGATGGTCTCGATTCATTCAAATACAATAGGCATTAACATAATATAATCTTGATGTCATTTTATTACTCTAATTTATTAAAGTGGGTTGGATAATAATATTATCAGCCCGTTTATGGTTGCAAGAACAATTTATGATACTAAAAGAGCGTTTAATACCCAGGGACGCTTTATTGCCCTACAAAAGCGATACAATTGAAATGGTTGTTGAGGTTAACCCAAGTTTTCTTTTAAAAGGCTGATTGTAGTTCAAGCTGCCTCTGAAAATTGAGTCCTGTATAAAATGCCACTAAACGAACTATAAGAAACAGTTTCAGTTAAGCTTCTACTGCCAGAATGGTTTATTTTTAAATCCATTAGAAACCAGTAAGTATGAAAATAAAATAGCGCAAATTTTCGAAGAAGCTTCTTAGAAAAGCGATCTAGCTAAAAGGCAAATGTCAAGCGTTCTATCTAGAACTTTTTGTCTCTTGCCATTCTACAAAAATATATTGTTATTTTTCTAACAATGCAAGTCGAGCGCCAAATGCTCTACTTTTATTAGAAAATTCCACTGCGGGGCAGTACACGACGTGTCTGGTGTAGTAATTAGACTTCATACGAGTATTTACAGAGTTAGTTGAGGATCCTAAACTAACACAGTTTAGTCTCTCGCCTGCACGTGTCTGTAAGGTGCACTTAACTAACCACACACAACACCTACATCGGTAATGGAGCATCTTCCTCGTAGGAACATAGTGTAAATGGAAAAAAAACCAGCCAAGTGCGAGTTGAATTCGCGTGGAGAAGGTTTCATGTGATTGATGATTATTAATCTACCATGAATTTAACATTGTACCTGAAAAACATGTTCTCCTTTACATCCCAACTTAAAATATAAGTTTGTATGGACAATATTGATAGTTTTACAGAGTTATTTTAAAACCATAGATTTGATGTCCTAAGTATAATATTAACTTGTTATCACTTGTCTAAGTATTAACATGTCATCACTTGTCGACTGTATGCGTCACAACAATTAATAAAACGCGAGTTTCACTTTCATTGCCCTGAAGTGTCGGCATCGAGGACGCGTCCCGAATAAATGTGAAATTTATTCAAGAGGGAAGCCACTGCTACAACTAAGTTTAGCAATTTATTATATATATAAATCCGTGCATGACTGGTATTTGCGTACTTGTTATGAAATATACAAGCTTTGCTTGCGATTTCGTCCACACAGTATTTGGAAGATTGCATTTACACTGTATTCTGAAACTATCACTCATACTTATTGCTGCTTGCGTTTAGTCTCGTTTATTACGTAAATTATCCCAACGGTTATCCCCAATTCTACACCACATTCGGGTACCTTCCCTATAAATATAACAGAGCGTAAATAAACGTACATAAAACATTTTGTTACTGATCAAAGGGTATTTAATGTTTCAGGGTTTATTTGTTTCATCTATTGCAAAGACATTCAAATATTTACGAGCGAAATTAGGTCTTTTAAATCTGTTAGGTTTAATGTCGTCTGGCATGTGGACAGTACGATGTCCTTCGGCGACCGTTGTAAACAGCTTTACTTCCAGATACGGAAAATGAAGTTCTCGGTGTCTGAAAGTCTCGAGTTGGCACCCAAGACACGTACCTCTGATTTTCGGATTCATGTGCGTATTGTATAATTATCACACATTCAGTGAAAAAAAAACATCGTGAGGAAACCAAACCAGTATGCCTGAGAGATATTTCTCACCTCTGACTTGGCTTTACATGCAAGCCAAGCCAGGTTAGGCTCTAACCACACGAAGAAGAAAGAAGATACAACAAACAAAACGAAACTTTATGAAGATAGAACTGGCACTAGCTATAATATAGAGTCCTTGTACTATTTCCCAGATCTAGCAGTCTGACAAGGGAAGACAATTATTCAGTAAATAATTTCTAAAAGCAAAATTCATGATTGCAACCTTGTCATGTACACTAAAACAATCCATATTTATGTTCCCTGTGTGAATCACAAAGAACCTCAACATGCTTAGAGGATATTTAACTTGAAGTAAAATGCTAATATTGTGACTTCCACGTTAACTTAACTCATTAAGGCAAAATACGCTCGTGTTTATTCTTCAAATTACTTACTTAATTATATTACTTTAGTTAATTACGTTTACACTTATCACGCTCATTTCTTCATAAACACAAATAGGTTCATGAAATTCTTTAAGTAAAGTTGACGTTAATTCGCTTCATTTATTAACAACGTACATATGTATATTAGCGTTAGAGCTGACTTTTTAGAAGTTTATTTTTCATTTTTAAGTGATAAAAACTCAAACCAAATAAAAAAACCGAATACCTGTATCGTGGAAATATTTAGTTACCGGACATAACATAACATAACTATTGATGAAATTTAGGGCTTTTAAATAATTCACCGCAAAAATGTATTTTGTACTTTGGCCCTGGACAACGATACAGTCAACTTTTCATCTTGTGCACTTACTGAAACATAGGCTTTCATGACAATACGAGTATAAGATCCTCTAAAAAGTGTTCGTTAAACCCAACAAATAACAAAACAACATCACAGCCGTAGTGTCATCGTAGCAGTGTGAGTAAGTTATGACATCGTAAATTAGTCGGATGACAGCGTTGTCGGAGCATACCGTCAGTATAATCCTACCATTTCCATAGACTAAAATATATAGAATGAGAACCATTGCAGGCTATTACCGTATTTACTATTTACAATTAGACGGAGGTCGGAGATTAGAAGCGAGAGCTTGATGAATTGCTAGCACTTGATTGTGAAACAATTGATGAGGTGGCGATGAGTCAGGATAATAAATACTTACTAAGGACCGAAGGAAAAATATAGGTATGTGCGAACAAAGGATACATCGTTATTCAACATATCTGTAGGTAAACACAAACACCATTAAATAAAAGGAGAAATGGTGGACCTCGACACCAAGATGCAGGCAATCCAAGGAAGCTATGCCATCCCTGGATACAAAGCTGACCAGGCGCCTTCTGCGCCTGGACAGAGATAGCCTGCGTCTGGTGGCGGGGACCATCGCCGGACACTGTTCACTGAATAAACACTTCCACACCCTAGGTATCTCTGACAGCCCCCTGTGCAGAGCATGCATGGAGGCGGAGGAAACGGTGGCGCATGTGCTCCTTGAGTGCACAGGCATTACCAAGATTCGCGAGGAGACCCTGGGAACACCAAGATCCCTTGCGGATTGAGGAGACCGGGAAGTTTAATCTGCTTCTGGAGGGAGGTGGGCTAGTTAGAGTAATCGGCCACCATGGCTCACGCACAATGGTTCACTTCAAGGACTAAGTGCGGAAACCTATACCCCATGATAGATAGATAGATAGAACACCATTAATTTATGTCATGCATGTGTATTTACCATATTTTGCATTATTTACTGTAGAAACTCTGAAACCTTGTTCCTTTATTTAACGTGTGAGTGTAACTTTATTTAACTTGTATGGTATAACAGAGGTCGGAATGTTGTTCCGTTCAAAAGATTTATAATGATTATGTGCTGGTGCGGTGTTTGAACAATGTTTTTTTATTTTATTTTGATAAAGCTACTGTAAACTCTTTTATGTATTTCGTTTATATATGCATAGGCAGTTAGAATCACCAGCAATCAATAAAAACCTCTACAGTTACAATTAAATTATTTAAGTTCATGAAAAATCTAGCGTAGTCACCTACAGTCAAGACGTTTTTCATGAATGTGTGAAACGTGCTCTTACCGGGCAGCATTCCCTCGCAGCCAATACTCAGCCTTACATAGCAGTCAGTGGCGGTCAGTGATGTGCAATAATGCCTCACGAGTCACTGGGTAGAGGGTATTATTTCATCTTAGAAACTTGAAATAAAAAAGATATTTATGTAAACTTTGACCGTTTTTCAAATAAGCATTTTTTTTTAATTAAAGTACTTCATTAAAATACCCATTACAGAACGACAGTAAACTAGACATGGCCGGAACATTTTCACATTGCGAAAATCGTGAAAGGATGTTAACCAATACGCGTTGTATTATAATGTGGCGAGCACAATGGCGGCCGGCAGAGAGTATCGGAAGTGAGGATCTGGTGCAGCGTGTGCTGAATACAGATGAAAATGCACTGCATTTACCACAAGCGTGGTGTTGTCCGTTTAGATATGGTGTAAGTTAGATATCAGAACAATCAGATACTGCCAAGGTGCTACAAGTTTGTATAATTAATTAATTGTAATTCTTCTTTTTCGTGTCGCCGCTTGCTAGTGCGACAATTTTTATATTTTGTTAGCCCAGAACTTCACCAATTCCAGCGCGTCGTTGCATCAGTGCCAGCGTAAAGGTCACTACGGCTGCATATTTTTAGGCTAAGAGGGCAGGATAGGTGGTGGTGTCTAATTCTGGGCAGCCCAACTTAACAAGATTTAAATTGTAATGATCTGTACATAAAAATCAAATAACAAAACGTAAAAAATGTTTGAATGTTACAAACGCTAGAACAATAGCAGACAGTTCCTACCCAGTTTATCATCCCCCACACGCGTCCAGCTTATATTGAGGCAGACCACATCATCCCTTTTGCATACAAATAAATTGTTAAACTTTCACCCCTCCCCCCATCTATTCGCCCACAACCTAACCGTTCTTCTGTAAGTGTTTGTAAAACGAAAAGCAAAATATAAACTTAGCATTGTGTAATTAAATATCTCGGGTGTTTGAGACAGAAATGTTTATAAACTTCGACAGAATTTGTATTCAAGAGCATTTCAACACGAATGGGTGGATTTTTTCAAGTCAATGGAGGATGAAATCGGAACCTGAAGATGTTTTGAAATGATGGAATTTGTGGGTTTTAATTAACTTTTGTTAAGCCTGACGAATGACAACATTTAAAACATTACAACAGTCCAAGTGCTATAATTATAAATGAAAATGGTTTTCTCGTTACCAATTTCGTTTTGAAACTAAGATATTTATTTTTATGTAAATAATCTCGAGGGCTCAGCATCCACGTGTGTGTGTTTATGTTCATCCGGCCCGCGTTCGCCCGACGTTTTGCATAATGACCAGCTAATCACCGGCGGATATTCCGGTTCACCTTCGCCCGGCGGCTGCTGGGTAGTTAATATTAACAGGGCAGCTGCCGAAATGTATTATAATTTAATTAGGATTATTCTCCCTGTTATTTTAGAAGCTTACTAATTCAGAATATACGTATTTTGGTTTCTTAATTATGCCAGGTACTTTTTAGTACCCACAGAAGCTAACATTTACGAGTATTATGCAAAAATCAAACACAAATTCCTAATTTTCATTTTCTTATACGTGGCAGTACCTGAAAAATATATATATTTTTTTAATTTTCTCGATTTCAAAGTAAACCATCAACAAGGAAGATCTAATATGACCAGCGAGAATTGTGCTTGTATTGGTGGTCACACTTATCATTGTTCCTCTAAATATAATAGTTTTCTTGTCCCCTGTAGATATAGTGGTACAGTCAGCTTTTAAGTCAAAAAAGTCACATGAGTAAATTGTAGACAACATGATGTTGAAAATTCTCTACAATTTACTTATTTTATTACTCAAGATACAGTACATGTCTTATATTATTGAGAACATAATAGAAATATCTCGGCGAGATTTTAGATACGAAGGGACTCGTAAACTCTCTTAAGCATAAAAAAAGTGCTTCAAAATGTTAGCCCGAAACAATGATGTTAATGTACTGAATTCAAATTATTAACTTAATCAGACACATACAAGATTAAATTTCACTGTCATACGGGTCTTAGATGAAAAAGTTCACATATGCGCCAAAATAAACTTATCACACGTTGTCTACAAAATAAATAGAGAGAACAAGATTAGAATACCGAAATAAATAGAAAGAACAGGAATACCTAGTAACAAATGAAAAGCGGAGCATTATTTACGAAAAATAATGCGCGGGAACTGGAGCGTTTCAGTGGCCGCCCTAGGCGTGACGTCACATGATGTATGACGTCATACAGATGTCAGCTCCACGCTAATTATTACTAACGTTTATAACGAAGAATAGAGAAGACAAAGGAGTATTGCTTTTAATAAAAAGTACAGTATCCCTAATAATCATTAAAAAAATACTATACCGTAACCTGGAATACCTAATATTGTCACTTTAACCTGTGTTTTACATACAACGTTCTTAGGGTCCCGGGTTCGAATCCCGGTAGAGGCAAATGTTGAGCATGGACATTTGTTTCCGAGTCATGGATGTTTATATGTATAATAAGTAAGTATTTACAAACAAAAAGTATCTATGTAGTATATCAACTATCTGGTGTCCACGACACAAGCCTCGTTGCTTAGTGTGGCACTCGATGGCGCTGTTTGTTAAGTCCAGTGATATTTATTATTATTGTTTACTTTACAAGCAAAAAACTTACCGGCACAATCTTAGGAAGTGGAAAGCAAAGTATGTTTTAGAACATTTTCCTGTTTTTCCTTCCATGCATTCATGATTTATTACTCAATAAATCTAAATTAATGATATAACAATAGGGGGAGCAAGCAATAAGCATATTTATTGAGAAATAGTGCGAAATATGTATTTTTAGGTGTGCTCAGCTTGTCAGTGATGTGAAGAATTTGTGTCACACACAGAGGTTTGACTGTATAGTCAAGCCTAAACTTCGTAAACACAAATTCTACACGTAAACCTAATAAGCAGTGGCTTCCTTGTACACTGGTAATTAAAGTCAATATTGGGAGTAGGTATAGTTAGTT
Organism: Xestia sexstrigata; assembly: GCA_941918905.2. NCBI lineage: Eukaryota > Metazoa > Arthropoda > Insecta > Lepidoptera > Noctuidae > Xestia > Xestia sexstrigata. Next base: position 5,826,076 of record OW799220.2, on the reverse strand, counting down.
TACCTGCCGCAAGAGTGTGGGCACGACTAACTTATATAAAGCAATTATTGGTATCGGAGTAATGGCTGGGTGAGGAGGTAACTCAGCGGAAAGTTAGGTAACAAGCTGCGTTTATTATAGTTAGTACGGTATTGGAAGTTTTAGAAGATTGGCTAAAATAATAATTTCGCTGTTACGAAAACATGAAACCCTTTCTGTTCGTACTCTCGATTGCGTCGAAAAATGTAAGAGAATTCAAAAATAATATTGAATTCAAACCATCCACGATTTATCTTGCAGTTTTCGCCTGCAGCGATCACCTTGTGCCGTTCGTAACAGTAACAATAGAACGGAGCTGTGTTATGTGGCCCACGCTGTATGGCATCGCAGCGTACACCAGCAACTATTCACATCTTTATTTCGTACCAATAATGTATAGCAACAAGTTTAGAAATTGTATGCAACTACCTTCATGTCACTATGGTTACTGTATAACACCAACGTGTTGGCGCTGGGCTCATAGTTTTTCAGCTTGAGTATTTTCATTGAGTTATAGCAAAACTTATGTAAAGGTAAACCTGTCCGCAAAATAAAAGTTTAGTAGACTTGGGTAGAATAAACTAAAAACACTAATTGTAAAAAGCTTTGTGTTTTGTTGCTATTATCTACACTAATATTATAAAGAGGAAAGATTTGAATATTTGTATTTGTGTGTTTAAGTGTTTGTAATGAATAAACTCAAAAACTACTGCGCCGATTTCAAAAATTCTTTCAGCAATGGATAGCTACATTATCAGCGAGTAACATAGACTATATTTCATCCCCGTACTCCCACGGGAACGGGAACTACGCGGGTGAAACCGCGTAGTTCCCGCTCGTATTCTATTCATCATCACTAAGCTTCAAACATAGATTGGATTATTCGATCCAACTATGAAAATTTCCTACACATACCTATTGGATTATAATCATGTAATATTAATAAAATGATATACGAGGATTATAGAATAACAATAGCTACAACCACGATGACCAAGATAATAAAAAACAATACAAATTCGTTCATTTGGTCAATAGGAACACTTTTCAGGGATACAAAGTGACTTTTAAGTCGTTTTCTCTGAAGGATAATGGGGTAAATAGGGAAATATCAATCTAATGTAGTCAGGTTTTTTGTTTTCAATCATATAATAACAAAGCACCTAATATTTTTTAAATTGTCTCCTCTAGCGCTTTATTTTGAAACCCGAATCAACAATGACACAAAAAGTTATAAGTTTTAGTACTAATCTTTCTAGAAATAAGCAACACTAATAAATATTAAAGGGGACTTCAACGACGACGCTAAAATTCTTAGGTTTAATCGTACCAATAGCCCCGTAATAAATACGATATTGCTGAAGTTAGATCATAATCGTAAATGTGAATAGGACAATCGACATCAGAAATCTATTTGAAATGAACAGAATGGCTCACTCAGATATTCAATTTCATGTCAACACTTTACGCCATCATGGCAGATTAATAAAATATTGAATATTTTAAATTGGGTTGTAACCTCTGTAAAAAAAGCATGAATGTTCTAAAAAAAAAATAGAAAAAAACACTATTTTTTTACCCAAACTAGCCAATACCTATAAAACAAATTAAATGAGGCTTTCAATAGGTATTGGCTAGTTTGGGTAAAAAATTAGTTATTTTTTCATTTTTTTTTAAGACCATTTAAGCATTTTTTTTTTTGCATTCTCATATTTATTTTCCGAATTGATGTCCAGTACTTTTTGTTAAAAAGTTCTAACTAGAAAATCAAAGTCTTCATAGATTGAGGTTGTCGTCGAAGCTGATAAAGAGTTTTAACATCTAAAGAAAGAAAGAAAGAAAGAAAAATATTTATTTGACGCCAGCTATTATAGCACACATACAATAATATAAAAAGATACAAATTAAGGAGGAAAACATAATCATCCTCATATCTCAGTTTCTGTACCAAGTGACAATGTAAGACGTACAAGTTTCTGAGATCAGATTTATCGGGGAGTTCACTTTCACTTAGACATATTAACCGATTCTATTGCGACGTTTGAATTTATAGTATTCACTTTATTTTGATCTAAACTAAACCATGAACAAACGTCCAGTCTAACTATGAACTTAGTCATCTTCCGTTCTGCTGTACGGGAGAGCTCTTGTTAGAATTTGAATGGAGGTTTCCCAATCGATGAGCTGTTGAAATCAGAAACAATTCAGTTGGATAACACATAATTGGATGGCTGAAATTGGGAATTTATTGAATCGAAGTACAACTTAAAACTTACAAGGTTGTTCAGAGAAATAGGAGGTGAAGCAAAAGATAAAAGTGACATGTCAGCTTCACGTAACGTTCGTTCATTGCAAATTATTTTGTCAACGTACTAAGTAATCTAACACAAAGGTACTATATTCAACTACATACTATCCATTACTCTGATGGTTGTTCGATAACATTCATCAATAGCGCGGCGGTGTAAAGCCTACTCTTTCAATAGATGTCATCAGAGCAATCGATTGTTCAGCTGCCCCAATAGACTTCACTCTCATTGTGAATTGAGCTTTATTTGTAACACGTAGAGCACACATTTCAATGAGTTTGGTGCTTTATTGGCTACTGGCAGTATTTTCAAAGATCTTATCTACCACAATGACGTCCTCGTTTTATGTACGTACTTAGCATTTGACGCAACATTACGCACATTTTCACTTCGCGGCTCTGTCTAATCAATGGTTGCTTTCAACACAACCTATAACTTCATCTTCTGTTCGTAACGACTTTGATTAGCCCCGAGCAGTTTTCTTAATAGTTTGCAATACAAGACATTAAAGAGAAAACTTTTCGTTTCTACAACTACTTGCCACTATTGACAACACCTTTGTATGTGCACATACTGTAACAAGCTTCAGAATGTTTGAAGCAACGAAATGTACCGACTGAGTATTTTAACTAACCTTGTTTGAACAACTATATAATATCCGAATTACAAGCATTAGCTTCTATCACTAAGACAATGCTAAGCAGTTGGTTTTGCAAACATTATGCGGTAAATTATACGAGCTTAGCTACTCGTATTGTAGTAGGAGTATATTAAACTGAATCGGCTTTACCAACAGCTTTTCTTTATTTTTGTACACAGTAAATATTACAAAATAATCTTTACTCTCAGCATGAGACTTGAATTTCATACCACTCCCCTCGGAACAAAGAGAAACCCCCCGGCGCGTAAACAGTTACTGTCTCGTTACTTATTACAAGTTACAACTTTTTCACCAAGCTGAGGCTCAAGAAAGTACTGACGCGGAATTTCAGCACAAAAGTTGCAAAAATACGTTATAAGTTGAGAAGTAGTTATTAAATAAGTTATTTCGTCTGTTTGCCCTAAGATATAAAATTTGCGAGTCGTTTCCTGCAGGCAATAAAGCCAAGATTTATCAATATTTGTAGACAGTTGTGGTTTATTATATCTACATGTTCTTACTGTGGCTTCAACAACTTCTAGTATAATCATGTATGTACTAGTTTGTTACACGCAATAAATTGAATTAAGTTAACGTTCACATTGAGTCCTTCAGTATCGTGAATTTTCAAGATTTGATTACGCAAGAAATACGAGATAAAAGTTTTTTTCTCTAATAACTTTTCCATAGGAAAGCTTATGTTTTCTCGATGAGTTTTCTACTTCTTTTGAAAAGCAAACTGCGAAAGAAAACGTGCTGTTTCGTTTCATATTTTGAAATTGCTTTGATTTCCTGAATCAAAATGTACCTACCTAAATTGTGTTAATTAAATAAAAACATTTTTATTCAATGAAAATCTTACGCAGAATATTTCTATTATGTAAACTGCTTCGTGTTGAAATTACCAGTCACTTTGTTCGTTTTATTATTTCACTTCCTTTTTAACAAATTCATCGCGAGACGTTTAAATTAATAATGTCTTTATAATGTACCATATCGACGTCTCCCTCGTTAAATTGACTGTAACAGTTTATTTAATTTCTTTGTCACAATGTCTCGCATTTATTAGACTTGGCAAATTATGCCATTGCAGAATTTATCTTTTCCATAGTTTGATATTAAATATTTGCTTGGCATTTCTTCCTTTTTACGTTTTGTTTGTTATGTCAAACTGATAGAAATCAAGTAAAAGGAAATTTTAGTAAGATTGCAAATAGGCTAGTTTCCACCATCAATAAATTGCAAATCTATTTAGTCCGTCAGTTAGAGTATTGGAAAATAATGGACGTATTTTTTGTTTTTGTAAACAACAACAACATCAGCCCATAACGTCCACTGCTGGACATAAGCCTCTCCCATGATGGGAGGAATTTGCCGTAATCTCCACGCTTGGCAGGCGGATTGGAAATCGCAGTGATGAAAGACTAACAGAAAACGCTGCTGCCCATTCTCTGGTCTACGGAGGTGCAAGGTGTTCTGCCTCAGACATTAGTCGCCTTATCCGACACCCGTGCGTGTAATGGGTTGGTTCTATTCTACTCTGCCGGATACCACACGGCCGTTCTATTCTGCCGGATACCACATGGCCGTTTTACTCTGCCGGATACCACACGGCCGGCCAAATCAATGAATATTGACAAAGATAAAACACATCAAAACTCGAAAATGGAGGCTCGTAACGTCAGAACGCACTAAAAAATTTACCACGGCGTGACGTATTGAGAATTTTAAAAGCGTCGTATCTTCGTAATTTTTGGTTTACGTAACAAAAGAAAAAATACGGGCATATTTTTTTTAATAATCTAACCGACGGACTAATTAGACTTTTTTTTGTCATCTACCCTATTGTTTACGCAAATACACATTCTTTGTTCACAGTTTCTAGCCAATGTTAAAATCACAAAGCGTATTGTTGTTATGGAAACTTATCATCGGGTACACGCGTGGATTCGACAACATTATCCACAGATTGAAAAAAAAGGTATACGTTTACATAGCTGGGGTACGTTGGTATCACATGTTAACAAGCGAGATTGTTACCGCCCCTCGCTCTTTTTCTCTGGGGAGTACAGATGTTGGTTTTTTAACGAAAAACCTAAATGTAGGTTGTTGTTAGAAATGGATAGCATATGATTTTCGCTTCCCCCGCAGATCAGTAAATAAGTATGAAGATTTATATTTCGATTAATCTTTTATTTTAGAATGCAGTTGTCTACCGAAAAAAAGTATTTAAGGAGTACTTATAACGATTACAACAAATCGTTTTACCCAACTAAAAACCGATTTAATTTTATTGTCATTTCGAGAATAATAAATACATATTTTGCAATAACACAATGTGTGCCGATCACTTCTCAAACATAACATATAACTCAGGGAGACTCTCCAGGCGCGATAAGTAATCAATCAAGTATAATACTCTCATACATACAAATAGCTTACGATCAAACGAACACGCTTCCACAAGTGTGACAATTGCCTTTTATTTAGAATGTTCTCGGCTGATCCATTCTCTTGTGGAATAAAACTCGCGCATGTTACTTGTTATTGCTTTATCAAAAAATATCCGTTTTCCTACTAAATCTTTTCACTGTGTAACTATTTAACTAATTCGTATTGGCTAGCTTTTGCCCGCGGCTTTGCTCGCGTTATGGTCGTAAATTATCCCACGGGAGCGTTTTAGTGGATACCCTGTGACACTCGGGAATAATTTACGAAGATCTAAATCTTTACAATACATATAAGCATAGAAAAATCGGACCCCTCGGACAAAATTTTTAACAATAAATTTAAAATCACATAATCATAGTATTGATATTATATCTCTCGTTTTCATTTTATTATCATTCATAAGATTGATATCCTTTATAATTTTTTTCAAACTACATAATTTAAGGCATTAATTCCACCTTTGTACAGTTTTTTTTACTTGTGCATAAAGTTTTAATAAATAAATCAATAATTTATTGTTTTAAACATTCATAAGTACATTTTATAAACCAACGTGCTCTCCAAGATGCCTTTGTTAACATAACATCACCTACATAAAGCAAATGTTTCGTTCAAAGTAGCAGGAAGCTATTGGAGCTAAGCTAAGCTATTGGACTGAAGAGATTGTTTTGCAGAAACAAACTTGTTGTTGCATAATGCATGTCTTGAGACTCTGAAAGTTTTATCCGGATTTTCAAACGAATAGTGCTCAGGGAATTATCAAACGACCGGTTGAGTTTTTGTAAAATCGTTTTTCGATTCTTGGCTACGACAGCGTAGCCCACGTAGCGGCCATGTGCTACGCCGTAGCAACGGTTCATAAGATGAATGTAAGTATCCGTACGAACTATAACTTACAACATTAACATAAACACTAAGGCGGCACGTGAGCATATTAAGTCGTCAGTGCAAACCCGTCGGCTCGTTACTTAATGTTTCAAATGTTAGCCCTTAAATTATGTACACAGTAGTGTGTGTACTCTCCTGAGGGCACCTCTGTTATTAAACATTTCTACCGTTTTAGCAGCAAGTATATTATTATGTGAAACATAATATTTGAAGATGTTAAGAGTAATGGTTGTTTTATAACTAACCTACCCTGCTTACTATGTTTAAAAGACGAACATGTAGGCGGAATACGTCTGGCCTCAAACACCTATTATTTTCCCCTTGCCACCGTTTGTTGCCACTTTGCCACCACGTTGACTATTCTTAAGTGGCTGAGAGTAAAAAACATGTGGAACATAAAAGCTATTCCATGGCGAATGTTGTCTCTTTGATCTCTGGCCGCCTTGAGCGACTCTGAGCCGCTCACACTAGCACAAACTACACTCAGAGGAGACACTGTAGAAAACAAGGCATAGCTTAAAAAACCCGTCTCACATTCATTAATGTTTCTTTACAAAACCTTAAAATCTGGCTGAAAGCGAACTGAAAATATAATGAAATCATAACTGGAAAATTTACAAAATTCTAACATTTAGCGACATCTCATTGCGCTGAATGCTAATTCTAATTTAGACACAAAAAAAGTTGAGCAGAATAATGAGATCACGAGCTCGCTCCGTATTCAAACATTAAGCTCAGTTCTCTGACTTAATGAAAACTCCACCGGATTTTTTCGCATGGGAAATCATCTAATGACTTCTCCCGCTCTGGGCGGAGCAGGAGGGAGTGTCAGACTTTTACTGACTAAAACCCATCCATGTTCCTTCATCGCCCTTTGTGTTCCGGGGTCACGGTATCTCTTTCGAACAGTCCCGCAACCCCGGCAAGCATCGGTCCTTGCGGACCCCTTCCTATTGCTGACTCTCTTTGAGGCGCGCGTGGAACACGAACGGACGGCGAACTAGCCCATAGCCCACCGTCCACAGGCCCGCACCTACGGTGGCCGGGGGTCACGTGGTGGCCCCCGACGCCCGGGGCGTCTCCCGCGGCGGCCGGGACGCTGTGAGGTTCTCTCCCTCTCACGTTCCGCCACCTCCTTCTCGACTGTCGACTGGACGGTCCAGTCAACCAACATAAGTTTTTCCCCCAATTTCCTGCTTTTATCCATCTGAACTTAAACTGCTTCAATGACGTTGCAAAAAAAAATAAACACCTATTGCAGTTTACTTAAACTTTCAGGTTCGATCCTCGATATAAAATAATGGGTTTGGCGCGCGTCCAACTGACGACACATAATTTGCCTTTCCTTCGACAGTCTCAGTGGGCAATATTTACTGTACAGCCCGCAGCTTGTGGTTAAATTATAAAGCACTTTTTACGCTGAAATGGTCGGAAGCAAACGATGGGAGTGGCTACGTTAATACGTAATGTTTTAGTACTAGAAAGATCGACAGAAGGTTCGCTTTCTGTGTTGTACTGGTAGCATTATTATATTAATAAGATCGCAGTATTTAAACCTTTGGCTAAGATTCAACAGCAACCCGGAAATGATTTCACAGTCGCACTTCCTACTTTCCCACATTTCTTAAATCATCATCTAAGAGAAATACAGAATGGGATGTATGTCTTTCTTGTACGAGTAAGTTCTCTGATATTTCCTTCCTGAGGTACTTACAAAAAAATGAAACGAAATGTTTTTTTCATTAAATGATTGAAGACTTACCGCAGAAGTAACTCCAGATTCAATACATAAAATTCAATTTAGATCTCCAATCTGTATGTGTTATTATATTATGTTTATTATCCTAAATTACCCGGTCTTATTAATTAGCAGGCACGGGTCGGTATTGGTAAATTAATACTCATTGATCGTCCTCCATTATACGCGGAGCTTCAGTAATTAACAGATGGTGATTACACAATTCAATGAGAATACCCGAAAAGGTGACCCGACCTTTTTAACACTTCCTTAAATTGTTTTTGATATTTAAAAAATGTCCCCATATTGTTCAAAACCTTATGTATTTTTTTTTGCAAGCTTTTAATAATCTGTACAGGCAGTTTAGGGCAAGTGGAATATTGAATTTTATTCGCGCAGCATATATGTGCCTTTTACAGGTAGAGAGAAGTGGTCTGCACTTATATGGTTCGTTTAAAAGTGAGCCGCTCATTTATTCGGGCTGAGAGTTCAGTTTGACAACAAAGCTAGACGCAGATATCGTAAAACAAAAAAAGACAGTTCAAAATTCACACAAGAACTTTCATGGAACAGTTTAGAAGTAGTAGTTTTCAGTTCAGGTAGCACCAATTTCCCAAAAGAAATATTTGTACCATATGCCGTGTATACTACTCTGTCAAGAAAGTACCGGGAAAAGATCAATAATACACAAAATGTCTGTTATTCATCCAAATTTATTTTATCACCTTCAAAGTATGCTCCTTTAGAAACGATACACTTGCGCCAACGAATAATCCATTCATCAAAACATTTTTTAAACGCTGCTTCCGGAATTGAGTTCAGTTCTCGCCGCGAATTCTCCTTTATGTCTTCTATCGATTGAAAACGGGTGCCACGAACTGGTAATTTGAGTTTAGGAAAAAGACAAAAGTCAGCAGGAGCCATATCTGGTGAATATGGTGGTTGCTGGATGGTATTTGTTGAGTGTTTGGTCAAAAATTCGTTCACAATGATAGCCTTGTGCGAAGGCGCATTGTCGTGGTGCAAAATCCAAGAATTTTCTTTCCACAAATCTGGCCTTTTTTGTCGAATTTGCTCTCTTAAACGCCGCATAACGCTCAAATAATATTCTTTATTTACCGTTAGACCTTCCGGTAAGAATTCAGAGTGCACAACACCGCGATAGTCAAAGAAAACAGTCAGCATGACTTTGACTTTTGATCGACTTTGGCGTGGTTTTTTCGGTTTCGGTTCAGTTGGAAGGCGCCACTCCGAAGCTTGTTGACTAGTTTGCATGTCAAACTCGTAAACCCACGTCTCGTCACCAGTAACAATGCGTTTCATGAATGTTGGGTCCGAACTGACTCGTTCTAGCATGTCCTCAGCGACTTTCATGCGATTGAGTTTTTGGAGAAAAATCAGATCTTTTGGGACTAGCCGAGCAGCAACATGTTTCATACCCAATTGTTTAGTTAAAATGGTACGGATCGACTCGTGAGATACAGAAAGTTCGGCGGCTATCTCTCTCAGAGTTGAATGGGGATTTTCAGTCACAATTTTCTTCACTTTTGTGATTAACTTCAGTTGCAGACGTTGACGGCCTACCAGAGCGAGGCAAATCTTCCATCACATCTCGACCGCTTTTGAACGCTTTGAACCACTCATAAGCACGAGTTTTTGATAAAGTCGATTCACCGTAAGCCTTCTGTAACATTTTCAGTGACTCCGAACACGAAATTCCATTGGCGATGCAAAATTTAAGACAAACTCTTTGTTCGATATTTTTGTCCATTATGAAATTCGCAATACACACTATATATGATATTACTAAAACCAGCACTGTATTTAATATAAATAACAGATTCGACTCAAACTCCGCGCCAAAATGGAAAACAGTTGTGCCAATCTAACAACTACAAAAAAACAAAAATTTGAATTTGGAACCATAAACAAATCATCCATTCCCGATACTTTTTTGACTGAATAACTGCCAAAACTTTCACATATAAAAACTCACATATAAAACGAAGCGTTTGAACCAAATCATACATTAAATTATTCAATATTGCTGATTTTTATACGTGAAAGTGAAAGAGTAAAGCTATCATTACACCGATCAATAACATAATGTAAATCTCTAGTCCTGTGCGTACTCTCGTTACCTACGCTTAAAGATTTTTTTGGTAACCTTATAAAGTCCCTTTAAGGGTTGTTCAGAAAACCTAATATTTTTTATTACTACGAGTATGGCCTTTCTGAGCATCGTAACTGTACCCTACTCAAAAGCCAGTGGATTGCATTATTATACCTTGACCTTACCTGTGACTCATAACTTGCGTACTTCATAACTTTCGCACGACCGTCATGTTTTTTTTCGAGTTAAAAGTTACTCAAGTTGTGACCTTAGTATTTGCAAAGGAATTGCTTTGAACTTCCTTTTGAGGCGACCTGTTGCTATGAATTATTTGCTTTATTACACACGATATAACAAAAAACACAGCTAAATGGCTGGAAATTAGTAAACCTTGCCAGTCAAAACCAAGAAATCGTTAAAGAAACTAAAGTTTTTTCACATGCAGCAAAATCCGAAGAAAGAATTTTGAAAAAATCAGCAAAAATGCCATATCAAAAAGCCCGTCACACAAATTCCCCTCGAGCTATGTGCGGTCACCGTGACGTCCTTGCGGCTCGCGGTGTGCCCCCGGGCCGCAATATACCCGCAGGCTTATTGCAGGACTTAGAGGCATTCCGCTTCAACTGCACCAAAGTCTGAATAAAAAAGCTTTATCGTCTTGACCAGTTCACAGTATATTGGATCAATATTGTGTGTTTTACAAAGTTAATCTGTGGAACATAACGTAACATGACGCTTTTAATTCTTGAAAGGTTGAGCAAAGGTATACCTTTGTGCCATTCAGGTTTCGTCAGGTATGTAGTCCCGTGTAATAGAGGCAACCGTAATGCCATCAATCAATCAATCCAGACTCCGGGCTGTTACTAAGTATCTTATGGACAAACCCAATATCACTTTGGAATGGAAATAATATTTCCAGGTCAAACGAAGTGATATTGAGATATTGATACATACCCCTTAAAATCAAATAAAAAACCACTACTGGTTGTCCTAATTTACAGCATAACGTTTAGTCATAATGGCGCCTCTTGTGTGTATACAAAATATTTCAAACGACTACTTACCTTACAATGTCATGTAGCTCTCCGTAATAATATTAAACGTGGGTTAACCACTGGCTAATTTAGTTAATTATGCCAGCCGTCCGTCCGTACACTTAAAGCTTCATAATTAAAGACACTGTTAGCGCACACCACACAACTCTACTGAATATTATATGTGCTGAGTGTTCAGTGAATTATTCCTCATTCAGTGACCTTAGTGGTAGGTCAAAGTGTTCCCTTCCGTACCTGTCCCTTTTTAAAGTGGTAGTTTCACGCCAACAAGGACATTAAACTTGATTTTTTACGTTCCTCCGTAATGAGAATCCTATCTTAATGTATAGGTATTGAAGTAATTTAAAAGAAGATACTTCAGGCCATCGAATACTTACTATTCCTTTTTATAGCTTGATGAACTCAGCGCGCAAGGAAAGTTTTGTATTAAATTTATTAGTTGAATAAATTAATTATCCTTATACCATCTGCTGCTCGGACGCGGATCGTGACTGTTGTGTACAATTGTAGAACGAATGCAGCTTTTGGTGCATCCACACCGCAGTTACTTTTTGTTGACCAACGTTTCCTAGTGTTACTGAGGAACATCCGATAACAAAAAGTTATTTATTGTTAATATATGTTGCCGTGTTAGTATATTTTAAGTAATGTTGCCTAACTTTTGAAACAGTCAACATGTGGTAACAATTGAAAACATTGTTAAAGAATGTTACTATAACATTGAACAAATGTTGTTCAAAATTCAACAACAACAACTCGCTTGTTGCTGAAAGTTACTCTTTGTTATATTTTATTAATTTATGTTACTCGCGGTATGGACGTAATGATAACATTCAACAAATACTAACAAGTAGCCACAAAAGTTACAGATTGTTACCTAATGTTACCGTGTTACATAGTGTTGCTCCTCAAAAAGTAACTGCGGTGTGCATGCACCATTTCAGTAACTTCGTCCGACTTAGGCCAAGTATCGACTAGACGCGCACGATAAAAGAACAGGTGGCCTACCATGACGTCTTAAAGCAGGATCGTTTTAATCTTGTTCCAGTGTGGGAAAAAGATGGCGCTAGACGTCCTCTATAGCTCCGTCTCTTACCCACACTGGAACAAGATTAAAACGATCCTGCTTTAAGACGTCATGGTAGGCCACCTGGCCGTCAATAACTATTTTATTACCCACGACGGAACGGAGACGGTGTATGCTTTTGGGGTGAGAGGATATTTTTAATATTTATTTATTTATTTATATTTTATATAGGTTTGGGTTTGATTGGTGCATGTTTTTAGATAGATGTTACGATTGTCAGTTGTCTTCTCGCGAGGGAACTCCTCAACGGTAAATAGCACGAATACGAAGATTTGTAGACGCGTTCATATTCGATAGATAAACATGGTTTCTATCATGACCTGATCCTACAGCCAGAATTGTCTTCTTACGAGGGGACTCCTTAACGGTAAATATCACGTATACGAAAATTTTAAGACACGTTCATATTCGATAGATAAACATGATTTCTATCATGACCTGATCCTACAGCCAGAATTGTCTTCTTACGAGAGAACTCCTTAACGGTAAATAGCACGTATACGAAAATTTGAAGACGCGTTCATATTTGATAGATAAACATGATTTCTATCATGACCTGATCCTACAGCCAGGATTGTTTTCTCACGAGAGAACTCCTCAACGGTAAATAGCACGAATGCGAAAATTTGTAGACGCGTTCATATTTGATAGATAAACATGATTTTCTATCATTTGTTCAATGTTTCTATCATGATTACGACAAAACTAAAAATTTAAAAATAAAATTATTAATTAAAAAAAACCTTTTTAAAAATTAGTTTTTATAAAAATGCTCTGAAAAGAAGAAAATAAACCTTTTAGTAAACGAAAACGAAAAGCTTTCATAAAAGCTTGTCCCGACTTGGGGTCGGCTTCCAGTCTAATCGGATACAGCTGAATACCAGTAATTTTACCCACGAGGGAACGGAGACAGTATATGCGTTTGGGGTGAGAAGATGTTTGTTAGTTCAAATCCATGTTGCCATTTTTCTTCAAAACTACTAGTCCAATTTTGATGCTCTCTAAAAACTTTGAAAAAACCCACGACGGTTAAAAACTATTTGAAAAGGATAAAATAATTTAAAAAAACCCAACTTAATCCAATCTAAAACCCAAGAATATCCGTCGGGGGCTGCCATCACTATTTTAAATTTAAAAATAAAAATAAGTATCATCATCAACTTCTAAAGGTACTGTAGGGGCACGGCCTACCCATTGAGGATGTAAGGATAGCGCTAAAAAATCTCCAATTATTCATATTACTATAAAACTGCAGAACTAGTTCACATAATGGCAGTCCCCGACGGATATTCTTGGGTTTTTTATTAAGTTAAGTTTTTTTAAATTATTTTACCCTTTTTCAGTTTTTAACCGTCGTGGGTTTTTACAATTTTTATTTTATTTTTTGGAAAAGCCATTCATTGGGGTTAAATAAACTTAGAGGGTTGTATTGATGATTTTAATTCCGTAACTACATAGGTGATACTTGCGTGAATCACATTTATGTACAAATTTGTGAATAGTGATTTTGTATCTAGGTGCAGAGTCCAGTGCTGGTGGTGGAGCTAACCCTGAACAGACTAGAGGGCACACAGCTCAGGGCGCTGGGCCTGCTGTCCGTGTACGGGTTCAACGTGACATATGAGGTGCAGGGAGCGGCGCAGTCACCGGGACCCACTTCATGCAGCGCCATCGAGTGCAGGCTGCTGGGCCACTGCTACGCCACTAGGGATTATCAGTGAGTTAGATACGAGTTTAACGATTAATTTAATTACTACTCCAAAAAAACTAACTGAAATAAGTGCCATTCATGATTGCGTGAGAAAGATGAAAAACAATTTCATTCCGGAAAAAAAAGCTTTTTTTTTATAAAAGATAAAGGTTAAGGTTATATTCAAAGAAAGCAAGGCCTCTGTTGGAAACTCCGTAAGCGCAGGCAATTAAGCCTGGTTTAGCGCAAGCGAAAACAAAACGAGTGCCGAAGTCACTGATAAAATAAAGTGAACGAAAAACCTCATTTATTTAATAGCCGCCACAGAGGCCCTACTGTCTAACGTTTCGTCCGTATATTCGGATCTATCCGTCTCTCTCGCGCACGTCTGCAGATGAGTGCGAGTGAGCGAAACGGATAGATCCGAATATACGGACGAAACGTTAGAGAGTAGGGCCTCTGGCGCGTGTTTATTTATAATACTTATTGCTAACTCCATAATATGTTCCGCGTCGCAGGGAGTTCTTTTGTTCGTGTTTCTCCGGTTACTCCGGAGCGGACTGCGGAGAGGGTCCGCTGTGCCCGAGGACCCCCAACATGTGTCAGAACGGTGGCACCTGCAGGTAAGTGAACCCGTTTTGTACACATTTTTCTTATGGTTTTCCGCACACTGTGTACAAAATTTATTAAGAGAAAAACTGGTTACTAAAATTTAAACAACCTTTTCTTTAAACTTGGTACAGATCTTTTTTTTTATGCCTGCCAACTGAGACACATCTGTATGTAAGTAAGGGCCACATTCAGCGTTTCTAACAGTTCCACTTTTTGCGTCGTGTATCCTCAATTTCGTCGGTTTTTTGTTCTCGAGAACAAAAAGGGTTTAGAATGAAAGCGCTTAATACAAACGGAGGATAGAAGTTTTGTAGTGATCTATTAAAGGACTGTTCAAATGACTCGATCAAAATTATCAATAAAAGTTATTTTTGTTCTTAATGTACTGTACAAATAGTATGTATCGACAGACAGATGGGTCCGGCCGCCGTCAGCTGTATCTGCGCGGCGGGCTACACGGGCGACCTGTGCGAGGCGCAGCTAGCACCACCCGGTGAGATAAGTTTCAATATGTACAGCTTTTATAAAAAGGAAGCTTTTCCTGACTATATAGTAAAAACATTTAGTAACTTATATGTGTACAGTGAGTGACCTCTAAATTCAAAATCCGTGACCTATTATTAATAATGCCGTCAATTTTGCCAGCACAATTATCAATCTGCTATACGCCAAGGTACCTATGTACATCTCAGAACTTCAAATAGCTCGCGATCCATCATCATTAAGAAGTCACTCGCTAAATAACGAGCCTTTTCCAAAAATAATAATAAGGATAACAGGAATGAGATGCTTCTCTGCGCCTGTACACTTGATTAGAGAATATTATTTTTTGTACTTACGGAATAATAGCCGTATTAATAAAATATATTTTACTTTTAACAAAAAATGGAAACATAATAACCGAGACGGAGCTTCTATTTCAAAATTGTAACTAAACTAAACCCTAATAACACTTGTTGCCTCACAACATTCTTTACAGAGTGCGGTATAAAAGAATGTGCAGAAGTTTGTAAGCAAGGAACAGATTGTGACTGTAACCCAAAGGATACAGATTTCTGTGAGTAATGACTTCCATCAATAATGCCAGGAAACAATGGTAAATATTCGATTAGTTAGAACATCATAATTATCTAAACGTTGTATGTTTATAGCATCAGCACGATTTGACACAAAGCTGGAAGTAGTGGATCAAGCAGGTGTAAACATATCTCGAGAAATTGTTAAACAGGTATTTACTGCGAAATAAAACCACAGAATAATTGTATATCAATGGGAAAACATAATTAAAATAATTGTTACTTTTTTCAGTTAACAAGCTATTTAAAGGCGTCAAACATAACATTAGAAGATGAAGTAGAAATTTTAAACATAAGGTAAGTTTTTTATTGAATTCTGTTGTTTTGTAACTCATGATGATATACTTATGTATTAGAGTGTGTGTGACAGTGCGGCGGGGGAGGGGGGCGCGCGTGCCGTGTGGGTGCGCGTGTGGGGCGCGCGGCGCGAGGCGGGCGTACTGCGCGCGGCACTGGCGCGCATGCGCACACACCACGTGCGTCTGCGCGCCAACACGCTGCACTTCCACATGCAACCAGCGCTCAGTTTACAAGTCAGTATATTTTGTGTCATGACTTGGTCTCCAAATGTCTTTATAGAATTTCTAGTACATTCCAAACATTAGTTACTTGCATGTCACTACAGAGCACCGTTAAATGTATCCACGGAACGACTCGTCACAGATGACAGCTGAACTTCTTATCACTAATCTTTTAACATCAAACTAAATCATGCTATAAACTTAATAAAATCTAAGAACTTTCAACTTATACAAAACCACGAATATTAGCGCAGCGTAATCTACCTACTAAACAGCAATCATGGACGCTTCAGGGAATATGGCAGCTAATGAAACGAATTGCTATTGCTTGATTTATTGCAGCTTTTTCAACCGACTTTCAAAAAGAGGAGGTTAGAACAATTCAACTGTATTTTTTTTTAAACTAAATTATGTCCGTTTTATGTAACTCTGGGAGTTTAAATTTTTGTCTGCCTAAAACCCTTTAAATAATTAAGCAAATAAAGTCTCAGACAAGTGAATAGACAGTATTTTGTTTTTCCCTGTGTAGAACCCGCATCGGCGGTTTTTGAGGTCAGTCTATATTGAATCTATTTTTAGAAAGGACACATTCCTTCGCCCTTAACCTGCCCATGAGAGTAATAAGTAAAATAGAAAGGGTCGTATGTTATGCATACATATTTGTCGGTATATTTATTACAAAGGCGAAAAAGTGGCATGCCAGAGTATGGGGAGAAGTTTCGTACAAAGTATGAGTACCTATATTAACATTCTTGAGATAGCGCGGTAAACTTAATTAAAAAAGTTTATCGAGATGCCTACGAGTACATTTTCGTGTTTCGTTATTTCATCAACGCTATCGTTTAATAATGGATACATGTCGCAGTAAATACTGAGTCATGTATGTTTATATGTATAATAATTTTTTTTTTTTTATGGGACAAGCCCGCCACACTTTCCCAAACTACTGTAACTCCTGAAAGCCAGAATCAACAGTGGCGACCACCAAAAAAGCGCCGAGACAATGAAGCTCGACGAAGTCCCAGAGAATGAATGTAACTGTCTTGGATCACGCAACGAAATTAATCAGAAAAATATAATAGTGGAGGAGTAGGAAAAACCGTAATTTCCACTTCCCTCCATATCAGCAGGATACAGAACGAAACAAGGCCAATAGGCACAAAGGGACAATACAACTGGGATAGGCCCAGTTGCCTAGCACCACGGATAAATATTAACATTAATGTATAATAAGTATTTAGGTTCAAAAAAACGACGAAGCGCTTCGAGAAAAGGTAGGTAGTCTTGGCGGAGGCACTCCCGTGCCCCCAGATTTATAAACAAAAAGTATCTATGTAGTATAATTATCAACTATCTGGTGTCCACGACACAAGCCTCGTGGCTTAGTGTGGCACTAGATGGCAATGTGTGTAATGTCCAGCGATATTTATTATATACTAGCTGACCCGCGCAACTTCGTCTGCATTACATAAGAGAGAGCGAGTGTGACTCAACCTTAAAAGATAGACATATGCTATCGCGGACTTTTTAAGAGGAACAATCCCGTCATACATGCATGATTGTTGAGTAACTTTTACCGTTTACGCAGCGCACGCAACGAACGCTCTCAAAAGCAATAAATTTTCCCTGTTTGCAACATTTTTCATTGATGATTAGGGGCTTCCCTCAGCAGCCTTACGTTTTCATTCTTAGACACTCGATGACAGTCATACTTCAGCAAGGTCGAAAATTCTCATCAAGGTGCATGAAATGAGCCCAAACACGACATAGCCGCTGTAAGCTCTTGCGGACCTCTTGCAACTGCCTTCCGTCTCCATCGTCAAATCTTCGATGACAGTCATACTCCAGCTAGGTCTAAAGTTCTCATCAAGGTGCATGAAATGAGCCCAAATACGATTTTTCAATTTTAAATAGGACCAACTTTGAGATTATTATACGCTTTTCACAAAAAAATATACCTGTAAAAAGTTATGCATGGTCCTACATGAAAAAAATATACGCATCGAATTGCGAACCATCTGAATTTGTTTCGTGGGCATAACCAAAACCGACCAAATCTTAGGCCACTGAATCGGGCGAGAGTCATTCTTTCACGAAAAATGTCAACACCGCTGTTCAGAAAATGGAGTGAAATGAACAACGCCATTATCGACTACGAAGTTAAATTGATAAATGTAGTTCTTGGAAAACGGTCTAACACCCACTCTATTGGCTATGTAGATTTTCAAAGCAGCGTCATACATAAACTGGGTAGAAGCAAAATAATGGCAAACTTGGATTTTATTTTTGAAAAAAAAAGTTAAAAAAATTCTAAATTTTCATATTAGAACAAAGAAAGAGAAATTACCAAAAAATGAATTTCAAATCATACTTTATACGCCTATGATTTGAATTCGATATTTTTCCATTCGATATTTTTCATATTATTTTATATTACGATCGATGCAATAAAAGTACAGGGTATAATTTTTTCAGATTTTAGCCGGTTCAATTCCCGGGTGTGGGAGAAGAGAATTTTCGAAAATCTTTGAATGCAGTTTGCTTTCTATTCAAAAATAAAGGAATGTTTCCTTTGAGTAAAATTTTCTATCTGCAGTATTAAGAGTACTGTCCCTCCAGGTGGCATTACAAAATTCAACCCTGTATATCATTTGATAGAAAGCACCGATTACAATGAAATAAAAACTAAAACCTTCTCTCAGTTATGCCTAATATTTGTGCGTTCAATCTAACCACATGGGTTTTATAATTTACATTTGGTGCTGTAACAAAAGACCCCGCACAGACATACAAACACAGAAATACAGACAAAAATTTAAAAAATGGTAGTAATAGGTTCTGTTAGTGATCCTTTAACACCCCTACAATTTTTTTTTCTAAATATTTTCAATGTACAGAAACGCCACGTGTACAGATTTATTATATGTGTAGATTTATTATTTAATGCTAATGTACTTTATTATAGCTTAGGACTTCTTAAATTCTCTTTGGGTACATGACTTTCTTTTAAAATTTAATTTAATTTTGTAACTGGTATAATAAATTACCGATTCATCTATTTACACTTATGTGAAGCCTATTAAAGTTATGATCAAATTCTCTTAAAAGGATATAAATTATTGAGATTGAATGAAATCCCAGTCTTTGGGCAATGAAGATTACGACAATGGAATATCAAGCTTAATGCTGCTTTTCCACCAGAGATGTGCTATGCAGCTATGCTGCGAGGATTGCTTATGCTTTCCGTTTCCACCAGTGCCAAGCTATGTGCACCAAAGAATATGATTGGTGGATACCAAACGCATTCATAGAAATGTAGCATAGCACATCTCTGGTGACAGAGCACCCTTAGACATTTATGTTATTTTCAAACACAAAACTTTTTTCACCGTTGCTGTAGTACAGACGCCAGCACATCAGGCTACCCGAAACTGACAAATTTTCCCAATGAACTTTGAACCTAATGCTATAGCGATAATGTTAAAAATCTGTTGAAGAAATTAATTGACAGGTTGTAGTAGGTTGATGTGCTGGCGTCTGTACCATTTAATTAAAGGATAACTGTTGCGGTCATGAACCTTTTGCAGACACTGTTAGTAAACCATCGTCCAGAAATATGGGAGGGGTCGGAGTTCATACTGACATGTATGGCGAATGGATCTCCGAACACCACCTTCACGTGGTACAAAGACGGTGTCAAGATAAACTTCAATGGAACTTTGAGGTATGTGAATGAGACTTGGAAATATAGATACGCGTTCAGTTGCATTTGTGTGTGTGTGACTGTATAGTTCGGTTTAAAAAATTTAATCTTAAAAACCAACCAGTCTGGTATGTCTGGACAGAATTGACGCTAGCTAACAGTCTGGCGTCGTCGAGACCAACACGACGACTAGGCGAGACTGTGCACACTCGGCATCAAACGAGCGCCCATCCAATTACCGTCAACTGTTATTAACCGCACCCATTAATCGGCCAACTTCCAACACGCTCGCTCGCTGATGGTTGCATTTCGTTTTGAGTCCCAGAAGACTGCAGACTTTCTATCGGCTGATAGTTTAGTGGGGCTCTCAATCAGTATGAAAATGTATACTAGTGCGCATGTTACTACGCTTCGGTATCGGCCGGTAAATCAGATTGATGGGCTACACTAGGAGTATACTATCAGCAAACTATCAGTATGGCGCTCTTATCCCGCGCGCAAACTTGCCGATTGTTTAATAGAGAGATAGAGATATTTGTTGTTTGGAAAATTTTAGAAAAATGTGGGTTTGTAGAACATACAAATACCTAAACTTTGTAAAGCTGCAGCAATAACTTGGTTTTTCATTAACATAGTATGAAAAACATATTTAGTTTTGCTGTTGAGTGTAGGTTGGCATATAAATGAGCGTTAAAACTATTTTTATTATATTGTTTGGTGTTACAGAACTATTTGTGCGCGAGTCCGACTCGCACTTGGGTGGTTCTCCCTATACTTGCAAAAATAAGACGACCCGGTACTTTATCAGTTGACAGTCCCGGAACCGAGTGACGCCCATCCAATTACCAGCGACTGTTATTTAACCGCACCTATTAATCGGTCAACTTTCAACAAGCTCGTTCCTGTATGGTTTCACTTCGTTAGAAAAAAAAAAAGGAATGCTCATTCGGCAAAAGTGAACCTATTAAAGCTGTCTGTAGACCAATTTTTCGCTGAGGGGTTTGCAAAAACGAGTTGACTCAGTACGTAATAGAAGAGCATTCAATTTTCAGAGAGATTTGGACGCGCACGGTGTCAGAAGACGCGGTCGGTCGTCGCATGTCAGTGTTAAGCTTATCAGAAGCGAAGAGGCCCGACAGCGGCAAGTGGTCCTGTGCAGCAGACGATTCTGGCAGAAGGCGATGTAGAGCGCTGAGACTGACGGTGCTGAGACCACCTGACATACGACTCGTGCCTTCCACAATCACTGTCAATAAGGTAAGGCAATCTAGAGCGGTGGTAGAATACAAACTTTTATAAAGTGAATCAACAATTTCAAATTGAAGTGATATAATAGTTGTGTGTCAGGGCGACAACGTGAGTATAACATGTCTGGCGGGAGTGGGGCGGGTGCACGGCGCGCTCGGGTTCAGTTGGGCGAGGGAGAGAACGCTGCTGCCGATGGCGCCGGGCAGGGAGGTCTGGGAGGATCTGTTCCCCGCGGGGAGCGTGCTCAAGCTTTATAACGTACAGGTGCGTTATATATTGTTTGCATGAGTATCGGTTTTTTATTCTACAACATCCATGATTGTATTGGAGGTCGTCCTTTTGGTCTTTTAAACAGAAATCCAGCGAGTTCCGTTGTCAAGTATCGTCGGTAGCTGGCACCAACGCCAAAGCCGTGACCATGTGGGCTCTTGGAGCTGACGACGTAGCGTGTGAGAGCGACGACTCCCACGGCTTGCGCTGGCCGAAGACTGCTCCCGGAGCTCACGCCACAGCCTCCTGTCCACCTGGACACAGCGGGGAGACTACCAGGCAAGTAGAAAATATTTAATAAATCAATATTTAGGAATATCGTCTGATCCTTTCTCTTGCAGTCAATAATACCTGTCATTAGATCTATAACTAGAAGTATTTTATGTAGGTAGCTTATTTTCAGGTTTTGTGAACCGAAAACTGGGCAACACGGCGTCAAATGGATGCTACCGGATTTCTCAGGTTGTGTAGCAGACTCACTTAGAGATATTTATGAACAGGTAAAGGAAAACTAAACAAATTGTTTTGAAGATTCTGGTTAACCACTACCTACTACCAAAATAAAAACTTCCTGATGTTGTCAGTTTACTCTGATATCGCTGGGCTACTCATGGCGCGCTGTGTCGCTCGTGGCGCGGCAGTACGGCGCAGTACTGCGCTCGCTGCCGACACACCCGGGCGAGGGCGAGCCTCCCCTCACACATGCAGCACACATGCTGCACTACCTCATGTCTGCTGCAGCTCAGCCAGCCGACAGGTACCACAGCGCGGAGCATCTGCTGCACATCTATGACCACCTGCTCACACATCCTGATGCCTTCCTGGATGAGGAGGTATCTAGCTACAGATCGTTTAAATGATTTTTGATGCAACGAAAAGTTCATTTAGTTTACGATGTTACATTGATACACTATGTCACTCCTATTAGAAAATAATTGATCTCCAAAACGCGGTGGTGGGCGCAGCAGGCATGAGGAGTAACTTCGACAAGCGCTTTCAAGAGTTCAAAGTCACAACGAAACCAGTACATTTGAACAACGTGACGCACTTCGAGCTTCAGCCAGTGAGCGAGGAGTGGCTCGTGACGTCAGCAGGAGTGGAGCTGGGGGTTAGAACTGACAATGCTTCCGTGGTCATCGTGCTGTATCATGACTTGGGAGCAAGGTTGCCGTCGTTGAGGAGATACTTCGAGTATAAGTAAGGACCCTCTCTTTGAAACGGGATTTTGGTGCTTACAATAAAACGGCTACTAAAATTTAGTATTCTGCATTCAGTCTTGGTGTTAAGATCATTTTATCATTTTTATTTTGGGTTTTTCAGTAACTTAATGTTAATTGTTTGGTATAGTTATTTATTTAAGTTACTTTCCTTTCCCTTTAACACGGTATTTGTAGCTGCAACTCTTCCAGATCCGGCCGCATGACAGAGTACACAGTAGCATCACAACAGGTGCAGGTGTCTGTCAGTGGCACGGGAGTTGATCCCACGCTCCCTCACACTGCCACACTGCTGTTCGCACATGCCAAGAATTACAGCGCTATTGGTGAGTAGGTACCAACACTACACAAGTCCACTGCAATGATTTCAACAAGAACGTACTGAGCTCATGTAGTTGTCCTGGTCAGCATCTCAACTCGCGTGTGGAGGACGGTCGCGCTCGTCGCCGCGCGTGTGGACCATGCAGGCGTGTGAGCTGCGCATACCGGAGCACACACACGTCGCGTGCCGCTGTCGGGGACCCGCCACCATCGCACTCTTCACTGTAGAAAGAGAGCCATTCGTGAGTACTTCAGGAGAAGTGATATTATGATAATACAATATTCGATAACATCTCAATCTTGTTTTCCTCAGACAGGTTCAGAGAATTACTTACGAGGTATCGTGAAGATTACTGTTAGCCTGGGAGGTGCGATGTGTCTAGTGGCGGCATTACTGCAGCTCCTCGGCCTGATAGCTGGTAGTAAGATGAAGCTGCTAGTGCTGCTGAAAGCTGCCACTGCGGGCTTTCAGTTTGCAGCCATGTTGGCTCTTCTTGAATGTGACATGAACCAGGTGAGTTGAAATATCTTTGGTGTTGGTATGTATAATCTGATTCAGGTAATCTGTGAGGCGTCTCTATGTGCTGCAGGAAGTGGCATGCGGTGGCAGCGCGGGCTGGGCGGTGGCGCTGTGCTGGATGGCGGGCTGTGCCGCGCTGTGTGCTGCGCCGCTGCTGCTGCACGCCGAGCTGGCTGCCACAGCAACGCGCGCGCCCTCTGTCGGACTACTGTTTGGTATGTGTAGGCACATACGGGCCGGTGTGCACGAGGACCGGCCATGTAGCTATACTCACGTTAACTTGTTACAGGCGTGTGCACACTATGCTGGCTGACAGCTCGAATGTGGGGCGGCGCGCCGCTGCAGTTGGGCGCAGCCGCCAATGCCGTGTGTGCTTCAGGTCAAGCGCTACTAGCCGTGCTCGCGCTCGCTCTCACTCTCGCGCTCAGAGGGCGTGCACGTGAGCACAAGCTGGCCAGACTAGAGCACGTGCGCGAGCGAGCAAGAGTAGTGCGGCACACGCTAGTGCTGCTGACCACTACGACAGCCACGCAAGCGGCCGGAGTGGCGTACGTGCAACCCGCGGAGACCAGCGTCACGCGTGCCGCGGTACTGAGCGCCGCCGCGCTCGCTAATGTGAGTCTCTACTGCATTGGTTTCTAGCGTGATAACCATAGAACTCATCCTACGTCTTCTTATACTTGTCCAGGGAATCGCGTTGCTTGTGTGCTACGTGATCATGGACGAGGAGTGTCTGCAGGCAGCGCGGCGCCTGCTCACGCTCTCCTCACACAGCGAGTGGCAGGATGCGCCCGAGCGTGACGCCTCTCATACTCGTTAGTGGCAATCTTTTTGACGTGAAACGTCTATAAAATCGGTACCATACACGGGGTACTATGTCAGAAAACCGGACCCGAATTGATCTATATCGTCTGTCATTAATAACTACAAAACTATTCATCGTAGAAACATGAATTTAGTGTCATTATATAGCGTATATAGTCAGGTCGTTGCTAAGACCTTGAGTTTGCATCGGGGCTGTGCGCTTTCATAGACTTAGGGATTCACGAAAATTGATGAGAAATTAAAAAAAAAAAAAAAATGGCTTTGCGATCTACCACTAAATACAAGACATTTTTCTTCTGCAATTTTTGTATTTACCTAATATTTTTAAAGTTATAACGATTTGAATTTATTTTTGTATGGAGAAATTTGATTTATATAAGAATAACTTTTAATTCTCAAGAGTTCTCAAAAAACGGCTTTGGGTATTCAATTGTGCTATTTTTTAGGCAAATTATCCGATATATCACTTGCTTCGATTTTCTTCGATTTTGGAGAAAATTGTTTTTCATTCCCTTTTCCACACCACCCTTGAGGTAGAGAACTAAGCGCGTTTTTTTTTATCAGTGGTGTCCCCAGGAGGCCTAATCCACTCATACGCACACTCTTACTCACACACGCACTCACAAAATTATCACTTAGACAGTTTCATCAGATTCTGATTCAGATTCGTTCTCTAAATGTTCCACATTTACAAATGCTATATTTTCCCGCTCATCATCTTCAAATGTTGGATATAACAGACGCATGGCTTTCGCTTCTTCTGAAAATGGTTTGTGTTTCCGTATCATTTTATGACGTTTTGATGATATATAAGGATCTGAACTAATTATTAAATTATTCAAAATATCCTCATTATTAGCTCTTCTGCAGAATTTTCTTGAATGGTGTTGGCGATATCGCCTAAAGTCTTTATTTCTAGATTCAGCCGCTTCTTCCGATAACTTTCCAATCGGAATAAATCACAAGTTTTCAATGATAGCTGCTCCATGAACAAGAACTTTATGCACACTGGAGGGCATGTGATACCACACATATAAATCTACGTATAATGTTATGGTGGCTTCTGTATATTCTTTAAACTTCACTGTGTCAATTTTATGACCTGAAGATATTGTTTCTAAAATGATTGAAAACCGTTTTATTAAGTTTTCATCGACACCAGTAATTGCAGCAGCAATCTCTGTATTTGAGAAAAATCTTCGAGCAGTATTCCCGTCATTAGTAGTTCCATGTCCTTACTTTACAACATCTACTAAAAGGCCTGTTTGATTTTTAAAAGCTTCCTGAATGATTTTTTTCTATTTTCCATCAAAACTTTGTTTTCACCTTTTACAACCCATGTTTTGGAATCCAGTCTATAGGCTATGTGAAGAATGCATTCCATAAAACGTATCCATATATGTAGCGATGATAAACCATATTTGTACAAGTCAGTATCAATGTTTTTAGTCAATAACAAAGACAAGTTATTTATTTCTGTAGGAACAGCTTTACATATGTCACATCGTTGAGCTGAAGTTTCACAGAGGATTGATGTTGCTTTACCATCTTTAAGCAATAATGAATGTGAGACTTTTATTTCTCCAATTTCTGTTTCCTTCAATTCATTTATCTCCGTTTCAATTTCCGTTTTCTCTCTTAAAATCGTTGATTTATTCTCTAAACTTGAAAAATATTGGACGAACCCAATATGCTGAATTTGGAAGATAGAATATAGAGAGATAGATAGAATCGTTTTCCTAGATAATTTGTTCCTCGGAAACAATTTTTATAGGTACTAAACTACCCATAAAATACTTGAATCATCTGTCGAAGCACTGTCCTCTTTGTCATCCGTTGTCATTTTTTGCTTATAGTTTGCTTGATTAGAGGCACCATCCATTCCCCATTTTCTTATCATTGTCAACTCCTTACAGTCTGTGCTATCAATATATCAATTGCTTTGAATATCCTTTTAGCGGTTATATCTAATAGAGGCTGCAATTTTATTCTAGCAGTTGTATCTGTTAAGGTGATATCATCCTTTGGCGGGTAGCATTTTTGTTTTGCATTTTACACCTTGTAGTAGGAAGGGAACATGTCGACATTTTTCACTTTGATACTTTTTCTTAAAGTATTGTATTGCCACTTTGTTAATTTAAGGGACAAAACAAGTCCCAAAGCTTCATCTGGAGTAAATTTAGGTTTTTCATTTTTACCTAAAAGACTATCTTTGGCTTTTTGCACATCCTGTGGATTTTTAAGTAGGTGTTTGAGGATTTCAGCTATTCCTTGATTACCATCCTCTCGTAATTTCATAATATATGCATGAGATATTTCCTCTGTAGTCATAGTTGTATGAATATGTTCTGTACGTCTCTTTTTTTGCTTAGGTCCTAATTCACAAAATGGTTTTCTTGGACTTACATTCGTTGACGTGGCAGTAGACACTTTTGCTGGAGATTCATGTTCACTTGATGTACTAGGAACAGAGTCTTGGTTTCAAATGCACTTATAATGAAATCAGGCCAGTTTATTTCCGATGATAACCATTCGCTATTATTGTTGTTAAACAATTCCTCTTTGCTATGAGCATTTTGCCATCTCCTTTGCAGATTATAGCAATATTTTGCACAAACGCTTTTAGCGCTTTATCGTTTTCATCACTAAACACAGTGGGGACTAATCTAGATTTAATAGCACTATATAAAACACTATTATTTTTAAAACTTCCACTTTCCTTTAATAGCACAACAATATCAATATTTGACACCAAATCGAACATTTTTACGTAATAATAGTATTCCGAAAATGTGAGATAGGATAGTGCGTTTATTACGATGTGTAACAACGTACTGAGGATGGTTGTTTTTTAAATGTAACCGTGACATTTTTTTACCTGCTATTCACCATCCAATCACATAATGACACGTCATCATTTTGCTGCGCTCAATGGACGTTCGTGTATTTACAGAGTTCATTTAGACCAATCGATTTAAATAATAATAAATGTGACTTGGACAATGTTTGTAGTTATTTTTGCCACATAATTGCCATGATTCTGACGTACGCCTGTAAAAAGACCAAAAATAAAATAAAATTATTTCTGTGGTTTGCTTCTTATAATTAATGTGTTACGGTAATTAAACTTACTAAGCTATTATCAACATAAATCCATTGTTGTAGTGTACATAAAGCAAGCTCGCGAGGTGGAGTGCTCCTCGTCTCACGTGTCGCCCGCTAGCACCTACTGGCAGGCGCCGCCGATAGAGAGCCCGAACACCATGAACAGGTGAGGACTGAGGTACAATCTTACTACTACTCAGTCGCGATCTGTAGTGGAAGTGTCGTCTACATGAGAACTAGCACGTTGGTATGTTGGTGCAGGCGTCAGTCGAGCGGCGCGTGTGTGGCGGACATAGTGCGCTGCGTGGAGTACAAGCGCGGGCCGCAGTCACCGCGCACGCACACGCGCGCACTGTGCGACCTCATACCCACAGGTACGAACAACAACTGTTCAAGCCACTAGGCCAGACTCCGCTGTCGCATGGCAAATCCCCTTCCCATTTTTCATCTAAATAATTTACTCCGGAAAGTTATCATTTATGTGTTTAAACAAAATATACTTAAACTTAAGTATAACTAAGAAATCGTGATATTTTTTCAAATCTTAAAAACCTAAGCGAGTCACAAGTACATACCTTAAATCCCACAAAGCCTAAAAGATTTGTCTTTTCTGCAACGACTCTAAAATGTCACTTCGGTCGTCGCTTGTGTTTTGTGATTATAACTGATGACATTAAGTTAGAAGGTGGTGGCGGTATGTCGCACGTGTGTGTGGAGCTGCGCGTGCTGCCACACGTCACCGACACGCGCGCGCGCACCCACAGGGACAGCACCGACACGCCCAAGGTAGTGCAAGTTCAAGTAAACATAAATGCACTTAACAACTTGTAATCTAATCGCAGCATCATTGTCTCAGGAGAGCTGTACGATCTGCAGTCAGTCGACGCCGGACGTGTCGGCTCGTCCGATCAAGAGCTGTCTCAAGAAGCGCGCGTCGCAGTTGTCGTGCAGCAGCTCGCTGCCGTCCATTAACCGCGAGTGCAGCGCCGACCACAACCACTCACACACACAACAAGTCAACACGCCCGCACACGACACAACAACTACTCACAGCACGTACACACACGCTGACAAAGTGCTGCACAAGATATCACATGACCTGGACTTCCTACTCAACAGGACGCCGAGCCGGGCCGTCAACCACAGCTCGCAGCGCGTGCAAGAAGCGCCGCCTTAGTGTATAGTAAACTACAGTTACATGGCAACAGGGATGTGATATGACAAGCAGCTTAGGTAGTATAATGTTCATATTAATATTGTCAAATAAATGTATCATAACTTAGATTAAGACCTTTATAAAATTTAGTAACGAATTTTTGTAAAAACAACGAACAATGTATTAAATTGTTGGTAAAGAAAATAGTTACGTTACATAAAAGTTATTCATTATACGGATTTAGATTGTTTATCAGTTCGGTATTAAATTTTTATTACTTAATTGAGAAAATAATTTTAATGCTGCCCAAACATAATGTGATGGAAATATATTTTTGTACTTGTATTTCGAGACTGTTGTTTCATTGAAATTTACTACGCTCAGTACTAAGTCTGTTTACAGTATGAAAAACATTATTTTTTTAAAACAACTTCCAAAAGAAGGAAATCACATTTACATTTACTTATATGTTATGCTAACGAAACACAGGTGTGTGTGAATGTTCTATTACACAGATGTTTTTTTACGATTGTGTTCCAGTAATGAGGTAAGTTCGGTAGTTACCGGTGATCCAAGTTGGTTAATGTTATGTCTTTGCTGAGAGATCGAAAAAATATAGTGCTAGCAGTTTTCAGCTTTTTGGCTCTAAGTTAAGTAAGCAAAGTATAAAGGTAAGTCAAATAAAATTGTAAGAGAAACATCTTATTTGACATTGACAATCCAATTTCTTCCATTTAGATAAAATCATTTACCCTAAATTCACATTCTTATGGTTAGAGTCGCCGCGTCGTGTGAACACGAGTGTCACATGATGATAATTTGATTTGTGAATGTATTTACTTATCTCCGCGTCCCCGATACTGAACGAGATTTTTTTTTAGTCTGAAAGTGTATCTAAATGCTGCTTTCGTAGTAATACCGGGTAGTCATCTGTCAAAAAGTTTTAAAGGGTGTAATAAATTTAGATTTATTATTCATTTGGCTCACTGCGTTTCGTCCCATATAACAAAATCCTAGGTCGTCCCAAACAATATGCTTCATTAGTCCCAAAATATAATTTTAATTATTTTATAACATACGATATACGACGTGCGTCAGGAAAGTGTGGTCATATTTATGGGTTTTGTTAGGTTCCCCTTACTAAAGTAATTTATGATTTTACTCCATTAGTTAGTAGGTAGCTCCGTGTTCCACAGACACAATGTAGTGCTGAATTATTCAGCTGTGATTCGTTCGCAGGATTTAGGATTACATAAATATTAGATAGCGAAGCCGTTTTTGTTAAGGTTGGGTTTTAGACTATGGAGTTGGACTATAGATTCTCAAAATTCAGCGATTTAGAGAGTATAGAGAAAGCTTGTTTTATATACAGGGTGTAAACAACCTCACCACGAAGCCGTCAACCAAGCATTATGTACATCAAACAATGTAAAATTACGCAAAAATTATTGCTGGGCTTTTTTTTTGGGGTGAAAAATCATTTTTTGTGGTAGAACGCAATGTAACGCACTCAAAACATTGTGCTGGTGGATGGATTGAATAGTACGTCAGTCGTGAAGGTGTTTAAAGTAAAAATCTGACATTAAAAACTTGTATTAAAAAAAAATTTGGAACTTTGACTCCCAATATCTCCGTAACTAGGAGGTTCCCAGGTATGGAGTAAAACAAAAATTGATCGCAATGACGGGGAGAACAAGTGCCTTTCGGTTTCGTTAAGAGGTTTTTTACACCCTTTGCAAGCTTTATAATAAAATATCACAGAAAACACCATCATCTGCCTAGTCTTTTCCCAACTATGTTGGGGTCGGCTTCCAGTCTATCCGGATGCAGCTGAATATCAGTATTTAACATGGAGTGACTGTCTAACTGCACTCCAAAACCCAGATAGTATTGGGTCGGTAATACGATACCTCTTGGTAAGACTGGTTGTCAGACTTCCGGGCCACTGATTACTTGTAACGACTGTCAAAGAACAGACAGCTGGGACCAACGCGCAACAGCCTAATGTACCTTCCGAGGCACGGAGAAAACTCGGTATGTAATGGGTTTACACCTATCCCCAAACCAACCTAGAGCAAAGAAGCGTGGTATACACCACGTTTGTCTAGGATTTCAAATTGAGAACTGTAATTAATTGTGATCTGAGATTATAACTTGGCTGTTTATGGTCCCGATATCAAATTATATCACATTAATCGCAAGCGATACATACCAGAAATCTAATTGAGTTTGTAAACTAATCACACCACAGAGAATACATGATTCAAACAGCTGGCAGCTCACGTGTTAACTGTGTGCTGTTCGGATTATCCCGGTGTTATAACTAAAAGTAGCGTAGTTGGAGCACGTTGGTAGTTGGAGGACGTCCTTGGGAGAAGCTTATATCTACATAGAGTATGTTTAGTTACGGGATCCTTAACTACTTAACAACGCGTCAATTCATAGACATACGTACATTCTAATCAAGCCTGTTATCCCAAAGGTTAGGTAGAGGTGTACCTAATACATTTTGCCAGATTTTTGTAAGTCAATAGCATGATGGCAATAGGCTTGCCTCATATTGCATAGATATGAGGCAAGCCTATTGCCATCAACCGGGTACAAATCCAGACTCCGTAGAGTTGCTACTGAGAAATTATTGATGGAAAAACTCGAATAACACTTTGCCCGACCTGGGAATCGAACCGGAGCTTGCTACTTAATTTCGTAGTTGGCAGTAAATTTCGTAGATATAACTGTTATATCTTTCAGATTGCTACTAGCACCAGTAAAATATTTTCTACATCCAGAGTTTAGTAATAGAATCTACGTGGTCACCTACAGGTATTTGACCTCGACATCAATAAAAGACGTTAGGACGCCTCCGTTTTCTCGAGTCACCGCAAACCAATTTCCTTTGGACATTTTCTCAAGACAACGTAAAGGTTAACTATGGTCTAGACAGACGAACGTGGGGTGCCAATAACAAGTAAGGTCAGGCTTCATTAACATGACCATGTGGAAGGAATGGTCGTGGTCCTATCAGCACTGTAAGCGAAAACGTCTAAACTATCCTCACGTTGACAAAAAAAATAATTGCCCATTTCTGATGCAAGTTTTACGTACGAGTTTCGCAATTGATTTATGGAAAAACAGCTTTTTGTCATTGCAATATGCCAGATGTTTCAGAAACATCTTG
The DNA here is from genome assembly GCA_941918905.2 of Xestia sexstrigata. Lineage (NCBI taxonomy): Eukaryota > Metazoa > Arthropoda > Insecta > Lepidoptera > Noctuidae > Xestia > Xestia sexstrigata. Next base: position 5,794,335 of record OW799220.2, on the reverse strand, counting down.
AGACCAATCATATTGCCCACCTCCTTGCGGGATTGCTTTGACTCTGCAACTCGTTAACGTTTGTACAAAGTAGAATCAAACTACAATAATATTATCTCACACGCTGTCTCCTCGTCACGCTATGTCGTGGTAAATACGAAAAGTTTGTTGCCTGTGAGTTTCGTGATGGCTTGCTCCCAGAGTATAACTGACAAAAGTACCATTCCAGACTTTTCATAATGTCTGTAATTTTATAGTATTGTAAGTGCGGTATCTGTTACCCGAATACAGGTCTAGGAATCCTATTTCTATCCCAATTGTGTTCCCATAACCACAATGTAGATAGGATTCGATTTGATTATGGTAATAAACTAACAAATGTATTTAAACACATTATGTAAATCCATATCAGTAACTTTTCCCCATTGTATAACGGATAAAAACAGGACACATTCATAATATTAAAATGAGAAATTGATAACGTTGTATTTTATTGAAGTTCGTAAATAAGTTCTCCCCATAATTTTCTGGACTATTAATCTAGGCAAATACTACTACGTTTATATTTTGCGGTAATTATGTAGTGTTATCTTAAAGAACAATGTGAAGTGAATATATGTGTTCCCATTATTCATCGAGACATTATTATAATGTGACGAGATGGCATAAATATGAACACCGTTATAAACTCAAACTCAAAGCATTTATTTCAATTAGACCATTACGGCACTTTTGAATGTCAAAAATACAAAAAAGAAAATCAAAGCTACAGTCCCAGTCACAAGGCATAATAACTTGAGAAAGTACTGTAGTTGCCCATTCCCTAGCGTAGATCTCTATGGAGAAGAACGGGCAAGAAACTCCATGGACACTCTTTTAAAATCAAAATATTGTTACAAAATCTTGGTTACATCTTTAATTTTGAGATTATACATATATGTGAGAACGATGTAGAAAGACGTGCACACTAAGAGCGTCCAGAGTAAAAGATTAGATCAACAATTTACGAATAAAGTAATTAAAATGAACCTTGGCAGCTAAGAGATGACCAGTCCCAACTGACAGCGCCCGTTCACGAACATGACGCATGTACCGGCGCCATTCAACTCAACCATATTGAAGGGAACTAAATGACCCGACACACCCGCCACCATCAGCGAGACATTTAAGTGAGCATGACATTCTCTCAGCCACCAAGGCATATTCAAGTCAATGAAAGATAAATATGTAAATGTAAAATAACAACGTTGAACAACATCTTCGTAGATAAGTAGTAAGCGTTCACATCACGATATTAAATTTATAAAACATATTCAATCGAAATAACTCTATTGTCCCATTAAATCCTCAATTAAAGTATACGAAATCATTAAATGCATAAAAACGCAGGATGAGCGAGTAATCTGCTATAAATTCAATGTAATTCCCAGAAAAGGGGCTTTGAACAATGTGTCACATGGACTAAACTACGTAGAATACCCACATAATGCATACAAAATTAAATCTCTTTTATTAAAATGTACGTAACGTATGCCACAGGCGTAACAGTATTCTCAGTAGAAGTCAATGTGGGAAAACTACACATTGTCTGAATGAACACAACCCCTTTGGGGCGGCAAAATTCCGAATCTCTCCAACTTTGTACAGTATTGAACCGGGAGAGTCAGTTTTAACCACGATTTAGTTCAAGACCACAAAACAGCTTACTTCAAAACAGTATTGTTATCTGTTTCTGTTTAGATTAATGTTAGTCGGTAGCTGGATTTCGTAATAATCTGATAAGTTGTGTCATTAGTTTGACAAATCGCTCGGACTTTTTAGATAGTTGTGCAAGTTATTACAATCGCGAATAAATATTTATCTATTATTATGACGCTATTATGGCTTTGCGTACATCATAATATACTTATTCCTAAAACCAAAGTTTATTCCACTCCGAATGTTAAACTCTAGATTTTATTCTGCGTAATGCAACGTTGTATCTATTCAGGTACAAGGATATATGTAGGTAATGTAAGTCGAGATTGTTGCGGAGGAGCTCGGTCAGAAGCCTTCAGGCAACGAAATACATTATGCAAGGAGTGTTAAGCGCTGCTCCTTGTGACGAACTTGTAGACGTTATTTAGGTTACCTCCATCTTCATCGTAACATTGTTTTTTCCAACGTATCAATCGCCCTTTTAAACATAGATCCAATAGAAAAGAACTCGTTTTATTTGTTTGTGTATTTTCAAGTTGAAGTAAACACTCTACCTTAATTGGAATCTAAGTTAAAAAAAGAAACAAGATATTTTCTGAAGCGAGCGTACTTCGAATGATTGAAGTATTTTGTAATATAATCCTTGATTATTTGATACGCATTTAGGGTTTTAAGTTAAATTAAATCCTTTATATACTATACATAGACAGGTAGGCTCTCAGACAGGTCAATCTCTTAATCTCACTTCTAAAATATTTTCCATTAATCAGTTTTACCGATTTCGAAAACATATTCATTTAATTAGGTCAAGTCCTCCACATTTAGCACATTCATGACGTTAACACAACTCCTCTTCAAGTGACCCTCTGTTATATGACGACGGTCGAATGCTCGAGCAAAGTGCTACTCTCGCACCGGGTAAAGCTTATGTATTCAAGTTAACCCGAAAAGATTAACCTGTGTTCTAACGTAATCCTTGTTACGGTAGGATTAAATTAGTAGGTAAACACCGTGTCCAGCGTTTAGTAAGCGTGCGTGTGGAACTAGAGAAGTACAAACAATTTCAAAAGGACTCTCCATGATCTGCTAGTAAACAAAAGCTATTACTCTGTAAAAGAATTTCTGTCCGACAAATCTTTACTAAAATATAGTCCCACCCAGTCGTGATGTGTTCGATGACCTTTAATATTATAAACTATAATCTAATTTTATTTTATATTATGATTTTGCAATTTCTCATTTTAGTTTGTTGTGATTAATTTTATTTTTTGAATTTTATGTGTATAATTTGACATCCTACCTATTCTAATCCGTTTTGACTTTATTTTTATTTTTTTTTATTTTTTTTGAACCTTTATATAATAATAATTTAAATCTGACATTTCCATTAATAACAATTTGTAATAATGTTCATTGAATTCGTAGTTTGTCTAAATGTAATTATTGTATGCCCTACGGGCGGGACATAGCTGATCAAAATTTACAAATATTTAAGATCCACAATAAACATTGATTTGATTTGATTTGATTTGATTTGATTTGAAACAACAGGCAAGTATAAGTAGGGACAAACCAAAAAAATCTAATAGACACAACTGTTCCTTGTCCGTTTGAAAATATTTAATCGGCAGCGCATTTTCAGCTATTATTTAGTAATGTATTTCAAAGACTTTCATTAATAAAGCTCTGGCACTGTTATAACTTTATTTTCTAAAAAGTTGTAATTGTCAGCGAACAGTTAAAACGCTTTTGTTTAGCGCAACACCTTAATGCCTCCTCAGCGTTTCCTAACGAACGACAAACTTTAACGACTGCATTGTGCTCATTCACTTTACCTCTTACAAAGGACTCGTTTCTCTATGATGTGCCGTGAGAACAACACTGATATACGTAGTTACCGGAGCCTTTTTGTACACTCTCTAGGTATATTTGGCAGCGCGGCGCTACGGTAGGAAATAATTACAGCATTGATTATTGCGTCTCTTTTATTTGTTCCTTCGAAAACTTTATGCAACAACGCCGAGCTGCCGGCTATTGCAGAATACACTACAAAATTTGCTCGACGAAGTTTTTGTATTGTGAAACTTTTAATTGTTGCTATTCGAAAGTTATTTGTGCTAGTTTCGACAACTGGGCTTTCAGAACACATAAATTGGTGGGTCAGTTTGCAACAGTTAAAGTTGGCCTTTTAATGTAAATTATACTCTAAAGTTTATGGCAGTTATTCGAAATTTTTAATTCGAATAAAAAAAAGTATATCGAAGTACAGGCGAACCACGTTTCCTGTAAACTACTTGCGCCATACAATACAATACAGGCTGGTCGTCATCACAGCGGTGTATCTCATCCACGTGGATGTGTCTCATGTGTATCACATTCACAACCACGGTGACGTCACATAGCAGATTGGACAAACGCCAACCGCGCGCGACACGCGGTGATACTACAAAAAGGCACGAAGTGGTTTCGATCGCGTTAAATTTATAATTGTCAACAAATAATTAGAGATGCAGTGCAATTATTAAATTATTTAGCTTACAGAACATAGGTTGTTCAGTTGAAGTAGTAGGTAATGTCTATATTTCTCCGTCATCTGCCATACCTCGGTATTCACACAACAAAGCTATGTGACAGATGACACACGGCCCCATTCACGGTAACAATAAAATTCAAATATGAGGGTTTTGTAACGATATGCAAATTGTAGCTCGTTCACGTGACCATTACGCCGGTCACCGAGTGCTGGGTCACAAAAAATGTTACTGGAGCACAATCGCCATAAACGCGACGCACCGCAGCGTCACATAGTTCTTTCGTACATTTAAGTTTACGGTCCGTTTTATGTGCTGAAATATCAGTGAAATATAAGTTGTTTTAAATTGTCTAGGTGCAATATTTATGTATGTTATAGTACCTTCTTACCAATAACAGTGCTATCTCTTTACGTTATTGCATGCTTAAATTGTTGCTGATGATAATGTTTCTGAAAAACTGTTTGATTCTCGTTGAAAAGATTTGCCAAAACAAATTCCGAACAAATAATATGTAAATGCATAAAAAGAAACTAATAACTTTAAATAAAAACTGAAAAGAATAAAACAAGTTCAGGAGTCAGGCCATATTGACTGCAACAGTCGGGACCCATTAAATAATCTAGACTAAAATCATTACATCCAATATGGGTCCCGAGTTATTAGTTATTTTTTACGCAGTCGGGTTTTTTTTTTTTTTTTTTTTACACTTTTTAGTTACTTACAATTTTTTTTACTTTACCATTTTAAAATCCTCATGATGAGCCCTTATAACGAGCCGTTCAGGCTGCAGAGCGTGCCAAACATTTGAATTTGGCGCAAAATATCCGCAATTTTGTTTTTTTTTTTATTTGATATACCCAGTGTCACTCTCACAGTAAATACGAATCTAACAACACCTCTCAAGCTAAAATCCATCGAGCCGTTCAGGCCACAGAGCGTGCCAAACAATTAAACATACTCTCGAAACACATAACTCAAGGAGAGTTATGTGTTTCGAGAGTATGTATAATTGTTTGTCTGGCGCAGTCGGGTAAAAAAAAAAAGATTATTTCTATCGCTAGACTAACATGTGCTAGTCTAGACAAGTAGTAGTAATGAATATGCTAAAACGTTTTAGTTGAATAAACGTTTCAGAACAGTTATGTGCTAAATCAACATTAACGTGATGAACTGTGAACTATCTACAAGTTCACACACAGGGTGTTTTATTTGTAGCGAGTTGGGAATGGTTTAGTGATGCGGCTGACAGCTGCATGTGACGGCTTAAAACTTCAGCTATGCATCGCTAATTCGCTATAGAAACCACAGATTAAAAAAAAATACCAACAGCTAGTTAGCAATAGTACCAATGTGACTTTTTCAATTCATAATTATGTACTTTCAATGTTTATCTTGGCCATCACAGACATCGGTAAGGAAAACATCGTGAGGAAACCTGGACTTATATAAGTCTGAAATCACCAACCCGTCTTGAGCAAGCGTGGTGATCAATACTCGTGCCTTCTCTGTTTGAGAAGAGGCCTTTGCCCAGCAATGGGCCTGTTCCTGTAGGCTGGTATTATTATTTATTATTATTATTAACAGCTAGTAGGTCCAGTGGTCACTACTACTAAGCAGTCTCCAATAACTTGGGATTTAAAACATAGACTGCCTCGTTGGCTGGTGGTCGCAAGCGCCACTGCTGAGCATGAGTTCCTGGGTTTGATTCCCGGGTCGGGCAAAGTGTTATGGGGTTTTTCTATCAGGAATTTCTCTGTAGCAGCCACGGAATCTGGGACATTAACATAACTGGCGAAATATGGGTGTGCTATTAGGTACACCTCTGCCTATGCCTCTGGGGATTTCAGGCGTAAAGTTATGTGTTACTAACAGTTAAGAAAAGCTAAATACGAAAATACTAAATGAAACATTGACTCAATTACCTTTATTAATTTTATTTCGTACCAGTGAAACTCAGCGAGGTTATATTACACCGAGATATCTAATTTTGTCGACGTCTGTCGTCTGAAGACTCGTCTCCTTCTAATAAATACACGAAATTAACCTTGTCGTAGTGTTTAAAGTTGATGATTAATTAATGGAATTTCAGGACAAATTGTGTAGATAAATAATTGCTTGAGTCTGTGGAGGTTTGTTAGTAAAATCTTGTAGCAATTATTATACGAGTGAATTAAGGAAATTGTAGGTCACTACAACGTTATATTTTACGAATTGTCAGTTGTATTATTCGCCGCTAGAGGCGTTCTTCGTGTAAAGTAAGGTCTTCAGAAATGTCAAATGTCATAGAGTGTACGCGCGATACTCGCTTTTATCACGTATTATTACTAATGTTACATACATTATTCCTTACTATAGTATTAGTGTGGCATGTAATTTTCTTTCAAGCCATTTTGGAAACAATAATGGTTCTGCCTACTCTGAGATAAAGGCGTAAGTTTACGTATGTATATGAATAAGTACCAATTAAAATACTAGCGTAGAATAAATCCAAAGTACAATTCCTTGTCTCTAACAAGACGATATTGCACCCGAGGCCCGAGGCAGAGGAACGTTCAGTAAAGTAGCGAAATTTTAATCACTGCGTTTGCTTATAAAATTGTACAGTATTTACAGAGCTTTAATAGAAGTTTACACCTGTTGGTTTATTTAACAAAAGAAATGACTTTATCGACCTCTGCACTGGTGTAATGATAACAGATGAACGGTAAAAAGGATACATCCACAAAAAAATTAAGCCCTCTCGCAAAAGTATAATTTTCTGATACTTTTCTTCGATATTGTTTCCCGAGTTAAATTCAAATTCAAATATTTTATTTCAGAAATTACATCCATATATTGTTAGTAGTAGTATAACTTAGCCTAATATTAGTATTAAATTAAATTTACAATAATAAACAACAAGAATAACAATGAACTGTTCGTTCAATGGAACAACAGTTTATTTGGATAAGTGTGTCTGAACACTTATCCACCTTCGTAGGAGAGGAGAGTCCCACCGGTCTGAAAACACATTCAGGATGCCATTGGAGGAGGAGCGCAAGCGCGTCAACATGGAAGCACATCTCTTCCGCATGATTGCGGCGAACCCGTCGACGCGCGCTTCCGCAAACATCCCTGACGCGCTACATCGCCACGGCAACCCCAACAGCACGTTAATGTACTGTACGCTCAGGTCGCTGTATGCCCGCTGGGTATATTTGGTCCACAGGCTGCACGTGTAAAACGACTGGCAGTATGCCTTAAAAAGCGTTATAATTGTAAAGAGAGAAGGGGATCGCGTCGAGTACAGATTAAATTCGTCCAAGTTTAAAATCGAGTTCATAATACTATAGTATAATTCGTCCAAAAGGTTTTAATAGTATGTATAAGTAATCGGTATCTATACGTTACATTGCATTCATATATATATGAAACAACAGTAACGAAATGAATGATAAAGACCAAATTAATTAAAATGAATCGCTTACATTAAATCGGAACACTCTTAAATGAATAGAAAACAATTCTGTGGTTTATCGAAACAAAAATTTAGATTGAAGTTCATAACGAAGGTTTACAAATGTATTTGCGGTAACAAAATTACTTTGAGCCAGATTCATGAATCCCGCAAAAAATCTAAAATGTTTGGTAACGAAGTATCTCTTCTCTTTAATTATCAGTTGTAATACCAGTTTAATGTTGTTATTAACAACATAAATATTTCTGTATTAAACTGAAACACTTCGTGAGATATGTGTGGATTAACAAGGGTGTGACGTTAGCAATATTATTTAGTGTCGGACTAATGCAATAGAATATATTAAGCTCTCCGGGGATATCATAACATCACGCCTTGTAATTCCCGAAGGGTTATGCAGTGTACCTAACTAGTACCCCCACATTTCATCAGTTATGTTTAAGTCCCATGTAATAGAGATACATCATCATCTGTCTCTGTTAGCCGTGTAGTATCCGGCAGAGTAGAACAGAACCAACCCATTACACTCACGGGTGTCGTATAAGGCGACTAATGTCTGAGGCAGAACACCTTGCGCCTCCGTAGACCAGAGAATGGGCAGCAGCGTTTTCTGTTAGTCTTTCATCACTGCGATCTCCAATCCGCCTGCCAAGCAAGAGATCACGGCAAATTCCTCTCATCATGGGAGAGGCTTATGTCCAGCAGTGGACGTTATGGGCTGTTGTAGTGTAGTAGTATCATCTGTCTAGCCTTTTCCCAACTATGTTGGGGTCGGCTTCCAGTCTAACCGGATGCAGCTGAATATCAGTATTTTACATGGACGACTGCCTATCTGACCTCCACAACCCAGTTCATACTTTCCACTAGGTTAAGACTGGTTGTCAGACTTTGGGCCACTGACTAACTGTAACGACTATTAAAGATGGACAAATGACAGCCGTGACCAACAGCTTAACCTGCTTTCCGAGGCACGGAGGAAACTCGGTATGTAGAGGTGGTCACCCATCCACAAACCAACCTAGACAAGCACGGCTTAACCTAAAGATCGACCCGAGTGAGTGATATTATTTAGTCACGAGCTCCTTCATTTGATGCACCTTTGTATTTGCATTAATAAATAGTAGCCGGTATAATATTATTGTAAGAAATACATACTCTATTATATTTAAATAATATCTGAAGTTTTTGCAGTTTATTCGCATAAAGTGACTGTTTCGTTAGTTTAATGGTCGATTGCTGAGCATTGAGGTATTAGGTTCGATTCCCGGGTCGGGCAAATTGCTATTGGATTTTTAATTAATTGGTTCCGGCTGTACTATTTTTATGTTTTCGGCATAAATTAAAAACCTACAGGTAGCCAAAACATATCGCACCCTCACCGAATAATATGGTAACCTAAGAATCGACCCACGCCCCTATTTAGCCACGTGCTCCTCTAATAGGGGTACAGTGGATCCATATTCTCTTCTAGCTTAACTCATGAAACAGATGTCAATTTTCTGTTAGGTATACTCGTATGCTAAATAATGATAGTTTAATTTTGTTATTTCCGTAAGTCACCGACTTCCGAAGTTAAGGTTTTTTAGTATTTGCTGTCATTTAAAGAGTTCCATTTTCTATCTGCGAAGGTCTTCATCAAATCTTTCAAACAATATCTTTTGATTTGGGGCCAAATAGCCAGTTACGTTAAAACGATCTGGACAATCAAGAGCAGGGGAAGGTGATTTCAGACTATCTCGGTCGCAATTTTCCAATTCTATTTTTTTTTGGCTCCTTTTCGCAGCGTAGAGAATTGCACTGTTATTTTCGTTTTGATTGCTGCCATGTTTGAAAACCAATTTTTTGTTCATTGATAGAAATCATACGGCTCAAGGAACTTTAATTGAGGTTTTATCTATAAATAAAAAATAAAAATAAAAAAATAAATTTAATTCAGGCAAAATACATTTTTCACAAATTTTCCAAATTAAAAAAATCCAGAAAAAGAAATTAAATGAAAATGAAGTAAATGTACATTGTTGATATCCATTAATTTTATAAAAATAAGTTAAACATATTTAAAATTTAATAATTACAATTGCATTTAAAATCATTAAAAGATAAAATTATTAATTTAAATTGTTAGCAGGATACAAATAAATAATTTGCTTTTATGGGTCAGCCGTTGTTTACTGATAATTCACGTGAGATATTGCTTATACAATGATCCCTCATTACCGCTCATTGAAGTGTTTGTGTGATTTGAACTTTAGGAATTAAGCGCAGACGGAATGGGACGCCGTCACCTCCTTCTGCGAAGCAGTAATGCTAGAGAAGGAGGTGGCGGAACGAGAGAGGGAGAGAACCTCACAGCGTCCCGGCCGCCGCGGGAGACGCCCTGGGCGTTGGGAGCCACCACGTGGCCCCCGGCCACGTGCAGCGTGCGGCATGTAGATATACAATGGAAATCTTCAAAAATAGACGGCAAATCTGCAGTGATTGCTGCAATCGCTTAGATGTTTATTGTTTATACAACATCATGACGTAACATCACGCCTGTATGCATGCAGATGTGTACAATACACCCAGATTTTGAATGGTTTAAAAAAAAAAAGGTATATTAAGTTCCATTTATTGGGGATAAGCATAGGCTTATCCCCAATAAATGGAACTTAGATCCTTTGAAATAAAAAAATAATACATGTCATGGTAATAGTACCATGACATGTATTATTTTTTTTATTTCAAAGGATCTTCAATTCAAGGGTAGTTTGATGAGAGTTTGGTTAGGTTCTGATTATGGGATCCATGACAAAGTAACGTAACTCTTCAATTCTCAACAACGATCACAACAAGTCGACGATTAGTTTTCTCTTCAACGACACTCAGCCGAATCTTTTATAGGCTATATATTTGAGTCACCTACCGTAACGTCGTTATGGTCAAGTTATTGTCGTAGTCGAATATGATGATCAATGGAACTCCTTAACGGCTTACAGTAAGGGCTTACAGTATCTGTGGCAGAATTTCTAACTGTCTTAAATTGCAACGCGCTTATGAACTAAAAATGGAAAAATAAAAAACTTTTTTGCAGAAATTAAAACCGACTTCAAAAAACATAAAAAAAGTGAAAAATAACTTTAGCTTCAGAAGTCGGTGACAAAAAAAACTAAATCAATCAAACAAAGGTCACCGACTTCTGAAGCTAATGTTATTTTTCACATTTTTGTGTTTTTAGCAGCTATGTTTAGAATATTAATTGTGTCACAACATTCAGTTTTATTGAAAGTCGAGTTAAGTGGCGTGCAATTGAAAAGGCCTATGTCCAGCAGTGGATTGCTGTATGTTGAAGATGATGATGATTCATTTTCATCAAAAGTTATAGCGATGAGACCTTTATACATCGTGTCGTCATTACTTTCTCAACGGTAGTAAAACAAAGAACGCGACATTTATATCTGAAGAAAATAAAAAAAAGATTTAAAAAATTACGTCGGAAAATTGATGTAAAAGACCATCCACGCGGAATACTTCCACAAGATAAATGGCAGAGTTAGTAATTTCCATGTTGCTTGCAAACTTCGACGTGTTATGATTTATTACTATCGTATAGTTGAAAATGTATAGTAGGTAGTATTTTCTTGTTACTTCTTCCGTAGATAAATTCCTTGTTTGATGATAAAATTGAAGCATCAAGTCACAATAGCCAGTATCTACTACAATAACTCACACAGTTGCAGTCACTGACGGGTGTTATTTAGTTAATAATTCAGTTGCACTGTATTTCAGATATCATTACACTTCATTTAAGTCTGCTCACGACACTAACGAAACATCTTGCTACTACTGAAATAATTACATTCTAGTTAGAGCATCACATTTGCACTTAGCAACGTGAAGTGCCGCCAACTCATATTTTCAATTATAAATGCTGGGATCGTTCGCTGCTGCATTTGCAAACATTATAAGAGCTTTTTAATGAATGTACCTACAGTTTTATGTAACACAATTGCGAAAAATCTTTTATATCATCGCTCCCTCGTCTCATTCAGCGCATCTCTCATGATATTCATAAACTATGCGGAACCACGGAAGAGGCCGTAGTGAAGAAATGCTTCACTAATTAAAATACTGGAAGTAAGAATGTGGAGCGAGACGAGTGAGGTTAGGTAACGAACGAACGAAATGCATGACGTATTACAATATACTGTTGAAGTTGCTTGGCTGTTTTTTGTTTGAAATTTTTAATGAAGCTAAGAATTGTATTCGCCACACTCTTGGAGTTTTATGATATTCAGTAAACGCAGATCAAATAGAATTGTTTTTTTTTTCAGCGAGGTGTAATTTCAAGAATATTCTCTATCTGGAGCTCTCCTATTAATAAAATAAACTGATTTCAATTTGAACAGGAAAACATCCACTTTCAATGTACAGTGATCATTAAAGTTAAGGGCAATGAAACGATATATTTAAAAATCTCAATTTTAGAATTTCAAAACATGTTTTGACGATTTTCTTTATTTATGTTATCCTTATGCACTTTTTATTATTGTATGTGACACATGTTTTGAGCAAATAAAATATATCTATCTTACCTTAAGTTACTATTCGTTTGCTAATAAATATTAAAGAAAGGTCTAACAATAAGCGGCATACATAAAAAGAGAAGTGTTCCCATCTTGTTTCCCAAGCAGTACCAATTTACTAAAATAACACTTAAAGTCTTTGTACACTAGCTTTGTATAACAATTACACTGTACTGTTTACTACTTTCGCACACAAACAGTTTCTGCATCGCTCCGACAGTTTTATGAAGCTTGGAACTTGTAGGCTTTGGCTGCGGTCGGGAGTCTCCTGGACCCACTCCAACAATCGTAAACCTTATTTCTTCTGTGAGTGGTCCATCTGACCCACGTACACAGTAACGAACAATATAGGTTTGATATTTAAACTTGTAAGTTTTTCGGAATGTTGTGTGGGTTCGGACGCACATATTGTAGCTTCGCGAAACTCTTATTCTTTGATCGATGCAAAAGTTGTCTTGTTTCCGACATAATATTATTTTATTCGTGGTACTTTATACTGGTATGATTCGTGATAACGGCTGTTAAAAAACATGTTTATCCCAAAATTTAACGCCTGCACGAAACTTTGTGTCCGTACTATTCAATGTTGAGGAGATCCTGGGTAAAATCTAGTTGCAACATTTCACCTTAAACATACTAACTAACAAGGCAAGTTAAAAAAAAATTGAAGTATCCAAAAAAAAAATGTTTGTTTTATTTTGAACTATAGCGTCTCACAGTCGTCATGTTGGTTTTTTTTTTCGCGTCGCATAACTAACACTTGGACTAATGAGACAAATCTAACGATACATTAATTAAAGAAATCCATCGAGTGGTTTGGAAGATATGAGGAAATAAAGAATATTACAAAGATAGGCACGAAAAACATAATCCTTTCTTTGCAGTCGGGTAAAAAACAGCTCAATCGGTTGGGGGGAACTGGGAATTAATTTGCAAAATTTGACCAATACATAACAACTAACTTTTATTTCTTTCTTCTTTCAACAGCTAACTAACAAGGCAAGTTAAATAAAACCCGGTAATAAAAGGCTTTTGTGGTGTCACGTCATCAATGATTCGGGCGACGAAAATTATGTGAAATTGCAAATGTAAACTTTTTTCATTCCAACATTTAAATGATTGAATTGCGCTCTGATTTAGATGAAAAGGAAATTAAAATGGATTCTGCCTTCAAATTTATTTGCAATCTGAAAATGAGAGTCAGGCAATTCTGTATTTGACGTTCATTATTGGAATGTCAGGTTTTAATTCAGCCGAAATAAATTACGAGCCAGAACTTTACTCGTATTGACATAATTTCAAAATTGCAATGTGTTAAGTCACTGTTGTGATGTTAATTAATGATATATACGTGGACAATTTTTATTAATTGATTCTGTTACGAGAAAAGTAGCGTTATAAGGAGGACACTAATTAATCTAAAGGCAAACTAAAGGAATTCGGTACACCCAAGGCTCACTTGTATTTCACATAATCACAATTATATCTGTTTTGTAACCGTAGTAGCAACCGGCGAAATAAATTCTGAGACGTGACTAAATTCTTTAAAAAATTCATAAAATATATTGGCCTTGCAAATGTTGTAGCAGCACGAGGTTGTAGTGCTACCACGGAATGTGTAATCACTAAGCTCACCGAGAAAAAAGCGCTTCTCATGAGAGACTACACAAAATTCATGAAAATGTTATCGCATCTCTTCGATGTTCAACGTATCGTAAACTGTGTACGGATAAGCGAACACTTTAGGGGTTCCTTCCCACAATGTCTCCCCGAGGTGTCATAGAATTTCTCGTAAGAGCTAGAAAGTGTTGCTTTTTGTCAAATTAAAAAAAAGTGAGGCTGGTTTATTTTGTCTCCTCAGATTACATTCATAAACTAAATAGAAAGTTTTGTCTCTAACGTTGATTACACTTGTTTGACTTTGTTCGATTATTCTACGTCGTTAAAAAAATAAGTAAGTAAGCAACGTTAGATCCCTTACTTAATGATTTTATGTTCACATAACTTTATGATCGCACATGAAGAACGTATCAACGTTCTATGCAGCAGTTTCAGCTAATACTTTTGTGTATTATAGTGAGCTCTATGTCTTACAGGCCAAGAACACAGTAACCCACTTGACCCATATCTCTCAGCAAATGAACTGAAGGCTCCTGATGCACTTCGTAAAGTTTATAGCCGCAATACTAACAGATGTGGCACAAAGTAGCGACGTGAGTTCATAAAACGCATATTTACGAGTACTAGCTAGAACTAGATAAGGCACTCTCTGCTTACCCATATAAACGAGTTGGCTCCCACCGAGGTGATGTACACGAAGCGCGTCACATCTGCATAGATATTCGAGCCTTTCGAACCTTTAGAAGATGTTCAGCTCAGTACAAAATATAGGAGACTCGTTAATAATGAATTGGAACAAGTGTAGCAGAGATCGCTATAGATATACGAGAGCTTGTGTTGTAAAGGCGTAGTTCAGGGACACAGATATAACAATTCATCACAGCTCGTCACTTTTTCAATCAATCGAGAATAGCACGTATGTTTGTTTCAGCAAAAAGATTCTTGTATAACGTGTAATATAAAGAAATCTTTGTAAGCTGTGCTACACAGTAAATTGTAAAAAAAACAACCAGGTTAAATCCAGCCGAGAATATTACCTAAAACATCTTTGTACTTTTCTCACATAGTTGCAAAGGCTTATAATAATATAAGCTTTCCATGAAGAGGAAAAGCGAGTACCCCTTACTAAGATTTCCTATTATCTTCACTCTTCATTTGTGTAAGCATTTTCTCCAACAAGATTTTCATTTCAACAAAGCTGTAAAAACTTGGTTACCTTTCAACATTCATTACAGATTTCAATGCCTTTGCATATTTTCTGCGAAGTACTGGCTTGTCTGCTTCAATATGCTCTTAATTTTGTTTACTAGCAGCTAACTTACGACAAGCAGGAGAAGCAGTCACTAATGGAGGGCGCCCCCAATACTCGTAAACACCTAAATAAAACTTATAGTCAAGCATATCTGAGTAATTTAGGAGTGACGACAACCTTGCGGCCTACATTACGAGCTATAATGTCTGTTTTGAACATGAGGGTCAGCTAGGAATTTGCTTTATGGTGGTCAAACTTTGACAAATTGTAAATTCCGCAACTTTGTGGAAGCCAACCGTTTTGTGTTCAACTTTACGATCGTCGAGGTTCTAAGTTATATGCGAAAAGCGAAATTTTCCTTAAACTATTGTTGAGCTTTAGAGTAAGGCTGCCTGTCCACTGAAGCGGAGCGAGGCTGCGGAGCGGAGAAACGGAGAAAAATTAACCAATAGGATTGCGAACTGGAGCGGAGCTGAGATTTTATGCGATCCTATTGGTTAATATTTCTCCGTTTCTCCGCTCCGCAGCCTCGCTCCGCTTCAGTGGACAGGCAGCCTTACGGCTCGTACCCATAAACACGATACGACGTCGCATCGTGCTACGACACGGCATCGTTTCACGATGCGACGTCGTATCGTGGGAATCTACGTTTGAAGTCAACCTACTGCTTATCTTTTTACTGTGCTTTAGAACAGGGAAATACGACCTATTTTCTGCGAACACTACAGATTTATTGCTACTTGTTTCGATGTAGATTCCCACGATACGACGTCGCATCGTGTTTATGTGTACGAGCCCTTAAGTGTCGAGTCAACTGTTTTCTGCAGGAATGAGACAGCGGATCATTGTTAACTGAGATCTAAAGGTAGGTTTAAAGAAAACGATGCATAAGACATCGACTCTATATCTTTACGCTACGATCTCAGCTTATGCTCTTAATTTGCTTCCGACACAAAGGTCTATTTACAATATTTTGATGTGAGATGCTTATCTTCATAGAAACTGTGCTTTTAAACTGGTCCATATCTTGTAAATAGTAATTCTGTCAACTTTATAAACAAAGCGTTGGAAATCTGATGGAACACAATTAGAATTTCTAAACAATTTTGTTTTAATTTTATTTTGTGTTAATTTTGCATGTTTTATAGTCAAGTTTAGCGTCGGGAATTATAAGCTATCGTGCCCGTAATATAGAAAACAGCTATAGGGTTTTGTTAATTTTGACGCACTAAAGCGTTTCCTTTCGATGTTGATAGGTATTTGTCGAGACTACTAGACACAAAAGTCCAAATATTTAAGTAGTTTAAAAGTTTGTAACTTTATGGTACATTTTAATTTAACTTCACAGTTTATTATCCTAAACAAACCACAGTTCGTTTTAATATTGATAGGAGGATTGGGTAACTTCGCGATACCCCACCCAAACCCGCATGTCCGAAACTCAAAACCACAAGCCAAACACTTTTATAGCGAAACTTTTCTTTATGAGTCACAAATATAATAATGTACTTACAGACACATCAAGCTACCCGAAATTGACAAATTTTTCCAATCAACCTTAAACCTACTGTAATAGCGACAAAGTTGAAAATCTATTAAAGAAATTTGACAGATTGTATCACGTAGTAGCGTGATAAGCTGGCATCTGTACATCGATTGTTTACAGCACTTTTTCTGGATGACGTCTCTGATCAGTAGCGCTGGTACACATAACACGCTGCACGCTGTGTGGGAACAGTTTCACTCATAGCACCGTGTTTGTGTTTCGCACACGCCGTGAATGTTGATGACGTGCTTTGTCAATATACGTGAGGGAAGCAAACTTCATAGATACAATATTTGATTGTTGACTAGGAAACTTCTGGAAGTATTTCAGTGATATATGGACCTTTTTTTTTTTTTTTTTTTTTTTTTTTTTTTCGGATGGGAAATCATCAAATGACTTCTCCCGCTCTGGGCGGAGCAGGAGGGAGTGTCAGACTTTTACTGATTAAAACCCATCCATGTTCCTTCATCGCCCTTTGTGTTCCGGGGTCACGGTATCTCTTTCGAACAGTCCCGCAACCCCGGCAGGCATCGGTCCTTGCGGACCCCTTCCTATTGCTGACTCTCTTTGAGGCGCGCGTGGAACACGAACGCGCCGTCGACACGGCCTGTCGTCATGAGACGGACGGACGGCGAGCTAGCCCATAGCCCACCGTCCACAGGCCCGCGCCTACGGTGGCCGGGGGCCACGTGATGGCCCCCGACGCCCGGGGCGTCTCCCGCGGCGGCCGGGACGCTGTGAGGTTCTCTCCCGCTCACGTTCCGCCACCTCCTTCTCTAGCATTACTGCTTCGCAGAAGGAGGTGACGGCGTCCCATTCCGTCTCGCTCCGGACCATGGCTTGCACCAGGGCCGGACGCGAGAGGTCGCCGCCGCCAATCGCCGCTTCGAGGACACGGCAGTGCTCCGCCCACGCGGGGCACACCTCCACCGTGTGCTCCACCGTGTCCTCCGGTCGATCCTCGCAGTGGAAACACCCGGGCGTTTCCTCCCGCCCGATTCGGTGCAGGAACCTCCCGAAAACACCGTGTCCGGTGAGGACCTGCGTCAGGCGGAAGGTGAGGACGCCGTGGCGTCTCTCCAGCCACTCCTCAAAGAGGGGACTTATCGCCACTATCGTGGCGTGCCCTGCACGGGGTTGCGACAGTCGCTCTCTCCATGTCGCCATGAGATCCCGCCGGAAGTCTGTCCGCTGAGCGACAATTTGTCGCGGCAGCGGAGTTTCCCCCCGGCGAAGCGCCTCCGCGCGCCATTCATGCAGGCGCGCGAGGACTATCGCCTCCAGATCCCATGGCGGCAATCCGGCAAGGAGGCACGCCGCCTGTGATATATGGACCTTATGTGCGTTTTATGATCCGCGGTGAATCGGTACCATAGCTAATCGTCATAACCGTCACACATTTACACGAATTTAGGTCCGTTATAAGCTACAAGTGATCTCAATGACTGTTTTAAAGGTTCCGTAACCGAAGGGTAACCAACGGGACCCTATTACTAAGCCTCCGCTGTCCGTCCGTCCATCTGTCTGTCAGCGGGCTGTTATTCATGATCCGAAATAGTATACATCCGTAATGGTAGGCAGTTGAAATTTTCACAGAATGTATATTTCTTTTGCCGTTATAACAACAAATAATAAAAATAAATTCAAACATTAAAGGAGTCTCCCCTGCTACGATGGTACGGAACCGTTTTTTTTTGTAACTTTTGTTCCCTATCACATTGGTGTCGATTCTGTTGTGCACAAAATAAATTTAATTTAGGCTATTGCTATCTTTTACTAAAAGGCAGTGCGAGAAAAGGACGGCTATAGCTATGAACTAAGTTAGAGATGTCAAACTAGTTTATGCCTTGCGCTTCACCGTGTTTTTAGTCGACATGTTTTTACGTACACCCTTCATTTGTATGGAAATATTAATTTCAACTAAATTTGACTGCTCTAAATTACGTCCGTCTCTTTCTCGTTTTATTAGAGAGAAAAAGATAGCAATAGCCTAAATTAAGTTTAGTTTGTGCACAACAGAATCGACACCAATGTTGTCCTTAAGATTGACTGATAGAAATTGCCTTGTGGCATTAACTGTGCCTGTGGTACATACCTAGTACTTTAACTGTACATGAAGTTTAAATAAATAATCTTGTTACAACAAAATCAAACCTATTAAGCAGCTGACTGCTGTTTTACTGAGATCAGTAAAAAATAAATGTATCGAATAAAACAATAACTTCTTGTAATGGCCTCGTTTGTATGATATACGAAAGTTTTTGGGCGTTTTCAGCACTTTACTGCGTTTCTGCTAGACTGGTTATAAACGCACATTCATTTTTAGGTGATCCTGTCGTAATATCTACTGCTTTGTGGTTCAGTATGTACGAGTGAGCAGTAATGGGGTACTTTGTTCTGTAATGGCTTCATTATTTTACCACATTTTTGTGCTACTTTAGGAATAAGTTACTCAGGTTTGAGTTATTACTTATTATATTATAGGGTCCAATCCGCCTGCCAAGCGTGGAGATTACGGCCAATTCCTCCCATCATGGGAGAGGCTTATGTCCAGCAGTGGACGTTATGGGCTGTTGTTGTTGTTGTTGTTGTATAATATAGGGTTGGAGTGTACGTAACGGGGCACTGAGGAAAAAACAGAAAAATTTTGATGAATTTTTTAAACATAATAATACTTACTTTTTATGGTTTTATCGTATGGAGGACATCAAAAGAAACAACTTTTAACCGGGATTTTTTTTTGGGAGGTCAATGACTGCTGAGCTAGGAGGCAAAATTTAACTCTCATTGGGAAGGCGTCTGGTACTTAGAAAATTTTGAGGAAAAAGCAATGAAAAAGACTTAGAAAAATTTCAAGACCCCGAAAAAGTACAGACCCCGCCATCCCCTTCGTGGTTATTTTTTTTATGACCATTAAGCCCCGCGAAGCGGGGCTCCGACTTTGCCCTTTAAGCAAATTAGTCCAAGAGCGAGCGAAGTGAGCTCGAGACTTGGGGCTCTCCGACTTGGACAGGTTAGGTTAAAAGGGGTGTTTTTATGAATCTGACCTTGAGGTCAAGGTCACTGATCTCGAGCGTACCCCGTGTCTGCGCCTTTTTTAATTTGACCTTGACCTTGGGGTCACGGTCACTGACCTTGGCGTCAAGGTCACTGACCTCAAACCGTACCCGTGTCTGCGTCTGAAGGCTGATTAGGTGTTGTTTTTGGGTGAAATTTTTCTAAGTCTTTTTTTCATAGTGCCCCGTTTCGTATACCATGACCGAGACATTCTTTGCGATTGTAGTAGTTAGGTCTCAAACTATATTATTGAGCGAGACATACAATTTTGGAAGTTATTTTTATCATGTCCACCATTGACCGACGCGTTTGACTTTTTTTGGAAAAACAATATAAATGTTTAATAATGTTACGAGCTGGGTATGGGATAAATTAATTACTACCGATTAAACAACAAATAACTTTATTAAACACAAAACACTTTAAAACTCAATCACAAATACACTACTGATCACTTTTCGCTTAGATATCGCACTTCTAGTTCACTTCGATTCGCTTCGTTGTGTAGCCAAAATCAGACTGACTGTTCCCGCAAACACGTCAACTATTTATATGGTGACCGAACGTTCGAGAAAGATCCACGACTTCCTCGAACCTTCTTTAGAGTAGGTGCCTACATCATTCGAGACACGTCCTACCTACCTACCTACTACTTCCTACCTACCTACCTACTTGTAGGTACGTACTACCGTAATTGTAGGTACGAGTACGACGTTACAACAATAAACGCCTCTCCATTTTGTTACAAATTGCCTATGAAACAACCTGGATAAAAAGTTCGTATAACAGCCAATGAAAAATTATGAGCTTATTACATTAGCCCGTTAACGTCGCTACACTCGACTACTACGATATGGATCATCACTTCAAATTATTACTACCACTGTAAATAATGAGTAGGTAGTTTATTTTGTGAACATCACCAAATTCATCTACACAAAGGTATGATCAAAAATACCAATCCAAGACCAATCACTTTGGTTTTTACAATCTTGCATATCGTGGTAACTACAAACCTATAGTGACATAATGGGTGTAAAAAGACTCTTAACGAAGTCAGGCACTTGCTTTCCCCATCATTGTAAATAAATAAATAAAATAAATTGTGAAATTTATTGCAGTACACCATACCCGGGAACATTCTAGTTACAGAGGATATTGGGGGTAAAAGTTTCAACTTTTTGACAAGATTTTTATTTTTCAACAAGTTTTTAATGTAAGATTTTTACCTTCACGACTCCCGAATATTTATTTAATTCATCCATCAGCACGTTTTGAGTGCGTTACATTGAGTTCTACCACAAAACATGATTTTTCACCCCAAAAAAAAAGTCGTTAACCAGCAATAAGTTTAGCGTAAAGTTACTTAGTTTGATGTACAGAATGCTTGGTTGATGGCTTCGTAAGGATATTGGTTACACCCTGCATTTCAGCTCGGCGCTTGTCAACTAGAACGTGACCGCTAGCTCGCTGTACGAGCATAACTAGCTGCATACTCCTAAAAACAAACAACCCTTGCAGCTTGAATGTTGAGAATGTTCCGTAAAACAATGTCTTGTCGTCACACGGCACCTTCTCTCAAGTATCAAGAAACTTGATAAACATTCCTTCACATAAAACGTAACTCCCGTCCTCTCCGCCGTGAGGAAGTATTTTACAAAAATGCGACCACAATTTGCTCAAACGAAGTAATTTCTGAATTTTTCACGAGATTTCTTCGGCTTTGGAGAGTAAATAGAGATGTTTATTTACTTCAGAGCTGTTGAGATCGATTTTCAAAGAAATTTTGACTAACATACTAATTTAGACTATGATTTTAACGTATTTAAATAATTCTGTTAAATTCGTCCCGAAACTGTTTTCGCTATTTATTCGTACAATGTGACCGCATTTCGTTTAAGTTGTTTGTACAATAAATTCAAGGTCCCTCAACGAGCTAAGACACGGGCTATGCTTGGAGTCTCTCTGAGGGATCGAATCCGTAACGAGGTGAACCAACAGTGAACCAAAGTTGTCGACATAGTTCACAGAATAAGTAAGCTGGAGTGGCAATCGCCGACCATATTAGCCGTAGAACTGATGACCGTTGGGGTAGACGTGTTCTGGAGTGGTACCGCGTATCGGCAAGCGTAAGGTAGGAAGTCCTCAGGCTCGGTGGAGCGATGATCTTCGCAGGGTGGCTGGTAGCAAATGGATGAAAGTTTCCCAGTATCTAGTTAAGTGACGTGCGATTGAAGACTCCTATGTATGATGACCATAACTTCGGTAGAAGCATTTTATAGCAATTTAGCAAATTATGTCTTTGCAAAATTATCACGTTACCTTAACAAAAAAATAACTCCATTTACAGACTGATAATGAGAATGATCTATTTTCATCAGTTCGTCATTTCGTCAGTCCATAAAACTTTTCTTGAAAATTTGCGCCTAAAACACAGTTTTTCATTCATATAAATTTTTTTTCTTTCATTTTTCTTGTTAAAAGTTATTATATTTTCAACTCGGTCCCAATTAGTAGCAGGTATTGATTTGGGGTTCGAAGTTCTTGAAACTGAGCTATAAAGTAGGATATTTTTTACGACACTTCTGGTTTTAATTTTGTTACAAAAACTTTTCGCGTTTTTGTGAATTCCAGAAAAGTTTAAGGTATGTAAAACGTTCACTCTTGAGTAAAATGATGAAGCGCGATAAAAACGTCAGTTTATTAGAATTTATTCGAGTTTTAACTACATTAACTTTACATCAATAATCTAAACATAGGTTTTTTATGTGGTTAACACGTATTACAAAAGCGGTTAAAGAATTATATCCCATTTAGAGTAGTTCCGGTTCCATGTTCACCAGTAGAATACCAACTAGCAACAGTTTCAGTATTTATAATTAAAATATTCAGCTTCAGTTGGTTTTGCACGTCCCATGACTAAACTCTGTGAAATTATTCGTTCACAATAATTGAAACAAAACTAACTTCACTGTTGCTACAGGAAAGTTACATGACTGGCTCGAAAATATTGTTAACTAAGCTCTTACAATTTTGGCCCAATTTGTACTGTAAAATAACATCGACAGTGACATAGACTTATTTTTCCTATTCAAAATCAAACTAAGGAAAATTTTGATAGAACCTATATAAAACTGTAGCAAGACCTTAAGCGATTTGTTGTTCGCACATCCCGTGACCAAACTTTCTGAAATTATTCGTTTACATTATTTGAAACAGAACTAACTTCACTGTTGCTACAGGAGAGTTCAGACTCAAACTTAAAGCATTTATTTCAATTAGACCATTACGGCACTTTTGAATGTCAAAAATACAAAAAAAAAAACAAAGCTACAGTCCCAGTCACAAGACATAATAACTTGAGAAAGTACTGTAGTTGCCCATTCGATAGCGTTACGTAGTTACATGACTGGATCGAAATGTATACTGTTATTTTAGCTTTTACAATTTAGGCCTAAATTGTATTGTGAAATAACATCGTCTCGTCAGTGACTTAAGTTTCTTACTCAAAAGCAAATTAAGAAAAGTTTAGATAGAACCAATATAAATCTGTATCGATTTGTTGCTGAGTTTGATTGTACGAGAGTCGATTAGGAACTGCTACTGAGAAGCTCGTTATACATTTAGATCAGTTCGCTGCTCACCGAGCCGAGCTCGCTGATTTGGTAAGTTCACTCAACTGATAAGATTCTATGCGTCTACAGATTAAACTGTTGTTTGATTTAGTGATTAATTACGATAGTTTGTAATTGAGACCATGACTTACGTAAGTGATAGTCATTGTTATAATTTCTTAAATAACTTTTCGGCAGGTAAGAACGACTAGCTAACTATATTACAAGTTACAACAGAGCAGCTTCTATACAACAGCTTTGAATAGAATAGAATAGTCATTTATTTGCTCAGAATGTAGGTAATCACAATAATGTTAGAGAATAGCCTGTGCAGCAAGCCAAGCTTGAGCAGCTGAAGTTAAAAGCTCGCAACTTTTACTATTGGACTTACTTATTCTAATTGAAGAATACAGCATTGAATGGGGTTCCAATGAAATGAAGAGATACCTACAAAGGATACATTGACCCGTATTATGAACAGATACCGTCGCTTTGCTCATTTCCATGTATCTCATTTTAATCAAAAAATGGACCAGAGCGATCCTTGGAATTACAGAATGGAGAATTAGGTTTTACTTGGGTTTGAACTTCTCAAAGTTATGCTGCCTGATATACTTTGGAAAGAGTAGAGGGGGGGGGAGTATTTTTTGTGTATGCTTTGTTGGTTGTCCTTAAATAAATAAATAAACTTGGGTCGCAGTCGTTGGTCCTCTTTTCATCTCATTTAATTGAGTTAAAGTTTCAGTTTGCAGCACATTTCACAGTTAAACAGCGCAAAGCATCAAAAACGACAATAACTTCGTATTTTATACGAATATTGTTTTTGTTCTTATCATTTTATTCAAATACAATCATAAACCGAACACCTCTTCACAACATAACATAAAATTCTGCAAAAGATACACAAGTCTCTCCCATACAAATACTTAAATCTCGATTATCCTGACACCACGCTGAACGCACTATCAAACTAACCAACAGTCATGTCGTTAAGGCAACGATTATTGCAACCATTCTATCTAGCCACTATTGTCCTACATACTGATGAAAAACAATAGAGCGCGCTAGTTGATAGCAACATGTTCTTCCTTGTCACAATGCTACCATGTGTGAACGCGTTTCATGTACTCTTTCTGTTTTTATGGAAGAGTGTTATTTTATTGTACATCAATAAAAAGGATGAACCAAAAACACCAGCGCTCCATCTCTAACTTTATACTGTTGTCAAAGGAAACATTTTTAACACTAAACGCATTAGTGCGCGGTTAGTGAATGGCATAAATGAGAATTTTATTTGGCAATTTGAAAAATAAGGCCTAAAAAGAAAACAATAACCATTTGGTTTGGAACAAATGAAAAGTTGCAACAGTGAATGAAACCTAAATTGGTCAAGTAATCAAGTTTGAATACAAACATCGAGAAAACTTTTAAGCCGAACTTTCAGGTTAACCAAATAGTCGCTCACACTACACACACGACATCCCGAATTCCCGACAGTTGTTGGAACAACCCCGAGGGATGCGAACGAACACGTAATCTTTACAAATATGCTTAAAGTCCAGTAGTTCTGACCCATTGAGGGTAATAAAGTTACAAAGGGTAAAAACGGGTCCTCTTCTCTTGGAATTTGAACTTTATGAACTTTAACGTACCTAAGTTGAAGCTTATCTTTGCTCAACAGTTCGGTGTCGTCCAAAGTGAGGCTGTACACAATAAACAACCTTCCTATCTCCACACTCACACAGGATTAGCTCAAGTCCAGTTACTTTAAAACAGGATTCGCCAACTCGCCTGACCGACTTCCCAAACTATCAGATACGCATGAGAACTTGACTCAAGATGACGCTAAAATAAGATATTTCATACATATTTGATAAGTTGGTTCTTGAGGTAAGGTTTGATATATCTCGTACTGTTACTAAAACAGAACAAGATTAATATTTGTTTTAGAATCTTGGTAACTTACCCTAGCCTAGTTGTAATATTCTGTAGATATCTTATTATACACATCCAGAAGGCGACGCGGTAGACCTCGCAGGAGGTAGCGGGACGAACTGGAGAGAACCAACGATCACTGGTTCGCTTGGCCCTGGACCGAAGGAAGGAAAGATTTGAAAGTCATGGGAGAGGCCTTTGCCCAACAGTGGGATGACACAGGCTAACAGTAACCATACGTGATTTGTTACTTCTTCTCTACTATACGCTTTAATAATAGACGATTAGACTAACCTAAATAGTCAAATATAGGCACACTAAACCGACCTCCATTAGCTCAGTTTAATTAATTGGGAAGCTTTACGTAAAAGTATTCGTGCTCACGAATACATTCTTCAATAAAAGGGTCTCGTTTGTGAGAACTTGAACATTCTATATGTAAGAGCTTTATATCATTGCGATAATGAAGCGGATTTATTCGTAAGCACAATTTAATGAATTGAGCAATCAATTAACAGATCGTGAACATCGTTTCGATGTCGATCATTAAATGTTACCTATTATTTCATTTAACTGCTGCTGAAATAAAATATAACTTTGTTTTAAAAACAAACAATAGTGGCGAAAAATTTTCAACTACTTACACCCGTAACTAACGTTAAAGTAATATTTTAATTCTGTTGTTTAGTAATTGTTTAAAGTGAATTCTAACTTTTAGCAGTTCTAAAAGTTAGAATTCTCCCCTTAGCTTTCTTTAACGGTTCCTACTTCGTTAAAATTTTTCTCTATAGCATAAAAGTGTTTGCATAAGAAATTACTTCAACTCAAGTGATTACCTTAACTTGAACATAGATACCATGGTTAATCAAGTTTAGTTTTAGTAGTACACGTCAAAATATGTTTAATGGTTTTGCCGGAAGTCAGAATCGTCTGCAAGTCGCAAAGTTTATAATTACAGTCACAATTATAATAACAAAATGAGCAAATTCAAGGTGACTGTTGACAGCCATTCTCCTTAAGGTGACTTAATTAAAGGCCGTCCGAAGCCGACATCCGACCCTAATTTATTAGTTCCTTATGTGAAATGTTCATCGGAATAATTTGCTTTACATCAGTTTTCTGTTATGTTTTTTTTTAGTGTGTGTGTTTGGCATACATCATCATTATTATCATATGTATATTTGTTTATTTTGAATTGACATTTAATGTTTTTTGAGTTTTTTTAACATTCATTGTATAAAGTTTTATTAATTTTATTTAATCAAAATCAAAGCTAAATGCTTTGATTTTGAACAAATAAAATTAATAAGGCCTTCAAGTAGGCCAATTACAGGCACTTTTGAATTCTCGAAACAAAGATAAAAATTAAATGTAGCTACAGTACCAGTCACAAGACATAAAAACTGTGAAAGTACTGTAGTTGCCCATTCCCTAGCGTAGATCTCTATGAAGAAGTACGGGCAAGAAACTCCATGGGCACTCTTTTAAATCAAAATATTGTTACAAAATCTTGGTTACATCATTCATGTTGAGATGGTATATTATGTGAGAACAATGTAGCAAGATGTGAACGTTAAAAGTGTCCATAGTAAAAACAAAAAATACAATTCTAAATTAAACATTCAAATAAGCCATGGCAACTAAGAGATGACCAGTCACAATTGACAGCGCCCGTTCACGAACATGACGCATGGATCAGCACCATTCAACTCAACCATTTTGAAGGGAACTAAATGATCCGACCCCATCCGAATGATGATTGATTGTTGTGAATGTGAGGACCATGTGGGTCATTATATGATGTATTATTTTTCCTACGATTTTCTGGCAGTTTGAGTACTATATAAGCGACCTACCCAAATGTCCTTTCTTTGGTGTTTTTCGTCATTTCGTTTCCAACTATAATACCGAATTTAGATTCAATTAATTCTATCAATTCATCAACGTATAGCTTATTAATTCATAGCAATTGGTGACCGATCACAAACCAATTTTAGCAGTGATTGTCTAATCAAACACCGGACAGGAAACTATCAGTCAGTTGCAAGTGATCAGCTCAGATAACTAATCAAAATCTGTAATTGGATGTAAAATCATTTACCATACAGAGGTACTGCGTCAAACTGCGAAATTGTTTGCAGCGAACTCTGGGCATTAGAAGGTACCTAAACCGATATCTGATACAGAACTTTATTTATCTACTAGCTGTTGCCCGCGGCTTCACCCGCGTAAAGTTTGGTAACTGTCCCACTGGATAATATTAAAGGGATAAATAGTGTCCTACGTGTTAATCCAGGTTATGAACTATCTATGTGCCAAATTTCATAATCACAACCACCATCATTATCACAATCATTATCACAATTACCATCACTATCACAATCACCATCACTATCACAACCACCATCACCATCACAATCACAATCACAATCACCATCATCATTGTCATCGTAATCACAACCATTATCATCGTAATCACAATCATCATCATCATCACAATCTCCATCCTCGGTATCACAATCACAATCACTATCACAATCACCATCACAATCTCCATCCTCGGTATCACAATCACAATCACTATCACAATCACCATCATTATCAAAGTCACAATCACTATCACCATCACAATAACCATCACCATCGCTATCACCATCAAAATCATCTCCACTATCACAATCACCGTCACAATCACTATCACAATCACCATTATCGTTATCATAATCTTAATCATCGTAATCATAATGATTATCATCGTAATCACAATCATCATCATCACAATCACCATCATCGTTATCACACTCATTATCATGGTAATCACAATCATTATCATCGTAATCACAATCATGATCATCATTATCACAATCACCATCACAATCACAATCACCATCACATTCACCATCACTATCACAATCACCATCACTATCACAGTCACAATCACTATCACCATCACAATCATTATCATCGTAATCACAACCATTATTATCACAATCACAATCACCATCACCATCACTATCACAGTCACAATCACCATCACCATCACAATCACAATCACCATCATCGTTATCACAATCATCATTATTGTTATCACAATCATCATCATCATTATCACGATCACCATCACTGTCACAATCACTATCACCATTACAATAACCATCACTATCGCTATCACCATCAATATCACCGTCACTATCACTATCACCATCACCGTCATTATCAGAATCACCATCACAATCACCATCACCATTACAATCACAATCACAATCACCATCACTGTGATCACAATCATCATCATCGTAACCACAATCATTATCATCGTTATCACAATCATCACCATCATCATCATTATCATAATCACCATCATCGTTATCACAATCATCACAATAATCACAATAAATCAACAATAGCCCTGTATAGAAGTCGAATCCGCCATCTTCTGGATCTCAAAATAAATGCCATTTTCGTAATCTGCATCCCTGATAATCTCGGTATCGACACCCATATTGATTTTTAGACATTTCAACCCCATCGCACCCCAACAGGGAATGAAGGCATTTCAGGTCCGCCACATTAAATCTTAAAATCGTTGTTTTTGTAACACATCCGACCCGATACACCATACAAACAATACCGATGTTGATTTTCAGACTTTGTTACCCCATTTCCCCCTTTAGGGGTTGAATTCTGAAAAAAACCTGAAATACAAATGTTAACTCATTTATCGATAGGAGTACTCCTGTGAAGTTTCGAATAAAACAGTCTTACCTAATCTTGTTTCCCAATACAAACTTTTGACTCCCGGGGATGACCCTTAGGGGTACATTTTGAAAAATCCTTTTTTATTGCACCCCTTCTCCTCATAAGGAACGTATGTGCCAAATTTGGATTCTCAAGGCTCAACGGTTTGCTGTGTATTGATTTTTAGACTTTTTCACCCCAAGTCCCCCTCTTAGGGGTTGAATTCTGAAAAAACCTGAAACTCATGTCTACTCATTTATCAATAGGAGTACTCCTGTGAAGTTTTAAATAAAATAGTCTAATTAATCTTGTTTCTCCATACAAACTTTAGAGCTCCGTTTCATCCCCTTAGGGGGTGACTTTTGAAAAACCCTTTCTTAGTGTACCCCTAGACCACTTCAAGAACATATGTGCCAAATTTGGGATCTCTAGACTCAGCGGTTTAGGCTGTGCATTGATTTTTAGACTTTGTCACCCCATTTCCCCCTTTTAGGGGTTG
This sequence comes from Xestia sexstrigata, assembly GCA_941918905.2. Classification (NCBI taxonomy): domain Eukaryota; kingdom Metazoa; phylum Arthropoda; class Insecta; order Lepidoptera; family Noctuidae; genus Xestia; species Xestia sexstrigata. The sequence continues at coordinate 5,764,841 of OW799220.2, read as the reverse complement.
AATTCTGAAAAACCCTGAAACCCGTTTCTACTCATTTATCAAAAGGAGCACTACTGTGAAGTTTCGAATAAAATAGTCTAACTAATCTTGTTTCCCCATACAAACTTTGGAGCCCCGTTTAACCCCCTTAGAGGGTGAATTTTGAAAAATCCTTTCTTAGTGCACCCCTAGACCACATAAGGAACCTACTTGCCAAATTTGGAATCTGTAGACCCAGCGGTTTGGGCTGTGCGTTGATAGATGAGTCAGTCAGTCAGTCAGTCAGTTTCTTCTTTTATATATTTAGATTTTCAACGACACTATATCTAAAAAATGCAAATGGATGACAACAGAATATTCCCAGCAATTAGCTACCATACGGGCAGAATAACGAAGCCTTTGAATTTATATAGTTTGCCAGTAGTTCGATGTTGTACTCTTACGTGGTCTGCAGCTTGCAGCTACCAATATTATTACGTTTTCTTGTAAATGTTACAACACTATAACGCTTCGTTTAATTTCCCGCTTGAGTACGTGAATTCACGAAACAGACATGAACAGATGAACACACGCCTTTTTCCGTGAATTCATTGAACGTTAAAAAAAATGTTTAAAGATGAGTAATTAGGTTAAGAAAAGAAAGTTACATTACATGAATTTGAGAGACTGCGCTTTGCATCCACGTAGCGGTTTCGCTACGTCGTAGTGGCGTAGCACACACGCTACGATCAATGCTACGATTTTGTACAACCACAAATTAATACATTTTGGAGGTATCTACTATCATCCATCGCTGTCTACCAAGCGAGGCGGGATTGTGACCTTGACGAAACTGCAATTCTACTCGTATAACTTACTTTGGACCAAATATAATCAAATTACCAAGATCTAAAAAAAATCAATATACGGCGATGTAGTTATATGTAGTAGGTACCGATCGTACCTTAATTCTTTTGGTTCACGTCTCAGGTGTAGTCTCGCGGGTTCCTCAATGTGTTGAAACTGTTTATCAATAGATTTCTTGACAAAAGTTAAGCCTAAGTTTTGACGTTTGATGACGGTCCTTTACAATATTGTGATGTATACAGAACCCATTTAGGTCAATATAAAAAACGAACTAATATTGCCAAAATTGAGTGAATAATCAAAAATCGATATGTATCGTTCATATCTAAGACGCGATCTCCTATAATTGCATTCCTACGACCGACATCGACGTAGATGTAGAACATTTATTATGTTATCGACACTTCGATAATAGTCGCACCGCACTGTGTCTGAATGTGGAATTACATGAGGAGAATATGTGATGTTGGCTAGTGATTCGACACAAATTGTTGTTTAGCATCCCTACAACCGCTCTTTGGCGAAATATTATTTTTGTTAATTTATTGATTTTATTTGATTTTACAAAAGTTATTTGTTTTGATGCTAGCTTTTGATTAGTGCAAATTTAATGCGTGGCCGCTATTTAGAAAATAAAATGGCGGAAGTTTGGCTAGCCAAATAATTCAAAGCCCTGACAATTTGTGATAGACCTCGAAACAGTTTTAGTACCTGCCTCCGTTACAATAGTAATTGTACGAAATTGAATATTAAACACAATCAGAGTGCACAGTGAATAATGACTAACGTAACCAATTATTGCTATTGTAATTATCTATTAACCTATTATTACAATTTACTATTGGTATAAAATAAGTATAAAGGATAAAATACTACTAAAATGAGGTCAACAGTTTATTAAAGCATTGCCGCTATAACTATGAAAGTAAGTTTTAATAGAAGGATATCACCGTCGAGCAAGATTAGCATATCAAAAGCCGCATTGCCCGGTCTCGGGACAAAGCGAAAGAGTGCGGGCAACGGTGACGCAGAACTGTGACGTCATATACGGTCGCTCAAGTACTGCTTTGAAGAAAGAGAAGTTGCTCGACTACGACTACAGAGATAACGCTGCGAGATTTCAATCTCTTAGCACGATTACATTCAAGCGATTTTCCGTTTGTTGAGATTTATTGTCTTAGTTTGCATGCATGACGACCAATAAAGCTTTACAAAACCAGTTTATGCGGATCTCTCATTGTAAGTGAAACCTAAACAAAACGATGCCTGCATGTTATACTGGAAATGTATAGCTTGATGTGTCGCCGACTGTACTTGGTGTTGACTGCGCCAGCTGGAGATTTTCATGTAATATTATTTTTACTGCTTCGTAAAGAAACAAAGTAAATTAGTGTCAAATTCAAAATTATTTATTTGCAGTAAATGTGGTACAAAAGATGGTAAAAATAATAAATAGTGCAATGACGCATTTTGCCATAAAATTGGCATGCAAACATTAAAGAATTAGATGCTAATTTCAAAACATAATACCTGAATGTGAAACAAACATTAAATTAGGTAAATAAGCGTAAATTTATCGAATCGGGGGCGTCGGCCACGGGTGCCTCGACCACTGGGGGCCTAAGCCAAACACACTCAAATTAAACACTGAAACCAAACAAATATATTGTTAACGAAAATAAAATATTTTCTAATATACAAACACAACAACATATTATTATAATTTAGGTAATTCTCTACAATACATTCCAGTAATGGTAAGATTGACAATTAGATTTTTTGAGAAATTCAGTGTTCTCATAATTACAATACAGAATTTAAAATTGCAACCCTTTACAATTTTTATTCGTCTGCTGTCGTTTTAATTAAATCCTAAATGAACAAAGCAAGGTTTTTGTGTTCACAGACTTTTCATGTTTTATAAAACTTTTTTTATCCGACTACAGCGAAGCCAAAAGCAGAGTTATGATTTATGCTTTTAGTACCTAACAACATGTTTGCGATAAATTGGTAACCAACACGAAAAAATTGAAAGTTTTTGAGAACAAAGTTTTCTGCAAGTGTAGGTAAGCATAATGTAACATTTAACCATTAAGTTGGTCTCTTAGTTTATTTTGTAACCAAAACCAAAAAATAAAAGTTTTTCCTCTTCAGTTCCACAAAACCTCTGCATTGAATACATTTCTAGAATAGCTAAAAGATAACACCACCATGTAACTGCCGAATTGAAATTAAATGAAGTAAAGGTTTCCTAGAAACAAAATAACATCAGCAATTAATTAAGAAAATAAAGTTTGTTTCCACGAGTACTAATTCGAAAATTAGTGGATCTTTACCATTTTATCCTGAAGATCTTTTAAACGGTTTTCGTCGACGTTCTTTCTTCTTATCAGACTACAAAAGTCACTCAAGGAGGATGCGCTAAGGTGGCTTACCTTAGCGTATCCTCTATAAGGGAGTGAAATTCAAATTTTCTTACGTTTCTTGCAATTTTAGGTCAGTGTCAGGTTATATGTTGATTAAAATATGATTAGCGACTGTAAGAAATATAGCTAAGTTATTATCATTAAAATTATCAATACAACCTTCGTAGTTCATTTAATCCCATTGAATGACTGAATCATGTAAAAGTCATTCGTTTGGATTTAACGAAATTTCGCAGGCAGACTTTTATCACTTTGGCTTTGTAGAGTGCTCTGCTTACACTAGTGAAATTGCCTCTTAGATGGTTTCCTGGCTGGTTTCCTGGAAAAAAGCAAATGGTAAAAGGATTCTTAAAGTCTAATTAAAATCTTTCTTTGTAATTAGTTCTTCCATCGCAGCACATCGAATTAATTAAGATATAAGAATAAGATTTTGAACAAAATTTAAAAGTAATTATTTTGTCTTTTAAGAAAAGATGTGTGTGAGCTTCTTTCTTTGAAACGGGATTTAAAGAAAAACCCTGTTTCCCCATAAACTTTACATCAGATTGAGATAAACCGCCGTGTTGTTTTAGAACTGTATTTGTAAATTATCAACACGATTCGGTTTAAGTCCTGCCGCTTTTATTACAGTACATACAAAAGAATGAACGTTTTCCTAAATGTGCAGTGAAGTTTGTTGAAAATAACAATTTATAAAACTGCTCTTTGTTAAACAAATAGGTGTCTTAACGTTTTGTTACGGTGATTTTTCCCTTTTGTGCGTCATCAAGAGTTTTACTTTTTTTATTTTAAAAGCCACTTCAGAATTGGCTATAATTCTAAATTAGTTGGCAACGAGAGCCAAGCGCTGGTTTCGATTCGTAATCGAAATGGTGACTATAAGTTTTCCTACTTACTTCTGCTTTTGTAAAAAATAATGCTATTCATTGAAATATTATTCCGAAATGTTGCGATGTCTGTACATATATATTGTAGATTCATTTCCATTTTGTCTTATCGTGTTAATGTTATTACGAACGCGCTCAAACTAGAAATTATGGAATCTTCCAAAGTTTTCCGCGGCGTAATTATTTTCTTTAAATTCTTTGACATCTAATAAATATTTACGCCTGTCATCACTGCGACAGACACTCCGTGTCCTCATAATGAATTGGGTCTTATTTCATTTTCGTGCAAACATTTTCCTCAATTTCCCAGAACTCTGCTGACCGAACTGCACGTCCGTGTTTCAATGACGTCACGGAGCAAATCAAATCGTAGCAACCGGAGTGTAATCAGGGGAGCCTATCAAGATAACTCGGGGTGCGACGCAAACATTACGCGGTATTAAGGACGTTCATTATATCAACGTGAAGGAGAGAGGATTGCCTGTCAATGGAAGCCTAACATAATAATAATATAATACGACAATGTTTTTCCGTGCTAGCTGTAGTTAATTAGGCTTCTATAGATAAATGATGGCATGGTTAGTGCAGTGGTTGAGCCATTGGCTGCAGTGCGCGGGTTCGATTCCCACACGGAACTTTATTTTGTATGGACCACTTTCTTCACTGCACAAAGTGACTCCCTGACACAAAAGAAATACGATGACAATTTAATTAAATCAAATTTCAGGTCTTTTGTACATCCAAGATACGAGATAACGAGTTTTTATTAAGAATAAAACCCAATAACATTTTGCCCGACCTGGGCATCGAACCCAGGACCTCATGTTGAGTAGTCGCCTCCACTAGACCAACGAGGCAGTCATATAATTCATATTGTTAACAATACATGTCATGGTAATAGGCTTATCCCCAATAAAATGGAACCAAGCAGACCGAACTGTCGAAATGTGGGTGTACTGTACACATCTGCAAACCCCTCAGAGCACACATGCGTGATGTTATGTTATGATTTTGTGAAAACAACAAACATCCAAGCGATTGCAGCAATCACGACCGATTTGCTGTCTATAATTGAAGAGTTCGATTGCATATATCCGAAGATCACCATCAGATCTTCACCAATTTAAACGGGACCACCGCGAAGTAATTTTCTTCCAAACAAAAAAGAATCATCGAAATCGGTTCACAATTGGCAAAAAAAGGCTGAACATACACACAAAAAAAAAAAAACAGACGAATTGAAAACCTTCTTTTTTTGAAAGTCGGTTAAAAAAACGGTTTTTTACCTAACCCACAGACTCAATTTTATGAGTTTATAGTCGTGTCATTAACCTAAGACTGGATTAAATAACTCAAATTAGAGATTACTCACTGAATACCAATTAAGTAACTTATTTAATTATGGACCAAACACTCAACTTTATTTACCAGTTTACAAACTAATTTAGCCTAAAAGGTTTTCATTAAATCTTTATTTCTAAATTGAGAGTTTAAGAGTTAATTATAAATTTTCGAAATGAAGATAATAATTATGAATATTTATTCCTCGAAAATTTATAATCCATTTGTAAGTGGACTATTATAACAAAATTCTTGGAAAAGCTTTTTATATAACAACTTGAGGATTGATAATTAAGATTCAGAACAACTATTCCAAATGATTTAAAGAGTAAGCATAATGTTCATAACAGCATGACTTGCAGTGCCCGCATGATTTTATAAAATGTCGCCACTTACCGTATATGTATGCTTTGGTTTTACATTGCATTTTTGGCCTTAGGAAATCATAAAACTATTCCTTAGGCTTTGGCAGGATTAGTACTTGCATGTGAAATACAGGGTGTAAACAACCTCATCACGAAGCCGTCAACCAAGCATTCTGTACATCAAACTAAGTAACTTTACGCAAAAATTATAAACGACTTTTTTTTTGGAGTCAAAAATCATGTTTTGTGCTAGAACTCCTCCTCACAACTCCGAAATTGTGTTGATGGATGGATTGAATAGTACGGGGGTCATGGAGGTGTTTAAAAATCAAAAGAAAAATTACGATAAAAACTTGTAAGGTATTTAAAAAAAAACTTGTCAAAAAGTTGGAACTTTTGACCCCCAATATCTCCGTTACTAGAAGGTTCCCAGGTATGGTGTGGAACAATCCTAATTACTAAAGTTCACACAAATGAAGATGTTACACATCGAATAAGGATACATTTTTTTCCTAGACTGTTCAGTCTCACTCCTGTGCAAAGGCTTCCCTCCACTCTTTCCATTTCTCGCGAACCCGCGCGTCCTCCTTCCAGTTCCGACGGAACCTGTCCAGTTCGTCCCGACATCTCCTTTATGGCCTGCCGCGACCAGATCGGATAGGAGATCGGAGCCGCGACCGCCGTGAGGCGGGGTCGCGGCTCCGATCCGATCCTCCTAAAATACTGCAGCATTAATTTTGAAATAAATATATGGTAAAGTTGAGGATTAATGCTAAGTACTATGTGTGACGAAAACACGATTCCATAAACTTTTCTCAATAGAAAAAAAATCCAAAGTTACCTCCAAATCGAACAATAAACCGCTGGTATTCAAAAAGTACTTGAAATTAGATTATGAAACTTTGCATACTAACTGAACTAACTATAAAGCATTATGTGTTTTATTTTTTTAGTCCAATCAATCGATTTTTTGTAAATCGCAAAAAACCACTCATTTCGCACTATTCGGCCGCAGTGACTGACGTAACAACCGCTTTGTAGTGCAAGCTGATTAGAACTTTATTCTAACAGCATTTCGAACGAAGTTTGAACCACCACAAATAGAGTTGCTAATTTTAGGGTTAGAAGGGCCTTAAGTCAGTCGTGACTGTAGTTTGTGAAACCCCTTAAGCAGTTAGTGCAGCTATAACGCGCGATGCATTACTCGCTGGCTTCAGAGGAATCTCTGAAGATGGATGGCGCGACTGACTGTTAAAAATTGCAATCTAGGAAAATGCAAAGTCAAACCATCTTTTTACGAAAAATCGTAGTAAACAGAAAATAACAAATTATCTTCATCGTCAACTTCATCTGTCTAACCTTTTCCCAAAGGTCTACAAATGACAGCCAGGACCCACTTAAATTGCTTTTCGAGGCACGAAGGAAACTCGATACGTAATGGATGGTCATCCATCCACAAACCGACCTTGACAAGTGCGGCTTAACCTTGAAAATTGACCTGTTAGTATTTAAATTATCATTGTCATATTCGGCACAAATGAAAAGTTTTATTTAGTTTTACTTATATTGCAACCTATACAGGGTGTAAAAGACCTCATCACGAAGCCGTCAACCAAGCATTCTGTACATCAAACTAAATAACTTTACGGAAAAATTATTGCTGGGAAACCATTTTTTTTTTTGGGGTGAAAAATCATGTTTTGTATTGTAATGTAACGCACTCAAAACATTCTGCTGATGGATGTATTGAATAGTACGGGGGCCGTGGAGGTGTTTAAAGTAAAAATGTTACATTAAAAACTTGTATTAAAAAAAAAAAAAAAAAAAAAAACTTGTCAAAAAGTTGGAACTTTGACCCCCAATATCTCCGTAACTAGAAGGTTCCCAGGTATGGTGTAGAACAACAAAATGATTGCAATGACGGGGAGAACAAGTACCTTTCGGCTTCGTTAAGAGGTTTTTTACACCCAGGCCGGAAATATGCATGATTTTTTTTATCACTCTAAACAAAGCGTATTAACATCAGAAACAGCAAAAGGAAATAATATCTATAAAAAATACTAAGTTATAAGCATTTGAAACTGCTGATTAGACAGAGAGATCCGATACAGCGAATGACTTCATTCGCTGCATCGACGTACAAAATCCTTACTAAATTCCGTTTATCTAGAAAGAGATTGAAACAAAAGTTTAAATGGTTATAACTTTTGTGTTGTTTGGCCGATTTATGTCTTGTTTTCGCTTTTTGTCATTATTTTTATAGTACTTTAACATTCCGTAACGAAATAAAAAAAAGAAAATTTATGCATATTCCCTATTGGAGATTCTGAAACTAGCATTTTCAGATTTAATTATCTGTGGATTGGCGCGCAATTTGAAATTCAAATAAATTTTATTCGAAAGCCGTGTTTTTCTTATTTCAAATTCAATCATTTGTTTTTAGATAGTGTTTCGTTTTTATGAAATTGTGGTAGTTTTCGGCGCCATGGATAAACTGGAAATTCGTACAATTTTCGAAAATGAGTTCCTACGAGGAACTACCGAAACAACACGAAACATTAACGACGTGTACAGGCCGAAACACTGCTTGCATAAACACGGTACATTATTGGTTTAATCGTTGTAAATCAGGACATTTTGTCCTGAAGAACGAGCCTCGTGGTCGGCGGTAACCATTGTCGACAGCGACGAATTGAAGGCGATAGTGAAAGTATATCCAACTCAATCTACGGCTGAGCTTGCTGCGGGCCTTGGAGTTAGTCTCAAAACAACATTGAAGCACTTGCATCAAATCGTAATGTTCACGCCTACTGCTAGCGCCACCTATCCACAAGATGACGTACTCGGTGCGTGAGCGCAGCGGCCCGACCTCTGCAGCTGGGTGGACATCAGCTCCGCCTAGTTCGTCCACTGGCCACCACGCTCGCCTGGCGCTGCTACGTTCATTCTTCAGCATCATACAGTCATTCAGTCATTCTGTTCATTCACAGCGGCTATAAAAAAAAAAAAAAAGGCTTGCATTGTATCGAATCATCCCTCATGCCGATAGCTCCCGAGGAAGATCCTATATTTTTCTCGCCTGGGGCAGTAAGACGCGCCATCCTGAGGACGAAGCCCAGGAAGGCCCCCGGTGCGGACGGTATCACCAACGCAGTGCTGCGTCAATTGCCTTACCGTACGGTAGCGGCGCTGGCGCGCCTGTACACGGCGATACTGCGCACCGGGACGTTTCCTTCCTCGTGGAAGGAAGGGCGCGTCATCATGCTGCCCAAGGCGGGGAAAAACATACTGAAGCCGGAGAGCTATCGGCCTGTAACGCTGCTGCCCACCACCTCCAAGGTGTTCGAAAAACTCCTGTTGCGGCATCTCCAGCCGCACATCGACCCGCGGCCCGAGCAATTCGGGTTCAGGTCGGAACACAGCACGACGCTTCAGCTGTCGAGAGTACTGCACCATATGGCGCAAGCCATTAACAAGAAGGAGTATGCGGTTGCAGTACTCCTCGACATGGAGAAGGCCTTCGACCGCGTGTGGCACGAGGGCCTAATTTTCAAGTTGGCCACATCCGACGCGCCCCGCCGCGTCGTAAAGGTGGTCCAGTCTTTTCTTACAGACAGAAGCTTCCGCGTGGTGGTCGAGGGAGCGCTCTCCAGTGCCCGACCGGTGCTGGCCGGAGTGCCCCAAGGCAGTTGCGTGTCGCCGGCGTGTTACTCGCGTTACACCGACGACATCCCCACGACACCAGAGGCGATGCTCGCGCTGTACGCCGACGACGCCGCGTACATTACTACATCGCTTAATGCGAAGTACGCGGCGGTCAAGATGCAGCGCGCGCTAGACCTGCTGCCTGACTGGTTGTCAAAGTGGCGACTGTCGGTTAACGTGGGTAAGACGCAGGCGATGGTCACTGGACTAGCGCCCCTCCCACCACCCTTGACCCTACAAGGCGCCGACGTCGAGTGGTCGCCCCGGGTGAAATACCTGGGCGTCACCATCGACCGTCGGCTCACCATGGGCCATCACGTCCGCCAGGTCGCGGCACGGGCTGGGGTCGCCCGCCACCAGCTCCGTCCGGTGCTCTCGTCCCGCCTACCGGTGCGCGTCAAGTTGGGCGTGTATAAAACTTATATACGCCCGATTCTGACGTACGCCGCCCCCGCATGGTACGTCTTCGCATGCGAGGGGCACAAAAAGCTTCTCCGCACGCAGCAAAATATGGCGCTGCGGACAATTGTAGATGCCCCTCGCTTCGTGAGGAACGACGTTATCGTGCGGGACCTCGGGATCGAGAGCCTGGTCGCGCGTGCCGACGCATCTGCTTGGCCACACGTCAAGCACATTGCGCCGTGGCATGCGCGCCCCCCTGACGCGAGGCGTCCTCTCCCCCGCGACCTGGTAGCGGAAGATGAGCCCTCCCCACCGGACTTGACGCCTGGGTAAGCTGCTTCCCAGGATACACGCAGCTTACCTACACAATTACGACTCTACACACACAACACACATCCAGTTGCGTGTACTGTGCTAAGTTAATATAGGCAGCCCACGCAGCTATAACCACACATGCATCTCTACACAAGCACGTAAACACACGCGTAGACTCGCGGCGCGGGCTCGCGAGCCACGCTTGCACTGGGCGGTGTTTACACAGTACAATACCGCCTATACACACATAACGGTTCCTCGCCTGTAACGTAACCGGCTAGCTCTGGAAGCGGGGCGGGCAGGGACCATTACATCCTCCGTAGGTGCGTCGGAGTCGGCACCTCTGTCGCTGGTTGTCCCCCGCCGGGCCTCCTTCGGGTCTCACCTGGCGGGGACAGACCGCCGAGGTGTCGTGAAGAAAACAGTGCTGTATGAACAGCGCTGTAGGCGTGCCTACGGAACACCCCATAGCAGCTATTCACAGGCGTGCGACATTGCGATCGCACGCCACTAGGCCACAGCCTAAAGGCGCCACGATGACGGGCCTGTTTTTACAGACCACGGTATGGCCTCCGCGGCCAGGGGGCATAGCCCCGATGCCGCCTGCCGCGCCCCCCGGACGGGGGCGTAGCGACATCCCTCGACGAATCATCCCTTTTCACCTCGCATCCATCATCCAGTACAGACCCCCCGCCATGGCCATGGCGGTGTAACCCAAAACTCTGTACAAATCCAAAATTATTCAATATAGATGTGAAACCATAACGATAGATTCATTTCATCACCCGCGAACAGACCTCATCCTCAACATTTTGGTCCTTCGAGCCGGATTCATCATTCATTATCAATCACACCATCCGGAAGAAGACTCCACATACACGGTGCCGACCACGTTGCTGGCACGTTGCGGAACTTCGACTCGGACTGGAGCCGGGCGCTGAAGACGATAGCTAGCTGTGAAGACGATCGACCGAGTGCAGCGATCATCACAGCCGGTCCAGTGACCCAGCAATCATTTCATGAGAAGAGGAAAAGGCGAAGGCGTAAGAAACGGTCAGGTCTCTGTTCCCGTCCCGTCCGTGCCCCGTCACACCCATTCATTAGTTTCAATTTGTGTTAAAGCTGTGTTTCGTTTCAGTTCACGCGAGTGTGTGAAAGCCACGTGGTCCAGGTGATATTTGCATGTGAGTACAACTACATCACACCACACCACACCACATAACGCTCATCCATATTCCGTCAGAATGTCGGTTAAGGCAGTAGAAGAAGTTCTTTCCGAGTTAAAGAAACGTAGGGGTAACATTAAGGGTCGGTTAACCCAGTTTAAAAATTATGTAGAATCGTTCGCGGGAGCTCACTTAACAGCCTTACAAGCAGCGGAGCTAACTTTACGTGTTCAAGCCGCGAGTGAATTATACGATAAATTTGACAACGTAGAAAATGAAATCGAACTACTCCTGCCGGAATCAGAAACAAACGCGAATCTACAATACATAGAAGCATTAGAGGCAATATATTTTACGGCAATAGCAAGCGCGAATTGTTTAATTAAAAACGCGGAAATTCAAAGTCGACTTCCAATTGCATCAGAACCACGTGTCAATATTAAATTACCAGACATAAAATTACCTGCCTTCGATGGAGCCTATGATCACTGGCTAGAATTTAAACATTCATACGAAACCATGATCCACAATCGTTCCGACTTAGACGAGATTCAAAAATTCCATTATTTACGGTCAGCCCTTGGTGGAAGCGCGTTACAGGTGATAGCAGCCTTAGAGTTCAGCCCTGCCAACTACGTACACGCATGGGATTTATTAGGAAACCGTTATCACAACGAGAGGTTATTAATTAATAATCACGTAAAAGCGTTGCATAATATTCCGTCATTAAAACAAGAATCGCCATCGCAAATAAGGAAATTAATTGATACTATCTTACGTAATCTGCGCGCTTTAAGTTCACTAAATGAACCCACTGTCAATTGGGACACGTTAATAATTTATTTGGTGGTCAGCAAGCTGGATTCGTCTACGGAGCGCGAATGGGAAAATCATATCGGAGCCACGTGTTTAGGTTCACGCGAAAAAATAAAACTTAGCGATTTAATAACGTTCCTCCGTGGCCGAGCCGACACGTTGGAGATGATCGGCGCGAACCACACTAAAGATAAAACGCCTCATAGCGATTATAAGCATCAAAACGTGAGCGAGAAGCGTAATTCGCACCGCGTACATAGCTACACTTCTACTAAACCAACGCGCTGTAATAATAACCGTGGTGATACAAATAATAAATGGGATTTACCTAAGTGTGTCCTATGCAATAGAGAACACTCATTACACTCGTGTTTAGCCTTCCTTAACATGTCCGTGAGAGACAGAATTAAATTGATCAACGATAACAAGATGTGTGCAAATTGCCTGCGAACGGGTCACGCGTTAAATCAATGTAGATTCGGGTCGTGTAAACAGTGCTCAAACAAACATAACAGTCTGCTACATTTAGACGAGAAAGGTAACGGCGCGTGTGTGCGTGCTCAATCGCATGGAGAGGTTGAACGCGCACACATCTCAGCGACGTCAACATTGCATCTCAACGACTCGAGCGGCACTGTCGTGTGTGAAGCGAACACTACCGAATTTAAATTAATAAATACTGTTTTGCTCTCTACGGCGTTAATTGAAGTAGCTGACAATAACAACGTGTATCATACGGCTCGCGCGCTATTGGACAACGGAAGTCAGAACTGCTTCATAACAGAAAAACTAGCAAAGAAAATAAATGCGTTATATATACAGTCCACTATTCTAATCTCGGGTGTGGGAAAATCGGTTTCGCAATCACAGCATTCATGTGACGTCACAATACGTGCAAAATTAAGCGATTTTAATACCAAGCTTCGTTGTTTGATCTTGCCATGCATAACATCCAGTTTGCCTACGATGAACATCGAAGCCGGTAATATACGTATACCTGAGTTCTTACAATTAGCAGATCCGACGTTTAACATTAGTTCAGAAATTGACTTGTTGATTGGCGCGGATAGATTTTGGGATCTTCTAGAAACAGACAAAATACGTCTAGCGAGTGGCCCATTCCTACAAAACTCAAAATTGGGGTGGTTATTGTCTGGACCTGTGTTCGCGAGGAACCCAAACCCTGCTCACGTTCGTTGCCACTTCAGTCAGGAAATTGATAAACAACTCCGGGTGTTTTGGGAACTCGAAAACATTCCTTCATCATCATGCGTACCCCTAACAGATGATGAACGCACATGCGAAGAAATATTCAATAATACAACAAAACGCGTTGAAAACGGTAGATTTTCGGTTCGTATACCGTTGAGAGAAGCACCAGATGCGTTGGGTGATTCTTATACGTCAGCGACGAAACGATTTCTGACCTTAGAACGTAAACTCAATCGTTCACCAGAATTTAAACGTTTATATTCTAACTTCATGCGTGAATACAATGACTTAGGTCATATGTCCAAGTTAGAGACTTGTAGTCAACCAAACTATTACCTTCCACATCACGGCGTTGTTAGGGAATCTAGTTCAACTACCAAACTACGCGTTGTCTTCGATGCTAGTGCCGTCACTAGCTCGAATAAATCATTAAATGATATTCAGTATCCGGGACCCGCGTTACAAAACGATATTCTCTCGATTTTGCTACGATTCAGACAATATAAATACGTAGCTTGTGCAGACGTGGAGAAAATGTTTCGTCAAGTTCTTCTACAGCCTGACCAAAGGTCACTGCAATTAATATTGTGGCGGGATAACCCTTCAGATCCGTTATATACATACCAACTGAATACAGTCACGTACGGAACTGCGTCAGCTCCATACTTAAGCATGCGCTGTATTAGACAGTTAGCATTAGAATGCGATGATGACGTCATCGCTCGTGTCATCATGGAGGACATATTTGTGGACGATCTCATCACCGGTGATGATGATCTAAATAGACTGCTTCGAATATGTCAAAAAACATCAGACGTGCTCCAGTCGGGGTGTTTTCCTTTGCGCAAGTGGACCTTTAACTTAGATGCATCTCAAAATAATGCCACAGAACGTTTCATAGGCGAACATGCGCAAACCAAAACACTTGGTTTGGGTTGGCACAACACTAGCGATGAGCTACACTTCGTTACAAATATTGATAACTATGACAACAATTCATATTTAACTAAGCGAGTAATGTTATCAGTAATATCACAAATATACGATCCATTAGGTCTTCTTTCACCTGCAGTCATAATTTCAAAAATGATTCTACAAAAATTATGGCTGAGTAAAATTGATTGGGATACTCCGGTCTCTCAGGAAATTGCTAACATTTGGAAACATTTTATTTTTACGTTAAGATTTCTAAACGATATTCGCATCCCTCGTCACGTGAAAGGTGAACATACTCAATACACAGAACTTCATATATTCACCGACGCTTCTCAAGACGCATATGGCGCGTGTGCTTATCTACGTACATATAGCGATAACGGTGACGCAACCGTTCGGTTGTTGTGTGCAAAAAGTAAGGTCGCACCTTTGAAAACAATCAGTATTCCTCGTTTGGAACTGTGTGGCGCGTTGATAGGAGCTAAATTATATAAGAAAATAATTGAATCTCTTAGGTTGCGGTTTAGTAAAGTATGTTTTTGGACGGATTCCACAATAGTTATGGGTTGGATTAAAATGTCACCACATTTACTAAAAACTTTCGTACAAAACCGAGTAACTGAAATAAATGAACTCACAGGCGATTCAGTGTGGTTACATGTAAGCAGTAAGGACAACCCAGCTGATTTATTATCTAGAGGTTGTAGCCTAGATTTGTTAAAGGATAACGAACTTTGGTGGTACGGTCCGTCTTATTTACATAATCGTTTACATTACTTCAAGCAAACTAAATGCGATAATTCCGAAGTATGTAACTTACCAGATTTAAAACACAAACAAACCTGCTTACCCAATATTCAAAACGAAGACATAATCAACTTCGATAAATACGCGTCATTTACTAAACTCATACGAATAGGTAGCTACGTACTTAGATTCATAAATAACTCACGCTTCAAGTCAGCTGACCGAGCCAATCGGCAAACCGGTTTGTTATCAGTGAGAGAACTCGGCTCCTCACAAAGAATGCTAATTAGACTCGTACAAAGGCATTCCTTTCCAGATGTTTTAAATAACTTAGTCGCTCAGATTCCTATTAAGCGAAGTTGTAAACAATATAATAGGATTTCAAGTCTAAATGTTTTTATTGATGAACATAAAATAATTCGGGTTGGCGGTAGATTGTGTAATTCGTCCGATTTTACCTACGATAAGAAACATCCGATTTAATTATGTAGTAAGCATCCTTTTACAATTTGTTTATTTAAATACGAGCATGTACGATTATTACATGCCGGGCCTCAACTTCTATTAGCTACCATGCGTGAATGTTGGTGGCCGTTGAACGCTAGAAATCTCGCTAGAAAAATAGTACACGAATGTGTAACGTGCACACGTATCCGGGGTAAGACATTAGCACCTATCATGGGCAACTTACCTCCCGAGCGCTTAGAACCTGGCTACCCGTTTATGCGAACCGGTGTAGACTATGCGGGGCCAGTTTTCATAGTATCCAGAAAGGGCAGAGGTTCTAGACTCACTAAGGCATACATTTGTCTTTTCATTTGTTTTACGACTAGAGCCATGCATTTGGAACTCGTCACTAGTTTATCCACAAACGACTATATTTTAGCATTAAAACGTTATTAGTAGGCGAGGTACGCCTCGCACTATCTTTTCTGATAACGGTAGAAATTTCGTGGGCGCGGAAAAGGAGTTTCCTTTATTCTTAGAGAAGGAATCGGAAGCCATCATTAATTACGCTTCCAATAATAGCATTGAATTCCGATTTATTCCTCCTTATTCCCCACATTTTGGCGGTCTATGGGAGGGCGGGGTGAGATCATGCAAGTATCACCTGAGACGCATAGTAGGTAACGCGCGACTAACTTACGAGGAATTTTCCACGGCTTTGACACAAATCGAAGCTGTCTTAAATTCCCGTCCAATTTCACCTCTTTCCTCAGACCCTTCTGACCTTACCCCCCTCACCCCCTCACACTTCCTCATTGGCCGACCGTTAACGTCGCCACCTTCAAGGAATGTTCCAGACCAGCCAAGTTCGAGTCTGACACGCTACGAACGCATCGAGCACCTGCGGCAGCACTTCTGGCGGCGCTGGTCCACAGAATACGTTTCGGAGCTACAACTGCGAACTAAGTGGAAGATCAGGCAGGAGGACATCACCTTGGGCAGCCTCGTCAAGGACGACCAGTTGCCACCGTTAAAGTGGCGACTTGGTCGTGTTCTGCGTATACTTCCAGGAGGAGACGGCGTGGCACGAGTGGCTGACATCCACACAGCTGCTGGGACGATCAGACGTGCCTTCTCCAAGATCTGCCCGCTGCCTCCGCAGCCTGTGGGCGACGACGCCTGACTCCGTGCCGGGAACCATTTTGGAAGCAGTGCTTCCAAGGCTGGGGGCATGTTCACGCCTACTGCTAGCGCCACCTATCCACAAGATGACGCACTCGGTGCGTGAGCGCAGCGGCCCGACCTCTGCAGCTGGGTGGACATCAGCTCCGCCTAGTTCGTCCACTGGCCACCACGCTCGCCTGGCGCTGCTACGTTCATTCTTCAGCATCATACAGTCATTCAGTCATTCTGTTCATTCACAGCGGCTATAAAAAGGCTTGCATTGTATCGAATCATCCCTTTTCACCTCGCATCCATCATCCAGTACAGACCCCCCGCCATGGCCATGGCGGTGTAACCCAAAACTCTGTACAAATCCAAAATTATTCAATATAGATGTGAAACCATAACGATAGATTCATTTCATCACCCGGGAACAGACCTCATCCTCAACACGTAAAGATAAAAAAGCTGGATAAGTGGGTGCCACTCTCTTGCCCGTTGCTTCTCCACGACAACGCGCGAGATCACGCTTTACGAAAGACCATCGTAAAGCTACAAGAGTTACAGCTGGAAGCCCTCCGTCGGCCACCATACAAACTAGACCTTGCCCCAACAGATTTCTACTTTTTTCAAAATTTAGACAATTTTTGACGTGGGAAATAAATCAACACCCGAGACGCAGTACGAAACGCTTTCGCAGACTTCATCAGCCGTCCGGCCGGCTGACTTCTACAGTAAAGGGATAAACAAAGTGTCATCAAAATGCCTAAATTGTTTAGAAAACTTGGGCCAGTACTTTGAATTAGCTAATATAACAAAATAACCAAAATTTTCATACAAATCTCCAATTTCATATCAACAACAACAACAACAACTGCCCAATAACGTCCACTTCTGGACATAAGCCTCTCCCATGATGGAAGGAATATGCCGTAATCTCCACGCTTGGCAGGCGGATTGGAGATCGCAGTGATTAAAGACTAACAGAAAACGCTGCTGCCCATTCTCTGGTCTACGGAGGCGCAAGGTGTTCTGCCTCAGACATTATCGCCTTATACGACACCCGTGAGTGTAATGGGTTGGTTCTATTCTACTCTGCCGGAAACCACACTACAATTTCATTGGCACCAATTTCATAGGTAAAGACCTAATATAAAGGTCCGATAAACAGTCGCTTCATGGCAAATACAGGTATTCAGCTGTATCCGGTTAGGCAGCTGATGAATTTGTGTCTATTCGCAAAGCTCGGTTTCCATTTTATATAAAACTACTTCCCGTAAAATCTTTAATACCCAGCCGCATTCAACAGACCGGAAAATTAAGAATCTACTGTTGCATACTTATTTGGGCCTCACAACTGAGATCCTTTGTGCTTTGCGGTCTGAACAACCAATTATCTGCCTACAATATTGATCCAATTTGTTTGATATTAGCTAAGTTTCATGCCACGCGAGTCACGGTAGCTATGTGACACATCTGTCATACCAGACATTTAATTTTCACGTGATTTACGATACCATTATTCATATTCCATTATGTTTTGAAGGTTATTGCTAAGAAACAAGGTCGTCTTTGAAAATATTTATGTTCTGATTAATTATAACTTATTGACGCTTGTCTGGCTTGTTTAAGTACATAAATTTACATGCTGGAATCCCACACCACGGTTACCACGTATTCAGTACATCATTCTGAACCCCCCATAACATAGTTTTTTTTTATCTACATATTTGATAATTCTATGTAGTATTCACAATATACAAAAATCTCTGTGGCCGGAGCCACATAGAAGTTTTTCATGGGTATTTTTTTTTTAATCAGCTTTTCCATACATTTTGACCATGTACTCGTAGGTATAATTGCTGTTGTTTATTTTTTTTAAACCGACGAAGCATTACTATTTCTGTTTTTTTTTTTTTTGTTTTAGCGTCTTTGACACGGTGTCCCGTCGACACTGTATTCATAGAACAAACCAAAATTATTATTTTTACCAAGTATATTGCGTTTTCATCCAGCTGATCATTAGTCTGCTATCTACGTCAAATTTTTACAACGAGATATCTTTGTTAGGTACTAAATGTTTTTCACATCAAACAACAAACAAAAGTGTCCGCGTACTTGCGTAACGATTTTTAAAAGCATTTTCACAACTATATTTTTACGACAAAGTTAAAATTTACTCTAGCGATGTGGTATTAAAATATCCGCAAATTTATAGAAGCAGACTTAGCACTTTTTTCTATACAATGCAGTATTTTTTTCCTTTGTGTATATAAAACCTCAGCGCAGTTAACAGTAACTGCGGCCGGATGCTTATTGTGGTACATCCCATCGAGCGACGACGTCATCCGCCACACTTAGTAACTCGAGCTATATTTGTTTACTTGTGGATGCTTGAAGAATAATAAATAAGCAGATTCTTTACCATTTTATCGAGCCTTTAGTAGCAGTAAACATCAACATCTGTATAGCCTTTTCCCAACTAGGTATGTTGGCGAGGGATTCCATTTTAACCGTGCAGCTGAGTCTCCGTATTTTACATGGAACGACTACCTATCATATCTCCACAGCCCAATCAACAACGCGAACAAATCCTCGGAACGGTGAGGTCGTTCCGCGAAGCCTGTGAAGCTCCCAGGAAACTTCTGTGTTTCTGGGCGGAGCTAGGCTGGCTAACTTAGCCAGGACACCTACGCACAACGGACCGAATGAGAGTCTAAGTGCGGAAAATGGGGTCCCTACTCTACTCTACTCTAGTACTGGGTAATACGATCACCTCTTGGTAAGACTGTGTGTCAGACTTTCGGTCGGTCAAGACAGCCGGGACCAACGACTTAACGTGCTTTCCAAGCCATGAAGGAAACTCGATATGTAATGGGTGATCACCAATCCACATACCAACCTAGGTAAGCACGACTCAACCTAAAGACCGTTAGAAAATGTTATTGTTAAGCCACGAGCTCCTCAGTAGCAGCAGCAGTGGCCTGTACAAGCAGTAAACAAAATAAGAAAAAGTATTTTACCTGAAATAGAAAAGTAACAGTAATTCTGTGGCTCCTATAATAAAATAATTCCGAGGGGTTCCCCACACGCTTATTGTCCAGGTGCACAAAGGCGACCATTGTGAACGAGTCAAATCAAGCGGACGCGATATGAAAGCTATTTTATTGGTAAAATCTCGACGGGTTCAAAGAAAAGAGGATATGGAGGCTTAATTTTAGTAGCCTAATAAAACGTTATAAAGTGTAAACGTTTGTGTAACATATACATACTCAAATTATTATAACAATAGGGTATTTGCATGATTTTTTTTATCACTCTAAACAAAGCTTAACATCAGAAAGCACTGCGAAATTATTTTTTTAATATCTTTGAAAAATACTAAGTTATAAGCATTTGAAACTGCTGATTAGACAGAGAGATCAAATACAGCGAATGACGTCATTCGCATTTACTTGCATCGAAGTACAAAATTCATACTAAATTACGTTTATCTAGAAAGAGATAGAAACAAAAGTTAAAATGGTTATAACTTTTGTGTTGTTTGGCCGATTAATGTCTTGTTTTCGCTGTTTGTCATTAACATTCCGTTTCGAAATAAAAAAAATAAAATTTATGCATATTCCCTAATAAGAGCCTTTGATATTAGATGTATGGGTCAATCCACTACCATTCCATTGTGTACGGAAGTGCAAACCCCGATTCCAAAATCTCTAAGTAAATTTGTAAAATACAATTTTAAGATATTGAAATGTGAACACGTTTTAAATTCTCTAGAGATGGCCTCAGATGGAAGTAGAAATCGATCACTTTATATCTCAACGGATGAATCGAATCCAAACCGACGAGTTGAAGATCAAGATGATGAGAGGTTCACTAAAGTTTCACCAAAACTCCATTGACAAATATTCATTTTACAACCAACGTTTCGTATACTATAAATTTATTTCGCAAACAACTTATTCTTCAATTGTTTCATTTTCAAAACACACGTTTTACAAACATTTATTTGGCAAACACTTCTCTTATCAAATGCATCAGATGATATTTAATCATTTATACATTTTTCATTTCTTATTTAGATATTTTGGATAAATCACGTTTCTACAAACTAATTTACAGGCTAGTGTTTTTTTTCATTACTCTTTTTTAAGAAAAGGTTTAGGAAATGCATAAGTTTTTCACTTACATGCAAACAAGCATGCAAACTCCATGTATGCAGCAAGCAAGCAGTAAGTATGCAGCAAGCATGCAGCAAGCAATCAGTAAGCATGCAGCAAGCATGCAGCAAGCAAGCTGCAAGCATGCAGCCAAACAATCAGCAAGCTAGCGGCAAGCATGCAAGCATGCAACATGCAGCAGGCATGGTTTCTCTCACAGCTCCGGCGCTGCAGGGCTCCGACAGTCCCACGCGAGCTTATCGTCGCAGAGGGTTTTAACACTCGCCACCGCAGCTGGCCGGATTCGCCGGCCAGCCTCAGCCGCGGCGGCGGGCGTTAAAGCCACCTGCTCCTCAGCTCGCGGGCCGCCTCGCCCCTCCGCGCCAACGCGGATTTAAATTAAACTCTAGGGGTAGGGAAATAAGGACTACGTGGAATCGATTTTGCAGCGATTCATTTCTGTCACTAGATTTGTGCTTATAGAAAACATAATTTATTTATTTTCTCTTATTTTAGAAATGTGCCAATTAATATGTGTAATGTCTAATTCCAAGTGATTTTTTATAAGATGAAATGAAAAAATAATTAATTGTTTGTCAAATAATACGTTATTAAATAAAAGTTTATCGGATAATTATTTTGCTAAGTAAATTATTTGGTAAACTTGTTGTTGTATAATGATAAAAGTTTTTGAAATAATTTTTGGTGAACTGACCGGTCACCTTTAATATTAGATAGACATTCCTTGCCGTTCATTAACCCAGTTTGGTTCCGAAGGTATTCCCTCGATCCCGTGGCTGATTAAAATGTGCACTGAGGCAAAAGGTGATCGAGTTAACAGTAATGTGTGAGCAACAGAACACTTAGATGAAGTAACTAAATAGTGTAGATAATATAGATATTACAAAAGTGAAATCTATACATATTAATCTACTTTTACCGAAGCCTGAAGCAAAAGTCGACTCCAAGTTGAAACTTTTCTCGAACAATTTCCTCAAATCATACCTACCATCTATAAGATGATAATTTATATTTATGTTATGTTATGAATCACAAGAGAAACTTCAAACAAAACAAAATACCTATATAATAGTGTCTGCTAGACTTTTGACAGTTACTTTTGAATTGATTGTCCTGAAACAGATCTCACCTTTCTATCATAGCTTATCTATTTATTAAACCTGAAGAAACGAAATCCTTTGTTCATAGCTCTACACTTTTTTTCGTTCACACAAAAGAAAATCATGTAGATATTATGACAGGGTAAACACGACTTTAAATTACCATAAAGGGAAGGATGCAAATTGAATGACACTGTGTTGTTAATGTCATGACGTACGCAGGACGTAACCAAAGCTCATAACATCAGATCGACCACCAAGTTTCAACATAACTAAGACTTATTGATTCAATTTGCTCATTATCTCAATTTATGTTCAATAAAAAATCCGAGGAAAACCGTTTATTTTTATTGGTTCAGGAAGAATGGGTTCCGCAATCAATTTTGTTTGTCGGTGAAGTAGACGATATTGAACTATGTTTTAGTTGTGTTAGTGGAACAATATTAACGGAATTGTTTTATAGGTTCTGGTACATAGCGACTGCCTTGTTGGTCTAGTCGGCGCCTGCGGGACTGTTGAACATGAGGTCCAGGGTTCGTTTGTCGGGTCGGGCAAAATTTTATTGGGTTTTCAAATCAACAACTCACAAATCCGGACTCCGTGGTTGCTACTACCAATAATACTTTGCCTGACATGACAATCGAACCCAGGACTCTTGCTCAGCAATCACGCTTACGACCATTAGACCAACGAGGCAGTGAGCCAAAAAAGATTCATGTTTTCCATTAAAACCAAACGTATCTTCAAATCAAAATGTCATCATCAATATTTTCCTGGTATTTTCTGATTCTACTTGACAAAGGTATCAGGACACTTGCACGAAAGACATATACGCGCAAAGACTTTTGCGCGTATGGACATTTGCGCGATGTTATGTTTACTCTACAGAGTCAACCTCAGTGGCCATTAAGTCGCGCAAGTGTCCATGCGTGCATATTTCCGTTCGCGCAAAAGTCCATGCGCACATACGTCTTTCGCGCAAGTGTCCTGATACCTTTGTCAAGTAGAATCAGAAAATACCACGAAAATATTGATGATGACATTTTGATTTGAAGATACATTTGGTTTTAATGGAAAACATGAATCTTTTTTGCCTCACTGCCTCGTTGGTCTAATGGTCGTAAGCGTGATTGCTGAGCAAGAGTCCTGGGTTCGATTGCCATGTCAGGCAAAGTATTATTGGTAGTAGCAACCACGGAGTCCGGATTTGTGAGTTGTTCATTTGAAAACCCAATAAAATTTTGTCCGACCCGGCAATCGAACCCAGGACCTCATGTTCAGCAGTCGCGCTGGCGCCGACTAGACCAACGAAGCAGTCGCTATGTACAATAACCTATAAAACTCCGATAATATTGTTCTACTAACACAACAAAAACATAGTTCAATATCGTCTACTTCACCAATAAACAAAATTGATTGCGGAACCCAATTTTCCTGAACCAATAAAAATAAACGGTTTTCCTCGGATTCTTTCTTGAACATAAATTGAGATAATGAGCAAATTGAATCAATAAGTTATGTTGAAACTTTTTGGTCGATTTGATGTTATGAGCTTTGGTTACGTCCTGCGTACGTCATGACATTAACAACACGGTGTCATTCAATTTGCGTCCTTCCCATTTTGGTAATTTAAAGTCGTGTTTACCCTGTCATAATATCTTCACGATTTCCTTTTGTGTGAACGAAATAAAGTGTAGAGCTATGAACAAAGGATTTCGTTTATTCAGGATTAATAAATAGATTAGCTATGATGGAAAGGTGAGATCTGTTTCAGAACAATCAATTCAAAACGGCTTACTGTCAAAAGTCTAGCAGACACTATTATATAGGTACTAGCTGTTGCCCGTGGCTTCGCCCGCGTAAAGTTGGGTAACCCTCCCACTGGATCATATTAAAGGGATAAATAGTGTCCTACGTGTTAATCCAGATTATGAACTATCTATGTGCCAAATTTCATAATCATCACAATTATTATCATCACAACCACCATTATTATCACAATGATTATCACAATCACCATCACTATCACAATCACCATCATTATCACAATCACCATCACACTAACCATCACTATCACAACCACCATCATTATCAAAATCACCATCACTATCACAATCACCATCACAATCACAGTCACAATCACCATCACAATCACCATCACAATCACAATCATCATCATCATTATCATCGTAATCACGACCATTATCGTCGTAATCACAATCATCATCATCATTATCACAATAACCATCACTGTCACAATCAAAATCACAATGACAATTACTATCACAATCACCATCACTGTCACAATCACCATCACAATCACTATCACAATCACCATTATCATCTTAATCACAATCATCATCATCACAATCACCATCACAATCACAATCACCATCACATTCACCATCACTATCACAATCACCATCAGTATCACAGTCGCAATCACTATCACCATCACCATCACAATCACCATCACCATCGCTATCACCATCACTGTCACCATCACAATCACAATCAGCATCATCGTTAGCACAATCACTATCAACATTATCACAATTATTATCATCGTAATCACAACCATTATCATCACAATCACCATCACAATCACTATCACAATCACCATAACCATCACAATCACTATCATCATCATCGTTATCACAATCATCATCATCATTATCACAATCATCATCATCGTAATCACAATCATTATCATCGTAATGAAAATCATCAACATCATCATCATTATCACAATCATCATCATCGTTATCACAATCATCACAATAAATCAACAATAACCCTGTAAAGAAGTCGAATCCGTCGTCTTCTGGATCTCAAAATAAATGCCATATTCGTAATCAGCACCCCTGATAATCTTGGTATCGACACCCATACTTATATTTAGACATTTCAACCCCATCGCATCCCAACAGGGGATGATGATGGTATTTCAGGTCCGCCACATTAAGTCTTAAAATCATTGTTTTTGTAACACACCCGACCCGATACACCATACAAACAATACCGATGTTGATTTTCAGACTTTGTTACCCCATTTTTCCCTTTAGGGGTTGAATTCTGAAAAAACCTGAAACAAAAACTTAACTCATTTATCGATAGTACTCCTGTGAAGTTTCGAATAAAACAGTCTTACCTAATCTTGTTTGCCCATACAAACTTCCGACGACTTCCGTTTCATCCCCTTAGGGGGTACATTTTGAAAAATCCTTTCTTATTGCACCCTTTAACCTCATAAGCAACGTATGTGCCAAATTTGGAATCTCTAGACTCAGCGGTTTGGGTTTTGCATTGATTTTTAGACTTTGTCACCCCATTTCCCCCCAGGTTATTGTACGGTCGAACAAGCTATTTGGTTTACATTTTACAATGTAATTTGTGGGTTAAACTGTATACCAAATAGCTTGTTCGACCGTACATGGCGACTGCCTCGTTGGTCTAGTCGGCGCCAGCGCGACTGCTGAACATGAGGTCCTGGGTTCGATTGCCGCGTCGGACAAAATTTGATTGGGTTTTCAAATCAACAACTCACAAATCCGGACTCCGTGGTTGCTACTACCAGTAATACTTTGCCTGACATGGCAATCGAACCCAGGACTCTTGCTCAGCAATCACGCTTACGACCATTAGACCAACGAAGCAGTGAGGCAAAAAAGATTCATGTTTTCCATTAAAACCAAGTGTATCTTCAAATCAAAATGTCATCATCAATATTTTCCTGGTATTTTCTGATTCTACTTGACAAAGGTATCAGGACACTTGCGCGAAAGACATATACGCGCATAGACTTTTGCGCGCATGGACACTTGCGCGATGTTATGTTTACTCTAGAGTAAACCTCAGTAGCCATTAAGTCGCGCAAAAGTTCAGTCGCGCAAGTGTCCATGCGTGCATATTTCCGTTCGTGCAAAAGTGCATGCGCACATACGTCTTTCGCGCAAAAATCCCAGATCCCTTGACAAATAGTTTCCGTTTATTATATTTCTATTTCCATCCATCCTCCGTTCCCCTCATATTTAACAGCTACGTGACGCGTCGCGTCGGTGACGAGTAAATACCGCTGTGTGACGTCACACGCTGAACAAATCACTTTTCACTATCGCGGTGTTTACCTACATGTTTATCACAACCTTTGTGCGGATGATATCTTCATGCAAGATTCATCTCATATAAGGGTTTTCGTTTTTATTTACTTGAATTGAATAACCAGATCTTATTATAAAACTACCTACTAACTTTATCAAGTGTAAACGCAAATTTGTCAAAAGCCGGTCAAAAGATTATAACATAACGTGTACCTTTTAATGCACTCACATTTCGCACGTTATGTTTAACTCCCATGTAATAGGGGGCGAGCCTTTTGCCATCAACCGGGCAGAGGCACCGTGGTTGCTGGTGAGAAAAAAAAAGGAAATCTTCGACACGACGAAGAAGTGACAAATTACTAATGGAAAAACCCAATAACGCTTAATCAGTGGCGCTTGCGACCACTAGATGACCGAGGCAATCAAGACTGATTATAATGCCCTTATCATATTATACAAATTTGAAGACCTATATAACAAGAAACAACCGAAGTAAAGATTCTGAGGACCTAAAACAACCGAAGTAGCGATTCTGAGGACCTTGTGGGACGAGTTGATAAATTACTCAGCACGGGCATGCCGTGTAAACGTTACGTAAATAACTACGTCAATTTTTAAATTTAAAATACTTGTCTCACATATTATATTTTCATGTTTTTGCGAATTTATTCATATTTATAGGGATGATACTGATTTTGTTTGTAGCAAACAATTTAATTAAAATGCTACAGAATAATTGTATTCCCGATTAAAAAATCGACGTATTTACGTTACGTTTGGGAGATAGTACCTCAGTTGTTTGCCTTTCTTTTGACTTCGAAGTTCTTTAACTCGAAGTAGGGAAGCACCTAGCAACAAAATCATTTAGAATACTTATTTAAAAGGTCACGATTTAAAGCATCTTCGGCTTCACATAATATTTACTCTGGCTTCGTTAATATTATCAAGTTTAAAAGGAACCGGGCGCCGCGCCATAATGCCTATTGAACATAACTGAATAACTTGCTTCGTGCCGAATAATAAAGAAGAGGCAGGAAATATTTGAGGCACACGTACGTACAAGACTCATTTCCTTATGTCAACTTGGAAAACTTGATTGTGGGGACACGAACGCTTGGCAATCAAATATAGCTACTGTTCGGAATATTTTTTACGTTGTGGTTCGATCTGCTTAAAGTCAATAGCAAAAAGCGAAAATATTATATCCAATGTTATGAGTGATATTCATTTTTTTTTTTTTTTCGGATGGGAAATCGTCAAATGACTTCTCCCGCTCTGGGCGGAGCAGGAGGGAGTGTCAGACTTTTACTGACTAAAACCCATCCATGTTCCTTCATCGGCCTTTGTGTTCCGGGGCCACGGTATCTCTTTCGAACAGTCCCGCAACCCCGGCAGGCATCGGTCCTTGCGGACCCCTTACTTTTTGCTGACTCTCTTTGAGGCGCGCGTGGAACACGAACGCGCCGTCGACACGGCCTGTCGTCATGAGACGGACGGACGGCGAGCTAGCCCATAGCCCACCGTCCACAGGTCCGCGCCTACGGTGGCCGGTGGCCACGTGGTGGCCCCCGACGCCCGGGGCGTCTCCCGCGGCGGCCGGGACGCTGTGAGATTCTCTCCCTCTCACGTTCCGCCACCTCCTTCTCTAGCATTACTGCTTCGCAGAAGGAGGTGACGGCGTCCCATGGTTATAAGTACCTAGGTATGATTCTGTTCAGAATTGTGTTCCATCCACTCCATGTGACTTCATATAGTAAAGAGGTGCTTGCTTATAGTGGGATTCAGCTTATAAAATACTTAACTAATGCACTGTCACATACCTATTATAAGATGCAAACTGAAAAACTTACCTGAACCTTGGAACATACATTTTTGTATTCAAAAGATTAAGCAGAACGACCACACAAATGTTCTTTGCTGATATTCATGCTCCTAAATTATTGCTCTCTACTATCATTTACGGTTTTTTCACACACCTTGCGTGCAACTTTCATAAAGACATCTTATTTATTGCGACCCGCCAAGACTTTCCTTGGTAAACCTTTATCTTCAAAGCTCGGGCACAATTTGCACCTAAATAAGTCTGAATGAGAACAATGTTTCTTGAAGAATTTTTATTTCCCTTACATTTAAATATTAAAGTCATTACTTTCAAAACAAAGCTTACTACAAACAATCGGTACTTAATCGTCTTGTGAAGTGAAACTATTTAAAAATTCAAGTATCGGAGTAAACAAGTAGCAAAAACTTAAAACACGCAGTAGAATTAACAAACTCTAAAGTTTTATTCTAACTACTTTCTGAACAAAGCTTCAATAAAAACAAAAAACTGCGGACGATGCCACTAAAATGCGTTTTATTCTCCCAACACATTTTCTGTTCCATTTACTTGAACAGTCCAAGTTTATTCGAGTAACGTCGCGGAGACAAATGTGCTCAAGCTTCAGCGCAATGTACGCTACTGTACAATTCAGAGACTGTTTCTGTTTTTTTTTAATTCCAAAAACTTCTAATAACGAAAGGGTCTGGCTCATAAGCCTGTCTTTGACGATTTTAGGTGTTCTTTTGTGTCGTTTTCATCAAGTCCTCATTTTCCTTAGAGTCAGTTCTAAGCATCTCTGCCGGGTATTTTGCAAAAAGCATTGGTAAGCTCCTGTTTATTTTGTTTGTATAATTATAAGGTATAGGAACAGCTAAAATAACCAAAAACTCAACATAAAGTGATGATCTAGATACCAAAAACAAACGAAACTGTGTCAGCCGTTCACTACGCAGTAAAGAGCAACACATACCAAACTGAATATCTTCGTCTTGTGACGGATACGATCAAAATTCTTGTAACATAACATCGAAACACGGCTTTGTAGATTCCTGGATCTGAAATAAAATTCTCAAGCAGACATACTATGTAGTTGAATATACAAGGTATCGCTTTGCATCCTGGTCAAATTCAAGAAGACATCTATGCTAATAATTCTAGACCCTAATCAATAATAAAATAGGTAGATTTTTTTTCGTATTTACGGAAATCGGTAAGTGTAAATCACCCGTATTAAAACGCTGGCCGTCTGTTACTAGCAATATAACCGCGCCTTCACACACACAGAGGTATGTCGCGCGATCGGTGATTTTGTTTATTACTTTCGTGTTATTTAGAAATACTGTCAAATTGAGACAATTTAAAATAGCAGCTTTATTAATTATTGACCAGGTATCGTAATTTAAATTGATTATTATCTGTCTTTTATGCAAGCTCCTGAATTTTGACTAGGATGCAAAACTGCACCTTGTATTTCGCGTCCATCACATCGTATGACGCAACGCTGCAATATATCACGGACGTGTTTCAAAGACTGCACATTTTATATCTCTTTTGCACATACATATTCTGTTGAAAATAAACGTATTATTCATAAATGCGCCGATGAAAAAGTGGTAGAATTAGGTAGAGTTTTTTAGTAAGTGTTTTTTTTTGTCTGCTCTCCGTTTAAACCTACCCTGGACTACGACAAACATTTAAAAACCAAAATCAGCTAGGCCCAGCCGGTCTCGAGTTTTAGCGAGCACAAACGAACCATAACGCGAGTTCCATGAGTTTTGTTCACCCAAAAGTGCTCAACGCGCCTAAAGAAGTTTTCACGTCAGAAAAAAACATCGGCAACACTATTCGACCTTGAGGGTCGAGAAGTTGGAGTCGCGCCACAACACGAATTTTTAAGTCGTTCGTACTGCGAGTTCCGACTCATCATATTGAGACCTTCCTCAAGGAAGAGGTTTGGCCGAAGGGTGTCATGTATCGGCGATTCCGCGGAAGGCTACGCGACACCACGCAGCGCAACATGACGCCGTCTCTTCGTGTACAATAGTTTAATTAGGTTTTTGTAGTTTATATTAATATGTATGTTAGTCTGTAAGGTATATATAAATTATATGATATGGGTCTTTTGTTACCTGAATTAAATTATATATTAATAAATTATTATTACATTTTTAATACAATGTGGTAACTGGAACCCTGAGGTATAAAACAACACAAGGCGCGCTCTCTCAAAAGGGAACCACTTTTAACGCGAATCTCTAAAACAATATTGTCCAAGGAATAATAAGGTTATGAAGGTAAGGAAAAACACTCATAAAACTTGTGCTGTAACGTTTTCAGCCAATCTAATATCGCTCCGAGGACCGCTGAACTTCGTCACGTTGCCAAATTAATTTGATACGAAAACTCGCAGACAAAGTTTATGTCTTAAAAAGACAAAACCAAAAGGAACTTATCAAACCTCACACCAAAGAGCAATGACGAAGGTCAATGATTAGCGTTAAAGGATTTTAAAACGACAGATGAGGTGGACATTTATCACGAAGTAGACAGTTAAAGTAACGCAAGGGATATCTAATAAATGACTTCATTTTTGTCTCTGTCCTTTTCAATGGGAAAAGTACAGAGACGAAAATGAAGTATTTTTTTACAGATGAGTAAAGATAATGAGTTTTCGACGCACTGTATCGTCTTCGTTTTTTGTTAACGTGAAAAAAGAAAAAATATGTGTCAAACATTTTTTTGAAATGTATCTGACGGACTAATTAGATTTTTTTGTTCTCATCTACCCTATTGAGTTAGGGAGGAACTGTAACTTTTATAACGCTAAATTTTTCTTGGCGACTTTAAAAAAAATATCTAAAATTCTGCTGTCAATTTTGCAGTTAATACTGCTCAGAGTAATTGAATCGAGTGTACATTTATTTAAATTCAAATGGAAAGGAAGCACATGTACATACGTAAGACAAATAGCCGCAGATTTTTATTACGGCGGCAAACATTTTGCTTGTTTCCCGCTTTGAACGGCTCACTGTGTGAAGGAGGTTAATAATGTGCCACATTACTGTAATAATTCTACTTAACGAGGTTGTCGTCGACTGTACCACGGAATGAGAAAATAATGGTGGTGACTTTTATATGCTTGCGGCGAACATGATGCTTGGAGTTGAGTATTTTTTTTCTTTTGGTCCAAGCTTGTTGTTTTTTATTTAATTTTGGCCAAATTTTTACGTTTCACTAGTAATGTTTAATAGTAGCCGTGTGGTATAAAGCAGAGTAGAATTAGCCGTGTGGTATCCGGCAGAGTAGAATAGAACCAACCCATTACACTCACGGGTGTCGTATAAGGCGACTAATGTCTGAGGCAGAACACCTTGCGCCTCCGTAGACCAGAGAATGGGCAGCAGCGTTTTATGTTAGTCTTTCATCACTGCGATCTCCAATCCGCCTGCCAAGCGTGGAGATTACGGCAAATTCCTCCCATCATGGGAGAGGCTTATGTCCAGCAGTGGAAGTTATGGGCTGTTGTTGTTGTTGTTTAATAATAAATTAACCTAACTAATAACGATTTATTGAGGCTTCTATTTGTACGTATAGCAACCATTCAATTAAATCTATCACAACTTGAAAACTGATCTAAATACGATTTTATTTATAGAATAGAACCGAGGCGAACTTTTAAGTGTTTTACGAGCAACGTTTACTGTGAGACAGTTCCTTAAGCACTGAATAATGTCTCGAGCTTCCGGACACCAAAGGACCGAGGTGACTCGTTTCCGCGAAACCGAAAAAAATAAGATTTTCTTTTGTCTTCCATTTTCAACTTTAGTCACTTTTCTTCATTTAAACAACACTAAACATACACATTTTTGGCATTTTCTCATACTGTCTCATTTTTCTACACTCGGTAAATCGGAACATATTACCCTGGCTTTGCTTGTGTATCGAGAATACTTATTTGTAGAGAAAACACAGACACTAATTTATGTCTCAAGTAAGATAGTTGCGAGATCTTTTTTTTAAATTTTTCCTTTTAAAAAGTATCATTCAAAGAGTGTGTAGAGTGGATGTGATTTGAATTTAAATACGTGTTATGACTGGTTTTTGTTTGGTCAGTCACTCCGCTATACAAACACATCCATGAAACTACAAACTGAATTTAAGCTCTCTAATAATTGCGTTTATATTAACAATGCATTAGTAAATAAGTGTGTAATTGGAGGTGCTTTGTGATGTTAGTAACAGTCGTAATTGTTACTAAAGTGATGTTTACTATTTGGATTACGTATGTTTGCGGGCGTAATACATGTTTAATGATTATTTTGTTAACATGATTTCATGTTAGCATGATTGTATTTCTAAACACATGCTGTACATATTGTATTGCTAAATTGTAATAACATAATTATCTGTTACAGATTACTGTTGTGAGCATTGCATTTGATTAGGTAATTTTTGATAATCACAAAAGTGATATAAAAGCGTCTGATACATTATTAGATAGATAGATTGATTAGTTATCAGACTACCTACCTACACAAAACGAAAGAGTAGATTAATATTAAAATTGTTAACAAATATCTATATTGGCCCTCCTCCTAATTTTTATGTTGTTATGCCCGACAGGGCCCACAATGCTCCAAAACGAATGTATATCTTTATGTACCTACCACCTAAGTTCACATTGTGGAATGCAATAAACGTATTGAGTATTGAGTATTGAGTATTATAAGAAGTTCCGTTCAAAGTTAAGAAAAATAGACCTGTTTAAGAATATAATAGAGTGTATTGTATTGTATTATATAACGGGCTAATAGAGTGATGCATAGAATAGTAGTAAATTCCTGAGAAGCTATACAAAGCATAAAATGTCGGATGTGAGCACGCAGCCACTAATCCTATTTCGATCTTCCGTACGATGTTAGCTTTCGTTGGACAGAGACAAAACATGGCCGTTACTAATGTAAAATTATAATACAAAAGATATATCAAACCCATTTTTATAAAATTAATATTCACAACAGCAAAGCTTGTCGTAATGAAACTTCACTTTAATACAAAGACTGGCTTTCTCTTAGAAACTTATTATTTTTCCTTAGGTTACTTACTTTGATTCCTGTTTTCCATTTAATGAATAAAGTTAAATCATTATTTTAATTTTGAAATACATAGTTTGATAACAAAAGCCATTGACCTTTAATTTAATCAGTTCCATAATTTCACACTACTAAAATTAAAATGTACCTGCAAAACTTTTCCATTGATAATCAGCTCAACACCACAGCGACTAACAGCTTTCATACAACAAAATATTCATTTATTTCCACAGCCTTTGGATTTTCCACTCATGACGCTGAAAACCACACCGTATAAAGTGTAGCTGAAATAAGCTGGGAGCTCACCGAGCCATTACGTAACGCTATTAAAAACGTCGATACGTGGCAAGCTCAGGTTGAACCCAAATCAAATATTGACCGTGGAAATGTCCCGGTGTGTCGCATGCATGCTGGACGGTAAATGTGGTATCGACGTGTACCGAGTTCGCTGGCGATGAATACAACAAAGTTCGTCTTATTATAAAACTTCAAATAAGTACCAGGTTTAAACCAGGACTAAAAGGTCTAGGTTTGTTACGGTACTAACGTTAGTTCTTTCATTCGTATTACAAATCGTAGACCAACACCAGGGACTACCTTTGGTACTAAGTAGTCCTTACTACTTAGTACCAAAGATAGTCCCTGGTCTAAGCATTATCCACAGATTATAAGCAACAAAATATTTAAACTATTCATTAATTCGTTCAGCGTTCTCTGCACCGTTCCTTTTTACAAAATGTTGTTACGAAAGAAAAAATATTTTATAAATTGTTATTTGTAGTGGTAAAATATAAAGTTTGGTTATATAAAGGTATATAAATATTCCGACTTGTATTTTTTGAATGCATGCAATTGCTCTGTTTTGAAACTGAAACAACTATCGAGCTAGCGCGTATAATGGAGTGAACTAGGCGGCGCGCGTAATTCGAGTAATATTATCGAAATGTTTATGTTACATCTTAAAGTAAACTAAATGTCCGGTTTCACTTCAAGAGTAATAATACAAGTAAAGGCACAGTATTCTTTGTGGTGAGATCGTGAGTGCATTCAATTTAAAAAAAAAAATGCAACAAACAAAGAAAAAAAAAGAGGTGAAAATTGGAGTTCAGAAGAAAAGGTTAGTGATAACTGACAACTTAGATTACGTACACAACTACACATAGTATATGATGCAATAAGCTAAACTATGTACCTATGCCACATTACTTACATTAATACAAATTTCATTCTAGGATTTATACTGCGTCAACTTATTGCCGAGTCGGCTAAAATACTTGGAGATAAGTCGACGAAAACCAAAATAAATACGTTAAAAAACGAGTTGACAATTTAGTACCATAGTTAAACTAAGGGTCACGATGGTCTAACTTTGGTATCATAGATAGTTCTAGGACTAGCGATAAACTTCGTTTTGTAATAACGTTTATACAAGTTCATGGTTTAAACCTAGTACTAAAGCCGGTACTTTTTTAAGACCACGTTTTATAATAAGAGGGATCAAGTTCAATTTTGTAAAGTCTTTGTGATGTAATCTCAGTTTATTGATAGTGAAGTAGGTCATAATGTTGTAAAAAGACTGTTTGGCATTACATTGGAAGATTTATTGTCACGACAAGATGTTTCACTTGGGATCCTGAAAAAAGCTAGCAGCAAAATTATTGTGTTGACATCAAACATTGAAACATCTTTATAAGCTATGTCCGTTAACCTGCAAAATCCCACTCAAACGTGTTCATATAATATAATATGTATGAGTATTAATTCTTTAAAAAGAAATAGGTTAGTAGGATCACTTTATTCGAAACGTTCTCGTAATAAAAATAAGTTTCTTGGTAATTTATTGCAACAACGTGATACGAACAAGGAGAGTGTTACGAATCGATTTATTCTTTATAAGTCTGTTCGAGCCGGATTTTCTTTTGCTTTAGTAAATCCTTTGTGCGTAACAAATGCGATTGTCATTGGTGGGTATTATTTGCCAAACACTGATACTCACTTACCTGCTTACCTTATGTAATGCATACAAAAATGTTTGGTAAGCGTTTTTTTCCCTTATTAGTCTTTTAAGGTTAGTGTAAGTAGGAACGAACTCAAGAACTACTGAACTACGGTAGAACTAGCTACTTTGACGTCCTGGAATACGACGAGTTACCATTACTCTGTATAACCTCCAGGTATTGAGTAGATTACACTGTTTGTGAAGATGATCAATGTGGGTTTCATTTAATAGCAACTTGTACAGTAGGCACATATACTCGAGTCGAGTCGAGTCGTGTGTGCACCGCGCTCTAAGGCGGACGTAGTTGATACGCGTCATATATAATTATTATTGTATAGCGCGGCGCAAGCCGACGCTCGAAACTTTCATTGCCATGAGTGACACACTTGTGGTAAACCAGCTGCTGGCGTTCTGCAACAGAAACTGCACGTAATGGACAAGGTGTCCGCCATTCAGATTTGTGGATCGAACTTCAGCGAGGACGACATTGCTACTGCGAAGCTGCTGCTGTTTCGGTCGCTCAATAAAATCGACCAGATGGTGTCTCGTAGACGTGACGGGATAAAGAGAAGCTTGCAAGACATCATTACGCTGCTGAAAGCGACTGACCCTGACGACGTGCCGACGTTTGTGGCGAGGGATTTAAGCAAATTGCCTCCAATTACTTTCGACCACGTCGACGTGACGAGCCTGCTGAAGGACATTGTCTTTTTAAAGGCAAGTTTGGCTGATAAGCAGAGAAATCTGGCTACATCCCAGAGCACCGTTGCAGACTTTCGCTCACAACTAGTTGATTTGCGCAACTCTGTGGCATTAACTGGGTCACCGGCACGTGTAAATAACGTAAACACATGCCGAGGAGCCGGCTGCCTCAATGCATCGGCTACGAGTTTCGCGTCAGCAGTTTTGTCGCCGGCGCGGCGCCGATTGCTGAGTCTGCGTTGCGTGCAGTAAGCGCGCCTCGCAGCCCCACCCCCCTCCCCGCAGCTACTCCCCGCAGCGCTGCCCGACCGACGCGACCACCTGGGCGTCCCCGCAAAGCCCGTGCCTGCAAAGGCAACGGACCGGGCTGATTATGACGGTTTCGTGACGGTGCAAAGGAGGAAACGCCGTCAGCGAAGCTGTAAGAACCGCTCCGGCAAGGCTCCTGTGGAGCCCAACGTTAAACTGCGCGCCGCGAAGCCGAATATCCCGGTGTACATCTCTCGCCTACATTACACCACTGAGCCAGAGGACATCGAGGAGTACGTGCGCCAAAGACTGAAGTACACGCCAAGAGTACAGCTTCTGGAGTCGCGCCGCAACGTCAATTTCAAGGCGTTTATGGTGCGTATCCCAACATGTATGCTCCATCTGGTGTTGGAAGAAAGTTTTTGGCCGCAGGATATGGTGTTCCGTCGCTTCCGCGGACAAATTCCACAAGTATGCACAAAACATCGTGCAAATGAAGTGCTACTAACATAGTTTTTAAAGTTGTTTATACTAACAAAAATTTGTTAATAGTATGTATTTTTATGTTTAGGTATTTATCTATGGGTCTTTGTTACCTGAAATAAATGGTATATTATTATTTACTTAAGTACCTAACAGCTAAACTCCAACCGCCTGACTAATTGCCTCCGTACACAACTCTTTTATTTTAAACTTCACCTGCAAGTTGCTCTGTTTGTAACAAACGACGATTGACGTCGACGTCTGTATGAGAACAACACAATGTGGGAGAAGTCACTAACTTTGTGGACCAGTCTGTCGGTTTGCTGTTAGAGGCTGTGGAAATGAGTTTAAAAAACTACTTGGAACGTAACTGTTTGCGAACTCATTTACTAAAAGCTGAGGTGGAAAGTAGGATATAATGAATCTGACCCTTGTTCTCTCGACAAGTAATAATAATAATAAGTTTATTAGTACATAACAAAAACAACAACACAGTACAAAGCATGTGGAAACGGTGGGTTGTACTACCAATTTTAAAATTATTGTCAGGTTTCTGGGCTCCTAAACTAGGTAGACCTGTATCTTAGGAGTCGGAGATTTTGCGGCTTCAATTTATATACAACCGTCACTTTCTGTTTGTTTTTAACATTTTTTTTTAACACAGCACTTGGAGTGAATGAGTGAGGTTGTGTATGTAGGGGTGTGTAAATGAGTGTAGTGTGTGTGTAGTGAGGTGTGTATGTGAAATCAAAGTGTTTAAATAATTTTATCTACACCCATGCTATAAATCCTCTATAAAAGTATCTGAAACAGTTAGCTTATTGCCAACATTAAAACAGCCAGGGTCATAATACTTAACCATAATTTCATCCAAACGTTGTTTCATCATAATGTTGTACTAAATTTCATTATGCAACTCATTTCAAAAAAAGAACATTGTCATGCACGTGCGATTCACTACCACAGCGCCGTAATTAAAAAAAACTTATAGGTTAATTCGAATTCACTTCGTATCCCGCCATTTTTGTTCGATATTAGTATTGCATTATGTACTTTGTTCATTTGTTGTTTACAAAAATGAGTGATACAAGCTTTGTGCATTTTAATAATTGTACAATCCAAAATGTAAATAATTATATTATAACCTATACATAGTTTGTTTGTTTTAAATACTCAGCAATTAAACTTTCCATGAATTTACATAGACTTCTTACAACACTACAACACCCTATGGTTTCAGAAACTTTTATGGAGGATTCATATCATGGTTATTTATTTATTTATTCAGTAGTATACATAATATTTTTTTTTTTTGGATAAAGTCTTGTATGCAACTGTACATAATTAGGTATTAAAACACTCATGTGCTACTATTATCACACACAAACCCACATTCGTGTTTTAATACCCCTTATTATACAACAGTTGCATAAATAACTTTTCTTTCAAGGTAGGTTTGATAAAATTATAATTCGATTGAGTAGATAACCGAGTCGAGCCGTGTGGTATCCGGCAGAGTAGAATAGAACCAACCCATTACACTCACGGGTGTCGTATAAGGCGACTAATGTCTGAGGCAAAACACCTTGCGCCTCCGTAGACCAGAGAATGGGCAGCAACGTTTTCTGTTAGTCTTTCATCACTGCGATCTCCAATCCGCCTGCCAAGCGTGGAGATTACGGCAAATTCCTCCCATCATGGGAGAGGCTTATGTCCAGCAGTGGACGTTATGGGCTGTTGTAGAGTAGATAACCTACGCTTACCAACCCTGATTAATTCAGGGATTGGAAAAAAGGTTTATAGCAAAATCAGGATTCAGCTTTACCTAGAATCCGACTTCTCCGTTAAAGTAATGGTACGAGAAAACGGGTCATTTGGTTAAGCAAACAGGCGACCCTTATAAGCGGTACCTGAGAATTTGTTCATAGGTACAATGTTTCCACTCAGAACCAAAACAAACAAACAAAATATTTAATTCAAAAATAGAATTTGTTACCAAAGACCCATCGTCGAAATTCCTATTAGACCCTGTTGCACAATGCTGAATACAACGAGAATCACAGGGATAATGGCGGGATTAGTGTTGTCCATCCAATACGATGACTTGCTTGAGTCATCGGCTATGTACTATAGAGACAGTGTGTGTGATGTGGTGGTACCCCCCAAACTAATAAGATAAAGAAGTTACACAATTATACAAACCTGCTAGCTACACATCACAGTACCCTCAGAGAGAGGAAATTCAGAAACTTTATTCCACGTTCTTCCGAAATCTTTTAATTTAATGTTATGTCGGTGCGAGGTACTTTACGTCTGGTTTGGCACGTTTGGTACGTTCTCTGTTTGTACCGAATCTTACTGTCGATGTGTTCGCTATAAGCCTCTGTTATATAAGCTTTTAATTTAATGGCATACATGTTTGCAAAGCAGATTACTTTAACACATTCTTCTTTATCATTTTGTACGAAAAATATTTTTGGTAGAGCAAAAACCTGTATCAAAAATAAAATGCTGATAAATTCAGTCGCTCGAAGGGTGCGGAAAAGCCTGTCAATATGGTAAACCTTTTTCGTTCGTAAAAGCAGGTTAAGTGCTCTACGTATGCAGTCAACTAAAGATTTTACCATAAATCAGAATAATGTTATAAATAAAAACATATACTTTGCAAAAGGTAAAAGAAACCTGTACGGAAGAGCAATGGAAATTTTCTAAGTTTCTCACACTACATGACTGACTACATCCTACTGTATTGCCTCGCCGGTGACATAAATTGGTATCATTCGCATTCGAACCTAGTCATGTATATCTGTTTAATCAAAACGGAACACAATTTGAACTGAATACACTATTATCCGTAGCTAAAGTCGGCCTGATTAATCTCCATACACAACGTATTGATTGCTTGTTTAATCAAAGTTTCGTACAGCGTCTAATGAACCAAATCTGAGCGTTCTGATAATTCAATACTTCACGTGTTAAGGCTTAGCTTCACAGACACTTGAAACCCAACAAGGGCTTTTTTGAGAAAAAGGATGATACATGAGTGAATACTATCAGATCTACATCCACAAAGACCTTTTTCTGGAGAGAACATTTCTTTAGAAAGAGCCAATATATTCGGTAACAACATATCCCTGAGGGTGACCGCGAAACGAATTTATATTTTAGCTGCTGGCCCTACAAGGTCTTTTTACAGATAAACGTACAATCGTACATACATTATTTACATGCCTTCTCTTTTAACTCGTGACATATACCCCACGACTTATAATATAAGAAACCAAAGAAAGAGAGAAGAATTAGATATAGATTTAATTCAGACGATTTTGTCACGCCCTAAATCGGATCCAGTAAAACAACTCTGTAGTTTGGCAGTAGTGAATACCTAATAATGTTCCTAGTTTTTTGTTTATATTCCGTTTAGAATGATAAAATGAATGATATTTAGTTCTACGATACAATGAGGTTAGCGTATCCTTGTGGATAAAAACATCCAAAAACAAAAAAAAAAAAACGAAAATCGAAATACGCTCTCGAATAACGAAGTTAGGATAGATGGGCGACGTACAGCATCCGTTGATGTGAATGTGTCCGGTCATCAGTCAGCTGGACAA
Organism: Xestia sexstrigata; assembly: GCA_941918905.2. Lineage (NCBI taxonomy): Eukaryota > Metazoa > Arthropoda > Insecta > Lepidoptera > Noctuidae > Xestia > Xestia sexstrigata. The sequence goes on along the minus strand of OW799220.2, from coordinate 5,724,744 downwards.
CTGCAGTTGATTGGAAATACAAACACTCCGGACATATATCGTGTTGAAATACTGTCACGACACACTCGTCATAATATTAATGATATAACTAAATGTAATCAGTCAATTTATCAATTTCCACATGAATTATATTGAATTCAGTTTAACGAAAAATGTATTGATTTCATACCAACTGTATCGGTAAAATTTAATATTCAATGCACGTTCCGTTAACATTATTAAGGGATCAGTCACATTTGTGCGTCGCTATAGTCATGCAAATAATACACACTACGGTGTAGCCTCGTGACCACTTTTATCAAAACAATACAACTCACGAGAGTAAAGTAATACAATAATAAGAGACTGAACAAGCGATTTAAACCAAGGCTTGTATTTAAAGATGGGTATGGAAGTCATAGCCTAGTGATGTGACCGTCGACTGCCAAGCCATAGGTCTCGAGTTCGAACCCAAGATTTTCCGGTTTCATGTGCGTATTGTATAATTAACACTTTCTTTGGCGAAGGCAAAAACTATGAGGAAACCAAACCAGCATGCCTGAGGGATATTTCTCTGCTCTGTAATTAACTTAAGAATCAAGTTATTCATAGAGCAATCTATCACTTAAGTCGTATTCGTTTAGAAAATCTTCAATGTAGTCTGCACAGAGCCTTAAGCCAACAGGTTGCAAAGTTTTATTTTATTTATATTACCCAGCGCATACTGCAAGAAGTCGATTCCCGGCAGGTGTTAGTTTATATCTAGTAACCGTTGCTAAGTACATATCGTGTGTGGAAGCTTACGAAGCTTTGGAAATTAATTGCGGAACTCTAGAGTACATTAACTCTCCCTAATCACATTACATGATAGATAATGGATCACGTTTCTATTGTGCCTACCCTTGATCAACTGGCCAGTAGTAATTTGATAAATTGTCTACATGATGAGGCTTTTATGAGACGCACGATATATAATAGTGGGTAATTATTTGATATTATAACGTACACAATTTCCAACTGTGTGAGTGATTTAAAATGCTTAATTTATTTTTACATTCGTTGGATACCCGTACGCATACAAAAAATGTGTCGCATGAAACAATTTTACAAACTTTAGTTATTTCATTTGCAGATAATGTTAGAACTACTTGTTAGTATCAGGTTGTAATTCTAGATAACGATAAATTGATACTGTTGGCAATTCTTCGATTAAAGTAATCGGTTTACTATGCAAAGGAAGCTCGTTGTTATCGATTTGTATGTAATCGGAAACGACGTGCTACGAACCGCTACGCCGTAGCTACTTTGAGCTACGAACTGCTACGGCGCGCCATCTCGTGCTACAAACGATTTCGTCGATTGCCACTAGTATCGTAACTAGTAGTACGATACTAAAATTTAAATTGCACGTATCCATGGTATTTTGAGATACATTTTCTCTTCTGGCAAATAATAAAGTTATTTTTGAATGATGTTTTTTTTATGATGATAGTTATTTTAATATAAGTTCACTAACAACCAAAACGATTCTCTCTAATAATTCAAACTCAACACGGTCCATTTTGACACGGTTCTCCAAATTTTCAATAACATTTCTGAATATGAATTTTATTTCTGTTGTCCTCAGGCTTTTGTACTAACAAAAGTTGGTTTTTATTTTACATATTTGCTTTCTAATCGTATTTAAAACTCATGGTACTCATGGTCAATGAATTCAAAACGAAATTAATCGACATTGCAAGCAATCTGTTTGTTATGCAAATCGAGAGGAGTTCAGTTTTAAGGCTACTCATTCATGCTGCAAAGTACTAACTACCTATTCCTCTCACTCCACGCCACGTTATACTCGGCGAACAACAAAATAAGTGCACTATTCAGAAGCTCACAATCACAAATTAAACTGTTGTTGTCTCAAGTTGGCAGACAACAGATTGCGGCTCGCGATCTCTAATCTGAATGTCAATACATTTACCATCGAGTACACTAGACGGAATTAAAGCAGGGAGCGAGTCACAAACGATTTTATGTACTGAATACGAGAGTGGATTTTAAAATCGAGAGAAGAGGAAAAGACGGCAGTAATTGGACTATTCATTCAGTGAGGGACGGTATTATGCGGTAGTGTGGAGGAAGCGATAACAAGCGATAATAGGCTTTGTTGTGCGTGAGAGTCTTTCGATTAACACTTGGTATAACTACACTATTACGATGTCAAAACCATTTTCTTAAATCGTTCCGGCCGCTGAACATTTATTTTATGATGGGTTTCTCATTTAAAATTCATGAAGTTTCTGTGGAAACTTAGCTTATATTTTCTAAAACTGAAATGTATATGGAACTTTCCATGTGTAGGTTCTAATTACGCTAGCATTAACAGACCAGGGTTTTCGTTGCCCACAATAAATTACAATAATTAATGTAATAAATTAGACTGTAGGCCCAAAACATTTCATAGAAATTTCAATTTATTTTCGTGCCCACATAAACTTAGTTACGAAAATATTCCTCACTAGCCCACAGTATGTTTCCAGAACACTGGAGACTGTGTGGGCAGATCTAAGTCTGAGTAAACACAATCATGATAGTTACTTGAAGAGTTGTTGTTTGAGTATGAACATCGTCCCGACCTACTTATTAACTAATTTCGGAAATTGATAACTGAGTTATCAGAGGCCCTAGCACGAGCGCGCGGTCTTTGACTTAGATTTTGTCCGACCGTAACGTAAATACGTCGTTTTTTTATTCGAAAATAATAAATAATCCTTAAGCATTTTAGTTAAATGGTTTACAAAAAGCATAATCAGTATTATCCTTAGATATGAATGATTACTTTAAATCATGAAAATATTATAACTAAAACAATTATTTTTAATTTTAAAATCTAGCTAATGACGTTACGTTTAGGTACACCCTCTTCAGGTGTCTTAAAAGTTTGCGGTAAACAAGAAAACACAGTAAACATAACCAGGCCAGCAAAAAATATGACGGATTTCGGTCACAAATCTATCGCAAATTCAGTCAAATTAGTCAACGAGTAATGATTTGATTTGTATTACATACAACCATGCAGATATGCGTTGCATTTCTTCGATTCATACCAGGTTTATTTTGTAGTGTTTGACAATCAACATTCACGACGAAAAATAAATTATGTTAACCATATTCTGCGGAGCCTGCAACACAAAATTACATCTTCAACCAAATTATTTGACTCGACTGAAACTGGAAGCTGATGTTGCAGCAACACGGAAATTGAAATTATGAATTACGTTAAAATTCTTAAAATGCTTACAGACGCAGTTAAGACTAGTTCCCACCATCAATAAATTGCAAATCTATTTAGTCCGTCAGTTAGAGTATTGAAAATATCGGACACGTATTTTTTGTTTTTGTAAATCAATGAATATTTACAAAGATAAAACGCATCAAAACTCGGTAGCTCGTGAGGTCAGAACGCACTAAAAATTATACCATGGCGTGACGTATTGAAAATTACCATGGCGTGACGTATTGAGAATTACCATGGCGTGACGAATTGAGAATTTTAAAAGCGTCGTATGTTCGTCAATTTTGGTTTACGTAATAAAAGAAAAAATACGGGTCAAATATTTTTTGATAATCTAACTGACGGACTAATTAGATTTTTTCAGTTGACAAGCCTATTGTCACTTTATAAATCATGAACATGGCTGTCCACCCGACCGAATCGGTCGGGTGGACAGCCACCCGACCGATTCGGTCGGGACGTCATTGTTTAACTATTGTGGCTACTTCGTGGACAGATCATGGGATAACCATTTTACTAATTGTAGGGTAATTAATATTATTATCCTACTAGCTTTGTCCGCGGCAGCGCTCGCGTTAATTTAGAATTTGACAATCTATTCGGTTCGTACTCGGCTTGTAATAATATGATTCAATCATGATTCGAAAGACACGTGGCGCCATCTATTATGAGAATAACGTTATTGTTGGTTTCTTCGGGAACAGTACTTTTTTTCGGGTTGAAAGGCACCGTATGTCCGTTTCTGTACACCTCACAACGTTTATGCAAAATTTCAGGTTGATCAGTGGTTTAGGCGTGAAAAGGTAACAAACAAACTCACTTTCGCATTTTTAATATTAATTAGGAAAGGAACTAAAGATTATGATTCTGCTACAGCGGCCATTTTGAAAAGATCTAATTTCTTCGGCTTTCCGAAACAACAGTTACTGTAAACGTGATATTTTGGAAGTTTTGCTCTCCTTTTCAATTATTCGTTATGGTCGGTCGTCCCAAGATTAAACTCGTTCGAGTTGATGGCATAGCTTCAACATTCTTAAAATTGTTTACTAAACTTTAGGTACTGTAAACGGCCATTAGAAGGGAAAATGAAAAAATCTTGTTTAATTCAGATGTCGTTTAAAAGTTAAAGCGTTTCGCGGAGTTGGGTACCTAAATTTTCTTTAAAGAGATGTTTTTTTTTTCTTACGGAAAATTCCACTTCAAAACTCTGAACAGTTCATGTCGTCAGACGTAATCCAGTTTTTAGGTAACAGTTCTTAACGAGTTCTGGAAAATGTCCCATGTTGTAGGTACAAGACACGGAATAAATTCAATATTACATACGTAGCATCACGCCTGTAGTTCCCGAAGGGTTAGGCAAAGGTGTACCTAATAGTACTCCCACATTTTGCTAGCTATGTTAAAGTCCCATGTAATAGGGGGCGAGCATATTGCCATCAACCGGTATCGACAGATACAGACTCCGTGGCTGCTACCAAAAAATTCCTAATGCAAAAACCAAATAACAGTTTACCCGACCCGGGAATTGAACCCAGCACCTCTTGCTCAACTGTCGCGTTTGCGACCACGAGACCAACGAGGTATTCGATATTTATTTAAATTTTATGACCCTTCTCCTTATTCTCGTATTCTCGTAATACAAAATAGCTACTATTGTGAAACTTAAAGATCTATCAGATCGTGTCATATCAAAGACGTCAAGATCACTATTTCGATCTAACCGATCAATAAGTGTAGCACCTCGAATAACCCCTTTTTTTTTTCAGCCAACTTTCAAAGTATTTGCTAATGTAATGTGGTGTTGGTCAGACTTGGCAATGACATGCATGCTAAACATGTGTGGTTTGTGGCTTACCGTGATGGCACGTAAGTGTTGAATATTAATTTGAACTCTGTAAATAAAGCCAATAGAGTCGACATTGCATAATTTAAAGCTCGTATACGGATAAAAGCGATGTTTCCTGAATGCTGCCAAATAGCGCTTTATTCAAAGATTGACTGCGGCGAGAGCTTGTGCCTTATCCCCTGAATATTTATCCGGCACTCGGATGCGTAAATTGGTGAAAATATTGGGAGCGAAATAAAGCTTTCGAAAAAAATCTGTGAGTTTACGAGTGGAGCTTTTAGTCAAGAGTGATATAAACAAACAATATGTTAGAATGCATCTAAAAGCCTTTGAGAAAATCTTTATTAACCTTAACCAAATAAATAGACCATATAAACCTAAACCTTTGAATCCTTTGGACATTCTAAGATATGCTATGATATTTTATGCATTTATTATGCATGAGTTCTCGACATGACATCAACAAAACAATGTTTTTTGCACGCCCATTTCTTCTTTTACATCTGTTTCCGGTTCAATGTACAAACATATCACATATGGCACTGTTGGGACACATTCATTTCAAGGATTTTGGGCCGAGAACCGCATGCCTAACTTTGATATCAGTAAGTTTTCTTCCAAGATGTCTTTGGTCCTCTAAGGGGGAAGAATTGTTTTGGTTGTCACTGAAAAACAACACAAACTTTAAGGTTATGTTTGCATGTAGGTATTTATATAACTTTATAGATAATTATTTTTCTTTTGCTGTGTGTAATGTCCAGCAATATTTATTATTTATTGTAGAAGAGTTATCTATAAAGTTGTTAAAAAAAGTAAAGCTAGACAAATGAAACGCTGGGAAGAGGATCTCAAAAGAGTCGCCGGTCCAGAATGGACCAGAATTGCAAAAGACAGAGATAGGCGAAAGTCTTTGGAGGAGGCCTTTGTCGAAGGACAAGCTGTTGTTTGAAAACCGATCGTCAGTAACAAATCTTATTGTAATTATTGTAAAACAGCAATCAAGACTTTTTTTATTTTATTTATTTATTTTATTATAGATAACTCATAAGTATGACTTCATCAATCACAAAGTTCGAATTGCCAAGAGTTCAAACAGTGTGTGTATGTAAAATTATACTCGTTTGGATACTGAGATGTGGTTGAATATAGTAGGACCAAATCCAAAACATGTTTAAAATGATGATCGTGTAGGTCAAAGATCTGAACAAAACCGTAGACATGGAGACAGCATAAAAGACTCGAATTAAACTGAAACATCTCGAAAACACAAGTCCATAAAACAAGAAATACAAACTAGAATACAAAATACACTGGCAGCAGTTCCAAAGAAAAAAACAGTGATACACACAAGTATTGAGTCCCGAGTTGAATAAGAATGTTTGCGTTGCCGGCTGGCGGGGAGGAATTTAAACAAATGAAGAACGCTGAGAGAGATGCACTTCGCGATACGATACTGATTGATGGCCAGAAGCCTTTTGTAAAATGAATCAAGATAGAAGCTTTATTCGTTCGTTGTAAATCGCTCTTAAATAATTGAATGTTTATGGTCGTAAATGAAGTATTTAATAAAAAATAAAACAACGATAATCTAAAAAAAAGTAAATTTACTAACTTTTTTAATGGCACTTCTTTTTTTATTTTTATTTAGTCATTCATCAAACAATTAACATTGTGTTCGAATTTTACAAAATAATTACATTTCAAATTTAACAGAATCAAATACAAAGCAAACAAAAAAAAATTAAGATAATATTACTATGTCATCAATCAAACAAGTAGTTTTGGAGAAAAATGGCAACATGTATTTGCACAAACAAACAAACACACAAACAAACATCCTCTCACCCTAAACGCATACACCGTCTCCGTTCCGTCGCGGGTAAAAACCATAAAAAGCACAAAAAGTCAAACCATAAAAAGCCCAAAGACGAATGTCCATTCCATTTTACGTAAGGCAGTCACTTCGCAGGTCAAGTCAGGTCAGGTACCTAGGAGGTAGTCGTTTCCTTAACCGGACTATCCTGTGCCTTGAGGGTAAAGCTTCCAGCCAGGGGCAGGCCCCCCAACTCTGAGTCCTATCGCTATTTTAATTGCAGACAAAATGGTTCGTGAAATGATATTAATTTAGGGCCAAAGCCGGAGTTTAAATTGTAGACTTTAGAGAATATTACAGTCACACAGACCTCCAAAACCTATTAATATCAATTAAGTAATTTGCTAATGTTTCTCTCTAGGTAATTGTTCAGAAATTCATTTGAAAGTAAATTAATAGGGACTTGTCAAGCTTTGACTCATCTCGTCACCTCCGCTCGTTCATCTTTCTCATTTTATTAATCTTGATAAATTTAAGAGAGAATACACTTATTGCGACTATTAATGTTTTAATGAAAGTGTTGGAGACTTGCCTAATTTTACGAAATTACTAATTCTACAACGAAAATTCATAATAATGTCTGCAGAGAACAAATCGTGACCAAACAAGTAAGAATGAAAATAAAAATAATATGTAAACCACAAATATACCCGAGTTACATTAAAGCTATTGCGTATTATACTAAAGTACTAAAATAATGTTATCTTGATGTAGGTGTATTCAGTTTATTGCTGTAATTTATTCAGGCGTCTGGTTAATATTCTCAGCTCGTTTATAGTCACCGGCCAAAATGTTACGAGGGTTTTGTGAGACTAAAACAGCGTTTAATACCCAAGGACGCTTTACTACAAAAGTAATAAGATTAAAGTGACCGTTGAGGTTTTCCCAAGTTTTCTTTAAAATATAACTGTAGATCAAGCCACCTCGGGAAAAAACACCCATTATAAAAAAAAGTCACTTAACGAACCAAAAAAAAAAATCTTACAACTACCGACTGTGACATTAACCGCACCCTTTTCTTCCAAGTCAACTAAAACGCAGCGAGTGTGAAAAGACAATAGCGCTATATTTCGAAGGAGCCTCTTACAGAATCGATAAAGACAAAATGCAAGCGCTCTATCTAAAACTTCACGTTCCCATAAAATGTTCCTTGATAATGCCAAAAGAATACGCGCTCACGTGAGCAAAGCCGCGGGTACAGCTAATCTAGAATGTACAAAACTTTTCACTGCCAAATTCTTGAAAAATCCTTTGTCATTTTTCTGATAATGTAGGTCGAGTTCTGAACTTGCTCTGATTAGACTGTTCATATTTACAGAGTTAGTTGAGGATCCTAAACTAACACACTTTGGTCCCTTGTCTGGTCTGTTCCGTGCGCTGAACTAACTATACTCTTTAATGGAGCCTCTGCTTCCTGTAAACAAAAGGTTGAGTGTGAAAATTAAAATGGAGGCTTTATTCTTCTATTATACTAGTATTTCCTTTTCTCCTAAAACTTCATACCCTACATGTCAGCAATTGTCCTCTGTAGGCGTCACAACAATTAATCAAACGCGAGTTTCATCGAGGACGCATCCCAAAGAAATGTTTTCAAGAGGGAGCCATTGTTGCAACTAATTTCAAAAAATTATTGCTCGAATACGTACATGGTCCTGGTGTGTGTATACTAATACATGAACTACTAATAAATGAACTAGCTTCACTGGTAGATCTGGCGCGCGTCTGGATTCTCTCTAGCCTTGGCACTAAACGAAAGATTAAATAAGTAAAGGCAACGTTAATGTTCATCGTTCACTGATGGCAAGCCCTTTGCAAGGAGTACATTACGTAAAGTTTTTATACTTATTAGGATAGGCTTATTAGGTTTGATAGACTATTTTTATACTCATAGCCGATCTTTCGCTTTCCCCCTAGCTGAGCTAAAAAGATGGGCAGACGACATTGTTGCCATCGCGGATATATCCTGGCCTGGTTGAGGCTGGCAAAAGAACGCATAGGTTGGCTCAAGCAAAGAGACGCCTGGGTGAAGTCGGACTGTGGATAATGATAGCGCGCTTTCGATTAATTTCAAGCCCGTAGTAATGACTTGATCCGACATACATTTATACACAGTGTAAACAACCTCATCACGAAGCCGTCAACCAAGCATTCTGTACATCAAACTCAGTAAATTTACGCAAAAATTATTGCTGGGAAACGACTTTTTTTTGGGGTGAAAAAACATGTTTTGTGGTAGAACTCAATGTAACTCACTAAAAACATTGCGCTGATGGATGGATTGAATAGTACGGGGGTCGTGGAGGTGTTTAAAGTAAAACTCTTACATTAAAAACTTGTTTAAAAAAAAAAAAACTTAAAACAAAAAGTTGGAACATTGACCCACAATATCTCCGAAACTAGGAGGTATGGTGTGGAACAAAAAAATGATCGCAATGACGGGGAGAACAAGTTCGGGTAAGAGGTTTTGTACATCCTTTATATTTGTAATTTCCTTTTATTTTTTTTTATTTTGAAACACTACTCTAAAGGTTTGGTTGAAAAAAATATTAACGACTAATAATTTACCGCCAAAAACACGCTATTTTTTTTAAACACCTTTCTAAGGACACTTCGGCATTTAAAATAAACGTGGTAATAAAGAAAACAAAAAAACATACACGATACGCGCGAAAAACATAACCTTTCCTTCATAAACATCATTTATCATCAAACATCATTATAGGTTTTAGTTGACTGTTGGTTATTGTCGTTTTATATAGCATTGCCAGACGAAAACAACTCGTTCCGCACACCATTTATTATTATTACAATGAAATAGCCGAGCTTATTGACAAACATAATGCAGTGAGCCAGATACATCATACTGGGTGACAATCGTACTCCGCAGTATTGGGTCATCCATTAGGTACCAGTGACAAAGGCACATAACAAACTGGTTTGGAACACAAACACTCTGTACCGTAATTGACAATTGACGAAAATTTTCGGTGTTTTCTTCATGGGTGTCGTTTTCGTGGTTTTTGGGGTCGCTGATAACAACAATGAGGTCAAAATTAACATGGAAAAAAACAAACATAAAAAAAAAATACCTGTTCTCATTTTTTTCCTCGACTTCCCCTGACTCAATTTTCACCCTTCGCCACTATTAGGTACTTCCCATCTATATTGTCGTCATCCGTTGTCCTCTGTTATCCTTCTGCCATTTAAACATTTAACAAGAATTCTAAGTATCCTATTATACGAACTAAATAATTAAATACTTCTCTATTTCTATTACAGTGTAGTGACTATTTATTGATTCAATCGAACAATTGATAAGCTGCCAAGATCAGCACAAAACCTTCAGAATGTAAACCAAAGAAATGAAATGAATGTGTGAACAACAAACAGAAACTTCAGATAGAATATAATGGAGCGTATATTTCAATCATTATCTGGTGTGTGACGCATCGCCAACCTTTCCACTCAGTCGACTCCCTCGGGGCGCCGGAGCAAGCGTGAGCACATAGATTTACAATTAATACTCTCGCTAATCTAGCAGTGAAACAGAACGTGGAAACAAATGATCGTGTGAACTCGTTTATCAGTTTCTCAAACGAAACATACTAAACCATTACTCTGGCGGTTTTTCGAAAACATTCATCAACAGAGAGGAAGTGTCAAGGCTACGTTTGCAATATGTCATCAGAACAATTTATTTGTTCAGCTAGCCCAATATACTTCACTTCTATGGTAAAATCTGATTCATTCATCACAGATAGAGCACACGTTTTAGTGAGACACGCTGTAATATTGACTACTGACAGTTTGTTCAGAGATCTTATCCACCAAAATTTGCGCATTTTCAAATTTAAGAGCGTTTATACAGAAAGTGTGGGCAACGTTGCAAATAGCTGTAAAATGTTTCCTGTTTTGATTAATTTGGCAATATTCCTCATCAGCCTATGATGTTCCCACTGCTGGGACACGGCCTCCTCTCAATGAGAGGGAATGGGCTATAATCCACCACGAGGGCCCAGTGCGGATTGGTAGATGTCACATGTCTTCGAATTTTTGGTTCTAGGACATGCCGGTTTCCTCACGATGTTTTCCATCACCGTTTTGAGAGCAGTGGTGATGAAATAAATTACACAAAGTAATGCGCCTGTCTGGTTTCGAACCCACGACTTACTGTTCGTAAGTCGGGGCCGCCACCACTGGGCCACCGCTGCACTCTGGCAATATTACTGAATTGAAATAATAAATATGACTAGCTAGAGAACTAATATTGATAATGAAATGCAATAATTATTACCGTAAAACACCGAATACTCAGTTTTAGATGTAAAAAAGTATTGGAAACTTTCCAAATGCCTTTTCTACACTTATAACGGCTAGATACAATCATACAACATCAAATTCTGTTTTAATTGCAATTCACTATTAATATTATATTTCACTAGTTAGCCATATTTCTTATTTCCATACCTACTATAATATTGCCAACAAATTAATTAAAATAGGTATATTTGACAGCTGTTTGCGACGCTGCCAACTTTTTGGATAAACGCTCATAATGGCTCAGGCATTTCAAAAGTGGCTTTCGTCCGTTTATTTTTCTTTCCACACAACACAGAACTTCTGTTCTAAACGGCTTTGGTCAGTTCCGTGTAGTTTTCTTATAAGTTCACAATATAAGACTCAACAATAAAAAGAAAACTTTTCCGTCTAACAAATAGCTGATACCAGCACCTGCTGACAACCCCCTCGTATGTGCACACAGTTCTTGCAACTATCTTCAGAATGTTTGAAGCGAGACACTGTAACCAAAACCACCGACGGAGTTTCCTAATTAACATTGTTTGAACACCTGTATAACTTCCGTATTGCAAGCATTTGCTTTAATCGCTAGTGCAATGCTAATTAGTCGGTTTTGCAAACATTTTGACTGTCGCACTTAAGACGCTGAAATTATACAAACCCAGCTTATTTAATGTATACTGAATTTAAACAGCGTAACCAAAGCTTTTTGGAATGAATACGGCAGAAGTATAATAATATCCTAATCCAGATGAATCAATTCTACATTCAGTAATAGTAGTATATCACAACATTTAAGATATACCTAAGTTTTTATCACGTTACTGGTGACGACTCGGGAATTCAATGAAGTCAAAAAATCATTTGTTTTCTTATGGTAACGAGTCCGCACTCCTAGTATGGAAAAAGTTTTTGGTGACCAATCGGAGAGACTAACAATAACTCTCGTTTGGCGTGGGTCGTCAGTGCGCTCGGCCGATTAGGTATCTTTTCATTCATTATTTCTATACAAAGTCAACGGGGCGAGGCAAGAGAGCGATTCTATGTTGTAAGGTGCAAGCAAAAATTTGCTTAGTGGTGATCAGGCGAGAGTGTCCTCGATAGTACCTATCCCGAACAAGTTATTGAAAACAAAAGCTTCTAAGTAAATATAAATTTATTATGTTCACATAATATTATGACGACCCAATTCGAAATTGTTTCTCATTCTTCAAATCTACTTTGCATAGTTTGCAATTATTCAGTCTTCGAACATAAAACAAATAGCATTAACCGGTTCGAATTCATTTATCTGTGTTTTACAAATTGATCACAAAAGAGGAATTCCGAAATAAAATATAAAGTATTGCATAAGTACCCGAAAGATCTGAAAAAAAAATGGTTACCAAGTTATGACATTCATTTACATAATTATGAAATCATGGATCTTGCGCATACCTATGGAAATTTTATTCCTCCAAGTACGGATCAGCATCAGTATCCGTCATCGTTTTTTGAAAAACAAGCTCATACTAGACGGAAAGAAAAAGAAAGGTTTTGGATTTCATTTTTTCATTAGCATATAAAAATAAATATATATAAATATAATAATATATATCTTTATCTTTATATCATCTTTTCTTTCTTTCATTATATTCCCCAAATGAATTTAAACCATAAAATGTTGACGGTTAAGTTCAAATTCGAATGATAAAATTTAACAGTCTAAGGTAATTTGATGCGCTGGCGACTGGACATCACGCCAAATGTTACGTATTATTCTAAGTTGCGTATTATTCCAAGTTTGTGTTTAAAGAAAATCCTCGTTCCGCGTTTGGTAAACAATTTTAATCCGTCCATACTATACGTAAACAACGAGCTCATCTGTGAAAATGCATCTAAATGAAAATATCGTAGAAAACTTTACAATTAAAACTAGTTGGGAACTGAAAACGTATTTCCTTGAGATGCGGAAAATGTCACGATGCATTTTATGCTTTGTTGAAATGTAAATTCAGACCAACGACGTCGTTATCAATGCCTGCAGCGTGTTTTAAATTAAAAATTGTTAAACATATTATGGCCTAGTTACAGTGCCTATTTAATTATTATGAATTTAAATATATTATGGAAAAAGTAGTGCATTTTTTGGGTATTAAAATATAATATTTATTATGGCATTATATTGATATAACACTTTTTAGGCACCTTTGTTTGGTAAAAAGTATTTTGCAATAAGAGAATATTTTGTACGGGTAGGTAGTAGTTTTAACTAGGTGGGACTCAGAAAAGTACCTACTAACGCCGATTTTCAGCACAAACGTAACGAGCTGAGTGATGTAGTTATTAGGTAAGTTATTTCATCTTTCTATTTGGCTTAAGACATGTTTATGTTACCGGATATGAATGAAACCTAGGAGGAAATATATAAATTTTAGGAAGAATAAGTAATTATCACGATGGTTTTTTTTTAAACGTAGGTAACTTATAACTTTATTGCCCTTGTCGGAACTGCAAAAACGTTATCAATGTAATAGAATTTTACCCGTTCGTAAAATATGAATGCTTACAACCATGACGGTCGAATAAAAGGCACTATAACTCCCGCCTCACAATTTTCCGGCTGGTAGTTCTGATATTTTCCTTAGCGTACCCTGACATGTTTGTGATAAAGTAAGCGTGATAATCTAAACTACAACCTTTGACAAGAAAATAAAACAAAATGGAATATCAAAAGGAATTGGTAACATGACATCTTTTGAGCGAGTAAACCTGAGATTAGATACAAAGCTGGGCCGGCAGTCTCGACAGAGTTAACGACAAAATCGTTAACATTCGATTGCCCTGGTTAAAAATAAAATTCGTTTCCGTTAGGTATCGATTTTCCTCAGCACCAGCGATGAATACTAAATTCACCGAAACATCGGTAAGCTGAAACTCGTTTTGACCTTATAAAGCGTTATGTTAACTTCGCCTTCATGCATATTGTATTTGAAACATTACGGATGAGAAAAAAAGGAACACGTTTCCTGAACTTCGTAGATTAAAGTTTTCCCTTTTCGTCACAGAAGAAGAAGGGGGTTCTCTTCATCTCAGGGGACTACAGATTATAAACTGAAAACCTTAACACAGATTGTTGAACTTTTAAAACAAAAATGAATAGATTTTTTTAACTTCACATGCGCTCGGTTTACTCGTGTGTGTGTAGATCAAGATATTATATAGCGAGCAATATTGTGTCACGCATCTTACTTAATCATTAAAAATAAACATAAAAAGTCAACAAGTAACATAGTTTGTAAGTAGGTATATTGTTACTAACACGAGTCTTGTCGGTTAGTCACCAACTGGACATGAACAAGCAACTACTATCTTAGTTACTTTATAGGATTTATTCTAAGGATTTTGTATTTGGTACAAAATTATCGGTTCGTTCTATATTGTGATGACTGTACACTTTAACCGGACTGTACTCTTTTTTTGCAAATAAAAACTGGGTGTGTCCAGTTGGCGAAAACATAAAAGTGATCTAATTTAAGTTTCACTATGTGGAAACGCGTAAAAATCTTGGCGTGTCCAGATGACGAAATAATAAGTGATACTAATTGTGAGTTTCACCAACTGGACACCCGTGTGTCCAGTCTTTCGTGTCCAGTTGGTAACTAACTCGGTCTTGTTGCTCGAAATAAATGATTTAATTATAATATTATTGCGTCACATCTTTTAACACCTCGCTATAAATAATTCTGCTTCCTTCAGGTAAATAAATTGTTTTCAGGAAGTCGTTACTTACAGCGGGACGCGTCGGCTCCTCGCCTGTAGCATTTGCTTCCTCATGAAGTTACTTTGTTTTTCAGTTTATTTGTTTTAGCGGTACATTCTAGTGAGGTTTAGAAGGCTGATGCAGAATGCAACTTCTCTAAATGTTAGTCTGTTATTATAAATCAGATCTTATCAAATATTAGATGGTGTAGTTAATTCTGCAGCTCCTTGAGTATCGCACCATTCATTACTTTTATGAATGAACATAAATTAAACGATGCCTCCAGGAAAGCAGTTTTAATATCCTTGTTTAAAAATCGCTTACAAATGGAATTTGTTCCGCTCGATGAAACGTTCTGAAGCGAATGGGCTTTAAAAATAAAAGGTTTCCCTCTTTGTGGAATTTGGTTAGACTTTGCACAGAGAACAAAAACCTCTTCGATTGAATTTGAAACACTTTTTTTAAATTAAAACTACAGAATTTCTTTCAACATTTACTCAAAACTAACGAATCAAAAAAGCTAAAAACCGTAGGGCGAATCGCATGTAGTCACATGCGATTCGCCCTAAGGTTTTTAGCTTTTACTGTACTCTTAGTCAAGAGTGATGAATATAATGTGAGATGGATGGAGAGGGAGAGGAAGACCAAGTAAACAATGGATGGATTGTGTGACGTGGTGGTGGATTGTGTATTGTAATGATTGCGTGACGGTTGATAGAGGAAAATGGAACACAAAATCGTGTTGCGCCGACCCCAAGTAGCATGAGACAAGGGCAGAAAGATGAAGATTATGATGTGGAAACTAACCAACTTTCCAAAGAGCTTTCGCTAAAACAAAATTAAAACTAAATACAGAATAGTACATTATGGTACAACTGGAGAAAGTTTGTTATTGCATTCGAGGCGGAATTAACTCCCGAGCCGTAGGCGAGGGTGTTTTTGAGCCAAGAACTGCAATAACAAATGTCCACGTGTATCAAACGACGTTTTTCAATACACTTTTGAAGAAATAAAATAAAATAACGAAAAATATTTTGGTCATGAACTAAGATACTATGATTTAAATTTCCTTCTTTTTTCGCGCTTTGCTTTCGCCAGGTTGTTGGAGAGGCAAAGTTATGAAGCCGTTAAACAGCCTAATATAAAATAGTAGATTGTTATACAAGGGTGGAAAGAAATCAATTCCCATACGAGGTATTTAGACGCACGAGCGAAGCGAGGGCGGCTATAGTCCGAGTGGGAATTGATGACTTTCACCCGTGTTAAACACTCTACTTTTCATTTCAAATATAAGGAAAGTAAAAAATAGTAGTTTTTCTAAAATATTTATTGATAGTAATAACATGAGTAGTACCTATTTAAAATTAATTGAGAAGTTAGAACAATTTGTGAAATTCTTTTTTTTAAATTAAATTTAATTTTCTTTGAAATCCCGCCAAATTATACATTAATAGTCTTTTTTAATTTAAATTTCAAATATGGAACACACTGCCCGCGTCACCGCCGCGGGCCATCCCACTTTAATAGGTATTTTTTTTAATTCACATTGGCCGTATACACTCACAAGACCGCAGCATTTTTTTTTTAATCGATATTTTTCTTAATTATGTAAAAATAATTATAGCCGACTAAATAACCAATTTTAGTTCTATTTTTAAAATTCATTCCCGCCCTAGGGAGGGAAGCAATTACTATGAGTCTTTCCCGCCCAAGGGAGGGAACCATCGTTTTCGACCCGCTGCTCTGATCAAACAAACACTACTTTCCGAGTATGAGAAATGAAAAATAGTTTTTTATTATTCCACGAATTAGGAAGGTAGGTATTAGATGGAGCTTGACTTTGGTGTCGATTCTGTTGTGCACAAACTAAACTTAATGTAGGCTATTGCTATCTTTTACTAAAAGGCAGTGCGAGGAAAAGGACGGCAATAGCTATGAACTAAGTTAGAGATGTCAAACTAGTTTATGCCTTGCGCTTCACCGTGTTTTTATTCGACGTTTTTACGTGCACCCTTCATTTGTAAGGAATTAATAGTTCCAATTAAATTTGACAGCTCTAAATTACGTCCGTCTCTTTCTCGTTTTATTAGAGAGAAAAAGATAGCAATAGCCTAAATTAAGTTTAGGTTGTGCACAACAGAATCGACACCATTGTTTTGCAAAAATAAACTTGTTGTTGCATAATGCATGTCTTGAGACTCTTAGAGAGTTTTATCCGGATTTTCAAACAAGAGCAGGTGCTCTGGGAATTATCAAACGACTCAGCACTTGAACGGGTGACGGTAGAATGGAAACTTTTTTTGCAAGATTTTAAGTTGATTGTGGTAAGATGTAGAGAAGAGAATGATGTTTTGGCTATCATTTGTAGATGTTTGACAGTCGTTAGTAGTCGTTAGGTAGTCTGGGTAAGTATTAATTATTCTACTAGAAGAGCAGTGGTAGCCCAGTGGTGGCGGCCCCGACTTACGAACAGTAAGTCGTGGGTTCGAACCCAGACAGGCGCATTACTTTGTGTAATTTATTTCATCACCACTGCTCTCAAAAGGAAAACATCGTGAGGAAACCGGCACGTCCTAGAAACAAAAATTCGAAGACATGTGACATCTACCAATCCGCACTGGGCCCGCGTGGTGGATTATAGCCCATTCCCTGTCA
Source organism: Xestia sexstrigata (assembly GCA_941918905.2). Lineage (NCBI taxonomy): Eukaryota > Metazoa > Arthropoda > Insecta > Lepidoptera > Noctuidae > Xestia > Xestia sexstrigata. Next base: position 5,707,064 of record OW799220.2, on the reverse strand, counting down.
TTGAGAGGAGGCTTGTGTCCCAGCAGTGGGAACATTATAGGCTGATGATGATGATGATGATGATTCTACTAGATCCAAAAATCTGACAAACATTCTTACCAAGGGGTATCGTATTACTTAATACTAACCGGGATGTTGAGGTCAGATAGGCAGTCGCTCCGTGTAAAATACTGGCATTTAGCTGTATCCGGCTAGACTAGAAGCCGTCCCCAATACAATTGGGAAGCGGTTAGGCAGATGATGGTAAGATGTCTTTTGGACTCTTTCGAATATCGATTTGTATAATGCGTTTTAAAAGAACAAAGTTGAATAGACAAGTTAAATGGCATACAAAGTACTGAATCACTCTTGGCTACAACAGTGTAGATGGCGTAGTGGCCGCGTACTTACTACGCCGTAGCAACGGTTCCTAAGAGAAACGTAACTACCGTACCTGACTATATCGAAAAAGACTACATAGGACGAATTACAAAACAAACTCTTTGGCCCAGCGCACACCGCTGGAGGCGCAGCGGAGCGCATTTGAAGACAACAATTTAATAGAAACCTTAAATACCTTGATATACGGTCGCGCGCATGCTCTTGTAGTAGCTTGAGGGCGCTCCGAGTACCGCGTGTGAATTTATTCTTATATTGACCGTATATCAAGATAGTTAAGGTTTATATTAAATTGTTGTCTTCAAATGCGCTCCGCTGCGCCTCCAGCGGTGTGCGCTGGGCCTTTATCTTCCCCTTGCACTAACATCCAAGTGCTTATTAGCATAAACATGTAGTTATAAAAGCTATTCCGTGGCGAGTGTCGTCTCTTTGATGTTCAGCCGCCTCGAGCGACTCAGCCGCTCACTGAGACTCGGCACAAACTATGTATTAAACCTTTTGGGATACACGAGACTTTAAATTAAACCTTACTTTTCACAAAAAAACAATACCTACTTACACATTAACCTCAGGCTCATTCAAATCAGGCTAAAAGCCGTCTGAAAAATATAATAATAATACTGAAAACTTTATACCATTCAGCCGCATGTCATTAGGCCCTACGCTAATTCTAAATTAGGTAATAAAAAACGTTAAGCAGCATATTGAGGTCGCTCTGTATTAAAGCCTCAATGTAGTTCTTTTCACCGGAATAACTGTTTCTTTAGGCACATTCATTCCTTAATTAATGCGAGTCTTTAAATAAATTTTAAGCGGGACGAACTGGAAGGAGGACGCGCGTGTTTGCGAGAAGTGAAAGAAGTGGAGGAAGGCTTTTGCCCAGGAGTGGGACAGAGAGCTGACTAGGAAAAAACATTCGGGGCAATCTTTGGGACTGCCGATAGAAGTAAAAACTATAAGTAACTTGCTATATAACTTATTATTTTTGAATTATTTTTGGTTTGTAAAGAAGTTATTTTTTTTGTTTTCTCACCGTTTAAACCTTCCCTGGACTACGACAAAAATTTCAAAACCAAAATCAGCTAAATCGGCCCAGCCGTTCTAGAGTTTTAACGAGAATAAACGAACGATGACGCGAGTTCCATGATTTTTGTTCACCCAAAAACGTTCAACGCGTCAGAAGTTTTACATAAAAAAAGTTTTACTTCTGCATAACCTTTTGCCAATCACAGCTTTAAGTATAAGATCTAATAATAGCTCATATTTGAACCTGTAGGAGTATACATCCAACAGTTCGCAATTATTTCATAAAAACTCATGCCGCCTGAAAGCTACATATCCAAACACTCATGGATTCAAAAGTGTTGTGGAAATTACTCGCCTGAGTGAACTCGTAAATATTGCAACACACTCGTTTATAAAACTCACCCACCGCAATAAGCAATTTTCATTGCTCGCAAATAAAAACAAAAAAATCACAACCTTTTGCAATTTAAATGTAAATCTAGCTCGTGGGAGTAATACGATGAAAAAAATGTTATAATATGAAACATGCCTTCAAAATTCTATCGAGCTTACCTTTAGAATTTGAGCCACGATCTAGTTTGTTGTTTCGTAGGGTGTCGTGATTATTTCGCTCATAATTACATGTCCGTATTACAACAAAGCTTCCAGTTTTCAAAAGGGAAAAAATAAAACAATTTCGTTGTCTGGAGATTTGCCAAATCCTACCGTTTCTCTTAGTTCTAATGTTCATTTATGTATATTCGACAGAGCGTTTCTTTGACGCACGAGTATAGTCTCCTTTGTTGTTGAATGGCTAATAAGGCTGCCGAACTAGCGAAAACTGTTCCGCTGGCGCTAATTCGTAATGTGTGCAAACGTTTTTTAATCTTAAGGTTTTTTTTTAAAACGGAAATGTTAAAATCAGTGTACTGTTTCAAATCAGTATTATTATAGCACGAATTTATGAAATGTTTTGATGTTTGCAATGATGGGTATGTATGTATTTGATGCCGGGACCCACTTCATTCAGCGCCATCGAGTGCAGTGTGCTGGGCTACTGCTACGCCCACAAAATCTATTTCTAGGGTATTATCAGTAAGTTACAATAGGTACGAAAATTTATTAAAACATTATATTTATTGCGATTGGATTTATTTGCGCCTCACTATTTTTCTGCATCGCAGCGAGTGCTACTGTTCGTGTTTCTCCGGAGCGGACTGCGGAGAGGGACCACTGTACCCGAGGACCCATAACATTTGTCAGAACGGTGCCTCGCCTGTCACCTGCAGGTGAGTGAACTTATGATACGTCATTCAGTTAATGTTGTTCATATAACCATGATTACATATAAGTACAGCAAGTTTTACTGTACCGAATAAATTATTATTTTCAATAAATTAAATGTAGTACCTACCTACAAAAAAGCAAAAAAATGTGTGAAAAACGAATTACTTTTTCCTTAGTTGTTTTTTTATTTCCAGAGACGAAGTCACATCTGTATGTAAAGGTCACATATTTGAAATGTTTGAAACAATTCCGCTTTTTGTGTCGTGTATCCTTAATGCCGTCGGTATTCTGTCCCGGAACAAAAAGGGGTTCGAAACAAAGTAGCCTAATCTTTAGTTACGTTTGTTGCAGAATTTCAAGCACATTTTTGCTGCCGACAGAAAAACTGTATAAATTAATATTTTGTTCTAGAAATGGTATACCTACTCGTACATCAAATTTTAATATCGGCTTTATCTAATATATTCTAGAAAATCTTCCTCATGTACGGTCGACCCGTACATGAGGAAGATTTTCTAGAATATATTAGATAGAGCCGATATTAAAATTTGATGTACGAGTAGGTATCTAATATATTCTAGAAAATCTTCCTCATGTACGGTCGACCCGTACATGAGGAAGATTTTCTAGAATATATTAGATAGAGCCGATATTAAAATTTGATGTACGAGTAGGTATACCATTTCTATTTGGTTTACATTTTACAATGTAATTTGCATCATCATCAGCCTATAATGTTCCCACTGCTGAGACACAGGCCTCCTCTCAATGAGAGGGAATGAGCTTTAATCCACCACGCGGGCCCAGTGCGGATTGGTAGATGTCACATGTCTTCGAATTTTTAGTTCTAGGTCATGCCAGTTTCCTCACGATGTTTTCCTTCACCGTTTTGAGAGCCGTGGTGATGAAATAAATTACACAAAGTAATGCGCCTGTCTGGGTTCGAACCCACGACTTACTGTTCGTAAGTCGGGGCCGCCACCATCGGGCCACCGCTGCTCATTTGCATGTTAAAATGTAAACCAAATAGCTTGGTCGACCGTGCATAGGTAATGTACAAGTAGTACTTATGTATCGACAGACAGACGGCTCGGCCGCCGTCGGCTGTATCTGTGTGCCGGGCTACACAAACAACTAATTTAACATCATCAATCTTAACGCAGCGTTAAAATCATTTATTCATCATCAATCTAAACAGCAACCATGACCATTCAGGAAATTTTAGTGAAAACGGTTTAATTCAAATTTATCATACTTCAGAGGTGTCTGGCGGTGGGTTTCTACCATACAAAATGTCTGGCAGTGGAGGAGGTGAGTCATCATACTAGCCCGTAAGACTCCACTGTCCGTCTGTCTGTCACCAAGCTGTATCTCATGAACCGTGACAGCTAGACAGTTGAACTTTTCACAGAATGTGTATTTCTGTTGCCGCTAAAACAACAAAAAAAACTTTAAAAAAATTACGATAGTACGAAACCCTTCATGCGCGAGTCTGTAATATCATAAAATCATGCTATAAAGTATGACGTAACTCAGCAGCTATTTAGCACAACTTTGTTATTTGATATTGCCACAGCTACCACGACCGACTAATAGGTACCTAAGTATTCAATGGGGTGGCGAAGGCAAATTAATCTCAGATGGCGCCACCATAGCTGGTCACAATCTGACCAATGAGGTTAAGCTATTTTGAAATATAAAATTATGTTATCACATTTTCAACCAATAACGATGTTGGGAACCAGCTAAGCTAGCACCATTAGTTCCACAGTTTCCTTCCCCATTGTCTTACCTATAGCACAGATAATATATCCAGTACTTACACAAAAAAAAAAACAGTTTTTATCGTAGTCTGGCGGTCATGTGATCTTGGTCCATAGTAATTCTAATTGCTTCCAGCAATGGCATGTGCACTGTCTACCAGCACTTTCTGCCGGCACTGGCGTGAGCACTTGCTTAAAACTAGGTTTTACCGCCATCTGTTGGTCAGTATAATAGCAACCAAGCAAGTTATCTAACCTAACCTACCCGAGAACGCCATCTAGTGCATGCGGTGCATGGTAGAGGTACCATGCACCGTTAGTGAAAATGAAGTCACAGGAATGAGGTTGCAATGCCATCTAGTGGCATTTTTGAGCGCCTTTTACGCGGTGACCTCGCGCACTTAGAGCCTTACCAAATTAGGCGATTATCACACTGCCACGCATCACGTTGCATGTTGCGTGTCAACGCACGTACGCGCGTACTTACGGGAGTGCAGATCTGCATCATCGTGCGGGTTTTTTACGCACTCACGCGCGTAGTTGCGTTTTGTGGATTCACGGCGGCTCTGACACATTTCATTCAAAGCCGTTCAAAATCACGCATGGCACTGCGAGACTCGGTGTGCCATACCTTGCGTCTCGCTTCGCACCCACGCGCGTGTGCGCATGTTTCACCGCTATAGGCGCGTAATCTGAATGAACGCGCGTGGATGCATTTTCTGTGTGTTGGACTGTGCGTGTTTTCTATACAAACGGAAATACTTACAAGCAACGTTAAAACACGCATTCACGCGCTACGCCGCGTGGTGCGTGGCAGTGTGTTAATCGCCTTAGCGGATATAAAGCGGAGCGGGCGCGCAGCGAATAGCAGCGTGAAAGAGCACTCAATTTTCAACGTTAGGCTGCAAAACCAAGCGTTGCGCAGCGAATGCGCTGCGCATCCGCTATAAGGCTCTTAGGGCTACGGCTACTTGTCGCATGATCGGCCGTCTACGGCCGTTATCTTGTTATCAAACCGGTCAGACGCCTGGTTATGCGACCAAACTTTCTACCTTCTGTGGCCAATAGTGTGGTGTGTAGCCATGTAGTGCGCGAGGTCCGTTAATTAGCTATATAAAAGACTCAAAAATGCCACTAGATGGCATTATAACCTCTTTCTTTGTGCCTTCATTTTGACTATATTTTTTTTCTAGGACAGCAAACTGGGAGTTGTTTGAAGTTCGATGAAATACAAATGTCTTTTCTCAAACATGCTTGGAAATTTGAGCATTATTTTGACAACCTTCTTCGAGATAAATCGAAATTGCTGTACTGGCCAGATACATGCGACCAGACCATAATTATCTGTCGTGTTTAGCGGCCAAATAAATTACATAGTAAACCGGTAAACTCACATCTGTCGTGTTATTTAAAAATGGAACGATCTTCTTCTCTGAAACATGGCAACCAAGGAGGTAACTTATCAACGGTTTTATTTTAATTTCGAATTGGCTTGCAAATAGAATGCGGTTTATTGAAAAAACAACAAATGAACTCTTCAACCCGAGAAAAATTATTGTTGTTGGTTTGCATCATTGATTTTAAAAAGTAATTGTATTAATTTCCTCGCATTATTTGAGAAAAGTACTATACAAGCCTTGGCCACAACTAGGCATTGATGGACTTACGTATGTGGGCCGAGGCGAAGTTCGTCCTCTGTTGCTGGCCGCTGCGGTAATGTACAATTCCCTTCTAATAATGAAAAATATATACTGTTATAAAAACATTTATTTATTTATTTATTTAAAACTCATGGTTTGCTAACATAAAGGGGGCGTGGCCTGACATACATGTTCGCCGCCACGAACCGATGACCATCTCAACCATTGAGTTAAATACACTAGAGATGTGTATTTAATCATTAAAATGTGTCAAAAAAAGTGTAACCACTATTTAAACGCGACAACGTAGCTTTGAAACCACTAAACATTTAAAAGTAAACATATGTCTGTCTCGCTTACACAAGTCGCAAGAACAATACCGTCGCTTTGATTAGACAAAGACGGCAAATATCAACTTACAATGGCGGGATGGGGTTGTCTACCCATGCGAACGTTTACTAAGCATAAATAAGTCTTCAAAAACCTTTGATACATTTAAATTAAATTAACTTTAAGATATTTGAATTATGTATTTGATATTGGATGTAGAAGTTTATAACTAATGAATGATACAATTAAAACATTTTCTTTTTGTTTTTTTTTTTTTCGTTTTTTCATTTTTATACAAATATTATTATTATTTACGTTTTTTAAATATTCCAATATTAAAACAACTTAAATGAAACATTTAAAAATATTAAAAATAATAATAATATTAAAATCACTTATTTCATAAATAAAAAAACTCTCCCACAAATGTGAGAAACTAAAACTAAGTTTTTACTGGTAACACTGAACCTAATTGTCAAAATTCAAAAGTTTACTTTATTATTTGCGTTTTTACGTTGATTTAAACTAATAATTAAAACAGAAACAATAAAATTACGTGTGGAAAGTAATTCCGGTTAATTTATTGTGTTTCCGATTTTGAATAGCACTCTTTCACTACGCATTTACCCATTTTGTGTCGCGTGTCACTTCGGTAGTGCGTCAAACAGAACTAGGCATGGGTAATATGATATCGCTTTTACACTGTATCAAATCGTATCTATGTATCGGTTTAGAATATCGGATATCGCATCTATATATTTCAATACCTATATATTGGCTAAATCAGTGTGGAACTCGGAATCAAAAGTGGTACTGTGACATCTAAGTTTCGGTTTTGTTCGATTCATGTACATCATTGTATTTTATTTGTAACTGTATACTCGAAATCAGTGAATGTATTGTTGTAGGGTTGATAATATGGCACACTGAAACTAGTACAATCGTTCCGGTTTTTTAGATTTATATTTTTATCAATTATTTAATGCCGCCAGTCTTCTAGCACCGTACTAACTACAGACTACTATACCCGAATCAGTTTGAACCGAATATCATGCGATACGATATCGGTATAATGGGTTGTTCTGTCACTCATCGCGCTTTATTCGCTTTACGGTATGCGGATACCTGATATATAGATTCAGTGCCGGCCGATATATAGGTATTGGATATTGTGCCGATACCTAGATATTGTATCTTTAAACGATTTGTATCGCCCACTCCTAAACAGAACACTGAACTGACGTTAGATAGGCATATATCCCGTGGCAACGCCTTGGCGCAGTAATTGCTAATCTAGCGTAACATAATCTCAACACGTTTTGTTAGAAAATGGTCGCTGCTGACCCGGTTTTAGCAGTACACCACTGACTATAACGGGGGGTCCCGTTATTATTATTATCAGCGATAAAACCACCATTGAAACCATAAAATTAGTGTATTATTGTAAAAGAGCTGTTTGAAAATTTTGGGCATTTATTTAAGTATATTCTATCCAAAAAAAAAACTAGTTCTTACTACAATTAAAACGCGAAAGTTTGTAAGGATGGACAGTGTAGTGTTTGTTATTGTTAATTTGTGAAAATATTGTGGGAGCTAAATAAAACAACCATGAAACGAGTAATAAAATATGATTTATTAAAGCTCAACTAGCATAAATAAATAAAAGGTTTTGATAAATAAAAAAGCATACACTAATCGGCAAACGATAGTATAACAAGTTGTTCGCTATTTTACAATTTTGACACACTATACAACGAATTTATACATAAATGTACAGTGACTACATCATAACATCACACGCCCAAATATTTTATCGGAAAATCACAAGCACAACTGAACGGCCATTTACATGATTAACTTTTTAATATCAAGCCACACAAAAGACTAGATACGTTTTTTTACATTTCTAATGTGAATCTTCAAGGTTTTAGATTTAATATAAAATAAATGTTATTGAAGGCCACTTGCAAACACAACGAAGATATTATTTGTTACAAATATTGAAATAATCGTGACAAAGCTCACACGAACACATTCAAAATATAATGAATACATACTTTAACTGTTAAACTGTTGTGTGTTTGTTTTACTGTTTAAGCAGTGATAGCCTAGTGGTGTAACCGTCGGACTGCCAAGTCATAGGTCTCGAGTTCGAACCCAAAGCACGCACCTCTGATTTTTCGGATTCATGTGCGTATTGTATAATTATCACTTGCTTCGGTGAAGGAAAAACATCGTGAGGAAACCAGCATATCTGGGAGATATTGCTCGACGGTATGTTAAGCCAAGTCAGAGGCCCATGGGCGGCTTAAAAACTACACCAGGACCAGACTTTAAGGGGCCGCCTCCACGAGCGAGAGAATCGCTGCGATATCATCGTCCTTGCCACGTTTTTCTATACACTCTCTTTTGGGCCGTGCCCACGAGCGAGAGAATCGCGGCGATATTTTCGTATAGAAATACGTTGAATCGCCGCGATTCTCTCTCTCGTGGAGGCGGCCCCTTACTGTTCGAGCTATCATACGCTACCTCCACCAATGTTGAACGGTCAATGGTGTCGATTCTGTTGTGCACAAACTAAACTTAATTTAGGCTATTGCTATCTTTTTCTATCTAATAAAACGAAAAAGAGACGGACGTAATTTAGAGCTGTCAAATTTAGTTGGAACTAATATTTTCATACAAATGAAGGGTGCACGTAAAAACATGTCGACTAAAAACACGGTGAAGCGCAACGCATAAACTAGTTTAACATCTCTAACTTAGTTCATAGCTATAGCCGTCCTTTTCTCGCACTGCCTTTTAGTAAAAGAAAGCAATAGCCTAAATTAAGTTTAGTCTGTGCACAACAGAATCGACTACCTTTGGGTAGACGGGGCTGCCATATTAATAATAATAATCTCATAAAACCGGGCTCATGAAGGTTCAACAAGTATTCAGTAACAGTTATAATCAACTCAATCACCAAAATCGTTATGTACAGTCTCCAGCGCATCGAGTTCCCACAAACTGTCAAATTTTCTTATTCGATTTTGAACTTAACCATCAACAGTTTATGGTTTAAAATCATTTGGTTAAAGGGGTTTGAATTTTTTGGCCGGATTGACTTCCGCCAATTTGTGGTTTTTTTTTTCAAAATAGCGGCCACGCATAATACCTATCATAATCATAATTATTTATTTGCAATAAGTATAGTACATTATGGTCTTAAAGTCAGTTGAAGTTCCTAATATATTAATCGATAGCCGGTATCAACACAAACAAGTTTTGTATGAGACAAAATCTTCTAAAGGCAAAGCCTCACGATTCCGATATCGATTTATATAGGCCTTACGCGTGGCCGCTACTTTAAAAAAAAAAAACAAAATGGCGCAAGTTAATCCGGCCACGCTTCATACAAAAATCTTTAAAACCCTTTAAACAGTTTGTGGTCGCGAACGCGCGAAGTCCCTAAATCACAGATTGAATTTGTATAGTGAAGTCTAAATGAACAAGCAGTAGAAGTGCCAATAAAGGCTTGTCAAAGTAACAACAAACGAAACAAACCTGACCTCAACTATTGTCTTGCTCATTTTTGCTCTTATTATCTTAAGGGGCTCCCCCAAGCACACTAGCGCCACTTTAGTAAAAAAAATCAAAACTCGTTAAATACACAATTAATATAAAATCTGATTGACAAAATCAATCTTTTGGTCTTCAAATTATTTACGTCTGCTTAACTCATTGAAACATAGCTCGCTGTCGTTACAGATACAAAATGGAAAAAAACGGCCGTTTTTAGCAATTTTTCTAACTGTAACTACAGTGAAGTATATTTTAATGAATTAAATAGACGTCAATAATCTAGAACTCTAAAGCATTGATTTTGTCAATCAGATTTTATATTAATTGTGTATTTAACGAGTTCTGATTTTTTTACTAAAGTGGCGCTAGTGTGCATGGGGGCCCCCCATGCACACTAGCGCCACTTAAACAATGATTACTTAGGAGATGTTTAAAGTCGATATACTCAGTACTTTAACGTTACATTAAATTGCTGCTACCGCTAGTCTATTGGAAGTAATACTCGTATTAGCTATTACAAGGCACTGATATCGTAAATTTTACACGTGATTTTGTTACATTTGATACTCGTATTTTCTAAGGAAATATTATTATATTTTTTAAGGAAAAGTCTTACACTATTTGAATATTGCTTAATGGGTTTTATTAACGATGCTAGTTCTGATTTATTTGACAGAAAATGCATTACTAACGTTACATTAAATAGTTGTAACGTTTGGATGCCAAAACAATGGCTTGATTGTATTGAAGTTGTCGTTTTCGAATTAACAAAATTGAAAAATAATATATTCCTTGTAATGTATCACAAAATTAGCATCGAGAATAAGACAAAGGATGTAACAATGCTTTTTGGCATACAATCATACTTCTATCTTTGAAATACTGACCAAAACTTGCCGTATTCAATACATTTCTTCCATATTGGTATTTTCAAGTTTAATTTATACATTTATCATGAAAATACAGCTATCGATACACGACTATGTACAATAAGAAAAATACATACATTTGTGACGAATGAGGTACAGGACTGGAAGTCAAAGTTATATTTACATAGTCTATGGCAAGGGAAATATTATAAAGATGGATACATAACTTTATAATACACGACTAATACACATCGAATAGTATTTCTAAAGATACTAGTTTATTATATAGTATTTTATCGCTTTAAATTGTTATTCAATAGGACATTTTTGCTCCGTTTATTATGCTATCTATATTTTACTATAGGTACATATGTATTACTCAGATAATTCACATTTGTGTTATGAGCTTTTCACATCTATAAAAGCTATAACATATGAACAGTTTAAACATTGACGATCTTAGAACATAAACAGTATGGGTTGGCAGAACGGGATCGTACTTTTTCACTATCCTTTTCTGTCGCTCAGAATCGTCATTTGCCAGAGCGAGAAACAGAGCATGCTGCCGATCGCATGGCCCATGCTGCCACGTGCGATAAAATTAGCATAATCACCCTATCGTTCCCACTGCTGGGATACAGGCTTCCTCTCTATGAGAGGGAATGGGCTAAAAACCACCACGCGGGTCCAGTGCAGGTTGGTAATGTTTTATATCTTCGAATTTTTGCTTCCAGGAGATGCCGGTTTCCTTTCGGTTCCTTCACCGTTTTTGATAGCAGTATTGATGAAATAAATTACACAAAGTAATGCGCCTGCCTGGGTTCGAACACACGACTTACTGCTCGTAAGTCGGGCCCGCTACTATTGGGCCACCGCTGCTTTCTGTGCGATAGCATTGCCGCTCTGTTACTCTGAAGATAGGAGCATCAAAAAGTCCGATTCCATACTGCTATATGAGGTTCAACCCTATAACTTATAATACACTACTTACAGCTAAGTTATTTATGTTATTACTTGATTTTTAGATAAACTTTAAGCTCAACAACACGTACAAATGTATTTAGTGCCTCACAAGTTATTTATAATTTGTATCACTAAGTATAACGGATATAGGGACGTTTGATAAGAGCTTGATAACATGTGACCATTCGGGGACTGTCTGTTCTATAACATTATTAATGTTTTATATAAATTCACTAGAAAAAAAATAGGAAACGCTGTATTAGCTGCCTACAGTCAGGATAGGATTGGGTTTCCAAATTTTCCCCAATTTCTTGATTTTCCAAAATTAATACATTTTGCAACTTGTTTTGCCATTCCAACAGGAAATTAAACAAATGGACAGATACAAAACTGTGTTCATTCACAAAATGTCAGAATGCTTGAGAGATACTTTTCGGCGGCACGTAAAGCCAAGTCTGAGACCCATGGGCGGCCTAAAAACTCTGACACCAGGTTAGGCACTAACCACACGACAAAAGAAGAAAATATGTTCACAAAATGGACAGGTCACACACACACCGATCCCGCCTTTTAAACATAACATAACATTCATTTATTCTCAGTCAACTTCGGCCCGTGTGCCTGCAATTGGTGTCGAATTTCGTGTCTGTGTGTGAACAAAAACATTCCTAAGTTTTACAGTCTGATATCCTGGGTATTTTTTCCCCAATCGATTTCCAAAGATTTAATTTGACAATATTTCTGAGTGACGGCTGCTGCACGGCGTCTCGCGGGAGCGATCCTCGCACCGTACAGATATTTGTATGACCTACAGATAGATGGCTCCGTTCTGGCTGTTTGAGTATGTTTTAGTTTAAATGTTCGCACCTACGATACAGGAGAAATTCCTAGTGTGGGGCAACGTTTTGAAACTTTTGAACGCCCTTGTCACATATACGTGACAAGCAAGCGCGTGCCCTGTACGCCAAACGGCACAAATATGTGACAAAATGGTAGGTAAAATTGTGGCTTGGCGTGGAGGGTAAGCGCGTGCGTTTAAGCTCTAGCGTTGAAAAGGTTAAAAAAATAAAAAAGGGGAAAAATACCCAAACTACCCCGTGCCTACACCTATTCTAGACAGTAGTATTTTCTTAAGGCGGTTCCCCGAGCAAAATTAGCAACTCTATTTGTGGTGGTTCAAAATTCGTTTGAAATGCTGTTAGAATAAAGTTCTAATCAGCTTGCACTACAAAGTGATTGTTACGTCAGTCACTGCAGGCCGAATAGTGCGAAATGAGTGGTTTTTATTCTTTATAAAATCAAATTTACGTCTTTTGGAAAATATAAAACGACAATTATGTTCATTATTAAATTGTCTATCCATTAGAATAAGTAGCAAATCAAAATAATGGTTACTTTACGAGGAGTAGCATTTTATAAATCATTATTTCTCATTTCTGTGGTTTCGTTGTGAGGGGATTTATTAAACATTAAGCTACTTAAAAAAAATTTCGGAGTCAAGAATATGTAGTAATTTAATGTATTTTTTATTAGTTAGTATTTCTTTTGTATAAAGAGGAGTAGGCTCCAAAAAACTGCTCGTTCAAGGTCATTTGCTCGGGGAGGCGCTTTAAGAGTAATTATTAGAACCAACAAAATCTTCAACAATTCTTAGTTGCTGTCAAAAATTAAAAGAAAATATGTCCATACAATTGGTCACATGTTTACAAACCCGCAGTATATTATACTATCGATATATTATTATAATAACGTTACATTATTATGTTTAATATTTATATCACGTTAAGACGATGAGTCGCGTGAGGCTGAGATTTCTTAGTACATAACATTTATGTATACTAGTAGTGTGATCACAACTTAGTGGATGTCCCTCGCTTAAGATTTACTTAAATTGAGTAAAAGATTATCGTGGCAAAATCTGGGTGTACTGTTAGGATTTTTTTCTGTTGGGAAATCATCAATTGGCCCATAGGTGCAGAGGAAGGGAGTGTCAGACTTGTACTAACTAAAATAAATTATCTAACTATATCAATAATTAATCTATGTTATTTATTTTAATTTAAGTAATTAAGTATTTCTTGTTTTAATTCATGATTTAATTGTATATTTGTCTGCGCATAATGTAGTGCATGCTGTGATTTTCTGTAAGTGATGAGGCGCTTAGACTTTTGTTTGCAATGTACAAATTATAATGTGTACTCATTGTTGAGAAGCCTTATAATAAATAAACAAAACCCACCCATGTTCCTTCTTCGCCCATTGTGTTCCGGGGCCACGGTATCTCTTTCGAAAAGTCCCGCAGCCCCGGCAGGCATCGGCCCTTGCGGACCCCTTCCTTTTGCTGACATCTCTTTGAGACGAACGCGCCGTCGACACGGCCTGTCGTCATGAGACGGACGGACGGCGACCTAGCCTATAGCTCTCCGTCCACAGTCCCGCGCCTACGATGCACGCCCGGGGCGTCTCCCGCGGCGGCCGGGACGTGAGGTTTTCTCCACCTCCGTCGCTAGCATGACTGCTTCGCAGAAGGAGGTGACGGCTTCCCAACCTCTGCTAAACCCTTCGACCATTACAGGCGTGATGTTATGGACAGAACCTCTTGCTTATCTAGACCGACGAGGCAGTCATTAACATTGCATTGGTATTTCAGAAACTGTGTCATTTACATATTTTACACAATTAGTGTACATCTCAAAACTTTAACAATAACGCTATTAAAGGGCCATCGACTTCAGTTATTATACATATATTTGTATAGCTAGAATTACGTAACAATTGAACAGTGTTATTACTTTCATGCATATCTTTTATATGTGTGTGCTCACTGCGGTAAGACAATGTTTACTTTGAGTAGTTATGAACATATACGTTTGATATTATGAGTTGATGAACAGAATCATACATTTTGTTGTTATCCAGGCTAATTCGAATTTGTATACAATGACATAATATTGTCTAGATATACTATTAAGATGAGGAAGTTTGTAAACAGCGCAGGTGACTCAAACGTTGTGTGGTAATCTGTTGGCTTGGTATGGGCATGTGATACGGAGGAATGAGGAAAATATCATGAGGAAAGTTTTGAGTATGAATGTGGATGGGTATAAGAGTAGAGGAACACCAATGAAACGATGGATGGACTGTAAAAGATGATATTATGGCAAGAAAGGAGGTGTCTGATAAGATAACGAGTAATAGAGAAGTATGGAAGAAGAAGACATGCTGCGCCGACCCCAAAAAATGGCATAAGGGCAGGAGAGTAATGACGATATCACAGTAAAATAATAGGCGAGACGACAAAAAAT
Organism: Xestia sexstrigata; assembly: GCA_941918905.2. Lineage (NCBI taxonomy): Eukaryota > Metazoa > Arthropoda > Insecta > Lepidoptera > Noctuidae > Xestia > Xestia sexstrigata. The sequence goes on along the minus strand of OW799220.2, from coordinate 5,691,960 downwards.
ACTAATTAGTCCGCCAGTTAGATTATCAAAAAATATTTGACCCGTGTTTTTTCATTTGTTACGTAAACCAAAATTGACGAAGATATGCCGCTTTTAAAATTCTCAATACGTCACGCCTAGGTATAATTTTTACCTAGTTCTGACGTCACGAGCCCCCACTCCCGAGTTTTGATGCGTTTTATCTTTGTCAATATTCATTGATTTACAAAAACAAAAAACACGTGTCCATTAATTTCCAATACTCAAACTGACGGACTAAATAGATTTGTAATTTTTTGATACTGTCGTCATGCCTATTAAATATCTCTTGCATATAAAATTTTCTTTGCAATGTAGAACACAAACCTAAAGAAAGCATTATCTTATCCGCAGTGATTTCTATATCAATCTTATATAGGTTACAAATTATCAGTTCGCGAATAAAAAACAACGTGTGACCAATTACACTAATTAGATTATTGTTGTGTAGTAGTTAGTCATCAATTTTGAGACATTTTAATTAAAAATTATAAAGAAAAGTTATAAATCAATACAGACGCACATCAAACTACCCGAACCTGTCAAATTTTCCCAATCAACCTTGAACCTAATGTTTTAGCGATAAAGTTGAAAATTGACAGATTGCAGTAGCTTGATGTGTACATGATTCGTAGTGCAATACACGTTAAAAGAAGACTCCATAGGAAATAGCCAGGATTAAGATTTCTTGGAACAAAAATATTGATGCGAGTACTCGGGCTCGCTACACTGAGTCAACAGATTTGGATGACGGAGACACTTTACAAAGCAGAACTTTTGATGTGAAACATCTATAGGCGCTGGTAAAACTAAAAAATGGCGTGGCGACGCATGCCGTGGCGACACGTCAACGTTGTCAACCCGACCCGAACAATCCCGAACATTACCGACCTGTTGAAGCAGCATAAGATCTACATATTCGCCACGGTTTACAACAAGCCAGCTGGTTACAATCGCTGGGTTACAATCTCATGACTTTGAGTTCAATCCCAGCATAAAGATTTTCTTTTTGTGAATCGAGTCATTTTGTTCTTATTTTGTTTTATTTTATTTTATGTTTGTTTTTTATATTGACTTAAATGTACAAAATAATTTCGATGTTTCACATCAGCCGGGCGTCTCGTGACGGCTCACTTTTTTTCTCAACCTCGCTCTTCCATATTGACGGCCGGATACTGCAAGTATTTGAGTATGTGTCCGCAGATCTATCTAGAAGCCTCTTGGGTTACGTACGCACTAACAGGTACCTTGCTTAGCACCTAGAGCCTAGTAACTTCTACTCAGCGCACAGCGCGCAGTGCGGCCGGAAACGAAGATTCTAGAACGTTCGTTTCCCTTCGCTACTTGCTAGGCTCTAGGCGCTAAGCAAGGCCTCTGTCAGTCCGTACTCCTCACTGATAAACCCTGGCTACAACCTATAGTAATTTAATTTTTACTTAATTCACAAGTGAAGCACATCACATTAAGAATCCAGTAATCTAATATCACTTAGTGCCCTCACGACTGACTCACCGACTGTACTTGAGTGTTCAGTGCGGCTGCGGTGCGCGACACGATCGCAGATCGCGACCGCTGTCGTGACCGCGGACGACCGATCGCTGTGACGTCAGCACAGCGCAGGCTCATCGCGTTCATTGTAACCGCGCATACCTGGAACGAAGCGATGTTCTGATAAGTTTATTTGTATGACAAGATAACGGTGAGTAAATAGGAGGGTTGCTTGCGAATACACCAAACTTAACCCCTCGTGTAACGACCCGAATGGTGCAGCGGTTGTGAGGCTGCCTTACGTTCTTAGGGGGGTTCGAATCCCAGTAGGAGCAAATGTTCGTGTGATGAGCATGGGCATTTTTTTCCGAGTCATGGATGTTTATATGTATAATAAGTATGTATTTACAAACAAAAAGCATCTATGTAGTTTGTCAACTATCTGGTGTCCACGACACAAGCCTCGTTGCTTAGTGTGGCACTCGATGGCGCTGTGTGTAATGTCTAGCGATATTTATCTATTTATTTAAGTGCATAAATGTCATACGAATAATTAATAACATTCATAATTTAACTTCATTCGGTTAGATTGGAAGCCTATCCCAACATAGTTGGGAAAAGGCTAGGCAGATGATAAATAGTGATAAGCCCTGATAGCTGGAACGGGTGGTCTTAAGAAGGATGCACTTTAATAGCCCGAAAATTAAATTAAGAAAATGTGAATTTCACGGGCTATCCTGGGCGCCCCTTACCAAAACCCTTCTGGATAGATAGGACATCGAAGTGCTGAATATTCAGCCTCTGTTATTTATTTTTTCTTAGCCGCATATAATTCCTCTGATAATATTTTCGTTATGGTAAGGAAAAATATTATTATTTATTATTACATTTGTTATCCTTATAGTATTTCTCATTCACGACTTAAAGATCTACTGATTAGAGTCGTTGATGCAATCGATAAGGTATGAATATGTCGAAAACGTTACTTATGTAAATATTGATAAGAAGCAATAATCAAAACGCCGTTAATCTATTGCGATAAATTAATGTCAATGAAGTTCTTTTGAAGGATTCCGAAAATAAGGAGAAAAAGGTTTAACGATCTGGGGGCCTAAAATGGCCGCCTATGATTCTGCTATATAGAGCGGCTATTGAAGGCCCTCCCCTGGACATATTTGCAGTCTGCTCTGTAAGTTTCCCAGTAGTGGCCAACAATCGCATGACATTCAATCAGAGTTTATTTTAAAATTATTTGTTAGATTTCGCATTTTTGCTGCTTAAATATATTTTTTATTAAATTTAATAATCGTTATTTGTGAGAGTCAAAATGGCGGGTGTACCATAGCGAATCAAATTATACCAATTACCAAAAAATGTACCTAAAATATACTATTTAGTACCTAGCTCTAAAAAATCTGTACCTCCTTCAGAACAAAATTATTTCGAAATTAAGGTACACCCGCCATATTGACGTCAAGATGGCGGGTGTACCTTAATATTTTATTATTTAACCTTTACTCATAAAATATAATTACACCAAAAAATTGTACCTAAAAAGTACCTTAATTAAAAAAACACACTTGATCACTTGGATAGTTCTTGAGAAATAAAACAACCGCGTCTTGTATATGTTACAGTCAAAACTGTTAATCGGTCAAAACCACTTTTGACGTGTCAGTCAAAATCCTATGACGTTAAAATGCGTTTTCTGCATTAAAAATAGATTGTTTTAGAACGCCTCGGTTGTAATTACGTGTCCCAGAATTACATGATGTGTTTCAAAGGGTCATAAAAAAACACCTAACAACCTAATAAGTTTCTAAGTTAATGTTAGTTATTGTTAAAATAGTTTTGATCGGTCAAAAGTAGTGTTGACTGTAACAGTTTTGATTGTGACATATATACGTAAACACGATTATTATCATGATATATTGATATAGTATTCAAGGTGTCGCTTTGCATCCTGGTCAAATTCAAGGAAGTATCTATATCTATCTCTCCCACAGATGTTGACGATTCGATCCCATAATCCGTCATCACATCCGGCTCTCGACTACTTCCTCCCATCGCTTCTTTTGCTACCTTGGTCGCTTTCTTTATAATAAGATAAATAGGATGCTCCCAATTTACAACCTCTCCAGAATCAAATGCAAAATTAAACTAAGAGATTGGCTCTGGGAGCTAAATTATGAAGAAACAGAAAAACTACTTGCTGTCCCAAAATAACCAATATGCACATCCTGTTCCCCTCCCCCAACGCTCACTGCCCCCCCACTTACATTACTGAGGATCGTGGTCACTGGACCCCTTTAAACGGACAATCTGCCTGCATCTACTCCGGTCCAAAGTTCCATCACCACCTGCTGAAATTTGCTTGAGGACATAGTGTCTTTTACTTGGTCGGACCGTCGTGTTGGCGACCGGCCTCGCGCTTTCTTGCCTTCGGTATTACCAACAATGACCAGCTTTTCAAGGCTGCTATCTCCTCTTCGCAAAAACATTCGCATAAACATTATCATCTGCCTAGCCTTTTCCCAACTATGTTGGGGTCGGCTTCCAGTTTTACCGGATGCAGCTGAATACCAGTATTTTACATGGAGCGACTGCCTATCTGACCTCCACAACCCAGTTAGTACCTGGTAATACGATACCCCTTGGTAAGACTGGTTGTCAGACTTTTTGTGCCTCTGACTACCTATCTACTGTCGTTTGTCATTTGACAGTCGTGGCTTAACGTGCTTTCCAAGGCACGAAGTACACTCGGTATGTAATGGGTGGTCACCCATCCACAGATCAACCTAGGCAAGCACTGCTTAACCTAACGATCGACCCGAGCGGCTGTTATTATTTAGCCACGAGCTCCTTGCATCCATTCGTATAAACATTACTTGACTCAAAAACACGTAATACGTGAACTAATCGAAATTAAAGTGGACGCGGGTTATAGTTCAATAGCACTGTTATCAGTAACACATCGGTACGTATCATTGCTGTTGTAAACTCGGAGATTAAACGACTGGGGCAATATATCAGGCTGGCGTTACTTTTACGACAATTAAAACTGTTTTAATGGCTGTCATGTGTCTATGATTATTGTATGGATAATTGTATGTTATTCGTCATGGTAATGACACTTTTTGAAACTACAGTGAGCATTGGCCTTCGAATTGGTTGCTTATAAAATATTGTCTTTTGTCAAATCGTGCACTAACAATCGTCTAGTGGTGTTACATTCAAATTCAAACAATGGTTAATTTTATTTAGATGTTTCGCCTAATTCATTCTTAATTACAAACAGATTAACAAACCGCTTCTATATTCTACAAATAGATGTCTTTAATTAATAAGAACATTTCAAGACACCGTTTCGTGGCAAAATTGAATCGTCTCAGTTCAGAGATCCGAGTGTTAACAATATTTATTAATAGCAGTTGCTGGCCCACAATTTAGGTGCATCAAAGATTATCTATATTGCTCTGTTGATTCACAAACTAGACATTTTGTGCACTTTACTACTGTAATAGAATTTTATGCTTTAATCTGCTGTGTCTTTGAGGCGCAAAAGTTACGCACAGTTTTGTCGGTAGAAACGGTTCTGCAGCTCAGTGCGAACAAATGTGCGCAGAAATGTTCGCTCACAATTATGGCGGAAACGCACCATTACATAATGAATGAGCGCCGTAACATTATTTTATGCTGAAAACAATAGCGACAAGCCCAAGATTGTTTGAATAGAATCTGGGTTGAACAGAGACCTTCTCAACATTTAGATTGACAGCCCATCAAGGCGAACGAAAATAGAAGTATTGCAAAGCTACTTCAATAAATTCTGAACAAAGTAAACATAAACTATTTTTCTTGTAACCTAAACTGTTCTATTTGCACATCATAAGATTGGCACACACTTCCAATCGAATCTGGACCATAAAATTTTCTTTACCGATCTAGAACCAATATAAAATATACTATAAGAGTAACCGCAATGACGTCAAAGACAGGAGCTTGTTTTTAGTGCAATGTTCTAACACTGCACTAAAAACAAGCTCCCGAACTATCGTACATGAATGTTAACACATCATTTGAACATAAAACTGATGGGCAGCGAATGAACAATGTCAATGGAAACATTACATTTGCTGATACTTTTCTGAGTCAACGGGTATTTTGAGTAAACCAAGAATTTTACAGTGGGTTGTTTGCAATAAAATTTTGTGATACAATCCATCAAAATCAAGACATTGTAAAAGCACGCAGCTTGTGAGTAATTTTACTGCGGATATCATTCTTACTGAATTTTCAGCAAACGGATTGCTGTTTGCAGTTTTCTTGGACAGTGCGCTATGGACTTGCGTTACTTTTTAGCCAAGGTTGCCTTTCTTTAGCCGATTTCATTTAGAACTGTTAACGGGAAAGGTCCGCAGCACAAACCATTGCCTGTTGAATCTTTTGCTCAATATGTCCCATCGATATCTCGATCCTCGATAAATAGGATGGGCTTGAATAGAACAGTTCCAATTACGACTGCAGACTCTTTTGAAATAATAACGCTTGATATTAGGACAAAATGTCTATATTAAACAAGTTTAAAACAAATAACAAAATTAATTATGTAACCAAGATTTTGTAACAATATTTTGATTCAAAAGAGTGTCCATGGAGTTTCTTGCCCGTTCTTCTCCATAGAGATCTACGCTAGGGAATGGGCAACTACAGTACTTTCTCAAGTTATTATGCCTTGTGACTGGGACTGTAGCTTTGTTTTTTATTTGTAATTTTGACATTCAAAAGTGCCGTAATGGTCTAATTAAAATAAATGCTTTGAGTTTGAGTTTGAATAAGATGATACCTGCGCTGCCTCGGCCGCTACAACTGGAACAGGTCGTCGTGCGCTCTCTCGAGGCGCCGCAGCGAGGTGTCGACGCGCCGGCCCTGCGTCAGGCCCACGGGCGGCGGCGGCAGCGGCGGTGGGATCACCTCGTTGTACGACGTAGACGCGCCCATGGACGCCGACTGTCGCAGCCGCGCCGTCGGCCGGTGCCGCACGAAGCCGTCCTCCAGGTCTCTACCGAATCTGGAAATGGTTTATGAACATATTAGTTTTAAGATGGAGATAGTGATGGTGTTATCGATATTGCTTAGAGTGCACTGCATAAGTCTGATGGAAGTTTCTTCAAGTACGAGTTCTTCGTATGTGTCAAGTTCCCAGGCCCGGAACTTTAACATCTGATATTTGAAAATTGGCTGTCGGCACAACACATGTTAGCAGATATGCCATACATTTTGGTAATCATAAAATAGGTAAGTCCTGATCTTGTTCTATACGTAAATCAACAAGTTAGGGGAACTGCGGAAGGTGTGAAACTTCCTAATAGAGTTAATGCACAGAACCTTTCCTTTCCTGTATCTTTGGGTCTTTAGTTTTTGCAATTACCTAACTGTGAAGATAACTCCTAAAAATTCCGGTTGTATTCTTGGTTTTATTACGAGAAGACCAGAAGTCAACCTTGGACCTTTGTCTTATTAATATAGCAATGTTTATCATTCAAGAACTTAAGATCACGGATGTTATGTTTAAAGAGAGACAATGAGGCAACACTTCGTACTAATTAACTCTGTTTATTTTCCAAGAAGTCTGAAATAGAGAATTGCAGCTGAAAATACACAGTTTTATTACGCTTTGGTCCAAACTTAGCCGACATCAACGTTCTAATTACTCACGCAGTTATAAGAAGAGATTATTTTTATCAAAATCGCAAGCCAAGAGAAAACAGGAATTCGGAAATGACGTGTTGACGGCAGCCGAAGTCATAACCCAGTATTTCTTTAAAGCGGATACTGGCAGCAGGCCAGGGTAGGCTACGCGATAAATCTAAGAACACCCTGAATCGATAACTGAATTACGTATTAACATGGAAATTTCATAAATTGAAAATCGAATTTTCGCCGAAAACTTTCATCCACTACGTTATTGTGTCCTTTGTGTACAGAAAGGATTCGAGTAGTCAATCTTTATGTATCGAATTGGTGCTTTATATCGTGGCTCTATAGTTGTGCTAATTAGAGTGTCCCCTGTGTGTACTAATTAGCGGTGAAATAATTACGGCCAACTGCGAATTGATTGCTTTTTTCCTCTAAAAAATAATAATGGACTTTACGATTGACATTTTTTTTAAAGGAAAAATTAATAATATTTCGATATTTTTCCTCAAACCTGAATGACTTACCTCCTATTATTAAACTAGGTACCTGAATTACTTACCTAACTTATTTTCCTTGGTCTACCTGTATAAAATATAACCGCTTTAATTTTGTACTTCAGTGCAATCTGTGTACTGTGAGCATCGACGTTGCCAAGGCATAATAATCTTTAAGTAAAAGGCATTCCGGCTATTAGATTCCTTTATAGCCGTATCCCGTCCTGATATACAATACCCCACGCATGATTACGAAGGTCCGGTCACGGGATCAGCAGTAAACTAGCCCACACACAAACGGTCTTATTTTTAGAACCACTCGGCGGAATAAAACCGACTGCACAATTGACACTCACGGCTTTCGTTTGCAAGTTCAAGGCAAACCAACTTCTATAGCAGTAGCAAAAGGTTTAGTTTTCTATGAGTCATTTGGTGCGAATTCGAAGGGCACGGCTGTTGGCTTTAGTTATTAGTTTTTGTTGTTTGTGCATTCAATCAATCAATCATTATATTATCAGGCATCTTAAGGTCCATAGATAAAATACACAAAATTACATTACAACATAAAAATATACACTAGATACATAAAATTTAACTTATAAGCTATGAAATAAACTACTAAACTGACACACGAAGTGGCGGCGTTACGCTGCGCGGCGTCACGTAGCCTGTCGCCCTTCGGCCAAAACTCTTCCTTGAGAAACTTGTCGAGATGTTGTGTCGGAACTCGCACCACAAACGACTTGAAGTTGGTGTTGTGACGCGGCTCCAACTTCTCGACCCTCAAGGTCCAGCTGGTCCTTCATATACTCTACGATCTCCTCAACCGTCGTAGAGTGATGCAGTCGGGACACATACAGCAACGTCGTTGGTATCGCTGGACGCAGTAGCATATTTGGTCCTGACTGTCCAGTGCCGCATTGATAGCTATCACACAATATTGCTCACATAGCTGAAATCAATTACGTCCATGGAGCACAATTTTGCAATACTTATTACTTGTAGTTTTCATAACGCTTAGGTGACAGTAATGCCATAGCACTTTTGCACCATGCAAGGTTCTATGACCTAGTAATGTGGTCCAAGGTTTCAAACAGTCAAAATGATTGTGCGAACTCCATTTTTATTTCGAATGTTGATCAAATTTAAAGTCTCAAGCTCTCAACCATCATGTTACAATTTGTTGCGAGTTCTTAAACTCAATTGTCATACTTCATTGTTAGTCCTATGGACCTTTTGGCACTGTCACGCTTACTCGAGTTGAAGTATTTATTAATAGGTTTTTAACGAACTCCTCTCGATTACAAGCTTAACTAACCTAAATACCGTTTCTTTGATAAATTATTTTATCTTTTGTTCGGCGTGGATTACATTTCCACCCATGGTTGTGAACGCAGGGAGGCGAAGCGGAGAATCTGCATAATAATATCTGCACGAACGATTTTAATCAACCATAAGATCTCACGGAGATGTTATCAAGAGTATTAAAATTAGCAATTCGTCCGCGACTTCGTCCGCAAAAATTGTGCTATATGATAGCTCGGCTTATATGCATGATAATAATATAATTTATAGCCTTTAACACTCACAAATAATGTAGCTTTCTGCAAGTGAAAGAATTTTTAGAATTGGATCACCTCCTACATACACACTTCATCTGCCTAGCCTTTTCCCAACTATATTGGGGTAGGCTTCCAGTCTAACCGGATGTAGCTGAATACCAGTATTTTACATGGAGCGACTGCCTATCTGACCTCCACAACCCAGTTAGTACCGGGTAATACGATGCCTCTTAGTAAGACTGGTTGTCAGACGTTTTGGGCCACTGACTACCTCTAACTACTGTCAAAGATCTACAAATGACAGCCGGGACCAACGGCTTAACGTCCATTCCGAGGCACGGAGGAAACTCTCTATGTAAGGGTGGTCACCCATCCACAGACCAACCTAGGCAAGCACGGCTTAACCTAAAGATCGACCCGAGCGGCTGTTATTATTTAGCCACGAGCAGACTCTTCATACACACTTACAAACAAATTTTACCTCTTTATAATATTAGTATCGAATATACAGTCTCGCTCCTCCTTACTCTTTTATTTATGCGGAATTCAATGAGTAATGAAATAACACTTCTGTGAGTAATAGCGTAAAAAATGTACATGTTGATTGTTGACAGTGGGTAGAAGAATAATTAGTCTTGTACACCTACACACAATTTTAAATTAGGCTAGTCTGACGCTATTACGAGTAAATGCCCATTTCACGGCATATCCTAACTGACAATTAGTACCCTAGGAATTGTATGATTGATGATTGGCAAACAGCCAGACAACCACACAACACATGTTAGAATTGGATGGAAAACGGATTGGACGTCTCTCGATGTCTTATGAACTTCCACCCTTCCACCCTGATCACATGGCTGGAATTCTACTTAGCGATATAATTACATAAAGGGCGTAAAAAGATCCTTAACGAAGCCGAGAGCTGTTTGTTCTTCCCGTCATTGCGATCATTATTTTGTTTTAGAGGTAAAAGTTCCAACTTTTTCACACGTTTTAATTTACAATTTATAACTTTACAAGATAGAGATGTTTGGTAGGAGAAAAGGGAGGCCTTTTCTCAGTAGACACATGACAGGCTAAGAAAGAAAAAGAAAAACTTTACTAAAAATACCTCCATGACTGCTGTATTAGTTAATCCATTTATCAGCACAATGTATTTGAGTGAGTTACATTACGAGTACATTGAGCGCTAACGTAGACCGTAATTTTTCACACCAAAAAAAAATCCGCCAGCAATTATTTGCGAAATGTTAATTAGTTTGATGTACAAAATGTTTGGTTGACGGCTTCGTGAAAGGTCCGTTACACCCAATATGTACGTATGTACTCCTTATTATGATTGTAAGGCACCAAATCCAAGGTAGTAAAGATTAAAAAGTGCAATTGGGTGTAATAGGCAATTAGATCGTGTTACAATATTTAGGAAAAAATAAAATAATGTAAGCCGCCCCGTCGCTAGCCTAACAACCACACACAAGCCCCTAGCAACGGGGTTGCCAGATCTGTCGCGAACAATGATCTCATAACAAGATTGAGGTAAAGAGTAGGCCCATTTAATATAAAAAAGGTAGGTACCGCAGACTCATTATCTCAGTAATCACAAGTTGAAAGTAAACCCAATCACTCATCAAAGAACTTGACCTTACGCTGACGTAATTCGAAGGGGTAGACATTGTAACTATAGACTAACTAAGCAGTACTTCCGTACATCCACATTTAGCCGGAAGCGGCATTAGGTAACAATGTTACGGAGGCAAGTTCACGATTTATGGGGCAATATTCCAAACCTGAACTGAAGTAATTGTGAAAGAAAATAGTTTCCTAGAAATTGGAATCGAGAACTGGATATTGACAAGTGAGTTCGTTTCTACTATTCGTGACTGCATGAGCTGAACAATGATAGGATTTAAATGTCTCCGCTATAAATTGGTCAGTCAGCAAGTTGGTAAGTCGGAACCTAACAGAGAGTGTCTGCGCAAAGACAGACAACACTGGTAAAGGCTATTTTAATGAAGACCATTGCTATATTGCAGTACTTAACGAAAATCTTGTCAACAATGCAAGGTTAATAAGTCTCTGGGGTTGCGGGACTGTTCGAAAGAGATACCGTGGCCCCGGAACATAAAGGGCGATGAAGGAACATGGATTTTTAGTCAGTAAAAGTCTGACACTCCCTCCTGCTCCGCCCAGAGCGGGAGAAGTCATTTGATGATTTCCCAACCGAAAAAAAGAAAAAACAAGTCTGATTTACCCAAGACTGTACCATCGTAGTTAATGATGAGCATACACTGACCACGGCCAAATTTGTGCTGAGCATATTTTAAATAGCATAAACCACATTACATAGCAGAGTCCACAAGAAAGCTGGCACGGATCATAATCATAAATCGACCACAACCAACGACGCGGATGCATTGCATCCTGCAATTTTACCGGTGTTCCTATTTCGTTCTGCATTTAGGATAGGTAAGTCGGTCTTGCAAGCACTTTTCATATGAAAAACCACGCAATAAAGCTCAACATTCAGGAACCTACTAACAGAAGAGAGTCTTACAAACGCAAATACTTAAATATTTGTTGATAAAACAAATGTTAATATCGGTCAGCGGCCCACCAACCACCAGTCAACAGTGTGTTATGAAAACATTTGCTCACCAACTTTACTCATCGTTATCATAATCTGTTCAGCAATGTTTCAGGCGCTGCGGTCCACTTATATGATCACGCGACGGTTTTTATTAGATTTACTTTTGCCGAAATAAAATTTTACTACATTTGAAACTAGATTATCGTTTAGCAAGATAATGGTGTCGATTCTGATATGCACAAACTAAACTTAATTTAGGCTATTGCTATCTTTTACTAAAAGGCAGTGCGAGAAAAGGAGTTTATACCTTGCGTTTCACCGTGTTTTTAGTCGACATGTTTTTACGTGCTCCCTTCATTTGTAAGAAAATATTACTTCGAACTATATTTGACAGCTTTAAATTACGTCCGTCTCTTTCTTATTTTATTAGACAGAAAAAGATAGCAATAGCCTAAATTAAGTTTAGTTTGTGCACAACAGAATCGACACCAATAAAACGTATTCTCTTCTGTCTGTCGGATACTTCTGTTAGATCGCTTATAACTCGAGATCTTCTCTATATTCTTGGATATTTGGTACAGCTATATACCTATACCAGATGACATTTTTATCACTTTCAAAAAAAAATGGGTATCTAGCCTAGCTAACCTAGTTTTTTTTTTCTTTTTTCCACAGCTTAGAAAAATTTGATCCATCATCAAAAAACGCTACAAGTTTTCATATTAGAACAAAGAAAGAGAAATTAAAAAAAAAAAAAAAAAAAATATCGAATTTCAAATCATACGCAGTAGGCGTATGATTTGAATTTTGTTTTTTTTATTTAGCAAAAAATTAAAATAAAATACTAAGTATGCCATTTGCTTCTACTCCGTTCACCTATTATACCCATTTTTTTTTTGGAAAGTGATAACAACGTCACCAGTGTAGTTTCTTAATCCAGAGAATAATCAAGTTAAAGGTTCTACCCACTACATCATCGTACCATACCATGACCGTGCTATGAACGTATCAGGCACGGAAAGAAAAATGACACCGACTACTGTGCCCACTAAAACGTATCATACCCGTTTATAAAGCGGGTTTAGAACGGTCATCATAAATGTCATCATACGCCGTTAAACCCTATATTGTTTGTATCGAAAAGTATAAGCTGTAGAAGACTTGCTCACTAGACCGTTCGGTCACCGACCAACACCGTCGCGTGTCATGCACGGAGCGTTAAAAGTTTTGTCAGCGAGAATATTTTGACGGTGCCGATACGCTACGTTCATAGCGTACCTAAGTACTTATTTTTACAAGAACTATAACTAATTTTCCAAGCTTTGACGGCAGGAGCCCTAAATAAATAAGCTTTTTCCAAGTCGTGTGAATGAGCTCACTAACCTATAGTTGACATTCAAGCACCTACGAATGTCAGTCACATAATCGTCTCACTCAAGCCGACGAATTACGTTAGCCTGTCTACTGTCTCTGTGTAGTCATCAATCGATATTGTTTGTTTGTTTACACCTAGTTTCATGAGACTTTCCAAGAACTAGCGGCGGCTGAAAATATTCAGAAATCTTGTTAAGACCTCACTTTGTCTTTTAGGTCTTTATTGCCTTAGGTTATCTTTACGCTAAGCCATATTCGGCCTGTTCGTCAGTGTGGGTATATAATCCAACCTTGGACCAAGTTTTATTCTGAAGATTCAATTGTGTCTTCAATTTCTGCACGTGACCGTTTTAATTAAGGCAGAAATTAAGACATGACCTATAAAGAGACTGAGACTTTTTGTGTTATTTGCTTTCAATTTGCTGCTGAACGAACGATAGAAACGAGCGACTCCTTAGAAAGGTATTTAAAGAGAAGACCGGAAGAATTAGTTTTGGGCGGGTATCATTCATCTTACCGACTTCAGAAGATAGTTGAAACAAATTAAATATCTACTAATTTGCAACTGAACACAAATCGGTGTCTGCTTATAAATAACTAAGTAACTATTTATCTCGCAACCAATAAATAAATTCAGCGGTTACATTAAAAAAAAACGCAATCACATAAATCATGTAACTCTTCACCCATTAAAGATATCATTCCAATGTTTATCTCGACACAGTTCAGTTGAAACCACAAATCATAAATTAAAGGTTAATTAATCAAAATTTTATCGGACGGAACGCCACAACATCCTAAAGTAAATCCCTATGTAGTAGCTAAAATATTATAAAGAGAAAAGATTTTTATTTTTGTATATTTGTAACGAGTAAACTCAAAAACGAATGGACCAATTTAAAAAAATCTTTCACCAATAGAATGCTACATTATCTCTGAGTAACAGAGGCTATATTTATTACTAGAAAAAATGTGGGGGTGGGAGAATTAGGGCGAAAATAAAAATCCACCCGTGCGAAGCCGGGACGAGCTGGCAGTGTAGTAATAAGTCCGACGTCAGTCGACCCGTAGTAATAATATAAACGGGCTGTTAAACTGAAACTAATTTGATAGGAGGATATTAAACGGAATGCGGGCTGGAAAAACGGTTCACGGTCTTTCTGAAAACCGTCAACGTAAACCGGGTTGGTTTAGGCTGTGGCCTATTAAATTATTCATTAGAAACGTAGGTCTAGGTGGAATTTTAGTCATCAGGAGGAAAATCTAAAAATAACAAGGAATTAGTGTTTTGGACAATATTACGCAGATGAATCGCGACATTTAGGATTTCATGGATTTAATTATTTCCATAAAATATACATTGCACTACTCGGCACCTCATCTTAATCATCCTCCTGAGCTTATGCCAATTTAGGGATGGGTCGGCGCAGCATGTCTTCTTCCTTTCTAGCCATAGCAGCCTTCATATAGACCATCCATCGTTTCCCTCTACTCTTATTGCCATCTACATTCATATACTCAACATTTTCCCCATTCCACTCGCCACCTACGGCTAATTTAAATTACTTTTTCAAATAAAATATATTCTCTTACAAACTTAGACTCAAATTACCCAGGTATACTCCGAATGGTCCCTACCCTATTACTATTATCCCATGAATAGGCACTCCAGGACCGCAATGTGATAGATAAGAGGACAACAGCTGCGTGATAAGGCCCATGACATCGGAAGCTATATCACAATAAATATCAACTGTGTAGCATTTACACATGTATTGGACACTTCATAAAACGCTAACGGTATGTTAACGCATAGTTTTTTCATAAAAATGTTCTTGACTCTCACCAGTCTGCATATTTCTATTTTCGCAATTATTTTTACAAAAAAAACTATGTAATTTGTACGGTCGTTGTACAAAGATTAAAATAGTTACAAAATTGCTGATCTATGCGTGTTAACACGTCGTCAAAACAACTTATAGTAGACAAAGAACTATCTATCACCATAATTAATGTACTATGAATAAGCGACGAAAGTGACAATTAAGAATAGAAAGACAAATAAAAGTTAAAAACGCACCACAAACTTCAATAGAGACGAGGCCATTTCCTCGCAAGCTGAAAGAATTCAATAAACGAGCGATGCAATATCCCTACGACGCCGACCGATGCGGATATCCTGACTCCTAACTATTTAGCTGTCTAAACTACTAAAGATCACGTCATTTCATCGATCGATTTGTTTACATACTGTCATGCTGAGATCCCATTTGCGAATACAAATACGTCACTTCAAAGTCTTATGACTGAAAAGCAAATAAATCTATCGGCATTAGCCTATCAACAAACCAAAATGGGTTTGTGTAATCACGCACACTCCCCTTCTTGGCAGGACAATGTGGGCCAACGTCTACAGGATTACGGCCACTCCACACTTATGCCAATTTTAAATATTGTAGTTAGCAACCGAGTAATCGAGTTAATTTGTTGGCAATGGGAAAACGACCACTACGTCACTTTTGAATGTCAAAAATACAAAAAAAAAAACAAAACTACAGTCCCAGTCACAAGACACAATAACTTGAGAAAGTACTGTAGTTGCCTAAAAGTCGTAACTAAATCGCTGCTCATTCCAAACGGTACTCGTGCGGCAGCTATTTGAATTTCCAAGGATAACCAACTCGTAACATTTAATACTTGGATATTTCTAACTTCTGGAACCATTCACTTGAATGCGTGTGGCCCGGATCTCTCCTGTGGTCAATCCGAAACAATTTTAAAGCTATCTTAGTTATTCTTATCATCGTCTTCCTTCCTGCCCTTGTCTCATTTTATTTGGGGTCAGCGCAACACTTTTTAGGGTTCCGTGGCCAAATGACAAAAAACGGAACCCAGATTCGTCATGTCTGTCTGTCCGTCCGTATGTCACAGCCACTTTTGTCCGAAACTATAAGAACTATGCTGTTGAAACTTGGTAAGTAGATGTATTCTGTGAACCGCATTAAGATTTTCACACAAAAAATAACAAAACAGAACGAAATAGAAAAAAAAACAATAATGTTTTTGGGTTCCCCATAAGTACCTACTTAGAACTGAAACTCAATTTTTTCTTCACAGCCTTATGTGTGGTGTATCTATGGATAGGTCTTCAAAAATGATATTGAGGTTTATAATATCATTTTTTTCTAAACTGAATAGTTTGCGCGAAAGACACTTCCAAAGTGGTAAAATGTGTGTGTCCTCCTGTCCCCATTATCATGTAAACTTCCAACGAAAATTGGTTTGAATGAGATCTAGTAGATTTTTTTTAATACGTCATAAATCGTAAACCGTAATTTACCTTTCATTCAATAAAGTTTGTGCGAAAAGAGCTCGCTCGTGAGACTCGCTCTTGGCCGGTTTGTTTTCTTCCACTCTCCCCTGTCAGACGTCACGGCATCATTTACTCCTTTCTCTTTCATATCATCCCTCACACAATCCATCCATTTTTTCTTCGGCCTTCCTCTCCCTTTCCATCCATCAACATTTTTAACACTAGTTATTCTTATAAGAATATTATTTGCGAGTCTGGCCGTATCTTTGCAGCGGCCATAACAACACTGACCTCTAGAGTTACAAAATCGTGAAAACTTGATAAACGCATAGATTGTAACCGGCGTGGTATCGAATAGCAACGGACAAGGCCAAAGCTCGTTGGATTACTCATACGGAATGAATAACGAAGTATTCAAGACGAATATTATACCATAACATATGCAGGAGTGTAGTAAAGAATTTAGGATGCAGTTAGCATGCAGTTGATGCATTCGACGCGGTTGCCACAACTGCATCAGAAATGTGCAATAAGGTCGCATGCCTTTTTCGTTTTGTAGTTTAAGTTCATTGCTAGTCTATCGATTGTGAAGGAAATATTTTATTCATAACTTGCTTCAGTTTGTCAACAACAAAGCTTTCGTTACGTTGTGAATTAAAATAGCTAGACAATATGTGTTATTTATGTAAATGTAGAACTATTTACAATTTACCTGATCATTACCTAGACCTAGGGCCTAGGGGCCTAGGGGGACCTTTGACCTAGGGGTCAAACTACAACTGTTAAATTACCTATGTGAGAAACGACGAAAACATTACAGGCGAATGCTCCGGGTCCAGTCTGTATAAGAATTTAGCGAAACTCCCATCCTACAATACGTATACTTACTACACTATGTACAAGTATTCTGAATATTTCTGTGAATAAGACAATTCATCATAATCAGACACGCTTTAAGCCGGATTCGAAGGAACAGGCACGTGGAGTTACATTTTTTTGTTTCATAGTTTTATAGATTAAATTAAATTGAAACAGTTAGGTACTACTAGATTTTAAATTAACGTTATGTCAATTAAATAGAGGTAAATGTGTAGATGAATGTTTAAATTGAAGATCGAATCTAAGCCGGCTCTAATATTTTTTATCGTACGGATCATCATCATTATTAGATATTATTTTACACTTTAATAAATTAACATAAATAACTTATTTTATTCTAAATGCCTCTAGAAACCTTTTTGTGTCGTGTATTGACAAACGAGCTACCATTGCATAATTATAATTTAAAGACGGTCAAGCAATGCCGAGGAATTCGAACTAGGAACGCCCGCACAAACGTACGACGACGGAAAATTACTTCTAGCACAACAAGAAAAAGTGATGTCATCAATGTATATTTACTTAAAAATGATACACTTAGCGCTACTTTCATAAACACGAAATAATCGTCCGAACGGCATACGTTTACAAGAAAGGAAGCGGCTGTCATATAACTGCGCTCGCGCATAGAAAGTGTTGGTCGCAAGCGCATAACCGCGACCTTCGCGCAGTCTAGTCGCGGGGAAAACACTAATAATCAACAGTTTTTATTGGAAGAAGCTGGTTCCATGCTATTACACAGCTAAAATGTATGGTACACTATGATAATACAGGGAAACAGAATTATGCATCGAATCTAGAATATGTGCTGTGCATGCGACCTTACAGAAGAGTCTGTGGACAATCGACGAAACTATCATCATCTGCCTAGCCTTTTCCCCGTTTTATTGGGGTCGGCTTCCAGTCTAACCGGATGCAGCTGAATACCAGTATTTTACATAGAGTGACTGCCTATCTGACCTCCACAACCCAGTTAGTACTGGGTAATACGATAACCCCTTGGTAAGACTGGTTGTCAGACTTTTTGGGCCACTGACTACCTGTAACGACTGTCAAAGATCACAAATGACAGCCGGGACCAACTGCTTAACGTGCTTTCCGAGGCACGGAGGAAACTCGGTATGTAATGGGTGGTCACCCATCCACAGACCAACCTAGGTAAGCACGGCTTAACCTAAAGATCGACCCGAGCGGCTGTTATTATTTAGCCACGAGCTCCTCGGCGAAACTATGTATTTCTTTATTACAAGGTGTAGAGTGCACTGCATCCAAGTTCTCTATAAATTTTTAGGGTTCCGTACCCGAAGCGCAACCAACGCTTTTACTAAGCCTCCGCTGTTCGTCCTGTCCCTCCGTCTTTCTGTCAGCGGGCTGTATCTCATGGTCCGTACTAAGTAGACAGTTGAAATTTTCAGAGAATGTGTAGTTATAAAAACAAATAATAAACATAATTAAAAAATAAAAGGGGGCTCCCTTTTATTTTCAATTAATTTGTATTATTAGAGCTACTACGATGGTACGGATCATGCGTGAGTCAGACTCGCACTTGACCGGTTTATTAATTAGATTTTGAAATTAAATTTTACACAAACACATTGGATACGATATAAATAATTCCACAAAAACAGTATTGTTCGTATGCATGACTGTGAATGGTAAATGTGATACTGATAATTGGCTTCCTATTGTGATTTCATATGTTTACGAAACATGTTTTTGCATATAAATACAATACAGTAACATTAGACAAAGGTAGAAAACCACTAGAAAACAGTATTTTACGAATATTTTCAGCACATTGAGGAAGAAACTACAACAATCAATCACACAATCTAAATGGATTTTAAAGGCGCAAGGATAAAACATTGCAATGTGCCAAATGTCTCCAAATTGTCTTTTTCCGCAAAAGAGCTCTCAAGCACTCGTGGATCGCCAATTAGCTTTACATTGGCAAATTAGCGATATATTGCTACAAAAACTGCGCACCACAACAGACATCGAAAGTTAGAACAATTATCATTTAACGTATTAGTTTTAATCATGAACGACAACGGAATATTGGATCAAAACCAGCTAATAGTACTTCAACATTGATCTTCAAAACATCTTCAAAACTCGATGCACTTCCCAACTGGTCTGATAGCTAATTATACGTAAGGTAATCAATTTATTATCACAGTAGGTACATAACAAGTGTCGGCTGACCATTCATCATACAATTTTTTTTGTTTACTTCTGCCATGTGCACTTAAAGTTAAGCTCAGGAGCTCGTGGCTAAAAAATAACAGCCGCTCGGGTCGATCTTTAGGTTAAGCCGTGCTTGCCTAAGTTGGTCTGTGGATGGGTCACGTCCGCATGGTGTCGGACGTGAAGAATAGCACCATCCCTTATCTTCCCGTGGGTGTCGTAAGAGGCGACTAAGGGATTACCAGAAAATGGGCAGCAGCGCTCTCTGTGTCTTTTGAAAGAACTGTACTGCAACCGCCAACCCGCCTGCCAAGCGTGACGATTATGGCAAAACCCCCCAAAATGGATACCACATTACAAAAATGGCCCCTAGTACCCGGCAGCCCGTCTACCCTTGACTACGGAAGCGGTCGAGGTTACAGCGTGGCAAGGGGTGCGAAGAATCCCCGGATGGGATCCCGCTGCCTATACCAACGACTGGACCTAGCAACTGAAGGTCATACAGGTCTACGCCCCGACCTCGGCACACCCCGATGACGAAGTGGAGACCATGTATGAGGATATCTCTAAAGCCATGCATGGTCTCAAAACTCACTTCACCGTTGTCATGGGGGACTTCAACGCGAAACTGGGCAAACGAGACGGGGATAAGCTGCAGGTGGGGCAATTTGGAGTTGGACGTCGGAACTACCGGTGCCACCACCTGGCTAGTTTTATGGAGAAGGAGGGCTCTATATGATGAACTCCTTCTTCAAAAAGCGTGAGCACAGGAAGTGGACCTGGCAGAGCCCCGATGGTGCAACCAAAAACGAGATTGACTTCATCATGTCAACCAAGAAGCAAATGTTCAATGATGTCTCTGTGATCAATTTGATGAAAACCGGGAGCGATCACCGCATGGTAAGAGGCACATTGAACATCAATATCAAGCTAGAAAGGTCTCAAATGATGAAGTCTACGCTCCGTCCAGCACAGATCCAAATCCAAAACTCCGAGAGCTTTCAGCTCGAACTCCAGAATCGTTTCGAGTGCCTAGGAAGCTCAGTCGACGCATACAACGACGGGTTTGTGGAAACTGTCCATACGACCGGGTCTAAGTTCTTCAAGACACGTCGTACAGATCAGAAAAAGAGACTCTCCGATCAAACTCTCAAGCTCAAGAAGGAGCGGCGTGAAATGATCCTGCAGTCTTCAGACGATGTGTTGGAAGACCTCCCACTAGGTGGACCGATGACCTGGTGAGGGTTGCGGGAATCCGTTTGATGCGTGTCGCATGGGACCAGTTAATGTGGCGACACTTGGGGGAGGCCTATGTCCAGCAGTGGACGTCTTTCGGCTGAAATGATGATGATGATTATATTTGATTAGCTCAAAACCATTTTGGATTTGTATATTTTGTATCCTACAAAACCAGCAACAAAGAAGAAGAATAAATGAATCTAGTAGTGCAAGACTTAAGTAGATCAAGTCAAAACAAACATTGAAATGCTTACCTAGCATACTGCAAGGTGACTAACCTAAACTGATTGTAAATATTATTTACCTAGTTGCCAAAATCAATATTTAATTTAATTACTAAAATCAGTATTTTTATGAATGTAAGCACTTTTGTTTATTTACAATAATATAAGATGCATTATTTGATAGTGGTTATCAAGTGTAGTGGTCTATACTACTCCCAACATACAGAGAAAATCAATGATGGTTGATTTTTCCTTTCTATATTTTGCAGTTTATCCTGTTCCTAGATTTGATAAGATAAATTATGCTTGGCATTAAATATCATCTTCAACAATCTCATTTTTAAGGTTCTGTACCCAAAGGCTAAAAACAGCATCCTATTACTAAGACTCCACTGTCTGTATGTCTGTCACCAGGCTGTATCTCATGAACCTTGATAGCTAGACAGTTTAAATTTTTACAGATTATGTATTTCTGTTGCTGCTATAAGAACAAATAATAAAATTAAAGGGGCTCCCCTACTACGATGGTACGGAACCCTTCATGCGCGAGTCCGACTCGCACTTGGCCGGTTTTTTATTTACCTATTTTAAACAAACAATACCAGATCCTGGTGTCGATTCTGTTGTGCACAAACTAAACTTAATTTAGGCTATTGCTATCTTTTTCTCTCTAATAAAACGAGAAAGAGACGGAGGTAATTTAGAGCTGTCAAATTTAGTTGGAACTAATATTTGTATACAAATGAAGGGTGCACATATAAACTAGTTTCTGCCTTGGCATAAACTAGTTTGACATCTCTAATTTAGTTCATAGCTATAGCCATCCTTTTCTTGCACTGCCTTTTAGTAAAAGATAGCAATAGCCTAAATTAAGTTTAGTCTGTGCACAACAGAATCGGCACCACTAACAATTAAATTTCTAATAATAAGAGATTCTCAGTACCGATCGACAGATCCGATCAGAATGAGAGTTTTGGCTCATTGTTATTTTATTTGGTCATTTACAGTTTCATAGAATTTTCCTGCAATAATAATTATCCTCACCTTCATTCATTAGATTTCATTCAACTACATAATTATTCATATCTATACCTTTAGGGAACAAGTATGGTTATAATTAGTAAGTAATTAATATTAGAGTCCCTGGCTGCCCAGACAAAAACAGGTAAATAATGCAAATGAAGCAATAACTTTAACGTAACTATGTCAATTAAAATGATTACGAGTGCAAATATTATTTGTTTACATATTTAGGGCTCAGAGGAGCAAGCATCTTACTTGATTACACTGAAATTTATTAGCCATCAACAAGAAATATTTTACGAATAATAATAAATTACAATGTAGCTCTATAATATTAACACATTTACCTCTTATTTACTCAATAAAGTACATAGTAGGTACAGATGTTGGAATATTCTATGTATATTTCAATGAACGCAGTACTACTGATAACGGTTTGCGGCATACATACATACACCCCCGAACATCAAATAAGCAGGCAGTTATCAATGTTACACAAACAAACTTTATCATAAGAGCAACTTCCACATTTGTTTACTTAACATTGAGATTATTTTATCATAAAATGTATTCTAATAATACAACATGTATTAACGTCTATTTAAATTTTTGGGATGATGTAAAACTTAAAAAATATTGTCAACTCATAAATAAGCATAATAAGTTAATGATAGTCTGTTTATTAGTTGGAGGGAGCACTTTAGAGGCTTGGTTAACATTAATTGATATAATATTAGTAGTGGAATTTTTCTAAATTCCTTTTCTCAAAGCAACCAAAATAAAGGAACATTGGTATTACTAATAATTATTTAATAACCTTTACCTGAATATTAATAATGAGAACTAAGGTTAAGTACTTACTCGCTAGTTTCCTTGGTCTTCTCTACATGCTTCTTGATATCAGCAAGTGAAGAGTCCAGTCTGGTGAGGAACTCGTCGAAGGTCTTCTTTTCATCCGGGCTACCCGGGGAGAAGTCTGCCGTGGGCATGCCCGAGATGGACGCGCGATGGTTCGGCGGGGGTAGCTCCGTCACTCGCTCCCCGTTCTCGTAGAACGGAGAATCTTTGGTGACAGGAATCAATAAATACTCCCGCAAAAACAAACTGTCCGTAGCGAATAAACGATTCGCCCGCCTAATTTTCTCCATCTATAACAACCAAACGACACATTTAACACTCTTCCCGTTCAAAGCCCCAAGAGTTTAACGAGATAATAACACTTTTATTACGATGTATACACTTACGGTAACACCATATTTGAGGGCAAGCCCTTGTAAAGTATCGCCTTTTGCCATCACATGCTTGATGTATTCTTCGTTCCTTTTCATGTGGTTACAGGTACTTCCATATTTTTTAAGAGGGCGAGCTGAATCCCGAATAGAAACTCTCTCATCGAAAAGACGTTCCTCCTCCATTTTTGACGTGTGTAATGTAAATGACAGAATGACAGCATCGAATGGACTGAAGTTCGCCACGAAACAGGTGCAATGACCTTTCGTTTTATTTTTCCATTCAACCAATAAAGTAAAACATAGTAAAGATTTAATAATTTGTATGTGTTCTTTATTTTTACTGATAATGATTGCTGATTAAAATGATTCTATGATTTTTTTATTTTTACTTGACACGCTAATTTCAAAGGTAGTAAATCAAAAAGTAACGATATACTGCCATCTGTGAGCAAACAGCGTAAAATGTCTCAAAAAAGCAGTAGTTGCTCCAGTCTTGGTGCCATCTTGGTGGGACTTTCATTTCACTAAAAGAGCAAAAGATGGCGCTGTAAAATGTTGCTCATGTTTTTAGTAGATGGCGCGTTGTTAAAAAAAAACAGCTAGCTCCCCGGGCCAAAACGAGCGACCAATAATAAACCCGGAATCTTTAGTTCATTCAACCAGATCAGACTCACTCTGTCGTTTTTATATTGACAGCATTCATGTTCGTTCATTTCATTCAGTCTCACGGTGTAACTCGACGGGAGTGGATCGGTTAAAGTGATTCAGAATTTTATTATAGTTGAAATTTAAAAATTGTTATGCTGAAAGGATCTTTGTTTTTTTTTAGTTTAACTTCTATAAGTTACTTTTATTTTATTTAGTGTAAACAGGCAAAGGACCAAAATATAACGTTTTGTTTAGTTTATTGGTAAGACTGTATTTACGACTTGTGTACAAATAATCATGGAATCAATAAAATAAACGCGACTTTTCTTCGATAAAAAGGGTATGTATGAATGAAAGTGTCCTCTTTTGCACTTTTACTGAATTAAAAGTGTTGTATTTTTTCGTTCGGTCGTTGGAGAGCTTGTTTTTCCCTGTCGAACGCACACCGCCCCATTGCGAAAAATATATTATTGCGAGGGTTGGCCGCAGTTGGCCGTGCGCGCTCCGAACACGATTATTTTATTGCATGTGGGGGGGCTCAGCTTTTTAATTATTGTTTACTGCCGTTTTAACAGTTTACTGTTTAATAGACAATTTGTTCACATTTTCAGGCTAGTACGCTAATTAACATAGACCTACCCACATCTCATTCACTGTGTTTTTTTATTTTTGACACATTCGCATGTACGATTATGGAAACGAACGTACAACATATTTATGTAAAAATGCCTGCTAAAATGTATGCCATAAATAGATAGTAGGTACTGGATAACTTGGCGTAACTTACTTGAAAGTCAGCTGGACTGATAATAGGTACCCAGCTGAGCTGGAATAACGTTTATTGGCTATTTATCAGTGGACTTCGATAGGTTTGGGCTGCTTGATATTAAGTCATTAACCCAACTGCCCAAGTTCGACATCGCGGTACCTACCTAGTCGATGAACTTCATACATTACACTCGTAAGTCATAGTCTATAACATCATCAGCCTAGCCTTTTCCCAACTACTTAAGTTGGGGTTGGCTTCCAGTCTAACCGGATGCAGCTGAATACATACCTGTATTTTAATAATAATAATACGATACCCCTTGGTAAGACTGGTTGTCAGACTTTTTGGGCCACTGACTACCTGTAACGACTGTCAAAGATCAACACACAAATGACAGCCGGGACCAACAGCCTATCGTGCTTTCCGAGGCACGGAGGAAACCCGGTATATAATGGGTGGTCACCCATCCACAGAGCAACCTAGGCAACCACGGCTTAACCTAAAGATCGACCCCGAGCGGCTGTTATTATACATTATCTAAAGGAACCATAGGTACCTATATTTGATAGGTAGGTACTTACCTACATATATTTGATAGGTAGGTACTTACCTACATAATTAGTAATTAGCTTAGTTTGATAACACAGTAGGTACCTACAACCAACTTGACTTCGTACTTAAACCCAACATAAGTACCTGGGTACGTACCTCCTGGCTACTTTCCACAACTGACCTCTTATCTATGTTCTAAAGAAACGACCTGCACGACTAACGAAAATTACTAACTAATCGATATACTAAGAGCAGCAAAGTAACAATAAACCATTCTTTGCTAAAGAATAACTACCTACCTGCTCTAAAACCGTCGAAAAAGGTCATGACCCCACACTTATGCACCCTTGCGCCAATAACATAAATATCAAATTCCGAACTGTTGACTCACTCTCAAAACATCCCTCCTCAAGTGTTATTAGAAGATTTCGAAATTTCTAAAGAAAAAAAAAATGCGCGTGAGTTTGTGAGTCAGTGTAGACGGAACCTGTTCGAAATGAGTAAATCTTTCAAGATCAGCGTGTCATTATCATGTGAGTCATCGGGCTAGAATCCGACCTCCGAGGAACTGAGGGAACTCCTATCTGTAATCTGTGTAGATTAGTAGGTAAATGAGCTGTGATTAAGAGTTGAGCTGGAATGACGTGTTTGCTTGTTTATGAACGTAAATTAGGTTTAGTTTAACCAGATTTTTCACTTATTCTGAGTCAATGTTGAGGTCAATGCACTATCAATAACTGAATACGCATGATATAAAAAAAATAGGATACCTATTCATTGATTCCGATACCTATTAAAATCATGTTTTTTTTGTTTGGCCCCACTGGACACTGCTAACGCAAAGGTCTCCGCCATGGTTTCCATTCTTTCCTAAAAATAAACGCATCTAAACTTTAAACGTCAATGCCACTAAGTCATCTTGGCCATATATACCATATTTAAAGTAATTTGCAATATTAATCGACAAAATAATGCATACGATACATGTAGATAGATGTACCTGCAAATGCATCAGGTGCATTCAATAACAGTATTTATATCCCCAATTAATATTTACTCTGCTAGCTGCTTAGGATGTGTATTAATTTTGCACCTTGTCGTCTCAACAGCTGACTAGTTAACAAGCTTACTTACACCACATCATATTTCATCGGTCCTTACCGCCGTAATACAACACTCGGCCATTATTAAAACCCCGACGGTTTACTACTAAGAAACTACTTTGAATAAGCTCATAAACGGAGCTACCTACGCATTCGTAAAATTCCACTAATTTAACAAACGACGCACCATGGTTGATATAACTGTGGAAGGTGTAAAAAACCGTTAAATATGGCGACGATCGACTAAATTGTTTTGTCTAGTGAATGACGCAACACAATTCTTTTGTTTGTAGACGAAACGACAATAAAGTCACCGTTGATCGTGCGTACACCACCCGCAGCCAATACAACAAATCTTTCGTCCAAATGCGGGTCATGTGACCGGGGTCCTAAGACATGTGGGTCGATGTCTCTGTGACGTCACAACACCGGTACTGCGTGTACGCTGATGATGCGTCAGGCCATTCACGGATATTTCGCTCGGTTTCCGAGAAAGATATTACTGAATGACGGTGTTGCGTTACCATACCTTAGTTGTGCAATGATAGGTACAGTATCTGAGTTGAAAGCAGGGTAATGCTGCTGGTGCCTATAAAACGGGCGTGGAATGGCCATAGAAAATTCAGATTTATAACTCTCCACACTTATTACACAGCTCAAGAAAGATACCAAGAACTTGTCGTTTGGCGTGACTGCAGTTTTAAAATAAATAAAAAGAAAAAAGTTGCTAACTTATTATCGCGTTTCGCTCAGACTTTCCAAACTCCAGCGGACAAACTATAACTTAAATGAAAGCAAGTAGTTTATGAAACTTAGCTCATTTTACTGGAGTTCTTAAGTAATCAAACTATGAAAACAAACAAATCTTGAAAATTATGGATCAAGATTTAGAAATACAAGAAAATGATCAAATTGTTATGCCATATTAAATTACCAAAAAAGAGGAGAGGAGGTTGTGGCTAAATAATAACAGCCGCTCGGGTCGATCTTTAGGTTAAGACGTGCTTGCCTAGGTTGGTCTGTGGATGGGTGACCGCCCATTACATACCGAGTTTCCTCCGTGCCTCGGAAAGCACGTTAAGCCGTTGGTCCCGGCTGTCATTTGTAGATCTTTGACAGTCGTTAAGTAGTCAGTGGCCCAAAAAGTCTGACAACCAGGGGGTTACCAAGGGGTATCGTATTACCCGTTAAGTACTAACTGGGTTGTGGAGGTCAGATAGGCAGTCGCTCCATGTAAAATACTGGTATTCAGCTACATCCGGTAAGACTGGAAGCCGACTTTAACATAGTTGGGAAAAGGCTAGGCAGATGATGATGATGATTAAATTACCAAAAAAGCGTATGACGGTGAACTTTGCCCTTACGCAAAAGAAAAGTGGCGTTTAAGGTTCAAAATTTGAACTCACGGCGTGTTGGTTGCCTAACAGGCGTGATAGATATGCCTGTGTGACCTGTGAGCTAGCAATTTTACACAACGCAGGTGTAACTCACACCATCTCAGCTTTCCGTCTCATTTCACAGCAGATTTAATACTAAATAAGGCTGAAACCAATCTTCTAAAAGCTAAGTTGTTCCATCCGTTCTTAGAACATTGTCTAGTAAATAATCTGCATTTGCCAGACATTACACGGACGTGTTGGCAACTGAATGTGCATCCATCAATCAGTAGTCAATTTCACACCGTAAACTTAGCAGACATCATGATCGATGTATTGTAATCTGCATCGCTTGCTTACACACAAGCACAACGCGTTACAGTACGAGAAGCAGCCATGTTGATAGTTTGCGCGTTGAAACATAGCTTTGGCTATCCATTAAAAAAAAAGTGGTAATCAGGAATAAGGGAAAAAAAAGAAGTACCTATCTACGCAAAATCACTCCCAAAAACGCTTTCAAAAATCTGTCTCTGAATTCCTCGACTAACGAGATTTCTCCTTTTGCTCACAATTTAAACGAAGTGCCATAAAGGATTATGATCAATTAGTACCAAGTGCGAACTCACTGACAGCTGTCGCTCCGCAAACCATAACAAACCAGAAACTCTCATCATTAATTTAACAGCTGGTTTTTGGAGTGATCGTTTACTAGAATAAAGCCGTCTTCGGTAACAGGATCGAATGGCGAAAAACTGCCGACTAAAATAAAGTCGGGGATAAAGAAAAATGTAACCCAACCCAACCCAAACTTTGCGTTCAAGTAGCCCTATCAATCTTTTCATCAAAATATAACTCCCAGTTCGCACAAACTTCAGTCATTCAAACTTTCATAGTCTGGAGTTTTTGTAATACTTTGTAGTTGTTGTAGGTACGTACTGTTCAATATCAAAACATTATTTTGGAGAGAGAGTGCAGACGCCTCTGGTCTGGATGCCTTTATAAATAGGTGCATTTTTCGTCGCTTAAAGTAAAACACGGTAAACGAAAAGCAAACAAGATCTTAACAAAGGCGTGTGAGGAAAAATAAACTGTTTTTTAAAAGCATTTTCTAAAGTAACGCCTGCTTTAAAAGGTTTTCATTTGGCATCATGCTTAATTACTGAGTTGCAAGTAAATAAACAATTCTGTATAAAGTCATGATTTCGGGTTTTAACGAAACCGTTAAAAAAAGGCATTCGGCTTTGAGATATTTGGCCATTACGATTACGACTTGTCTGTAGCAAAACGGTTCCTCGAAGTCCTCATAAAATGGCTACTTTGTCGATATTTGCTATCAGAAGCACTTCAGCATGCAAATAGCAAAAACTTCTCATATAATTCCCTCTTAGCTGCTCCTCGCCGCAACCACTAGAAATAATGAGGTGGTGTATTGGACTTTATCGCAAAATAACTAACAAGAATGCTTTTATTTTTCATCTTGCAACTAATTAAGTATCTTGTTCCCTGAGCCTTGCAATAGATAGTGCCCAAGTTGACTTAAGCCAGACTCGGAGCTAGACTTAAAAAAGTGTACACCTTTATTTAATAATAGCGCAAAATTATATTCCGCAAAATTATACTTTGCTCCGACGCGCTTGGATGGTTATGGATTCGCATCGATACTGTGTAATTATTTCTTCAAAGGTTAATTCAAACTGTTGCTTAAAGATCAAGAAACCGTTACCGCTAAGGCTACCCAAGTACCCATGCCTTTGCCTGTTAACGTCTTTTGTGTCGCCTCGGGCAAGGGGTTTTGTCCACCACGAGTCGCCCGTAATCTTGGCTAATATAACAAATGCGAAAGTCTTGTTAGTTTGTTATTCAATAGCGTAGCGAGGTAAGGAAAGCTGCGGAGAAACCTTAAAGGCTACCTAAGTCTGTAGCGCAAAGCACTTTGTATTTCCTTCCTTCTTGTTTCTCGTTATTGTTATAGTTTCGTGGTCCTTTAGAAGTGTTGCTTCTAGTACATAATAGGCGAGCAACTTTTTCTACGTGAGTCTTTTAGTTAGAAATGCACTCGGGAACTTGGGAATTATGTCAAAAAGATGAGCTCCAGCATTCTTCCCTGTTATATCCTTACCACCGTTCATTCTTGAACAGTTTGTAATAGAATCTAGGTTCAGTAGTAGGCGTTTGCGGATAGAGATAAGACATAACGGTCCAGACTTTAAAGTATACACTATCTCCGCCATTTAATCGCATTGTTATCAATGTCAAAAACACAAGACGGGCGGCTCCTGGAGTGTGGCAAGTGTATAAATCTCGGGCGTCTTACAAAATGGTTGTCAGTGAGATAAAATCGCGGTTTTGTGCCCATAATAGGCATGAGACTGGATGTGGACACGACGACGGTGACCCGACCCGGGGCACTTGCCCTTACTATCACGACATGGAAGTGACTTTATGTCACATCTTATTGTGTACTTTGTCTTATTACCTTTTCATTATGAGGTACTGCATCTACGAGCGATGTAATGGCGAGTGCACGCTGATCGTTAGGTCGTGAAGTTTATGTGGGTTTCATTACAATATCCATCTTATTGGAGGGAGAGCTTATTGTATTGGTTGTTATCAGACACTATGTTATTTTAGGAATCGCACCAATGCAGCACTCATTTCTTAATGTAAAGTTTATCTTAAAATCGAATTATCTCCGTACTCTTTGTCCTTATGATGAGCCTAATAATATTAACATAAAATTAATAAACGCTAACGTAAATAATGGAATTTTCTTCAGAAGCCGACCCGTCTGATCCCTGAAAATTGAATTTAATTCTCGTTATTATGGTGCTAGTCTCTTTGAAACAAGCTTCGTTCGTTTAGCTCGATATATTTTCATTCTAACCTTGTTTTTATCCTTGTAACATGGGTATATTAAATTCAGTCATCAATCTTGCAAATGTAAATTAGGCTAAATGTTAGCGCTAATTACGTAACAAAGTATGAAGTTATAAAGTCTTGCCGTGTCGTTAATAAAGTACTATTAATGTCTGGTTTTATTATCAGGAATTAACTCTTTAACTGCAAAGCTATACTTTAAGTTTTTCCAAGTTTTTTAAGCTGTATTAAGTTGTGTACGCTCTTTCATTGTTAAAAAGAATGGTGTTACTAGTTAAGACTCAACAGTTACGAGTTTTGGGTCGTGTTTTATGTACAGCTTTATCTTTTCCTTGGGAATGGTTAGACAGACATGACATACCACGGTCCAGTATTGTGCTTTCGAAATAATAGTGGCAGTCTAATATGGTTTCTTTTCTCAACTCTTGGGCATAGTCTGTTGAATGAAAGACTTCGTTGGATCTAATTTGTTGCTCATGTAGAAACAACACGTTCCTGTCTCGTCGCTATTGTTGTAGCTACTTGGACAGTTTTTGATCTTATAGAAACAAAAAACCGGCCAAAAGCGAGTCGGACTCGCACACCGAGGGTTCCGCACAAACTTTATTGAATGAAAGGTAAATTGCGGTTTACGATTTATGACGTATTAAAAAAAACTACTTACTAGATCTCGTTCAAACCAATTTTTGGTGGAAGTTTACCTGGTAATTAATGTACATCATAATTATATTTTATTGAGTTTTATCATTCTCTTATTTTAGAAGTTACAGGGGGGTGCACATTTTACCACTTTGAAAGTGTCTACGGAAACCTAAAAAGCATCCAATTTGCATTTCGACTTCACAAACTTATTTGGTAACAACCTATTTGGTTGTAGCTGTAACAACACTGTAATTTACCGGTAGGTACTCGTTACAATATAATGAATGACGGGACAGATGTACCTACGTATCAAGGATCCCTCGCCTCTCAACAGGTGTGCACGCGCCTTAATTTTTTTTATGACTCTGTTATGCACCGTCTCACTCTCTCAAGATAATCAACTAGAAAGAGAGGCGACATGTCGACAGTTGTTATCGAACAAAAATGTAATAAATTTTACACTATTTATATACTATATTTGTAATACATTTCTTGTTAATTTTAATAGTGAGTGTTGATTTTATAGGTTCATATTTTTAAATGTTAAATGTGGCATTCAATGCCAACAATAAAAATTAATGACAGTGCAAAGCTTATAAACAATGCTACGATCAATGAATTCACAAAAAGTAAACGTAAGTAATTTAAAATCATCAAACAGAAAACAACATTTGCAGATAAAGGCTATTAATTAACACAACCTGCAAAAGTACCGCGAAAATATGTCCGCTAATTAAAATTAACGTGATAAAGTGCAAACCGCATTTTCAATCGCATCATAATTACTGCGGACAAAATGTTTCGAATACTTGCACCGTCTCTCAAAAACCATCGGAACCCGTTCTTGAAGCAAAAAAATCGGTAAATTATATCGATATTGTCCATCGATACCGCGCGGGCCTCGGCATGCGATGCCCGGCTCCCTGCGTCGGCGGCAGCTGTGACAGATTTTGTATTTTTTGCACGAATACACCAGACATCGATTTGCAATTTTCGTGCAAGTGGTTCCGACCATGCTTCTACCTGCTGGGCACGAAATATTTATAGTATGCATCTGCATTCAGTATGAAATTATACTTAAAGAATGTGAAAACAGTAATTGCATCCACCGGCCCACAATTTATGTACAGTTGAGGTTCTGAATCGTATTGTGATTGGTCCTTTTTCAGTGAGTACCTATGAAGAATTCAGCAACACTCAAACCCAGTTGGGAATAAAATTCAAGGCATTTCCACACAGGGTCATCTGATGAAAGGTCCGGACGTAATATAAAAGGAAGCTTTAGGAAAATAAGCTCACATAACTCTGATAGGGGCGTTCCGTCGTTTTGTTTGCCACATTTATGAAGTAAAATACAAAAGCTTCTAAATATTTCGAGGTTTTTCGAGATGTGTGTGTATTTTGTGCGTCAAACATGGTGTTGATATCATTACTGTGTTTTAATTAAAAGTAAGGCAACTACGTTATCACTATCAGTCCCTGTATCTTTATATGTATCGTAAACTAATTAGCACTAAATACCATGAGACAAATTCTGGTCTCAGAAAATCGCCCTGAGGTTAGCCATTAGGGAATTCGCCGAGATCCCTCGATTAACCCGGTCACAAATGTGCCGTAAACATCTGGTTTACATCTTCAATGCCAAGTCTCCCTATAACTCGATCCTCGTAGGACATCAAAGGACATCAAATGCTCCAGCGAACGGCACATAATGGCTTTCGGCCAGCAACGCGACAGAGTTACAAATCGCTTTTAATACTGTAGTCAGCAGACTCCGAAGACAGCGGAGGTCAAGTGTTGAATATTCAGCAGGCGGTTTAAATTAAGCTTTGGTTTAATGGTGTTAGGAAAAAGTTACAGGTGTAACTTTGAGAAAAGTTACGGTGTTTCAGACGACAATGCGCCCCTGGACACCAAAAAAGGTAATATTTTTTAAACATTTAAGCTTCGCCTGTCAGCCCAATCTGCCCTTCATTTCTCCAGTTTTTTTTTCTTACCAATCAACCGCTGCACAATGTGTTAATTTGTCAGCAATTCCCGAACCTGACTTATTGCTTGCATCCACATAAATCTTGCGCTCAATTATACCTCGATGAGATAATTTCTTCCAACTGAAACTAAAAGAAACATTCTCCGAGACCAATTACATGCTATTACCTAACGTAGCCATGAATAAATAAGTCTGACGATTGTGATCAAGCGTGTCTGACTTTCTCGTAATCTGATGGTGGGTAATGTCCGGTTATGAGCGTGGCATCAATCATCCGCGACGGGGATGGAAATCGCCGCATAATAGGCTCCTACTTTAGTGACCTTCGGGGACCTTTTATCAAGGCAACGAGGCAATCATTGCTTTTTTTTTTCTATAAGATAGTTACGTATTACCGAGTTCACTGAGGGACTACCCTATCGCTTTTCTCTCTTATGCCCTTAGCAATAAGGTCGAAAACTGGTCGACCGTCAGTGAACTCGGTAGTACGTCCTATATACGTCTTGTTTTGCTAAAACACACGTGCTGGTTCTGGCTTTTCTCTTGATAAAAGCTTTTACGTGAAAAAAACTATATCTGCTTGTTTTCGTGACACAGGACTTTCTTCCGGGAAAACTTTGTCAACTATTAGTTACAATTTGTTCTTAGGTACTGTCCGGAAAAAGAAGTTTCTGTGTGTCTTTACCTATAAAAAGTTTTATCCCACAAAAAGAAACGGACGGACGGTAAAGTAATATTTATTTGATTATTGAGTTTCAGTGGCTGTGGTTACTTTTAGCGATAGATTCTTGACTTTTCTCCTTTGCCTCTATTAAGTAGTTAAAGTCAACCTCAAAGTTTAAATGGGGTTGCCAAAGTGTTTGAAAATCCCATAATAAATCAAGAAAGCGCCACAGACGTGAAAAAAACGGGCCCTGCAGTCTGCAGTGCCAATCAAGTCCTGGTAAAGTGGTTCTGGTTCCTTTAAACTCAGTAAGTACCTAACCCAAGTCGAGTCGAAACTAAAGTCGTTTATTCACGAGGACACAAAATTATGATAGTGACATTATTTGGGTCAACGGAGCTTCTTCATAATTATATCGCCCCAAACAGTGATAAGTACTTGATGAAATTTCGCGCCAATAGGAAATATGCATGAAATACAAAACTCTTTTTATTTATTAAAAATGCCTTGTATTGGCCCATAAAAACATTGTGGTACACTTGTTTATGTTGCTAATACATCACTTATTTTACAATTTACTGTTTTATGTAGCATGTTTTTGGTGAAACGGAACGCACTCTCAAAACGCGTCCGTCCTCGATAACGCCGCGCCGGTAGTGTGTGTATGTGTCAAAAAAACATATTACTTTTTAAAAGTGCTTAAAATTTCACTAAGATTTTATTATAATATTGTTATTGCAATTTTTACCTGACTACAATTAGTAAAATTATTCTATTAAGGGCAAAAATTTGATGTAAACAAGGCAGATTGTAGTGAATGACGTCACATCATGGCCGCTTTTTAAGCGACAATCAGTAGTTGAACTTAACTTTTAATAGTTTTCTTGGGTTGATAGTACTGTATTTTATTGATTTAAGTGAAGAAAAAATTACGTGCATATCGACTATGTGCAATATTTGGACCAACTTGGCTACGGAAGTCTTCTGCTGAACATAGGTTTCTTCCAAGTTGCGCCACAAAACCTTGTCCCCCGATGTCCACATCCAGTCTGCCCCAGCCGCAGTTTTAACGGTCATCTAGTCTATAGATGCGGGGCGTCTCTTTTCTTTCTGCTGTGATCTTCTACTTAAACGGTCAACGGTTAGTTAGCTACTTGGTCGCGAGCATTACTATCATCTAATTCTTGTTGCCAAGTGAGTGCACCGCTTTAACTTCAGACGCAGTCTATTTTAAGAGCCAAATCGTTTATTTTTATATCCCCGACTTGTCCTACCAATAAATAAACGAAAGCGCCATTTTACTTTTTATTTTAGCCTTCTCGTTTCCTATAGAAGGATGTAGGAAATGTTGCCAGTGTCTGTATGAGCAATATTTATGGCTTTTACATTAGCATTGTATGAACTTATAAAGGTTCAGAGCTATTCAATTAACTACTGTAAGTGTCTAGTTACAGAATGTAGGAGTGCATTATCAAGATTTATGTTCATGTGTGGTTTGAGCCGATATCTTTTTTTGTAATCAAGTAAAAACCTTTTATCATTCTACCTCTTTTTACGCAATTGAATCCTCATTGTTTTTAAATATTTCTCCTGTATCTCAAAAACGCTACGCTTTGCCAAGCGTAACTTTTATCAACCCCAATATAACGCATGCGTGTGCCGCATACATCAATATAAAAACATCACGCGTAGTTAACGCGTTACTTAATAATTATGGTAACACAAACATGCGTGTTATTGTTTACATCATAGTTCAACCGAATCGAACGGGAACTATCGACTCGGAAGATGCGCGGGAATTGATTGGAAGTCACGTCATTGTGTCCACAACCTCAGAACAGACAAACACATAAGTGTCATTGGATTTGTTCTTACAAGGGGCTTTAGAAAATAAGTTAAATACTAAGGTTTGGAAAGAACTGACTGCCTCATTCGTCAAGTGGTCGCAAGCACGACTGCTGAGCATGAGGTCCTGGGTTCGATTCCCAGGTCGGGGAAAGTGTAATTGGGTTTTTCAATCAGGAATTTCTCAGTAGCAGCCACGGAGTCTGGATTTGTGCCCGGTTGAAGACTATAAGCTCGCCCCCTATTACATGGAACTCGAAACATAACTGGCGAAATGTGGGTGTACTTTAATTAAGTACACCTCTGCTCAGCCATTTTGAGATTACAGGCGTGATGTTATTTTATGTTTGTAAAGAACCTGAAAATGTCAGACCACAGGTGGTCTGTGAAATGAAATAGTGACATGACTGGGTTCTGAGGTGCTGAGATTGGGAGACGTAGTGTTGTCTCTCTCACTCCTTAGCACTAGGAACTCCGTCGGAAATTTTTAATGGAATGCTGTATAAACTTTATTAAGTACACAACAACATAATGTCGTACCTAATGTACCTATGAAGCCCATCCTAAAAATACTCTACCGGACATCCAGTATCTCGCATTATCATGCGTTCGCGCTTCGCAACTTATCGGCGCCACTGGGCATTCCTCTCTGCGCTGCGGTTTGAACGAGGATAATTTGTCACGCTAAATGATCCTGTTATTAGTCTAAAGTTGCTGGTGCTGTGTAATAAAATTTATAGAAAATAATCCTACAAGGATTATTTTGCTCGTCAAGCAAGAAGGTTTTAGGTTGATTACGATTATGCGAGAAAATATGTAAATTCACACTGTATGTCAATAACATGAGGTATTAATGTCCACTTCCCATATCTTGATTGAGTGATGTCATCACAATCTTTCTGCCCTTGTCCCATATTATTTGGGGTCGGCGCAACACGTTTTCTTCCATTCTCCCCTGTTAATCGTCACGCTATCATTTACTCCTTTCTTCTTCATATCATTTCTCCCACAATCCATTCATCTGTTCTTTGGTCTACGTTTTTGTCTTCCATTCTCTCCTGTCGTCAACTCGTCACGCTATCATTTACTCCTTTTTCCTTCATATCATTTCTCACACAATCCATCCATCTTTTTTTGGTCTCCATCTTCATCACTCTTTTAGTCACATGCGATTCGTCCCTCCTCATCCTCTTGATAGACTAACTCCAGAGAGCCTGTACTATATTTGTGTCTTAACCTGTGTACAAACTATGTGTTTCAATTGAGCACACCAGTAATGTACATAGAAAACCAATGGACACTTGCCTAATAACTTACAATAAATTTACTCACTGATAGCATCATGCCGTAATGTCAATATTTCGTTAAAGAGACAGTTTAATAACAAATGTGACACTATGTCTATCAGTATGTTCTTTTGACCAATAATGCTAGACCAGCGATAAACGCATTAAATCACGTTCTATTACAAAATAAATACTATGGCGCCTAATTGGTCGAGCTATTAGAGCTAAGCTGCAAACCTTGAGGTTTCTTATTTGATTGCCAAACTAGGTTTATTTTTTATACAAGCTGCTGCACACGGTTTCAATCGAGGCTTTGGGGAAATGCTTCTTTACCCTAGATAAAAAAGTATCCTGAAAGAATGTTAAAGTTGCGTGGTAATGTGAGAAGATGAGATTTCAGTATAGGAATATATCACTGTTCCTATTGGTCCAGCAAACTCGCCTCGTGTCATCATCAATCATTCCCAAAAACAAAATCTGCCAAATATTGCCGTCGTAAAGATAATGCTGTGACGTTTGGAACAATACTCATTCGGTGATAGTAAAATAAGTTTGCACATGTCTTTTTCTATATATGTTCCTATGTTAGTCTTTAGTCCGTTACACTTAACTAGCTATGACAATGATAAGTTACTCAGGTCTATCCTTCAGGTACACAGGATGGTCACGTATTACTATCTTAGTCTGCAGCGGAGGTCATAAAAATTCTTCACACAGCATTTAGATCTCTATTCTCGTTATGCTGTTTGTAACAAACATCTGGGAATGCGTGTGACCAAATTATATTGCTTTGAATGGACTATAGAATGAGTCAGAACTTTTTACATGTGTAAATTCTTCGTCGTATTTAGTGTAACATAGTTTTTGGAGAGCTTAGGAAACTCCTACTATTTAGTTACATTACAACATCACTGACACAATCCAATTTACTATGTTATCTTCCCTTTTCCAATCAAAGAATACCTAGTACCGCTAGACAAACAGGTTGATGCCATCTCAATAGACAAAGCCCTTATCACACGCGATCCCTCTCTATAGACGGCATAAAACACCACCACGACCACGTGCCACGTGCCACCACCACGCACCACGTGCTCTGGTCCTTTACAAATCCCTCGTGCATCCTTTTACACCATGTGCGTTCCGAATACTACGGACATGACCTTTTCGAAGGCCATCAAGTAAATTATGTTCCGTCTTGCTCATCTGAGAGTAAAAAGGGAACGCCAAAAAAGTACAGTCCGAAAAAAAAATAAAATGAATAATGATTGTGCACCAACTGCTCGTCAATTTTTGCAAGCTGCTAAAGATCGGGCAGCCGAAAAAAGCTGTTGAAAACAGAAATTAAATAACAAACAAGACAATTTAGAGGGACGTAAATTATTCTGATTAAGAAAGTAGACTAAACATAAACAAATAACCATAATTGAATACCGTTCAATCAGTACCGATAAGCAAATAAAATGACGATTGTAACACATCAATAGATCCAATTACCTAATTCGGCCCTTATTTTTATTCAAACGAATCAATCTTCATTACATGAACCATCAATATAATTTACTATGAAAATAAATCGATCTACTAATGAGAAATAGATTCTAAAAGATTTTTTATGGGCTCGAACGCTAGTTTTATAAATAAACAATTAAACATTCCTAAGAATCCCCAAGACTAAATGTATGCATGCAGGTGCTGCATACTGGAGAACCATTATTTTATGGAGGTACATTTTCCTGGTACTAAAATTAGCATAATTATTTATCCTTTACGGACATTGATGAAACGACAGAACAAGCTCAGTTTATATTGAAAATAATTTATTTGCTGCTAATTTGGGCGTAAATCTGGCCCTCGTCACATCCTGGGCGTATTGACCTAAAACAAATCGAGTATGGTCCAAAAGGCTAATAAATTGTGATTACACACGTGGTCAGGTCGTTGACCCGTATGCCCGAAATTGTAACCCCCTCGGCGAACACATGGGATTGGTTTGCTCAGGCACAGACTGTGTTTGCACATAACTGGAGAACGTGGTTATGGACTGGCTATTGATAGATCTCGTTACGATTTGTAGGTCAATTAACGTCCTATATTGGTTGTAAACTATTGCAAGGGCGTATTTGTTTGCCCATCTAGTACTTGTCAGACTTTGATCGATTATAAACAACAGTAGCAGTGGAAAACGTCATTCTAGTGCAAGGTTGCATATCTACACAGTGGCGAAAAATGATCGACGACTCAAATTTCCGATGTAAACTTATAGTAATATAAAAATTAAAAAGGCGGTCAAGTGCGTCCTACATTTGGATGCTCATCCACTAGGGCATGTGCAGGGTACTAGAAGCATTCACAAACTGTAGGAGAGCTCTCAACGTCATTTACGAGTACCGCCGCGAATGGAGCTTCGGTTGACTCGCCAATTTCAGTCCGTTTTAATTCAGAAACATGATCCTTTGAAATTGGGTTGCTACCCTGTTATATTTGGAAAACGTTTGTAGGCATGTGTTAACTAACATCGTTTTATTCAGAACAGTGCTAAGCGGTCCTAATACTCAACACGATAAACATTGTAGTAACGTTGATGATTGCGCGGTAATTACATCATAAAAGTAACAAGACATAATTACCATGTTCTTGAGAAAAAAATTATTATCGTCATTGTCAAGCTGAAATGTACTTGAAACATTGTAACTTCATTGTTTCAGAATCACTTTCGAAGCATTCCATAAGTTAATCAGTTCAGCTGGAACAAACAGCAAAAGCAGTTTTAATTAATTAATTACTACAAGTTTTTCTTCCGCTTTTCATATTAGATTTGAAACGATTTTGCTCCACAATGTAGCGGACCATAACTTGCAATGTTAGCCCGAACAGTAGTCATTGTTTCTATAAAGCTTTGTTCAGTCTCGAGTTCTCGACGTAATGAATCGTAACGTGCTTCTCATTCGTGTATTAAAAGAAGCTGATTTCAACCAATTCGGGAGGTGTGGTTTCACCAATCAACAGATTGATTCGGCAATTTTTTTCAAACGTCAGTCTTTTTTGTGTCTTTTTCGCTTTCTTGTAATAAGTACGCTATTACTTTGTTATTGTGATTATTTTAAGTACCAGTTTTTTGTATTCTTGCACTTATCTTTTTTATAATTTCTTTTTCATAGTCTTAAAGTAACGCTCTGACATCACAAGTGCCAACACGTCGGTCGATCATATTTCATCAAAGTACCTAACTTACCATATTTTTTCTGCCACCACTTACATAGCGACTTAATCTGAGGTGTTTAGAACTGTCGTGAAGCCGTGTGCCGTGTGTACTGTGTATAGAATGGCCCAAGTCGCGTGGCTCAAAAGTCCCGCTCGATGGCCCATAGTAATGGCTGCCGACACGCAACATCCTCACTATCTTACTATTTCACTACTACGAATCTTAACTTCCGAGTATGCGGGCTAATTGTTACGTCAAACAGTTTTTGCTATCTTCGATTTTAATGATCCTCTCTCTTACACGTATTATACCGTTTATTAGTTTTTTCGCGCACATCACGCGATGTTTGGTTTTTGCACATTCAACGTGATCTTTCATTGCTTCTAAACTTGATGTTCGTGGTTTTTTAGTCGCTTCATTAGACCTTTCAGTAATCCATTAGGCATTTCTTCTTAATATTTGTTGATTGACGAACACGACGCCTGTGTTGACGGTTTGACAGTTGAATGGATTCGGGCTAGGAAAGCAGAGGTGAGGTAGTACCGTTCGCGTGTTGATGTTGTGTTGCGGCTCTATGCAAATACTTGGCATGCTCCCACCGATCATGATTACAGGCCATCCACGTTGTGGTGTTTCGAAAAGCTGCGGATTTTCTCACATGGTCTGTACTTGTTCATACATAACAGTTTGTTCTGAGCTCTCGTGTGTTGGGACTATTAATGCTATGATAATGAGTTGTTACTGTTTCTTAGGAATGATTGATGGAGCTGTATGCCTTGTGATAGTTTTACATTTGGTGAGCATGTAGCTTTTGTTACACATTGTATAGAAGAGTGACCGCACTCCATTTGAGACTTGGGTCATATTGAACGCAGACTAAACAAACTCGTTATCGGACATTCATGTTGTACATGACATTATATAATTATAGCGCATAATCCGAGAGGTGTTGCTGAAATAAACAGCTACTTAGGTACCTAATAAATATTGTGGTTTTCCTTCCTACATTATACAGCGACAGTACCTTTACGATGTACCACTCAGCACTCATTGGTTGTTAATTTCGCTACTTCATTATTCTCTTTACCCAGTTAGACCTAATTCCTGATTTCCAAAACTGGATCGCTATGCGCCAATCCTATAGGTAATTTGATAAGTATTATAATCTAGCTTTGAAAATTCTCGGAAATCAAATTCTGCCTGTGAAATTGTGAATACTTGTAGCTCTTAATTTGAAGTACACACGTAGATAGATGCGCTTAGTCAAAATAGAGAATGTTAAACACATTCTATGTATCAAACCTAATAAATTGGAAATACAGACATTATTATTTAACAGTATTGTTCATTTTATTAAAATTTTGTTGCGGCAATCATCGTTTCAATAACTTAAAATTCTTCCAAGTTCTTTTCTTTCACTATCATTTTTTCTTTTTATATGAGTTGTTTCTTTTAGGGTATCAATTTGAGGGTAAATTCACATAACATATTTAGCAATCTGGACCCCAAACACCATAAAAGCAGCCCAAGGGGGTAATTTGCTTCGCAACCGCTTTGCACCCCCTTCAACGACGACGAATTTAAAAAAGAAACGAGACTGTTTTAGGTCCCTATAAAATATTATCAGATTTTGAAACGTGTTGCGTGTTTACAGCACAACGCCTGTAGAAATTGAGTTTTCTATAAACTAAACTAAATTGATCGATATTTCCACTATGGTGTATTCATCTTCTGTGTTCATTTCTATTCGTTGACTTCAGGTTATTCTATTCCATTTACTGTCGCAAACTAAACCCAGGATCGTATCAATGAACGCCTTGGGAAATTCAGTGTCGATGTAAACATGTCGTCTTGATTTCTCAATTTTGGAATTCCTATTCGGTGACTTAGGTACTCTCTATTTGGGATCGACTCGACAAGATGGCTTCTTTAGTAATATCGTCTGTATGAATTCTTCCATCGTTTATTTAGTTTTCCCCTATTCTCATATTCTTATGCCGTCCACAGTCGTTCCTCTTAATTATTTGCTGATTTATTTTGATTACGAATCCGAGGAGCTATTGATTAACATCAAATTGTTAATGTTCTCTCCGAACAATTTACTTGGCCATTAGTGTCTAATAAGCAATATCACCAAATCAGTTGTTTGTTTTGTCTACTTCGCTTCTGCATGGGCTTCGCTAGACTTGTTTGCGTGTTAAAACAAAGCGTTTTATGTTTTGGTGGTACACGTAACTTGGCCGTTGACCCCTGATCCATAGGTTTGGAAGTGATCCAACTTAACGTTTTCGGGCAACCGAGCTCGTTCTATGCTAAACTGACTCAAAGGATATAATGATCACGTACAGAATGGTCTTTTTCACTAGCACAAGCTCTATTTACTTCATAATGTCAGTCAAATATACTTCGCTACATCCTACGATGACTCAAAAGATAAAAGTACCGAGTGTACCGTTTTCTTCCTTCGAATGACGTAATAGATCCCGGTTTCCGACTTCCTTTCGCGCCGGGGTTGACTAGGTCAAAGCATTTCCTACCGACATACTTCTTCGGCTTGCGCATAACATACATACCTTCTACAAGTATATAGGTACACGTATGTAGGTCATGTCCATATGCCGCCTTATCTTCAACTTGACCGTCAGTTTTGGGTCCTGTTCAAACGCCCGAACTACTTCCTCACGGCTCTGGCAATGTCACCATATCGTTAAGACAGTGTCCCAACAATTTGGTGCCCGTTTGGGACCCATATGAGGTGGTTCTGTGTGTGTTAGTGATACGATGAGCATAAAGCTTAACCCAACCGTGAGAAGCAGACGCTAAATTGTGTCAAAGGAAAAGGAGTGCCAATATCCCTTCTATTGTTTTTTTTTTCATTACGGAAATCAAATTAAGAAGACTGTTGAGACTGTTAGTTTTGCTTGTTGTAGTTAGTTTAGTTCATAAAGGTCGAGGAATGACTTTGACCTTGAAAAAGTCGTTCCTCGACCTTTACGAACTTGGAGGGTTGTATTGATGATTATAATTCGGAAACTACATACGTCTTACAGTCATGAACCATATTTTAATTAACATACAACCTAGCACTGGCCTGTAAATTGCAAAAACGTAAGAAAATTTGAATTTCGCGGGCTACCCTGAAGCATCCACCTTAAGAAGTATCATGTACGTCTTTTTTCTGTACATTACGATTGAATCGACAACATGCCGCCGGCCGGCGCTATGATATGGTGCAAAAAGTGTTGATGCATCAAAAAGCTCAGATAATTTGATATTCGTGCAGTGAATCAGATATTTGCGTGTTATGGTGCATTCTTCTTTGTATCGACGCGAGGTATTCGACGGAAATTGCTCATTGCTCCACACTTTTAATGACTACTTCCTTAATGAAAGCTTAATGAGTCCGCATGTGTGGAGAGGAATTGTTCACAATAATTAAGGTTTTTTTTTTGGAGTTGCTATTCTTATATCATTGGTATCTGGACTTTGATCGTTATGTGGAAATATTCAAGAAGCCATTGTTATTTCCATCTAGCTTAAGCTCGCGGGTTCGCCGTGGAATTCAGTAATTAGCCCACGGCATCGTACCACTGGGATAAAGAGTATCCTATGTGTTAATCCAGGTTATAAACTATCAGTGTGCCATATTTCATCCAAATCTGGCAGTAGTTTTCAGTAAAAAAGTAACAAACATCTACACATCCATACATACTTAATCTAACGTTACGATACATCGATTAATCCTCCCAGAAGT
The DNA here is from genome assembly GCA_941918905.2 of Xestia sexstrigata. Lineage (NCBI taxonomy): Eukaryota > Metazoa > Arthropoda > Insecta > Lepidoptera > Noctuidae > Xestia > Xestia sexstrigata. The sequence goes on along the minus strand of OW799220.2, from coordinate 5,647,926 downwards.
TTCCAGATTTTCTTATGTTCGTCAAAGTCAGACAATCCATTAAATTACCAATAATGGCGCCCATTACTCCTTGGCGCCCCTTCATACAAACGACAGTAATAAATTATAATTTTCTTGCTCGCGCCACCTACGCATTCCAAGTTTATCCCTCAGTTCCTGGCGTCCTACATTTCTAAGTAATCCTACAATAGCAGCAAAAAGGAAAAATAATTCGTGTTTCATATTAAATTCCCCGGCCAACAACACGAAGGAAACTATGTCTTTTATATCAGACCTGAAATACCTTTTCTGGGGGAAATGACTGTTAAGTCTAGCTAGAAGATTACAAGCATTACTAACACAAACTTTACTTTAGAAAAAATAATGGAAAATGCATCATGCATTCATACAGTGACAAATACGAAACTCCTTATATTATGTAGGTCTGCAGTAAACACCTTTGATATATTAAGTAATTGTGGACTCAAAATAACGTTTCATAAATATTAAGTAATATCCCCTTCCGCACATTGTTCGAATCATATTCAAATCAATACGTTTATAAGCGCACCACGATTGGGAACGTTCGGAAACACTGGTTCGCGTGACGAAATCAAATTTAAAAAAAAATGGATACGTTTTGGATCCCGCTATTTTCCGGCGCCCGCCGAAAATGTCGCGGTGACTTAATTGTAATAATATTTTTGCCTAATAGCTGTGTAACGAAGTTTAAATAGATGCACGACGATATATCGTGCATTTTAATATGTAGCAGTTTGCTAATTTCCTGCCCGCGTGCCAATTATTCTGAAGCGTGTCCGTAGGTATTCCTCAATTATAAATGTCAATTGTCTGATTACTCTTATTAATTTCCCAGTACGTTATTCTATGGAATCAATGTTTACAGTGTTCTTTGATACATAATATAATTATTTGCCTGTTTAAACCTGAATCTATGCGGAAAATTTTGCAAATAAATGTAATAAAAATACCATGAGATCATTTTACATTGTTAAGTAATGAAGTCTTTAAATTAAACTAATGCATCCATGCTAAGCTACGTACCTATGATATTCACAGCCTAAAATACCATGGGTAAGCTAAAACTGATATTAATTCTACTTAATTAGGTATTATCTTTTAAGTGTGGCACAAACAGGCAAAAAGGTTTTAAAAGTAACACACATTTACCTTTTCAATGTAAAAAACCCAATGGTATGTTATTATTTATTTAAAAATCCCTGGCATTACCATTTCGTCGTGAAAAGATAACGTTACCCTGAAATCCGTATCCGTCAGGAAGTGAGAATATGGAGCTGTCCCCACTATGGCCAGTACTTACGAAATATTTCCAAAAAGTAAAAAAAACATTTAGATCCCAGAAAATGTTTCCACCTTGGATTCATAACGCTCAGTAACATTCGTTGCATCAACAAATATCATACTGAATGTTGAAAAGAGCTCCGTACTCGGCGAAGTTAATTCTGGTTGGAAAATCGATCTCCGCCCGGAACGTCATCTTAGAAGTAGGCCAGACTCCAATACCGTTCTGTACCGATATATACGTTATCAATGATAAAGTCACTCACCCAGTCTTACATAATACTGCAGAAATCACCACTAAACGATTCTGACCCAATTATTCTCTTGTAACATATTTAACAACCACCCACAATGAAGCTCCACTACTAGGCGAATTGAACATAAATACAGCTCAGTTCCCTAATAATATTTTAACTGAAATGAGGAGCCAAGGCCCCAAGATGTCCAATTAGCAATTTGAATTTGAAATCATAGCAACTGGCTGAAAATGTTTCGACCAAAGGCTTGAGGTAAACTGAATATAGTTGAGCCGCTGAATTCCACGGAATCTTTTCTACTATTTACTGTGTTCATATTTTTTATTATTTTTATTACTTTTTTTGGTTCGTATTTGTCTGCGCATAATGTAGTGCATGCTGTGATTTTCTGTAAGTGATGAGGCGCTTAGACTTTAGTTTGCAATGTACAAATTATAATGTAACAGTGTACTCATTGTTGAGAAGCCTTACAATAAATAAATAAATTAATTAATTTCTAGAATAGTATTTTGCCATCCAATATTACATGGAACTGGTTATAACTTATAACTGCTGCGTCACTCTGTACAACAAACAACTGAACAGCTGGTATCAATATACTCCGTACAGCCTGAGGCGAATTGGGAAACTCAATTTTGAACACCCTACATAATTATGTTCAGTAATTAGTTATCAGAAACTGTAATATGTACTCGATAGTTGGAATTGCAGTATCGGATTTACAGCCAGAGCCACACATTGGGTTCGTAATTATTCGCTTCATTATGGTCTACTTCTTCAGGGAACGACTGCAACGAATTAATTTTAATTATACATTATACATATAGTGTTAAAAAATTCAGGAGCAGAGTCGTTCAAAATTAGAAATTGTACCCTTACTAATTGGAAAATATAGAGAAAATCCGGCTCGAAGGACCAGAATGACCTAACATGGTGTAAACTTGGAACTTCCGTTACATAAAAAACCATATCTGTCTCCGACGTGACCAGGATCATCATTTTCCATTAAGTTATTTATAACAAACTGAATATTTCCACATTGTGAACTTTCAGCGCGGTAGCGCAGAAACTCACTTAAAAAAATGTGCCGGAGGCTCGCTCGTAGCGCCATCATAGAAAACTCAATATTGATGCCTGTAACCCGTTAACGTGAAAATATTCCCATCCCGATGCGACCTGGTTCTCGCTACGAGGAAATTATTGATATTTGATATCGCAATGCTGCGATGGGATTACGTATTTTTGAGAATACTTCTTTGTATCTTCAACGGTAGCTGCTTGTTGAATGAAAGTTGTTAGGACTTTTCTTCTGTGTTTATAAATGTGTAATGTAAAGGTACCTTACTGCTACTAAGTTAGAAAGATTAATGGTCTTATTATACGAGGGGTGCAGGGCGTAGGGTACCCCTGGTTGGATTTGGAAACTTTAATAATCGAACCCCTAAAACACTGCTTTACCGGCCCAGCGAGATTAGTTTTGACGCCTCCCGGGGTTAATCTATTAGTTGCTATGAACTAATATGAGGTGAATTCTGTCAAACTAACATATTCTAGGCTAAATTGCAGTATAGGTAATTAATATAAATCAGTCTCAATAATCAGATTTCAAGAAGAATTCATCGACCGTAACAACAGAACGTTTATGTCCAATTTACGGAAATTGATCGTAAGTTTTTCCCGAGAACAACAACAACAAACAATAAGCCCTGAACCTGTAAAAGGACGAAAGCACTTATGTGATTATTTTCTTTTCAGATCGTGAACGATGAGACGGCCGTAACGAAGCTAATTCATCGCGACACGTAGCAGCCGAACAGGTGGGTTCGAACAGGGTGCGTTACGTCGCGTCGGTTACGCAACACCTGCTTCTAAGAACAACTCATTTGTTATCTGTGGCACGTTCGCGTTCAGCCTCTTTAAGAATTGACAGTTTTTTTTTTTATATCAAGGTAATGCCTTTGTTGATATTAATGAAGGACTGTGATAAAATTCTAACAAGGTTACCATGCTAGGATATTGTTGAATAAATACCTAAATGCTTTAATAAATAAAGGCTTTTTATGACCGCATTCCGCGTCACAGACGTCAATGAAGTGGAAAAGGACTCAGAAATGCGATTATTTACAGTCGCAAAAGTCCCTCATTTGAATATTCGCTTCAAATGCCTTTGCCATACATGAACTTGCATGCCCTTCTTGAAAACAAAGGCCTTAGTTAAACCTGTCGCCTATCACCCATCTAGACGGTATAAGGTCCAGAACCAGAACTGAATGCATCAATAGGGCCATACTGGCGACTACAATAAACAATAGGCTGATTGTAATTCCGGATGGCACGTCTTGAGGAAGTTGTACTAATGTCGCGATGACGGCGGAATCCATACTTTTTGTAATCGTCGACGCAGTCTTTAGCACCCACCGCTATGGGAAATAACTTCCGTTCGATTATTTCTAAATAGTTTTGTGGTTTGTCATGGGAATGTTTTGATTTATTGTTTTTTTTTGTATGGAAGGAATAATATCAAATGTGTGTGACTGTGAACTACAAATAGGAGTTGTTTAGCGTAATTTATGGTGTAACTATAATTAGAAAAACATCCACCTATAAAGCGAAATGTATTTAGGTACCTAACTTGAAATTGATAATGTTATTTTAGATTTAAATTGGTGTTTTCCTTATTATTGTTATGTCGATGGAAAATTCCTCATCGCATTACGTAGGCACAGGAAACATAACGTAGTGTCAAAAATATCAGTCTCCTGTTACTTTTACGATGATCCAAAGTTCCGAACCCCTCAATTCATTAACCATCATTATCACTCATATTTGAGTCGCGCCTTTAAAAATAACAAAAAAAATCACATGCGAGTGCGACATACGAGTTCACTAACCCTAAACTGCTGACGGGTATAACCCGTGCACGCCTCCTAGCTCCACGACCACTTGAGTGCGGCCCAGATTTTTTCTCCATTCATAACGAGCTGGTCTTTCTATTAATTATTAATTACTGCTGAGACGAACTGTTCGTGTCGTTATTTCTAATGATTGCTGAAACAGCAATTGTGGACATTTTAAATGAAGATTCACAGTCTTGAAGTTGAACGAACAATGCTTTTGAAAGCATAATTGCAAAATGCAAATACTGAGTAACTGCAAAAGCATCAAGAATGAGCTGAAGAGAGAATTCTTAAGGGCCTATACCCCCTCAAATGGCTTAGCATGATCCTTCGTTACGCCTAAAATACTGTAGCATTAATTTTGAAATAAATATATGGATAAAGTTGAGGATTAATGCTAAGTACTATGTGTGACGAAAACACGATTCCATAAACTTTTCTCGATAGAAAAAAAAAACAAAGTTACCTCCAAATCGAACAATAAACCGCTGGTATTCAAAAAGTACTTCAAATTAGATCATGAAACTTTGCATACTAACTGAACTAACTATAAAGCAGGTCTTATGTGTTTTACTTTTTTAGTCCAATCAATAGATTTTTTGTAAATCGCAAAAAACCACTCATTTCGCACTATTCAGTGACTGACGTAACAACCGCTTTGTAGTGCAAGATGATTAGAACTTAATTGTAACAGTATTTCAAACGAAGTTTGAACCACCACAAATAGAGTTGCTAATTTTTCTATTTTAACTTCGCGACAATTTTGACAAACGCTCGTGCGTGATTGTGCCGATGCCTGCCGGGGTTGCGGGACTGTTCGAAAAATATACCGTGACCCCGGAACACAAAGGGCGATGAAGGAACATGGATGGGTTTTAGCCAGTAAAAGTCTGACACTCCCTCCTGCGCCGCCCAGAGCGGGAGAAGTCATTTGATGATTTCACATCCGAAAAAAAAAAAAAAAAAAGACGGTATGAGGTGCGCGGGTGACGAGTAGTGCGTTGTCGGGGCTAGGTAAGACAGGGGAGTTGAAAGAATACCACCGCTGTGGCTCTGGATGAAACAACAAGCTTTTCGACCATGCTCGCGTTGACGAAAGGCAGGCTGGGAAGGGCCCTCTTAAGTTAAAATACTACGATTACTAATTAATTTTAAAACTCCCATTACTGTCCCAACGTTGTTTTAAATTCATAAAATATGCCACACCTTTAAACTTGGACAACGGCAATGTTAACTTTTTACGCCAGGGTAGGCTACTTAAAATTTTAACCCGCGAATTCACGTAAGCATAGCTTTCAAGCGTGCCTTAACCCTAAACTGCCACTTAGGATCTACAGACCTAGTTCCTGAGTATCTGCGACCTAATTTTCCCAGTGTTCTCAGCGTTTCCCGCAGACTCGTCCGTTGATTAGTTTAACAGAGTACTCTGTCAAGTAAATCGTGAAATTCCGAACGTTTTGGTTTCGTGGTTAACTTCAACATTTGTCTTTGACAACTTATTAGCTGCATCGTCGAGGGATTTTGTTTTCTTCTCGTTGTGGACTGGTATTTCTCTGCTTGATTGGAAGTGTACTTATTGTATTAACGTCATCGGATTTTTGGCGGGAGCTTTTTCAATCAACCACAGGCGAACGTTGTTTTGGAATTTTGCTGTCCTTTTCGTTAATCAAATTCGAAATTCTTCCAACGTTTTTTTCTAGTTACTGTCCCTTCTTTTCTAATGTTATTTCTCTTTGGATGTTCGCCACAAAAACTTGATTACACATCAAAACGCAACAAATCTGTCGACGTGTTGGCCGTTAAATCCTGCAGATGGTGGAAGTGTCGGATCTAGGACACGCTTTGAGAGTGAATCCGAGTACACTGCAGGCTATCCAATGCGGGTGCCGTCAGTCTCTTTGATGCGTGTTTACGTGATATCGTGTGGAACATTGGCCGTCTAGCTGCTGCATGCAACGGTTCTTCATTTAAATTATATGCTGATTTCACGTGCGTCATTTAAATTATATGCTGATTTCTTTGAATGTACCGGACTTTTCGCAGAACTATTAGTGTGACAAACACTATTTGTTCTTTACATCCGTTTAGTCTACATTTGACAGATTCTACTTTTGACATCGTATTCCACATTTGACAGTTTCTACAATCGAGCAGTTGTGTTTAGTGTAAGTTACATAGGTATTTAAACAATCACATTGAAAAACAACGAAAACATACTTATTTGGGAGAAAATAAAATAAAAAGTAAATATAAAAAATTAAAATTACAGGAACAGATTACTCACTCATTTAATTTTCTTCCTTCTCACACCCACTCTTAAATTTGGTGTCTTATCTACCAGCTCAAACAAAGAACGGGCTATCTACAACATTGTAGAGTCAATGCGCTGGGACAGGGCTATGTCCCAACTATATCCCCTATAACTCTCTATATAATTGGTATTAAGTCAATATTTTGATACCCATTGATGACTCAAATACTTCTAATTTAACAGAAAAACTTACGCAAAACTCAGGGGTTCTCAGGCTCACGAATCGATGAAGCGGTTCATTTGATATTTTTCCTTCATCGAGCTTGACAGATTGGTGTCATATATTATTTAGTCGAACCTCTTGCAATGTATTTCTCATTCATTGAAAAGTTAAATCGATTTTAAATCGAGTTTCGTTGTTGGATTACCCTGGCTCATTGAAGTTAATGACTGTAGGTGGGAGTTTGAAAATACATCGATTAGCTCGACTCAACAGTCTAATTACGTGTCGCGTCATTGAACGTGAAACAATCAAGCCTTAATTACTATATAAGGGAGTGAATACATTATGAAAGCGAAATAATTATCGTTTTTAATGATAAATCATGTTCGATGTGTGAAAGGTCGTGTTTTATGTGATACTCGTAAGAAATAATTTCTTAATTTAGTTTTACTTTTTCTTTCCTGGAAATTAATTTACCTATGAATGTCACATCTACGTAATTAAAAATGTTTATTAGATTTTTCGCCTTGACATATGGGTTCCGTGGGTAATCACCTAGCATCAAACATAAAATGAGCATGTTAGAGACATGTTCCAGTTGGACAGAGCAGTAAACAACTCTTTAACATGCACGTCGGACAGTCGTATTGTCACATTTCGTGTTGAGCAGGGGTGCGGCATGACCTTTATTTTATAAAATTATGCGTAATCATTTTTACGTGTTGACCTAATTATATTTGCGGGAAAGATGACGTCATTGCGTTTAAGTTTATATATTTTAAGCGATGGGTCAGAAATATTTTGTAATGTGGGTATGGGTATCTGATAAACACGACTTTATTTGTTGTAGATAGCCAAACCCTTTGTTTTACGAAAACCGTCGGTAGTTAGTTTTAACAAAATTTCGCTGATTCGCGAGCTTAATTTGTTCAGTGACTGTACTTGTATGAATATTACCATTATATTATTTATTATTATTCATTTTATTATTATTATTTATTATTATTTGTTCGAATTTTACATATTCGCTCAAAACAATATGCGCAGTGAGCTCTGAGTAATAGTAAGTCACCATCATTCTGCTGCCCTGATCCCATTTTTTTTGGGGTTGACGCAGCATGTCTTCTTCTTCAATGCTTCTGTATTACTCGTCATCTCAACAGTCGCCTCCTTTCTAGCCCTATTATCCGTCACACAGATTTCAGCGGAAATAAGCTTCACTCAGAGGGTTGGTTCCTTCCAGGAACAGTGTCATAATAAGGGCGTTCCTTATTCTGAGAATCTGTTATGTACAGAATTACGTCACAAAATTCATATTCAAGGTAGAAATAATTTGATTTTCAGAAAAATCTAAGAATTTGCGCGAAATATTTTACAATATTCGCTCGTACTGTTAAGTTCCGAAAATATAATCGCTTCTCGTAAATTAGTGTTATTTAGTTCTATTTTAAATGGGGTCACAGGTCGCCAGGTAATATCCGAATCTGGGACATCGACTGTGGGAACTTTTGACCTAATTGCAGCACCAAAAAGGAAAAACTATTAATATGATATGTTTAAGTTAGGCGCGGCTTTTCACTCGCGTTTAAAGTGTTAATATTTCTTCGTGTTAGTTTGGGTATGTTAGTCGGCAGGCTCAGCACCCTTCCAACCAGTTTTTATTTATGTTCCCTTTGTTACGTGACGTCGTGTTTTTTTTTTTCGAAATTAGAAGAAAACATTGCGATATCTGTAGAAATACTTTCATGAATTTAGACTGGGTTACAAGTTAGAAAAATTACTACACAAGCAAAGATATTTATCCAACCATACGTGAAAATATCATTGGACGCCAAAACAAGCTCAATTTCGCGATAACAAACTTCAGAAATATACTACTATTTCTGAAGTTTAAACTGCAATGGAGAACAAACCAGGATATCGTAATATATCTCAGCACCTTTGATCACAACACATGTTTATCAATTGTCCCGACGCGACGCGACTTTTGCAAGCATGCGCAATACAACACACTCAATTTAGCTATATTGCCTTTAAATTGACGATGTTTATTTAACATTTTAACAAGAAACACGAAGTTATATCAAAGTTAGCAATTTTCATAAACGGTTTCTCCCCTGATGCTTTCTTGAGTGTTTACGTAACCTAGTTTAGTTTATATCAAAGAAGTTTCTTCCGAGAATTCCGGTACTGTAGCCACGTCTAACCTAATTGGTTAACGCAGCCTGCTGCAGGTAAAAGCAGCATGCGACCTGGACGTTCATTGTTTTAAATCAGTGGTTCCCAACCTTTCTTGGACCAGGGACCACTTTGGTGTCTTTATTGTTAGCAGGGGCCATAAGGTCCTATGATAAACATGGACCCCGGGTGAATATAAAGTGAAAGATACAAGAGTGAGCAAGAAGTGAGCTCGAAAAATTTAGCAATCATTCATGTCATACAGAAATCGCATAGGTAAGTAGTTTTTTGCAGAAATGCTTATGAGTCTTGAAAGAGCGAGTGCAGCAAGTTAAAAAATTTAGCACCTCGCCTCTGATAGGTTTTTAATTCGGTTAGGTTGAGCTTGCATCTTCTATGCAAGTTAAAAAGTACGAATAACATTTTAACCTTTTGCGGACCTTATTCGACGCTCTTGCGGACCACCGCACCCGTGCTGTGGTCCGTGGATTAAAGGTTGGGAGCCACTGGATTACACGCTTTTTGCTCGAAGGAATCAGTTTTCATTAACATCCGAATTGGAATCAGTATCATTAAATTACCGCAACACATGTTAATTCGTTTAATAGCCAAACAAACGTGCTTGCAATAGATTGATGACCTATAAAACTTTTAATTGGTCCATATAAGAGCAAACCTAACCGGACGGTTTACGTTTCGTAATCGTTTACTGCCGACTTAACGTCCCGTAACTGGTAGTTAGGACAGCCGGTGTTAAGGTTAGTGTTCCTAGTTGTAATTAAATTGTGCTTTAGGCTAAGACGTCCTCTTGGGTTGTTAGTCGTAATTATGATAACTAGCTGCATCTGGATATAAGCGGGCAGTCGCTTCATTTTGGTTAGTATTCTTATTCTTCATTTTGCAATCAATCAGCACTAGTGGATCATTTCTATTGGCTGAGTTTTAGTCGTTTTTTTATTCTTTTAAAAAAAAAGCGGGGTTTTGTCCATACTATATGCCAATCCCATCGTACCTTTTAGTATGGATGGAATATTTATTTACTATTTATTAGAAGAGAGAGATCATTAATTAGACATCTTCACCAAGCCTCAGTAACCTCTTTGCAATCGCTGATGTAGCTTTAAGTCGTTAAAACTGTTTGAAGTATTTAATCACCTCGTTTAATAGCAGATATTTATATCACTGCATAAAAGCTAAAGGTGTTTTGTGCTTTCTAATTTAATGGCGGAAAATTTTCTCAATGAAATGGCCACTCCCGAAGCTTTTAAATAAGTAATATTTTTCAATCGTTTATCAATATTTTAGCTATTATGCTGTTTATTGGCTTGCTTTATTTGATATTTTCCACTTATCTGTCTCTGTTGCCTCTCTCATATTTTTATGTTAACATGCTCATATTATAGTGTTCTTGACGATGGATTTCACGTCTACATTTTCAAAACTTTCACAAAACAAACAAAAATATTCAATACCGCCATGTCTTTCTTAGAATTTCCGTCATAACCAGACACGGTGTATGTTGGAATTTATAAAAGCTCTCTAAAAGCCCGAGAGTCTACACCATTGTCTCCGAAGTCAGCTCAGACAATAGCACCCAGACTCGGGCCATCAGACCGAGGCTTTTATATAGATCTAGACTGGAATCATTACATTTATTTAACTATTTCGAAGTCGCTTCACTGTAAAAAAAAAACAAACGAAAACTTCCAAGTTTTTCTCGTTTTTGTGTTATTAACAATGGATTCATTCGGGAATACTTGGAAGTCTGATAACTTTCTTTCTGCTTGTTACTTTGAACAACAATATTTTTGGGAAAATATCTAAGTAGATACCGTAGTTAATAAAAGTATTTGCGAAAGGCAAATACAATTTTACGAGGAAACTCCAGCGAAATTGCGTAGTGCGTAGGTGGTATTTGGATAACTCTGTAAATGCTAACGAGTAACGATGTGGAAAACATGCCTAGTTGCCTACATGGCCAATTCGATACTTCGCTAGGTAATATTCTGCCTCAGCCATTCTTTGTCAAACTTTATTTTTCGATCGCCTATCGACAGATAAAGTTTCACTACGAAAAGAAGTAAAGTACTTAATTAGAAACTTATTGCTTAGGTATGTACTTCGCATTTATTGTTGTTGTGTAATAACTCAATTCTCCTTCTATTTCAAACATTGCATTGATCTTACACTTTCTTAAAGGTGCTGCTAGCTAATCATCTCTTAAATAAGAATCGTATGCAGTTACTGCAACCTGTCTCCAAATCCCAATCATTCTGTATTCTTTGTCACCATCAACCACTGCCTATTATTATCGTCGGCGACTTCCATGGCTGGAGCACTAAGTAATGTTTTCTCGTGGAGGAAAGCCTTTGTGGCACAATCGCGGGCCCATTCAAGCCGCGTCGTTCCTCCTATTCATCCCTCAGGCATTACTCCGACATTACTACGCATGTCATAGATTACAAAGATGTATTGTGCGACGAATCCGCACGTGTCTGTCGTCAAGCTCGAAATAAGCGAAGGAAAAGATGAAGGAAGAAATAGGAAAAAAACATTTGCATAGGAATTTCTTTGAGAAATTGAATCAGGCCAAATATTTTTTAAAGACGTTAAAAATGTTTTTAATAAAAACATAAAAACTTTTTATTGTACAAGTTAATAATAAAAAATCTTAACCCTGTCGCTTTCGCGTAGTTTAACTGTACCGTAAAGAATGTCACATGTACACATCACACTTACGTGAAACGCGTGATGTATAAAAAACTAACAGCAAGCTGTATTAACAACTGTCCGTAAAAAAATACAAGCAGAATGAGTGATGAATCAACTTTGTCCATTTATCATGGACCGGAACATTTTTTTCCGTAATTATAGATCGGTGTTATGTGTTAAAATGACTATCGTTAAGTTATTAGCTACCGTAACGTTTCGTTTTAAATAGGCACCATTCATCGTAGTGATTCAGCGATATTATTTAATCTGACTATCATTAGTTTACACACTTCTTAATATGAATATTGTTTCATTAATTTATTTTCAGAGAGCAGCGGTGGCCCTGTGGTGGCGACCTGACTTACGAACAGTAAGTCGTGGTGTCGAACCCAGACAGGCGCGTTACTTTGTGCAATTTATTTCATCACCACTGCTCTCAAAACGGTGAAGGAAAACATCGTGAGGAAACCGGCATGTCCTAGAACCAAAAATTCAAAGACATGTGACATCTACCAATCCGCACTGGGCCCGCGTGGTGGATTATAGCCCATTCCCTCTCATTGAGAGGAGGCCATGTCCCAGCAGTGGGAACATTATAGGCTGATGATGATGATGATGAATTTTTTTTCTAGTTTCTAGACAAAAAATACAAAAATGTAGGATTTGTTTCCCACAAAGGTCGTAAGAGTTTTATTTTGCCAGACGGGGTTCACTTACCTACGAATTGTTAACAAAACGATACTTTCGTCGAGTCGTTCACATGTTCCGCATTTACAGCGTTTTTCACTCAGGAAGTCAGGAGTTGTCGTCCGATCAAAAATCAATCGTCTGTCCAAGTCCACAGGGTTTAATTTAATGCCAAAACAGCTCTGCAAAGTAAGACTAAAGTCATGGGTTAAATGGTTTATTCAATCTGCAGCCGCCGACGCAATTGTTTCTATTCGTTTATAACGACCACCCTTTTTGCCACCGAATTTGTATATTCTAGTCCTTAACACCTTTGACTAAAGCCTAATGAGACTCCCAATAAATTTTGCAAGCATTCCAACGTACAAGGATGTGAGAATAATCAGCCATTTCTATGTGTGGGTCGCTGAATGGAAGTTAATGCGTATATTTTCGGGTCACGAGACAATTTTTCTAGATAGAATAAATGAGCTCGCAGACTGAATCACACAGATATAGGATTACTAAAAGTTAACGTCCCTAATCCAGGACAACTTTGTAACAAATAAAAATATCCGAACTAGGCATAACGATATTTAGTAGGGCTGTTATCTCAACTAAAAACAAATTTATTTTAGTCCAAGCTCCTTGGCTATACGTAACGGATGACTTTTTTATTACTTTCCAAAAAAAATAGGTTTATTAGGTGGACGGAGTAGAAGCTTGTGGCATACTTAGTTTTTGTTTTATTTTATTTTATCCACAGCTTAGAAAAAAAATGATCTATCATCAAAAAACGCTACAAATTTCAAGTAAACTTTTCATATTAGAACGAAGAAAGAGAAATTTTGAAAAAAAAAATGAAAAATATCGAATAACAAATCATACGCAATACGCGTATGATTTGAAATTCGAATTCCGAGAAACAAAAAAAGTATAAAAACTAAGTACGACATTTGCTTCTACTCCGTTCACCTATTATACCCATTTTTTTTTGGAAAGTGATAAAAATGTAATTCTGTATAGAAACTGTAGGTTGTTTTTATATGCAAACTTAAAAGCAAATAGTGACGTAGTGCCAACCAAAAATTAGTTCTCAACACCACATCGAGCGATACAGGTCAGGTCCTTAGATATCAACTGAGGATATCAGATATATAGCCCCGGCGACGTTGACCTTCGAGAATGCGAAGATCACAACAATTAAATTATTCACACAATATCACTGTCTGTCAGCTGATAGTAATTAATTGATTGATGTATTAATCAATTTGCGTATATTCCTTCCAACAATATCAATGAATAGCTTTTTCCAAGCTTTTGTCGTCCGTGAAAGGAACAAGAAAAAAAAGAACTAATACAATGCCGAGCCCGAGAGTTGGTCCAACAAATATCCTCATTCAATGGTTCCTTCCGGATTAAACATTCGGATCAACAGTCGGGACATCTCGACTATTTGTTGGATTTAAAACCGCATCTGACTTTAATCCCCTAGCGGAAAATAAGATTGAAAGAAATGTGAGAGCTTTATATTTTATTTATTATTGTACGCGGCTTAATTATCTCATTTCACTCAAAAAGCCATAAAGGATGGATTTAGACATCTATTTCAGATGAAGCACGTGCCACTTTTTACGGCCATTAGATAACAGGAGATAAATTACGGAGCGCGGCGCGGGCGCAGAGCCGCGCGTGCCACGGTGCGGCGGGAAATTATAAAAAATAAAGATCAAACTTTTAGGACGGATGTTTGGGTTCATGTTACCACAGAAAGTTGACTAATCGACGGGTTAAATTAACGGCCACTTTACGGCTGACTGACTACATTTGATATTATTGTATGACAGACTAATGAATTCGCTTCTAAAATGGATGAATTCGCTTCTAAAAGAAGAACTGGCGCTGGCGCTTACTTATGCCGAGAAAGCATCGCATTACAGGCACTGTGCTTTATTTTCCTTTATGTCATCGTAAGATAATCTTTTCTTTATACTGCCGCGTTCGACTGAGTCAGCTCCTCTACAACAAACGAAGCAAACAGCGCAAAGGAAATGAGGTGTGTGCTTGCACTTTTAGATTGGACCTTAGGAAATAATAATTGCTATTCGCTTTCGGCCGAAAATATTATTTTCTCCTTTGTACAATGTTAGCCAGCCAGCCATAATGTTCTCAATCCTATAATACCTTTCACCACACACACACAAAAGGTGCGTTAAGAGGATCAAATAAAACGATTATTAAATTCTGTGGACACAGACGAATTCGGGTCAAAAGCCAGACAAGGCCGTCATTCAGGTTGCGAAGGACAGACATGTAGCGAATTAAGTACAGAAATTAATATGGCTCAAATATCAACCTTCATCAGATCGAAAATATTTCCCACACACGACATGTTTGTCCACAAATTACCTGGTGGATGGTACGCAATCAGAAAACCAATATCGCGTACTCCCGGAGGCCGTAATTATGTTGTGAGACTAGCATAGCGTCCCTAGGCGTTTATTGTTTTGTATAGACTATATTATTATCATTATGAGCGCTTATTTAATAGGCTATCCTACCACAAGGCTATAATTCCCGTAAGTATTATAAAAAAGTTAATGGAATTTTCGCACCGGAAGATTTCACTATTAGGATTATTTTAGACTTCAGTAGAAAATTCGAAACAGTTGTTTCGGTTTTTTTTATAGCCTGTTCTGTCCCACTGCTGGGCAAAAGTCTACCCTAAATCCTTCCATGTGTTGTTTTTCCGTGCCTCCTGTGCCAGCCCTCGCGGTACGCGTCCAGATAGTCAGTTTCAGGTCAGTGTCAGGTATAAGATTAAAAAAAAATTGTACTTCGCAATCGCAACATCAAATTCTTTATTTCACACACGAGTCAACATTTGAGGGTTGCACCAAAATTCAAACAAAATTCTAAAAAGGTCGAATTCAAATGTCCCTCTTTGACATTTAAATGTTTTCTTTTTACGATGGAAAAATAAAAGACAATCGCATAAGATCAGCACAAAATTGCATCGGTTTAGCCGCTCATTTTTCGTTTCGTTAAATATTAAATATAATATTATTTATTATAAATTTTCTAATAAAGTGTGATATCATATCTTGATCAACCATAATGTGTAACTAAAGGCCCAGGTCCAGAGGGCTGGAACATAAAGCTAATAGACCAGACAGAGTGCATTGCCGTTGGGTGTGAAAAGTTATTTCTGTACATAGCCACGTTCGTAACATGTGCCATACAGAAAGGCTTGCGAAGGAGGAAAATGCACCAGTTACCGAGGATACCAGGGAAAATGGTACGTATTGTACGTTTTCCTACTGCATATTCGTTTGGTAGGCTACTGTATTGTATGAAGTTGTGGCATCTGTCGACAACTCGTACGATACCGTTGGAAATAGTGGTCCATTTTCATTACGTCATGATGGATGACGAAATGGCTTCCAATCTGACGTTTAACGTCAAAGGAGATCGTGTCAAGTAAAACCTTCAAGTTATGCTGTTCAGCATTACCATCTTTTACTGTGGCCAGAGACTAACTATTGCCATACAACGTGGCAAGGCTACGCCGCCAGTCTCTTGGGCACATTACCAGCTGACAGCATTGAGATTTTTTTTGATGCCCTTTTATAGTTTGTTGTTAGTTTAGTTTATTTCATCGTTTTTAATTATTATAATGTTAACAGCTTTAAATACACTACTTTTACTTTATATATTTTTGTAAGTAGGTAGGCTTTTCGTACGTAGTTTAGAAGCAATGCGCAATTCTTAACCGAAAAGGTACTCCTTCAAGGATAAACCTGGATATTATACGTATACGAGTGTCACGGTGATAAAGTTTACGACCGCGTCTTGTTAGTGGCTGCCAATCTGTAGCCGTGGATGCGAGGAAGCGTATTTTATCTTATTTGAGTTCGAATTTGGTCTTTCCGTTCTACTTAAATTTTAATGAGACTACCATGTGCCCGTCTAAAGCGCTTTTCCACCAGAAGGTCGGATCGTGAGTGTAGCTAGGCTCAGCCTAGTATTTTTGGGATTAACAATAGATGATTTACACAAATTCTTTAAGAAAAACCTTTCTTTTCTTTAAGTCGGTAACAAATCGCTCAAGATAAATGTGTTCTTATTTCTCTACTGGAGCGAAATTTCCTATAAAATTCCATGTTTTTGGTTTATCGCGTGAAGCGTAAGTACGTAAGCTAAACTTTACACCTCCAACTAAAGTACTTTGAGAGGTGTAAACAAAAACTTTTTATCGTAAAAACCTCCATTCCGCAGGACCTAGCACTCTTCTTTAGAATCAGAAGCCTGAAAATGGAGATTGTAAGACCGTTTCTGATTATGGGACTGTTCTGAATTCCGTCTCTCTGTGGACTGGGACAGAGAGACCACCCAAAATTTTAATTTTATTTTTTTGTTAAATGAGCAGGGACAAAGTTTTAATTTATTGGCTGAAAATAAAAGGTAAAACACGCGTTTCTTTTTCTGAACACAGAAAAGGATTCATAAATCAGGTGACGGAAATAATATTTATGTCATTGAGCTAACGATGGTGACGCTTTAACATTTGTAGATATTTATGGTGTTGTTACTTTTTCCTCGGCTTTTTTCGAGCTTTCAGCAAAGGTAACTTCATTAAAGCTGGCTTTCTAATTTATGGCAATACCATAACTAAACATTCGAACACATTTGTTTGATGATTTTCCAAGATGATCTTACAAATTGCAAACAATGTCCACGAAATTGTTTGTTCAAACTTTGCACACGTGCTCGAATTCTCGTTCTATACTTCTAAATTCGAAGCTATGTCTTCTTTGTCGTGCTCGTGAGCTTGTGTGGCTTTGTAGCAACGTGCGTTTAAATTATGTAAGCATTAAAAGGTAGGTATGTTCATGCTCATTATTGTCAAGATGGAAGACCAACATTTTCTGAATACTATTAATATATATAAATCTACTGCGTCTTTCTTCCTGTGTAGGTCTTTAACAAAGGCCCCTCGATTAAATACACAGTCAAGTCCTTTTGCCCTTACTAGAGTGACTTTAATCTAATCCTCCACGTCCTCGTAGAGCTTACAAAACACTGCTTCTTTGTTACTAAGTTTTCCTGTTTTTATTGTGTCGATGTCGAGCCAGTCACCGAAACACGCGGCGACTTTACTATGGATATTATCAGTAATATATTTCATTGCAAGAGCTTTACGATCCGTTTAAAGTGGTTTAAATAATACCTCACAACTGTAGTTGTCGTTAAGTTTTGTGCCAGAATCTCGTATATTGCACTTTCAAGTTCTAATGTATTTGAATTCTCTGTAGGTACCGTTGAATTTCTCAGTCATTGAGACGTTGCGAATTCTTGGTTTTGAGCGAGTTTTATTTACTTTCTTTTCATATCTCCCATTTCAACCTTTAAGTCGTTGTTGTGGTTGGACATCAACATTTTTGACTGAATCAAAAGATATGCGCTACCGTCCGACCGTCCGGCGATATGCGAGTGATGTTAGTGCTGTTTTTATATGTATATATTTTTTATGTCAAGTATGGCGTTTGACCTTAGCAAATAACGCAAATTTACTGTAAATGGATTCCATAAGGTCACTTAAGATTTTATAAAGATAAACTGCAAGTGCACTTAGTAGTATGTTTGTTCCAGCAGATCAATTAAATTAAATGGAGCCGTGTAGCGCCTTGTAAAGACAAAGTTAAAGCCAATTGATCCCCAATAAAGAGCGGTGAACGCGGTGAGGTGAGCCCACACTAACAACGATAATCCGAAGGCTCGGACAACTAATACGAGGTTAAAATAAACTGTCTGTAGGTGTGGAATTAGTGTGCTTTTAAATGCGAAGTGACAGTTCTTCTTAATACTGACGAAGAATGATGAACATGAATTAATGTTGATGGATGGAAAGGGAGAGGAAGGCCAAAGAAAAGTGGGTGAGGAATGATATGAAAGGGAAAGGTGTAAATGATGCCGTGACGTCTGACAGGGGAGAGTGGAAGAAGAAAACTTGTTGCGCTGACCCCGAAAAGAAAGAAAGAAAGACAAGGGCAGGAAGATGATCTAATCCTGCATATATACGTTCTCATGGATCTGTATCTAGTGGTCTGGTGCATGCGTTTCACCCGCCTACTGCAAAGCGAAAAGAAAGGGTGGTGTTTGTATGTTTTTATGTGATTCGTTTATTGAGACAGTGCTCTTCCAAGTTTGCACCACAGCACCAAGTTTGTGCTCCAATCGCTCGCAAAATTTGATTAAGACTATACTTTACCATTGGAATATTATGCGTCCTCGCTGCGTATTCTATTTTTACTTGCGTCGATACTGCAATCTTCCGTGTTGAGAAAGATTTCCAATATCCTAGTATTGCTTTACGATAAAACCTATACTTTATTTATGTCAAGGTTTCAGGTAGGCAGTTATTCTAGGTATACAAGTTCACCCACTATCACAAAGTTTCAAATTCTGCACTGAGTAAAATTTTTAACGGACATGCAACCAGGCCCGCCTTGCGCTAGTACAATATTGCGGTATTGCAGGGAAACACGAGCTGTGTCGACAAACCATAAACCTATGAAACACGGCATTTTTCGCTTGTCAGCTTTGCGTTTAGAGGTACATAGCGTAAATGGAAAAGCTGTCGGCAACGGGATGCGATAGTGTGAAATATTTGAAACAATGTTTATGTAAAGGTTCCATTTGCAGTTTGGTGGCAAAAATAGAACGTATGCAACATTAAGGCCTCATTCACGAAGTCAGCGGCGGCGGAGGCGCAGGCAGCGGCGCGGCGGCGCTGTAGTGTTCACGAAGTCAGCGGGCAGATCGCGCGACGCTAGAGCGGCGGCGTAGTGTTGTGTTACGAGAAATTAATGTCTTTATTCGCGAACAAAATGTCTAAACAGCGACGACAACATCTTTTTGATTCTAATTCCTTCTTAAAGTTGGATTTATTGTGGGCAAAAGAAGATATAAATTCCTACAACCGGGCGAGGAAGCAAAAAGGCGAGTTTCATGGGAATTATGAAGAACAGAGACAATAATATACAGAGAGACAATTCTTTGACTATACCAGAATGAGTACAGAAACATTTGATTATATTCTTGAAGCTGTCAAGTGCGATTTAGAATCTCTCATTACAATTTTTTTACAAACCCAAAATCATCAGCCAATAGTCAGCGGGCATTTTGAAATTTTGGTCGATAATTTATTCTGCACAACACTACGTCAATGCAGTCTCGAGAGCACCGCTCGCTGCTCGTACGCCGCTCGACGCCCGCTCCCCGCGCCGCCGCGCCGCCGCTGACTTCGTGAACAGTTCCATTTAAATGTATGCATTGGAACGCCCCGCGCCCGCCGCCGCTGACTTCGTGAATGAGGCTTATTAGTGATCGATCCGGACAATATATTGTAAATCTCGTTAGTCTGGTGGCTAAAAGTGCGACTGGTGAGCATAAGGTCCTGGTCGGGCATATTGATAATATTGATTCTCCAGATATTGATTTTTATATCAGTAATTTGTCAGTGGCAACAATGAAGTCTGGATTTGTACCCGGTTGATGACTATAGGGCTAGTACTATTATCTATTCTGTGCTATAGGCTCGCCTTCTGTGACATGGGACCTAAACATAGCTGACGAAGCCGAAATGTGTGTGTACCATTAGGTACAACTCTGCCTAACCCTTCGGGAATTACGGCCGTTCGAGATCGCAATGTCGTTTTGAAGAACATTTAATTTACAGGTTCAATAAGCCTCCAGCTTACAATTCCATGCCGGCGCTGGTTGGTTAGCTGTGCAAATTATTGTGTGGGGTGCGTCACCTTCTCTTTCGTTTGTTTGTGACACTCTGCAAACTTTGTTGGTACAGAACCGTTTTTGTTTTCTGCTTTTGAGCATTGATCCCGTCCGGTCTGAAAGATGTTTTGAAGCTGATGCTTGATGCGTAATGTAACATTTATTCTAACAGGGCCAGTTCTAAAGTTATTATCTTATGACTGAGATAATATTATGGTTTTCGTATGATTTAGTAATCTATTGAATAATATTCTACTACTTACCGCATTATTATAATATGCCTCCGGTTCCGTCTATCCGGGATTGTGCAATTAGTTTCAAGACAGTGTCTTAGAAGGTTTCTAAGAAACCATTTTCGACACGTCCCCTCGCTGATCAGGCGCTCACACCTAATAGTTAACCTAACCGTCCGCCCGTGAAGGAATCCTCCACGGTTCACTAAACAATACCCCAGCAATAAAACAAACAAATACCTTATAGCCGAAGTTCCAACTTCCAAGTCTCAAATAATTAACAGCCATCAATATCGAACCAGTTTGGGGACAAAACTACTTTTTGTTGAGAAAATACCTATCAGACCACAGCGTTATTCGCTCCACGAGTTCCCAAAATAACATTGGCAGGTCCTTGAGAGCCGCATTGTCTTCCAGATTAGGTAAAGGCATGTTCCTCCCCATCCCTGTCGCTCCTGCGACGAGGCGCTCGTCGCCTCATCTTGCGGGCTCACGTGTCCTCAGACAGGTCTCTGTAAATTATGGATGCGGCGTGTAGATAACAATGTTTTTTGTATTAAAACTGCAGATAAGTGTAAGGCACGTTGATCAGACGCTCTTTTGCCGTCGCCTTTCACAGAAAATTTTCTTTCTTTTGTCATTTTGGTGACGTATAAAAGTTTAAATTTTTCCTCTCTGTATTTCATAGAACATTCTTTTCTTAGAACATACATATAAAACGATATTTCTTTACAACTTCACCATCTTCTTTCTGCCCTTATTTCATGTTACTTGTGGTCGGCGCAACTCGCTTTTTTCTTCCATTCTCCCCTGTCAACCGTCACGATATCATTTACACCTTTTTCATTCATATCATTCCCCACACAATCCATCCATCGTTTCTTTGATCTTCCTTTTCCTCTCCAACCGGAATAATTGTCAATTCTTAGGTACTACCCATCCACACGCAGCAGACACAAGAATAATTAAGATGTCAGGCAGAAGTTTTACGACTGATGCTTCTTGTCCGTAACTTCTTATAGTTTAGGACATCGTAATTATTTTATGAGTGCTAAAATACTGTCTCGGCAACATACTTTAGTACACTCCAAACCGCTATTAGCATACTTTACAAAGGGTTTTCAAAGGAAATTGCGTTATTGAAATAATTACGAGTGCTCTCATTACGACCAATTAAACTAATACACTTAAAACGGAAATGCACGTATGAACAGATAATATCGACAGACATTGCAGAATTGATACGCGTAAACAATAATAGCATAGAGTTTTTCTTTTTTCTGCCTTTATGGGGTTATTTCTTAAGGCGATGTCTTTCTGCTGATCTCAAGTAATGCAGAGCGGTTAATTGTTTCGAGATACGACCCATCGATACTGAATTGATCGCACAAATAAGAACTGTTATCAATCATATTGGCTCGTAAATGTTCGCTGCTAACTATGGGCCTTCTCATGTGGTGCTATAATGAATGAGTCTAGGTTTTGTTACATTGTCTAAAATAGTATTGGCTTACGCTAATGTTGTTTGAGCTATTGTCCTGCAAAGACTGGTAAGACCGTTGAAGCATACTTATTGCCAGAAAACCAGGATATTTCTTGGCCAAAAGGCGACTTAAAAGCTCTGAAACCAGGTTAGACACTAACCACACGATAAAGAAAAAGGTCACCATTTGGTTTGTCCCTCTCTCGCTACACTACACATCATCACCTTAAACCCATCCAATACATAACCTACGTACAATAAAACAAGACAATTACACCGTAATTATTTACGAGCAGCGATCTTTCATTTTTATGCTCCGGTATCGTTTTGACTCCGTGCACACAAATGCCAGTAAAATCATAATGCATGAGTAATGGCAGTTTAATTGTCAGTACGTCTGGCAACTGTGGCAACTGGCAGGCCAGGCTTGTTGTATTGTTTACGCCATGTATAGAGCAGCTGTATTTGTGCCAGGGCTAAGATTTATTATGACTAGGCTCCGGTTTCGGGAAGTCTAATCGATAAATTTGCTGCCAAATCTCATGTTCGGTGGTTAGCCAGAAAAGCAACATCAAAACGTATTAACAGATTTAACAACAAACAGAATGAATAGTTTAGCTTCAGTACCTACACTCAGTTACTACTTTAAATAACGTTGTAGTAGCAAACTTTCCTCGTAAATAATTTGTGTAGTGTAGTGCCTTAAACACGTAAACCTTTGCTAAAACGACGATCGTCGTTAGCTGTTACTGACGACTTATTGTACTCATTGAAGCAAGAAAGATGCAAGATAGTTTTATCTTGCATCTTTCTTGCTTCAATGAGTACAATAGGTCGTCAGTAACGGTCGCTACGCATAGTATATACTTACCGACCACCCTCTCAATGCGTACCGTGCTTATTGTGAAATATTTTACGGCTACCCCATAAATAATCAATTTATCGTAAAATAGAGTAATGGTGATTAATCGGTTAATCCAGCAGTGCAGTCTGTTAATCAATCGTGCGTTTAGCGGTGCGTCTGTGATTACATCAACACTTCCAGGATTAGCTTTTGTGATAACGTTTGATTCATTAAATGTTCCATGGTTATCAGAAATCGTTTTATGAGGCTACACTGTATTCAGGAAACATTATCATTACACTTAAAGTACTGACGGGATAATATCCGTGTTTCTCTTTTGTTTCTATGAGCTCCCGCGCGGATATTATCCCGTAAGTACTTTATATGTAGTGAAAAACTGTGAAAGTCTAAAACGGTGCAACATTATCCTTAGCTTTAGATTCTGACGTGGTGATAACTGGGATTTGTGCCCGGTTGATTTCAATAGGCTCGCCCTAAACATAATTGGCGAAATGTGGGTGTAATATAAATTACATATCTGCCTAATGTGCTGGTAACTTAAAAATAACCGGTATGTCCTTGAACCAAAAAATCGAAAACATTGCCGCACTGGGCCCGTGAGGTGGATTATAGCCCATTCCCTCTCATTGAGAGGAGGCCGTGTCCCAGCAGTGGGAACATTATAGGCTGATGATGATGACGATGAACTTGAAAATAACACAATATACACCTTCAAAGCTTTACGCTTTATGATTATAACCATAATTGACAAGCGTGTAAACACAGACAAAAGCTAGTTTATTTCACATGTCTTGTCTACAAATATGTTTGTATAATAAATGATGTCGTTATCTACGTTGTTATACGGACTGATCTAAGGCAGTGATTTCAATGGTTGGTTCTCAGGGGACCGGGACGCCCGAGCGCCCGCCCCCGGTTACGGTCGCTAGACCTCGTGTGAACACCTCTTTATATTTATGTGCATGTCTATTAGAGCTTTGTGGCTCTGTATTAAAATACACAGTTTTTTATAACCTCAAAAAGCACAATATACAAATGTGCAAATAATCTTTATCGTGTAGTTAGAGTGCCTAACCCGCAGTGCAAGTACGTAGCACTCGATTCGATAAATCTGACAGTTATTCTCGATAAAATGAGTTTTTAACCAATCGAAAAGTCGGATTTATCGAATCGTATCGATTCGATCGTTATCGATTGCTACGTACTTGCAGTGCTGGTGTCAGAGTTTTTATGCCGCCCAATGGGCTTTGACTTGGCTCTACATGCCGTCGAGAAATATCTTTCCAGGCATGCTGGTTTCCTCACAAAGTTTCCCTTCGCCGAAGCAAGTGATAATTATATAATACGCACATGCATCCGAAAAATCAGATTCAGAGGTGCGTGTCTTGGGTTCGAACTTGAGACCTATTTGAATACTAATTCTAACACAATTATGATGTAGGTAATTTTGATTTAATTGTATATCATTTAATTTTATGTAATGTGTCTGTGTTATAAATGTGCAAATTGATTTAAATTTAATTTATTATATGGATTCTAATGATCTGAAATAAATTAACAAATAGTAATATTTACGCCTCACACAATTATGTACAATTAATTAGTAATAAACATACCAAAAGCCTTATTACGTGCAGTTTAAGTGAAGAACAAGAAGATGAATATACATAAAACATTTATAACAAGCCGTGTCGTGGTTACTAATTGGCTGCTAATCAGTATTCTGTGTTAGAACGATTAACACGTTAATAAACGTAACCTAATAAACGCGCGCTGGTCATAAATTAAGAGGCGTAGAGCGCTTTATTAGGTATTGGATATTTCGCGAAGTTTATTAGCGACAGGGCAGTACAATGACAATACAGTTCCTAGATCATGTCGCCCTGTATGTTTATAAATCTTCATGGAAGGGTTATAGTTTAAGAGGCTAACAACACCAAATTTGTTGAAATTGATGTTATTTAAGCAGTTTTTTAAGAAAAACTGTTTGTTCTAGCATAACCTAGCACATCAAAAAAAAATGTTAAAATTCATCATATTTAAAAGACCTTGGACGGACTCGATACTTAATTGGACGAAATCGGCTAGAAGATAATTGCAAAGATTGGTCTTAAAATCATCATTAACGGTTCTGTCTTTATTTTTTGACGTATGGGTCTGCAATTAAAAACGTGAAGTCAACATATTCATACCTAAACCGCTAACGAATCATATTTCACAAATAATCCACACTTTTTTTTATTTCAATATAAATTCATTATTTTCTGTTAAAACCTGGCCGCCCAGTTATAGTGACGTCTCGTTTACTCCCATACAAATAGACAGTGTGCGCGATTTTGGTGTTGACAGCGCCTTAAACATCATTTTAGCTAGCTTAGATAGGTTCCTGTTTTCATTTACGAAAAGGATTTTGGTTTGGGAACAGTATTCTACTATTACATAGATCCTAATTTCCATTCTGGACTACAATCTCGTGGCTAAATAATAACACTGCCGCATCTATACATACCGGGTTTCCCCCGTGCCTCGGCAAGCACGTTTAAGCTGTTGGTCCCGGCTGTCATTTCTAGATCTTTGACAGTCGTTAGGTAGTCAGTAGCCCAAAAAGACTCACAACCAGTCTTACCAAGTGGTATCGTATTACCCAGTACTAACTGGGTTGTGGAGGTCAGATAGGCAGTCGCTCCATGTAAAATACTGGTATTCAGCTGCATCCGGTTAGACTGGAAGCCGACCCCAAAATAGTTGGGAATAGGCTAGGCAGATGATGATGCCAACAATGTTGAATTTGCAAATGTTGAATTCGCAACAGTCCCAAAAAGTTGAATTCGTAAATAGTTTAATTTTCTGGACGGTCCACAATGTTGAATTTGCAAAATGTTGTCCTGTGGATGCGAGAGGCGCAGGACCGGTCGCGGTGGAAATATATTTATATAATGAGCACACTTCTACTTCTTCGACCCCTAGGCCCTTTTAGTCCAAAATTATCACCGTTTCGTTGCTATATCTTCCGTAACTACAGCTTCATTAGCGCCATTTATTTCACGACTTAGTTCGTTAGTTATCTCAGTTATTCCTGCTCATCTAATTTTCTCTCCTATATCCATACATATGTCATCGCCCGGCGTAATCTGGCTCGCTTGGTCAACACCCTAGACGTTTTATTCTTAACGCCCACATTCAGCTCTGTCTACTCTAAAATAAGAAGTGTGGAGCCCACTTAGGGCTCCAGTGGCGCTAATTTAGAAGGCGGGTTTGTCACTGTTGTCAGCTGTCTCAATCTGGTCACCATACATTAACGACTGTCAGGAGTTGTGGAGAAGTATTTACCGGTTGTACCTCTTGTGTTTGTGAATCTGTCGTTAGCTCGTGATGGGATGAACAGGAAATTGTTGAGTTACTGGAATGTTGTACCTATCCATTTTAGGGGAATCATTGCCAACTGCTATCTCTCTTCAACTCACTGTGGAAGCAATCAGTCTTTTTCCTTTTATGCCATGCTCAGCGGTTTTAGCTCTCTTTATTGCTACAACAAACTTGCTGTACGTCAGCATTCTTTAACCTTTGACGACTTTTTGATAGCTCTTTATGTAAGATGGTTTCATAGTGTACTTGGCCTGTAGTGCCAACATGTAGTTACATAAGGCCCAGGACTCAGGAGTGCCTGACTTTCAAAGACAAGATCTAGTCTGATTTCATTATTGTTTGTAAAAACCTAGTTTCCTTCTAGTCTTATTGTCGCGCGTGTCACAGAATACATATTTGCATCTAGCTTTGTCTTTTTCTCTCTTGTGGCCTATGTCCTCGGAATTACTTATGTGTCTGGTTTATTTAAAGTGATAGGCGTATTGTAACTATAAAAGTACAACGTAAAATGTATCGTCACGACCCTTTAATAGGTGACAAAATTGATCCATCTGTAGACACCCTGCCATTCATTCATTATTCTATTAACTATTTGACATCTTATTTCACTTATTGCGTATCCAAAAGTTCCTTAAAAAAAAAAACAAGTAATTTCACCGAGAATAATTCTATCTATTGGCCAAGTAATAAAATCCTAAATCGCTATGTGGAGTAAAAGTGTCATTATGTAATAAAGAATGGCTCCCGGCCTATAAACGCTGTTATTTCCCGCCCCCGCTAGTGCCAGCGCCCAAGCTCCTCTTTCTACTCGCAACTCTAGGTTTTCTCGCCCGTCGCCCGCACAAGTCCGCCCACGGGTTTCTCCTTTATTTCTTTTCAATTTAGCGAAACGTCGCAATTGCTTAGAAATACAGGGCTTGTTAAAGTCACGTCGAGTATTATTGTATTATTTCTACACAGCTTGATATATTCGCTCTGAAAGGTGTTCGGCGCAAATTGGCAAACGAAACCAATTTCCTGTTTTAGCATAATTGCCAATCAATTAATCGAAATGCTATCCTATTTTCATTTATAAATTCTTCTTCATCCTATTAACCCTTTACTCAAAAGTTTCACACCGCTTATCTATCAAAAGCATTCGATTGATACATCAATTGGAAAGTCTCAAAACTTTCGTACATATCTAACTCAATGAACCCAAATCAACATGATGAAAACGTATAATAGTATCCAATTTCATTTCCCTTTTGGGTCATGGTTAGATGTTTGAATGGCCCCATTAAATCAAGGAGTTTGAATGGGTGTTCCCTCCGCGTCAGACCGTCCGTAGGGTCCCTTACATCGAGTTGCGTTCTGTTGCGTTGTATTCGTCGTGGGTAGCGCCCGGCGCCGCGGACCCGTTTCTTGTTGTGATACAAGTTGACAGCGATTGTTCCGACAAAGTTTTCGAATGTGGGTTGGTAGTATGTTTGTTGACTTTACGAGTTTTGCTTCACTGGAGCTGAGCTTTGTTGACGTGGCTCTTGGCTTTCTAGAATATAATATGTATAAGTTAGTACGTTTAAGCGTCGGCTACGGTGATACAGTGATACTGTAACAAAACAAACAACGAAACTTATCTAATCATTTTGATCGACATAATAAAAAACAAAAAAGTAGTCCTCCTGACCGTTTTCGGTCACGGCGGCCAATCTTAGGCGAAGATTAGCCATCGGCGCAGGAGATATTATACTTAGTGCGCAAGTGTGTGCGCAGGCACAGGTGCACTCTCTGCTCCTTTTTCTCTCATACTCCGATGGGACGGCAATCCGACACGACCGGAGAGAGATCAGGCGCAGGACCAACGGCTTAACGTGCTTTCCGAGGCACGGGGGTATCTAACCGTCAACTTCCAAACTTGGGGCTACTACTGAGTTTCTAATGGAAAAACCCAATAGCACTTTTGCCCGACCCGGGAATCGAACCCAGGACCCCACGCTCAGCAGTCGCGTATGCGACCACGAGGCCAACGGGGCACATAATCTATGATCAAACATGTTTTCATCTTCACTGTCTACGTAGAATAAATAAAATAGGGCTGCCAATGTAATTGGCTGTTGCAATAATTTAAAAAATAATTCACTATTAGCCCGTAATCTCTTGTGGCTTGTACCAATCAAAGCAACAGTCCCTCGGGAGTCCGCGGTCTTTGAACGTCGTACAAGAGTGTCACACGCTGACTATTGAATTAATCGATTATATGCACTAGACGCTCAAAACGATCACACGATATAATCGTAAATTGTAAAGACAAATGTAATGGGTTCTGGGCGTATAATTATTTACAGAGACCATGACAATAAACAATTTTTTTACTGTTTCCGACTAGAAATGAGAAGTAGCCTAGAGGTTCTGATGTAAATAACGTCATTGAAAAAAAACCGGCAAGTGGCAGTCGGACTCGCGCATGAAGATTTAATAAAAAAGCCTAAAGCTTTAATTTTTAATTTATTTTTATTATTTGTTGTTATAGCGACAACAGAAATACACATTTTGACAATTTCAACTGTAGGTACCTATTACGGATCATGAGATACAGCCCGCTGACAGACAGACAGACGGACGGACAGCAGAGGCTTAGTAACAGGGTCCCGTTGGTTACCCTTCTGGTAAGGAATTCTAAAAACGTAATGGAAATTAGCAATAAAACTCAACTTCCAATATTACACAAAGTGATAAAAAACTCAAGCTTTGCGGAAGAACCCCCCCAGTCGAAAGAATTTGATTAGACACATTTTTCAATGGGGAATCTTAAACCGGCTGAGTCATATCGGGTGATAGATTTACGTAACAAATATATTAGGGGAGCTCCCCAGAAATTAAATGACGTAAAAAAACGAACGCAGCCGCTAAGCACGCGAGTGCGTGTCTGCGGTACTTAGATGCTTGACTGCAGATAGGGTTATCAGACATCCTGCCTGGGATAGATGGAAATACCTAGATTTGTTTAAACCATTCCCAGAGTTAATTACGTCTAATGAGCTGGTAAAAGATATTTGTTTTAGGGATCCTGTCTTATATGTTGCT
The DNA here is from genome assembly GCA_941918905.2 of Xestia sexstrigata. Classification (NCBI taxonomy): domain Eukaryota; kingdom Metazoa; phylum Arthropoda; class Insecta; order Lepidoptera; family Noctuidae; genus Xestia; species Xestia sexstrigata. The sequence continues at coordinate 5,618,633 of OW799220.2, read as the reverse complement.
TTTAGTTTAGAGTGGCTGTTGTCAGCGGCCTTTGTTCGCGTGAAATAATTATAAAAATATTACTTCCCTATTTTTTTTGCACGAAACCCTAATCCTTTTTCGAAAACAAAAGTAGCCTAAGTTAGTTCTTATAACATCAGCTATCTGCCAGTAAAATTCCCGTCAAAATCGGTCCAGCCGTTTCGGAGATTAACGGGGACAAACAGACAGATAGAAAGTACCATGTATATGCACCAAAGTATGCATTCAGTAAAAATCTATTACTTTGAAATCACAGACACTTCAATTTTATTTATTTGTAATTGTGAAGTAAAACCTAACCTAACCTAACATTATAAGCAGCAAATTGAATTATTTCATATTTTTTACATGCAATTTCGAGACTAGATTTTTCTTTTTTGGCAACCCTATCTTACAAGAGGCTTTACATTCATCAATATTTGTTCAAAGCTCTATAACCGGTAAACATAGCGCCGCGGTACGATTGCCGCTATTGAGCTTACGATTCAATAAAATGATCCGGTATTTAGGGTGCTATATACATTTTATAAATAAGAGTAAAGAAGTAAAGTAGTAATAAGTAGAAGTAAGTAAGTAGTAGTAGTAGTAAGACTGAAATAGCAAAGAAAGAAACGGTCCATAATGAATTAGTAATTTTAGCAAAGAATTAGTATGCACGTAGAACAAGATGCATTTTGATTACATTGATAATGTTGTTAACTGTGAAACCATGCTCCGATTTTGCGACGCCAGCACATCACCATCATGCTCCTGCTCTTATCCCAATTTATTTGTGGTCGGCGCACCATGTCTTCTTTTCCATTACTTCTCTATTACTCGTCATCTCAGCAGTAACCTCTTTTCTAACCATATTGTCCTTCGCAGAGTCCATCCATTTAATTTCTTTGGTCTTCCTCTACTCTTAAAGAATATCGTGATCAAACGCCTCTCCGAAGTCTAGCAAAAATACTCAAGCAGAGCGAACCTAATCTCAGTAAGGAAACGAGGGAAATTTAAGCGCCTGCGCTATGTTTAGTAAGTAAATTCGCTTGTAGATTGAGATCTCTTTGTCTGTACCGGAACAATAACTTGTATCACAGCTCTGGTACAAATATGGCAACATGTTTAAGTTATGGATACTATGGGTTCATATACTGTATCGGGGCACACCTTCGCACACGATTAATGAAACTGCATGCATTTGTTGCGTTGGAACTGGCTCTGGAAATTGGGATAAAATAGCTTTCGTCAGCTGTTTTGTATAAAACATTTTCTTTACTTTGTCTTCAGTCTCGGAAATATGGCTCTTTATTACTCTATCCTCTTGAATCTCAGAAGAACTTTAAGATAGCTGTAACAAAGCTTTGAAAACATTTTTGGCTTTAAAAACTAAGTACTTCAAACCATAATAATCACACAATCAAAGCTTTTTCCTTTTCAGCGTAGCAACGCAATATTAGTGATATGACAGGAAGTTTTGTCACAAACAACCTTGTCATGACCCATGTTAGTCATTACCGTTTGTGTACCGCATTATCGCCTCGTTTTATTGTCATCGCCGTATCGATCACGCCAGTAATTGTCTCAGTTGCTCCAGGACTCGCTTTTCCATCGTTCAAGGACTCATTGGCAAAGATTTTTCCTTTGATCTCATTTTGTTCGTTAATCCTGCGGATGGAGTGGTTGGTATAACAAATATTGCAGCTATACTGTTTTGTTTCCCTTGAGCGTATAGATTTAGTGAGTCCATGTTCTCGACGAGTGTCAATACTTTCGGTACGACCGTGTTCAACAACAAAATCAGTATCAATATCGATACGAATTACATTGTTTTCCTCCATGTCAGCTTTTCTGTTTTCTTCCGTATTACATTACTTCCTGATGGCTTGCTAGATCCACAGTTTCTATTCCCGCCGCATCTTTCCACAGGGGATTTTATTTGCACTATAATCCTGAGTAGTATTATTCCTTGCCCTTTTATATATCAAAACAGCACGAGAACATCATAAAACCGTACATCATCGTAAAAGTATCCTCGCATCCTGTTCCTATTGTCTTCAATTTTCAACCGGAATGGTGAATCACGGCCGTATAGACAGTGGCGGAGTTGTTACTGTAGTAATTGTGCAAATAATGTGTAATATTGATAAGTGCGAGGGACCGAGTGACGTATTTATCCGCAAGTGACATTTCCGTCCGATAAGTTGGTGGGAACGTCCCATCCAACGCTTCAAGAACACTGTTGTTATCTGATATTCTTGTTAGATTGTCATGTTAGGAATATATCTGAAGGTAGGGATGGCCGTCATTGGTTGGTTAGTAGGCGTGATAGCAAAATATTTTGCACCTTGAAGTCCTGGAAGTCAGTCAAGCAAATGGATTGGTTTTCGCGGATTTCGTAGAACTCTTTCCATGGAACTGTTATGAATATTTGGTAAAAGGAAATTTATCTGATATGTTTATATATAAAACGTAAGTATATGAGTTTTATCCGTAAATGGATTTGTTTTCATTTAAAATCCAATAAGTTCTGCTGTTGGTGAAATCTCAATGGTTTGGTTTCAATATTGTATTGGTATTGGTATTTGAACAAGCTCTCAAAATTCAGTTTGTTCGGCTTACTGAAGCGTATACGTATTTTCATTGTTTATACATAGTTATATTTAATTAGCTGTCGAAACTTCTCATGCGTGATGGATGGCTTTATCGTGATGTTGTACCTACCATAACAGCTACCATTGATTTCAACAGATAATTCATTTTGCCTTTACTTCAGTTATTGAACAAAAACTTGTTTTGATAATTATTACCTACGTTAATATGCCATGAGAGTATTAGATAGATACCCAGTTATATCATTGACATATATTTGCTTTCATAAGAAACCATCAAAATAACGCCGAATTACGTAAACATACGAAGAAATATAACATTCATAACTTGTCATAAAGCTTTCATTTCACCCGTTTATTGACCAAATATGTTCGTGTGTTAGTAATAAAAACAGTTATCAATCGCTCTGACGATAACATCGTATTTAGGGAGCCCGAGGGTGCAAGGGCGAAGTCTGGTCGATGTAAATTGATAAAGTCGTGAGTGCTATCTTCAAAGACATTCTATAAAATAGTGACAACTTCACTATAGCATTTTTGTATTTGAAAGAAGTGCAAAATAAATAAGGCCTCTTTTACGATAATTTTGGCTTCTAACATTCTACCAAGCACTGGAGGAAAATGTCCGACAGTTGACTTTGTTTTTAATGCTACAGCATTCTATTCATAAAATACAAACTGATGGATTGTAACCACTTTTGTTCAAAATAATCATAAATAATACTTACAAAAGAGATAAAAAGAGTCTGAAAAAACGCGTTTCATTCAAGTAAATCACCTGCCATAACAGTTCAGTAATCGCACCTTTTAAAGTCGAGCAATGTCGACAGAGCGCCGTCGGACCAGAGCCCCGGCGACTTTGAGACAACATTGCAGCCCTCTCGGAGGATTATCTATCCTTCTATTGACGTAATCATATAAAGTGAATGAGGGGAAAATATTTTACTTAAGGGGCACCCCCATGCACACTAGCGCCACTTTAATAAAAAAATCAGAACTCGTTAAATACACAATTAATATAAAATCTGATTGACAAAATCAATGCTCTAGATTATTGACGTCTATTTAATTCATTAAAATATACTTCACTGTAGTTACAGTTAGAAAAATTGCTAAAAACGGCCGTTTTCCATTTTGTATCTGTAACGACAGCGAGCTATGTTTCAATGAGTTAAGCAGACGTAAATAATTTAGAAGACCAAAATATTGATTTTATCAATCAGATTTTATATTAATTGTGTATTTAACGAGTTCTGATTTTTTTACTAAAGTGGCGCTAGTGTGCATGGGGGAGCCCCTTAAGTAAAATAAATTAAATACTGGGTTCGTTAACGCGATTTCGGAGGTAGATAGAAATGGTATTAACGTTTCAAAGAATAATGTAGATCAAATGTTTGGAGGTGATTCAGTCTACGGTTCGCGATCTGGGGCACTTTAAAATTTTGTATGCTTGCTTCTGGCTCCTTCTTCTTCTTAGCGTGTCGCTGACAATCTAAATTGTGTCGGCTCAGAACTGAGCGACTAGTTCGGCGCTTTCGGTAGCGTCCATCAGTTCCTGTAGTGAACAAACAACAGGACACGCAGGACACAATATTAAGTGCCTCATCGTTTGTGGAACAGCAGCGACATTTACACTCCAGGGCAGACTCATTATTAAATTTCCACCTGAGCAGGTTTTCCTTGCTACGACCAACCTGGGTCCGGAGTCTATTTAAAGAGTTTCAGGTCAGCCATGGCAACTCATGTGGATCCTAAGCCTTTAGGAATTTTAGGCTATTTTAGGTAAAGACATCAAAAGCAAAGCGTCCAAGAGCTTTGAATTTACGAGAACAAAAACCCGAAGGTTTCTAGTAAAGTTCCAGTGGGCGTCTATGTAGGTGTTTAAATGTTATCAACATAGTACACCCCCTCATGTTAATAGCGGGTAACATTGCCCTTTTTAAGAGTTGAGCGTGACGGCCTTTTAATTTAATCCAGCACAAAGTTAATTTATTTTAATTAAAACGATTGTTACTTATACTTATGTAGCTGGCTACCGTTCTCGTACAAACATTTCGTTTGAATAATTTAATAAGCTGTCTTACAGCCCTCGCTAAATACAAAGCCTTGCTGAAAACTAGAATAGCATTACAAAGATTAATTAAACCTTTTTAATACTAATTATCTCTTTACACTTTTAACCCTCAAACCTACAACCTCCGTTCTGTGAGTCACATCACATATTCATTCCATTCAGACGCAGAAACTTGACTCAATGTGAATGTAATGTATGTAAATGTAATCCCTGAAGGTGCATCTAATAGTACACCTACATCCACATTTCGCCAGTTATGTTTAAGTCCAATGTAGTAGGGGGCCAGCCTAATTGCCATCAACTGGGCACAAATCCGCTACTGACAGACTTCATATCTGCTACTGAGAAATTCCTGATGGAAAAACCCAATAACACTTTGCCCGGCCTGGGAACTGAACATAGACACCCGCTCCCTCCCTGGAACTTAGACATTTCTTTGTGAAAATGACAGTTGTAATCCTGAATTTAGGTTCAGAAACTGTCGATGAAACTCCATCTAAGTAGGCCATCAAAGTAATTTTAAGTAAAACCTAAACAACTATTCCGTAATCAGTGGTAATGCTTTTACCACTTTATAGATCCTTGACATAAATGGATTCTCCCAATTTAGTTAGTGCTTTCTATTTTAACCACGTCTTAAAAGGCTAGACTAAAGCAATAAGCGAGCGAAGGGTGTCGACTGTCTGGGAGAAAATGTTGCAGTGAAACACTGGGAATATTGCCTGTTAACACTCGTTTATTGTTTATTGAAGAAGTTGGTTAATTTAGAGGCCTTTTGCCTATTGGACTTGTTTCGTTATGTCTCCCGTGAAGTGGAAATTATTTTTTTCCTACTCCTTCGCTATTAATTTCGTTGCGAGATCCAAGACAGTTAAATTGTTTTTCTGGGACTTCGTTGAGCTTCATTGTCTTGCGCTTTTCTAATCTTCGCCAATGTTTATTCTGGCTTTCAGGAGTTGAAGTGGTTTGGGAAGTGTGGTGGGCTCGTCCCAAAAAGTTTGTAGAGGCAAGTGTAAAATAACGAATTAAAGAGAATTTGCGTGTCCTGTTGCTTGTTCACTACAGGAACTGATGGACGCTAACGAAAGCGCCAAACTAGTAGTTCTGGTGGCCTACCATGACGTCTTATAGCAAGATCGTTTTAATCTTGTTCCAGTGTGGGAAAGAGATGGCGCTAGACGTCCTCTATAGCTCCGTCTCTTACCCACACTGGAACAAGATTAAAACGATCCTGCTTTAAGACGTCATGGTAGGCCACCAGTTCTGGGCCGACACAATTTAGGTTGCTATCGACACGCTAAAAAGAAGAAAGACAATTTGGACTTTTTTTTTAATTTTACCAATTTAATTGAAGGATTTCTTTTAGGAAACAAATTACGCATGAATTGCAAATTTGCTAGTCTTAGAATAAAATCGAAAATACGTCATTCTAAGTAGTGAATTTATTTAGAACTAGTTACTTCTCCGCTTCCTTTAAATATACGTTTATGATTAGCTGAATAGCCACTTACGATGTTGGGAATGTCCCACGCAGGCTATTCAGCGTCGGGTGAATGAATATGATTTCCTGAAATTTGTTCATGCGCCTGTAGTCAATTTAGAACAGCAGTTCTTTTGCACGTAGGTGGATTATTTTTGAAATGACCTAACTTAAAAACTATGTAGGATACCTAATTGACCGTGCTATTTACTATATTGAGCATTATTAGTCATTTGTTTATTTCCATGTTTTCCGTGTGTAAATGTATTTACCTCTACCATATACATAAAACGACTGTATAAAGTATTAGGTAGGTACGTAAACGGATAGGAAAAATCCAATATACCCACATAAATAATGCGCAAAGCAGAACTGCTAAATAATTTGTAGATTTAATTTTAATTGTATAATATTTAAGAATAAAACAAAGTCCTCCGCCGCGTCTGTCTGTTTGCGATAAACTCAAACTCCTGCACCGTTTTTCATGCTGTTTTCACCAATGGATAGAGTGGTTCTCGAGGAAAGTTTTAGTATATAATTTGTCAAGTTTTTGTATACATTGGCTAAAATGATATTTGTATTCCTCAGAACGAACCTATTTTTAAGCGCAACCTTCTAAGCGCAACTAAATTATTCCTGGTTGCGCTTTACTTTTGGTCGCGATGATCGACATCCACGCAGGCGAAGCCGCGGGTATCAGCTAGTTTCCAATAAAAATAGTAGTAACGTTAATTTTTCTTTATTTTCAGACAAAATGGAGGAACGGGAGAATACCGCAGACCACGGGGTCCCCGACATGACCATGATGCCGGAGATCACCGAGCAAGCCATCAATGACAACCTCAAGAAGAGATACATTCACGACCTCGTTTACGTATCCTTTTATATGAAAATACTACCTTCGTTCGTGTTAGGGCAGATTCTGGTTAGGTCAGATTCTGTTTAAGGCAAATTATTGTTAGGGCAGATTCTGTTTAAGGCAGATTATTGTTAGGGCAGATTCTGTTTAAGGCAGGTTATTGTTAGGGCAGATTCTGTTTAAGGCAGATTATTGTTAGGGCAGATTCTGTTTAAGGCAGATTATTGTTAGGGCAGATTCTGTTTAAGGCAGATTATTGTTAGGGCAGATTCTGTTTAAGGCAGATTATTGTTAGGGCAGATTCTGTTTAAGGCAGGTTATTGTTAGGGCAGATTCTGTTTAAGGCAGGTTATTGTTAGGGCAGATTCTGTTTAAGGCAGATTATTGTTAGGGCAGATTCTGTTTAAGGCAGATTATTGTTAGGGCAGATTCTGTTTAAGGCAGATTATTGTTAGGGCAGATTCTGTTTAAGGCAGATTATTGTTAGGGCAGATTCTGTTTAAGGCAGGTTATTGTTAGGGCAGATTCTGTTTAAGGCAGATTATTGTTAGGGCAGATTCTGTTTAAGGCAGATTATTGTTAGGGCAGATTCTGTTTAAGGCAGATTATTGTTAGGGCAGATTCTGTTTAAGGCAGGTTATTGTTAGGGCAGATTCTGTTTAAGGCAGATTATTGTTAGGGCAGATTCTGTTTAAGGCAGATTATTGTTAGGGCAGATTCTTGTTACGACAGATATCAGACAGTCACGCACAAAAGCCAGTGTAGTTGTAGCGGACTGGGCCTGTATCTCATCGTCCATATAATGATCGCAAATAATTGCACGCGCTGCGTCCGGGTATCGTGTCTGATGCTCGGCCGCATTTTTATTTTTAATGTAAATTGCCGTAAAGGGACTAGAAGCGGCACCGAACATCATCGGCGACATCCGGTAAACGCGCAGCGGTTCCCGCGGACTATCGCGCCACAAAAACCTCTGCGCGTCGCGGTCTTCAGAGCGAATTCTAATTTGCGGAAACATTTCCCGAATGTCCGCGGTCAACCCAATTTTGCCTTCCCTAAACCGAAAAAGAATGCCCAGTAGTGGCTGAAGCAGGTCAGGGCCCGGTAACAACAGCGAGTTTAGCGAAACGCCCTCGGATTTGGCAGCGGCGTCGTGCACAACCCGCAACTTATTGGGCTTGTTTGGGTTGACTACGCCGAAGTGAGGCAGGTACCAAATACGTGGCCCTGAGGGCTCCTCTGGACACAGCTCGGCGTAGCCCTTCCCAACCATATCGAGAACGTTGGCACGATACCGCTCCGCGTAGCTACCATCCCTACACAACTTCTTCTCCAAGCCTAAAAACCTAGATAAGGCGAGGTTGTAACTATCAGGTACCGATAAAACGTCAGACTTCCAAAATCTGACCAGCACGTTCGTCATCAGCATTGCGCGCCTCACGTTTCGAAATACCTATGGACTCGAGTTTGTACTGCTCTTTAATAAGCTCTCTAATTCGGAACGGTTATAGTCTAAGATTGTCTGGATAATTTAGCTGATATAAAAATAAATATAAAAAAGTGATCTAACATATCGTAAGTATTTGTACGCAATAACTCCCAGTAACGAAGTTATTTAAAATAAATAAGTACTTACATTATATTGAAATTTCTTTTATTTTTTTGTTCTACGTAATGACTGTACTTCTGTCGTATCAAGAATCTGCCCTAACAAGACTCTGCCCTAACACGAACGAAGGAAAAGCTGTTGCCTGCGACTTCATCTACGTGTATACTTATATCGTTATTAATGTATGTTAAAGTCAAAATTGTTAATCGGTCAAAACCACTTTTGACTGGTGTCAGTCAAAATCCTTATGAAGTTAAAATGCGTTTTCTGAATTAAAAATGTTGTTTAAGAAGGCCTCAGTTGTCACCTAGTTCTAGAATTACATGATGTTTTTCAAAAGGTCACAAAAAAAAACCTAACAATCTATTAAGTTTTTATGTAAATGTCCGTTATTGTTAAAGTACAGGGTGTAAACAACCTCATCACGAAGCCGTCAACCAAGCATTCTGTACATCAAATTAGGTAACTTTACGCAAAAATTATTGCGAGGAAACGACTTTTTTTTTTGGGGGGAAAAAATCATGTTTTGTGGTAGAACTCAATGTAACGCACTGAAAACATTGTGCTGATGGATGGATTGAATAGTACGGGGGTCGTGGAGGTGTTTAAAGTAAAAATTAAAATGTATTTAAAACATTTCAAACATTAGATTGTATTTAAAAAAAAACTTGTCAAGAAGTTGAGACTTTGACCCCCAATATCTCCGTAACGGTAAGGTTCCCAGGTATGATGTAGAACAAAAAAATGATCGCAATGACGGGAAGAACAAGTGCCTTTCAGCTTAGTTAAGAGGTTTTTTTTACACCCTTTATTTAGTTCTCACCGGCCAAAATTAGTTTTAGTAGTAGACTATGACATGTATAAGGGGTGGAAGAGACACCGACCATTCTGAGCCCCCCCTCCACATAGAAATTTTCCATCGGTTATTTAAAAAAAAATCGCTGTTCCATTCATTTTGCCATACATTTTTTATTGAAAAATTTCCCTGCCTTCCTGGATTTATTTCAGGATATAAATAACTAAGTAAATAAAGTAGATCATATCCTGCTCCATGTCCTTGGCTATACCTATCAGATAAGTGGGATAGATCCTGTAATGACGACCCGAATGGCGCAGCGGTGGTAAGGCTGCCTTACATTCTTAGGGTCCCGGGTTCGAATCCCGGTTGGAGCAAATGTTTGTGTGATGAGCATGGACATTTGTTTCCGAGTCATGGATGTTTATATGTATAATAAGTATGTATTTACAAACAAAAAGTATCTATGATAGTATATCAACTATCTGGTGTCCACGACACAAGCCTCGTTGCTTAGTGTGGCAGTAGATAGCGCTGTGTTAATGTCCAGCGATATTTATTCCTTTCACATTTATAGTCCATATTAGTATGAATGGGGTTTAGCTTAGCCGAGAAGCCCGACAATCCCGCAATAACTTTAGCGATTCAAGCTGCCGCCAACTTCAACGTATACACTTCATTAGATGTTCTGAAATCACGCTATTTCGTTTTACGATCCCTCCGTCTAGGCTTGGGAACTTGAAACGATCTTGAGCGGCTAATCTACTTGAAGAAGCGCCAATGTTTACCACTGAATTTTTGTGATGCTATTTGCTGAGATATTCTCCTTAATATTTTATACAGACATACACAGGATCCATTCTCGTCGCAGTGAATCCTTATAAGGAGTTAGGATGTTACACCACGGTAAGTTAGTCTATATTTATTGGTTGCTGTTGCCCGCAACCTTTGATCGCGTGAAATTATTATAAAAATATTGCTTTCCTTTTAAATCGGATATTTTCAAGGGTTTTCTTTTTTTTTCACGGAACCCTAATTCTTATTCTAAAATAAAAGTAGTTAGCTTAGTTTTTCCTTATAATATCAGCTATCTGCCAGCCGTCAGAATCGCTACAGCCGTTTCGGAGATAAGCCGTTTTTGCATGGAACCTTTCTCTAAAATAAAAGTAAATTTTCAATCAATTTTTCTTCAATTTTGTTTTATTTGAATAGACGTTCTTTGATGTCGAGAAATACGACAAAATTACACAAAAAATTGTTTGTCATGATCTTACAAACACTGTCATTACCTGACAATAAATTAATAAAAAAACGCATCAAAGGTGACACAAACATTGCATTAACTGTTCCTTATAATTGTGTTCACATTTCTTTTGATACCGATCGCTTGATCGTGACAATGGCATGTCAGTTTCCATCAATTTCCTTTAGCAGATAAACAAGAGGAAATGATACATTATTCAGCAGTTAATTATCTATTATGTATGAAGACTGCATATATTAAAGTGGGTAGTAAAGTAATACACTTGACTGGTTGCCAATTATATGGAAATTGTAAACGTGACGCGAAAAGATAGGCTACTTACTTGTACTTGACTTCTTTTTTAATGGAACAAATATACCAATTAAATGGAGCAGAATGTTATAAAGATATATTAAGGGGCTCCCCCATGCACACTAGCACTTTAGTAAAAAAATCGGAACTCGTTAAATACACAATTAATATAAAATCTGATTGACAAAATCAATCTTTTGGTCTTCTAAATAGCTCGCTGTCGTTACAGATACAAAATGGAAAAAAACGGCCGTTTATAGCAATTTTTCTAACTGTGACTACAGTGAAGTATATTTTAATGAATTAAATAGACGTCAATAATCTAGAACTCTAAAACATTGATTTTGTCAATCAGATTTTATATTTATTGTGTATTTAAAGAGTTCTGATTTTTTTACTAAAGTGGCGCTAGTGTGCATGGGCTCCCCCATGCACACTAGCGCCCCTTAAATTCATTCATAATGTTAATCCCAGACCATCTTGTATTTTATGTAACCTTATATGAACTAAGTTGGCGGTCTTGTTCCGATAGCAGCGGCGTTATCTAGTTGCACTGCCCATAGTCACATAGTGTGATGTGTTATCCACAGATGTGTATAATGTTACAATCAAAACTGTTAATCGTTCAAAACCACTTTTGACTGGTGTCAGTCAAAATCCTTATGAAGTTAAAATGCGTTTTCTGCAAATATGTTGTTTTAGAAGGCCTCACTTATAATTACTTAGTCCTAGAATTACATGATGTTTTAAAAGGATCACAAAAAAAAACCTTACAACCTAATAAGTTTCTAAGTAAATGTTAGTTATTATTAAAATAGTTATCAGCGGTCAAAAGTAGTTTTGACTGATTAATAGTTTTGACTGTGACATATATATAAGTAACAAGCGGACGTCACGCGGTTTCACCCGCGTAGTTCCCGTTCTCGTGGGAGTACGGGGATAAAATATAGCCTATGTTACTGAGGGTGAATGTAGCTTGAAATCGGCGCAGTAGTTTTTGAGTTTATTCATTACAAACATGCAAAAATACAAATCTTTCCTCTTTATAATATTAGTGTAGATATACAATTCGATCACAGTAGACACTACGTAGAGGGCCTTGTTCCCGTTCCTAGGTGCCTTCGAGTCTGCTGCCCATGAAAAACTGCAAACAAATAAACTCCGGTTTCTTGTTGACAGGATCACATGCAGGACTACCGAGGCAAAGCCTTCGGTTCACTACCACCGCATGTGTTTGCGCTGGCTGAGTCAGCTTACAGCTCATTACAGGTACGACCAACTACTTAGTACGAATTTGGTAAAAGTCTCGACAAAAAGAACATCATTTTAATGCATAATTTACCTTTAACAGAAGGTCAGATTATTCATGTTTTTCTTGTCACAGTTTTTTCTATGGAACATGAATCAGTTTTTAAAAGATCTGTAATTGTATCCGCAGATCTACTTATGATTCATGAATATATACGTAATGCTGGTGATATAATATTTTAATAAATAAGATTCATGTAACGTTGCCAGTACAAGAGAATAAAGACATGGACAGTATTGAAATATTATACCCATCTTTGCTAACCTAATATTGTTTTCTATACCCTCTTTTTGGGACTGTTTCTATCTCCACCATCTTAGCCCACATAAACGACTACGCTCCCACCCGGCAAAAATAATATAATCCAAAAATGGGCTTTATGTATTGCTCTCTAAATATACTTTACATTGGTGAATACCAACAGAAAATAGCAGACAGCTCGCTGTCAGCGTGGTTACCGCCGTCAGACTGCTCGGTTGCCAATGTAAAGTACATCTAAAGAGCAATACATAAAGCCCTTATTTGAAAGACATTCTTTTTGACAGGTGGGAGTGGAGTCGTTTATGTGGGCTATGACCTATAATAGTCTTTTTTAAACAGAATGGAGAGAAGAACCAATCGGTAGTGATATCAGGCGAGAGCGGCGCCGGAAAGACTGAAACGACCAAGCTGATCTTACAGTACCTCTGTGCGGCAGGGGGCCAGGCGTCGTGGGCTGAACAACAGATTTTGGAGGCCAACACTGTGCTTGAAGCCTTTGGTAAGAGATTAAAACACATCTATAGTAAAGTCTGTCAGCTGTTGAAATGCCTCCCTCTCTCTTTGTTTTACATACGTAAGACTTCAATTGCGAGATACTTTTTTCGGTATAGCAAAAATATAGACGACCACTCTAGAAATAAATTGGCAACATCCACAAACTGGAAGTCTACCAGCAAAATTGCCTAAGTACACCTACTTCTACCGCCAAATAGCATTACTATTTTCCGACTTGAAGCACGGGCACATAAGGCGAAGAACTTTGTGTCTAGAATTGGGCAACGAACATACTCTCCGGTATTATAATGTCCAGCGTAGGATGACAACAAACAGTTGCTGGCCGCCCAATAAAAGACAAGGTAGCAATTTCTACCATTAGACATCAAAATGTCATATCAGATGTTAATACGGATTTTTTGACGAGCTTTCCAAGCTATTATATCACTGCTCACACCCCCTCACTAATAACGCCGTCGTGTCATCAACTTATCAACCTGTCATATAGACATACCCTTCGTTTTCTGTAAAAGGAGGGGCTGACAAACTAAATCATTAGTTTCTCAAGCCGCGCCCAAATTGAAACTTCCAAAAACGGTGATGTAAAAAATAATACCAGGGGGTTTACCATGATGTCTTAAAGCAGGATTGTTTTAATATCACTCCAGTGTGGGAAAGTGACGGAGATATAGAGGACGTATAGCGCCATCTCTCTCACTCTGGAATAAGATTAAAACAGTCCTGCTTTAAGACGTCATGGCCTCCTGTTGGTATGGACAACGTCTACCAAACCTATTACCGCGTATTATTACTTGCTTCGGTGAAGGAAAACATCGTGAAAGAACCAGTATGCCTGAGAGATATTTCTCGACGGCATGTAAAGCCAAGTCAGAGGCCCGTGAGCGGCATAAAAACTCTGACACCAGGTTAGGCAGTAACCTAGGTACGTAGACCTAGGTACGTGGTCTTCTTTTTCGTGTGGTTATTGCCTAACCTGGTCAGTACATCATTCTGAATACGTGGTAGGCGTTTGTGCGTCGGTGTCGGGTTCCACCCTGTATACGGCGGCACTTGATAGTTATGGCTAATATTACACCGTCAACCCAAATACAGTCACTGATTGAAAGGTAGTCATGAAGGGTATGAATGACCGATACCCGAATGACTCTTTACACACTCTGTACACGATCCGATGTGTATTCACCAAATATGAAGGCAAATTTGTAATTCCGGCGTCATTAAAGAATTACTGTGTCAAACTGATATTATTGTAGTACCTAAAATTCCTTATCATAATATTTGCAGGAAACGCCAAAACAGTGCGTAACGATAATTCGTCCCGTTTCGGCAAATTCGTCGAGGTCCGGTTGGATCACCGCGGTGGGATCAAAGGCGCGGTTTTGAGAGACTTTCTACTCGAACGGGCTAGGATCACTGGACCCGCCCCTAGGGAAACCAACTATCATGTGTTCTATCAGCTCGTTGAGGGTGCTAAGGTAAGTCGTAAGAATAATTTGATTATAAATCTGCAGAAAGATAAATTAGTTTATCCGAAGTCAAGAAAAAAATATATTTCAGCTTGAGAAAACGCCTGATTGATAAAATTGAGGCGGATAATTTTGGCTGCCTATTGCAAGTAGCGATTTTAGTATACCATGTCTGTGTTTCTGTTCTATCTGAAGATCTTATTTTGTATCGATGGTACTTCTACGGCAAAACCAAAAGGAAGGGTTATTATCGAATTACTATAGGCTCTGTAGCTGGCCACGATAAACGCAGCATCAGTAGCATTTTTAAGACCACAAATTGATGACTTCATTTGGGGTCTATTCAAATTTAAAGTTGTTCAATAAAACCACCTTATCCTCAATTCTAGCACAACGCAGAACTGCGTAACATCCTCAGACTGCGGGAGGACGTTCAGTACAAGTACTTGCGGCCTGAAGACGAGGAGGCGCACAGGGGGCGGGGCGGGGAGCAGGGCAAGCTGGAGGCTCTGCAGTTGGCGCTCACGGTGCTGCAGGTGCCGCCGCACATGTGCGAGGGACTCTTCAAAGTGCTGGCCGCCATACTGTGGCTCGGGAATATACAGTTTCAGGTATGTGGCGGCGGTGAAGGGAGAATTATATTTAATATTTGCTATGGAATTAGGCGTTTTAAGAAAACTATGCCATCTCCTGCTCATATTATAGAACACCGCGACGTACGTATATTAATGACATTTTTAATTATTTTCCCAGGATGTGGATGGTGAGCGTTCAACCCTGGCTGGAGAAGACACGGAAGCTGTGGACGCGGTCGCCAATCTGTTGGGGCTGCCTTTACCCACTGCTAAGAGAGTATTGTTAGAACGACAGATCAACGTGCGAGGCAATATCACGGAGATACCGCTGCGGTTGCCCGAGGTAATTATTGTAATTTTAAGGGCCTGCGCAGACGACAGACTATCCGTGACGCACTTTTTAGTCTGTGAAAATAGTACCTAAGCAATTATATGTGGTAACGCATACGACGCGCAAAAAATCCGGTGCCCTAAAATTCCGTGTCGTTCTGGCAGATCGTGCCGGGCCGCACAAAAAGTGTGAGAAAAAAATTAAACGTTTGCTCCAACGCATGCTAACGCAGACGCACTAAAAGTGTGGCGCCACTTTTAGTATGCCATCTGCACCATTTAGTGGTTAATATGCACTATGGAGATAGATGTACGTCGTGTGTGTTGTCTGCGTAAAATCCACGACGGACTTTTTGTATGCCATGCAGACATTTTGTGCGCCGCAGACTCATCGTACAAAAAGTCCGTCGTCTGCGCAGGCCCTTAACGGACTGCATCCTTTGCATATTTTTCAGAAATGGCTTGATTCCTTTCGACGCACAATAAAAGGATCACTAGTATGTCGTCAGACACGCAAGTGGTCAAATACGAATTTTGCCAGAAAACGCATGTTGACAGAAACGCATCTCGTAGATTTGCACCACGGCAAAGACGCAGCTCGTCAAACACTCAACTTGACAGATCAAATTACCAACCAGCCTTTACACAATAGGCGAAACGACAAAAAAAAACTAATTAGTCCGTCAGTTACATTATCAAAAAATATTTGTCCCGTGTTTTTTTTTTGTTACGTAAACCAAAATTGACGAAGACGCTTTTAAAATTCTCAATACGTCACGTCTTGATATATTTTTTCGCTAGTTCTGACGTCACGAGCGAGAACTCCCAGTTTTGATGCGTTTTTGTTAATATTCATTGATTTACAAATAATAATAATATTTAATAGATATATTTATATATTTTTATATAATAATATTAATTTCCAATACTCTAAAACGGAAAAAATATATTAAAATCTATTTAAGATTTTAAATTTTTTGATATTGTCGTCATGCCTATTCTACAAATAACTGTACCATAGTTAACAGCAGAAACTAGACAGCTGGATTTCCCCAATAATTCTTAAAACCTTTTATTGTCAACAGGCTCGCGAGAACCGTCACGCGATGGCTCGCGCGCTGTACTCGCGAACGTTCGCGTGGTTAGTGCGCCACGTGAACAGTTGCTCGGCGCCGGGCCGCGCCGCGCGGGCGCTCGGCGTGCTCGATATCTTCGGCTTCGAGAACTTCGCCACCAACTCGCTGGAACAACTGTGCATTAATTATGCTAATGAGAAGCTGCACATGTTCTTTAATAACTACGTGTTCGCATTGGAACAGGATATTGTGAGTATGCGTCATTTATCTAAGAACTGTTATTTTTTTACGCGATTAAACGCGACTACGCGATTACGCGACTTTGCTTAGATGTTGTGAATTTATAATGCTTACCAACTTTACATTTGCAAACTTGCATTAAAAACATTTTTTTTAATGTATGTTTAGCGTTAATTGTCGACCACTTCCGAAAATTCTTTTTTTCGGTCGGGAAACTAAATTACATATTTCTTAATTCCAGTATCGTCAAGAAGGCATCGTGTACAATCAGATCCAGTTCACTGATAACGCAGCGTGTCTCGAACTGCTAGAGAAGCCGCCCAGAAGTTTGCTCAAGTTACTTAGTGAACAATGTCATATGCCCAAAGTAAGATCCACACATTCTAAATATGCGCTACGTCAGTCATTGTAGTATAAAGGGTGTAAAAAACCTCATAACGAAGCCGAAAGGCACTTGTTCTCCCTGTCATTGCGATATTTTTTTTGTTCTACACCATACCTTACCTTCTAGTTACGGATATATTGGGGTCAAAGTTCTTTTAAATACAAGTTTTAAATGTAAGATTTTTACTTTAAACACCTCCGCGACCCCCGTACTATTCAATCCATCGATCAATGTTTTGAGTGCGTTACATTGCGTTCTACCAAATAACATGAAATTTCACCCCAAAAAAAAAGGGCGTTTCCAAGCAGTCATTTTTGGTAAAGTTACTTAGTTTGATGTACAGAATGCTTGGTTGACGGCTTCGTGATGAGGTCTTTTACACCCTGTATAGCCTGTTTTTTGACGCATCTGAATATTTTTCAGATTACGTTACTGGCAGAGAATTTCAATCTGGTTATGTTTGAAATGTTTGGTATACAGTGCCTATACGTATATCGTGAAACACACCTGTTATTTTGTACTCTGTTTTGTACATGATTCAGGCAATGTTAGATGTGTGCCATATTAATTCCCGAGAACCTTTATTTATGCACATTCTGAAATCTAAAATCAACCTATCTATTCCAGGGCTCAGACGGCGCCTACCTCACAAACATCCAAGGCGAGTTCGGGGACCACCAGTCCTTCGTCAAGGGTTCCCGTCGGAAATGGGAGGAGGAGTTCGGAGTGCAGCACTATGCGGGTACTGTCAGCTACAGCGTGCAGAGCTTCGTGGACAAGAACCGCGACACGCAGCAGGATGCCTTCATCGACCATCTCAGTCGGTCTGCCAACCCGTTCGTGAGGGAGCTGGCTGACTATGTGCAGGACTTGGCGCCGCCTGGACACGTAAGTGATGGTTTTAATTATTTTGAACCTTATTCTAATGGTGGAAAGGTAGATAACAAACAACACAACTGTTCTTCTAATTTCCGTTATCCAGAAGTCTGTAGATGAAAACAAATGAATCTGTTGCCACATCAAAGTTTTTAGTATATTCATTAACACTATAGAAGCTCTCACTCTCTGAAATATTTTTGTTCTAAAAATATCTCTCAAGATACGGGTTACCTAGTTTGAGTTTGACAGGGTTTTCCATATTTCAGTTCTTAGATTGTATTGCATTGTTTTACTACCAAATCTCATTTATATTGTGTTTATATAAAACATGTTAAATCTGTATTTTTGTGAAATAAAGTTATTTATTTATCTTTTTTCGTCGTTCATTATTTTGTGATTTCTTCTAGGACACATCACTGTCAAGTCCCAACTCTACGGGAACCACACAGCGCGGCACGTCCAAGGGTCGCCCGACCGTCGTGGACACGTTCAGAGCACAACTACAGTCACTCGTCGATATGCTACAAGCTACCGACGTGTGGTAAGTCCTTTTAAATTATCGCCATCTCTTTCTGTCGCTTGCTTGTTATTATTTTGCCGTCTTACTCATACGTACGCGAGTATCAAGTGGAACTGCACCTCATATAAAGCACGATCTTAAAAATATCAATCTCCACAGGTACGTCCGCTGCATAAAGCCCAACGAGAACAAAGAAGCGGGCAAGTACTCGGAACAACTAGTGCTGGAACAGCTGAAGTACCTCGGCATGAACGAGATCGTGCGCATCCGGCGGGACGGGTACCCCATCCACCTGCCCGCGCCGCACTTCCAGGCGCGCTACCGCTGTCTGCTGCCGCATCCCCGGCCCAAGAACCCCGACATACAGTGAGTCTCACTATTACACAGCACTGGAACAGCTCAAATTTTGACCACCGCTGGACATAAGTTTTCCCTATAGCTACATTGACCGGTCGGCTTCTCGTCATCTATCAAAAATACAACTGAATTATATCCTCTACTGTCCCTGATATTGATTGGGGATGGCAGGATAGATAGTGATTCAAGAGGATGGTTTTAGTATACAATTTGAGGCCGGGCGAAGCCGCGGGCATCAGCTAGTAAACAATAAAAGAAGATGGTCTCATTAAATTAAGTAATATTTCACGTTCAGAGCCCTCCAGATGTCGTCCTTTTATCGTTACTCAAATTCAAACTTGCTGTTCACTTACTATTTTGATTTGATTCGTAGAGCAATCACGGCGATAGTGAATGCTCCAAAGGACGACTGGCAGATCGGCCACACGAAGATCTTCATGAGGAGTTCCGTACACGCCCCACTCGAGGCTAAAAGGACGGCGCTGTTACAGTCTTCTGCGTTGCGTATACAGAAGGTAAATTATCAAATCAATGAGCAAGAAATACAGCTACAAGCTACTGTAGTCAAAACGCGAAATAAAACGGGTATCCTAAACATAGCAAAATAAACCTTTTCATATACGATCAGGGGCCCTACTCTCTAACGCTTCGTCCGTATATTCGGATCTATACGTCTCTCTCGCGCACGTCTGCAGGTGAGCGCGAGTGAGAGAGACCGATAGATCCGAATATACGGACGAAGCGTTAGGGAGTAGGGCCTCTGACCCATTATTCTTCATTATTGGCTCTAATATAAAATTTTAGTGTTCTTTGGTCCAACACCGGTCTCATTTTATTCATCACGTACTAATTCCTTCAAACCTCCACAGTGGTACAAGGGCTCAGTGAAGCGCCGGCAGTACGTACAGTGGCGCAGCGCTGCCATCGTGTTACAGGCGGCGCTGCGCGGCTGGAAGGAGCGCGCCGCCTTCCTGCGGCTCCGGCGGGCTGCCCTCACGCTGCAGAGGCATCTCAGGGGAGCCTTCGCGAGGGAAGTGGCGGCGGCGCTCAGAGAGATGAGGCGGGTCAACCAGGAGATCAAGCTGAGGGAGGAGAGGAACAGGTAAGGAGATGATAGGTTGCTGATCGAGAATTAAAACAGGCAGAAAATAAATATTATTAGACGGTGTTTAAGATGAGTCGAAATTATCGTCGTGCACATCCAACGTTCGGAAACATTTCATCAGTGTCTTTCTGCCCTCAACATAACAGCACTTTACGCACTGTGTACTGTTCCTTGGTTTTGGTTGCCGATTTTCATTCAGGAAAATCAGCAATATAGAAAGATCCGAGTTTGCACTAGACTTGCGAATCTGAGACCAAGCTTCATTGAACTCATCACGATGACAGATCTTCCCACCCTAAACCACGCAATTTCTATTCCAGTCTCCAAGAAAAGGCGAACCAAGAACGAGCAGAGCTCGAGAACATGGCTGATCAACTGCGGGGTCTCAACTGCCCGACCAGCACTCGGACCGAGTCGGTGAACTTGGACAATCTGTTCGACTTCCTGGCCGACGTGCCCACACAGCGAGGCGCGCCTGATGGACAGCCGGACACGCACCAACCCACCATCGCCGAGATCGGGGACTCCATGGAGAGACTGGCTGATGATCTGCATCAAGAGGTACTATTTTGAATTGGTTTTTGAAATTATTTTTTTGAATTGGATATCATTTTGTATTGGTTATCATTTTGAATTGGTTATCATTTTGAATTTGTTATTTTGTATTTATCATTTTGAATTGGTTATCATTTTGAATTGGTTATCATTTTGAACTGGTTATCATTTTGAATTGGTTATCATTTTGAATTGGTTATCATTTTGAATTGGTTATCATTTTGAATTGGTTATCATTTTGAATAGGTTTTGAATTGGTTATCATTTTGAATAGGTTTTGAATTGGTTATCATTTTGAATAGGTTATCATTTTGAATTGGTTATCATTTTGAATTGGTTATCATTTTGAATTGGTTATCATTTTGAATTGGTTATCATTTTGAATTGGTTATCATTTTGAATTGGTTATCATTTTGAATTGGTTATCATTTTGAATTGGTTATCATTTTGAATTGGTTATCATTTTGAATTGGTTATCATTTTGAATTGGTTATCATTTTGAATTGGTTATGTTTTATGCGACATTGAGGTTGGCACATGCAATGAGAGACCTACCCAACATTGAGTCGGGCTTTGGACGATATTATGATCTTTAAGAGCCACCAAAGTAGATAAATATTCGAAAACAATCTAAATAAATTTCAAAAAATATTTCAAATAGGATTTCCTTTTCTGATTTGTTTTAAGTTCGGTTTTTGGTTTTGAATAGTTTCTGCTATCTCATTTATTTATTTATTTAATACTTTAAGCACTCTTACCCCCAAATACTGAAACGTCATTCAAAATTTAAGGGCTGCTTAACATTTGAGCAGCTCCTAAACTTTAAATTTCGTATGTCGTAAACGTCACTTTTGAGTATCTGTTAAATATAAGTGCTACTTAAATTTTGAGTGACGTTTCAGTATTCGGGGGAACATGTACAGAGGTGGACTTAATGCCAGTATCGTATAAATATTATAACCTTTTTTTTAACAGTTGGAGCACGTGTTAGCCGCGGAAATGAACGAGCTAAGCAAGTCGCACACGGAAGCTCAGCGCAAGCCGGACGGCGCGCCTTCCGAGTCCATCCCGCCCCCGCCCCCCTCCACGCTCGCCATACAACCCATCGTACCCCCCGCACCTCCGCCGCCGGCGTCTATGACGTCATCGTTGAATGGGGTGATGAGCAACTCGATGAATGGCATGTCTCCGATGTCGAACGGGGATGCGATGACGTCATCGCTGATCCTGCCGCCGCCGCCGCCGGAGGAGCCGCTGACGGAGGAGTCCCCGGAGTTCCCGCCGCCGCCCAGCACGTGCACGCTGCCGGAGCCGGCCGGACCTCCGCCGCCGCCACCGCCTCCTGCTAAAGGTAATATTTACAAACTGCTATACTAATAGGCTAGTTTCCACCATCAATAATCTATTTTTCATCCCATCTATTCGAAAAGGACGACTTGGTTCGCCTTTAAGTGCACCCAAAGGTGTTGTTTTCTATAAGAAACTTTTAGCGGGCAGTTATGAGTTTTAATCCTCTTTATATGTGCGCAGCAATTATCTTTGCCGCGCAATTTTTTAATTTGAAACATCTTAGTGTTCAGCGCTAAAGAAATCGAACGCAAATATTGATTGAACAAAAGACAGGGTGGTACGACGGCCCATAGTCGCGCCGCCGCGCCGGCTGAATAAAAAAAAAAAGAAATCAAATTAAAAACGCGCGAACTACAGCCCGCGTTTCATCAATAATCACGGATTGTTAGAAAGTGGGTAATGAAAAGTAGAGTGTATCACTCGGGAGCAAAATATATTTTTGGCTCGGGCGACGTACTTTGAATCCCTAGCTACGTTCAGGATTCTACTAAAGAATCCCTCGCTATTCTCGGGATTCTTTAGTAGAATCCTGAACGTAGCTAGGGATTCAAAGTACGTCGCCCTCGCCGTAAAAATATTATTTTGCTCCCTTGTGATACAATCTACTATTTCATCCCTTCTACATTTAATTTTTCCCTCAGGCGATATACTTTAAAACCCATCGCTGCGCTTAGGATTCAAAATAACGCCCTCGCCGTAAAAATGTTATTTTGCTCCCTTGTCATATGTTCTACAATAGTCCGTCAGAGTATTTTTTGTTTTTGTAAATCAATGAATATTGACGAAATTAAAACGCATCAAAACTCGGCAGTGGGGGCTCGTGACGTCAGAACGCGCTAAAAATTATACGACGGCGTGACAAATTGAGAATTTTAAAAGCGTCGTATCGTCGTCAATTTTGGTTTACGTAACAAAGTAAAAAATACGGGTCAAATATTTTTTGATAATCTAACTAACGGACTGATTAGATGTTTCAGTACACAAGCCTATTTGCCAACATAACTTGAGACTCCAGTGTGGCGCTACTAGCTAAGAAAAAATCATCCATTTGCCAAATCTAGCACATTATGAGTTGTACCAAATCACATCGCATCTAAAGATAAGTTGGTCAAGTAGTTGATTTCCGTTCACTACCTAGCAACACGGGCCCGTGGCAGACTACGAAGAATATGGCGGGACGGCCATGATGCCTTCCTTGGGAATTGGAAAGAAGTAGCACAAAATCGAGGCCGATGGAAGGAATAGAGGGAGGCTCATGCCCAGCAGTGGGACAGTACGAGCTAATAATACCTTATATTATATAGTATTCGTTGAGTCTGTAAATTTCTGGTCTAATTGGCTAAATAAAGATTATCTTGTCGATTCTGTTGTGCACAAACTAAACTTAATTTAGGCTATTACTATCTTTTACAAAAAGGCAGTGCGAGAAAAGGACGGCTATAGCTAAGTTAGAGATCTATGTCAAACTAGTTTATGCCTTGCGCTTCACCGTGTTTTTAGTCGACATGTTTTTACGTACACCTTTTATTTGTATGGAAATATTAGTTCCGATTAAATTTGACAGTTCTAAATTACGTCTGTCTCTTTCTCGTTTTATTAGAGAGTAAAAGATAGCAATAGCCTAAATTAAGTTTAGTTTGTGCACAACAAAATCGACACCTATGTCTAGTCTATTCGATCTAAAACGCTACTGTGTTCCACTAAACTTATGGTATATGGTTATTTAAATAGGGCCTTTTTGCTTGAATTTTGCCTGAGGCAAAGATCTACAGAGCGTGCTTAGACCTCTAATAAAATATTCCTACAAGCGACTGTCGCCTAGCGTTACTTTAACTCTATATGAATATGGTTCATTTTTGTATGAAACGCTACGAACTTAGCTTGAGCTGAAGGCAAAGTTAGGTTTATAGACCTCAGCCAGTAGTAGTGTTGACTAAATATACCAAAGTCATCCAGTTATTCACACCACTGTCATAACAAACTTTAACTTCCTGTTTCTAAATTATAATCTATCCCACAGACACAACCCCACCAGAACTGACTAACGGAATCATCCCCAACGGGAAGCTGTCAGTGGTGAAGACCAAGGAACCGATCTATGAATCGGTGATACCGCGGCCGGTGGCCGAGCAGAACAGCGAGCCGTTGCCACCGCCGCCGCCGCCACAACCTACACCACCTGAGAATAATGGGTATGTTGATATGCTTCCAATACGCCTTTTTCTCTCAAATCGAACTTATAAAGGGTGTAAAAAACCTCTTAACGAAGCCGAAAGGCACTTGTTCTCCCGTCATTGCGATCATTTTTTTGTTCTACACCATACCTGGGAACCTTCTAGTTACGGAGATATTGTGGGTCAAAGTTCCAACTTTTTGACAAGTTTTTTTTTTTAAATACAAGTTTTTAATGTCAGATTTTTAACCTCTCACACCTCCACGACCCCGTACTATTCAATTCATCCATCAGCACAATGTTTTGAGTGCGATACATTGAGTTTTACCACAAAACATGTGTTTTCACCCCAAAAATGTCGTTTCCCAGCAATAATTTTTGCGTAAAGTTACTTAGTTTGATGTACAAAATGCTTGGTTGACGGCTGGCTTCGTAATGAGGTTGTTTACACCCTGTATGTGCAGAAATTACTATCCATTTGTTACTGCCCCTTATAGAACCCTTTAGTAGAAACTGATTTATAGAAAGAGAACAATGTAATTTCCAATTTGTAAATGTTCTAGTAGTACCTCCTCTCAAAAATCTTCCGACTTCAAAAACATCGAGGTAGTTAAGATTAGAATTACATGATTCGATAAGGTTCAAAATTGATTCTAGGTACAGTCGTGGTCTTTTCCGCCTCATCAGTTAATTTTTTTTCGCTTAAATCATGCGGAAGCTCCGAGCCACGCCCCCTTAGTGTTAGGCCTTTTAGTAAGGCGTCAATTTGGGGCGCAAAATAACGAACTCCGTCTGGCGTGCGTCGTCAGTGCGCTCGGCCGATAGGTATTGTCTTTCATTCATTATTTCTATACAAAGTCAACGGGGCGGGGCTAGAGAGCGTTTCTATGTTGCGAGTGCAAACAAAAATTAGCTTTGTGGTGATCAGGCGGGTGTGTTCACGATAGTACGTAATTCGATACACACCAAGTAACGGGCTGAATTGTATTGACCATAGCTAATCTCCATTTGATCATAGATCTGCCATCGACTATTCGCAAACTAATGAGAAGGGGTCACAGACTCGATCCTTAGTGTTGAGGAGGATATATATGAAGAGGAAGAATCTGACACATGTACATTTTCAATGAAACTGGAAGAAGATCACATCTTTTTGTCTGTGAAGCTAGCTGCGGTTAGTCACATTGTGTTAATATCCCAGAAATTAAAGAGAAAAACGATGACAGGCATGAATTCATTATCTCCTCTAGTTTGCTCTCCCAATTCAAAAATCTAATCTGCATCTGCAGCTAACTTCACAGACTGAAAGATACTTGGCGCGTAGTGTAAGCCAGTCTAACGGTGATCAGGGACTATCTTTTGAATGAAGTGTGAAAGCCTTTCCTTTGCTAAAACATTGAGTAAAGATCTTGATCGTATTTACTATTAAACTTCATCTCATAACGTCAAAAGACTTTCTTCATACGATTTGAACCAGAATTTTTTGGACTTTTTGCATAGTAAGTTAATTTTTGATGGTCCTTTTTTTTATTTAATTTTTAGTAATAAGTAGGTTTTTCTTTCTTGAAATTTGTATAGATCAATTTAAAAAAAATCTAAGCATTACATTGTTATCGTCCTTGCTCCGCAGGTTCATTCACAAAGAGATTGATATCGAGCCGGAACCGGTGGACGCGCCGCTTCCTCCTCTGCCGCCCTCGGACTCTGGACCGTCTCCGCCCCCTGTACCCATGGACACCTGCATCAGTCCACCACCTATGATGAACGGGGACTCTACAGTAAGTCTCATATCTTTAGCCCTGAGGCATGCCTGAAAAAAAGGCTGTACTTTTAATAATTAAACCATTGTTTTACTTGAACTCAGATGGTAGGCAACTAGCATAAAAATGCAGTTTCTTCAGTACGGATAAGTTAGAACGCATTGTTCGAGCATAATAAATAGAAAGTCATAAAGAAACAGATGCATGAAAACAGTAAAATATTTATTTCAAAACTCGACAAATCTGGTCAGTCTTTGAGTAAGCTTGTGTCAAATACTTAATTAATATTTTCTCCCAACAGGGCATAGACCGTAACGCGCGTCGCAAAGAGCGCGTAGAGCGTCGATTACATCAAATAGAGGCTCAAGCGACCACATTGCCGCCCACAACGCCGCCTGCTGACGTCACCAACGATTTGTCAGAGTTCGCCAAGTTATACTTCAATGATCATCCGCGCTCGCCTGAAGGTAAAGTCAACCTTAAAAACATCAGAATAAGGTTTCAAATTACGTGAGGTTATTGTACCCAATCGGTCTGCGACTACCATCATAGATTCGTTAGTTGTTTGAATTCTGTGTTTAGCAGTCATAAGGTTAAAAATTCAATAACAAATGAAATCTTTTATTCACCAGGTACAATAATGGCGACGTTAACACGCAAGAGCAAGTCCATGGAACTTCTGACCAAAGAGGAGATGATCACGTACCACAAAGGCAACAACATTCCGACCTCACACATACAGCTGCATGATCCTGACAGCGTTACTGCTGCAGTCAGTATATTTAGGGTAAGTTTGTCCACATATCTTTTAAATATACAGGGTTAGTTTTTAATGACCAGCCAAAATAATTAAGATGTAGATATCAAACCAAAAGTACATTTTAAATATTATTGTCGAAAAATATAAAATAAAATAATAGCATTCATTTGAAAATGTTCTAAAAATTTCCTAAATCATAATCCTAGTGGGAATCAATGCACTTGTGTGCGTGCATGCACTACCAAATTTGTGTGTGCTAACTGCTACCTACCTAGGTTGTTGAACTGAACTGTGCTGTTGCAATATCCACACGTTCGCTTTTTAATGGAGGACAGGAATGAAATTTTATTTAAAAAAAAATGTTTTTTATTTTATTATATCGAATTATTATCTACTGTAAACCATCTCCGAAAATTTGGCCGGTTATTGAAAACTATCCCTGTATAGTACGGTCGAACAAGCTATTTGGTTTACAGTTTAACCAACAAATTACATTGTAAAATGTAAACCATATTGTTTGTTCGACCGTACTAGGAGCGTGATTCTCTGTCACCTTCTAGCTGCTATAAAATATTTGAACTTTTGTACTACTTACTTTTGTTTTAAAATCAGGCATTTAAGTTAAATATCACATATTAAAGGATGGTGCAATAGGCTAATAGCCCCGTTTGCATTATAGATCACACTTTGGCGATGTTGTTGTCTAGCTCATAATTTAATTACAAAAATCTGCTAACATATTAAAATTTCATAGTTATGACAACATTACTCATTTGTTTTCTCTCTTTAGGATCTTTGTCGCTACATGCGCGGCGAGCTGACGGCTGAGAAGGAAACGCAAGTGATACAGTCGGTCATCGGCAAGGGCATAGAGCGGGAAGAGTTACGAGATGAGATTCTGGTGCAGTGTGTTAGACAAGTAAGTTTTTTATGGTCGAATTCGGCCTTTGATTGCTATGAATGTCATTACAAGATGTTAGCAGGTAAACCAGGTGGTTTTCGTATATAAGTTCAGAATGACTGGGGGTTGGCACTTGCAAGTAGGTCTAATCGGGACCTTACATCCAAGCCCTTATGTCCAAGTCAACGCATGTGGACTGAAACGAATCAACAATGTCTTTTCACACCACCTGCTCGAAAATGTCAAATTATAGGTCAAGCAACCTTAACCTAAAGTGAGTCATTAGTGGCCGGGGGCACAGCTGGTCAATAATGTTGTACTGGATTTCATTATGACCCGCTGGTCAATAATGTGATTTGAATTTGGAATCTCACATGCTCAGCTAAATTGGCAGTATAGTACTAACAAACACCCTTTGGTGCCAGAAAGAGGAAAGCTATTCTCGATACCCTTACTACGCGTGGATGATATTCTCGATTGCCTACAAAATCATAACGACTGCTTCTTCATATCGTTGCCATGTTTTCGAAGACATATTATTGTATGAATAATTAGATAACTACGAACCATTGTTTAAAAGGAATGGAATAACATTAAAACTGGCATTAATAATAACAAATACCGTACCGCGCCGTAATACCGTAATAGTAATTGGCTATAGCATTAGTTAATTATTCTTACTGTTTGTTTATTAAATACTTTGGTTTTCGTACTATGGCTATTATTTTCTCACAGTAGGTGTAAAAAGTAGAGTATCCTCCTCTGGGCTAAAGGTGTCTTTGCCTTGGGCTAGCTTGAATCCCTCGCTGCATTCAGGATTCTTGTATTAACTCCCTCGCTTCGCTCGTGAGTTAAACTCTTAACTAAAAAAAAAATCCCGAATCCTTCATTGCGCTCGAGATTCAATATGACGCCCGTGACATAAGACACAACTTTAGCCCCTCGGTGCATAATCTACTATTATTACAACATAATGTTTTGTTATCCAGCTGACAGAATGTCCAGTAGAAGAGTGGGCGGAGCGCGTGTGGCTGGTGCTGTGCCTGTGCGCGGTGGCGTGGCAGCCCAGCCGTGGGCTCGCGCGCTACTACAGCGCGTGGCTTAGAGCGCGCGCGCGCCTGCTCGCACCGGGCTCGCCCGCCTCGCCCGCCATGCCCGCCGCGCGCGAGGCGCACTGCGCGCAGTGGTGCCTGGACAACTGTCGCGGCGCCGCGCCTCGCCAGCTGCCGCCTAGCACTGTGGAGATCGCTGTGAGTCACCTACACATACTATACTGCTCGCGCCGGGCTCGCCCGCCTCGCCCGCCATGCCCGCCGCGCGCGAGGCGCACTGCGCGCAGTGGTGCCTGGACAACTGTCGCGGCGCCGCGCCTCGCCAGCTGCCGCCTAGCACTGTGGAGATCGCTGTGAGTCACCTACACATACTATACTGCTCGCGCCGGGCTCGCCCGCCTCGCCCGCCATGCCCGCCGCGCGCGAGGCGCACTGCGCGCAGTGGTGCCTGGACAACTGTCGCGGCGCCGCGCCTCGCCAGCTGCCGCCTAGCACTGTGGAGATCGCTGTGAGTCACCTACACATACTATACTGCTCGCGCCGGGCTCGCCCGCCTCGCCCGCCATGCCCGCCGCGCGCGAGGCGCACTGCGCGCAGTGGTGCCTGGACAACTGTCGCGGCGCCGCGCCTCGCCAGCTGCCGCCTAGCACTGTGGAGATCGCTGTGAGTCACCTACACATACTATACTGCTCGCGCCGGGCTCGCCCGCCTCGCCCGCCATGCCCGCCGCGCGCGAGGCGCACTGCGCGCAGTGGTGCCTGGACAACTGTCGCGGCGCCGCGCCTCGCCAGCTGCCGCCTAGCACTGTGGAGATCGCTGTGAGTCACCTACACATACTATACTGCTCGCGCCGGGCTCGCCCGCCTCGCCCGCCATGCCCGCCGCGCGCGAGGCGCACTGCGCGCAGTGGTGCCTGGACAACTGTCGCGGCGCCGCGCCTCGCCAGCTGCCGCCTAGCACTGTGGAGATCGCTGTGAGTCACCTACACATACTATACTGCTCGCGCCGGGCTCGCCCGCCTCGCCCGCCATGCCCGCCGCGCGCGAGGCGCACTGCGCGCAGTGGTGCCTGGACAACTGTCGCGGCGCCGCGCCTCGCCAGCTGCCGCCTAGCACTGTGGAGATCGCTGTGAGTCACCTACACATACTATACTGCTCGCGCCGGGCTCGCCCGCCTCGCCCGCCATGCCCGCCGCGCGCGAGGCGCACTGCGCGCAGTGGTGCCTGGACAACTGTCGCGGCGCCGCGCCTCGCCAGCTGCCGCCTAGCACTGTGGAGATCGCTGTGAGTCACCTACACATACTATACTGCTCGCGCCGGGCTCGCCCGCCTCGCCCGCCATGCCCGCCGCGCGCGAGGCGCACTGCGCGCAGTGGTGCCTGGACAACTGTCGCGGCGCCGCGCCTCGCCAGCTGCCGCCTAGCACTGTGGAGATCGCTGTGAGTCACCTACACATACTATACTGCTCGCGCCGGGCTCGCCCGCCTCGCCCGCCATGCCCGCCGCGCGCGAGGCGCACTGCGCGCAGTGGTGCCTGGACAACTGTCGCGGCGCCGCGCCTCGCCAGCTGCCGCCTAGCACTGTGGAGATCGCTGTGAGTCACCTACACATACTATACTGCTCGCGCCGGGCTCGCCCGCCTCGCCCGCCATGCCCGCCGCGCGCGAGGCGCACTGCGCGCAGTGGTGCCTGGACAACTGTCGCGGCGCCGCGCCTCGCCAGCTGCCGCCTAGCACTGTGGAGATCGCTGTGAGTCACCTACACATACTATACTGCTCGCGCCGGGCTCGCCCGCCTCGCCCGCCATGCCCGCCGCGCGCGAGGCGCACTGCGCGCAGTGGTGCCTGGACAACTGTCGCGGCGCCGCGCCTCGCCAGCTGCCGCCTAGCACTGTGGAGATCGCTGTGAGTCACCTACACATACTATACTGCTCGCGCCGGGCTCGCCCGCCTCGCCCGCCATGCCCGCCGCGCGCGAGGCGCACTGCGCGCAGTGGTGCCTGGACAACTGTCGCGGCGCCGCGCCTCGCCAGCTGCCGCCTAGCACTGTGGAGATCGCTGTGAGTCACCTACACATACTATACTGCTCGCGCCGGGCTCGCCCGCCTCGCCCGCCATGCCCGCCGCGCGCGAGGCGCACTGCGCGCAGTGGTGCCTGGACAACTGTCGCGGCGCCGCGCCTCGCCAGCTGCCGCCTAGCACTGTGGAGATCGCTGTGAGTCACCTACACATACTATACTGCTCGCGCCGGGCTCGCCCGCCTCGCCCGCCATGCCCGCCGCGCGCGAGGCGCACTGCGCGCAGTGGTGCCTGGACAACTGTCGCGGCGCCGCGCCTCGCCAGCTGCCGCCTAGCACTGTGGAGATCGCTGTGAGTCACCTACACATACTATACTGCTCGCGCCGGGCTCGCCCGCCTCGCCCGCCATGCCCGCCGCGCGCGAGGCGCACTGCGCGCAGTGGTGCCTGGACAACTGTCGCGGCGCCGCGCCTCGCCAGCTGCCGCCTAGCACTGTGGAGATCGCTGTGAGTCACCTACACATACTATACTGCTCGCGCCGGGCTCGCCCGCCTCGCCCGCCATGCCCGCCGCGCGCGAGGCGCACTGCGCGCAGTGGTGCCTGGACAACTGTCGCGGCGCCGCGCCTCGCCAGCTGCCGCCTAGCACTGTGGAGATCGCTGTGAGTCACCTACACATACTATACTGCTCGCGCCGGGCTCGCCCGCCTCGCCCGCCATGCCCGCCGCGCGCGAGGCGCACTGCGCGCAGTGGTGCCTGGACAACTGTCGCGGCGCCGCGCCTCGCCAGCTGCCGCCTAGCACTGTGGAGATCGCTGTGAGTCACCTACACATACTATACTGCTCGCGCCGGGCTCGCCCGCCTCGCCCGCCATGCCCGCCGCGCGCGAGGCGCACTGCGCGCAGTGGTGCCTGGACAACTGTCGCGGCGCCGCGCCTCGCCAGCTGCCGCCTAGCACTGTGGAGATCGCTGTGAGTCACCTACACATACTATACTGCTCGCGCCGGGCTCGCCCGCCTCGCCCGCCATGCCCGCCGCGCGCGAGGCGCACTGCGCGCAGTGGTGCCTGGACAACTGTCGCGGCGCCGCGCCTCGCCAGCTGCCGCCTAGCACTGTGGAGATCGCTGTGAGTCACCTACACATACTATACTGCTCGCGCCGGGCTCGCCCGCCTCGCCCGCCATGCCCGCCGCGCGCGAGGCGCACTGCGCGCAGTGGTGCCTGGACAACTGTCGCGGCGCCGCGCCTCGCCAGCTGCCGCCTAGCACTGTGGAGATCGCTGTGAGTCACCTACACATACTATACTGCTCGCGCCGGGCTCGCCCGCCTCGCCCGCCATGCCCGCCGCGCGCGAGGCGCACTGCGCGCAGTGGTGCCTGGACAACTGTCGCGGCGCCGCGCCTCGCCAGCTGCCGCCTAGCACTGTGAAGATCGCTGTGAGTCACCTACACATACTATACTGCTCGCGCCGGGCTCGCCCGCCTCGCCCGCCATGCCCGCCGCGCGCGAGGCGCACTGCGCGCAGTGGTGCCTGGACAACTGTCGCGGCGCCGCGCCTCGCCAGCTGCCGCCTAGCACTGTGGAGATCGCTGTGAGTCACCTACACATACTATACTGCTCGCGCCGGGCTCGCCCGCCATGCCCGCCGCGCGCGAGGCGCACTGCGCGCAGTGGTGCCTGGACAACTGTCGCGGCGCCGCGCCTCGCCAGCTGCCGCCTAGCACTGTGGAGATCGCTGTGAGTCACCTACACATACTATACTGCTCGCGCCGGGCTCGCCCGCCTCGCCCGCCATGCCCGCCGCGCGCGAGGCGCACTGCGCGCAGTGGTGCCTGGACAACTGTCGCGGCGCCGCGCCTCGCCAGCTGCCGCCTAGCACTGTGGAGATCGCTGTGAGTCACCTACACATACTATACTGCTCGCGCCGGGCTCGCCCGCCTCGCCCGCCATGCCCGCCGCGCGCGAGGCGCACTGCGCGCAGTGGTGCCTGGACAACTGTCGCGGCGCCGCGCCTCGCCAGCTGCCGCCTAGCACTGTGGAGATCGCTGTGAGTCACCTACACATACTATACTGCTCGCGCCGGGCTCGCCCGCCTCGCCCGCCATGCCCGCCGCGCGCGAGGCGCACTGCGCGCAGTGGTGCCTGGACAACTGTCGCGGCGCCGCGCCTCGCCAGCTGCCGCCTAGCACTGTGGAGATCGCTGTGAGTCACCTACACATACTATACTGCTCGCGCCGGGCTCGCCCGCCTCGCCCGCCATGCCCGCCGCGCGCGAGGCGCACTGCGCGCAGTGGTGCCTGGACAACTGTCGCGGCGCCGCGCCTCGCCAGCTGCCGCCTAGCACTGTGGAGATCGCTGTGAGTCACCTACACATACTATACTGCTCGCGCCGGGCTCGCCCGCCTCGCCCGCCATGCCCGCCGCGCGCGAGGCGCACTGCGCGCAGTGGTGCCTGGACAACTGTCGCGGCGCCGCGCCTCGCCAGCTGCCGCCTAGCACTGTGGAGATCGCTGTGAGTCACCTACACATACTATACTGCTCGCGCCGGGCTCGCCCGCCTCGCCCGCCATGCCCGCCGCGCGCGAGGCGCACTGCGCGCAGTGGTGCCTGGACAACTGTCGCGGCGCCGCGCCTCGCCAGCTGCCGCCTAGCACTGTGGAGATCGCTGTGAGTCACCTACACATACTATACTGCTCGCGCCGGGCTCGCCCGCCTCGCCCGCCATGCCCGCCGCGCGCGAGGCGCACTGCGCGCAGTGGTGCCTGGACAACTGTCGCGGCGCCGCGCCTCGCCAGCTGCCGCCTAGCACTGTGGAGATCGCTGTGAGTCACCTACACATACTATACTGCTCGCGCCGGGCTCGCCCGCCTCGCCCGCCATGCCCGCCGCGCGCGAGGCGCA
This sequence comes from Xestia sexstrigata, assembly GCA_941918905.2. Classification (NCBI taxonomy): domain Eukaryota; kingdom Metazoa; phylum Arthropoda; class Insecta; order Lepidoptera; family Noctuidae; genus Xestia; species Xestia sexstrigata. Next base: position 5,585,160 of record OW799220.2, on the reverse strand, counting down.
CTGCGCGCAGTGGTGCCTGGACAACTGTCGCGGCGCCGCGCCTCGCCAGCTGCCGCCTAGCACTGTGGAGATCGCTGTGAGTCACCTACACATACTATACTGCTCGCGCCGGGCTCGCCCGCCTCGCCCGCCATGCCCGCCGCGCGCGAGGCGCACTGCGCGCAGTGGTGCCTGGACAACTGTCGCGGCGCCGCGCCTCGCCAGCTGCCGCCTAGCACTGTGGAGATCGCTGTGAGTCACCTACACATACTATACTGCTCGCGCCGGGCTCGCCCGCCTCGCCCGCCATGCCCGCCGCGCGCGAGGCGCACTGCGCGCAGTGGTGCCTGGACAACTGTCGCGGCGCCGCGCCTCGCCAGCTGCCGCCTAGCACTGTGGAGATCGCTGTGAGTCACCTACACATACTATACTGCTCGCGCCGGGCTCGCCCGCCTCGCCCGCCATGCCCGCCGCGCGCGAGGCGCACTGCGCGCAGTGGTGCCTGGACAACTGTCGCGGCGCCGCGCCTCGCCAGCTGCCGCCTAGCACTGTGGAGATCGCTGTGAGTCACCTACACATACTATACTGCTCGCGCCGGGCTCGCCCGCCTCGCCCGCCATGCCCGCCGCGCGCGAGGCGCACTGCGCGCAGTGGTGCCTGGACAACTGTCGCGGCGCCGCGCCTCGCCAGCTGCCGCCTAGCACTGTGGAGATCGCTGTGAGTCACCTACACATACTATACTGCTCGCGCCGGGCTCGCCCGCCTCGCCCGCCATGCCCGCCGCGCGCGAGGCGCACTGCGCGCAGTGGTGCCTGGACAACTGTCGCGGCGCCGCGCCTCGCCAGCTGCCGCCTAGCACTGTGGAGATCGCTGTGAGTCACCTACACATACTATACTGCTCGCGCCGGGCTCGCCCGCCTCGCCCGCCATGCTCGCCGCGCGCGAGGCGCACTGCGCGCAGTGGTGCCTGGACAACTGTCGCGGCGCCGCGCCTCGCCAGCTGCCGCCTAGCACTGTGGAGATCGCTGTGAGTCACCTACACATACTATACTGCTCGCGCCGGGCTCGCCCGCCTCGCCCGCCATGCCCGCCGCGCGCGAGGCGCACTGCGCGCAGTGGTGCCTGGACAACTGTCGCGGCGCCGCGCCTCGCCAGCTGCCGCCTAGCACTGTGGAGATCGCTGTGAGTCACCTACACATACTATACTGCTCGCGCCGGGCTCGCCCGCCTCGCCCGCCATGCCCGCCATGCCCGCCGCGCGCGAGGCGCACTGCGCGCAGTGGTGCCTGGACAACTGTCGCGGCGCCGCGCCTCGCCAGCTGCCGCCTAGCACTGTGGAGATCGCTGTGAGTCACCTACACATACTATACTGCTCGCGCCGGGCTCGCCCGCCTCGCCCGCCATGCCCGCCGCGCGCGAGGCGCACTGCGCGCAGTGGTGCCTGGACAACTGTCGCGGCGCCGCGCCTCGCCAGCTGCCGCCTAGCACTGTGGAGATCGCTGTGAGTCACCTACACATACTATACTGCTCGCGCCGGGCTCGCCCGCCTCGCCCGCCATGCTCGCCCGCCTCGCCCGCCATGCTCGCCGCGCGCGAGGCGCACTGCGCGCAGTGGTGCCTGGACAACTGTCGCGGCGCCGCGCCTCGCCAGCTGCCGCCTAGCACTGTGGAGATCGCTGTGAGTCACCTACACATACTATACTGCTCGCGCCGGGCTCGCCCGCCTCGCCCGCCATGCCCGCCGCGCGCGAGGCGCACTGCGCGCAGTGGTGCCTGGACAACTGTCGCGGCGCCGCGCCTCGCCAGCTGCCGCCTAGCACTGTGGAGATCGCTGTGAGTCACCTACACATACTATACTGCTCGCGCCGGGCTCGCCCGCCTCGCCCGCCATGCCCGCCGCGCGCGAGGCGCACTGCGCGCAGTGGTGCCTGGACAACTGTCGCGGCGCCGCGCCTCGCCAGCTGCCGCCTAGCACTGTGGAGATCGCTGTGAGTCACCTACACATACTATACTGCTCGCGCCGGGCTCGCCCGCCTCGCCCGCCATGCCCGCCGCGCGCGAGGCGCACTGCGCGCAGTGGTGCCTGGACAACTGTCGCGGCGCCGCGCCTCGCCAGCTGCCGCCTAGCACTGTGGAGATCGCTGTGAGTCACCTACACATACTATACTGCTCGCGCCGGGCTCGCCCGCCTCGCCCGCCATGCCCGCCGCGCGCGAGGCGCACTGCGCGCAGTGGTGCCTGGACAACTGTCGCGGCGCCGCGCCTCGCCAGCTGCCGCCTAGCACTGTGGAGATCGCTGTGAGTCACCTACACATACTATACTGCTCGCGCCGGGCTCGCCCGCCTCGCCCGCCATGCCCGCCGCGCGCGAGGCGCACTGCGCGCAGTGGTGCCTGGACAACTGTCGCGGCGCCGCGCCTCGCCAGCTGCCGCCTAGCACTGTGGAGATCGCTGTGAGTCACCTACACATACTATACTGCTCGCGCCGGGCTCGCCCGCCTCGCCCGCCATGCCCGCCGCGCGCGAGGCGCACTGCGCGCAGTGGTGCCTGGACAACTGTCGCGGCGCCGCGCCTCGCCAGCTGCCGCCTAGCACTGTGGAGATCGCTGTGAGTCACCTACACATACTATACTGCTCGCGCCGGGCTCGCCCGCCTCGCCCGCCATGCCCGCCGCGCGCGAGGCGCACTGCGCGCAGTGGTGCCTGGACAACTGTCGCGGCGCCGCGCCTCGCCAGCTGCCGCCTAGCACTGTGGAGATCGCTGTGAGTCACCTACACATACTATACTGCTCGCGCCGGGCTCGCCCGCCTCGCCCGCCATGCCCGCCGCGCGCGAGGCGCACTGCGCGCAGTGGTGCCTGGACAACTGTCGCGGCGCCGCGCCTCGCCAGCTGCCGCCTAGCACTGTGGAGATCGCTGTGAGTCACCTACACATACTATACTGCTCGCGCCGGGCTCGCCCGCCTCGCCCGCCATGCCCGCCGCGCGCGAGGCGCACTGCGCGCAGTGGTGCCTGGACAACTGTTATCTATGGGTCATGTTGTCAAAAAAACCAAACAAAATCCGGATAATATAGTGCTCGAAATTACATACAAGCGTTACCGGAATTACTATAATAAAATTATTAATAAATTAAGGCGAGAATACGAAAAAAAGCTACTAGGAGATGCTGGTAATAATAATAAAAACATTTGGAAAGCTATAAATAATATTACTAATAGAAGCGTTAAAAAAGATAACTCAAGATCTTCTTTCGATAGAGTCAACCCCTCACCAATCTGTCAATGCGACAATTGAGTTCTTTGCCACCATTGGCGAAAATTTAGCAAGAAAAATCACCCCTCCAACAGGATTATATGACTTTACAAAGATACCGGATTGTCACACATCCTTAACTGGCAATTCACTTGTTCTCCTTGACACTGACGAACATGAAGTTGAGAGATTAATCATCGGTCTAAAAAGTAACTGTGCCGCAGGTGATGATGAAATCTCATCTGATGTACTTAAAGTGTTAAAAACATATATAATAGCACCGCTTACGCATATCTTTAATATGTGCCTAGAGATGGGCATTTTTCCTGAATCACTTAAACGATCTATAGTAAGACCTATTTTTAAGGGTGGAGATAGAAGCCGTGTCACTAACTATCGACCGATTTCAATTCTAACCTCTTTATCAAAAATCTTTGAAAGGATAATCAATAAAAGACTTACAAATTATTTGGAAAAATTTAACTTACTTTCGAAACATCAATTTGGTTTCCGGACAGGCAAGTCCACAGAAGATGCATTAAATGAATTTACTGAACATATTGTCAAAACCTTGGATAATAAAAGGAAATGCCTTACTATATTTCTCGACCTAGCGAAAGCTTTTGACACGGTTTCTATTCCCACCCTAGTAAACAAGCTATATCAACTCGGTATCCGTGGAAATCAACTCAAATTATTGTCTGATTACTTATCTGGAAGAACACAAAGGGTCAAAATAGGTGATTATACAAGTATTAGCTTACCTGTTACCCATGGAGTGCCACAGGGTAGTATCCTAGGTCCAACGTTGTTTCTAGTTTATATTAATGATCTCACATTACTTAATATTGACAACTGCAAAATAATTTCATATGCAGATGATACTACCCTAACATTCCATGGTGACACTTGGAGTGAAACCTATCAAAAAGCACAATTCGGTTTCAACCTTGTAACGTTACAATTTCCTGGGTAGGATCCACAAAACTGTAAAGTCACTCTGAGCACTCACCTACCTAACCTTCAGTCTGGAGGGGAGCACTATTAAAAGAAATTGACAAGGGGACGAGTTATAAGAATTTATTAACAAAGATCCTAACCTAAAAGCTGGAGCTACTCAAATCACTAATGCCAGTGAAGCTGGCGGAAAATACTGAAGATGAACGCAGAATGAAATAAATAACTGAAGAACGTCCGTCTTCAGACTGTGGAGGAGGACCGAGGAACCATCAACTCTCAGGCCGTAGAGAAGGGCCGAGGGCATCCGTCTTCAGACGGTGGTGGACGGCCGAGGACTGTCAATCCTCAGGCCGTAGGAGGAGGGCCGAGGACATCTGTCTTCCGACCGTGGAGGAGGGCCGAGGAGCATCAAATCTTCATCAGGCTTGTGCAGCTCAAGCATCAAGGTTTCCAGGTGTTCTAGGTGAGGGTGCGGCACGGAGAGAGGCCGACTTAAAACTCAAGAATAAGGGGAACTGCCCTTTAAATAAACTTTTATGAAGCTTCTCTGAGGTGTTTTTGCTCTCAGCTCTGAACGTAGACTGCCCATTTCACCACCAGGCTCCTGTCAACTCCAGATAATTTACATTTTAAAATTAGAAAATTATTAAAAAGAAAATCGAATGAGGTCGATGTGATTTACCTATACAACCTACAACTAGCTCCAGCAATAAATTAAAAATAAAACTAGGGTTGCCACTAACTGACATCACAAAAGTAAACAAAGATTTAATAAAGATAAAAACTTAAATAACATGAATTAGAAGGTAAAAAGGTCAAAACCGTTGCTAAACCTCCAAGAAATGACCATGAAGCTACCTAGGGAGGACGAATGCTTAAATTTTCAGGTTAATAATATCCAAAAATGTAAGTAAAAAAACATAAAAGACATACACATTACATTACCCCGAAAACCCCGGAAAATTTTTGAATACAATGAAAAAATTTTCTTATTTAGCATTAAGAGAGCATTAATCAACAAAAAATTAAGCTAAATGAGTATTTACAGTGATACAGTAAGTTTAAAAACAATTAAAACTAAGATTCCCCATAACCCCAGAAAAAAAAATTAACTAGAAAAATTTCGAGGTTGTAAATAAAACCTTGATCTTTCATACACCTTTCATCAACCTACCTTACACACTTCCTCAATCATACATCACCAGCATACTTAGGGGATATGGTTCACATTCAATGACGCATACTCCACAAGGAATTATTTTTAAGGTTTACGAAGGCTTATTTATTTAATTTAGGTGTCGTAATCCGCACCTGTTCTAAAACCCGTTAAAATTAAAATAAATTATTTACAAAGTTTTTCTGCTTAAGAAAAGCAGCCAAGGTTTAAGAGCATAAAGTGCTTAAGAGAAGCCTTCAAGCTTTAAGTCAAGGGTCAAGGAGGGTCAAGGATAAAAAAATATTATCTAAGTTAAAAAAGTACACTAAGGCTTATTTTACGAGTTAATGCGACCGCTCGACACAACGGCTTATTTAATGAGTTGTGCACCGCTCAACACAATGGCTTATTTAAAGAGTGGTGCACCGCTCTACGAAATTAAATAAAGGGATCTAACAAAGCCAAAAGTTTTAAAGGAAGGTAAACCTTGTGGAGTATTTACAGAACTTAAATCTAAATAGTTTTTACAAGGAATGAGTTGAAGAGGCTAGGCTAAGTCATTGAAGATAAATATAATGTAAATAAAATAATCTGCGTATAATTTAACTGTAAATTACTCCAGAAAACATGAGGTGTATTATTAATATAAGACTTTATCAAAGTTAAAAGTAAAAGATAGCAAAAAATACAATTTTATAAGAGTGATAAAAGAAAGTAAAAAAAAGTCTACTGAGGCCGAGAGTGTTTGAGTTAGAACTCAAGTCGAGAGAGGGTTTGAGTTAGGACTCAAGTCGAGAGAGAGCGTTTAAGAGGGAACTCAAGTCCAAGAGAGCGTTTGAGAGGGAACTCAAGTCCAAGAGAGCATTTGAGAGGGAACTCAAGTCCAAAAGAGCATTTGAGAGGGAACTCAAGTCCAAAAGAGCATTTGAGAGGGAACTCAAGTCCAAAAGAGCATTTGAGAGGGAACTCAAGTCCAAGAGAGCGTTTGAGAGGAGAAGGAGGGTAAGAGGGATCAGGTCAGGACCGTAACACTAAACGTCAGGACAGCTCCCGTAATACAGTAGTCGGGTAAGCTCCGAATAAAACATTAAGAGGGTCTGAGTACTTGAGGGCCCAAGAATGTTTAAAAATTTATAAGACACAGAGGGTCCAAAGAGGTTTGATTAAAAAATATCGTAAACCAATAACAACTGTATGGTGGTAAAATTTGGAACTAATGCATAAAAAGTTTAATATTATTTTTAGTACCTATTTTGGCCACCGCAAAGTTTGATAAAAACTTTTTGCTACTGCAAAAGGATTAGTTCTCTATGGGCTTGTTACCTAGCAACGCGTGACAAATAACAAGTCAACCCAAAATAATTTTATGCAATTTTACCCGACTAGGGCGAAACTCAAAAAGGAGGTTATGTATATTATCTGTATGTATGTTAGTCCGTTTTTTATCAAAAAATGAAGGATTTTTTAACGAGTATATTTATAAGATTTTGGTGTTATTGAATAAGTATATCACCCAAAATTATCATAACTCAGTCTAGATTTAATTCGTTAGAATTTCTTAGAAAAATCTAGATTTAGATATTTTATTATAGCCTAAAGATTCAATTTTACGCCAGATTCGCGTATGACAAATTTATAGCCTAGGACCAAGTAATTTTTCAGTGTAAAAATGTATAGATTGCACTAGCCGTGTTATCAGATCAAAACTAAATGAAGTAATAGTTCAGAATATATTAGTAAAGTATTTGTAGTGGGTGTAACGTAGATTTTTAGGGTTGTATAAACGTCCACAGGATATTGGCCTGTTTCTGTCGTGAAGTGTCCCAACGACCCACTTGGGAATGTCCACGAATGGATTAACACATCAAGCGACCATTGGGTACGAATACCAGAGGGTAAACGTAGTGGTGTGCAAGTCTGTGGGATGCAGTATAGCGATGTTTTGGTAGAGAGTAAGTATAATATGAGATGAACGATTACGAGATATTGTCCAATAACCGTCGTAGAGTAACCAATCTCCAACCTTGGCAATGCCCCACGTTGGGCGCCAGTCTGTAACGTTACAATTTCCTGGGTAGGATCCACAAAACTGTAAAGTCACTCTGAGCACTCACCTACCTAACCTTCAGTCTGGAGGGGAGCACTATTAAAAGAAATTGACAAGGGGACGAGTTATAAGAATTTATTAACAAAGATCCTAACCTAAAAGCTGGAGCTACTCAAATCACTAATGCCAGTGAAGCTGGCGGAAAATACTGAAGATGAACGCAGAATGAAATAAATAACTGAAGAACGTCCGTCTTCAGACTGTGGAGGAGGACCGAGGAACCATCAACTCTCAGGCCGTAGAGAAGGGCCGAGGGCATCCGTCTTCAGACGGTGGTGGACGGCCGAGGACTGTCAATCCTCAGGCCGTAGGAGGAGGGCCGAGGACATCTGTCTTCCGACCGTGGAGGAGGGCCGAGGAGCATCAAATCTTCATCAGGCTTGTGCAGCTCAAGCATCAAGGTTTCCAGGTGTTCTAGGTGAGGGTGCGGCACGGAGAGAGGCCGACTTAAAACTCAAGAATAAGGGGAACTGCCCTTTAAATAAACTTTTATGAAGCTTCTCTGAGGTGTTTTTGCTCTCAGCTCTGAACGTAGACTGCCCATTTCACCACCAGGCTCCTGTCAACTCCAGATAATTTACATTTTAAAATTAGAAAATTATTAAAAAGAAAATCGAATGAGGTCGATGTGATTTACCTATACAACCTACAACTAGCTCCAGCAATAAATTAAAAATAAAACTAGGGTTGCCACTAACTGACATCACAAAAGTAAACAAAGATTTAATAAAGATAAAAACTTAAATAACATGAATTAGAAGGTAAAAAGGCCAAAACCGTTGCTAAACCTCCAAGAAATGACCATGAAGCTACCTAGGGAGGACGAATGCTTAAATTTTCAGGTTAATAATATCCAAAAATGTAAGTAAAACAACATAAAAGACATACACATTACAACCTGGTCACAAAATGGCTTGCTCAAAATTTCCTCTCTCTTAATACCGAGAAAACCAAATACATCCCATTCTCTATTCGCAACCCTGGTGAACCGCTATCGTATAGCTTCCCACAGCTGCTATAATGAATCTAAAAACTGTTCTTGTCCCTCCTTATCTGCTGTTGAAAATATTAAATATCTAGGACTCATATTTGACAAAATTCTTAATTTTAAAAATCATCTATTTAATCTCTCAAACAGGATAAGGAAACTTATATATGTATTTAAACAAAGAAGACATTCAGCCAACGCTAATATTATGAAAATGATTTATTATTCGCTGTGTCAGGCGGTTATAACGTATTGTATTTCCTGTTGGGGTGGTGCCGCTAAAACGCATAACTTGATTGTTGAAAGAGCTCAAAGAGCCATTTTAAAGGTAAGTTACTTTAAACCCAAGTATTATTCTACCACTGAGCTTTACAGGGAATGTAAGGTATTAACTGTACGTAAACTCTTTGTGCTGGACTTAATTATGAGACAGCATGCTTGTGTAAGGCTAAGTACACCGATGGAAAAGGAGATCACAAGGAGCAGACGTTTCGATGTGTTGTTAAAATCTGTACCTTGTAGAACTAGTTTTGCTCAAAAATTCAATATGTTTCTAGACTATTCAACATTGCAAATAAACAGTTTAAATTTAAATTAAAGTTAATTAAATTTAAAGTTAAATTTTTTGTATAACAAAAAGAGAGTGCAAACACAATGTGATCAATTGGCTTCTATCACTAACCTATGATGAAACGGAGAAGCTGTTTACTGTACCCAAATAATTGAAAACAAACGAAAAGACTAAATAAATGTAGGTAAAGTATTTCTTCGTTTAATAGTGGTCTGATTTTTGTACCTATACAATAATTATATCCTAAGTTTTCCTATGGCACACATACAAACACAAACGCGCGCGCTCTGGCACACATACACACGCACAGGCACATGCACGCGTACACACACATACACTCACACAATCAGATACACGCACGCACACACATACACTCACACAATCACATACACGCACGCACACACACTGATACAATTAAAGATTATTCTGTTTTCTACCCGACTGTCCCAGGAGGGAAATGTTTTCATTGTTTCTTTTTTCTCTTTATTCATTAATTGTTTACTTTTTATTTTTTGTTTTATTGTTTGTTTGTTAATTGGTAAAAACTAGGCACAATTGGCTTTGGCTATTATATCGAGGGTGGGCGCTGATACCTATAATTACAAGAAATTAAGTTGTCTTAGCTTAGGTATTGGCTGAAACTTAAACATACTACCTGTAAATATACCTTAAGGCCTAATTGTATTGTATAACAACATTTTTACTGGTGCAAATAAACAATTTTTTTTTTTTTTTTTTTTAAATGAATGTTGTTGTTGTAACCATTTATCACTATCAAGATCCTTGTCACTACATTCTATCTAAAGAAAACAAACTTGAATTGAAAACTCTTCTCGCAGGCAATGCGTCGCCTCGGCACCATAGTCTGCCGGTTCTTCTTCCTGGACGGGCGCACGAAGGCCATCGACGTGCACCCGGCGGACACCGCGGCCGCGGCTGCGGCGCGGCTGGCGGACAAGCTGGGCCTGGCGCCGCACTCGCGCGCGGGCTGGGCGGTGTACCAGCAGCGCGCCGGCACGGAGGAGCATGTGCGCGCCACGCACTACTTGTATGACGTCATCGCTGCGTGGGAGATGTGAGTAGCAGTTTGTTCTTCTTCTTCTTCGTATCGCTAGAACGACAAATTACATATTTTGTTAGCCCAAAACTTCGCCATTTCCACCGCGTTTAATATATTATTTTCATGCACGGATTCAAAGCTTCGGAACGAGATCACATTTGTCCTTTCACAGTTTTAACAGCAACGAGAATAAAGATTACAATGGCTGTAAAAGAACTGTACGCCCGCTTACTTAAACATGTGGAAAATGTGGAATTGTAATGACAGTTGTCAAAGTATCAGAGTATTCCTGCTTTTGAAATAACTCTCGCCTATGTCAAACAATATCGTCAGTGTGCATGTGACATACGTAGAATACTATCAAATAACATGGTTCTATCACACAGGCAACAAGGTCCAGGCGGTGGTTCGGCAGACAATCGCTTCGTGTTCAAGCGCCGCCTGTTCCGCGGCGGTCGAGACCTTCCACACGACCCCGTCGAAGTGGCGCTGTTGTACGCGCAAGCCGTGCACAGCGTAGTCAAGGTAAGAAGACAACGCAGTATGCAATCCATCGGAAGTGAGGGGGCGGGGCTTATATCACGAACTGAAGCGTCGGAAGGTAAGCTACGCCCATTGATTTTGGACAGTCACAGAGTAAAAACGTAAATTACGGTCGAGGCTGTCTTACGGTTATTTTTAACTTACCGGCCTACAGTACAAAGGACAAACGATTCAGAGCAACCTTTGTAAATCCCTGACGAAATAAATTGTTTAATCTGTTACCAAACCCGTTTCTTCTGCCTTTGAATTGCCTGCCAATGAACCTTGTTCCTTGGCAATGAGTACAAGGAACTGTGTGAAATAGTTGCTATTATATATCGTTGTATGGGCCAGATGGACGAGTTCCCGGTGTCGGAGAAGGTAGCGCTGCAGCTGGCCGGGCTGCAGGCGCAGGTGTCGCTCGGGGAGCCCCCGCCCAGCCCGCCGCCGCCGCACACGCGCGCCTACTACGCGCAGCCCGAACAGTTCCTGCCGCAGCGCATAGCTAGGGCCAGGCCGGCGCAGCAATGGGTAAGTACCTTGTTAAACATCGGCCTAGTTACCATTCGCGTGTAAACCAAAAAAAAACAAATGAAAAATTCGTGGCGAGCGTGGCGATCGAACCCGGCCCAAACAATCCTGAACATTACCGACCTGTTGAAGCAGATATGATCTACATATTTGAAATTTTGAATAATTTATTTAAAAAAGTATTACAAAAATGTACATTTAGGTGCAGTAGTGTTATTTCTGAAACATATAATTAGTGCATAAAAGTAAACCATAACTAAAATATATTTAACAATTGCAAGAAACGATAATGTGGAGTTCCAATGTTTATTAGCGACCTGCCCGATCTAGGTTTATTTAAACCTGTGTTTCAGGCCATCACTTTACATAGCACAAATTAATTAGGACAGTCAATGTTATAAAATAAAATTATAATCTATTATCAACTATAAGAATAATCAAATTGGTACAATAAACATACTCGTAATACAAATGTACAATTAGAGACGAGGGAATAACATAGTCAAACCAGGACTTCTAGAAGTTTTTCTGTGTCCGTGTAATTAAGTATCGCTAAATAATCCGATATTACAAAAAAACATTTCCTATAACTTAGACTATAACCACGATTACCACCACCATCATTCGACCACGATTTACTACAAGCCAGTTGGTCTCGGGACACAGAGCGCTGGACTACATCTCGATTCCAGCATAAGGGTTTTCTTTTTGTGAATCGAGTCATTTTGTTTATTTTATTTGTTTTTATATTGACTTTTTTTTTAAGCATATTACTTGTAATTTCGATGTTTCACATCTGCCAGGCGTCCCGCGACGGCTCACTTTTTTTTATAGCTGGTCAAAAAGTGAGGTCTCATTCGAATTCTCCTGGGTCTTCAAGATGATAATGATGGGCTAAAATATGTTCTGTTCCCATCAGGCGAACATCCTTGCGCAAGCGCATCGTCAGTACGGCGCGGGACGAGCGGAGCTGACTGCAAAGGCGCTGTACCTGTCGTGCGTGATGCAGTACCCGCTGTACGGAGTCACGCTGTTCCCTGTCACCTACAAGGGCTACTGGGCACATGGTAAGTGAAAATAATAATAGTAATTCTTAGATTTTCTTTTTTTGTTTGGTTTGTTTTAATGTGTGAATGACACTTGTCGATGCAAAAAACAGCAATGTATGGTGCGCGGAGAATGTCTTTACTGTGAAATCAACCGACAGGTCGACATTTAAATTTTTGTCTTTTTCTAATCTGGACGCTCTTAATGTGCACGTCTTTCTACATCGTTCTCACATATATGTATAATTTCAAAATTAATGATGTAACCAAGATTTTGTAACAATATTTTGATTCAAAAGAGTGTCCATGGAGTTTCTTGCCCGTTCTTCTCCATAGAGATCTACGCTAGGGAATGGGCAACTACAGTACTTTCTCAAGTTATTATGCCCTGTGTCTGGGACTGTAGCTTTGTTTTTTATTTGTAATTTTGACATTCAAAAGTGCCGTAATGGTCTAATTGAAATAAATGTTTTGAGTTTGAATTACTTTGAGTGATTCGATCTGTATAAAGGTGAATGCTCATTTACAAGCACTGCACGAGATCACTCGAGTCTTTCGGAATTCTCTTACGAAATTGCAATTTGTGTACGCCACTTTCACCGTAAAACGGATCTAATAAGTACGCTTCCGAAAACTTACACATATTTCCCTTAGGCCCCAACGTGCTTCTCGGTGTGGGTTCCGAAGGCGTGGTCCTTGTCCGTCCGACGGACAAGGTGGTCCTCGCGGAGTACCCGTACAGCAACATCGCCGCCCTTCTGATGGACCCCGTAGACAACGGACTCACCATCAGCCTCACGCACCACGGACAGCACGACGGACACCGGTATGTTGTTAATGATGACGCAGACGTCACGCAACAAGGGACGGAAGTGGGACATCGGTATGTTGGACTTGGATATAACCGCTTGAACGTAACGAAACGCCGCCTGCTGCTGACGAAAAACTAACCAAACGAACAAAAATGCAGGACGTAATGAGTGCGTCATGGTGTATTTTGGCGCGACACCATAGTCGGAATTAAAGCCAAGCAATAATTTCACAAATCGTTTTCCTAAAGCACCATGACACACTATGGCTTGCAATGTCAACGGGTTACGAGAAGACTGCTTCTCTCTTGGTGGCAAATGTTGCCAGCTCATTCTCTTGGTAACAAAATGTTGCCAGCTAAAAAATGCTACAGCTCAAAAGTCTGCTCTGCAGCCAACGCTCCATGTGCCTTTATTGTATAGTTGCCGCATTTCACGAGCGCTCATCAATTATCTGAACCTTGTGTCAATGACGTAACGCGCGCTCTTGATTCGCGCCGACTATACCTAGCTGTTAGTCTGCAGTACTTTATTGATATTCCTTACTATATCAGGACTGATCTCTAATTTGAATCCTATAGGTGCATCGTATTGGAATCTCCCCAAAAGAACGAGGCTGCTTGGTTGATGGCGGCGTATAGCCCGGTGCTCGCTAACGGCCTGGCTGATGAGCCTCCGAGACGTGCGGCCCCTACGTCCGAGCGATCCCGATTGGCCGCTGCCCTCAAGAGTGCTAGACGAGCCTTGGTCGACTCAGGCATGCTCCGGAGACCCACTGAAGCTACTGCTGGTAACTTCTTGAGGAATACACTTCGAAGGTTAGTACTCAATGCATACAATTTAATACATACAAGTTCCGTTATATACTTTTCATTGCGAGTTAAGAGTATGCAACAAAGAGGGTAGTTCTGCGTAGGCGTTTGCCGAACATATACACAACGCAGACGTTGCGCGAATGCTTCGTCAACGCTAACTTAGCGTATGCATTTACGAAACGTACACGAGGCGTGAACGCAACATACATACGGCTAGAAAAGACATAGACGAAAATACTTTCGAAAGATTTGATTTATTATTTTATATTATAGATGTGAATATAAATAACTTTGTATCAGGTTGAGTAAGCACAGGCTAGAGAAGATGCGACTAGACATGGCTGCGGAGAGCCAGGGCGAGAGCTACAAGAGCTTCTCGGCCGGCTACTGGAGCTGGTCGCGCAGTCTGCCGCACTCGCTCACCAAGCTCAATGAGGCCGAGGAAGTCGCCGCCATGCAGATATTCAAGGTATACTCAACATCATATTTGCTTAGCTAGTTTATGATAAGGTTAGGTTTCAGTCTGACCAGATGCTACTAGATACCAGTATTTCTCATAGAGGAAGTACTAATTAGCAGACTTATGGGAGCCCGGACCAATGGCTAAACGTACTTCCCGTGATACGAAAATGTCTTCAGTGAATGGGTGACTGCGGCAAACGGAGTACAATCCGTGCCACGAAAGATGAGACCTGTCGCACCACTTGTGTACGAGTTAATTAATTGTGTAGCGAAATACTTATTTTGACATACCACCATACATTAAACCATCTTCCTACTTTGTCTTCTTAATGTTTTACCTCGAGGCTTAATCAAGATTTCACAAAATTTCAGTCGTTTCAAGTGATGTGACAGGTCTCATCTTTCGTGCCACGGTGTTTATAATATTGACAGATAGACGCAAGTGGCTGTTATCGAACCACGAATCCCTCGTCTTCGAAATGACATGGGCCCACTTTATACTTGAGTCCCAACTCGTGCACAGGACATAATGAGCCACGCCGGGCTGACAGCGCCGGCCGAGGGCAGCGCGGGCAGCGCCACGAGCCTGGCCAACAACAACGTGGCGCCACACGAGGCCGACAGCGACGACCGCGTGGCGCTGGCGCAGGCGCTGCTGCAGCGCTGTCTGCAGAAGGACACGCTGCTGTGCGAGCTGTACATGCAGCTCATCAAACAGGTGACTAAACAAGATAGAAAGCAACTCCGTTAGTCGTGTTCGTCGAATGTTCTCTTGATACTTTCGCATAAAATGTGCAACATTAAGAGGACACAAAACGGCCGTTTTTCCATACAAACGTAGTCCCCTGTTTCCTCTCTAAAAAATTCAAGTATAGCAATATTTTCTTTTCCAAAAAATCTATAGGCATGTCTGTTTTCTTTTTTTCATAAATTATTTATTAAAAGATTGTGAGCTGTGTTCAAACATCCAGAAAACTAGATTATTTAAAAAAAGCGCCCAAGTGCGAGTCGGACTTGCCATGACTTGGTACATGGTAATGTGCATCATATATTTTTTTAGTTTTATCATTCTCTTATTTTAGAAGTTACAGGGGGGGAGGACGGACACATTTTACCGCTTTGGAAGTGTCTGTCGCGCAAACTATTCAGTTTAGAAAATCATTTTTTAGAAACCTCAATATCATTTTTGAAGACCTAAGTATATAGATACACCAAACGTATGGGTTTGATGAAAAAAAAAATTGAGTTTCAGTTCGAAGTATTGGGAACGCGAAAATTTATTGTTTTTTTTTCTATTTTTGTGTGAAAATCTTAATGCGGGTCACAGAATACATCTACTAAGTTTCAACAGCATAGTTTTTTTACTTTCGGAAAAAAGTGGCTGTGAAATACGGACAGACAGACAGACATGACGAATCCAAAAGGGTTTCGTTTTTTGCCATTTGGCTACGGAACCCTAAAAAAGACAACATATAGGAACACGGCCAAAACCTTTTATTTATTTTTAATGAAAAAAAGTAGTTAAATCGGTCAAATTTTGAGAAATAATCAGGGGACTACGAAACGTTGTTTTTGTATACTTTAAATTGGTATTTTCTGCTGATGTCTCTGCGCGCGGTCGTTTGGGCACTGCGCGACAGCAATTTTATTTTTCAATTCTCTCGGCCGTGTTGTTTCCTCTTAAATGTTGCGACATACCAGCAACACTGTACTTTTCCATGGTACCAGCACCATTGTTATCCGCAACACAAAAACGTGTTGCTGAAACAATGTTGCACACCTATTTACCCACTGAAAAAACGCCATAAGAATAATATCCGGCTTATTCCTCAGACGACGGACCACCCGGAGCCTTCATCCCGCGTGTCGGCTCGTCACTGGGCGCTCCTGTGCGCGGCCGTGGGCGCAGCGCTGCCGCCCGCCAAGCCGCTGCGCCGCTTACTGCTGGCGCACCTGCGCTACCGCGGGACGGCGCTGCATGCCGGCGAGGAGGGCAAGTTCGCACGACGGGCGGAGCAGGTATGAACCAACATTGTTATAGGTACTGTTGTCTGAAGAGGTCACAAGGATGGGGACCGCAAAAGCCAGATGTAACTCACATGTAAAATATAAAATAAAATAAAAAATGTAATTACCCAAAATCACAACTGAAACAATCTAAAGAACAATTGATTAAACTTTCTCTTATAAATTGCAAAGCCAGGCTTAAAATTGCTTTTAATCGAATCAAACTAAAACTACGAAAAGTAAAACTACCCTCTTTGATTGGTGAAATGCCTCACAGGCACCTTAATCTGCCCAAACAGGTTTATAGCCTCTAACCGCTGCTTTGCTTGACCTTAATAATTGCTCAACAGATAGCCCATTGGCCTCCATATCATCCTTTACATCAACCAGCTTACAATGCTGTCCACAGTGCCCACCATCCCTTCTGTAAATATTATCACTTCAACGTCTGACGGACGCGTCCGTACGACGGTAAGACCGACTCCAACATTTTATAACTAAAATAATAACGTTTTCTGAATGGGGAAGGGCGGTCAAAGCTCATTGTAGATGGCGTGACCATAGCGAGGTCACAATCAATCTGACCAATCAGGTCAAACTATTTTGAAATTTCAAATGACATTAACAGGTTTTCAACCAATGACAATGTTTGGAACTTGCTATGCTAGCGCCATTAGTTTGTTACCTTCCCCATTAAATCAACCTAAAAGACAGTAGCGCTAGTGTCGTTTAAACTAAATTGATTGTTGCTTTTACTAACAAGCATTATGGCGTTTAACAGCTTGAAAACTAGTTTCCGCTATGAACTAAATCGTGTTTTACTTACAGCAGAATCTTTAGATATGTTCTCAAAATGTTTACAGCTTATTTACCTACGTGTCTTAACGCCACTCGACACACGTGTTTTAGCTGTAAAATAAAAGTTGTTTCACAGGGTGTAGGCACGTCAGCGTTGTATCACAATGGAGGCTTGTAAACGTCAATATTATGTTATAGCCGAATTTTAACAACAAAAAAAAAACATGTAATTCGCCAGGTCGCTCTAAGCATAGCGCAAGTGCCCCGGCGGCTGGGCGCGCCGTCCAAGGAGGAGGTGCTGTGCGCGGCGGCGCGGCGGCCCATGCACGTGCGCGTGCTGCTGCTGGACGGCAAGCAGCACGGCCTGGTGTTCGGGCCCGCCGCCACGGCCGACCATCTCGTCGCCATGCTGAGGGAGAAGATCGGGCTTAGCGATGCTGCCACAGGTCAGTACGGTTCTTAGCCACCTGCCCCGCAAACGACCTATTGTTGGACGCAGTTCTCGTCTCTCGTAGGCGAGTAAATAGCTATCTTCGCTGGAAATCGGCCCGGCCTTACTTCCAATTTGAATAGAATAGCAAACGGCCTTGTTTATGCCAAAGGTCCTGGTAATCCTACTTCTTCATGATTAACCTCATTAGCTACTTCATGCATCTGTCGCGCAATTTTCAAATTGTGTAACGGCCATTTTCAATAACTTACTGTTCGGTTTCGGTAGGTTACTATCTCTGTCTGTTTGATATTTTGCTGACGGACGGTTAGAAACAAAACGTCACAGAAAATCTTTCTTTGATTTTTCTATGAATCAAGTGACAAGTAGGTGACGCGGATAAGATATTTAAAGCTAACTTTGTTTATATGTAATAGAAACACCGATAGCTGCGAGACGTGGCATATTAACTGACAGTTTCGACAATTTGACCATTGGCTGGCTAAACTTATTTGATTTTAACTCGATGTGTGCCATGCCATGCTTTTTCCATAACTTTGGTTCTGCTGTGTACAGGTTACGCCCTGTACGAGGTGTGCGCGAACTCGACGCCAGCGGGCGCAGGGGAGCGAGCGCTGGCGGGCAGCGAGCGAGTTGGCGATGTGCTGGCGCGATGGGAGAAGGCCGGCGCTACTGCTGCAGCTTGCAGGTAAATAGTCTTCATTGATTTAGAATTTTTGGACTAATGGTTTTGTCTTATCGATTTGCTTTAGGTCTAGTAGAGAGGACTTGGATTTGCAAGAGAACGAGACAGCCATCACAAAGAACGTCCTGCGTCTAATTTAACCATTGTCAATTTTAACATTTCTATAGTTGGTGCCAGTTAAGATGAGAATAGCGGTTATTGCCCTTTCCCTAATATCTCTTCGTACGAACCAAAACAAACCATGTATCGTTTTTCATTACAAAAAATGTTGAAGATCATGATAGATGACAGGCTTTTTTTTGGTTTTCAAAGTTAAGAAGGCTAGGCTAGGTTAGGCTGTTGCTATCTTTTTCTCTTTAATAAAACCAGAAAGAGACTGACGTAATTTAGAGCTGTCAAATTTAGTTGGAACTAATATTTCTATACAAATGAAGGGTGCACGTAAAAACATACCTTGTTTGACATCTTTATCTTAGTTTACAGCTATAGCCTTCCTTTTCTCGCACTGCCTTTTAGTAAAAGATATCAATAGCCTAAATTAAGTTTAGTTTGTGCACAACAGAATCGACACCTATCTCATCTTAACTGGCATCAACTATAGTAACAAGTTCATGACTAGGTAATTTTTTTGTTAGGCTGGTGTTCAAGAAGCGCCTGTTCCTGGGCGAGCGTCCGCTACAGACGTCATGTGCCGCCGAGATGGAACTGTTATACTACCAAGTTCTACACTCCGTGCGACACGACCGACTGCCTATAGAGACCGACGAGGCTGTAAGTGACGCTTGAACTACGACAACCGCTCTTAATGTAATATAATATTGATCATGTCAAAGTAACACATGTAGTTGTGGTCAAATTGACCGGGAACTATTATGTGCGGGGTCAATTTTCCTGTGTCCGGCAACGAATGGATAACCTTGAAATGGCCCATAGCAGAACCTATAGCCATTCGAAGAAAAATCTATCTTATAAAAAAATTCATCCGCAGATGGTAGGGCCTGCATAAGGCCGTATTACATTTTTTTGCTTCAGTATTTTTTTCTTCTTGTCTACATTAATAGCAATAATTCACTATTTAAGGCAGGTACAATTATAAGTTGTACCATTATCAAATCTACTTGAAACCGAAATTTTTTTTTTTACTACTTATACTAGATTATCCTGTAAGTGACATTTTAAGTATAGTTGCTCATATGAACCGTGAAAGTTTAAAACAGTGTTTGAGGTACTACATAGGATAGATACCGTGGCCCCGGAACACAAAGGGCGATGAAGGAACATGGATGGGTTTTAGTCAGTAAAAGTGTGACACTCCCTCCTGCTCCGCCCAGAGCGGGAGGAGTCATTTGACGATTTTCCATGCGAAAAAAAAAATACTACTTATTATAGATTTTTTTTTCGTATTTTTTCTCTAAATGGCCATAAGTTGTGCTATAAGCCATTTCAAGTTATCCATTAATTACCGAACACCCTGTGTAGTAGGTAATCTAAGTCCGGTGTCCGGTTTGGTTGGCTTGACCGCCCTTCCGTCTTAAATTCGGATAAGAATAGTGTATGTTGTGCAGGTGATGCTGGCGGCGCTGCACGCGCAGGTGGTGAAGGGCGAGTGCGCGGGCGGCGGCGAGGAGTGCGCCGCCGCCGCCAGCGCCGTGCTGCCGGCGCGCCTGGCGCAGCCCGCGCTGCCGGCGCCCGCCGTGCGCCTGCACCACCTGGCGCTGCGCGGCACGCCGCCCGCTGCCGCCATGCAGCGGGCGCTCACCCTGGCGTCTTCGTGGCCGTTGACTAGAGCTACCATTTTCGATGTTATGGTAAGTATCATAGATTTTTATTTTCAACTCCGATTTTCCTTACGGGATTCAAGACAGTTGATCGTTTTTTTTTTTTGGGGACATGTCAAGCTTCTTTGCCTCGCCACTGTTGATTCTGGCTTTCAAGAATTGCAGTTTTCGAGAATGGAAATGCAGGCATGCCCCAAAAGAAAAGAAAATATCTGCGCTCGGCAGAACCACTACCATGGAAATTCCCCCAGAAACCACACATTTTTTTTGGCACAAAAATATTTTATGGCGCTTGAGAACAAATCAAGGCACAGTCTAGTCACCTATGAAAATACAAACAACTTGGCTTCTTTAAAAACATTTATAACATTTTTTTACATCACAGCAATCATTCACATCGAACTGGCCGCGAGCCCTGTGGCTAGCGGTGGACGCGCGAGGCCTGACGCTGTTGCGTCGCGGCACCCGCGCGGCGCTGGTGTCGCACGACCACGACCAGCTGCTGGCCGTGTCGCCCGCGCCCAGAGCGCTCCTGCTCGTCACCAGGGCAGACCGCAAGCATGCCAAGCTCGTGCTCTCTACTGATCAGGTATGTGTAATTGCACCACCAATTGTAGTCCACTGACCTAATTTTTTACTGTACAAAAGACAGTTTTGTGCAGGTAAATTGAAATGGCTGGTCCACATAGACATAGACCTTGCTGATTCCAAAGCGAGCCTCTGCAGCTACTGCTAGTGTCGTTATACAGGGTTATTTCTGAAACAACGATAACCTTGCAGGACTGTATTACTACGAGTATCATAATAAACAACAAATATTTATTCTATGACTTTTTACGAAACATAATACATTTAGCAAAAACAATCGCATTAAGGCGAACGACCATCTGAGGGCCACCCGTAAATAGGTCAAGTTCATGCGCCCCCCCGCCGCCCTAACCCCGCTCCCCTCGCTATTGTACTATCGCTTTCTTTTGCTTCGCATAGACTTCGTAACATTTAGGGCGTTCAATTTAAATATTTTATTTTTGTATGAAAATCTGATGAACTAAAATATTATGATTTTTTAAGTCGTAGAACAAAAGTTGTTGATTATGATGTTAGTAACATAGTCCTAAGAGGTTGTCGGTGTTTTACAAATAACCCTGTATAATTATATGAGAATGAACATATTTGATTGTGTGTTTAGGCGTACCAGATCGCAACACTGATCAAGGACTACATCGAGGCGGTGCGCGGGCCGGTGTCGCCGGCGGTGCCAGCGGCCTGCGCGGCACCCGCGGCGTCGTGACACCCGGCCGCCTAGTGCCAGTGCTTCCACGTCAGGCGTTGAGCGAGGCTCTGCCAGCTCGGCTCGGACTACACGCAGGAATGTTCGACTCGCGATCGACACTACACACGCAACGTGATTTGAAAAAATACATCGACTTTATAACACGTAGAAACTTACCTCGAATTAAGAAAATATGATTCAGCGGTTTGTACTTAAAATTTTGACCCTCAGTACTAAAGTTCGAGACGTTTAAATTAGCTCATAATTCGAGTCTTCCACTTAGTTTGTTGAGTTAAATCTAAATGAAAATCACGTGTTTGTTGTAGTTGAAGCTAGCTCTCTAATTGATGTTAAGTCCACTCCAAGGATACGTGTTAAACAGAAGTCTATTAGAGATAAAAATATTGTATCTTTGGAGTAGATACGCTTGCGGGTCGAACAAGGGAGGGAATGCCAGTGATGTAGAAGTGAATGTTGGTGACAAGTAAATGGGTCTGATGAATGCGGAAGGCATTAGCTCAATTGTCCCAAGCGCGGTAACTATGCGGCCGCGCACACTTTTAATTTTATTAGTTATTTAAATATATTGTGAACGATAAGCATTTACTTCACAGCAACAGATCTGATCAAGTGGTGTTCGGTTTTGAGTGACAGAATGGACGATTTAAGTTGCCAGAAAGACGGGGAAGCTAAATTAATTAATCCACATACCTTCATAGTCAGTAAAGAAAAACAATTGTAACCCGATATTGTGTAATAGTTGTTATATTCCGATCTAAATAAATTCCTCAAAATAAAATTATACCAGTATTATTACTGTTAGACTAATTGTTGCAGTTAGATGTATGGACCGTTGATGTTAAGATTTGTCTGTTAGATAGTAAACAATCTTATTCCCCTGTAGTCTTAATCGTCGTTTAACATCTTGTTATATTGACATTTTTGAACTATATGTGTTTAATGTTAACTCTGAACTTTATAAAATGTCGATGCACGCGGCTAAGCCAACCCACTGTAAATCAACGTAGTACGAAACTCGAATATCTTTGTTGTAGAAAATACTATATGTATTGGTGACTAAATGGATGGTACAGTTAACTGCAGGAGTAAAAGTGGTGTTAATTGATGGGAGTTAGTTATTGTATGTATAGTTCAACTGAACTCGGACAATCGTGTATAGTGAAGTGTGTTTAAGCTCATGTGACTTTAGTAGGTAAGTATTCTTACTGCTCTTGACTGTACTTCCACTATTATCTCTGCTAACATTTTAGATTCCTACCATGTATCCTATTTTAGTGTATTCGCTCCAAATATCGTCCCAGTAGATACCAATTGTATGTAAAATGATATAAGTACCTTGTTTAGAGTCTGCCTGTAATGCATAATTATCCTGAAGTCTTGTTTTGTGCCTTGTAATAAAGCTGACATAATGATGCTGATTCGCATAGCCTTTGTATCTCTAGAAGTTGTATTAATCAATTTAAATAACGAGTTATACTGTGTTATTGGCTATCAGCATTCATTATTAGGCGTATTAAATTCTGTGAGCAATTTGTGCAAATTTATTGTGACTGCAAAATAATTACCGATTGTTTCAAAGTATATCATATAGTTTCTATCATGCATATTACACTATATTGCACAATGTTATGTATCTATATTTTATTATAATAAAAAATATATTTGGTATACAGGCTGTTAAAGTAGTCGCGTGCCATAGCTTAGGGGTGAGTTCAGTATCGATAAAGGAACCCGTAAAAAAATAAATACAAAAAAGAAATAAATAAAAACATTAAAAATATGGCAAGATCAATCTTATTTAGCACCTACTAACTTAATGTAGCAATCGTTTAGAATTAAAATTATTTTATATTTGCTATTTTAAGTTAGTATGTACTAAATTAGGTTGATCTTGCAATATATATATATATATATATTTTTATTAATTTATTTTTTGGATTTATTTTTTCTTTTTTACGGGTTCCTTTATCGATACTGAACTCACCCCTAAGCTATGGCACGCGACTACTTTAACAGCCTGTTTATTAGAGCTAATTGGAATGTAAGCAATTACTTTGTTAGTAATACTAGGTTATTAGACGCTACGTATTCTGTTCCTTTTGAGAAAGGAGTCGATAGTCTGGCGCTACAACATTTGAATATAAATTAGAAGATACTGTAGCTCATCTACATCCTTTCAGTTCCATTGTATCCGTTCTTGTAGGTACTGATAAACAATAACAGAATTGTGTGTTATTTATAGCGAATTAAAGTTGATTGAGAAATGATATCCCTTTGTTATAAATGGACATGTTGTCGCATAATATTGATATGTCTATTATACCTCGTTCTTATATAATTATAGAGGACATGCGCTACTTTGGACTTCTTTGGTGCGTAAGATGAGTATACACTAGAGCATTTCCATGTAATTTAATAACAATCCCGCGAAAGCTTGAGCTGATGTTCCAAGTAATGCTAACGCTAAGTGTAGCATTACCTGTAACATTTCTTTTTGAGTTTCATCTTTTTCTATTCGCTCGTTTGATAGCAGCATCAAGCTGTACCAAAGCTCCGAAGGTCGTGCTCTTTGTTCGATTCGTGAAATAGAAAAAAAAAAAAAAAAAATGCTCTCGTCTATTCTCACCTTTAGAGATAATCCAGAAGTCGCTTAGCTTATGTTTCTGATCTCATATTGAGTATTATTTATTTAAATGCCATATTTTGATTAGGTTCTATTTATTTTTAATTTTGTATTTTGATAACTTGTATATAATTGGTGAACCAAAGACTCTGGATTCGTCCCTTTGAATATTTTATCTTTTATGGATTCCGATTAGACATTTGTAAATAATTTTAAGACATAGCATCAAAAATTCTCGTAATATCATAGAGGCTGAAATTATATTAAATTATTGGAATATTTGGCATTCGGTATGTTTTCGGCTTATTATTAGTCAATTATTTAATGTTAATATTTATCGATTGAAATGCACGTGTTTGATACAGGACTGACTGAGACTACTTTTGGGGTTTTCCCAGAATCATTCATCATCAAATAAATGTTGTAATATTTACCCGCAAGTAACGATTGGGGTTTTCGATGTCACCAGCAAAGCAAGTTGCCCTTAGCTCTGTGCCAAACACGAGTGGTTATAACTAACATTGAGCACTAATTTATAGACAATATTTCAAATAATTATAATTGTTTCTCATAGAAGTAAGTTACTATAATATAGGATAATTAATGTCAGTGAAACATCGACAAGCACACACCATGTGATTCCCTATGTACCACCAATAGACTGAAGGTGTCCAAATATTTTATCATTTTTGATGGATTGTTTTTGTTACATTGTGTATGAAATTTTACCCTATAATTTGAATGCCAAATAAATTATTACAAAGTGATGTTTCTGTTTTTATTTGAAAAATATTTTGTACATTTATTCCATATTTATAAAATCACTGTGTCACTAATCCTAGGTAATCGTCCATCAATGTTCCAATGGCGAACTGGAAAAGAATAAAATGTAAGTACATAAAATGCTTGTAAACAAAAATTAACACTAAATCTTATCACCCTTCTCATGTAAGTACATTTGGATACTCAACAAATGAATACATATTTATTTACATAACATTAAAACAAAAAGCAGGTAAATTTGATTGTTGGTTTCTAGAAAATCGCAGGTATTGTATACAAACTGGTTGAATTAGGGCGTCCGGTAAACGAAACAAGGTTCTCGTCTTTTTGCCTTTAGCACTTTATAGACTATAATTATAATATAATTAATAATAAATTATCCCTGTTCCCAGCGCTGGTGGGCTACTATTTTTTATATTTTTAAATGTTTTTTTTTACAGTTTTTTTGTATAGAAATATTTAAAAATGTGAAAAATATGGAATTTAATGGATAAAGGAAATTATAATAAAAATAATAATAACGTAGCTTAAACTAGCCAAGGAGCTAAGAACAGAACATGTGTTTTTTTTCCAAAATAATAATAATAAAAAGAAAATGTATTGTAAACTCACGATGCCCGTGGCATCAACCCTCGTGCCGACTATCTTGAGCCGGATAACATCCTCTTCCTGTATGACGTTGTCTTCCTGCTTGCTCTTGTAACATGGAGGGTTTACATTTGGACAGAACTCCATATCAGCTGGGATGGACTGAAACAGATATTTTCAAGGTATTGAAACCCGTCGAAGGCTTTGTCCAGAAAGGTAGAATTTGCCGTTAATCTCTCGCGCGTCTATATAAAAAGGAGCGTACAACGTGCATTTGAGCGGCTTAATCATTTTCTACTGAGCATTTTTTTTATCAAAGATAATTTGATAGAAAGAATTTGTTGCAGAACAGTTTCCTAAAATATGAAGTAAACACTATTTATAATATGTTACCTATAGCTTAGCTACAGTTTGGCTGCTGAGAGAATGCGTACCGTGACACCATCAGGGATTTTGATAACACAAAAAAATTGTCGAAATTTGTCGCCAAATATCAGAATTTGTCGTCACTGGTTCAAAAGATTTAAGGGTTTATATGTGGCCGATCTGGAGTCTCCCCAGCTTGGCCACATTTCCAACAAAAGGTAACTACTGTAAATCATTGAGGAATTCCCTCGACTGTCTATGGTCTCCATCATCAGACCAATGGCACATAGTGCAACTAATGGCAATTATAACCCATATGGGTGCAAAGTTCTTATCAATAGCAATGAATTAAATCCAAACACAATGTAGCTTCTGTAAATCGTTGAGGAGTTCCTTGGACTGTCCTTCGTCTTTATCATCCGACCCCTAATGATAGCCACAACACATCTAGTTGTAGGTTCTCATCAATACAAATTAATCAAGCCCAAAAACCAGGTAATTGTTGTGAATCGTTGAGGAGTGCCCTCGACTGTCCTCGGGATCCATCATCATATCGACTCCAGACTTTCTTTAAATAGTAGTACTTTAAAATATTCAATGAAAAAAATAATAACAAATGCACTAGTCGCACTACGTTGTTCAAAGGTTCCCCTCGATTTCTCTGGGATGCCATCATCAGATCCTGGTTTCATGGTCACGGTAGTACCCTTGGAATATCTTCTTTCCAACAAAAAAGAATCATCAAAATCGGTTCATAAACGACGAAGTTATCCTTCGGTCAAACTGAGAAACCTCATCCTTTTCTTAAGTCGGTAAAAAAAGACTATACTGTTAAATTTACACTACGTTCTATGAATAAATCGTTCGATAAATCGGCGGGACAGCCGTGCGCCAGCAAAAGGGACATAGGTCCTACCTCGTCAAGGCCTGGCGGGCGACCTGAATCCACGCACGCAAGCCACTTAATTATATAATAATTTATTTTTAAAAGGATTAAACTCTTGCAAAATGTAACCACATGTTATTGTTCTATATGTTATTTACTTTGCTTATATATTTTGTTTTGGAAGTAAAATTTTCATATTCTTCAAGAAAAATAAGGAAAACTTAAAAAATTTTGGAATTAGGCTCCTGTTCGGATTTTTTTTTATCGAGTGAAGTTTTCGATTTCATGTTTTGAACCACAAATTATCAAAGTAGATATAGTCAACTGTAATACCTATTTTTTTTGGCTTTAAAATATCACTATTTGTTCATTTATTATTGAATCAAAGTTATGTAAAAAATTGGGAAAATTGGGACTACCTGCCCTTAACTTAATGATATATTGGAGTTGTTATATTCTGAATTTTGAACCATTCACAATCATGAAAATCGGGTATTTTGAAATTCGGAATTGTGACTTTCGGAATAAAGTTTTTTGGACATATGTAGTGTACCCGTCTTGCATTCAAGTGGCAGTAAAGATGGCGCTAATTAAATTGCACATAAAAGCAATGGCACAGGCATGTTTGTATGTTGGAACACATAAATGAAATATGTAATATTGCCATTAATATAACTTTTGAAGTGAAAACTTCTGTAGGCACGTTGAGCACTTTTTGGGGAAGGACGCCACGCCGCTACGGCGTAGCATCTTATAGGCATGCGTGGGCAACCAGTGCTATGACTGGGGCGGGGACGAAGGGGCGAGGGGGAATTTCTATTGGCAGTCCCCAGACTGCCCCACATGTTTTTTTTCAAGATACCTGGTTCTGGACCCACTTTTCATTCAGTCTCATTATAACAGATGTAATATTATGTATATCAAACACTTACATGATGAGAAATAAAACAACTCAATGGGCCAATTTGTGCGAACATTCCAACCTGATGAAAACAAAAATGTACATTAATAAAATAACATAGGAGTTACAACAATAAAATTGAATTAGAAATAAATAAAAGTTACATAGATAGTAGATAAAATAAGAATGGAAAGATATAGCTATATTAGAAGCTCACCTTATTAACTTGAGTCACAATAGCATCAAGAACCTCTCCCTTGAACGGCCGGAACACAATTGCCTTGTACTTGACAGGGTACACCACAAACCCCTGACCTGGCTGGATCAGACCAGCGCCTATGCTGTCTATTGCAGTCACTGCTATTACGAAACCATACCTGAAGATAGAATAGCAAAGATCAAAAATAGTATCCATAAGGAGTTCTGACTTTAGACTATACTCAATACAGGGTTAGTGTATTGCAACTATAAAATTATGAACAGTATAACACTCAGTACATAACCTTTAAAATACAAATTCAATTTATCACTTACTTTCCTGTACACGTGCCCTCTACTTCAGTATATAACTTCTGTTTTACGATATCTAGTAACTGCGGCCCGAAATACCGAGGGTGTAGAAGAATTTCGTGTTCTAAAGATATCTGAAACATTGTTTACAAAACAAGTTATTCAAAAACAAGTGAAATTAAAGTGCGATATGATGTATAAGTAATCCACTCACATGATAAAACATTGTGGACTTCAAATATTTACACTTTTATGTCTCTCTATTTCATATTACAACTTAATATTAATAAAACTAACTCCATCCGCAAACGCAATGAACGAAAGCGTCTCACAAACACTCACAAACGCATTAAATGTCAAAAACTGACAGACAGTGACATGACAAGACAACAGGCTGTGACGGCAGTTTCAGTGATGCCATAGTAAAAAAAACGTTTATTTTTAGTCTGAGGGATGAAGACATGGATGAAGCTAAGAATCACAACATATCGCTCTCATTTATTTTACCGTCTCGTTGCGTATTTGTGTTTTATGTGTGTGCTATTCATTTGGCTTCATATTATACTAAACTATTTCTTAAAATCGATTTTACAAGAATTGCTTAAAAACGAATGAATAATTCCAACACAGTTACTTGACAACACTAGTGATTACTCAAAAATGCCAAATGAATGGCAGACCTATGTGTATCGTAATCAGATTGTTGTAAAAAATGGCAAAAACTTACGATTATTTATTTAAATTGCTTTTGATAGGTGATTCTGGCGTGGGAAAAACGTCTATATTATTCAGATTTTCAGAAGATGCGTTCAATATTTCATTTATATCGACAATTGGTGAGTACTTTGATTCAAGTCTGTAAACCAAAGGTTATTGTCAGATATTTTTTACATATTGTCATGAACAGGATTTTTTTCCATGTTCATTGTGTCTATTTTTTATCGTTAAACATATTCGTGGCGGATAGGGCGCGGCGCCTCGATAAATGGAGCCCTTATCGAATTAAATGAATCGAGAGTTCATGACATCATACACACTAATTAATTAGTTGACTCCCGAATAACTGGACTGTTGGTTGCAGGTATCGACTTTAAAATTCGTACGATAGACCTCGACGGAAAAAAAGTAAAATTACAAATATGGTAAGTTGATTTTTGGGTTTATTTGTTGTGTTCCCTTTTGTTAGTGAAACAGAGCCTGACCTGTTACGAGGCGCGGTCAAGTTAAAGCTAGTGGCCAGTTTTGAAATCGTAAATGAGTAATGAGGCTAGCACAATGTACCCACTTCCTTTCATCAGCCTATCAACACAATGGCTCAAGCTGTTGTTCTGTAACTCATTCAGCAAACAAAACATCAATTTACATTTGCACTGCAATTCTAGTCTCATAGTCATGCTTGACCTCTGTGATTTTATTAGATAATTATATGGTGCTAGTTATGTAAAACTGTAAATGGGAAAACTTTTCCAGCTTATTGTTCAGAACATAATTATACTTTATTGTGTGCATACCTAATAATTTATTGTAACAATTGAACAAAAATAATTTTGTTGTATTATTTACTCATAATATACAGGATCTTTTAGTGAACTGTGAATATGCTCATGTTCCAGGGATACCGCAGGTCAGGAAAGATTTCGTACAATCACAACAGCATATTATCGGGGTTCAATGGGTATAATGCTGGTTTACGATGTTACAAATGAAAAGAGCTTTGAAAATATAAAGAATTGGATCAGGAATATTGAAGAAAATGCCAGCGCTGATGTTGAAAAGATGATTCTTGGAAACAAATGTGATTTAGAGGCTAAAAGACAGGTAAGAACAGATGAGATAGGCCTTTCCTGCCTATTTAAGAATGAATGGATCTTTGATTTACCTTGCCACATTAATTACTAATTTAAAAGCAAGTCATACTTGGAAGTAAAACTTGAAAGGTCATTGATAGTCACAGGTCAATGAACGTTTGTTAAATATGGATGTGACATTCCATAGCTCATCTTCAAAATCAATACATCACAAACACTTTTGCTGTCTCATTTTAATTTGACTAGAATTTGAACTAAACCAAATGCTAAAAGAGAGCTGATAATTATCCTAATCATAGCAATTAATCATTTTCAACCTTGATTAACTGTTACAGGATAATAGTGCCAGTTAATTTATAAATACACTTAGTATATTGATAATACCATGAAAGTAATATGGTTTTCCTACTGTTTGAGCTCTATGAACAAGTTAATTTGTTATCAATAATATTATGTTGGTATTGATAAGTGGCAAATGGAATTGTAAATGTTATTTCAATCACACTTGTGAGTCATGCTTTTGGCGGTATTTTATCTGCTGATAAGAATAACTGGGGATTAACTGGGAGACCGGCTAACAAGTCAGTTAATAATATTCATGTCAAATTACAAAATCATCAACTCTAATCCATGATTAACCTTTTGACCGCCAAGGGATAAACACATGCGCGTGCTCTCCATGCCAAGCGACTATTTCACCTACCATGTTCTATGTTAGGGTTTTGGTTTCTGCACTTAGTCCTTAAAGTAGACTATTGTGCATGTACACCTACCATTTTGTCACATATTTGTGTCATTTAGCGTACAGGGCTTGTGCTTGCTTGTCACGTATATGTGACTATGTTGATCAAAAGCTTTAACATCAACTTATTTTATATTTCTAGGTGTCAAAAGAGAGAGGTGAACAGTTAGCAGTAGAATATCAGATTAAATTTATAGAAACCTCAGCAAAAGACTCCTTAAATGTTGAGTCAGCGTTTTATACCCTAGCAAGAGATATCAAGGCGAAGATGGAGAAGAAACAGGTATGGACATTTCACTCTTTTTACAGAATAAGAAACAAACAAATACACATGAAAAATTGCAATTTGCAAGTATAAGTGAACAAAGAAATAGCAGTGTGTTAGAATCATAGCACTCCATGTACTGTAGCTTCGCCTACTCCCATAATATTCCTTAGGTCATGAATGTATTGCGTATGAAAGAGATTATAGTGTGTGTACACTACAACACAAGCATTATATAAAAAGATTGTTGTAAACAAAACGTCTCCTTTGTTTACTACGTGATTGATGAGCTCTGCCAAATACATACACAACCATTTTAATGACATAATATCAATTGCCAAGTATGCCTTTATAGGAAAACTTTAATGTTTTGTTTGTAAGTAGGGAACTATTTGAGTCATGGTATTTTCTTATCAGGAGGGAACTGGACCACATTACAAACTCTATAATATAATTGTTAGCTATACAGTTATATATACATACAATACATTTAAACTAGCTGTGGTCCGCGACTTTGTCCGCGTGGAAATTTTGATGTTTAACTAGGAGAGAAAAAATATCCTGTCTATTCCAGACTATAATCTATGTCTGTGCCAAATTTCATCCAGATCCATTCAGCTGTTCTGGCATGATTGAGTAACAAACATCCATCCAAATTTTTTTAGTATTAGTATTATATTGATTTAGCCAAGAATGTAAATGATAGACTGGTATGTTTTGTCATTCAGCACAGCACTTCAGAAGTAGTTGCAATACATTGTAAGATATGGCTTGATATGAATAGCCTTGTCTAATGAATGATGCAGATTGCAGCTGTCGAACATACTTATGTATAGATGATTCATTATGTGTATATTATAGATATAGCCAATAGGTACATAATTATCTACTTTTCTTAGCATGAATTTATTAGTCATTAATTTACGCATTAGTAAATTCCGTCATTTAGTTATTTTTAAACTCCTATAATTTTACAGATATTAATTACTACAGCAGGTTCTATAGTGTATATCTATACTAATATTATAGAAAGGAAAGATTAGATTTTTTGTTTGTGTGTTTGTTATGATTTAGCTCGAGAACTAATCAACCGATTTTAAAAATTCTAAATTATATTGGTATCATGCAAATTACCAGAGTTATCACAATTTTCGCGGACGAAGTGGCGGGCAAAGTGCTAGTAGGTAATAACAATTTTTAAATTCTCATTAATTCCTGCCCTCCATGTTAATTGTGATCGGCGCAACACATTTTTTCTTCCATTCTCCCCTGTCAACCGTCACACAATCATTTACACCTTTTTCATTCATATCATTCCTCACACAATCCTCAAATCAATCATTTCTTTGGTCTTCCTCTCCCTCTCCATCCATCAACATTTATATTCATCACTCTTTTAGTCATATGCTGCAAACTTTCACCGAATAAGCAGTACTATTAGGTACATTAGTCTGTGTGAAACAATTGAATCAAGGCCTTATTCATAAGTGCGAACTATTTGCGATCTCGTACAACACCTACTGAATAAATTACAGTGATGAGAACTGAACGCCAACGTGACTAACACGTCCAAATATGTGCTAAATGTGGAATTTGAATTATGAAGCTCTGTTTGAAACTAGCCGTTAGTAAGCGATGGACAAAATAGTCCTTTCTGTCTAACTATTCTCAAATACTAATAGTTTTCCTGTATACATAAATAGTTTTACATATTTCACCCTGGCTGAGTTTCGCGAAAAGCGACCAAAGATTTATGTGATCACCTACCGTTGTCCCATGTTATTTGGGATCGGTGCAACACATTTTTTTCTTCCATTCTCTTCTGTCAGTCGTAACGCTATAATTTGGGGTAAATTTTAAATTTTTCCTTCATATTTATTTATTTATTTAAACTTTATGCACAAGTAAAAACTGTACAAAGGCGGACTCATATCATTCCTCACACAATCCATCCATCTTTCCTTCAAAGATTTATGTCAGCAATAATATCAAAGTACTGAGAAAAACTGTTTCCCAATAGGTAAACAATAAAGTGTCAATAAATGATGATGCATAAGAATCAATGCACACTTGTTAACGAGTGTACAACCTAGTTCATTTAAACATTGCTGACCCTGACAAATTGCCGAGGTATGATTGCGATCGATACAAAACAACTCGAAAGGCCTAAATTTGACGTAATTGTGTACACATTACTCACGTATCGACGGTCTTATCGTACGAGATCTTGGGTTCGATTCCCAGTTTGGGCAAAGGATTATTGGGTGTTTCTATAAAGAATTACTCAGTATCAGCCAAGAGCCTGGTTTTGTGATCGCTAGGTCGCTATAGGCTCGCCCCTATTAAATAGGACATAAAACGTAGAGGGCAAAAAATGGGTGTAAGTATATATATGTAGTAGTTATAGGCACAGCTCTGCCTAACCCTTCAGGAAAATACAGGCTTGATAATATGTATGTTTCATAGCAAGTATATAAATTTTCTTCCATCTTTAATTATCTTCTTTTGTTTCATGCAACTTTACGAACACAGAAGGTAATGAATCCGAGTATACGGTACTAGTTTTTCTAAGTGTCGTCTTTTTTGTTCGCTTCTTAGTTAAAATGGCAAAACAGTAAAATATTGAGTTGCGACTAATTAGGCGTTCGGTTTTTGTTTCGCTGTGTATATTGTTTAGCATTACAGAAATTATTTTAGCTTCCTACTAAATAAGTGCATGTTTATCTGCAGCTTGCATTAATTTTGAGCTGATTTTCTAAAACTGAAATCTAGGTCTCTACCAGGCTTCACAGACAAGTATTATCTTCATCAGTAGGGATTACAAAAATATCCGGACGATTATGCCTATACATACATTATACACAATGTAGGTAATTTATGTGCTGAGATTTCAGCCATCAAGCTAATTTTTGCATGTTGAACTTTTACCTACTTAAGATTTGAACCACTGTCACATAATACGTGTCAAGCAAGTGCGTGCCCTGTACACCAAACGACATAAATATGTGACAAAATGGTCTGAAAAATTGTGGCTTGGCGTGGAGGTCACGCGCGTGCGTTTATGCTCTGGCGTTCAAAAGTTCTGGCTTTTGCACTTGTTCAGCTCAATTCAGCTTTTGTCCATAAAACACGAGTTTTGTATAAATATATATGAATTTGTTCAGTCACGGATAGCATAACGGATACGTACCCTTGTCCATACAAAACTTACAATTTAGGCCCGATTTTAAATTAACTTTCTCCATTCGGAATAAGGTTCGAAATACAATAACTTCTTTGATGGTTTAAATCTTGTCCAAGGATAAACCTTGGAATCAGGCGGATTTTGTCAGTGAAGGCTGGTGTTTATTTTATTAACACGACGCAAAGATACCTATAAGTAATAAATAAGTGTACAATTTTTGGGTACATGAAGTGTGCGCTCTATAAATTTGTAAAGGAAAATTACAAATAATATTGAGATAAATATAACATCATGCTGTTGATAGACTGACTTGCGCCTGACTTAACCTGACTTTTGTACCAATATCTTAATGTTTTTTCTGTTGTTACCTTGAAATCGCTTTGATAATTTTATGCAGTATCATCGAGTTGTTTGCCACTAACGTTCATACGAACTTCCTTATTGGTCATTTCATTTGCTGTAATATTATTGCCGTTGGTCATCTTAATTAACCTTTTGACCGCCAAAACATAACACGCGCGTGCCCTCCACGTCCACGCCAAGGCACAATTTCACTTACTATTTTGTCACATATTTGTGTCGTTTGGGGTACAGCACACGCGCTTGTTTGTAATGTATTTGACTATGGCGGTCAAAAGGTTAATAAGAATTTTATTTATAGGAGCTTACCTTAATTTTACTCGAAACTAATCATATTATGAATGTGTGTATCCAGGAGGCGAGTAACCCAGCGGGCGCGAGGTCAGGCGCGCACCAGATCCGTGCCAACGAGCAGCAACGCAAGCCCACGTCGTGGCTGTCGCGCTGCAGCTTGCTCTGACGGCGCCACGCCCGCCCCCCGCACCGGCCGGACCCTACCCGCTCTATGTACAACGCGAGCAATATCAAGTATTAAGGCCCGTAACTGACCCTACGCGCTCCTATATCTATCACTATGAGTTATATCAGGATTGCCATCCAATAGCCATATATCAAAGCGCGTAGGGTTCCCTGTCAACACCCACCAACTATATATTTTTCGATCTTTTTAATACTGGTGCATCAACTCCATAGGATCAGGGGGATCAGACTTGCTTTTTGTATTTTTATATCCGCCACTATGACCTACTTCGACGTTTAGTTGAAACGAAACAGTATTTTTTCGTAAATTACCTTGTACATTTGTTTACATTTGAAGTGACGATTTATTTTTATATTAGGGCGAAATTAAGGTGTTATCATCATTACAAATAATGGTTGGAAGGTTTATTTCAATAGATTGTTTAGCTGTACTTTTCCTTTTGCTATTTTAATTAAGATATATATTTTAATGTAATATATAATATTTAATTTGAATAAAGTGCTTTTTTTACAATTTATGTTTTTGATTTAAATAATAAGACACAGTAAATTAACAGTAACATTTTATTGCCAACATTATATACAAGAGATGAATATTTTGGACATTTTTAGAAAATGGAAGTATCACTTCTAGTCTCCGAGTACCTAAATAGTTACCATTTTTGTAATGCATTTGGTACAAACTAACTAGATGTAAGTAATAACGCTCAAAAATAAATGCTTTCATGTAGTCTGTACTTGTTTTGTGGTCGCTTTGAAGGGTCGGAGAGCTAGTTTCTTTGCTCCGCTGATGACACCTTGTGAAGCTAGTATTAAAAGTTGGAGCAATTTCTTGGCTGTGACAGCCAGAACATCTACAGTGACCTGTGATCCTTTTCTCCAGTACAGTGTATAAAAAGGTAAAGGTGGAAGACTGTCAGACCAGATTCCTTGCCGGTAGTTCCTGGCCCGCATTTCAGCAGACAATAAAACTGGTGCCAATTTAGACTCAATAGTATTTTTCCCGATGTTTCTGGGCAACAATGCTTTAGCAAAACCAAGTTCCACAAGCCTTTCTCCAATATCTATGGTCTCAATTTTGTTTTTCTGAAATTAAAAGTGGTAAATTATAATATTTTGAAAATAGTTACTTAAAAATTATTTTTTACCCAAGAAAAGGCAATTTGAAAGAATCTATTATTTTATTACACTTAAATATATTATACAATTACTTTTAAATTTAAAATGACTGACAAGAAACAACAATCGATAAAATTACAAGTTGTATGAAAGTACCTAATAAGCATTAATGGCTAAGGCTAGCTTTTTATATTTTTACAAATGGGTTGAATTCTGGAAATTCCTTACCCTTTGTTGTGGTAAATGCAACAATACTTTGGAGACTATCTCATCATTTTCTCTTGCAACAAGTGTCAATGACAATTTCTGGCCCTTGGCCACACATTCCAGCCAGTTCACTGCGTTTCCACTTGCAACGTCTACTCCCCATATCTAAACAAAACAGAACATTTAAAAATGTGTTGGCACCAACCCAAAAAGGTTGAATCAATGGTATTGTTGTAAACATATACTAACCTTGACTGGAAGTGGCGGTTTCTCCGTATGCCATAAAGGTAAGTATATAGGGGCTCTATGGTTTACCAAAACACGAAGTGGTGAATGCTGTACACCCGCATAGGATCCTTTCAGTGTCTCATGTTTCTTTAGAAAATGTTCAGGAACTGCACTTGCCTTTGAGAATTTGCTAACCTAATTAATTTTAAATTTAAATGTTATTATGTAATATCATTCATATTATTATCTGAAGGTAGACAGGGCACGTACCGGACGAATTTTATGTATGGATACTGCTAAGCCAGCAGTCGCCAGAGCGTAAACAGCAATCTGTAAGTAATAGTTTGGTGATTATCATCAGAAATCTTGTATGTCATTTTCCATAACTGCACTTACATTCACTCCACGATAGTCTTGATTTAAAAGTTGTTCAACATTGAAAAAAAATCCATCTTCGTTTACAGACATCTTTTTATTTTGTATACAAACTAATTATCATAATTTTCAGTGTTTAAAAGTCATTGTATTTTCGTTTTCAGTATAAATTTCAGATTTGTTGAAAACTTTTCTTGACATGACATTTTAAGCCAAATGTTGCAAACATGTCTTCGTAAAAAATGGACTATTGCAATATAAGTACACACATCAACACGGTCTAGGGATATTTCATACTCAATTAAATAACTCGAAAAGTACTGGCCGCATTGGAATCTTTTATACACCGATTTGTTTGTAATTTATCTCAGACTAATTCCAAATTCAAATTTTTGAAAATTCTTTTGTTTCGGTGGCATAAAAATGTCTTGATTTATAGGAGAGGGAATTTTCATTTGTGCGAAATTTAGAAAACAATACGAATTACGTTTAGTTACAGTTTTTTTTCATTTTTAAACGAAAGATAAAGTTAAAATTGAGGTATTGTAGCCATGCAACGCCGACATTTGACGAGGGCGGAGATGTTACGAGCTGTGGGAATGCTGGAAGCTGGATCTGTTCAGCGTAATGTTGCTGAGGCCATATGGACCCATCAAAATGTAATTTCAAGATTGTGGACACGTTATCGTGCCACAGGTGAAGTAGCGGAGAGGCACCGGGGGCCAAGTCGCATCACTACCCCCAGACAAGACCGATTTTTGCAAATTACTGCGCGAGCACAACCAAATGCAACGGCGACTCAATTGGTCCAAAGGCTGCGAGTGGAACACCAAGTGCTTGTGAGTGACCAAACTGTAAGAAGGCGACTGCATGAAAGCAATCTACGCTCTCGTAGACCACTCCGGGTCCCACCTTTACGGAGAGGCAATCGTGGACGACGATTAGAATGGGTTCGGAACCACGTGGACTGGGGCCGTGACCAATGGTCCAATGTGCTGTTCACGGATGAATCCAGGTTCGGCTTCCATCCAGATTCACGAAGGACGCGTGTTTGGCGAGTTCCTGGACGATGGAGCCGTCTCCAGAACCCTCAGGAAGTTCACCCATACCAAGGAGGAACAATTATGGTTTGGGCAGGAATTCGTCTTGGAGGACGGACGGATCTCGTTTGGGTGCGGGGCAATATGACGGCAGAACGATACGTCCAACAGGTGCTGGGGCCCGTAATCTTGCCCCACAGAACACAAATGGGGCAAGATTTCCTGCTCATGTACGACAATGCCTGGGCACACACGGCGAGAACGGTAGCAGCTTGGTTACATACACATAATGTTAGGGCCTTAGACTGGCCTGCTCAATCGCCAGATCTAAATCCCATTGAGCATGCGTGGGATATGCTGCAAAGAAGAGCTCTGAAGGAAGTTCCTGAAAATCTGGCTACAGAAGATCAACTTTTTGCGCACCTCAGAAGGACATGGGACAATATTCCGCAGCAAGACATTGACAACCTTGTTCTGAGCATGCCGAATCGTTGCCGATGTGTTATGAACATCATGGGCGCTTTCTCAGACTACTAACTTCAAGTTTATAAACACAAATTAAATGATTTTTCTATTTTTTCAGTTTTTACTCACAAATTAAAAGTTCATTCATTTTCGGTTTCCGTCTATGCTTCATTTTTTTTCCATAAAATCCTGAAATTTTAATCTATACCTTAACCATTATTAAAAAATGGTAGAATATTATATAACGTATCTTTTAAATTTATACATGTCATATAAATAATTAACACATTGATAAAAATTCGCTTTTTTAAAAATATCCCTAGACCGTGTTGATGTGTGTAGTACTTGTAATACAAGGGGCTAAAGCAGCGTCCCCACTAGAAGCCGCGCGGCTTTTTGGGCCGCGTGGCTCGGCCTCGCGAGCCTATTATAATCTATTGTGCTTTTTTACAACGCGTCCACATTAAAGAGCCGCGCGCCCCACCCACAGAACATATTTACTCTAGCGATCGCCCCTCTTCTTGCACAGATGCCACAAACTATATCCTTTTTAAATATAGCGGCAGTTTCTTTTGAGATGTACATGTACGAAGAAGAGGACGTGCTTTTAGCTTTAGCAGGAATAGTAATAAGCACCATCATCTGCCTAGCCTTTTCCCAACTATGTTGGGGTCGGCTTCCAGTCTAACCGGATGCTGCTGAATACCAGTATTTTACATGAAGCGACTGCCTATCTGACCTCAACAACCCAGTTATTACTGGGTAATATGATACCCCTTGGTAAGACTGGTTGTCAGACTTTTTGGGCCACTGACTACCTGTAACAACTGTCAGATCTACAAATGACAGCCGGGACCAACTGCTTAACCTGCTTTCCGAGGCTGGGAGGAAACTCGGTATGTAAGGGTGGTCACCCATCCACAGACCAACCTAGGCAAGCACGGCTTAACCTAAAGATCGACCCGAGCAGCTGTTATTATTTAGCCACAAGCTCCTCTTATTGGTAATAAGCACCGCTGCGCAAATAAGAAATATGTATGATAAAAAATATGAAAACAGGTTTTTAAATAGTTTATAAGTATCTATAAAAAACTACTCCGACAGTCCCTTATCACCCGGCGCTCCTGGTACAATTCAAATTAAAAAGTGTTTTCTCTCCGTCCAATTCAATTTGGCACGACTGTGGCGGTCACTAGCTATAATATTATCTGTGCTAGCGCAATGACAAGCCGCGCGGCTCGTCCCCACTACCTAGATCCGCGCACGGAGCCGCGTGGCTCTAGTGGGGACGCCGCTTTATTTAGAGGAGCATAAAAAGCGACTAAATTTATGTTGCCGACACACGACCTAGAGGCGAACTTTAGAGCATGAGAAGTGAAAAAAATATTTTCACCAACAAAACAAAAACATGTCAACAACACAACGGGATGTCGGGATCTTTTTAAAACAGTGGCGTCACTTTATAGTGGGTGGTCAGTCGGCCATTCCTCTTTTTATGGCAACTTCAATTCCACGTCAACCGTTTGACAGCTGGTCAGCAGCTACTCGCGGATAAATTATTGTTCATTTTGTTTTTTGATAAATATTTTAAAAATGATTACTGTTCTAAACACAATCGATACGGGTCACGAAGACATGATACACGATGCCGAATTGGATTACTACGGGTTGAGGCTTGCGACGTGTTCTTCTGATAATTCCGTCAAGATTTACGACATCAAGAGTGGTACACAAACCCTTGCTGCTGATCTTAAGGGTCATTTCGGACCTGTGTGGCAAGTTGCTTGGGCTCATCCTAAGTACGGCAACCTGCTAGCGTCATGTTCTTATGACCGGAAAGTTATCATATGGAAGGAATCTGGCGAGTGGACGAAACTATATGAATATACCGGACATGAGAGTTCCGTGAACTCTATCGCGTGGGCGCCCGCTGAGTACGGCCTCATCCTGGCGTGCTGTAGCTCCGACGGCTCCGTGTCCATCTTAACATACTCGCAGGACGGCGGTAACTGGGATGTGAAGAAGATCCCAGGAGCACACGCCATCGGAGTGAACTCTGTCAGCTGGTGCCCAGCCATCTCCGCCGACTTGAACTTGGACCCTCTCAGCAATAAGGAGGCAGCAAAGAGGATAGTTACTGGAGGATGTGATAATTTGATCAAGGTGTGTACAACTCTATTTGGTCACTACTCTCATAGTGCCAACGATGCATAATATTAATTGAATTATGCTATGATACTTTCATTGGTTCTATAAGTCCCTTAAAATCAATTTTTTATTGCAGATTTGGAGAGAAACAGGTGACCAATGGGTAGAAGAAAACAGACTGGAAATGCACATGGATTGGGTGCGAGATGTAGCTTGGGCTCCATCTCTAGGTCTCCAAAGGTCCACGATTGCCAGCTGTTCCCAGGACAAGAGGGTTGTCATTTGGACCAGTGATGATAATGTGTCCTGGACCCCTACAATACTGAACACTTTTGATGATGTTGTATGGAGTGTGAGCTGGTCTCTCACTGGTAATATCCTCGCTGTATCTGGAGGAGACAACAAAGTCAGTCTCTGGCGCGAAGGTTCCGATGGACAATGGTTATGCATTAGTGAAGTAGCTAAAGGCTTAGGCCAAACACCAAATGATGAGAGAAGCACACTTTGAATTCATTTATTTATGTTTTTGTTTATTTTAATTAACTTGTGAATAATTTCCATAAAGTAATATACATGCTATCAATAATTTCCTGTGGTTTTATTTACTCAATAAATGCAACTTACACTACAGGAAGAAGCAAGATTGCAGGTACTATCAACATGGTAATGTCACCCTAACTTAGCTGGAAGCAAACAATAGGGAATATGCAAAGACAACAAAACTTTTTCTATTCCTTAAAAATGCCTTGTACTTGGCCCATAGAAACATTGTGGTACACTTGTTTAATTTTCTAATACACCACTTATTTTAAAACAAAACAAGCAAACTCAAAACGCATTGTGCCTCGAAAACGCCGGTGGTATATTTTTCGAGCGACAAGCAGTAGTTGAACTTAACTTTTAATGATGTTCTTGGGTTGATAGTACTGGTACTTACAACAATTGGCCGCTGAGACAATAATGCGTTCGTGACGTCTGTCAGTTGGTACATACATAAATTTAGCGCGAAATTATAACATTTATTGTTACTTGATTTAGTGATATCGTTTTTTTATTATTACATTTTGTTATTAGGGTAAACATTGCAAAAAGGGTAATCATAGGTAAGTTATATAAGCTATAAGTTAAATAACATCACCAATAATACTAATACTAGCGACCTGTCAGGAACGCATTCTCTCAGCGGCCAAACAGTAATGAGGGATTTTCCAGCGACTAGGGAAGAGCTATAAAGAAAATTTTTCTTTATAGCTCTTCCCTAGTCGCTGGATAGATGGCGCTGAACTTAGTACGTTAATGCAAGGAACGAAACTAAAAAAACTGATTTTAACAAAGCGCGAGAAAACTAGGTTATATTCGGAAGGTTAAGCAAACGAAAGTTTTATAAATTAAAGACTTTGATAGAATCTATATTATATTTCTCACAATTTCTACAGTGTTTTTCCTTTAACTAGTTAGTACTGTTCGCTTGAAGCCTCAATCGAGAGTGCCTGAGAGAATGCCAGCAGTCGCCCTCCCACTTTTCCCTCCATCGAGGCCACCGATAACGATAGTTCCTATTTCTACCGCTTGTCGCTGCTGGCGTTCTCAACCAATAAAGTCTAATAACTACTTATTAATCTTATTATTAATGAGATAACAAGTATTTATGCTAGAATTATAAATAATTTTTATTAAATATTAAACAAATCATTACATTCGGCCATCTGAACTAGTGCTACCTCCTGGTGCACTAAGAGTGAGTATTTCAATTTAATTCCACTAACTAATCTTAAATTCAAGTAGACAACTGTTTTGAAACAAAAGAATACAAAACTAAAAAGGTAGGTACCTACTTTTAACTAAATTGTATAACATTGCTAAATAGTTAGGATTTTTCATGAGTATCTAAGGTAAGTACTTGTGAAGGTAGGTACCTACGTAATTATGGCAATTATTATTTTGATTTTATCATTCAAGAACATCAATAACAACAATATTACATAATTCATTACCATAAACACAAATCAACTCCAATTAAATCTTTTCTCAACTAACTCACATTTGATCTATTAAAACAATATTTCTAAATTGCCTAGATATTTAAATCTACTAAATTCTAAGGCTCACTCAAAATAATAATACTTTTGACTTCATACTAACCATGAATTAAACTAATCAAGACAGTATTTAGACTAATGATAACAATATTTTTATACTTCAAGCAGCATTCATAGCTTATTTACATACATATACGAGTGTAGGTATTACACTTACATAAGAGAACAATCATTACATTCGTGTACTAAATCGTAAAACAATCTGATTCTACTTATATTACCTAGGTATAAGTATAAACATCTAACCTACTTTATGTCTACCATAATCTATGTAACCTAAATTTGGATTTAACAACGATCTCGTCTTACATCCTCCTCATCTGTTTCACTTTCGCTAGTTGTTACTATATTAACATCACTATTCAAGTTAAGTGATTCAACATGAATCCACGGTCTCATTCTATCTGCAGCAACAATTGTATTATACAATCGTGCTGATTTAAATCCTGGTACGCTGGATATATTATATCTATCATTTCCTAATTGTTTTATTACTTTATAAGGCCCTACAAATTTAGGCAAAAGTTTTTTACTCTTTCCATCATTATTAAAATTAGACTTAACTATTTTTACTAAATTACCTTCTTCATAGATTTTAGCAGGGGATTTGTTAGCATCATGCAAAGCCTTCTGTTTTTCCTGAGATGCTTTAATGTTTTCATATGCTACATGCCTTAAAGTTTCCCTATTTGTCGTTGCATCTTCTGGACTACCATCTTTACTAATGCCTAATTTATTCGTAGAAGCATTTCGAAGTTTTACCCCAAATAGAAGCTCTGAGGGAGTCTTTTTCGTCGTTGCGCTTACTGTGTTGTTGATACCCCATTGTATGCTAACTAACTGTTTGTCCCAGTCTCTCTCGTCATTATTTAGATTTTTTGAAGACAATGCATTGAGAAGGGTTTGGTTAAAACGCCCAGCTTGTCCATTTGAACGTGGGCTTGCAACAGCGTTTAAGATGTGTTTTACACCATTTTTGATACAGAAGTCTTTAAAGAGGTTTGATGTGAATGACGATCCACGATCAGAAATAATTCTTTCAGGTACCCCAAAATCATTAAATATATTTTCTAATACTCTAGTAACATTTTTAGTTTTGGTGTCTTTTACGGGCTTAGCAAACAAATATTTTGTAAAACCATCTACGATAGTCAGAATGTAGCTATTTCGAGATTTACTCTTAACGAAAGGTCCTAAATGATCTACATGAAGAGCATAGAACGGAATATCTTTCTTTTCGATCGGGTACAAATATCCAGACTTAACTTTAGCAGCGCTATCTTTAGTATATGCACAATTAATACATGCAGCCACGTATTTTTTTACGAATCGTCGAAGTTTGGGAAACCAAAACTGATCTTGAATTCTTTCAAGCGTCTTTGCCTGTCCAAAATGACCAATATCGTGATGATTCATCTTACAGACTTGCCATCGAGCATTACGTGGTACCACCAACTTTAACTGATCCCCAACTCTTCTGTACAAAACGTTATCTTTTATTGCATAATCCCTTTTTATTTCAACAACTTCAATATCTGTTTTAGGTTTAAGAATTTTAGTTATTCTAACGAGTTCAGGATCAGCTTATTGAAGTGTTACAAGCCAGTTCTCAGTGGAAATGTTATAAATGGTTAGAAGTTCTTTTTCGTTGGGCACTCCTAAATCTAAATTCTCAACTACCGGATTACGACTTAACGCGTCAACGTGAGACATTCGACTACCAGCGCGATATTCAATGCCAAAGTCAAAATCACTGGGCCTCAAGTCTGCTATTTTTTAAAATTCGTCATTCCAACACGATACTATTGTCATTTTGGTAAAAGTTCGTAGTCTGGTAAATTCACAATGATCGATCACTGGTCGGTCAATGGTCTCGTAATAGAATCGTGTTGTAGTGACAGTATCGTATTGCCATTATTATAAAACTCGTTGGTAGAAATGATTTTCGAAAAACTACTATTAAATTTGAACATTTATTCATGCCAGATTTCATTTATATATATTTTTACATATTATTTATTAGTATTTTAAGCCATCTGAATTAATAAGAAGTTCGTAAATAGGAAAACACATTAAAATGTTCAACGCGGATTAATGTAAAACTTAATATGTTTAGCTGTCAAAGTCAAATGTGACATTACTGTTTACTGACGTATTTCTGTTTTTGTTTCTAGCGGCCGGTGTTTTTTTATTGTATTTATTTTCATTTGAGTGTTCTAGTTAGATTTTTGTTAGTATATTTAAATTTTCTTTCCCCTAAGACGACCCACTGACCGAGAAGCCTATATTTATTGATTTTATACAAAATGGTGATAATTTAGCAAATTTCGGCTCTACCAATGAAGGTCGAAGTTTATCGAAGGTAAAGATCTTGCAATTATTTGTTTTGACCATTAACGCCCCACTCTAGTATGTCGCCTGATGTAACAAAATATTTTTTTTTTATAGAAAAAGACCATGTAGCTCTCGAAGTTGCT
The DNA here is from genome assembly GCA_941918905.2 of Xestia sexstrigata. NCBI lineage: Eukaryota > Metazoa > Arthropoda > Insecta > Lepidoptera > Noctuidae > Xestia > Xestia sexstrigata. The sequence continues at coordinate 5,540,232 of OW799220.2, read as the reverse complement.
CAATCAAGGCTGGGCGCTATTGAAGCTAGGAACGCTGAGGCAACATTAAAACATGCTCAGGCAGGCCATCTACAACTCAGCTGCTGCATTGATCGACTGAGCTCCACCACAGAAAAAATGGTGGATCATAGAGGCCACTGTGTGCCAAAAAAGGTAATTACTAAACTAAACAATACCATAAATTAATATAACCCCTCCATCTAAGCTTATAAGCTTGTGTTAGGTTTAAGCTCAAATCAGTAGTACATTGGCCAGAATCTGACATCACGATGGTAACTCTGATACTAAGCGCTAGGTTACACAACATGCTATAAAAGAAGTTGCAACTTTTAAACACAAACTCTGCGGAATTATAATGTCATGATAAATGATTAAATGAAACAGTGTTTATAAAAAGTGTATTAATTTATTTTAACCTGTAGATACCCGTAATTACAGAAATAACAATGTTCTGTTCCCTTTGGGGGACGTCACGGGCTTGAAGCGTTAAATCATATTTTGTCAATACTGTGGTCACTGTGGATCTGTAATAAAGAGTTAAATCATTTTATTAATACATAAAGCATTTTCGTACTTCACTAGAATATCGAGGTGGGTAACATTACATACCTGCTAATTTAATTTATGCATTTCTCCACAGTCTGTCAACAAGAGCCTGCTCAGTGTGTGGCCCAGTTCAGTGCAGTGCTTCCCGTCCTTCAAGAAGATCCCGATTCACCCTTTGATGGTCTTGATAATTAGGTGCTGCATTATTATTTTCCTCCTAAATTAAAAGATAGATTAGTGATTAGTGACATGACTGTTATTATTTTTATTAAAAGGTAAAATTTGTGATTTGTTATTCAAATGATGATTAAAATATTGAAGATCTTTTTGATTTGTATGAACACTGATTTTGATTTGTTATTATTATTACATTAGATATTGTAACTTGTCTTTTGTTTTATGTAGTACTTTACATTTCAGGTTTTTCAATTGACTTGAAAGTCAAGTTTAATATTGTTAAATAAATAAGTATTTAGTTTATGAGAAATAAAGATTATTTGAAATGTTGATTTTTTATCATAGTATTATTTAATATTCCATCTTCAATAGAATTATTCTAAAATAGTGGAATGTAAATCACCTGTTGCAAGCCAAGTGCTTCTGTATAAACTTCATCAGGTGGCAACGGTGCTCTTGCCATGTTTGGAATATTGTGCAATATGTAACATGCATTCACAATCTTGCCTGCAGTTGTTGGACAATAATGTAAAGCATATGCTGCAAGCAAATACCTGAAAAAAATCAATTTACTTTTCTAAGCATATAGGTAAACATAGATTAACTTTTATTTAATACTGTTCTTGACATAAACAAGAACTATTGCATCTAATCACTGTTATTGAGTGTCTAAAACAATTGCTTATAATAACGCGATGGTCTTTACCTTAAACATGCTTCTTATACGCTGATGCCATGGGGAATGAGTTCTTCAATTTATTAACCCCCATAAGAGTCATTTCCAAGGCGAAACGTTTTTACAAATTCCGCCTGGGGAATATCAATAAAATGGTTCATGATCATTCTCGTCAAGCGACGGGCACGACGACGTCTTCTGCATTCTGCCCATCTTCTTTCTTTATTATCCACTGAGTTGAGTTTATTGTCCACTGCACTGAGCTAGCCAGCTCGAGAATATTTTGTTCGTAGTGAATTCACTGTCTCCATTCAATATTCCACAAACACGATCGAAATAAAAGCAATGATTGCACAATGACGTTCCAATGGTAGGTCAGTGATCAAAGGAACTGTCAAAATTTTAGCAGATTACCGCTTATGTCAGTCTTTCATTTGTCATTGTGTACGAGATTACCATTCTATGCTATTTCGTTCAATGGAGTGTCAGTGATTGATCATTGGACAGTCATAGTGACGCCATTATATTAGTAGACTACCAAACTTGTCAAAATCAATAATTATGAGATCAATGACAGATCATTCTGACACTATTGTAATAGCAGACTTGAGGCCCTGATCTGCAACCACCATCTTGCAATCCGAGGAATCAAGTCTCGTTTTGTAAGGGTGGTCCTTAATGCATTGCAATCTGTAAACACGGTAAACCTTAAGCCTAACAGGTATACGCGGAACTTTTTTAGTGAGCAGACCACAGCTAGTGTTTCCAGCTCGTAAGAGTGAAAGAACCGCTCCGCTGGAGTGGTCTGCCTACTAAAATATGCGACTGGTTTTAGTACCCTGGGATTAACTTGCCATTGAAAAAGTATACCACCCAAACCTAGAGCACTTGCATCTGCATGTAATTCAGTTTCTAATGTAGGATTGTATAACGCCAATATCGGCCGCTCTACTAAACGATCTTTTAACGATAGAAAAGCTGAACTCTCATTTTCACTCCATTGCCACGTAGACTCCTTTTTTAGTAACACTGATAAAGGTCTAGCTATTTCTCCAAAACTTTGTACAAATTTTCTAAAATAACTGGCTAGACCTAAAAATTGCCTAACCTCGTGGACATTTCGAGGTGTAGGAAAGTCCTTGACTGCTTTAATTTTCCTTTCACTTGGTTTGACACCTTCAGCAGATATTTCGTAGCCTAAATACTCTAGCTGAGTGTCAAAAAACTTGCACTTAGACAATTTAAGAGTAAGTCCCGCATCTCTCAACAATTTAAGCACGTCTTCTAAATGTTCGAACCCTTCTTCTACAGATTCCGATGGTATAAGAAGATCGTCCATATAGGCCAGAGCTGAAGTGAACCTGCGCGATCCAAGAACCTTATTTATCATTTTTTGAAAAATTGCAGGTGCGTTTGCCAAACCGAACGGCATACGTTTAAATTCGTAATGGCCGTCCGGTGTAACAAACGCAGTCAGATGACGACTTTCTTTTGCCATCGGTATCTGGTAGTATCCCGATGCAAGATCTAAAGTTATGAAGAACTTATTACCACTCAAATTTGAGATTTGATCATCTATCAGTGGAAGCGGGTACTTGTCTTTTACAGTTTTATTATTTAATGCCCTGAAATCAATACAAAGTCTATGGTCACCTGTTTTCTTTTTTATTAATAACACTGGACTAGCATAATTAGACTCAGACTCCTGCACAATATCATTATCAATCAATTCGTCTACAATTTCCCTGACTTTGCCACGTTCATAAAACGACATACGATAAGGCCTATATACTACTGGTTTGTCGTCGTTTAGTTCAATACTCATTTCAGCTTTTTGTGTGCACCCTAACTCACTAAGGCTTGTGGCAAAGCATGACCTATATTTTTGTAAAAGTTCAAACAGTTTTGTAACGTATTTCTCATCTAATTGTGATCCTATCTTAATGTCATCTTTGTCTAATGGTAGGAAACTTGTAGCACCTTCCGAATTAATTTGAAGGGTTTGGCTTTGAGTTATGAGTTTAGTTCTAGCAATCAAAACATTTTCATCGAAAACTATAGGAGTACTGATCAGTGCTGTAACAACAATAAACCCCCTTCCCTTATCTAGCCTATAACAGCCACTGTGTAATCTATACTCTTGGTTTGGATTTAATCTAGTATCACCTTCTAAATAAACGTCATTTGTCTTATTTTCTTTTGAACTGACCTCTATGAATCCCCCTTTGTTTATTATTGTTCTATTGACAACGAATAGGTCAATTTGGTCTGTTGTCACATCATTCGTCACTAAAGTAGGACTATTGTAAAAGTATAGGGTTTCCTTATCCTTCAATACCATAACATTAGGTAGCTCGGTAAAATTTCGGCCAACAAGCACAGGCGTATGTAAATATTCGTCGTTTACAACTAAAACTTCTACACGAGCTTCTATATCGTCTAACTTTGCGTTGATCAGGGTTTTGAACAAAGGTCTAATGGCCGTATTGCCAAAACCGCGTACTGTTGGCAGGTTATTTTTATCTTCAATCACACCAAGATTTTTGGCATCCGAGAATCGGATTAATGTGCAGTCACTTCCAAAATCAACATATGCCTGCAATGATGTATCATTAACATAAATTATCTTATAGAATTTTTGATTGGATTCTTCAATATTAGGCTGTATAATGTCCGGTACCGCTGAAGAAATCTTTAAAGTTTTCCTAACTGGAGTTACCTGCTTTGGATCATAGCTTAATAAAGGTTTCTTCGTACAATTACTAAGGTCGTGACCTACCCTACCACATTTTTGACATTTAATCACAGGTTTTGGGCACTTATAGAAAGTGTGACCTCTCTCTTGGCAATTGTAGCAGATTGGACCTACTCTACGGCCTGAATCGTTAGCATCAGTACGTCTTGTCGCATTGGATGCGTTACTTCCATATGTATTAGGCTGGTCTTTCCTTCTTAGATGACTAGTTGTTTGGAACACTATTTGATCTTTGGGTTGTTGAGATACTAAATAAGCTAATAGATCTTCTGGCTCTGTACACTGCAGTGCTTGGGCTCCATTCCTTATCGATGGATCATTAATGCCATGGACTACACAATCTACACCCTTACGTCCTATAATTTCGCAACGTGTTATCAACGACAGTTTTTCATAAAAGTATTCCCTAACATTTTCGTCTTGACGACAACGCCTATTCAACATTTCCTGTAAAATAATGCCGTAATTTTCCTCGCTTGGAAATGACTTTCGCAACTTAATCTGCCACTCCTCCCAGGAATAAGTGAGAGTGGAAAGTGATTCGTACCACTTTTTGGCTAAGCCACATAATTTTTGCAAGGAGAAGTGTATCGTCTGCCTTTCGTTCCATCCATAGATAGTCGAACATTCATTTACCTTTCCTAACCATCTATCTACATTTTGTGACTTGTTATTGGGATCAAACTCTGGTATTACATTGTGCTGATGGTTAGCGCCTAATAACTTGTTAGAGTCACCTCGCAGCGATGCAATAATTTTCATAAGATCTTCAGCAGTCAAACTCTGAGTGGAAACGTGAGTTGTATTACTAGATTCATGATCACTGACTTCTTGCTGAATCCCGTCAGGACCATTTCCTTTCTCAGACTCCGATGATGTCGACGGAAATCGGACGTAACGCCCCTTCTTTCTTTTAGGAACATACTCTTCGTCGGAACTCATACTGGAACAAGCCAGATCATCATTTAAGTTTATGTCGCGTTATTAACTTTTTATTACCACAATAATGCCAGAATAATGTAACTTTTAATATAGCCTTGAGTTACTAAAATTATGTACCTACCTAAGTTACAAAATCATTCTAAATTATCTAAATATACTTAATATATAAGATCACCCAAGATTTTGAGGATTCAATATTATTGTCATACTGCTACATACAAATATTGTTTAAAACTCACGCATGTATCAGTTATAAACTTCTTCAAAGCTTATTAACCCATACAGGTTATACCTTTATATTATTAAAGACAAGTCCCAACAATTAACTTTATAAGATAATTTATATTAGAGACACATACATTTCTAGAATATAAACTTCATAAAATATTATTGAGCACACGCACGTAGTAGGTACTTGTCTAATTTTAGACATCTTAAAATGTTACTGAAGACACATACCTACATCATACAAAGTCCAACTAACTTCGTAATTATAATTGAAAACACATACAGGTCTCAACTATAAACTTCATATTTTATTATATTTTATGACACCTACATGTCCAACTTTAAACTTCATAAAATACTGTTGAAAACACATACATGTCCAACTGATTATTTCATAAAATATTCTTGAAAACACATACATGTCCAACTTTAAACTTCAACATAAATATTGTGGAAAACAGATACATGTCCAACTAATTACTTCATGAAATATTGTTGAAAACACATACATGTCCAACTTTAAACTTCATAATATATTGTGGAAAACACATACATGTCCACCTATAAACGGCATAAAATATTGTTGAAAACACATACATATCCAATTTTAAACTTCAATATGAATTGAGGAAAACACATACATGTCCAACTACTTACTTCATGAAATATTGTTGAAAACACATACATGTCCAACTTTTAAACTTCATAATATATTGTGGAAAACACATACATGTCGACCTATAAACGGCATAAAGTATTTTGAAAACACATACATGTCCAACTTTAAACTTTGCAATATATTGTGGAAAACACATACACGTCCACCTACTTAATTAAAATTTTTAAAAACACATACATGTCTAACTTGTGCATAAGATAATATTGGAGACGCATACATGGCTTATTTATGTAGTCTACATAATGCAAGTTCAAACTAAAGTTTAAATTATTCTTCTCAATGATTTTCTTTTTTGTTAATATTTAAATTCAATACATTAGTATCGCATTTTATTAAAATCTTGCAATGTAAACCACACCCACAAAAATTTAATTAGTAAATGTAGGTAGGTACAACGTATAAAGTTAAATTTCGACAATCAAATGCAATCGTTCGGTAATATTAGGTACATTTAATTTAGTATACCTAGGAACCTAAAAATACACATTCCAAAAGGGACTGTTCATAATCTTAGTGATCAATTTCTAGGAACAACCAAGATTTAATTTAGTGAACAATAACTCTGAAGGTATTTGGATTGATAGATTAATCTAAATGGTTTTAAATCTTAAACCTTAGAATACAGTTATTGTGATCATATTACGATTTATATTTCATTATAAATCTATTGATTTTATTTTTCAACTAGCAGCCGAGCAAAAAAAAAAAACGGATGAACAGTTATGAACAGTCCGGATAGCATGAAATGCAATTCAAGTTACCACGGGTTGAATAAACATGATTGTCTTATACGATTTGATAAAATATCAAATCAAAGCATCCAAATATAATATAATCATGGTACTTACGTTCACCAATATCACCAACCACTTTGTAGGCTTGAAATTACGATGTCACTTCTGAGTTTTTATAAATTAAAGACTTGGAAAGAATCTATATTATATTTCTCACAATTTCTACAGTGTTTTTCCTTTAACTAGTTAGTACTGTTCGCTTGAAGCCTCAATCGAGAGTGCCTGAGAGAATGCCAGCAGTCGCCCTCCCACTTTTCCCTCCATCGAGGCCACCGATAACGATAGTTCCTATTTCTACCGCTTGTCGCTGCTGGCGTTCTCAACCAATAAAGTCTATTAACTACTTATTAATCTTATTATTATGAGATAACAAGTATTTATGCTAGAATTATAAATAATTTTTATTAAATATTAAACAAATCATTACAAAAGTGTCAGTCAGCGTATGTAACGTGCGCAATGTTTGTTTTTAACACCCTTGCTCGTAAAGCTGATGTAATTCCACCGGTTTTAAATATGTAAAGCGGGTCATAAAAAACGCGTGTGTTACCAAAGCAAATAGTTTAGTTATAGTCCATACAAATTCCATAACAGTATTATTTGCCATTTCAAATATGGAACTGATCGCCGCCGCACGACTCCAGCTAGTGAGCAGCGTGCAGCGCGTTGTTGCTATTAAAATTTCGAACTAATCGCCGCGCGGCCAGTCAGTAGGCAGCGCTAGCGCGCTGTTAAAATGGCGGGAAAGCAACAGTGTGCATTCACAGATTGAGTTTATTTAAAATAAAAATAAAACAGTTTATTCGGTAATTTAAAAACTTGGCTGCATGCTCTAGCGTCTTTGCCAACATTTTCACGCAGCCACGGCAGAAAATAATCCTCTCGCCATTTTTCTCAAATTTTCTTTTCTTTGTACTTGTATTGTGAATATCTTTTTCTGTTTCCTCGCAAATGTGTTAAAAAACGTCGTACGATATACGTGCGTATTGGTTATAACATGCTCGGCTCAATTACGCCCTCGCCTTCGGCTCGGGCTGAAATTCCGCCTCGCATGTTATAACCATCTTAACGCACTAATATCGTAATGTACTATTACCTAAGCGTTTTGGCTTTGGCACCAATAGTCAGTTCAACGCCATCTATAGAGTTCTTGGAAACTAAGTTTTTTTTTAATACCTCAAAAAGAAAACCTCTCATTGATTTAAGTGAAAAAAAAATACATGCATATTCCCATTTTGCCAGCAACTTGAAGCATAAATGAACCATGAAGCACACAGTTGTAACGGGGTAACCAAAGATTTTTGTGTGTTCACTGTGTGCCTTAACATAAATCAAATAAATTTATTTTCTTTCTATACCATTTCTCTCATTCACACGGTCACAACACATTAAAACACGTTTATTTATAAAAACAATTTTAATTACACTTAAACTTGATAGTACAGATTCATTTCACGTATTGCTAAGGTGGTATTCAATCAGTTCTGAGAGTAACGGCATCTTGTAGTACTCCGATATGGTCTTGAACGTATTGATTTGTGCCAGGACCTCCTTGGTTGGCACCATGAGCGCGAACTCGCCTGCACACTCACATACCATTGTCATGTTCTCGCATTTTACCTGCACAAGGAAATAGAATTGACTGGTGTCTTTTTCAAAACATTCATAAATCGCCCGTCGAAGTACTGAACTCCGCATTTAGCAAGTACGTTCATGTTCGTGCCTACATTGAAACAAGAGAGAAAATGCGATGTTTGGCACTATGGCTGTCACTCGCACGAGGCTCGTGATGACTAATGCGAGTGTGAGGATATGCCGCTGGCGTTAGACATGGGCTTCCATGGTCATAGGGAGAATTACTAGGAACCACCTTACGTGGCGGACTGATTGGTGACTGCAGTTTTATTAGCACACTGCTGTTATACTCTTACGACTACGCGATGGCTCAATCTTCACCAAACCAAAACGGTCATAAGTCTTTACGCATTGTCAGTACAATGGAGAAAAAAATATAATGTCAAAAGCTTGATAGAAAACCTCATCGATTTTCTGATAAAAGTGGATGATTAATGTCCCAATAAGTAAAGAAAATAAAAAATGATGCTAACTCAAGAAACGCTAACCTAAGGAACATAATACGTTAACTGCTACAAACCTGATGACACCGTTTACATATCAGATCTTGTAGCATATAGGACATAGTTCGTCTGTTCATGATCTCGACCAGCCGCCACTCCAGCTCTTGGTTCTCGTACGGAGTGCCACACGTGGGACACAAGCACACCGGCCTGTGAACAAAATGTTACGAAATTGAATTTTGACAAATAACATAGTAGACGTCATGTATACGTAGACGCACGTTATGAGTGGTCTGGGGTCCAGGGTGAAACTTGTGAGACAGCGGGTTTTTCGAAGATGTTGGTTTTACCCGATATTTGATGCCTGCTATCTGGATTTCTACAAGTTTGAAAGGATTCGATTTAGAATCTATCAATACTTCTAAAATAGTTTGTTCTGATTAACTATCAACGCACAGCACAAACCACTGAACGGAGCGGGCAAAAATTTAGCATAAAATAGTTATTAAACTAGGCATCCGGTTAGAAAGGATTTTAGAAAATCAAGCCCTAAATGAATAGGAGTTGAGTTTGTATGAAAATCCGTCGCCAGGCGGAACTGGTGCAGGTCAGTTGGTCCGCAATAAAATTCTAACTTTGTGTAGACTACGTCTGACCATCGCCAAAACCCAAGACTACTGGAGAATTCCTTGGCTCTTCTAAACCCGACGCATTTGTTCATTATTACATACGCTTTATGATTTGGATAAATACATGTATGTAACTTCACGACCCATGAGAATATTTCGTGGGCGTCATGGACACTGCCTGTTAATCCTGTTATAAGTGTTTTTACGCTTGTAATCGTCCCTTATAGTACTCACACGTCATCCTGCACGGCGGTGTTAGTGTCCCGGCACAGGTCGAGGTCGCGGCAGTGGTTGCAGACCTTGCAGATGATCTCGGTGAGCAGGCAGGAGCTGCACGCGTCGCGCCACTCCGCCGCGCTGCTGAACTCGCCCACGCCGATCAGGCGCAGCAAGTTGCGGCGGAGGAGGGTCACCTGGACGAATAGATAAACAGAATACTCTTTGGTATGAAAAATGTTGACAGTTTATAATGATTGCTCGGTTTTTCTACAGAACACATCGCTTATAATCCCAGAACACTAAAATTTCGCTAGTTATGTTCTTTTAAGTCCCATCGACTTACGAACAGTAAGTTAGTCTTGGGTTCGAAACCAGACAGGCGCATTACTTTGTGTAATTTATTTCATCACCACTGCTATCAAAACGGTGAAGGAAAACATCGTGAGAAAACCGGCATGTCCTAGAACCAAAAATGTGGCATCTACCAATCCGCACTGGGCCCGCGTGGTGGATTATAGCACATTCCCTCTCATTGAGTGGAGGCCGTGTCCCAGCAGTGGGAACATTATAGGCTGATGACGAAGTCCCATGTAATAGGGGGCGAGTCTATTGCCATCAACCGGGCAAATCCCGGGCAGATCCAGAGATCCAGACTCCGTGGCTGAGAAATTCCTGTTGGAAAATCCCAATAACTTTATGTCCGACCTGGGAATCGAACCCAGGTCTTCATGCTCAGCAGCCGTGCTTGCGACCACTAAACCAACGAGGCGGTCTACAGAACACTTCTCTTGGAATCGGCTACTTCGTTTTATTGGTTGCATCTGCATGTGCTACTGAACTTAATAATTAATCTCATAGCTCACTTAAACGACTCCGCTCCTATCCGGCAAAAAGAGTATATCTCCATATAATTGTAAACCAAAACGGTCATAAGTCTTTTTTTGGTGGCAAAATATAGGTCACGGTCACCTCTAGCTCTACATCTCAATGATTGTTATGTAAACCAAATCTCTGAAATAAACTTAGTATCAAACCTCTTCGTCCAGTGAGGGATCGAGTGAGAACACTTTGCAGACCGCGTTGACGTACAGTAGCGCGGGCTTGCACTCGCCGGAGAACGCGTCCGGCTTCAGTCCGGGCTGGTGGCCGATGTCGGACGGCCGGAGCGACGGGTGACGCGTGTTTATCTTCTCTGTCACTCTAAATACGAAAACTTATACATTGACCGAGTAAAACAATTAAAGCTGAAAATCTAAGATATCACACTAAAAACTCTTCTCATATCCACAATATATTCAACTGAACGTTATGAATATTAGTTGTAGCTTTGGAGTTCAATTTTGCAGAAACGGCAACACCCCATGTCTTGGTGAACGCAGACCTGGCCGCACTGCAAGCGCCGCAGTCATCGTTTTGTTAATGGCCTCGCACACCTGTCCGCGCTGCAGTCACCGCAATCGTTCCTGTCGCCGCACGCTTCGCACCACAGAACATTAATACTCTCTCTCTCTCTCTCAGTCCGCAGCGTCCGATGCGTTGATGACGTCATCAGCTGCGGCTTGGGGAGTTCGGACGCTTCAAGTTGTTTGTGATTGTTGTTGTTGACCATAACAACTGGTTATAAAAATCCGTGAACGTCACGTTCATATTTCATCCATTTGTTAGTGAGGCGCCCTCTGTAAACGGAGACCCGTTCATGTTCGCCTAATTCCGTGACCTAACCGGAGCGGTCATGTTTCGCGGTTAGGACGCGCCTAACCGCGAAACATTGCCGCTTCGGTTCAGAGTCAGAGACTAAAGTTAGAAGAAACTTCTTTAGATGTGAATTAAACCAAGCCAGCAACATAGACTGCCAGCAATAAAAACGCAGATTAAAACTAAAACATACTGGAACAGCTTCTGCGAGATCTCTCCTCGTATCAAGGCGGGCAGTTCCTTAGGCTGCGAGTAGGCCGCGCTCAGGTAGCCGGCCACGGCCGACGCGAACGGCTCGCGTACGGACGTCGGCAGGAAGCTCGACAGGTTCCACTGCATTGTTATTGTACCCTGTCAATATAATCAGAAAATATACATTTTAAAATTATATCCCTGCTAGAATAGCGTTTGTTCATCAGTCTGAGGATTAGAAAGCGTACACACTTGTGTACGCTTACACTTACACATTATTTTTTTGTTGCTTAGTGTGGCACTAGATGGCACTGTGTGTAATGTTCAGCGATATTTATTTATTTATTTCACATTGCTATGTTAAGCCGATTAAGCGTACCATACGAATTTGAACCTTATTCGAAAGTGCTTTGACATTGGCACGCAAGTCACGCTTTCCTTAAAGTGAAGTGCGGGTCGATGTGTTATTCCGTAAGTTTTACATATTTTTTAATTACCAATAAGGCTGTCACACAGCGCTGTTCTCTTCACGACAACCAGTCCCCACCAGGTGAGCCCAGCGGTAATGGACCAGCGACAGAGGTACTGACATAAACGTCCCTACAGTGGATGTGTGGCTCTCGTCCGTCCCGTTACAGAGCGTTAAAGAGCCGTCGTGTGTGTGGGTAATAATGTATTGTGCACACCGCCCAGTATCCGTCCCCTCGTATCGGCTTATTCCAAGAGAATCCCCCTCAGGGGGAAAACTGGACTTTAATGTAAAAAAAAACTAGATAGTCCCCTTTTCATTTTGAGTTATGTCACTATTCCCCCCGAGAGAATCTTCCTCAAAAACTGAACCAAAATGTAATAAAATCAAAAAATTTAAATGCATTTTTATCAAGAACTGAACGATATTGTAAAAAAAATAACAAATTATGTTAAATGAACCCAATGAACGTGCATTAAGTACCTCATCGTCCCCACTATCTTCACTCGCTGCTGGCAGCTGTGACGATCCAACTTCAGTCAGACCGTCTGGTAATTTCCCCTGTTACCAAAAAAAAAGTTAATTAGTTAAGACGTTAGTTAAGACTAATATATTGTTATAGGTTTTTCACTGTTAAATCAAAAAACCATATCAGGTATAAGGGTGTAAATAGACCCTTAACAAAGCTGAAAGACACTTATTCTCCCCGTCATTGCGATCATTTTTTTAGTTCTACACCATACCTGAGAACCTTCTAGTTAAGGAGATATTGGGGTCAAAGTTCCAACCTTTTCACAAGTTGTTTTTAAATACACACGCGCGCGCGTTTATCTTAAACGCCTCCACGAACCCCGTACTATTCAATCCATCCATCAGCACAATGTTTTGAGTGCGTTAGCACAACGCATTAGCATAATGTTTTGAGCGAGTCTTACCGTAAAATGTGCCAAAAAAAAATCGTTTCCTAGCAATAATTTTTGCGTAAAGTTACTTAGTTCGAACAAGCTATTTGGTTTACATTTTACAATGTAATTTGTGGGTTAAACTGTAAACCAAATAGCTTGTTCGACCGTACATAGCGCTTAGTTGGCGGCTTCGTGAAGGCTCTGTTTACACCTTGTATACCATAGGTACAACCATATCAGTATATTTTATTCGAAAAGGATGTCCTTGTACAATATACCTGTACTCCGGCATGGTTGGCCTCGTCCAGCCACAGCAGGTACGACCAGCACTGCTTGTACCGGATGTCGATGCCGTGGAACAGCTCCTTGTTGCGAATGCTTTGTACCACGAACTCCACGTAACCTGCACACAAAATTTAAACAATAGTACATTATGGTACAAGTGTGTAATGTTGGTGATTACCGCTGAGGCGCGATTGAGACCCGAGCCGTCAGGCGAGGGTCTTAAGAGAGCCGAGGACGGTAATCATCAATACACACGTGTGTCATACGACGTTTTTCAACACACTTGTGAAGAAAATAATACAAAAAAATCATTTAGATAATAGATATTTGTCCTTGGAGTTTTCAGGTAGTAAACTTTCCATAACGTTAAGGGCTTCACATCTTATATCGGGCGGTGTACAACAAAAATCATTTCCTTCATAACTAATACTTGTAGACATTTTTTATTCATAAATAACTATAATTTCAACAGTGAAAACGAGTAATGAAAAGTTTTTCGCAATGGCGGGAACATTTATACAGTTTTCCTATGCGCGCGCATCTAACAATGGCGATCGGCCATAGACTAAAATAATGAGGTTTGTTTTTTTGGCTTTTCGCGGATAGCGAATCCACGTACAAAATGGGGAATTCAAAGTTTTCTTTATTACAGAGAAAACAAAAGTTACATTTCAGTGAAATGGGCAAACAATAGGTACATTAATTTATTTGTACTATTGAACACGATTTTTTTTAAATAGAAACTTTTGTAGGAACAAAGCAACAAGCACCTCAATCAAAAAAAAAAAACCCTATAACTCACTTGTGAATAATAGTAATGAAAAAGTCACAGTTTGATTATAGGTGTCATTAAGTGCCTAATTGCGGTGAAATTAGAGCCATTTTATGAGCAAGTGTGTTGAAAAAATACGTATACTGTATTATAGTATAACATGGTAATTAATAGTAATTATCGCGTTTTCAGTGTTATTGGTTATATTACTGACCATGTCAGTTTAATAATACACACATCAAAAGTATCTAGGGATCAACATATATTTTTGCAATAACTTTTCTCCTGATTGATATTAATTAAAATTTTCTTTAAGGATTCATCAAATAAAGTGTTTTCGTTTGTCACAGTAACGATAAACCAAGTCACCTTTGCATTAATAAAGAAATTTGCCATTTTCCTAATAAAGGGATTTTTGACATTTGAACCACTAACATTAAAGTTCGAAAAAAAGACTGAAATAACAGTTTTCTTTAAAATTTTATTGGGTAACTTAAACAATTAATAATCCGTGTTTCTACCGCGAACACTAACAACACAAGAACATCGGTTTGGCATACTCAAAATGAGTTCATCCAAATCACGCTGTGGAATGGCCGCCCATGTTCGTTGCAACAACAAAAAAAGGTCTTCTTGCGACTGGATACCCTCCATATTCGGCAGAGCTCTTCTCTGTAGCATATCCCATGCATGCTCAATCGGGTTCAAGTCTGGCGACTGAGCAGGCCAGGGCAGGACATTGATGTTAGCTGCGGCGAGAGTCTGTCTTACAACTCTTGCGGTGTGCGGTCGTGCATTATCATGCATTAACTGAAATAAGGGACCGATTTGCACTTGTAGAGGAACGATGACGTCTGATACAATCGTCTCAGCATAAATTTGAGCGTTGAGGTTGCCTCTGATCCAAATCAACTCAGTTCTTCCGCCGATCCAAATACCCGCCCATACCATGATGGTTCCACCACTATAAGGATGGACTTCCTGGCAGGATTTTAATCGCTGTTGGCGTCCAGGGGTTCTCCAGTGTCGTATACGTCTTGTATCCGGTCTCATACCAAAACGAGACTCATCAGAAAAGCACACGAAACGCAATTGTTCTTCTGCCCAATTTCTGTGTTCAAGAGCCCATTGATATCGAATCCTACGATTGTGCATTGCTATAGGTGGTACCCGTAGCGGTCTTCGGGAATGAAGGTTCACTTCATGCAAGCGGTTTCTGACTGTTTGGTCGCTAATTAAGTTCCCTGAAGAGTGATGAAGCCTCACGGCTAACATCATGGCGGTTATTGTTGGAGCTCTTCGAGTTAAGATTTGAATGTATCGGTCTTGTCTCCGTGTGGTGCAGCGATACCGTCCTCCATGGCGCTCAGCCACGGTACCAGTGCTTCGGTAACGTGTCCAAAGTCGACTGATAACACTCTGACTTGTATTCAGAGCTAAAGCTACAGTACGTTGCCGGGAACCAGCTTCTATCATTCCCACGGCTCTGAGCATTTCTTCCCTGCTTAAATGACGTCGCCGCTCCATAATAACGTTGGTTTTAATCAGTAGTAGGGAAACAGTAGCACTAATAATGTCTTCAATGCGTTGTATGTTTTTATAGGGAAAATATTGACAGCTTATTTTCATCTTTTACTCGAATTTGATTGAGAGTTCCTGATTCAAATTATGAAATGCACCAAAAAGGATCCATATAAATTTATAAAATCATAAATTTATTACAAAGCCACATCTCAATCTCAAGAAATCCGCATAAAAATGCTTGATCCCTAGACATTTTTGATGTGTGTATTTCAAGTGGCCGTGGATAGCCAAATCTGAAACTATGAGGTACGGAGGAATTTGCCGTATGTCATTACTTCCCAGGAATTTGCCGTATGTCAAACTCAAACTCAAACTCAAAGCATTTATTTCAATTAGACCATTACGGCACTTTTGAATGTCAAAAATACAAAAAAGAAAATCAAAGCTACAGTCCCAGTCACAAGGCATAATAACTTGAGAAAGTACTGTAGTTGCCCATTCCCTAGCGTAGATCTCTATGGAGAAGAACGGGCAAGAAACTCCATGGACACTCTTTTAAAATCAAAATATTGTTACAAAATCTTGGTTACATCTTTAATTTTGAGATTATACATATATGTGAGAACGATGTAGAAAGACGTGCACACTAAGAGCGTCCAGAGTAAAAGATTAGATCAACAGTTTACGAATAAAGTAATTAAAATGAACCTTGGCAGCTAAGAGATGACCAGTCCCAACTGACAGCGCCCGTTCACAAACATGACGCATGTATCGGCGCCATTCAACTCAACCATATTGAAGGGAACTAAATGACCCGACACACCCGCCACCATCAGCGAGACATTTAAGTGAGCATGACATTCTCTCAGCCACCAAGGCATATTCAAGTCAATGAAATATAAATAAATGTAAATGGTGGCTGAACAGTACAAAGTACTCACACATGTGCTATGCAATTATATAATACTAAGAACTGGAATCTATATAATGCAAGTATATTTTTACAATCTTCTGCAGCTTCCACATGTCATTACTTCCCAGGAATTTGCCGTATGTCATTACTTCCCAGAATTTTATCTTAACTAGCGACACTATCGAATGGTGTAATAATACAGTAGGTTTTTTTTCAAAATCAATTCCTGGGTAGGAAACGCGTGAAAAAAATATCCTGTTTAAGTGTAGTGTGATACATGCCACAAATAAACCAAAACCGTTGTGTAGCAGAACAGTGAAGTAAGTAAAGCTGTACATACTACTCATATAAAACCAGCATAAGACTGTTAGTCTCAGAGACCCCACCGAGCCTCGGAAAGCAAGTCAAGCCGTTGGTCCCGGCTGCCATTTGTAGATCTTTGTCAGTCGTTACAAGTAGCCAGAAAACAACCAGTCTTAATGAGAGAAATCCTGTTACCCAGTAGGTAACTGACTTGAGGAGGTCAGATAGGCAGTCACTCCATCTAAAATTACTGCATCTGGTTAGACTGGAAGCCGACCCAAACATGGTTGGCAAAAGCAGATGATGAGCTGCATCCTATTAAGAGTAAGACTAGATGCCGATCGAAAGTTGATTAAAGAATAGGCAAGCCCTCGGTACCAGTGGCGAAGGATCCATACAACTCCATTCCTACCGAATTCTCTTTGAAAAATGGCACAGTCAGTATTCTATAGACCAGGGTTTCCTATGCTTTTTTGTGTCGAGCCTCCCCAGATTATAAATAACATTTTCATGCCCCTCCCCATTTTTTTGTGACATAAAACGAAACAAGTCAACACTTGCCAACGCAAAACAAGAGCGGCAACAAGGAATCGTTTGATCTAAAACTGCTCCAATGTCAAGAGATGGAAGTTGTCTTTCATGGCCGAATCGGCCTTAATTTCTAGGAATTCTTCCTGAACTTTTTCTGGTCATTGGTGCCTGCCGCATGCCGCGCCCCCTAGCGAGGCGCGACCCACTGGTTGGGAAGTCCTGCTATAGACTCTTACAAAAATGTACCCCTCGCTACTGCTAGGTACCTACCGATCCCATCCATGACAGTATTCTTCTTAGTACACAGCAGGATCTTGTTGAAGTCCGCGAACACTATGAGCGAGCCCAGCCGCTTGAACTCCGCCACCAGCATGAGGAACAGCTTCTTCATTAGGTTGTACAGCGTCCGCCGGAGGGCGGGGTCGTACAAGAGGGAGGACGAGGTTTTTAGCCATCTATTGAAGCGTAAATGATGTTTTTAAGATATATGAATGAACGATAAAAGGCTAGTTTCCACCATCAATAAATTGCAAATCTATTTTCTATCAGTCCGTCAGTTAGAGCATTGGAAAATAATGGACACGTATTTTTTGTTTTTGTAAATCAATGAATATTGACAAAGATAAAACGCATCAAAACTCGAGAGTGGGGGCTCGTGACGTCAGAACGCACTAAAAATTATACCACGGCGTGACGTATTGAGAATTTTAACAGTGTCGTATCTTCGTCAAATTTGGTTTAAAAGAAATAAATCCCTTCGGCAAGCCGCAGAAGGAGGTAGATTTCGAAGAAGCCACCCATATTTATTCTGGAAATTCACAGGCTAGATATGGCTAGCCACTGCTGCGCTGGCCGATTTTTTGTCAGTAGTTTGTTTTTGTTTGCAGTACCTCCTTTATTAATACGTCAGATGCCAAAAGACTTGGTCGTCATAGCAACGACTTTGTTGACGTTTGACAATTAAACGTCTTAATGGTTATGAATGGTTATCACAAATTTTAAAATCCTCCCATAAGAGTTTAGCATGGAAACGCCCTTAATTTTGCAGTTATTATTTTTATTTCGAAAACTATAAGTTTTATCGCTAAACATTGTAAAGTAAAAGTTGTTAAAGTAAAAATTAAAGTTAAAAGTAAAAATTGTAAAAATTGTAGAAAACAATTTGCTTTAAAAAAAAAATTGGCGACGGTAAAAATGTTTACTGTTTCGGAGATATATTTTTTTTTTTTTCTAAAATTTTGAAAATTTCAATTCCCTCCGCAAGTTAGGGGTTGCATAAAAAGTTTAAATTTTAAATTGTCCGTCTTACTCAGAATGATAAAAATGTCAAACGGTTCAAAACTTTGCCAAAGGAAAAAAGTTATGGCCAAAAAACTGATTTTCGAAAAACCGCCCCCTCGCCGCCCCCCATGGGCGAATTCCGCCCATTCGCGAACTTAACCTAAGTGTTGACCCTTTCGATTTTTGGGCTAAGTTTGAAAGCAATCGGTGCATAATTGCGACCTGTAGAGTGTGGCTAAATTTAGCTTGACGCCCCACATACATACGTATACATATATAAACTTTTTACCCAGCGGTTGATTTGGGGTTTAGGGGTCATAACTAGACCACCTAGGGTGAAATTTTCGGAAAACTCGACTTTAGGTGCAAGACCAATAGGTAGATTTTTTTCTGACGAAATCTACCTAAAATACGGGTCAAATATTTTTTGATAATCTAACTGACGGACTAATTAGATTTTTTCAGTACACAAGCCTAATGTCGCTCAGGAAGTGATTCGCATTGTCTGTCCAAATAAAAGAGAGAGCTGTCATGTCATAGGGTGCTTGCATAAAGTATGCATTTTTCATCGGTACGGGTCAGTACCTATAAGTCAGTACTTTAAAACACCTGAATCTGTTTCTCTATGCATAAACCCTGTACTTATAGGGGCTGACCCGTACCAATAAGTCAGTACTCTAAAAATGCATTCTCTATGCAAGCACCCATACTCTATAATAGCGCAAACAAAAAAGAAATGTTGAGCAAACAATGTTTTGGTACTGGCTTTTACTAAACTTCACTTCTAGCTTCCCCCCAAAAAACCCACAACAGATATCTTTGTGCTGTAACATTTAATAATACAAATCATGCAACACTTACCTATAAAAGTGTGAGATCTGGAAGTCGGCAAAGACGTTCTTGTACTGAGTGACGTCACGGAGCCACGACGCGATCATTGTTCGAAGGATCTTGAACGCCGCACTACATTGTGCTGTTTCGTCGTATGTCATGGAGGCGTTGGATCCTGATGGAGAATTAAATACAAATAGTTAGTAACGGACGTCGCTCATACAGGTAATTTTGATTCTTAAATTCGCGCGTCTTTCTCCAGCTCTACGCACACTGTGCCATATGCGGCACTAACACTTACCAGCATTAGCCATAGCGTCCTGTATGTTAGCGTGTTGAGCTCCGAAGGAGGTGGCGACGCTGGTGCCCTCCACCTGCAGGATGCTGTGTGCCTGCAGCAGCGCGCACACCGCCAGCGCGTCTGTCTCCAGCTCTACGCACACTGTGCCATATGCGGCACTAACACTTACCAGCATTAGCCATAGCGTCCTGTATGTTAGCGTGTTGAGCTCCGAAGGAGGTGGCGACGCTGGTGCCCTCCACCTGCAGGATGCTTTGTGCCTGCAGCAGCGCGCACACCGCCAGCGCGTCTGTCTCCAGCTCTACGCACACTGTGCCATATGCGGCACTAACACTTACCAGCATTAGCCATAGCGTCCTGTATGTTAGCGTGTTGAGCTCCGAAGGAGGTGGCGACGCTGGTGCCCTCCACCTGCAGGATGCTGTGTGCCTGCAGCAGCGCGCACACCGCCAGCGCGTCTGTCTCCAGCTCTACGCACACTGTGCCATATGCGGCACTAACACTTACCAGCATTAGCCATAGCGTCCTGTATGTTAGCGTGTTGAGCTCCGAAGGAGGTGGCGACGCTGGTGCCCTCCACCTGCAGGATGCTGTGTGCCTGCAGCAGCGCGCACACCGCCAGCGCGTCTGTCTCCAGCTCTACGCACACTGTGCCATATGCGGCACTAACACTTACCAGCATTAGCCATAGCGTCCTGTATGTTAGCGTGTTGAGCTCCGAAGGAGGTGGCGACGCTGGTGCCCTCCACCTGCAGGATGCTGTGTGCCTGCAGCAGCGCGCACACCGCCAGCGCGTCTGTCTCCAGCTCTACGCACACTGTGCCATATGCGGCACTAACACTTACCAGCATTAGCCATAGCGTCCTGTATGTTAGCGTGTTGAGCTCCGAAGGAGGTGGCGACGCTGGTGCCCTCCACCTGCAGGATGCTGTGTGCCTGCAGCAGCGCGCACACCGCCAGCGCGTCTGTCTCCAGCTCTACGCACACTGTGCCATATGCGGCACTAACACTTACCAGCATTAGCCATAGCGTCCTGTATGTTAGCGTGTTGAGCTCCGAAGGAGGTGGCGACGCTGGTGCCCTCCACCTGCAGGATGCTGTGTGCCTGCAGCAGCGCGCACACCGCCAGCGCGTCTGTCTCCAGCTCTACGCACACTGTGCCATATGCGGCACTAACACTTACCAGCATTAGCCATAGCGTCCTGTATGTTAGCGTGTTGAGCTCCGAAGGAGGTGGCGACGCTGGTGCCCTCCACCTGCAGGATGCTGTGTGCCTGCAGCAGCGCGCACACCGCCAGCGCGTCTGTCTCCAGCTCTACGCACACTGTGCCATATGCGGCACTAACACTTACCAGCATTAGCCATAGCGTCCTGTATGTTAGCGTGTTGAGCTCCGAAGGAGGTGGCGACGCTGGTGCCCTCCACCTGCAGGATGCTGTGTGCCTGCAGCAGCGCGCACACCGCCAGCGCGTCTGTCTCCAGCTCTACGCACACTGTGCCATATGCGGCACTAACACTTACCAGCATTAGCCATAGCGTCCTGTATGTTAGCGTGTTGAGCTCCGAAGGAGGTGGCGACGCTGGTGCCCTCCACCTGCAGGATGCTGTGTGCCTGCAGCAGCGCGCACACCGCCAGCGCGTCTGTCTCCAGCTCTACGCACACTGTGCCATATGCGGCACTAACACTTACCAGCATTAGCCATAGCGTCCTGTATGTTAGCGTGTTGAGCTCCGAAGGAGGTGGCGACGCTGGTGCCCTCCACCTGCAGGATGCTGTGTGCCTGCAGCAGCGCGCACACCGCCAGCGCGTCTGTCTCCAGCTCTACGCACACTGTGCCATATGCGGCACTAACACTTACCAGCATTAGCCATAGCGTCCTGTATGTTAGCGTGTTGAGCTCCGAAGGAGGTGGCGACGCTGGTGCCCTCCACCTGCAGGATGCTGTGTGCCTGCAGCAGCGCGCACACCGCCAGCGCGTCTGTCTCCAGCTCTACGCACACTGTGCCATATGCGGCACTAACACTTACCAGCATTAGCCATAGCGTCCTGTATGTTAGCGTGTTGAGCTCCGAAGGAGGTGGCGACGCTGGTGCCCTCCACCTGCAGGATGCTGTGTGCCTGCAGCAGCGCGCACACCGCCAGCGCGTCTGTCTCCAGCTCTACGCACACTGTGCCATATGCGGCACTAACACTTACCAGCATTAGCCATAGCGTCCTGTATGTTAGCGTGTTGAGCTCCGAAGGAGGTGGCGACGCTGGTGCCCTCCACCTGCAGGATGCTGTGTGCCTGCAGCAGCGCGCACACCGCCAGCGCGTCTGTCTCCAGCTCTACGCACACTGTGCCATATGCGGCACTAACACTTACCAGCATTAGCCATAGCGTCCTGTATGTTAGCGTGTTGAGCTCCGAAGGAGGTGGCGACGCTGGTGCCCTCCACCTGCAGGATGCTGTGTGCCTGCAGCAGCGCGCACACCGCCAGCGCGTCTGTCTCCAGCTCTACGCACACTGTGCCATATGCGGCACTAACACTTACCAGCATTAGCCATAGCGTCCTGTATGTTAGCGTGTTGAGCTCCGAAGGAGGTGGCGACGCTGGTGCCCTCCACCTGCAGGATGCTGTGTGCCTGCAGCAGCGCGCACACCGCCAGCGCGTCTGTCTCCAGCTCTACGCACACTGTGCCATATGCGGCACTAACACTTACCAGCATTAGCCATAGCGTCCTGTATGTTAGCGTGTTGAGCTCCGAAGGAGGTGGCGACGCTGGTGCCCTCCACCTGCAGGATGCTGTGTGCCTGCAGCAGCGCGCACACCGCCAGCGCGTCTGTCTCCAGCTCTACGCACACTGTGCCATATGCGGCACTAACACTTACCAGCATTAGCCATAGCGTCCTGTATGTTAGCGTGTTGAGCTCCGAAGGAGGTGGCGACGCTGGTGCCCTCCACCTGCAGGATGCTGTGTGCCTGCAGCAGCGCGCACACCGCCAGCGCGTCTGTCTCCAGCTCTACGCACACTGTGCCATATGCGGCACTAACACTTACCAGCATTAGCCATAGCGTCCTGTATGTTAGCGTGTTGAGCTCCGAAGGAGGTGGCGACGCTGGTGCCCTCCACCTGCAGGATGCTGTGTGCCTGCAGCAGCGCGCACACCGCCAGCGCGTCTGTCTCCAGCTCTACGCACACTGTGCCATATGCGGCACTAACACTTACCAGCATTAGCCATAGCGTCCTGTATGTTAGCGTGTTGAGCTCCGAAGGAGGTGGCGACGCTGGTGCCCTCCACCTGCAGGATGCTGTGTGCCTGCAGCAGCGCGCACACCGCCAGCGCGTCTGTCTCCAGCTCTACGCACACTGTGCCATATGCGGCACTAACACTTACCAGCATTAGCCATAGCGTCCTGTATGTTAGCGTGTTGAGCTCCGAAGGAGGTGGCGACGCTGGTGCCCTCCACCTGCAGGATGCTGTGTGCCTGCAGCAGCGCGCACACCGCCAGCGCGTCTGTCTCCAGCTCTACGCACACTGTGCCATATGCGGCACTAACACTTACCAGCATTAGCCATAGCGTCCTGTATGTTAGCGTGTTGAGCTCCGAAGGAGGTGGCGACGCTGGTGCCCTCCACCTGCAGGATGCTGTGTGCCTGCAGCAGCGCGCACACCGCCAGCGCGTCTGTCTCCAGCTCTACGCACACTGTGCCATATGCGGCACTAACACTTACCAGCATTAGCCATAGCGTCCTGTATGTTAGCGTGTTGAGCTCCGAAGGAGGTGGCGACGCTGGTGCCCTCCACCTGCAGGATGCTGTGTGCCTGCAGCAGCGCGCACACCGCCAGCGCGTCTGTCTCCAGCTCTACGCACACTGTGCCATATGCGGCACTAACACTTACCAGCATTAGCCATAGCGTCCTGTATGTTAGCGTGTTGAGCTCCGAAGGAGGTGGCGACGCTGGTGCCCTCCACCTGCAGGATGCTGTGTGCCTGCAGCAGCGCGCACACCGCCAGCGCGTCTGTCTCCAGCTCTACGCACACTGTGCCATATGCGGCACTAACACTTACCAGCATTAGCCATAGCGTCCTGTATGTTAGCGTGTTGAGCTCCGAAGGAGGTGGCGACGCTGGTGCCCTCCACCTGCAGGATGCTGTGTGCCTGCAGCAGCGCGCACACCGCCAGCGCGTCTGTCTCCAGCTCTACGCACACTGTGCCATATGCGGCACTAACACTTACCAGCATTAGCCATAGCGTCCTGTATGTTAGCGTGTTGAGCTCCGAAGGAGGTGGCGACGCTGGTGCCCTCCACCTGCAGGATGCTGTGTGCCTGCAGCAGCGCGCACACCGCCAGCGCGTCTGTCTCCAGCTCTACGCACACTGTGCCATATGCGGCACTAACACTTACCAGCATTAGCCATAGCGTCCTGTATGTTAGCGTGTTGAGCTCCGAAGGAGGTGGCGACGCTGGTGCCCTCCACCTGCAGGATGCTGTGTGCCTGCAGCAGCGCGCACACCGCCAGCGCGTCTGTCTCCAGCTCTACGCACACTGTGCCATATGCGGCACTAACACTTACCAGCATTAGCCATAGCGTCCTGTATGTTAGCGTGTTGAGCTCCGAAGGAGGTGGCGACGCTGGTGCCCTCCACCTGCAGGATGCTGTGTGCCTGCAGCAGCGCGCACACCGCCAGCGCGTCTGTCTCCAGCTCTACGCACACTGTGCCATATGCGGCACTAACACTTACCAGCATTAGCCATAGCGTCCTGTATGTTAGCGTGTTGAGCTCCGAAGGAGGTGGCGACGCTGGTGCCCTCCACCTGCAGGATGCTGTGTGCCTGCAGCAGCGCGCACACCGCCAGCGCGTCTGTCTCCAGCTCTACGCACACTGTGCCATATGCGGCACTAACACTTACCAGCATTAGCCATAGCGTCCTGTATGTTAGCGTGTTGAGCTCCGAAGGAGGTGGCGACGCTGGTGCCCTCCACCTGCAGGATGCTGTGTGCCTGCAGCAGCGCGCACACCACCAGCGCGTCTGTCTCCAGCTCTACGCACACTGTGCCATATGCGGCACTAACACTTACCAGCATTAGCCATAGCGTCCTGTATGTTAGCGTGTTGAGCTCCGAAGGAGGTGGCGACGCTGGTGCCCTCCACCTGCAGGATGCTGTGTGCCTGCAGCAGCGCGCACACCGCCAGCGCGTCTGTCTCCAGCTCTACGCACACTGTGCCATATGCGGCACTAACACTTACCAGCATTAGCCATAGCGTCCTGTATGTTAGCGTGTTGAGCTCCGAAGGAGGTGGCGACGCTGGTGCCCTCCACCTGCAGGATGCTGTGTGCCTGCAGCAGCGCGCACACCGCCAGCGCGTCTGTCTCCAGCTCTACGCACACTGTGCCATATGCGGCACTAACACTTACCAGCATTAGCCATAGCGTCCTGTATGTTAGCGTGTTGAGCTCCGAAGGAGGTGGCGACGCTGGTGCCCTCCACCTGCAGGATGCTGTGTGCCTGCAGCAGCGCGCACACCGCCAGCGCGTCTGTCTCCAGCTCTACGCACACTGTGCCATATGCGGCACTAACACTTACCAGCATTAGCCATAGCGTCCTGTATGTTAGCGTGTTGAGCTCCGAAGGAGGTGGCGACGCTGGTGCCCTCCACCTGCAGGATGCTGTGTGCCTGCAGCAGCGCGCACACCGCCAGCGCGTCTGTCTCCAGCTCTACGCACACTGTGCCATATGCGGCACTAACACTTACCAGCATTAGCCATAGCGTCCTGTATGTTAGCGTGTTGAGCTCCGAAGGAGGTGGCGACGCTGGTGCCCTCCACCTGCAGGATGCTGTGTGCCTGCAGCAGCGCGCACACCGCCAGCGCGTCTGTCTCCAGCTCTACGCACACTGTGCCATATGCGGCACTAACACTTACCAGCATTAGCCATAGCGTCCTGTATGTTAGCGTGTTGAGCTCCGAAGGAGGTGGCGACGCTGGTGCCCTCCACCTGCAGGATGCTGTGTGCCTGCAGCAGCGCGCACACCGCCAGCGCGTCTGTCTCCAGCTCTACGCACACTGTGCCATATGCGGCACTAACACTTACCAGCATTAGCCATAGCGTCCTGTATGTTAGCGTGTTGAGCTCCGAAGGAGGTGGCGACGCTGGTGCCCTCCACCTGCAGGATGCTGTGTGCCTGCAGCAGCGCGCACACCGCCAGCGCGTCTGTCTCCAGCTCTACGCACACTGTGCCATATGCGGCACTAACACTTACCAGCATTAGCCATAGCGTCCTGTATGTTAGCGTGTTGAGTTCCGAAGGAGGTGGCGACGCTGGTGCCCTCCACCTGCAGGATGCTGTGTGCCTGCAGCAGCGCGCACACCGCCAGCGCGTCTGTCTCCAGCTCTACGCACACTGTGCCATATGCGGCACTAACACTTACCAGCATTAGCCATAGCGTCCTGTATGTTAGCGTGTTGAGCTCCGAAGGAGGTGGCGACGCTGGTGCCCTCCACCTGCAGGATGCTGTGTGCCTGCAGCAGCGCGCACACCGCCAGCGCGTCTGTCTCCAGCTCTACGCACACTGTGCCATATGCGGCACTAACACTTACCAGCATTAGCCATAGCGTCCTGTATGTTAGCGTGTTGAGCTCCGAAGGAGGTGGCGACGCTGGTGCCCTCCACCTGCAGGATGCTGTGTGCCTGCAGCAGCGCGCACACCGCCAGCGCGTCTGTCTCCAGCTCTACGCACACTGTGCCATATGCGGCACTAACACTTACCAGCATTAGCCATAGCGTCCTGTATGTTAGCGTGTTGAGCTCCGAAGGAGGTGGCGACGCTGGTGCCCTCCACCTGCAGGATGCTGTGTGCCTGCAGCAGCGCGCACACCGCCAGCGCGTCTGTCTCCAGCTCTACGCACACTGTGCCATATGCGGCACTAACACTTACCAGCATTAGCCATAGCGTCCTGTATGTTAGCGTGTTGAGCTCCGAAGGAGGTGGCGACGCTGGTGCCCTCCACCTGCAGGATGCTGTGTGCCTGCAGCAGCGCGCACACCGCCAGCGCGTCTGTCTCCAGCTCTACGCACACTGTGCCATATGCGGCACTAACACTTACCAGCATTAGCCATAGCGTCCTGTATGTTAGCGTGTTGAGCTCCGAAGGAGGTGGCGACGCTGGTGCCCTCCACCTGCAGGATGCTGTGTGCCTGCAGCAGCGCGCACACCGCCAGCGCGTCTGTCTCCAGCTCTACGCACACTGTGCCATATGCGGCACTCGCGTTGTGCGTGCAGCCGGATAGCTCTTCCACTTCGCTTACTAATCTGTAGGGAAGAGACAAAAGTAGGGACGGAGATTTTAATCCAGTCGACATGTCGAAAAAGGTAAGGGTAACTGGAAAGTATTCCGAACTTAATGGAACTTTAACAGGTTGTTAGGGGGTACACTAGGAAGACTATCCTAAGTTTTCCACCTCGAGGACCCGGTGCTAACTTGGGGGGAGAGACAAACACCTATTTTTTTACTTTTTTCGCTTACCCTTCAACTGTTAGCGAAGTAGACACAATAGTTAAACAATGGCGTCCCGACCGAATCAGTAGGATCTATATTCACAGATTAAACTAAGAACATTTTATGTGTCAGATTGGACGACAAAGTTAGAGTGCATTAAATTTCTTGAAGGATCGTTAGTGAAACAGATTTTTAAGCTAAAAAAACCGTTTTTTTTTCACTACATCACTCTACTATAAGAAATTGACTTGATCGCTTCCTGCTAGATATAAGGATGATATTATGTATCGTTATAGAAGATCAGATACACCTGTTTAAACCTCTAATCAGTGGTTAATAAGAGTTTTCAAGGCAAAAGACAACATATATGTGGTAGGTGTACAAAAAACATAGCCATTTTCAAGAAAATGGAAACAGACAGTGGCACTGGCATTTGCTAATCCGCCGACATATCTCATGGATTCAAAGATTAGAGTTTATAAAGGCTAGAACTCCAAACAAATTAATTTCTACTCCTCATAGTTTACCTGTTATCATCAGTCTCTCTGCCGCCGAGGTCGGGCCGGTCTCTGTTGGAGCACCACAGAACAAAGTTGTGCTTGACGAGGTGACGCGCGTAGAACAGGTCCGCGCCGAACAGCGTCGGGTCCGCCGGCATGTTGCCCACAGGGACGTGGAAGTACCTGTGTGGGGGACGAACACAGTTTATACTAAGCATTTGTGCTCAACCACGGCTGTATCCCTAAGGGGCCGTCTCCACGAGCGAGAGAACCGCGGCAATATTATCGTCGTGCCATGTATTTCTATACACTCTCTTAGGGGCCGTCTCCACGAGCGAGAGAACCGCGGCGATATTATCGTCGTGCTACGTATTTCTATACACTCTCTTAGGGGCAGTCTCCACGAGCGAGAGAACCGCGGCGATATTATCGTCGTGCCACGTATTTCTATATACTCTCTTAGGGGCCGTCTCCACGAGCGAGAGAACCGCGGCGATATTATCGTCGTGCCACGTATTTCTATATACTCTCTTAGGGGCCGTCTCCACGAGCGAGAGAACCGCGGCGATATTATCGTCGTGCCACGTATTTCTATACACTCTCTTAGGGGCGTCTCCACGAGCAAGAGAACCGCGGCGATATTAACGTCGTGTCACGTATTTCTATATACTCTCTTAGGGGCCGTCTCCACGAGCGAGAGAACCGCGGCGATATTATCGTCGTGCCACGTATTTCTATATACTCTCTTAGGGGCAGTCTCCACGAGCGAGAGAACCGCGGCGATATTATCGTCGTGCCACGTATTTCTATATACTCTCTTAGGGGCAGTCTCCACGAGCGAGAGAACCGCGGCGATATTATCGTCGTGCCACGTATTTCTATACACTCTCTTAGGGGCGTCTCCACGAGCAAGAGAACCGCGGCGATATTAACGTCGTGTCACGTATTTCTATATACTCTCTTAGGGGCTGTCTCCACAAGCGAGAGAACTGCGGCGATATTATCGTCGTGCCACGTATTTCTATACACTCTCTTAGGGGTCTCCACGAAAGAGAGAATCGGACGTAGAAAATGTATTTAGTTAGGCAGAGTGAACCGATAGTACACCAACATTTCACGAGTGATGTTTAACTCTCAAGTAATAGAATATGATAGAAAAGGGATGAATAATAAGTTGTTTAGAGAAAAAAAAAAAACTGAATAAAATAGTTGTTTTTTAGATTTTAGATATGCCAATATAAGTTCCGGAACACACATTTAGAAATTGACAGTACATCAAATATATCGTCTATATTTCTTACATGATCTTTTGAACATGAATATGACAAAAATAAATCTTGATTTAGCAAAATCTTTAGGTAATTAAAAAGAAAAGTCGTTATTTAACTAGGAACAGCTGAAATTCACAACACATTCTACTGAAGGGCAAGTTTCATAGCACATAATTATGTACATAGAGGGTGAAAAAAAAACTATATTACCTGCATTGTTCTATAGTGAGTTGCAACACGGCATCCAGTCCCAAGTAATGCCTGACTATGGCTCTGGCGCCAATACGCTGCCATTCCAGAGCGCTGTACAAAGTTTCTACGTCACGGACGTGGATCGGCACCAGCGGGAAGTCTGATAAGCCTGTAGAGTGAAAGACACCAGTATTAGTATGACCTTCTGTTTAAAACGGGAACGAAAAAATTTCATTTCCGAGGGGCATCGAATCGTATTACCCAGTACTAATTGGGTTGTGGAAGTCAGTTATGAATTCAGTCCATGTAAAATACTGGTATTCAGCTACATCCGGTTAGACTGGAAGCCGACCCCAACATAGTTGGGAAAAGGCTAGGCAGATGATGATGTATTCTGTAAATTCGGTTGTATCTGTTGATTTCGTGTTGCGCTAGCGTAGCGAATGATCGTACCAAATCTAACGTCACGTTGTAGTAGGCGTCAAAGAAGCGTACACAATCACCGAACGCCTACACCCAGCGAAACCCAGCGAAGGTTGTGTCACAAAAGAGGAATGAGGAGTTACAATGCTAGTGCCTTAGATGTTTTATAAAAGTTCCATTCTTAGATCAGATCTTGGCTTAAAAACCCAGAAAACAACAAAACTAAATGTATTTGTAACGTTGCAACAGGAAAAGCATCACCCTAAGGTAGACTGGTAGAAAATGCCCAAGGCATTAAGTCCGCCTTTGTACATTATGTGCGTACATCATTATTCTCTTGCCCTCATCCCAATTCATTTGTGGTCGGCGCAGCATGTCTTCTTCTTCCATACTTCTCTGTTACTCGTCAACTCAGCAGACACCTCCTTTCTTGTCATATCATCTTTTACATAGTCCATCCATCGGTACAATACTGGTCGTATTATATCTTATCGTTTTCTTTCTTACCAGGCATAAGCTGCATCAACAAGTGCGGAGACAGCGTCGCCTGTAACGCCAGTAACGTGGGCCCGCAACGTTCATCCTTGTAACGTTGCAGTGCGCGTTGCAAGTGTCGGCTCACAGCGCGCGCCTCTGTTTCGATCACTACTTCCCAGGTTAGCTCTGCGCCGGGGAGGGATGACTCGTCGGTGCCCAGGTTGATCCTGGAGAAAACAGTTCCATTAAAGCCTGTGTCCTAACCAAAGTGAATATATGGCTTGGCGTGGACGGGGCGCTGATGCCTTTACGCTCTGGCGTTCAAAGGGTTAAACTTATGTCAGTTTCTAAAATAAAAAACATGCGGGGCAGTCTTTGGGGACTGCCGATATAAGTGAAAACTAATTAACTTGTGAATTGTTTCGTCGAGCTATTAGATTATTACTTTTTAAATTATTTTTGGATCGTAACGAAGTGTTAATGACCAATTTAAACTTTGATCCTTGATCATAAACACTTCTCCCCCCCTCCCCCCTCAGGCCCCGCCCCAGTCGTAGCACTGCTACGGGTTGTACCCCGCGCACGCCTAAGTGGTGCTGCGCCGTAGCGGATCGGCTACGAGTGCTACGAAGCGTTCGGTGACGATGAGTTCAATGTTTTTCCTTCACCCAAAAACTGCTCAACGCGTCTTAAGAAGTTTTCAATTCAATAACTCACTAGGAATTTCTGCTGTACAGTGGTTGCGTTTACAAACATTTAAACTTACATACACAAACAGCCAGACCCGGAGCAACTAACTGCAGGCTATACAAATATTTGTTCCGAACGGGAATCGAACCCGAGACACGCAGCACACCAGGCAATTACTTAGCCACTGCGCCAACCGCGCGTTCTCGTGAATTAATAACTCACTTTGCGCTTGATGCAGCAATCTACTATTTCATCCCATCTATTCGAAAAGGACGACTTGGTTCGCCTTTAAGTGCACCCAAAGGTGGTGTTTTCTATAAGAAACTTTTAGCGGGCAGTAATGAGTTTTTAATCATGTGTGTATCACTCGGGCGCAAAATATATTTTTGACTCGGGCGACGTAATTTGAATCCCTCGCTACGTTCAGGATTCTACTAAAGAATCTCTTGCTACGCTCGGGACTCTACTCTAGAATCCTTCACTTCGCTCTGGATTCAAAAAAGCGCATCTAATATTTCTATCGGCAACACGTTTTTATTTTGTCACTCACTTGGCAGTCCCCTCGGCGAAGTACAGCATGTTCATGTTGGGCACCTGGTTGGTTCGGACGGTGTCCAGTACGTATATGTAGGCTCTACTAGTAGTACCAGGGCCCACATTACACTTGGTACAGTGTGTGTCACTCACTTGGCAGTCCTCTCGGCGAGGTACAGCGTGTTCATGTTGGGCACCTGGTTGGTCCGGACGGTGTCCAGTACGTATGTGTAGGCTCTACTAGTAGTACCAGGGCCCACATTACACATGGTACAGTGTATGTGTGTCACTCACTTGGCAGTCCTCTCGGCGAGGTACAGCGTGTTCATGTTAGGCACCTGGTTGGTCCGGACGGTGTCCAGTACGTATATGTAGGCCCGCTTCACTGGCGGTAGCACTAGAGCCCACATGCTGCGCGAAGAGTTTAGAGCCGAATGTTGGTAGAGGTAGATGTGTTTTACTGGGGCGATGTCGTCCTGCAACAAAGAGTTTTTACCTACACAATACATCTATACGAATAAATAAAAATGAAGTGTTTGTAATTACAAAATAACAGCTTTTTACTGAATGCATAAGAAAGTATATGCGATACTTATAACAAAAAAATCTGTTTTATGTCTGTCTGTCTACCTGTTTGTTCCGGCTAATCTCCAAAACGGCTGAACCGATTTTGACAAGACTTTTACTGGCAGATAGCTGATCTTTTATGGAGTAACTTTGGCTTCTTTTATTTTAGAAAAAGAATTAGGGTTTCGTGCAAAAATATTAAAAGCTTTCAAATTGTTAATAAAGTCGGATTCAAATAGAGAAGTCATAATGTATTATTGTTATAATTTCACATTATCTAGAAGGGAATAAAAACGCAATTCTAAAATGTAAAAAGAGCATTAGCCAGTTTAATGGTAGCTAAGATACCGTTTTTTACTGGCATGGTTGCTGTAACCAAGTTGTAAGGCAAGGAACTTGTGACAAGGAAGTATCGAATTTACGAAAGAAATTCAAGTTCTTTTTTTCACTCATTACATTCCTAGAAAACAAAAATAACGATGTTTGTTAATTACCTGTTTTTGCAAATAAGGTTGAAGAGCTACACTTTTGAACTGCAGTTGACTCAATGCAAACGAATCCATGTTTGTCGAACCAAACTGAATCATCCTGAAATATAAAACATATTAAAAACCCGTCTAATATGCTAAATTAATCCTTATTGAGTTTCAAATAGGCTTTATTTTCGTACTTTCTTGCTTCCGTTGGATCTACAGTGCAAATACAGCCAAGTTGGACCAGTACTCTGAATTCTAAACTCATTTGCGTTTCGTATATTCCTTCGATTTCTGGAGCGCACAGTTCTGACGTTAATTCTCTGTAAATAGAACATAAATTTGAAATAAACACAAAAATATTTTATTTAAAGACGGAAAAAAATATTTTGATGACTCCACTTAATCTGTAAAAAAATAAACAATAACTATTTTATTTCCTCATGCAATCTT
The DNA here is from genome assembly GCA_941918905.2 of Xestia sexstrigata. Taxonomy (NCBI): domain Eukaryota; kingdom Metazoa; phylum Arthropoda; class Insecta; order Lepidoptera; family Noctuidae; genus Xestia; species Xestia sexstrigata. The sequence goes on along the minus strand of OW799220.2, from coordinate 5,507,436 downwards.
AAGTTTAATACAGCAACAATATGTGCGCTATTTAATATATAGTTATTATATATTTCAGCGGTGAAGTATATATAATTTCAAGATATATTTTTTTATTGTTTTTTTTTTTTAATTGATGTTGTTGTTTTTATTGATTTTTTTATTTATCTATACCATAACCTAAAAACTACTGGACGGATTTGATAAATTATTTCAGCAATGGATAGCTACATTATCAGCGAGTAACATAGGCTATATTTTATCCCCGTACTCCCACGGGAACGGGAACTACGCGGGTGAAACCGCGTGACGTCCGCTAGTTATTTATATTTCTTAGGTCTTGTGTCATCATCATCATCTCTTGCCCTTATCCCAATACATTGGTGGTGGCCCAGCATGTCTTCTTCTTTCATACTTCTCTATTACTCGTCATGTCAGCAGACACCTCCTTTCTTTCTCAAGCTTTGTGTACACGCACACGTTTACGTAATCTCGACGGAGTGCAAACGAGGCTTCACATTCGGGTAAGTATCTAGTGTGGCTATCAGGATTGCTTTGCACTTGTAATTTATTAATGTCACTGTAATACTAACTCCTGATGCTCTCTGTACAAGTTCTCGGGCACAGTGTACTGGTACAGATGCAGCACGGGATGCGCGCGCGGCAGTACGCGGCTGCACTTGCGCCAGTACTGGCCGCTGTCACTGGCGCGGCACACTCGCTGGTTCACGTAGAAGATGCGCGGTACTGATAACTTGATCTGATGCAGTTCAGAGCCGACTAGAGCCCATACTTTGAAAAGTCCTGGTTCTGCTGTTTCGGCTACCTGAGTAAATGGAAAAAAATAAGTTTCTTGCACACCTCGTTAGACCATAATAACAAGAAATTTTCAAACTAAAGCTTCTGCCATCATACTAATTCCTACTAATATTATAAAATGCGAAAGTTTGTGAGTATGGATGAATGGATATTTGTTACTCTTTCACGCAAAAAACGACTAAACAGATTTGGATGAAATTTGGCACACAGATAGTTTATAGCCTGGATAACCTGGATTAATACATAGCGATGCTTTTTATCCCAGTAGTGTGATCCCGTGGGACAATTATCGAACTCCACGCTGACGAAACCGCAGGCGTAAGCTAGTAATCTATACATCTAGCTGACCCGGCAGACGTGGTCCTGACCCAAAATTTTCTGGATGTCGACAACAGCGTTAACGTACGGCTCCAACTATAGCTAAGAACCATTCAGACCCCCATAGGCCTGCATAGGTACAAAACAAAACTTAACAAAAATCGGTCAAGCCGTTTATGAGAAGAAGAATTACGAACAATTATTGTTAGTGTAATCTGTCAGTGGCAAAGACACCTAAGAACTCGATTCCCACCGACTTCTTCATGGGTGTCGTTTTCGTGGTTTTTGGGGTCCCTGATAATGAAAATGAGGTCAAAATGAAAATTCAAGATGGCGCCGAAGTAAATTTTCGGTTTTTTCGTCGTGGGTTTTGGGGTCGGTGATAACGAAAATGAGGTCAAATGAAAATCCAAGATGGCGCCGACGAAAATTTTCAGTTTTTTCTTCATGGGTGTTATTTTCATGCTTTTTGGGGTCGCTGATAATGAAAATGTTGTCAAAATGAAAATCCAACATGGCGTCGAAGAAAATTCTTGGTTTTTTCCTCATGGGTATCATTTTCATGGTTTTCGGGGTCACTGATAACGAAAATGAGGTCAAAATAAACAAAAAAAAACGAAAAAAAAAACCAATTCTCATTTTTTCCTCGGCTTCCCCTGACTCAATTTTCACCCTTCGCCACTGTAATCTGCATATTGTTTTGCCAATAAATATTATTATTGTCCTTACCTGTATAATCTGCCAGGGTGTGTTGAGCAGTGTGCGTTGAGCTCTCCTGATGAAACCGCCTAGAGTAGTCGCTGGGCCGGTCTTGGGAGGGGGCATCATTTCCTTGTCCATTTTACCTAACAAACAAATTATTTAATCTTTCATACGTCCGAATGAGACAGCACCATATAATTTTTAGGTGCTAGAAAGAGACAACGACACGACCGCAAGTTTGTTCATTTTACCTAACATAAAAAATAAATTATTTAGCCAACTCTAGTCGCTAGAGTCGCGTAAGTCAGAGTGAGATAACGCTATATCATTAGAGTGCTAAAAAGATACAGCAACACAATTGCAAGTTCAAGGTGGCGTTGCTTGTCTAGAAAATTTGCATCGATATGTACTTGATACATTTATTTTAGTTCTGTGTTTTTCCGCCTGCATAGATAAGTTGGTTGAAGTGTAAATAGTTAGATATGACAGTACAATACCTCTTTTACTGCGGTTACGTAAGCCACGCTGTTCCATCTGCCACAGCCACTTCTTCTTTTGGAACATTATCCATTCCTTTCGTTCAGCCTAGCAAAAAAAAACACAATTTACTTCTCTATTTACATCTACCATTACAGGATAACCCAATGCGATAAAGGCGCCTATCCTAACTGAATCCATACTAACATCTAATAACTAATTACAAACTATGCATTCCTTGAATATTCCTGATAGTGACGTAATAGCTCAATGCTGAAAACGGAAATCTAATACCTTTAAAAGAGCAATTCTTGTATACAGGGTTATTTTTCATTAACCGGCCAAATTTTCAGAGATAATCGATTAATATTTTAGATATACATAATGGAAAAAAAAAAAAGTTTTTTTTTTTAAATAAAATTTAATTCCTGTCCACCACTAAAAAGAGAACGTGTGGATATTACAACAGCACAATTCAGTTCAACAACCTAGATAAGTAGCAGTTAGCACACACGTACATTTGGTGGTGCATGCACGCACACAAGTGCATAGATTCCCACGAGGTTTATGATTTAGGAAATTTTTAGGACATTTTCAAATTAATGCTTATATTATTATATTTTTTTGACAATAATATTTAAAATGCACTTTTGGTTTGATACCAAGATTTTAATTTTAAATTTTGGCTAGTCATTGAAAACTAACCCTGCATATACGATGTGTTTCCGGACGATATCGAATAAGCTGATCCATACATTTTGACGAGCTAAGCGAACATAATTGTAATTTCATTAAATAAAAAAAAAACAAAAATACTGAGCAAAGCTCGGTCATCCAGATATTAATAATTAATACGCGAAAGCCGAGAAAGATTTAGATTCTTTAGTGCTAATGAACCACTAAAAAAAATTAAAAAAAAATATTCAATCGTTAAGTGCCAAAAAAATGCATTTAAATTTTGCTTTTTCAAATTTCGCGCGTAATTTGACGAAAACGCTGGACGCAGTGGACGCCATATTGCTCTGTGGTCATGACGTCAGTTGGCTGTGTAAACAAATGCAGTGATATTTGAAGTTGACAGTTGACACTTCTAAGTTTACATAGCCGTATGACGTAATAACATGGCGACTACTATTTGGTGTTATGAAACAGATTAAAAAAGCTGAAACCTTTGAATTAATTTTTTATTTTTTATTGGTATTTTATGAACTAAAACTAACATTTTCCGACTGCTTTTTGCATAAGCTATCTCAATAATATATTTTTAGATGTTTTGTCATATAGAGTAAAATACCCTATTGCCAAGAGCCTCGACCAACACCTCAGGAGGCTCTCGTTAGGCAGCTGGATCAAGGTCTTGGTTCAGTGCGCGGTACTCCTGGACACGGAGAGTATTGATAGGAGGTTCCTCTCTCTGGAGCCCTGACCGCCGGTAGCTTGGACCTTGTTCCCGATACCGGTGGGCTACAATAGGGGTGACGACTGAATAAACAAAATATGATTCTGTTTAGTCCGTCAGTTAGATTATCGAAAAATATTGGATACGTGTTTTTTGTTATATCAAATTAATAAAAAAATTACGCAGATAAAACGCATCAAAGATCATGAGTGGGGGTTTGTGACGTCACTTTATAGTAAAAAATGTACCGAACTGTGACGTCACACGAGTTTTCGACGCACTGTATCGTCTTCAATTTTTGTTTACGTGGAAAAAGAAAAAATATGTTCTGACGCGCTAATTCGATTTTTTTGTCGTCTCGCCTATTTTTATGTTTTTTTAGGGTTCCGTACCCAAAGGGTAAAAACGGGACCCTATTACCAATACTCTGCTGTCCGTCCGTCTGTCTGTCACCAGGCTGTATCTCATGAACCGTGATAGCTAGGCAGTTGCAATTTCCACAGATGATGTATTTCTAACAACAAACGTGATTTTTTTACCGTTTTGTCTTGTGTTGTATAGATAATAAAACGGAACCCATCGTGCGCGAGTCCGACTCACAATTGGCCGGTTTTCAAAGGTAGTTAGTTAATTTGTATAGAAATGAACAAAGGAAAGAAAAACTACCTTACACTACTTATGTGTAAACATTATTTGTACGCCTTACAAGGCAATACATAGTGAGACATTTTTTTTTTTGATAACACCATGTACCTTTTTTATTTTTACCTATGTGTCACAAATAAACAATTTTTAATTTTGAAAAAAATAAAAATAAATGCTTTACCTTAGTAGTCCCATACGGCGGCGGTGCACCTAAGGCCTCGCGCCAGTTCTGCGGCTCCTTGGGCGGAGACTCCTCCCTCTTCCGCTTCACCGTGTGCACTATCGGACGAATTGTGCCGATGTTATCATTACTGGGCTTGCCTATATCTTCTATGTCCATTTCAGTGTCCTAATAGAAGAGAGAAATAAATGGGATTATTTGAAACTAATTTCTACCTATACGAAACTGACAAAAAGATGACCGGCTCAGTGGCGAAGGTTCCATACAACTCGATTCCCACCGGATTCCCTTTGAAAAATGGCACAGTCAGTATTTTTTAGACAAATAATATATTAACATTAAAGATATGTACTTCGGCTTCTATCTATCTATCATGGGGTATTGGTTTCCGCACTTAGTCCTTGAAGTGGACCATTGTGCGTGTGTACTTCGGCTTACTTCATACAAAAAAAAAAAGTTGCGATCGGTTAATTTTTTTTTTTTTTTTTTTGTACTTCGGCTTACTTCATACAAAAATTAACCGTTCGCAACTGCCGGCTAATGTAAAAAAAAACAATAAGAGTGTACCAAACCAATCTCTCCTGCCTAAACATTCGAAACTCAAATATTCTCTCACCATATTCCCACCGGCACTGGTTGACGGTTCCTCTCCATCATCACAACTCTTCGTTTCCTTGGGCTGTACGCTGAACATGTCCGTGATCTTCCTAGTCTTGAACTTGTCCGTCTTGGCGAGCATCTTCTTGTGCAGCCAATCGGGGTACTGACAGCGAGGAACCGGGTTGTCTAACTGAGGAAACAGTGAAAATGTTGATGATCAAGATAAAAATGAAGATTTATTTTAATGCTTATAATTACTGATTCGTCTTAAGACTGCCGTGGTCTTGACAAAACTACGCGCGGTTCTTTTTAGCGAAATAAATAATACCTTTGAAAACATTTACATAGAGTAAATAATTGAATCAAATTTTGTGTGTCAGAGAACCGAAAAATAATAATGACCAGTGAGGTTACCATATGATATCTTAAAGCAGGATTGTTTTAATGTCATTCCAGTGTGGGAAAGAGACAGAGCCATACAGGATGTCTAGTGCAATCTCTTTTCCGCACTAAAATAAGATTAAATTACAGCACTAATTAAATCTCATATCAGTTTAAGACGTCATGGTATCCTCCTTATTTACTTCCCTTACTCACTTTATTATGAAGGTGCTGAAAATTATACCTTATATTTGATGCCCAACAAACTTGAAAGATATAACTCTACTCACCCCCTGCATAGCAGCTGGTATAGTGATAATCTTCTGCACGGTTCCACTGAGCCGCTCGATGTAGTACGCCCAGTCCAGCACATCCCGGATGTCGATGTCCTCAGTGATGCTGTTGTCCTTGAGCCAGCGCCGCAGGTGGTGACGCTTGACGGCGGCGGGGGACTGGAAGATGGCCAGCGGGATCGCGCGTTCCGTCACCGGAGCGCCTTCCGGCTTCTTTGAGATTATGAATCTGGAATAAGACATGAAGGAGTTGGATCTTGATGGCTAGCGTAAGTGGAAATTGGACGCACCTACATTTTGCAATGAGTGGCGTCCTGTATACTTAAGGCCAGTTCGTCTTCAAAAGGGCCCAACAAGATGTGTCTCCCAAGACCTACTAGTGGGTCCTCTGAGATTTTATTGTCTTCGCAGACCCATTCGGACTAGTACGAGTAGTTTTGGATAAAAATGGTAACATGTATTTGCACAAACAAACAAAAAAAAACGTCCTCTCACCCAAAACGCATATACCGTCCGTTCTGTTGTGGGTAAAAATAGAAAACGTAGCATCAAAGATAAGGGTTCGTAAACCCGCGCTCACTTCGCTCGCATTTAAATAACACTCTTTGACTTCTATGCCCGAAGTGCCCATGCCGCCCATAAAGGATTATTTGTAATTGTTTTCTTTCGTACATTTAATCTTTTTTATCTCGTCCTCGAAAATACTACTTCCATAAAGTATTTAGGAATTCTAATAGATAACAATTTGAGCTTCCAACCACATATAGACAGCCTTACGTCGCGAATTCGTAAATTAATTTTTCTCTTCAAAAATCTGCGTCATGTAGCTGACACCGAATCAGATGGGTATATTATGCGTTGTGTCATTCCCTTCTGACATACTGCATTACATGATGGGGGGGCGCCCCGAAATCCAACATTTTGAAATTGGAACGAGCCCAGAGGGTGATACTTAAAGTGGTCCACTCTCTGCCATACCTATATCCTACTGTGGACTTGTACAAACAATGCAAAGTTCTGACAGTGAGACAACTCTTTGTCCTAAATATTGTCCTTATGAAGCACTCCTCTATCATTTTTGATCCCCTTTCTGTGCTAGGTAAACGTAGGAAATATGCTGTTTGCATTACAGCTAAGGGTCTAAGAACGAGCTTCTCTCAAAGATTTTACATATTCCTAGGTTATCATCTGTATAACAAGATCAATGAGTGTATCACGATCTATCACCTGCCAAAAAAAGCTTGTAAGAGTGCTCAATAGAATGGCTCCCTAAATTAGATTATGCATCAACTGAGGAATTACCTTCTCATCCCAAATAATTCCGCTCTGCTTCCTAACCTAACCTTCCCCACACATATTGCGCATTTTGAATTTTGCTCAAGTATTGTTTTTTTTTTTGCTTATTTTAATTTGTCGTATTTAATTTAAATTGTAAATAAATTTACAATTGTAATTTAGAATTTAATTTTTAAATAATAATTTAACATTGTTTTTATTTCTATTTTTTTCTTGTATATGCACTTTCCCTTCACATTAAAAATGAATTACTTAATATTGTTTATAATTAAATAATCGAAATACCGTGTGGTAGGACCCTGGTGATCTGCTATACAGGTTTTCCTAGTGCAGACACCAGTCTCTCACAAACTTATCTACCGTAATTTAAAGTTCTATACATAATTATACATAATGTGTCATGTTTGTGTAGAGATAATAAATTATTTTGAATTGAATTATTTTGAATTGAATTTAAGTTCCTGGTGGATCTCACCAGTTAGTGGTGGCCCTACCAGTCAGTAGGTCTTGGGAGACACATCAGTATTCGGAGACCCACCGGTGGATCTGCTTGGTGGGTCCTTGAAGACGAAGCTATCCATGCAAGATAAGGGCATCAATTAGCACTAAATTCACTGGACAGCATTAAACATGGAAATATATATACAAGTTGTAAGCGGACGCTTCCCGAAGCAGTCAACCAAGCATTCTGTATATCAAACCGAGTAACTCGACATAAAAATTATTTCTGGGAAACGACTTTTTTGTGGTGAAAAATCTCGATTTACGATAAGACTCTGGTAACGCAATCAAAACATTGTGCTGATGGATGCATTACATAGTATAATATTAGATAAATAAATTCTATAATTCGGACAACATAAGATCCATCCAATGTGTTAGTAAAAACTTGTTTTTTTTTTTTTTTTTTTTTTAAGTTAGAACTTTGACCCCCAAGATCTTCGTAACTAGAAGGTTCCCAAGTATGGTTTAGATCTCTAGAATAAAAAAAAATGATCACGGTGACGGGGAGAACAAGTAGCTTTCGGCTTCGTTAAGGGCCTATACTACCTCAAATGGCTTAGCATGATCCTCCGTTACGGCTAAAATACTGCAGCATTAATTTTGAAATAAATATATGGTAAAGTTAAGGATTAATGTTAAGTCCTATACTTGGCGAAAACACGATTCCATGAAATTATCTCGATAGAAAAAAATCCCAAAGTTACCTCTAAACTGAACAATAAACCGCTGGCAATCATAAAATACTTCAAATTAGATCATGAAACTTTTTATACTATAAAGCAGGGCTTATATTATTTATTTTTTAGTCTAATCAATAGATTTTTTGTAAATCGCAAAAAGCCACTAATTTCGCACTATTCGGCCCGCGGTGACTGACGTAACAACCACTTTGTAGTGTAAGCTGATTAGAACTTTATTCTAACAGTATTTCAAACGAAGTTTGAACTACCAAATAAAGAGTTGCTAATTTGAGGAGGTATAGGCTCTTTTACTTCCTTTAAATAATAAAGTTTTTCAGGTGTCGGGACACTTGGCGGTTAAAATTTAAATTGTGTTACTTACTGTATGACCATGGTAAATTATTAATTTATCAAGCAGTAATTATTCTCAACATGAAACAGCTACTAACCTGCAAGCCAGCCCCGCATCCTTCACCATCTGATCACCTAAAAACTCCGCCAGCCTCTTAGCGGTGGAAATAGACGTGGACTTCTGTCCGCCATAGTCCTCCAGCTTCTTGGACATGGAGCGGTTCTCAGAGATCAGCTCGAACAGCTCCGAGTCGGGCATGTTGGTGCCCTTGCTGTACAGCACGTCCAGCCAATAGTCGGCCACCTTGGCCACTGAGCTGTAACACGACTTCAGGTCGTTCCCTTTGAGGAAGGCTTCAAACACTGAGGACTGGAAGATCTTGATGAGTTGCAGTTCTCCGCGGCGTTTTACTTCGAATCCTGGTGGAGATTATTTAGATAACGGCACGCCTGTAATCTTCGAAGGGTTGGACAGAGGTGTACCTAATAGTGCACCCACATTTCGCCAATTATGTAATAGCGGGCGAGCCTATTTGCCATCAACCGGGCATAGATCCAGACTATGAGAATATGATGGCTGCTACTGAGAAATTCCTGATGGAAAAACCCAATAACAATTTGCCCGACCCGGGAATCGAACCCAGGACCTCATACTCAGCAGTCGCGATAGCAACCACAAAACTTACGAGGCAGTCAGAGATTATTTTATTCGTTTAGATTAATTTCTCGCTTTGAATGCTCATGAATGCTACATGAAACCGAAAACTGATTTGCTATTGCAATAGGCGTTTAAGGTTTATCTATTTTTTGATTATATTTTTGTAATACATACTTCGTGTGTTTCATGTTCTTAATCATGAAGACAGTGAAAAAAAAAACGAGACAAAGCTTCGAAACAAATAATAATTTATTTATTTATTGTGCAAAGTCCAATGCCGTCATACAATTACTGTAGTCACTGTCAGGGTCACTCATTTTCGTTCACCACTCATTGCCCACTGACAAGTTGCTCTAAATTCATTGAAAAGGATTGGTAATTTCGACACTTGTAACTAAGTTTCCGTAGTGTAGCGGTTATCACGTGTGCTTCACACGCACAAGGCCCCCGGTTCGATCCCGGGCGGAAACAGTTTCTTTTTATCTTTTTTTTGACGTTTTCGTCTTTTTGTACATTTTTATTACTACTTTTACTAAAAAAATGCCGAATTTTTCTTATTTTTTGTACTCTATCACAATGCTGTCTTATTTGACCCAAAAGTTAACTGACAGAGAGAATGCCTATACACTCTAATATAAGAGAATAAAATAATTTTTAAAAAATAATTTTTGTTTTGTTTTCTGTACTAACATTATAAAGCGGAAAGATTTGTATTTTTGTATGTAACGAATAAACTTAAAAACTACTGGACCGATCTGAAAAATTATTTCAGCAATGGATAGCTACATTATCAGCGAGTATCATCTAGGTTATATTTTATCCCCGTACTCCCACGGGAACGGGAAATACGCGGGTGAAACCGCGTGACGTCTGCTAGTTTAGTAATAAACGTACCTTTCAACTCGGCCAGTGATCCATCGAAGTTAAACACAGCATATCTCTTTTTCAATCGTTTGCCCTCCTCCTTAGAGGCTGGTAGCACCATGGCCAGGTATGGGCCATCCACTTCAAAGAATATAGAGTTCTCTGCCCGCTGCTCGTATTTCTTCTGTTCGGGGTCCACTAGCTCGAAGTATTGGTCGTTCGTAAAGTGGTCCTATGTGCGAAATGATGGTAAATTCTAAATATCATTTTTATTTAACCTAATATAATAAAAAACAAGAGCGAGTCGGACTCGCGCACCGAGGACTCCGTACAAACTTTTTAAAGGACAAACTTAACTTTGCTGTTCGATCCTATGAAACGGCTATTGCACCAACGGCAAATAATAAGTTTGTAATAGTAAAATCGCTTTTTTTTGTTATTATACTACATATTTACGGTTCAAGATTTTTCCCTTTACATTTGCTGTAAGACATTGCTTCAAACTCAAACTCAAAGCATTTATTTAAATCAGACCATTACGGCACTTTTGAATGTCAAAATAACAAAAAAAAAAAAAACAAAGCTACAGTCCCAGACACAAGACAATAACTTGAAAAAGTACTGTAGTTGCCCTTTCCCTAGCGTAGATCTCTATGGAGAAGAACGGGCAAGAAACTCCATGGACACTCTTTTAAATCAAAATGTTGTCACAAAATCTTGGTTACATCATTAATTTTGAGATTATACATATATGTGAGAACGATGTAGAAAGACGTGCACTTTAAGAGCGTCCAGAGTAAAAGATTAGATCAACAATTTAAAAATAAAGTAATTAAAATGAACCCTGGCAGCTAAGAGATGACCAGTCCCAACTGACAGCGCCCGTTCACGAACATGACGCATGTATCGGCGCCATTCAACTCAACCATATTGAAGGGAACTAAATGACCCGACACACCCGCCACCATCAGCGAGACATTTGAGTGAGCATGACATTCTCTCAGCTACCAAGGCATATTCAAGTCAATGAAAGATAACAAAATGTAAATGGTGGTTGAACAATACAAAGTACTCACACATGTGCTATGCAATTATATAATACTAAGAAGTGGAATCTATACAATGCAAGTATATTTTTACAATCTTCTGCAGCTTCCACAATACATTAACATGGGAATCAATTCTTCTTATTCTGCTTTGCGTGTCGATAGAATCAAAACTGGCTTTTCGCCAAATTTCGTGATTCTAGGTCAATGGGTACTACCATTTAGGTTCTCGACCCAAAACCTATAGGGTACTTACGGTTGACCTAGAATTGTCAATTTTGGTTAAAAGCAAGGTCTTACAGCACAAGTAAAAGAAAATTGCGAAAAATAAAACAAGTTGAACATTAAGGTAAATTTTGGTACTTAAGTTTTCGCGAAAATTTAAATTTGCCCATATCTTTTTATCATGTTGATAGAGGACCTTGATTTTCATACACGAAATAGGGACTATAGACCCCAGTATCTGGTATAAACTTGCTAGGTCCACCCGTTTCTGAGAAAATCGATGGTGACAGACGGACGGACAAGAAAGTGATTTTATAAGGGTTCCATTTTTTACCTTTTTGAGGTACGGAACCCTAAAAATAAGGAATAGTACCCTTAACAAAGCCAAAAAACACTTGTTCTCCAAAAAAATGAGGATTCCGGAGAAATTGAAGGTCAAAGTTCCAACAAAAGTTTGTTTTTTTAATACAAGTTTTTAATTATATAACTTTACTTTAAATAGCTCCACGACCCCCGTACTATTCAATGCATCCATCAGCACAATATTTTGTGTGCATTACATTCCTTCCATAAATCGTGATTTATTACCAAAAAAAAAGTCGTCTCCCAGTAATAATTTTGCGTGTAGAGTAGTAACTCTACACGCAAAACGAACACTCCAAACTCCAAACACTCTAAACTAAGTATAGTTTGATGTACATAATGCTAGGTTGAGGGCCCATTTACACTTTGTATTAAATCGTGCAAATATAAGGTCTAAGGGGTGATATAACAACTTACTTTGACCATAGCATTGAGCACCGCGTTCGGGAACGAAACGTTGATTTTCTTCTTCTTCGGGTGCGTTGTTAACACCGTCACGTTCTCAGGGAAAGAGGACGGCAGAATACACCAAATACCTGCACACATGATTATTCTTAATTAAATCTATACGAATATTACAAACAGGTAAAATTTGTTTGTATGTATTTAATCTTCGGAACTTCTGATCCGATTCCGTAAATTCTTTCACTAACAGGAAGCTACTTTACTCGCGAGTGTTATAGGCATTTAAAACGTTGTCGTGAGTATATTCCGTACATAAAAAGAGCGAAGCCGCGAACAAAATCTAATCAGGTATAAATTGGCAATCTTTAAAAGTGCTCATAACTACTCTCAAGAAACCACGTAGCAATTTAACTTAAACTTAGACTAATTCAAAGCAAGCTATAACAAAAAATATTAATAAATACAATCAATGTCCGATGTCCGCCACATTATTTACAAATTTTAAAGCATTGTTAACCTTTTTTCCCTAAGAATAAAACCGAGCTATATTGCAAGAAATTTAGTGAAACTTGTTGATGATATATTCCTTACCGTCAGTGTCAAGTTCCAATGGCCTGCCGATTTGTTCAATGATCTCCCTCGCTTTCATGATGATGTTAGCGCCCGTGTAGCACACGATACCGGCCATCTCCATACTGTGCCAGCGGGCACTGTAAGAGAAAAAAACAACATGTTCATTAGTTTTATAGGAATATGTCAGATGTTCTACATTTGAAATACAAAACAAAGCAGATACAGAGCGCAAAATTGCCTTATGATGCAGATCAGCATCCAATATGGTACATGCTTGATTTTTATCACTCTAAACAAAGCGTATTAACATCAGAAAAAATTAACAGAAAAGAGTTCGAAACAAAAGTTTAAATGGTTATAACTTTTGTGTTGTTTGGCCAATATGTCTTGTTTTCGCTTTTTGTCTTTATTTTTATAGTACTTTAACATTCCGTATCGAAATAAGAAAATATATGCATATTCCTTATTATCTGCAGTCTAGAATAGGTTTTCATTAAATCGCTTCTAATAAATGAGGTTAATTAGTTTTCGAACTGGTGAAGGAAAACATCCAGGGGAAACCAGCATGTTCTAGAACTATTATTATAGAAAAAATCGAAGACATGACTGTACCAAACCGCACTTGGCCTGTGTGCCGAATCAGTTTTCAGACTTACCCTCTCCTCATGACGTATCCGTAGAACGAGTTGAGGATACACTTGTGTGCGAGTTGCAGCGAGTCGAACAGTACTTCGCGACTCTTAGCGGACTTGATCTCGGCCGCGTCGCCGCTTGCGACTGCTTCCGCTACTTTGGCTTTCGCTTGCTTGTTCAGGGCCTTATATTCGTATCGACGGTCTCTGGGAATCGTCAAAATGTAAGTCATTTAATGATAACAATTGACTCTGTATAACACTTTTAATTTCTAAGATGAATTTTCTCCGTCATAATCTTCCTGCCATAGTTCTATGATTCTTAGGGTCTACGCAACCCGTTATTTTAGAGTTCCGTACCTCTAAACGCAAAAGGAAGCCTTATACAATCACTATCTTGTCCGTCTATCTGGCTGTCAAGACTGTTCTCGGGAACGCGTAGAGGTATCAAGTTGGAATTTATATCAAATACTCGGGTCTCTTTCAGCTAGGAAAAAAATTAAAATCAAAATTAAACTCGTAAGTCAACACGATCGAAAGAAATTACCGTTTATGTCGCATATTTTGCAATTTCACAAGAAGAAACAAGGGTTCGATGTAAGGTAACAGCGAACAAAAAAGGCGTAGTTCCAACATAACGTCGCATTATCAAGGCTTTGATGTATAGTCATCGATGTAACAATTTTCGGAGAATAGTGTTTCGATCTGACATAGGGAACCCAAAACCTATAGGGCATTTCCCGTTGACCTAGAATCATGAAATTTGGCAGAAAGTAATGTCTTACAGCACATGTTAAGTAAAAAAAATGGAAACCATAAATGTGTATGTAGTTTATTAACAAAAAAAAACCCTCGGTGTGCGAGTCCAACTCACAATTGGCCAGTATTTTTTTAATTCTGCTCTGTCAACCGTCACGCTATCATTTACTTCTTATTTTTTTCATGTAAATGAGTGTTTGAGTTGAAAGGTTAGTCCATACATCCACGTAATGTCTGGGATGTGACAGGGTCTGTACATGGATCAACCTTAATCTGAAGCACAATATGATCTTACCTGAAAGCTCGTACAGTGTCGACGTAGAAAGAGTTTTCCTTCTGACAGATGGTGGTCGTTCTGACTTCTGTCCGCGTCACCTTCGTCTTCTTGTAAGCCACTCTGCAGTAGTCTGCTAAACGCTTCTTCTCATAAGCCGCCTAAATAAGAACATTCATGATAATATTAAGCACATTAATTTCTCCTATTAATTCATACTTGACTGCTGTGAGCGGTATTTGCTAGGTGCTAGGACATGCGAAAGGACTGTTATCATTCATTCAGTACATTATTCTAATAGTACATTGTGTATTAAGGACGGTAATTAAGGAATTACGTATTAAATAATAATGAATTAGAAGCCCGAAGTCGAAGACTGAGGTCTTTCTGAGTCGAGGTTCCTAATTCCCGTACCGCCCGTGATACATACAATGTTTTTCATCCCATTTGCGAGTAGATAAATAAAATTATAGGGCAGAAAAAGTAATATGTAAAAGATTGCAATAAAATTCCTCTAGATAACATTTAAGACAATTTTTTAATTTCGAACTGATGTAAACTCCTTGCTTGAACTTGAACCTGCATGACCTGTGTGCAGTGTTAGTGCTAAATAAATAAAAAATACTTACCGACCTTGGGCTTCGTGGGAATAAAAAGGGTCGACGGTTTTATACGGGGCATTGCGGCCAAGTTAACCTGCATGTTATGATACAGTTTACGTGGAAGTGTGATGAAAAGTTCTAAACGGTTGAACATTAGACCGTGTAGTACAACTCCTGTATAAAACAGCATACTTTTTTATAGTTCACGAAAAATACTGTCATAATTATATACTACAGAGTTCACTGACGCCCTAATTTATTTTCAGGTAACAAAGACCCATAGATAAAATACCTTAACCTAAATATAAATACTAATAACACCCTTGTGCCATAAGTTATAAGATCGAAAACTGGTCGAACGTCAGTGCACTCGGTAATACTTATTGACTTCACGGTAACAGATGCGCATCGATGTTCTCTTACACCTAGCATAATAGACTACAGTCTACTTGAGTCTACAAGCTTCGTTGAACTTTACAATAGACGTAACCTCCATTAGTTTACTTTAAAATGTCTACTAACTAACCTGATCTTCCTTAGGTAAGGCATGGAAGGCTCTAGTAGGTCCACCTGGGTGCAGAGGCGGGAACTTCTCGGTCTCCAGCTGCTGTTGAATGCGCTGGTACTCACTGCGAGTTGCTGGCACTGTCGTGAGAAAAAGATATACAAGATGTAAACGAAGCCGTCAACATCGTCGATTAGCATCATAGCTATGCATGCATTCTATATTCTATTATATTCGATGACGACCCGAATGGCGCAGCGGTTGTGAGGCTGCCTTACGTTCTTAGGGTCCCCGGTTCGAATCCCGGTTGGAGCAAATGTTTGTGTGATGAGCATGGACATTTGTTTCCGAGTCATGGATGTTTATATGTATAATAAGTATGTATTTACAAACAAAAAGTATCTATGTAGTATATCAACTATCTGGTGTCCACGACACAAGCCTCGTTGCTTAGTGTGGCAATAGATGGCGCTGTGTGTAATGTCCAGCGATATATATATATTTATTTATATGTTATTCTGTACATCAAACTACGCTAAAACGCTAAAACTCTACGCTAAAATGATTTCTAAGAAACGGTATTTTTCAAATCACGTTTTACGGTAGGACTCAATGTAAACACGAGTCCTGAGTGTAGCGAGGGATTTAAGTTCACCCAAGACTAAGACAGCTTTATCACCGAGGAAAATACTCTACTTTTCGTACCATTTGCGAAAAAATTAATAATATGAGATAAGCATTTATTAAAAATAATGACAATTAAAAGTAAAAGTTAACATTCGAAACATTGGTCCAATTATTGATAGAGAGAGTTACATTTTTGTTTGGTACATTTATTGTTGATGAGTTGATTTGAGTATTTCTCTGTTCTTGCGTCTGAGGAACTTGCGTTTCATTGTAGATAGTATACGTGGGAGATAGTGGCGGTGGTGCATTGTAAGTTACGGACGAGGATAAGATGCCGGAAGTTGATGGTTGTGGCTCTGATGGATTAAGTTTTATATTTTTAGAACATTAACTTATTTTTAAAAATAAATTAAAATAAACTTAACATTTATGTATTTGAAGAAAACAAAAACGCGGCAAATTCCTAGACTAATATTTTTTTGTCGGAAAAGCAAAGGCATCAAGCTCATACGGCCTCGTCGGTTTTCGTAATTTTATTTAATAATCATAACTGCATAAAAATGCGTATTCCTTTTTCAAAAAGATGTATAATGCTTTATATACAAACTCAATGGTGTAAACATAGATGTAGTTCAGTATAAATTTCGGTAAGTATTCCAAATTTAAATGACATTCTCCTCAAGAGGATGAATGAAATTCAGTACAATTTTCTTTCCCTGTTTTTAACAGATTAAAAATGACTATTGTTATGTTCGCTTTTTGTGGCATAGAATGTCACTTTTATGAGCAAGTGGTACGAAAAGTAAAATTATAACATTACAAACTCGTATTTAAAAAGATACTTCTGAAAAAGTTGGAACTTTGACCCCCAATATCTCCATAAGTAGAAAGTTCCCAGTTATGGTGTAGAACAAAAAAATGATCGCGATGACGGTGAGAACAAGTGCCTTTCGGCTTCGCTAAGGGTATAATATACTCACAGCCACACAAGTTCACACAACATACACTAGTATTCACCATCGCCACCTGGCATATTGTCAATAATAAGAAGTAGTCCTACTCACAGTAATCGCCGCGCCACATCCACTCCATGTGCCTCTGGCACGTGGCGCCGGGTCGGTTGTAGTCACACACAGCGCATACGGTGGTGTTTACCATGGCGGACGGCTGTAACCTGCCATATGAAAAGTAGATTATTTTTACAGAACAAAGTGCGACGTATGTACTCGACGAAATGTGAATAACTCTAATAACCCTCTCTTCGTGTTACGAATATTGGCGTACAATATAAGGATTAATTAAGTAGGCGTTTTTACTAGCTACCTTTTGCAGAAATAGAACAGTTTTTTTTTCTGATGTTTCTTCCATCACAACAAAATTCGAAGATAAAAATACAGTACCTGTTAGTCAAAATAATATTCGGGTACATAGCGCCAACATCCAAGTGATAGATAAGGGGGTTCTCATCTCTCCTCGGATGATCCTTCATGTGCTGTAACTTCGCCTTGATCTCCGCACACACTTCTTCGAAATTCGTCACTGAGTCCAATGGAATCCCTTCCTCGACCTCTATGGCGTGTTTCATCGTCTTCTCAGTCGTGTCCATCAGCTCTTGTACTGCTGATGGCACGATCTTGAATTTGCATTTGATGTCGGCTCTGAATACTCCTGTATTTTATAAAAAAAAAGCTTGGGATAAGAGATAAATAAGGTCGTAAATTGAGTGACGTAAATTGTCACTTGCCACATTCTTTTGGGGAGCTTAATGCTTTAGGCAGTACATAGTGTAATGTGGGGGATACGGTATTGCGTGTAAGGTACCTACTACGTCACAAAATTAACTAACGAATTCTTCACTGGTCTTTGATTGAAGCAATGATTTGGGAACTTTATGGTTATGTCCAACAGCTTATAGCTAAGATGTACATGATTTTGCGGCAAAGTATCAAAGGTTGCTTGGAAGGAACTAGACTTATATCTATTAATATCTTCAGCCTTATTATGAAAACAAGGTTTTTCTTGAAATCCAAGTTTGATTTTAAAACTAATACACACATCAACACGGTCTAGGGATATTTCATACTCAATTAAATAACTCGAAAAGTACTGGCCGCATTGGAATCTTTTATACACCGATTTGTTTGTAATTTATCTCAGACTAATTCCAAATTCAAATTTTTGAAAATTCTTTTGTTTCGGTGGCATAAAAATGTCTTGATGTATAGGAGAGGGAATTTTCATTTGTGCGAAATTTAGAAAACAATACGAATTACGTTTAGTTACAGTTTTTTTTTTCATTTTTAAACGAAAGATAAAGTTAAAATTGAGGTATTGTAGCCATGCAACGCCGACATTTGACGAGGGCGGAGATGTTACGAGCTGTGGGAATGCTGGAAGCTGGATCTGTTCAGCGTAATGTTGCTGAGGCCATAGGGACCCATCAAAATGTAATTTCAAGATTGTGGACACGTTATCGTGCCACAGGTGAAGTAGCGGAGAGGCACCGGGGGCCAAGTCGCATCACTACCCCCAGACAATTTACTGCGCGAGCACAACCAAATGCAACGGCGACTCAATTGGTCCAAAGGCTGCGAGTGGAACACCAAGTGCTTGTGAGTGACCAAACTGTAAGAAGGCCACTGCATGAAAGCAATCTACGCTCTCGTAGACCACTCCGGGTCCCACCTTTACGGAGAGGCAATCGTGGACGACGATTAGAATGGGTTCGGAACCACGTGGACTGGGGCCGTGACCAATGGTCCAATGTGCTGTTCACGGATGAATCCAGGTTCGGCTTCCATCCAGATTCACGAAGGACGCGTGTTTGTCGAGTTCCTAGACGATGGAGCCGTCTCCAGAACCCTCAGGAAGTTCACCCATACCAAGGAGGAACAATTATGGTTTGGGCAGGAATTCGTCTTGGAGGACGGACGGATCTCGTTTGGGTGCGGGGCAATATGACGGCAGAACGAAACGTCCAACAGGTGCTGGGGCCCGTAATCTTGCCCCACAGAACACAAATGGGGCAAGATTTCCTGCTCATGCACGACAATGCCCGGGCACACACGGCGAGAACGGTAGCAGCTTGGTTACATACACATAATGTTAGGGCCTTAGACTGGCCTGCTCAATCGCCAGATCTAAATCCCATTGAGCATGCGTGGGATATGCTGCAAAGAAGAGCTCTGAAGGAAGTTCCTGAAAATCTGGCTACAGAAGATCAACTTTTTGCGCACCTCAGAAGGTCATGGGACAATATTCCGCAGCAAGACATTGACAACCTTGTTCTGAGCATGCCGAATCGTTGCCGATGTGTTATGAACATCATGGGCGCTTTCTCAGACTACTAACTTCAAGTTTATAAACACAAATTAATGATTTTTCTATTTTTTTCAGTTTTTACTCACAAATTAAAAGTTCATTCATATACGGTTTCCGTCTATGCTTCATTTTTTTTCCATAAAATCCTGAAATTTTAATCTATACCTTAACCATTATTAAAAAATGGTAGAATATTAAATAACGTATCTTTTAAATATATACATGTCATATAAATAATTAACACATTGATAGTAATTCGCTTTTTTTTAAATATCCCTAGACCGTGTTGATGTGTGTATAAGAATATTGAACATGAGTCAGAATTAGGTTCCTAGAGTAGCTAGTTTGAAATATGGTACAGACCAGACTCCAGCGCCTCCACGTGGCCTCCGACATAAGTCTCAGTTTCCAGCACATGTCCATCAGAGGTCAACTTGTTGAGCTCTTCCACCTGCTTGTTAGGGAACACGATGTTCGCGTGGAAGGCCTGTACCATCAGTAATGACTCGCAGAGCGTGCCTGAACCTTTGCGGAGTACCTGCAAATATACATCAGGCGCAGAACAGTTTTGAACCATCGAAAAATCTTATACATCAACGTTGTATTTTCAAAGTTGGGCTCGAAGCCGAAAGTTGAAAATTCACCAGCGCGCTCAATGTCCTATACGACATTTTAAATTTCCGATGTCGGTTTGTCTTTGCAAAGACAATTTCAATTTTAAGTCAAGGCAATACGGTTGATTTTGACTTGTAAATAAAAACTAACAGGCTTCGCGGCAGTGCTTTTATTGCCATTCCACAATATACTGTCCTAAACTACTGAAAGTTTGAAACATGATGTATAGAGGTGCTCGGAAAAGGATGCTTAGTTCCTAACGTGTCAGTCTTTACGCCGCCCATGGGCCTCTGACTTGGCTTTACATGCCATCAAGAAAAAACACTCAGGCAGTCATCAACATCGTGAGGTCGTGATGTTTTATTGGGTTACAAAAGAAGGATAGGAGGATGATTGTTTGTGAGTCAGGGCACTGGCTAAAACTCGTATCTAACTTACCTCATCTGGCTCCAAAGGGATGATGGTGCAGAGCGCGAATATGAAGGGGTGGACGTATTTCATGTATAAGTAGTACGTTGCCACCGCGTCTGATACTGAGTAGTTTGATAGCACCTACAAAATTAAAGAAATTATATTTTGTACAGACAGTGGTTCCCAACAACAAGAGCACACTCGCAAGAACGCACTCAAAAAAATTTTGCACCTCGCCTCAGATAGAATTTCAATTAGGTTGTGTTGAGCTTGCAGCTTCTGTGAAAGTTAAAAAATTCGAATAACATTTTAACCTTTCGCGAACCGTATTTTAAGCTCCTGCGGACCACCGGTGCTCCGCGGACTGGGTTGGGAACCAATGATAGAAGGATAAATAAGGGCCCCCAGTATAATGAAGGAAACCCAACACAGAGTAAAACATCCTTGCAGTTTAGTGCCTTTGATACCTGAGGTTGTTCAGCCGCCATTCTGCACATGTCTTCAGGGTCCAACTCCACAGGGTCATACCTCAACTTAGCTTTAGCGACAGCTTTTAGACCCTGTGACCCCACCGGTAGGTACGAATCTCGTTTTACCCAACTGAAATAATAAGTAATATTAACTTCAATGGTAATAAAAATATGGGTCTTTTTCACTCCCTGGCAGACATTTAAAAAAATAATTTTACTATTGTGACTAGGAGAAAGAAAGAGAAGGCCGTGGCCCAGCAGTGGGGTACGATATAGACATGGTATATTAAAGAAAAATTTTGGTTATGAAACAGGCTCCTCTAGGTGTCCGTTTCCGTGTGTGATGACCAAATTTAATGAAATAAGTAAATAAAAAAGTTTTATTTAGACTGAAGTAGTCTGTTCCTAAGGTAAGTATAGACTGGACAGTTAATTGACACAAAACACAAAATCGCTTGATGGTTTCTTACAACTTGATTTTGTGTAACATTTCATTGAGCAAAGAACCAAGCGCAGTCAAAACGGCAAAGTTCTAGTACACATGGTGGAAGAAAAACCGACGCACAAACAGATACCACGTATTCAGTTCATAAAGCTGTAATTAAAAAAAAAAATTGCTGTACCCTACAAAAGTGCAAGAAGTCAAAATGTATGGAGGATAACAGCTGTTTATTTTTTTATTTCCGATGAAATCCGTATGGGTTCAGAATCATGTACTGAATCCTGTCCTGTGTTCCTTCCACTCTGCATAGTACCTTTACACATTTTAAATGTCTATCTAAAGAAATAATAATAATATATTTATTCAAATTTAGAATTCGCACGGAAAATACAAGTTAAATCTTAAAAATAATGTTGGTATAACAGAGTTCGATGCCTGTACTAGGCTAAACCTGTATCACAGTCACAGGCAAATAAACAGACAAACAGCAAATATATAAATTTAGCACTATACATTACCATAAACAGTCCATATGCATAGCAGGCCGGCACGCATACGTCCCGTCCCGTGCGGCTATCTTACTGAACCCGATCTCCTGCTTCATGTCCAAGCCCAGCACGGCCGCACGCGCTTCCACGAACGGCCAGTCGAAAAAGTCACCTGAAAGTATGGAAACTACTAAGAAATTCCTGATGGAAAAACCCAATAACACTTTGCCCGACCTGGGAATCGAACCTAGGACCTCTTGCTCACCAGTCGCTTGTAACAACTCGACCAACGATGCGCAGTAAATAATACAAAGTCATAAGGGCCATAGGGCTATCGGCTTACTATCTGACAAACGATTTCATGCTTTAATAAGGTTTTCAGATAAATTATTAGTTGAAAGTCTTGGTCTGTTTGTTGTGTGAATCAAATAAAACTGTAACATATTAAATGAGGCAGAATTATTATCATAGTAAGCCTATAGTGTCCCACTGCTGGGCAAAAGCCTCCCTCCATTCCTTCCACCTCTCACGATTCTGTTTTACTTCTTTCCAATACTCAAGGAAAACACCCAGTAACAACTTATAAATTCTTACCATTGTATGTTACAAAAATGTGGGGCTTGACATCCATAATGTGATCAAAGAACTTCTGTATCAAGGCTAGCTCATTTTCTTCATTGAACACTATGAATAGTCTACAAAAGAAAAAATCATTAAAAAAATTAAATGATGTATTCCTTAAAATTAATAATAATACATTGAAAATATTACCCCTCAAACTCCGGTTTCGGAGTATACTCAAAATCCTCGACATCTACAGAAATAATCTCCCTATTAGTGATCAAGTAGCCTTGCCCATCAATCATGTACGATATCATCATGATCTGATCCGTCTGTGAGTCCGGAAACTTCAGTGGGAGCTTTGTGGTCTCTATATCAAAGGCTAACACTATTGGGTCAGGTCTTTCAATAATGTCATCTCTTTTGGTGAATATAGGTGTCTCTGTCCCTCGGCTTTTGACTGTGTACCATGTACCGCAAAATATTTGCATGTCTATTGATACTCGGACATGATAGGGGACATCGTGTTCTCTGCAAATATTAGAATGCATGTCAGTACTATTAGATGATATTATGAGTAGAGTTGTGAGCACATAGTTTTATCGTCATTATCTGCATAGCTTTTTCCCAATGTTGGGATCGGCTTGATGCCTAACCAGATGCAGCTGATTACCAGTATTTTACATGGAGGTTTGCTTACCTAAGCTCCACAACCTAGTTAATTGGTAATATAATACCCCTTGGTGAAACTTTGTCAGACTTTTGGTTCCAAGTTTTATGTTTTTTTTAAATAATAAGGTGGAAATTATAAATTTAGTGAAACACACCTGATATCAAGAATATTCTCCATATGATCAGTAGTCTTCTTTGCATGTTCAATAGCAGCCGCACTGGTTAAAGCATTGGTCAACATTTCTGCATAAATCTGATCTTTTTTCTCTCTTTCTTTGTTTTTGTTGACAGCGGTCAGTATTTCTCTGCGTACCTTCATCATTTCATTTTGCGACATGAACAACAGCTTTATATACCGCTGCTTTATACCAGATAAGTGGTTTAGCTGTGAAGGAAAAGTGTGACGATTGGAAGGGATAATTCCTAGTTTAAAATAGAAGTAGATGCGGTAATATCTAAATAGCTGTGTTGCCAGAACGATAGAAACACAAGCTCTGTGCCTAGTGTGACTTCTTACAAGCAAAAAACCCAAATTTCATGTCTCATTTAATGCCCATAAGGAATAAATTTTCAAATATCCCTTCTTGGTTCTAACCTATTTTGTATCAGGAAAGCCTTGTCCAAAATTTTAGAGTTGGCTCTATAGGCTGTATTGCATTAGTTGTCAGTGAATTTAAATTTATATTCAGTAGATTCTGACATGCATTGCTACTTCTTTTGAGGGTTCCGTAACCAAAGGATAAAACGGGACCCTATTACTAAGACTCCACTGTCCACAATTGTGTAACGGGCTGGTGTCGGCAACTCCACGTCAAAGCGCATATTTTGCGTATGGGCTATAATCCACCACATGGGCCCAGTTCAGATTGGTAGATGTCACATGTCTTCGAATTTTAGGAAAACATCGTGAGGAAACGTTTCCTCACAATGTTTTACTTCACTGTTTGTTTTGAGAGTAGTGGTGATGAAATAAATTAAACAAAGTAATGAGCCTGTTTGGGTTCGAACCCACAACTTACTGTTCGTAAGTCGGGGCCGCCACCACTGGGCCACCGCTGCTCTCACAACTACACTGTCCATTTCTGTCTGTCACCAGGCTGTATCTCATGAACCGTGATACCTAGACAGTTGAAATTTTCACAGATGATGTATTTCTGTTGTCGCTATTAACAAGAAATAGTAAAAACAAAATAAAATAAATATTTAAGTGGGGCCATATAACAAATGTGTTTTTTTTTTATAATAATGGAACGGAACCCTTCGTGCGCGAGTCCGACTCGCAGTTGGCTGGTTTTTCTTATAGTGGTACGGAAGACTTTATGCCGGAATCCGACTCGCACTTGGCCGGGTTTTTCAAACATAATCTTCAATTTATTCTTACCAGATCCAAATCCTCCTTTTCAATAACATTAATCTTGTGTATGGTGCCAGCAAACCTCTTTGATATGAACTGTATGACTTCCTGCTCGCACTCCTTGCGTGCCAGGATCAGAAAATATGGCTGGAAGGTCAGGGACACCTTGAACCGTGATCCATCCATTTCTATGAAGTAGTAGTCCATGGCAGCCACTAGCCGCTTGTCTTCATCTAAGATTTCAGCCTGAAAATTGTTTTGAGAGTGAATAACTTTTCAAAAGTTATCTTAGAGTTAAAATGAAAGCTAAATAAATGTTAAACAAAACAAGTTTTATGGTCTTAATTATAGGTAATGTTATTAAGTTGCGGTCCCACAAATTATTACATTTTAATATAGTTCTGTCCAAGACGTAAACAAACAAAAAATGCTTACAGTATGCATGTTTATCAAGTAGCCCGTACGTTCCTTGACGTCCCGTACTCTGTCGAACCCATACTTGGAGTCAATCTTGTCATTCTCCAGGGCTACACGGATACGGGACTCCGACGATTCCTCCCTTTATACAAAAAATAACAACAACTTCAATCTTTAAAAATGTAAAAGTAACCTGCAAGTTAAATTAAGTATCAGAAAGCTTATTTCTTACTAACCTGGGGCCGGAAGACGAGCCAGCGTCTCTTCTGTTAGAATCATCCCGATCTGCTCTATATTTTCCCGTGTTTTGTAGAACCATGGCGTCATAAATATTTTAAAACTTAGAAAATAAAAGTAGTCATTGAAAACTAAGTTGATTGACATAACATCACATCACATCAGCTGCTAGTCCTGCTACCCAGCGTTGCTGTCATATTTTCGCGCCATTTATAGCACAGTGCGTGGGGTGCGTTCAATTATTACGCGTGCTCAGTGACAGTGGTGTAAGAACTAGTAAGAAGCGAAATCGTTATTGCGAACTCAGTGCTATACCATAAAATCCACATTTTAAAAATCTTTTTGTGAAATAATTATAGTATTCAGATTTTTGTAATTTATTCATCTCAAGTGTTTGATTGAACATAAACCGAAATAACCCCCTAGACCATAGAGTAAAGTAACATATAGGGTGTATTCCGTATTAGAAAATAATCGCTCACAGCGCTCACAGCGATATTGTGCGTTCCGATTTAGTTATCACGATTATGACAGCTAAGAGCTGTCATCAATTCGGAACGCTCGTGAACGCGTTTACAATGAACATAACCCAAACCAAAACATTTCACAAGACCTAGTTTTGAAAATAAAAGTTATGTTGGTTGACTCTATCGACTCTGTTAACTCAGATTTTGAGATAGAGAACGACGATTCGTCCAGTGATGAAAAGGATGACGAAAGCGTTGTATATATTAGCGTATTTTGCTCCCGGCAAAGATTTACCCCTTCCCACGAATTACAAATTACATAAATGCAACGGTAATTAAATTGTTCATGAGTTTGAAACTCATTTCAATCAAACAAAACAACACAACCTGTAAAAACAAATGTCATTTTTGACAGCGCTCACGGTGATATTTATTTGGGGCATGGTCGGTGTAATCGCAAGATGGCGCATGTCATGACATCATCTATGACGATTCAAGGGACATCGAAATCGCGCTCACGGTAATTCGGAACGGGTTTGTGGACGCTCAAATCGATTTAAATTGTTTTTTTTTTATTTAAATTGAATTCGGAACGCAGCCATAAACGGAACCATAAACAAAACAACGTACGGCCGAGCTAGCGTTTTTGCGGTTGTCAAAACTCAAAACTCGAAACGAAAGTTCAAAACTGCGACTCAAGTGTCAAACTGTCAAACAAATTGTCGTCTACCACCGCACTCTGCAGGGCAAATTGTTTTCCATGTTTTTGTGGTCTAAGTATTAAAATTCTTTAAAAATGGATAGATCTTTTGATATTAGCTTTAGTAGTTATGAAGATCTATCCACGAATAATTCGACAAGGAAAGGGGACATTAGCCTCAGCGATCAACTATCAGGTTTTGCAAGGCTACGAGTATCTGCTCTTACAAAAGCCGCTGAAATGAGTCCTCTGGTGAAAGAAGTGACTATAGGACCTAACAGTCCTTTGAAGAAAGATGAGATTAAGGAACCAGTGACTGTCATCGAAGAAGAAAACGACGACGAAAACTTAATAGAAGATAAACTTCGTGAGGACCTCCGATACACGCTCATCATGAAGGAATATGAAAACGATCTCCAAGATTCATCTGAGGCGCTGTTCAAAAACTTAATTGAAAATATGCTAACGAAGCGCGCAGAGTTCATGACAAAGTTTTGGACAAGACAAGGTGAGGAATGTAATAGACGAGCAATGGAATTCAAGGCACGTAAACTTCAAATGCTTAAAGAATTACAGGAAAATGACAATCTATCTGTGCTGAAAAGGGCCCGTTTTGATGAACAGAATTGTCAAGTCATCAACACAGAAACTATAGAAAACATGAACAGAATATTAGAAGAACAAAATAGAGCTACAGCTAGATTTGCTGCAATTACAGACAGCCACACTAAAATTTGTGTATGTTATAATGAAATAACAAACATCTTGAAAATTGAACCACTTGCTAAGGCCATTTGTGATAAATTTACAACAGCAATAAATACTGTTTTAGGAAATGGTAATCATATTATGGAAATATGTAAGACTGTAGGTGTCACGGAAAAAGATGTAAAGCAAGCTGAAATCCTTGCATTGAATATTGAAAATATTAAAAAGAAAATAATAGAAAATATAGAAATAGTTAAAAATGAAGAGAACTTGAGAAAACTAAAAGAGGAAGAAGAATTATTACAGAAACAAGTTAAAGAAAGAGAAGCACAACAATTGAAAGCAGCCCAAACAGCTGCAGTGGCTGCAGCAGCTGACGCAGAGAAAACTAGATTAGAACAACAACCTAAGAAGACTCAACCAGTATTTTATTCTGCAGAAAATTACAATTACTATCAGAACCTTAAGAACTATTTGGAGCAGTATGAAGCGCAATATAGTAATTTGTTAAAAGATGTTAATTTAAAGAAATTCCGATTTGACTGTCAGAAAGCAGTCAACACTCCAGTAAATGCACTGTCATCAGTCAGTGCATCACACATGAGGGACAAGTATGACAAACTTTCTAAACTACTGAAAGGGGAAAGAGTGCAAGTCCTAGATATTTATGTGACAGCAACACAGCATCCACAAGGACTATTTTATTGCACGGCATTATTGGCAAAGAAAATTGTGAGACAAGGAGATCTATTAGTTTCAAGTAGCACAGAAGCGGCCTATCCCCTAGCTGCTGTTACTGCAGCTTTATGGGCACAGTTCCCACACTTTGGTAAACTAGTTGAAGCCAACTTCCATAGATACTGCCCTTATTTAGTACCAATGTTTTTGCCCCAAAAAGAAGGCCAGTCTGATAAAGAGTTCTACATGTCAAGAGGCTACACATACAGTGATGAAGGAGTAGTTGAGAAACAGGACAAGTTTCTGAAGAGGATGTCTGGCATCTTCAGGTTACATTGTGCGGTATGGATAGCTTCAATGCCCAAGTTTATGAACATGCCAAATCCTAATGGTCTGCGGTTTGGTTGGCAATGGCTTGGATCTTTTTTAAATTTGAAACCTGAACCTGATATTTCTGCAACATTACTGCATGATTTTTTCATCATGTGTGGTTCAAAGTATGACAAACATTATGGTAAACAATTTAGGAAAATATTAGAGTTAACAAATAATCAGTATCTAAAAGTACTGGAAAATATTGATGAAGGTGGGCCGAAGACACGATTAGAAGTTTATCTTCAGACTGTTTTAAAATCGAATGATGTGCCGTCACCTCCAGCTACCTCACAAATACATTGGTGATGCTTAAATTATGAGTCAATTATTTATAAGGACCTTTCAATGAATTTGTGCCAAATAGACATTTTATTTGACATGAAGTGTAATAATTAGGCCAATCATTAATAGAAATGATTTATGTATGTAATTGATTATGCTTGTAATTGTAAATATTTTTAAGAAATATGATTTTATTAAGTAAAATACCTGTAAGATGTACAGTCATAATAACTTGGTTTAGCCTTTAGTAAAAACATATTGACAACATATTTTTGTTTATTTTAAATGGAAGAATGCCTTGAAGATTGTGCCAGGTCCAGTGCGCTAACACAAAACATGGTTTGCCAAAAAAAAGTGAGTGTGGTTTGCAATAAAGGGGGGGTGGCCTAACATTAAATGTTTTGTTTCCAACACTTTTGTTTATAAACAGTTTTTGGCGCAGTAGGTATGGTGATTTTTAAAATCAAGAAAAGACAGAAATTATTCAAATTTTAACTTTCAGTCTAACAGAATGCACTATGATATCAGTATTCCACATGGAGCGACGGCTTATCGGACCTCCACAACAAAGTAGAATACTAATTTATACCTAACCCAATTATGAGTACCTACCATATATTTAGATGCTTTGTGCCAGTTACTAAATAAATAGGTAAATAAATATCGCTGGACAATACACACAGGGCTATCTAGTGCCACACTAAACAACTAGGCTTGTCTTGGGGACACCAGATAGTTGATATTATACAACATCCATGACTCTGAAACATACGCCCATGCTCATCACACATTTGCTCTTACCGGGATTTGAACCCGGGACCCCAAGAACGTAAGGCAGCCTCACTACCGCTGAGCCATTCGGGTCGTACTGTAGGTATAATGATTGTTCCTAGTATTATTATACGCTTTGTGCACATGTCTCTCCACCAGTTAACCTATTATCAGAAGCAAATGCTACGGGCCCCGCGTATTCAAACCCGTCCACCGCCTTTGGAGGTTCAAACCCCCTCGAAATATCGGACAAATCATCCTAAAAAAAAAAAACCAACCCAACTTAAGGATTAATGAATGTCTCAAGTATCCATGACTCAAAAGTTGTTGGTAAAACTTACGAATATCCCACGTAAAATACTACATACAATTTCGAGCTCGTTACCCTTGTTACATAATCGGGTTTAGATACGCGGGGTACTGCACGAAATCTCAAGCAAATACAGAGAAATTCGGGTTTACGGGTTAAACTATAGAGAAACCAACCTAGGTATCCCACGAAATACTACAATTTTTGAGCTCGCTACGCCCGCTTAGACATTCTATTACTACACCAATTTAATTTGAGAAAGGTTATCAAAATTTTCGATTTCGCTGCGCTCGCTCTTCAATCCGACATTTTTCTAAATTGGTAGGTAAGCTTTTTTGTCGACAAAGTTTGTCCTTGCTTGGTCATACAAAAGTTTTTCTAAGTAATTAGGGGACGCATTGGTACAAATTCTCCTAACTTTTTCTTTCCCTTAGCTTTTTTTAGTGTTCTAATCATTAGTTAATAATAATTGCTTTTTTCATACAACAACAATGTTGCTAATTGTTGATCGAAGATTGTAGGGCTGCAGCCAAATCAAATTCTTGGCTGCAGCCCTACCCACCACGTATCCCTACAATGGTCAACTGGATAAATTTTATCATATTTTTTAAAGTTAGCTCCGGGCACACCACAAATTATTTGTGAACGAAGTTGCTCAATTAAACACTTGACCGTTATTTGAAGCTTACTAGATTGAGAGTGGCACCACTGGTTTCCGCTATACTTCCCTCTCTTTTGCTCTTTCCTTTAGTTGCATATATCTTTCTCTTTCGCACATCCCCGATTTCTCACCAGGTGGCGCTGCCTGATGTGGGCATAGCCATGGCAGCGCATCGCTTATCATTGGCGTCTTTTTCCGCTTAAGAAGAAGGTTGTCTCGACAACCATTAGTAAATTATTTGATATTTTATAATTATTCCTATAGAATAATATTTAAAAAAACGAAAAGTGATTATAAGTGCATTCCATCGGACAAAATTGTAAGTAGAAATAAATTTTCATAAAACCTCGATGCACAATCGCAATGTATATGGGCAAAGTTATAATTAATTTATATAACGGTATTACCGTTCGAGCTTGCCCTTAGCCAACATTGCATTATAATATTCGCAATGCATAAGTTTTTCCTTTCCTATTTTCTTTTTAAACTACCCTCTTTTGCTCTATATTGTTGGAAGTATTTTATGAATAAAGTATTTTATGAATAATGATTTGACCGTGTTTATCGTCGTTTAATCGTTTTCGTAACAACGTGCGTGGACAAAAAAAAAAAAAAAAAATCGAAGTCTTTTGTTTAATTAGGATGGAGGGTACAAGTAATCCAATTACGATGGACGCTCCGGGGCCGTCAGGTTTGCAAACCAAGGGGTCTTCGTCGCGTCGAAAACATCGGAAAAACGAATCGTCTTCAAGCTCCTCATCCAGTTCATCTAGCTGTTCCACTTCGTCATCAGCAAAGCCGAAACGTCGTCATCACTATAAAAAAAAGAGGGGGGGCCGCCATTCCCGTAAAACAGATCTTTTGCAACAATTAACTCAAGAGGTTAGCGAGCTACGGGAACGTGTTTTTTACAATGATAAAATCTGCATGTTCACCTCGGCGTTCAGCAGAAATGCAGGTAGACGGTAGCAATGACGAAATTTCTTTATTAGATAATAATGATTATAGGTCTCTGTATGATTATGAGGTAGTAGATGAAACATTAAACAAATCACATGAATTCAAATTTGATTTACAAGTCAAATTAAAGGAACCGCCTGTTCCTAAGGCTCCTGAAAATTATCTAAAATATTTAAATGATATTCAGCATTTCAATAAAAATGAATGGAGCGAGGTTAGGTATTCGGAAGTGCAGAAGTTATATAATCACAGTCCCGGGTTTACCGAGCTGGAAATTAACGAAGAAATCAAACCATATGATTCTTCAAGACATTTAGCTGACAAAGCCTATGGTGCTCTAACATTTTGTGCAATTAAACAGCGAGAGGTATTACAAGCTAGCATGGCTGATCTTTTATCTTGGGCACGTGTTAAAGGTAGTGTAACACCCGATCAGTTGCATAATAAAATCTCTGAATTATTTGCGGACGGTGAATATTATAAAGTGTCCTCAGATATGATTCAACTTATTTGTGGTCATCGTGCAGAAATAATTCAAATGCGAAGAGATGGGATAATAAATCATGTTCGTGATCCTCTTGTTAAGTCAGCGTTGCGCAAAATTCCGCCTTCCAATCAGTTGGTTTTTAGTCCTGAGATGCTGTCATCTACGTTGGAAAAGAACGGAGGTGTTAAGAAGACTTTCTTGCCCCCAAATAAATCCAGTGGCTTCAAACCTACTTCGCAAGCAGGATATAAGAAGACCACTCGCTACCCCCCGCAGGGGTCAGCTTATTATAGGGCACCCTCGCAGGGTGCCCGCCAAGCATGCTGCACTGCGCCATGCTTCCAGCCCTCGCAGGGCTGTGGACACAACCACACCTCACAGAGGTCAGGTCATTGCCATCCCTCGCAGGGAAACGGCAATAACAATAAAGTAACACGTGGGCCTAGCCATAACTATCAGGGGCCCTTTCGTTCACGAAGAGCTCACCAGCAGTCTAACAAGCAGGAGACTATCAGAAATAACAGAAAACGGGCTTCTGCCACCGAATATCCCCCGGGGGGAAAGAGAAGCAGATTTTGACAATCGGGACTTCAGAGCGGGCCAGTTAACGTTCTATGTCGATCGTTGGAGGGAACTCGGAGCACAAAAAACTCTTCTTCGCATAATAAAAGGTTATCGCATACCTTTCATCAAAAAACCGCCTCTAATGATACCCAATGCAAAAAGCCCATTTCAAACAAAGGTGTCCGAGGCAATGTCAACTATCATATCTCAAATGATAACGCAAGAGGTGCTAGAAGAAGTTTCACACTCGAGTTTCCTGTCCTCAATGTTTCTGGTCCCCAAAGCCGATGGTACCAACCGGCCTATTTTCAACCTAAAACATTTGAACGATTTTGTTTACACGGAGCCATTCAAGCTCATAAATGTGTTTCGTGTCCCAGACTTCCTTCAGCCAAACGACTGGCTGTGCAAAGTCGACCTGTCCCAGGCTTACTTCAATTTGCCAATACACCAGTCACACAGACGATTTCTACGTCTCAGTTACAGAGGAAAATTACTACAAATGACCTGCCTTCCTTTTGGGCTCAGCACAGCCCCCAAAGTCTTCGCGACTTTAACAAACTGGGTAGCGCAGACACTAAGAAAAGAGGGTATTCGAATACTCGTTTATTTAGACGATTTTCTGCTGGTTCACCAGGACCAGCAGGTCCTGCGAGTGCACACCCAAATAGTGCTAGATCGTCTACACTACCTGGGGTGGCAGACGAATTGTCAAAAATCTGTTACAACTCCGTGCAAAAGCCTCGTATTTCTAGGTGTTCAATGGAACCCTTGGACAAACGAGAGATCATTGCCACACGAAAAGATCACGAAAATATCAGGAAGGGTGCTGGATATGTTACACAAACACACAACAACGTTGAAAGCACTACAAAGCCTGGTAGGACTTCTGAACTTCGCCAGTTTCGTGGTACCAAGGGGCAGACTTCACTTTCGGGACACACTAATCTTTCTAAACAAAAAACTAAAAGAAAATTGTGTCAGTGTAGTTTTACCTATAGAAGTAAAGGAGGAACTAAATTGGTGGCGACCAAATTGTCATCGGGCCTCTCTGATTCACAACCCACCACCATCCCATTTCCTGACCACAGATGCGTCGGATCTAGCATGGGGAGCGCAGCTCGACGGGTACGCACTGTCAGGACCGTGGACAGACCAAGAGCAACAGCTCCATTGCAATCAAAAGGAGATGCTCGCAATACTAAAAGCCATAAAAGAGCGGGGCCCACATATGTCCAAAGCTACCGCTCTAGTTCAGTGCGACAACAAGACTGTTGTAGCCTTTTTGAGAAACGAGGGGGGGACCAGGTCTCCTTCACTACTAAAACTCACGAAGGAGATTTTTCAAATCCTAGATCAGTACCAAATCAATCTGAAAGTCCAGCATATTCCGGGAAAATACAACTGTCACGCAGACCATCTTTCTCGTCATCGGCTTCCTCCAGAGTGGCATCTCCTACCCCAGTGTACGGAGAAAATATTCAAAAAGTTCGGAGTTCCACTGATAGATCTATTCGCGTCAGAACGGGCAAAAGTCGTAATGAATTATGTTTCACTGGATCTGAACGATGTTCGAGCAATATACCACGATGCCTTCTCCCAAAACTGGATTTACCAATTAGCCTGGGTGTTTCCTCCACCTTACCTAGTGCCCAAGGTACTAGCTCACCTCAACTCTGCGTCGGGAGTTTTTCTAATCGTAGTCCCGAGGTGGGAGAGAGTCTTTTGGAGAGCGGATCTAAAAGCCCGTGCATTAGCACCTCCATTCACAATCCAGAAACTGCATTCACAACTGGTAGACACGGTGACAGGCCTTCCACCTCCAAGAGTCCGGGAGATGACGTTAGAAGTATGGAAATGTGGGGGTGGGCTCCGACCCTAGTTGAATGGAATGAAGCTCAGTTACAGCTCTTAAAATCTTCTTGGCGGCCATCAACCAAAAAGACTTATCAAGTAGCTTGGAATAGATGGCTTACATGGACAAAAAAGCATAAATTAAGCCCCTTCCAGCCAACAGGTCAGATTTTGGCCCGCTTTCTTGCAGATTTAAGTATCGTAGAGGGTTTGGCTTATAAAACTATTTTATTACATAAATCTGTGGTCTGCACGCTAAGCAACCCTGAACAATCTGCCAAATTAAGTTCCCACGTTTTAGTTACTCATATATTAAAGTCTATTGCTTTAAAAAACCCAGTAGCTCAAAATTCTTCAGTCTGGAACGTTGATCAATTAGCAGAATTTATGGGAAACTATTCTGTAGACACAAATAATGTATTTGCTACTTGTAGACATACGGCAACTTTGTTACTCCTTTGTTCCGGCAGAAGAGTTCATGATCTGACTCTATTAGCTGTAGACTCAAAACACCTGTCAGAAAGTAATGATGGTCTGATCCTATGGCCAATATTTGGATCTAAAACAGATACTGCCGATTATAGACAGTCTGGTTGGAAACTATACCTCAATCCTACTAACGAGAATTTAGACCCTGTACTTTGGGTGAAACGAACAATAACCATACTAAAAGATAAACGCCAGTCGGCGTGTCTCAATAATCTGTTTCTTAATTTTAGAGGAAAACCAAGGGTCGCTTCTCGTACAGTCATAGCGGGATGGGTCAAATCTCTGTTGTTAGAAGCAGGAGTAAAGGCTTCTCCTGGCAGTCTTAGGTCTGCTGTAGCCTCTAAAAACTGGGTTAACAACTACTCCTTAGATGAAATACTCTCTAGAGGAAATTGGCAGTCTCAGAATACCTTCACCCGTTATTACTGTAGAGAAGTGATGCCCTGTATACCCACCAGTTCTGGCTTTAATGTATCTAGGATGTTTAATCCTGTTAGTTAAATTGATAGGGATGAATTTTACTCTTTATTTATTTTTCGTATTTCTCAGGAAGTGCTCAAAATGTTTAAAATTACTAAATATCATTCAAGAAACAAATTAAGGTAGCTGTTGTGCAGTCTATCTATATGATTATCTTTTAAAAATTATGGAGATATTAGATCATTTTATGTTATTGAAAATAATTCGTAGTTAATTCGCGTAGTAAGTCTATTATACACTATGAACCGTTATTCTAGACCTATACAGTGAGACAGCATCTTTCCGGATCTGACGTCACGACCTCTCTTGTTCCCCCTCCCACCCGGCTCCGCCCCGCTGTGGCCGGGGGGAGGGGGCGTGGAGCTTGCCCGAACAGTCAGGCGCGCTCTTCACATTGGCATCGTTTTTCGGTGCGATCACACCTCTTCTAGTGCGGGCAACAGCGCTGCTGTTTAGTGTTTAAAATTATTAGTTTTAAATAAAAGTACCTACATTTTTAGTTCGTGGAAAACTTTATTCAGTGGTTATTTGAAAACTCGCTAATAGTGTTTCGAGTACTATTAGTGTTTTGAGTGCGCGTTTTGAGTGCGTGTTTTGTATACGTAATGGAAAAATCCACGAAAGCGCCTGCGGAGGGTGACGGGAGTCGCCCGCCTCCCACTGCATCACCGCAGGTATCTTTTTCGTCGTCTTCGTCGTCGTCGAGAAGCTCCGCCCCACTTCGGAGACGCCGGCAGCTGCGGCAGGAAACCCGAGAAACTGACGAGCGCAGGTTAGACATGCTGTCAAATCAAGTGAGTGAAATATTATCCTACTTAAAAAATAACGGTCGCTTTTTAAACCGAGAAACCGAGCCCGAATCTGATTCTGATATTTCCTTACATCCATCTGACGGCTTGAGTGTTACTCTTGGGAATAATCACCTTCTCAGTAAACCACAGAAGGCTAAAGTATTCGAATTTCCGGTATCCACTAACCTAAAAGAACCTACTGTTGAAAATGCTTCTGACGGTAGATTACATGTGCTAAATAAACTACATCATTTTGATACTAATGATTGGCAAAGGGTTAGATACCTAGAAACTGAGAAAAAGTATGTCGCTAAGCCAGGTTTTTACGAACTCGATGTTAATACTGAACTTAGACATTGTGATACAAATTCTTCTTGGCTTAGATTACTTGATAGATCGTTTGGAGCCTTTACTCATGGGCTTATACAACAAAATGAGCTGCTAAGAAACAACTTTCAGCAAATCATAGAATGGGCGCAATCGCCCGGCTGTGTACTTAACGCTGACACGCTTTTTGAAAAGATTAATGCTTCTTTTTCCGAAAACTCATCTTACATGAAAGTGTCCGAGGATCTCTTGCAAATGAGTTGTGGGAGACGTGCTGATATCATTCAAAGACGTCGTGACTGCATTTTGTCGGGTGTCAAGGACAAATATGTAAAGGTGGACATGCAAAAGATCCCCCCAACAGAATATCACCTTTTTAATCCACAGGATTTAACCGCCTTTTTACAAAAGGCTGGTGGTACAAGTAAGTTGTTCTCTGCCCAAAAGCGCTCTGCGGAAGAGCCTCATGCCATGTCTATGCGGAATAGACAGGATGGCCCTCCAGCTAAGCGACCACGCAAGCCCTTTCACGGTGACAATCCTGGGTTCGATCCCCAGCCATCCACGAGCTTTCAAGCGCCTCCCAAAAGTAGAGGCCGAAAGTCGGGAAACAATAAATCCGGTACAAGGCATAATGAAAACAAAAAACGGTCCTCCTTCAATCGTAAATCCGATCAGTATCGTAAGTGACTATCCTCAAGAAATTTTATTTTATGGCGGGCGGTTAAAAAATTACATTCAAATTTGGAAGAATTACGGTGCTCCAGAGAACATTATAAAAATGATATCTGGTTACCGAATTCCCTTTTTCAAAATACCCCCACTTCAAAGTCCAGACTTATTAACACGCTTTCAAACTCCAACGAGCTTATTGATGTCGGAACAGATCGAGATTTTGAAACAACAGAAAATCTTGATTCGAGTAGATCCATCTCCAAGTTATGTCTGTCCGATGTTTTTAGTGCAAAAATCAGATACCAGCAATCGCCCAATATTCAATTTAAAAAATCTAAACCGCTATGTAATGCAAAGAAAGTTTCGATTAATAAATATGTACCGTGTACCGGATTTCTTGCAACCGAACGACTGGGCGATCAAAATAGACCTTTCTCAGGCCTATTTTCACCTAGCAGTCAGCCCCAGTCATCACCCATTTCTGCGAGTATTATACGCAACAGAAAAGAAGTCGAGCCCGGAGCTCTTTCAAATCACTTGTCTGCCATTCGGGCTGTCATCAGCACCCAGGGCATTTGCGACAGTGACAAATTGGGTAGCAGACGTGCTGCGCGAGAAGGGCATGCGAGTTATCGTCTATTTGGACGATTATTTAATCGTAAACCAAGATCGATTAACCCTAATGGACCATGCTGCGGAAGCTATAAGAGTCCTAACAACTTTGGGATGGATGATCAACTACAAAAAATCCACATTGATCCCTACCAAGGCAGTAGACTATCTCGGCATAAAATGGAATCTCGCCCTGAATTCCAAGTATTTGCCCCAGGAAAAGGTTTCCAAAATCTCCAATACGATACGCCACATACTACAGGCAAATCGATGGAGTTTGCACGACGCGCAATGCTTGCTAGGAATGCTAAACTTTGCAGCCTTCGTTGTGCCCAGAGGTCGGCTACATTGCCGCCCATTACAAGTAGCTTGCAATCGGCTTCCAAAGCACCAAGCACACGTAAAACGCCCACTCGAGTCGGAAGTGTCGACGACCTTAATGTGGTGGTTACGAGCTCTGTCTACAGGAACAGCGATACATCCAGATCCTGTCTCACACTATGTAACGACAGACGCATCTGCCAGAGGCTGGGGTGCCATAGTAGACGACGCTTGTCTGAGCGGATTATGGTCCCTGGAACAGAAAAAATGGCACAGCAATTTAAAGGAAATGTGGGCAGTTATACAGGCTTTAACCAATCGTCAGCAATCGCTACGTCATTCAACCGTGCTAGTTCAGTCAGACAACAAGAGTGTGGTGAGTTACATGCGGAACGAGGGGGGTCTCCGATCACAGAACCTCTATCGGCTAACTTACATGTTATTCGAGATTGCGGACGAGAACAAGATTCACCTGGTCTCTCAGTACCTGCCCGGTCAGGTAAACACAGAGGCCGACATGCTGTCAAGGCTCAAATTACCCGGGGAGTGGACCCTAATGGGAGAGGCATGTCAAGAGGTATTTCGCAAGTTCGGAATGCCCGAAATCGACTTGTTCGCCTCGAAAACCGCACACGTGCTTGTGCGCTACGTCTCACGAGATTGCAAAGACTCGAACGCAGAGTTTCACGACGCCTTCAGCAGAAGGTGGTCATACCGTCGAGCGTGGATATTCCCACCACCACTCCTAATTCCACGAGTTCTGTCACACCTCAACCTGTGCAAAGGTCGATACATCCTAATAGTACCGCGCTGGTCCAAAGTGTTTTGGCGGCCAGACCTGAAGAGGTGAGCGGTGAGCGCTCCTTTAACCATATTCAATCTTCATCGGCGGTTACTAGATACACGGACTCATCTGCCTCCGGTTCACGTGGACCAGATGTATCTAGAGGCATGGCTAGTGAAGGGTGGTGTGCCGACCTGCACCGAATTGGGCGGGAGGAAACGCCCGGGTGTTTCCACTGCGAGGATCGACCGGAGGACACGGTGGAGCACACGGTGGAGGTGTGCCCCGCGTGGGCGGAGCACCGCCGTGTCCTCGAAGCGGCGATTGGCGGCGGCGACCTCTCGCGTCCGGCCCTGGTGCAAGCCATGGTCCGGAGCGAGACGGAATGGGACGCCGTCACCTCCTTCTGCGAAGCAGTAATGCTAGAGAAGGAGGTGGCGGAACGTGAGAGGGAGAGAACCTCACAGCGTCCCGGCCGCCGCGGGAGACGCCCCGGGCGTCGGGGGCCACCACGTGGCCCCCGGCCACCGTAGGCGCGGGCCTGTGGACGGTGGGCTATGGGCTAGCTCGCCGTCCGTCCGTCTCATGACGACAGGCCGTGTCGACGGCGCGTTCGTGTTCCACGCGCGCCTCAAAGAGAGTCAGCAAAAAGGAAGGGGTCCGCAAGGACCGATGCCTGCCGGGGTTGCGGGACTATTCGAAAGAGATACCGTGGCCCCGGAACACAAAGGGCGATGAAGGAACATGGATGGGTTTTAGTCAGTAAAAGTCTGACACTCCCTCCTGCTCCGCCCAGAGCGGGAGAAGTCATTTGATGATTTCCCATCCGAAAAAAAAAAAAAAAAAAAAAAAAAATTAACAAATTGGTCTCAAAATGAAATAGACCTACTTAATTCTAGCTGGCGACCCTCTACGGAGAAAATGTATGCTGGTATTTGGAAAAAATGGTTGAACTGGTGTACTCAAAATAATTACAACCATACAAACCCCTCTGGTGCCCAAGTCGCTAAGTACCTAGCATACTTGCACTTAACTCTTAAACTGTCATATAAAACTATTTTAGTTTATAAATCAACAGTTGCCACTTTGGCCTGTTCTAACGGACAGATCATAAGCAGTGATCCTATCGTTCAGAGGATGTTAAAAGCTATTTCACTTGCTAATGTTGATTCCAAACCTAAAAATTCTTTCATTTGGGATCCACGTATTGTGGTAGAATGGCTCAGCTCTAACCAGCCGCCTCATGCAAGTTTATTCCAAGTATCTCGTCGCACAGCACTGATTTTGCTACTCGCTTCTAGTCGTAGAGTCCATGACCTGACACTGTTACGGGTTGATAGTGCACATTTTGAAGACGATTCTAATCATATTGTTTTACATCCAGCATTTGGCTCAAAGACCGATAGCTATACACACAGACAATCATCATGGAAATTGCACACTCATACAGATAAATCCATATGCCCTGTATGGTGGATACGTAAGTTGATAGAAGCATCATCATCACGTAGAATTAACAATGACATTAATCATTTATTTATATCAACTCGTGGCAGAGTCAGGCCAGCCTCCCGAACAGTGATTGGAGGTTGGGTTAAAACTCTTCTTAAGGAGGCAGGAGTAGAGGCTACTCCTGGTAGTACTCGAAGTGCCGCAGCATCTCTTAACTGGCTTGAGTGCCACAATATTGACGAGATCATGGCAAAAGGGAACTGGCGTGTCCCCAACACATTTGCACGGTTCTATTCAGCCGAAATTAACACATCGCAAAGTCGTAACAATTTATCTCTGACATTTGAAGCTGTGTAGATTCTAAATAATATATGATTACCTACCTATTAATCAATGTAATTTCGATAAATAATTCAATACATATTGTTACATTATGTTAAATTGATTTATTTAATATAAGTAGGCATGCTAGAGCATAACTAATGTAACTTTAGTTCAAAGCAAATCTTAATTCTTCGAATATCATATCATTAAAGCATATTGTGGTACTAATTATGTTATGAGAATAGCAAGACTTATGTACGAGTAAGTTCTTATTACTGTGTTACCTACTTGTTTTGCTTCAAATAAAAATCTTTTTCTTTACATAATTAAACAGTTTTTTATTTTTTATAAAAATATTCCTTGCAATTGGAGTAACTTTCATTTGTATTAATAATGTTCTCACACAGTTATATTTTGAATTTCTTTTTCACACATTGGCATATACTTAGCTTGCCACCAGGCGATAATAAACACATCTCACTGTATAGGTCTAGAATAACGGTTCATAGTGTATAATATAATGTTTTACCTGAAAATAAAACAGTTATTATATACGGAACCTTATTCTAGACCTATATTTTTAATCCTGCCTGGTGGACTCATAATCCACCGAAAGTGAGATGCAATGTGAAGAGCGCGCCTGACTGTTCGGGCAAGCTCCACGCCCCCTCCCCCCGGCCACAGCGGGGCGGAGCCGGGTGGGAGGGGGAACAAGAGAGGTCGTGACGTCAGATCCGGAAAGATGCTGTCTCACTGTATAGGTCTAGAATAAGGTTCCGTATATAATAACTGTTTTATTTTCAGGTAAAACATTATATTATCTTTGTACCTAATGATTTTTTTCCCGTTAAATAATTCATTCAATAAATGTACTTTTCTCTATGCGCATCTAATTTTTATTAATTACCATTCTGCGTTCACATTGGCGTCATTAATTAATTTCCCACCAGATGATAACAAACACGTCTCAATCTAGTAAGCTTCAAATAACGGTCAAGTGTTTACTAGCAGTGTTTTACCTAAAAATAAAACACATATTAAATACTTACCTTATTTGAAGCTTACATTTAATTTCTACCTGGTGAAGATTTTCGACACAATGATAAGCGATGCGCTGCCATGGCTATGCCCACATCAGGCAGCGCCACCTGGTGAGAAATCGGGGATGTGCGAAAGAGAAAGATATATGCAACTAAAGGAAAGAGCAAAAGAGAGGGAAGTATAGCGGAAACCAGTGGTGCCACTCTCAATCTAGTAAGCTTCAAATAAGGTAAGTATTTAATGTGTTTTATTTTTAGGTAAAACACTGCTATTATTTTTAGATTATTCCCTCTCTAGCTGGCAGATCAAGGGTCTCTTTAGAGAATTTGCTCGCGCATGCTTAATCTAGCACTGGTCCTCCACCAAAGAGTATAGTAATCTAAATGGCTCCACTCTCCACATGCTTGATAGCTCTGCAGCTGGGTTTGTTGGCACAAGCATTTTGTGGCATCATTGATTATGTTAATTATTACATGCTTGCATTGACCCTAGAGCTATAGCTTTATGTATAACAAAATATCCAAAGAGTTTTAAGTGAAAAAACACTCTTTGTTTGAACGCATCTATAAACGAATTTTAAAATACCTGAACGCTAGTAGTAAGGTAGTACCTTTTCTAAAATAAAGTAAAACGAAGGTAATTTATCTAATTTCCATATTTAAAATTTAAGCTTATCCAATCAATCAACACCGAATCAACATTATAAAATTTTAAAAAGTGTCAAAAAATATAATAGAGAACACAAAATAGGCGGAGTTCACTTTGCATTAATTTACCGATATCTTTTTAGTCTGTATTTTTGTGGTACATCTCTAGCTCTAGGTAAAACTAACCTATGATGCGAATTTGTGTGTTGTGTCAATATAGTGATTTTTCTATTATAAATAAATAACTTGGGTAAAAACCGTAGTGCACACAACAGTACAGAGCAAATTTTGGTGAAAATGGAAGGGCCACCTGGCACAGGGCCGCCCAGCAACACTGGATCAATGGGTCCACCGGGGATGCCAAGCTTTCCCCCGATGCCTCCGCCGCCTGGTTCGATGGGGGCTGGAAGCATGCCACCACCGCCCATGGGGCCACCTGGAGCGATGCCACCTGTTAGTTCGTCTAGCGGACCACCCAGTGGTCCGCCCACAATGCCTCCCGGTATGGGAGGTCCGCCACCCGGTATGATGGGTAATATGGGCATGGGTCCTCCTGGAA
The DNA here is from genome assembly GCA_941918905.2 of Xestia sexstrigata. NCBI lineage: Eukaryota > Metazoa > Arthropoda > Insecta > Lepidoptera > Noctuidae > Xestia > Xestia sexstrigata. The sequence continues at coordinate 5,464,971 of OW799220.2, read as the reverse complement.
TGGGTCCACCGCCGCCCGGTATGGGTCCACCAGGTATGGGAATGGGCCCACCGATGGGTCCCCCAGGCATGGGACCGCCGAGAATGCCTCCAAATATGATGCGCGGTCCTAATATGAAAGGTAACTTTGGGAACCAGGGAATGGATATGGGCCCTCCAGGGATGGGACCGCCGCCGAATATGCCTCCCATGGGTTGGGATGGACAGGGTCCCCCAGGTTGGGGTCGGCAGGATGGCCCACCAGGGTGGGATGATCACGGTGATGAGGGAGATGAGGACGAAGGCGAAGGTGAGGACTCAGGTGGAATGCAAGGACCTCCAGCGAGTTTACCATCACTGTTGACCATGAAGATAGATACTCCCGAGGAGTTTAGGAACAAGCCAGTTAGTGTGGGTGGGGTTGTGCTCCCCAAGGCTTTGGAGGAAGCTCTGGCTTATAAAGATCAAAGACAGGCTGCTCTTGGAGGAGAACCAGATGTAGTGAAAGGTATTACAGTTCAATTTATATTTGTATTATATTCCTGTACTTACCATGTGTGCACTAAAGATATAATAAAAACTTCATTTGTGCAGACTAACTCAAGTAGTGACTATTTATCTTGGCCTCAGAGCCAGATCAAATAAACATTATTTTAGCAACATGATCTGTATTTGAATACCTATTCCAGAACAAGATCTAGAACCAGAAGCTCCACCAGCACCAGTTATCAGTACAGAGTATGATGCTGAAGAAGATGATGCGGACTCTGATGATGACAACATTCCTGATGCACCACAGCCTCCAGTCATCTCTAATCTAGAAGTGGGTATCTTTTAACTTTATTTCTACCATAAAATATGGTTCAATAAGAATGCTCATACAAATTAGTCTTGTGGGTAAACTAGAACATTACAAGCATGTATTTCTGTTAACCTCTTTTGAAATAAGCTAAGTGTTTACAAAAATAGTGCATCATGCTTGTCCATATGTGCCACAGGGTCGGTATGAAATAGTCAACAGTTTATGTGCTTCTCTTGTATTATGCTTATTAGCCAAGCTGTCACAATTTTTGCGGACAAAGTCGCGGGTGAAGTGCTAGTTTACACAATCACTAATCAACAAACATAACTTTACTAGACTTTTATGGATAGGATGATTGTTTCAGTTTTGCTACTATATCACATCACTATCACTACATATTATAAAACAAAGTTGCCTGCGTCTATCTATCCCTATGTATGCATAGAACTTTAAAACAACGCAACGGATTTTGATGTGGGTTTTTTTAATAGATAGAGTGATTCAAGAGGAAAGTTTTAGTATATAATTTGCCAAGCTGCGGGCATCAGCTAGTCTAACTATAAACTGCTTGCAACAATGTTTTATTTCCTTTAATTTAGTTTGAGTAAAATATTGTTTAAATCCTAGGGTCTCGCAAACAAAGCCAATAAGAACAAAAGAAAGAAAAAGAAGAAGAAGGCAGCAAAGCAGAAGAGACGAGAGGACTCTAAGAAGAAGGGTGATGACCACACAGCATCAGTGGAAGAGGGCAAGCGTTCCAGTGACAAGGAGAATGAAAAGGAAGCTGAGATAGAGTGAGTACACCCGGATTTTTATCATCATTTTACATATTGATATGATGAGTCTTGGCTCTGATATAATAATAATAATACCAACCTGTTACTGTCCCACTTCTGGGCAGAGGCCTCTTTTCATACAGTGAAGGAGCGAGCATTGATCACCACACTTGATCAAGATGGGTTGGTGATTTCAGACTTATATTAATAGGCTTGTGTCCTGAAAAAATGTAATTAGTCCGTCAGTTAGATATTCAAGAACTATTTGACACATATTTTTTCTTTTGTTACATCTATCTAAATATATAAAAGAAGAAACTGACTGACTCATCTATCAACGCACACGGTCTACAGATTCCAAATTTGAGAAGTAGGTTCCTACGAACGTACGAATATGGCATTTATTTTGAGATCCAGAAGACGATGGATTCGACTTCTATACAGTGTTATTGTTGATTTATTGTCATGATTGTGATAACGATGATGATGATTGTGATAATGATGATGGTGGTGATGATTGTGTTTTCGATGATAATGATTGTGATTACGATGATGGTGATTGTGATGGTGATAGTGATTGTGATTGTGATTGTAATCGTGATGGTGATAGTGATTGTGATTGTGATTGTAATCGTGATGGTTATTGTGATAGTGATAGTGATGGCGATTGTGATAATGATTGTGATAATGATGGTGGTTGTGATAGTGATGGTGATTGTGATGGTGATTGTTATAATGATAGTGATTGTGATAGTGATGGTGATTGTGATAATGATTGTGATAATGATTGTGATAATAATGGTGGTTGTGATGATTATGAAATTTGGCAAAGGCAAAGATAGTTCATAACATGGATTAACACGTAGGACACTATTTATCCCTTTATTATGATACAGTGGGACGGTTACCGAACTTTACGCGGGCGAAGTCACGGGCAACAGCTAGTAAACCAATATTGACGAAGATACGACGCTTTTAAAATTCTCAATACGTCACGCCGTGCTATATTTTTAGTGCGTTGTGACGTCACTAGCCCCCCCCCCCCCCGACTTTTGATGCGTTTTATCTTTTTCTATAATATTATATTATTTTTATTATATTGTTCTATTAATATAATATTCATTGATTTACAAAAACAAAAAATACGTGTCTATTATTTTCCAATACATTAACTGACGGACAAAATAGATTTGCAATTTATTGATGGTGGACACTAGCCTAAATGTTTACTTTCACCGATGTCTGTAATGTCCAAGATAAACTAAGAAAGTATTGGTACTTTCACATTGGTACTTGCCCGGATTTGAACCTTGATATAATAATAGGATATGTAGTTTGTCTTTTTTTTTTGCATTTTTCAGTCCCTGCTAAACTAGTCCATTTCAAAGTCAATCAGTAAACAGACTAAACAGTTAGTAAAAATAACACCAACTCTCAAAAACCTAAATTTTGATCCTTCAGTGTACATTACATGTACGTAAAACCCAAATAATTATTTACGCAAAACTTACTTTCCATCAGATACATTCAAGAGAACATCCAGTTCCATGAGTTGGAGCCGATGTACCGTCAGTTCCATCGCATCCTGGAGGCGTTCAAGATCACGGAGAAGAAAGATGACACCATCAAGGAGGAGGACAAGGATGCTCCCAAACCTTCCAAGCCTCAGGAGAAAGTGCAGGATCAGTTTGCTGCTGATGAAGAGGCTGTAGAGGTAAGAAACTTATCGGTTTATTTACCATGAGTGCTTTATAATAAAAAAGACTGGGATCTTTCACTATTTCCGAATAAATCCCATTTAAATAATTAGACAATAATTCCTTGCAAATTTTAATCCAGCAATAAATTTATCAGTTTCTTTAAATACAGTGCCTATTTGCAGGTGATTAAATTAGCCCTTAGTCTTGTAGCAAGTAGTAACACAACTTTCTCGGAGTACTGGCAATAAGCCTCACTGTTTTAATATTTACCCCCTGAAATAACACCCAAAGGTTGACTGGTAAAAAACTAGAAAATGCCTATGGCATTAAGTCCGCCTCTGTACTTTGTGCTTGAAGTGTTAAATAAATAAATATAGCTGGTTAACATACAACGCAATCTATTTTTCAAGGATTACAGACATGTTGTTAAGTTAATGATTATTTTCCAGAAAAATGCCGCTGACGAAAAAGAGCGCCTATCAAAACGTAAACTAAAGAAGCTGTCGCGCCTATCCGTTGCGGAGCTGAAGCAACTGGTCTCCAGACCTGACGTGGTGGAGATGTATGACGTCACAGCTCGGGACCCCAAGCTGCTGGTGCAGCTGAAGGCGCACAGGAACACCGTGCAGGTGCCGAGACACTGGTGTTATAAGAGGAAGGTGAGTTACTAAAGACTTGAAGTAAGGTATCAAGAATCAACTGAGTTTATTGTGGTCACTGACAGATGGCCTGTTTTTAGGTATACTATGATTTCTTCTTTTTCAATTTGTTCTGGTCGTTTTCAACAGCTACTACTGCAGTTTAAAAAATAACTCAAAAAGTCTCCAGTTTCCTATTTAACATCTCTTTCGTATTTTAAAAAAAACTTTGCTTCTCACTAATAATTTCTCTGGCATAGACTACCTGATACATTTATTTTAATGGTCTTTTTCTATCCAGTATCTCCAAGGCAAGCGAGGAATCGAGAAGCCTCCGTTCGACCTTCCAGACTTCATCAAAAAGACTGGTATCATGGAGATGAGAGCCTCCCTGCAGGACAAGGAGGAGACCAAGACTCTAAAGGCCAAGATGAGGGAACGCACCAGGCCCAAGCTTGGCAAGATTGATATTGATTACCAGAAACTCCATGACGCTTTCTTCAAGTAAGTTCATGTGTCTTGTATTTTAATGATGAGGTGGTAAGGCGAGTAAAACATCGAAAAGATTGGCGGAATATGGAGGAGCCTTTTGCCCAACAGTGGGTCAAGATAGCTTGACTAAGAAGGGCGAGAAAGTATTTAAATTAATGAGTGATGAATTTGAATGCTTACATTGATAACCTATAAATATTCACATACAGTTTGAAATACTAATATAATTATTCTGCTTATTTTGAATAATAATTTACGAACTTTACTAAATAAATGTGATCACAAAAGCAAGTTAATATAACTGCGTTATTTTTGATCATGTTACATCCAGTTTGAAAACTGGAACCTGCATTTTTTTTCCTTAGCTGAAGACAGAAGAAGGAACATACGAGCGAATGTGATAATATTGGTGAGTAACCGCAAACTAATTTAGATTTTTTAACAAATTGGACAGAAGCATCCATTTAATGCCTGTTTTGTAATATGTACTAACTATTATACCAAGAGGAATCATTTTCTCCAGTGCTTGGGCTGTGGAGGTTAGATAAGGCAATTACTCCATATAAAATACTGGTATTCAACTGCATCTGGAAGGCTACCCCAACATAGTTAGGCAGGCACTAAATATTCTGTCAGTCTCTACTAGATATTATTCAAATATTTTTCTGACCAAATGTGCTTGTGTATTTAGATGGCAGACGAAGCCTCGCATGACGATCCATGGTGACCTGTACTACGAAGGCAAGGAGTTCGAGACGCGCCTCCGTGAGAAGAAGCCTGGTGACCTGTCTGAGGAGCTGAGGACAGCGCTCGGTATGCCTGTAGGACCGGGCTCACATAAGGTCAGTACAGTCGTCATTACGTTAATAATTTATATTCTCATATTACTTTCTTAACCTATAAACTAGGACTATTTTTCACTAAAAACATTAACCATCATTCATGGGCCAGTTGGTTAAAAACAAAATGTTCCATGTCATAATCCACTGAAAAACTGCAACTCTAGACTGTTGATAACTCAATTATGCACCTAATTGTTATTTTTGGGCAATGCAATAATAGTTTATTAGATAATAGCATAATAAGGTAAGTGTGATTTTAAAACTCTAATTAAGTAACCACAAACATCATTAGTGTTTTTTTTACACAAGTTGTTTTTGTTGAAATCTTATTATTAAAGAACAACAAAAAAATTAGGGTTGCCCTTGATTTGTCTGCTATTTCGTAATTACGGATTTACGGACGCCTAAATAAGGACTTATATTACATACTAGCGGACGTCACGCGGTTTCACCCGCGTAGTTCCCGTTCCCGTGGGAGTACGGGGATAAAATATAGCATAAGTTACTCCTTGATAATGTAACTATCCATTGCTGAAAGAATTTTTCAAATTGGTCCAATAGTTTTTAAGTTTATTCGTCACATACAACAATACAAATCTTTCCTCTTTATAATGTTAGTATAGATTGTATGCACCAGTAGTTACTCATAAATTTCCTTCCAGGTGCCACCTCCATGGCTGATAGCCCAGCAGCGTTACGGGCCGCCGCCGTCGTACCCGAACCTGAAGATCCCCGGACTGAACGCGCCCATTCCGGAGGGCTGCGCCTTCGGCTACCACGCCGGCGGGTGGGGCAAGCCTCCAGTGGACGAGACCGGCAAGCCGCTCTATGGAGATGTGTTCGGTCATCAAAATCTTGGGCAGGATGTGAGTAAATATAAACGGTGTAAATAGACCCTTGACGAAGCCAAAGCGCACTTGTTCTACCCGTCATTACGAGATTTTTTTTGTTCAAGGCCATACCTGGGAACCTTCCAGTTATGGAGATATTGGGGTTCAAACTTCTTTTTTTAATACTGTACCTTTACGTACCTCCACGTCCCCCGTACTGTTCGTGTTCGATGCATCCATCAGCACAATGTTTTAAGTTACATTGAGTCCTACCGTAAAACGTGATTTTTCACCCCAAAAAGAAGTCGTTTCCCAGCAATATTTTTTGTGCAGAGTTACTTAGTTTGAAGTACAGAATGCTTGGTTGACGGGTATGTGAAGGGTCCATTTACACCCTGTATGTATAATAATAATAATAATAATATAATAATAATAATAATAATAACCCCACCGCCGTATCTCTACGCCCCACCGCCGTATCTCTACGTTGACGACGTGGTGGGGCTTGCGTGCTCCGATGAGCCCTAGGTCTATGCCGGTAGGGTTTACTTTGCCGAGATAGGTCTAGGGTGAGGGGCCAGACCAAGTGAGATACAATCCAAGCCAAGGTCGCACATGCCGAGGGCTGCATGGCTAGGGGAGAGGTTAGTCGCTAGTGTGCCAACTCTGGATAATAGGGGACCTCCAGTTTTATTTTCCCTTACCATAGTGAACGCAGGGCTCTGCTGTGGTCGACTTTGTTAGTCCCTAGCTACTCGTGGGAACAATATGTTAACAAGGTCGAAAACAAAAAGTATTCAGGCAAATATGCCTGCTGCAGATGATGAAACATCGCCGGTTTCTTCATCGTCATCACCAATGTCCATCTTTTCATCAATTGCATCATCACCACCTTCATACTTATCACGTTCATCAAGATCATCATCAGTATTATCAGCAATGACAGTAGAAGTTGTGTCGGAGGCTAATTTAGCCAATAATCCTTCACCCACTGCTGTTTCAACTACTACGCGAAAAAAATGGAGTAAAGAAATGAATGAATTCATTTGGCGTAACTACCTTATCATCACAAATTTAGAATCTGACACGAAAGCATATCTAACATCATTACATCATCAGTTCATAGAAAAATTCCCAAATATGAAAGTCTCCAAGCAAAGAATTGGAGATCAAAGAAGAGCAATAGTTTCCAAGAAGTTACTACCTTCCACCACACTCGCTACAATTAGGCTTGAAGTAGGCAACCATTTAAGAACTCACAACAATGACTTAGAATTACAGTTTCCACAGGAGTTTCCTTCATCTCAAACAGAATCACAACCGCACTCTCAATTAGAACCTAAACGTAGGATGAAATGGTCCAACGAACTTAATGAAACACTCATGAAATGTTATTTTAGGGTAACAAAAATGGAGACGGATATGACAGTTTGGCGAAAAAATTTGAAACAAAAATTCATAGAATGTTGCCCCCATTTATCACACTTATCAGAACAACGCATTTCGGACCAAAAAAGAGTAATAGTTAATAAAAGCATGATTCCAGAAGCAAGGCTACAGATATTAAAATCATTTGTAGAAAATGAATTAAGTGAAACAGAGTCTTTCCAAAGGCAACTTGATAATAGAATGTCAAATACAGACGCAGGAAATTTACATTTACACACAAATACAGAAACACTAAATATAGATATAGAAAATATAGGGCCATCAGAAACAGATAATATAGGAGTAGGAATGGATGATGGTAACACTAATAACTTAAGACCAGAACACCCTATACATCTTAATACACAACACACAAGCCCAATTAGAAATCCTGAAATAGATGACATATTCTCACAAACACTACAGTACTACAAAGACACCCACCCTACAGAAAGGAGTTACATACCGAAGCAAAAGTCATCAAAAAAGTTAGCAAATATAGTTAGTTACATAAACAAAGTAATTTTGCCGGAACAAGTTACCAGTAACACAAATTTTTATCATCTCCAGACAGTAATATACTGCGCTGCGTGGACAGCTGCAAAGGCCAACGGTAGTAAAATTACTCTCGCACCTCCTGTAGATAGTAGTAGTAGACCCCAACAAGCCCACAAACCTAAATGGCAAAAAAGACTAGAAAACAAAATAGAATCTATTAGGGCCAAAATTGGAAGATTAACTCAGTATATACAAGGCGTTAGAAGCAGAAAACTAATCAAAGCAGTTGAGATAATATTATAAGACTACAGAATACATACATTACACGAGCAACCTAACACACAACTGGAACATTTCCTAGATACTCTAAAACAGAAATTAACAGTAGTAAAAAGTAGACTAAATCGATACACTAAATGCACTCTTCGTAAAACACAAAATAATCAGTTTAGGAATAACGAAAAACAATTTTATCGATCCCTAAGGAAATCAACAACAAATGAAACAACATCTAATAACAACACACATACAGCATTTCCAACTACAGAAGAGTTACAACAATTTTGGGCTGGGATTTGGGAAAACCCTGTCTGCCATAACACTGAAGCAGAATGGATTAAAGCAGAGCAGGTCATTCATACTAACACAGAAGCGATGATCTTTGATCAAGTTGAAGTAGCAACTTTTCATGACGTCCTAATTAAAATAAATAATTGGAAAGCGCCTGGTTCAGATTATATACACAACTACTGGTACAAAAAATTTACACACACACACCCTCACATATTTAACCATATTAACAATTTCATAAAAGACCCCGCAACGATCCCTACATATATCACAGAGGGTAAGACCTATATGCTACCAAAAGACCATAGCGACTCAGCGAACCCAGCAAAATATAGGCCAATTACTTGCCTGCAAACAATATATAAAATTATGACATCATGCATTAGCCACATAATTTATAAACATCTTGAAACACAGAAAATATTAACAGAAGAACAGAAAGGGTGTAAGAAGTTAAGCCAAAGATGTAAAGAACAGTTGACAATAGACGCAGTAATACATAGACATGTTCAACGTACTAAAAACGATTTACACACTATGTATATAGACTATAGGAAAGCATACGATTCAGTACCCCACTCGTGGTTACTGGAAGTTTTAAAAATATATAAAATACACCCACAACTTATCAATTGTTTAGGTACTATTGTAGAACAATGGAAGACACGGTTACAACTGAACACATCAACAGGAACAGTTGAAACGGAACTCATTAAGATCCAGCGAGGAATATTCCAAGGAGACTCACTCAGCCCACTATGGTTCTGTTTAGCATTAAACCCTCTTTCAAACAAACTTAATGCATTAGTACCCGGTTACCAACTCCAATTTAGTGATACAATGACTGACATACTGACCGACCAACAATATTGTAAAGTAAACCATCTCCTTTATATGGATGACATCAAATTGTACGCGTCGTCCCCTGAAGACTTATATGAGCTAGCGGATGTAACTGAACAATTCTCAAAAGATATAGCTATGGAGTTTGGGATTGATAAATGTAAAATTAATTCAATAAGCGCAGGTAAAACATATACACATTCATACCAAATGCAGACAGGCGCGACAATAGATTAATTAGACGAAACCGGGACGTACAAATATCTAGGGTATATACAAGCTAAACAGATTCAGCACAAGGAAATCAAAACCACACTTACTAAGCAATTTAAGCATAGGTTAAAAACAATATTTAACACTCAGATAAACGCTAAAAACACCATTAAAGCTATTAACACCTATGCCATCCCCATACTCACCTACTCCTTTGGCATCATAAAATGGAACAAGACCGACCTCAAAAAATTGCAAAGGATTATAAACACCACTCTCACTAAACACAGGAGACACCATCCTAGGTCATGTGTACAGAGACTCACACTACCAAGAAACGACGGCGGAAGGGGAATTATAGATATCACTAACCTACATAACAAACAAATAACAACATTGAGAAAATACTTTGACAGTAAAAGCTCCACTTCAACCCTACATAAAGCAATAGCGTATAATGACAAGAAACTTACCCCTTTGAACATGTATGACACGACAACACAAAGTAATGAACAACAGACTGACCGACAGACAAAAATCGCTGAATGTACTCAAAAGTCACTGCATGGGAGACACCGACACGACCTTAATCTACCTAACGTCGACAAGTTAGCGTCGAACGAATGGTTAAAGCGTGGAGAACTGTTCCCTGAGACCGAAGGGTTTATGATGGCGATTCAGGACCAGGTCATAGAAACCCGAAATTACCAGAAACACATAATGAGAGTTCCTCAAACAGTAGACATATGTAGGCGATGCAATAGTTCTTCGGAAACCATCCAGCACATCACAGGTGCGTGTAAAGCAATAGTCCAGACTGATTATAAGCACAGGCATGATCAAATAGCGAACATAATTCATCAAAAATTAGCAATCAAATATAACTTCATCTCCAAACCACCAGTACCTTATTATAAATACCAGCCTGAAACTGTTCTTGAAAACACCACTCACAAATTGTACTTCGATCGAGGAATCTTCACAGATAAAACCATTCACTACAATAGACCAGACATAACATTATTAGACAAACGTAACAAAACCGCTCAAATTATAGACATCGCCGTACCAAACACCCACAATCTACAAAATACAATAGCCGAAAAACTTTCAAAATATATAGATCTTAAAATAGAAATCAGCCGAATGTGGTGTCTTAGCAATGTCACCATAGTCCCTATTGTGGTATCAACAACAGGAGTTATTCCTAAACAACTCCATCAGTCTTTAAGAACTCTTGACTTACCACCTTATACATACCAAAGTCTTCAGAAAGCCGCAATCCTGAATACATGCAGGATTGTCAGATTTTTTTTACAAAATGAAAATGAATCTGTAGTCACCACCACAAACACAACCTCACACACACACACAGTCTAACACACATAGATATTCATCATCACAAAATTCCATCATATTATCATCATCTCATCATAACACCACTTTCCCGGGGTAGTACTTGGCTTCGGCCCGTACTATTCTATAAATCCGGCAACAAAGCCGAGATACGTAAAAGTATAAAAACAAATAATAATAATAATTTCTTTATTGGCATAAAAACAGGTTACAGAAAAATGTGAGACCCTGACTCCAGAGCTAGGTTAGAATACCTGTATTTCAGGAGCCAGTGACTTCTTCCATTTGAGTTACAATTGGGCAAGTTTTATGCAGCAAAAGGTGACAAAATTAAATTACTTAAAATTAAGTTCAATAGTTATAATTTTACATTTAGGTTATTTATTACTTAAGCACTAAAAATAGAATTAGAATAAAATCAGGATTAAAAATTTAGATTAATAATTGAATCAAAACAATAATTTAAAAAATAATGATTGTAGTAAAAATAAAAGTTCAATAAAATAATAAATTGCAATTCAGCTAAGATGAAACAAAATAATATTAGAAATACGGGTGCAGATATTATGTAAATGTGCATGTGGGCCTGGGTGTGAGTGGGAGTGTGTATGTGTGTGTGTATGTGTGTGAATACCATTTAATTGTGTTCTTAATTATTTATGTTGATTGCAGTAAGTTTTCAGTAGAGTTGTAGTCCTTGCTCAGTAGCCAGATTTTTACCTGCTTTTTTGTTTCACGAGTCGTTAGGGGATTTATGTTGAGGATTTTATTTAATTTATTATAAAGAAAACCGGAAAGAAATACCCGCTGTCGCCTAGCGGACGCCGTGTGACAGCGTAGAGGTAAGCAAACGTTTTTTATAGTGCGCTTCTTATTACTTTGTGCATTATAAGGGGTAATACTGTGCTGCTTACAAACCACTTGTAGAATATAATTCTGTCTTACTGTGAGTACTTCACACTTCTCGTATAAGACTTTGGTGGGAAATCTAAAGGGTCTGAAAGTCATGACTTTAAGCAGAGATCTTTGGGCCCGTTCCAGGTGAATCATAAAAGTCTTGCATCCACCCCCCCATACACTAACACAATATCCCACGACTGACTGCACGAGCGCATAGTACACAGTGCGAAGGAGTTCGAAGTCTGCTACGTGTCTAAGTTTTTTAAATGCCCAAATCAGTTTTCTGATACGCGTTGTGGTGAGGTCTATGTGCTGTCGCCAGCCAAGTTTTTCATCCAGAATCACACCAAGGTATTTTACATGTGTAGACTTAGTGATAGTAGAGCATGAACATGACGTTGAAGAAGCCAAGTTGCAATCATGTAATCTAATATCTAAATTGGCAGGTTTAGTTTTTGAAAAAGAGAATTGGAGAAAAGTGGATTTGGAAAGGTTCAAAGTGAGTCGGTTAGATCTCAGCCAATGGCTTACCCTATGCAGTCCCAGTTCGGCGCTTCGTCGAACTTCGTCCCAGGTCCCTCCATGGAATATTAATGCCGTATCGTCAGCGTAGGTAACGATCTTGCCGTTTACAAGTGGCAACTGACACAGGTCATTTATGTAAATCAAGAAGAGACTTGGGCCAAGTATACTGCCTTGTGGGACGCCATAGGTAACCCCAGCATCAGAGCTAACGTATTCTTTTATTTTAACTCTTTGCGTACGGTCACAGAGAAAATCCTTAAAAATGCTTAGAGCATTTCCACGAATACCAATCCTATCTAACTTTTCCACTAGGAGAGAAATCATGACGGTGTCGAAAGCTTTGGCCAGATCGAGAAATATGCCGACGCATTTCTGTTTTTGATCTATTTTTAGCGTGACGTGATCTACCAATTGGTTTACGGCATCTTCAGTGCTTTTTCCCGACCTAAAGCCAAATTGAGCTTCTGACAGTATCTTATTGTGTTGCAGAAAGTTTGTGAGCCTTTTGTTTAGAACCTTTTCTAATATTTTTGATAGAGTAGTAAGAACTGAGATGGGCCTGTAGTTTCCAACATCGTTCTTCTTTCCCCCCTTGTGGACAGGAGTTATAAGGGACTTCTTGAAAACTTTCGGAAAAACACCCTGGGTAAGACAGATCTCAATGAGTTTAGTCAGATGAGGGACGATAATGTGTCTAGCTAATTTAAGAAACTTGGCTGAGATAGAATCCCAACCAGTAGCACAGTCATTCTTGAGATTCATAATCAACGTTTCAACTTCGACTTCGTCTGGCGGAAGTAACACTATTGAATTAGGGATGGGGGTTATGTTAAATTTATAATTATTTTGAGCTGGAGTTATTTTATCTGCTAGCTGTTTACCAATATTAGAGAAGTAGGTGTTTATCTCATTTACAGCACTTGAACCACTTTTCTGTGGTACTAAAAGGTGGTCCCCAGCAGATTTCTGTTTTGAGGTACTGATAATAGCTTTGACAGCATTCCATTTATCTTTAGTACAGTTTGTATTTTCTAGTAAAGATTTTTCGTAATTCCTTTTTATCTTTTTAAGAAGACCGTTACAAAAGTTTCTGTATCTTTTGTATATCAGTTCAGCAGATGTATTTTGTGGGTCTTTTGTATGAATTTTGTGCAGCTTATCTCTGTGACGGATACATCGTAGTAATCCAGGGGTAAGCCAGGGTTTAAGCAATCTTTTCCTACAGGGTCTGGAAATTATGATCGAGTGTTGTGTTAATGCACTTGAAAGATGATCAACAAAACGAGCGGCGGCATCGTTTGCGTCAGAATCACTGTTTAAAAAGGAAAAATCAACAGCTTGCAAGTGTGCAAGGGCAGCATCATAATCAACTTTTTTGTACACATTATTTCTGCTAATGTCAGGATTTCGGCAACAAAGGCTTAGGAGGACTGAGGCGTGATCAGTCACGGTTGAATCTATCACAAAGGCCGCAGCGGAATAGGATGTGTTCACCATAATATGATCCAGACAGTTTGCAAGCCTTGTTGGATAGGTGTGTGCTGGAAGTAGTCCTAGTTCTGCAGTTAGATTAAGGTAAGCCGCACTGTTTCTGTCAGTGTTGTTCGATTTAATATCGATATTGATGTCGCCAGCTATAATTATATGTTTAGCTTTAGTAGGACGTATAATTGCATCCAACGAAGTGAGAAAGCTATTTGTACAGTGTACAGATGGGGATCTATACACAGCTAATATGTTAATATCAGGGTAAACTTGAAGCAATAGAAAACTAGCGTCACTTGACTCAGGTTCTTCAACAGTGCATTTTATATTTTTTCTGACATAAATAACGATGCCACCATTTTGATTAAGCCTGGTCTTGGATGAAAAAGATTCGTAGTTATCAATAATAGGAATAGGTTTGTGTTCATTAAGCCAGCATTCAGTAAGGATTATAATGTCGATGTCAAAAGAGAATCTGGCAAGTTGTGCCTGAAAATTATCGAAGTTCTTGTAAATACTGCGAATGTTTTGTGTTATGATTTTCAAGGACTTTGCAGTGCTATGTAACACAGAATTACAAGTTTCAGGGTCACAAAAATAGCTATTTGCCACAGAGATAGTATCTAAATCGAATAAAATGGTATTTGAATTATTAGCCATTGGGAAAAGATTTGAAAATTATGTCACTTAAAATTGGTGTTTTATCAAATAAATATTTGTAATAATGGAATGATTGGGATTGTTCAGGACTGGTCTTGTCACTTGGTAAATTTGCAATTCTATTTGTGTGATGCATTACCTGGTATATATGGTTGTGAGTGAGAATGTGAAATGAGTAATTGTGTTGTAGTGTGCACTGAAAAAGTGTAGGTTTGGGCTGGACAGATAAAACATTATAATTAAGGTAACAGAAAATTATGTTAATATTATTACAATAGAGAAAACCTGAGATAATCGCTAGTCATTTTTCCAGACGAAGGTTGGTGATGTCAGATTCGCTCTTAATCAAAATTTGCTTACCGCCTTCAACTTTTCGTAGAAAAACTTTTCCGAATGACGTCCAACAAAATTTGTAGCCGTTATCCTTAGCATAGTTTCTAGCAAAGTAATAAAGACGTTGTGCTTTAAGGGTCAGGATTTCAGTTATATATATTGGTTTTGATGGACCTTCCTTGTTAATGTGAGTAGTATTCAGTTTATTTTGGCTGTTATTTTTGTTAAACTGTCGTAGGTTCCTTAATAAGCTATCTTTTGGTGTTGTGGTAGTGAAGTCAACCATGATAGTGGAAACGCCATCCTTTTTCTTTAAACGGTATACGTCCTTTATATCTTGATGCTGCACTTGGGTTTCCAGGATGCTTGCCGTTTCTGTGATAATATTCCGTAAGTCTTCCTTTGTTTCGCCCTGCTTTTTTGGGATGTTCTTAATCTCAATTTTAGACGAATTCATCATCCGTTCGAGGTTTTCTACTCTCTCTTCAAGCTGGTTAATGTAAGAGCGGTCAGCTTTTCGTTCCGCTTCCAAATTTTGCAGTTGAATGACCATGTCATCATACTGTTTAGAGATATGGTCGACAGAATCTTTGATTCCAGCATTTTGCACTTTGATTTCAGTCATGGCCGTTTGAATTGCCCTCAGCTTGCTATCTGTTTGACTTGTATGAGAGTTTAATAGCTCACGAATCTCGTCCATGAAGTCTGAGCAATCGTTATCACGTTTGCGCCTACGTGAATTCACATAATCAGGCTCGCTAACAGGTATTTTTGGGGTGGATACAGCTGTTTTCGCGATTACTTTGCATGCAGCTGATTGTGCATCTGATTCACTGCATGTAGGCGTCTTTGGAGGTGTACGTCTTAGTGGCATCATGATTTTGTTGATTAGTTATTACTTACAAGTTAACAAATAAAGCCAGTCCGTAAAGCAATAGCAATGTTTTGGCACAAAGCTGTCGTACAAGTGGCCAAAGCGCTATTAAAAAATGCAAAAAGAATCGCAAGACGCCAGAATCGAACTCACGGCACCCTACTTGCGTATCTCAATGGCTCATCACTCGACTATATGGACTTAACAGTTGTATGTGAATTAACTGATGTATTTCTCATCAGGAGTGACACAGCGTAGATTGAAGCAAAGGTGACCATATAAGGTAGCGTTCCTCGTCGTGCGATGCGGTCTGACTCACCGGCTGTTGGCGAATAGGATCGAAGCGCGCTGTGTGACTCACTGCTAATTACTTGTTTCTTTGTTCCAATTCGTATTGTTCTTGTTGCTTATTTATGCTATATATATTTTTTTTTTTTTTTGTTTATATTGTATTCTTGTATCACACACTATTCATTTTGTTATATAGTATGACTCGGGTTAAAATTTCACTTAATACAGTAAAATAAATAATTATTTATCGGAGCGACTCGCAACACGTCTAGCTCTGAGTGCGCGCGGGAAGAAGTATGATGTATATGAACTTTTATCGAGTAAAGTTGTTGGAAGTGCCTTAAAGTTGTTGAAGATTTTTGTAAAGGTAGAAGCTCCAGGGTAGCCTGCGAAATTCAAATTTTCTTACGTTACTTGCAATTTGCCGGTCAGTGTTAGGTTGTACGTTGAATAAAATACGATTCGCGACCGTAATACGTATGTATTTTCAGAATTATAATATTGAAAATCATCAATACAACCCTCTAAATCGTCATTTTTATGAAATAGTCATTTCATTATTATTAAATGAGCTTATGGGCAGTGCAGTAAGTATGCTGTATGATTTGAGTTTATTGCTGAAACATACCCACAACTAAAGTATGACCCAACATGTCTTCATCTAGAATCAGAATGCCTATGTGAACTAATCAAATATCTCATTTGTTTATTATAGGATACTGAAGACCAAGACATTGATAGAACGCAGTGGGGAGAACTGGAATCAGAATCTGAGGAAGAATCAGAAGAAGGTATAATGTCTTACTATTCTGTGCAGTGTTTCTTTTTTCTCGATTATTTGCCTTTTGGACTAAATCCTTATTTGTCACAACAGAGGAATCCGATGATGGAGGCGAGAAGCCTGGCGAGGGTGAGGTAGCAGCCGGAGTGGCGACGCCTGGCGAAGGCCTGGTCACACCTCTGGGCATCAGCTCCGTGCCGCCCGGCATGGAAACACCCGACACTATTGAGCTCAGGAAGAAGAAGGTCGAAAGTGATATGGAAGGGTGAGCATAACTAAAGACGATCCTTAAAAACCTTAGAAAATAGAAAATGGGTTTGGATTTGGAACTAAAAGTAATAAAGAGCCAACCAAACTCAAACCATTTGTTTCAATTAGGTTAAAAGTCTTAAAAGTCACACTATAATAATTTATTTCTGTTTCAGTGGCGACACCCCAGCTCTATACCAAGTGCTACCGGAGCGGCGCGTCGGCCTGACGCCCGGCATGATGGCCTCCACACACGTGTACGATATCAGCGCCGCTAATCCTGGTAACACTAATTATCTTGACTTGCCTATACTTACTGGACGTCATTCATCGGTGCTTAATAAGCAAGATTGGGATCAAGAATAAACTAATTAATAAAGCGTCATTGTTGTACAGCATTTTGTAGTCGCCTGTTCTGTTATATAATTATCATGATTTAAAAGACAAAATTGATTAGCTCTTTCAAAGTATATCGAAGAAAAGGATCGTTCACATCATTATTAAAAAAAAAAAACTGGAAAAAGCTGGCTGGGTAAAGTCCTCCCCTTCTACCATTTTTACGCTTCTGTGCGTCTCCTCATCCAGTTTTTTGGTGTTCAGTTTTTCTGGCGATTTTGACGATATAGTCTACCTTAGGGGGCTCCGGTTTCTTTTTTCTAACCTTGGTCACTATTCGTAACTAACCATTGTTTACCGTACCCAGGCAAGCGCGCAGCCCCTGCGGCGGCGGGCGCCGGCACGACGAGCGAGGGCGGCGCCGCGGCGCTGGGCGGCGTGGAGGTGGCGCTGGACCCCAGCGAGCTGGAGCTGGAGCCCGAGGCCGTGGCCGCGCGCTACGAGCGCCATCTGCGCGAGACCAGGCCCAAGGCGCACGAGGACCTCTCCGACATGTTGGCTGATCACGTCGCCAGGCAGAAGGTATAACGAATGATTGGTTGACTGTAGCAAGTTTAGACTTGGTAGAAAATATGTTTTGGTTTCCTAGTCGTGACCAAAGACTCCTAGAAATCACGGTCAGAAGACGACCGAGAAGGAAGATAGTTATCTTCCTTCTCTAAAATTATCTGGCTGAAACCCCATGTAATAATTTTCATATTTTTTTTGTTTTCAGAACAAGAGAAAGCGACAGCAAAACACAGACTCCAAGCAATCAAAGAAATACAAAGAATTCAAGTTCTAATAGTGCTAATAGACATATTATTATTTTAATTTATATTTATAAGTGTATCTGTACCTTTGTTATTCTATTCTTGGGTAGTACATTAAAATATAGTCGACATTCAGGTTTTCATCGTGACAACTAATTGTGATGAATAAAGAATTACATTAATAGAAAACTTTTATTTTTATCAGAAAACTATCTTATCCTTATTCATAGAAGGTAGGTAGTACTTGTGTCAAAGAAATATCCTAAACTTTTAGTTAGTTGCCGTCAGAAACGCTGTGCAGAGTGCTGCGGGCCTAAAATGGCCGCATTAGAAGAATCTTAATATGAATTACGTTAAAAATTTAAATTCGTAAAATGGACTTTATGGTGCTTTATGGTTATGACAATAAAGTCGAATTTAAAATTATAATGTGATTCATACGGATTCATATTACGATTCTTCCAAAGCGCCATTTTAGACCCCTTGCACGGTTCTTTTCAGGTGGATTCGTAAGTCGCGGCAGAAAAACCGATAAAACGTATCCAGTAGGTCTATTACGTATTTTTCTGATATCCAGTGAATAACAAGCTTCGGTTGTACACCGAACTTTGATGACAACCGAGAATGTCATAATATTGGTATTATGTATCGCACTGAGTGGATATCACTTTACGGTGACTAATAGCCCGGAAACGGTGTAACGTCTTTCACGAAAGCCACTTCAAACTCAGTTGTCATCAATTTGTTGTCCACTAGGCTTACATAATCGAAATAATATAAGTATCGATACGAAAGCGTCTGGGTCAGTGGGTCGTCTTAGGGGCGGTGTCCAAATGAGTTACGGTGACTATCAGCTACGATGACAACCAATGACGTCATATTTGATCGCGACTGGTCGTACGTAATACGAAACTAACCTTTTGACAGTTAATTGATGGACACTGAGCTCAGTTACTATCATTTCGAGCTGTCAACAGAGATACGTAATAGCCCTACAGATCCACACATTTATGGCCTCTAAAAAACCGTAAAATTCGATTTGATTTATGGCAACATTAGTTTCCAAATGTCAGCTGTTCTGACCGAAAAGGCTCGCTCCACGTTATAAAGAAACATCAATTAAAAAAAAAAAAGCTGGACTTCGTACTTCGCTGGAAGTTTATCAATTGTTTTTACTAAAATTAAATTAACTTGTGCTAGTTTGTTGTACCTAAGTTAAGTTAACCGCACAAATAACAAAATGTCTCGCGTTCTTGTTGGAGTCAAGCGAGTTATCGACTATGCTGTAAAAGTAAGTTGACTGACGTCAAGTGCAAAGGTTACTTTGTTGTTAGAATCATTTTCAAGTTCATGAAAAAAAAACGCTAATAACGTTGGTTTGCGCCTTGGAAACAACCAATAGTAGAATAATTAAAGAAACATTTCTGTGATTAAAATTTGCCTACATGTTTCATTCAACAGAAGAATTTCTTTGACAACCGCTGGTACCTTCAAGTCAGATTCGATATCATCAATAGCCTTGAACTGGCTGCACATTACACAAAAAATACCGAATAGTGATTAAATGAACAGATAACTACCGTGCCAATAATGTGTATAAAATTATTGGTATATTTATGGAATAATGCCAACCAAACTATGATGAGTTTGTAAC
Source organism: Xestia sexstrigata (assembly GCA_941918905.2). NCBI lineage: Eukaryota > Metazoa > Arthropoda > Insecta > Lepidoptera > Noctuidae > Xestia > Xestia sexstrigata. The sequence goes on along the minus strand of OW799220.2, from coordinate 5,445,105 downwards.
CAAGCATGAAATTACTTGACTGACTATTACATTTTAGGTAAACAAAGATCATAACTTATACCTCATTGTAAACAACTGTAAGGTTATGTAGTAACAATATAGTCATAAAGGGATAGCTTTTACAGCAAAATATTATAAGTAACCTTTTTACAATTTGCAGGTCCGTGTGAAGCCAGACAAAACTGGTGTGGTGACAGATGGCGTGAAGCACTCCATGAACCCTTTTGATGAGATAGCAGTAGAGGAGGCAGTCAGGATGAAGGAAAAGAAGATTGCCAGTGAGATCATCGCTGTGTCATGCGGCCCTGCACAAGCACAAGTAAGAATCACAATAGAATACAACATGCCAATTTCTAAAGCATATTTAACATTTTCACAATTCTGCTTGGCTTTGGAATGATTTTGTCAATTCACAATTTTGCCAATATCGTCCCCGTAGTTGGAAAATTAAATAAGTCCGATTTTGGCGATATTGACTTTTCCCTATTTTCAAAACACCTAAAACATGCCGCAAATTTGAGCCTTACAGGCGTCTTCGTATCTTATTCCGTTACAAAAATATAGCCATTTTTGTCGGACAGATGGAATAATAAATATCTTCAGACAAACACTATTTTTTTAAAGGAAAAATAAATAACTCAGTAAATAAATCAATAACTGTGGTCAATGATAAGTTGAATGTCAAATAAATTAAATAACATGAGTTGTTGAATTTTTCCTAAACTTCAAAATTCTTTCACAAACTAACTAAGTTCTAGGAAAACTAAATAACTCTATTTATTTAATTCTGCTTATTCAGAATTCTGATATAACGTACTTAATTTATAAATACTTGATGTTATCTATTTCTTCTACAACTAGATAATGATTAATTATAAGATACTAGGCAAATAAAATTAAATAAATTAAGTTGTTTATAATTGCCATAAAACAAAATGCACCTGAGGAAATTTATCATTAAATTTTTAAGAGAATTTGGCGCGAAATATTCTGATCGGGAACGACGACGGAGAGCGCGGGTGGATGAGCGGGTGCGGTTTGATTGATGCATCGCTCGCGTGTCGTGCGTTTTAGTCTAATACGTGACCTTCAATTGCGTTGACGTCAGAGTGACCAATAATGGATTCGCGAGGTAGATTTATGGTGAAAATGTGTCAAAAGGAAGAAGATTCATCTGAGGTATGTACCTACGATAATTTAGAACAATTTTTTTGCAAATTAAATTAAGAAATTAGAAGTAATACGATTAAGTACGTCTTTCTTAACCGTAAGAATGTTTGAACAACATTAATTAATAATTATGTCATAACTATGTACTGATATTTATTTTATTCCTCCCTATGCGAGTTTGAATATCAATCATTTTGAGTTGTGGGAGAAGTTGATAACTCTTCTGCTTTCATTGGAATTTTGACTCTTAAGTTGAAGAATTAAGGTTACTTTTAGCTTGTCACACAAATTGTTTTTGTTGGGTATTTTCGTTAAATATTCTTTTAAGAGTGAAACTACGTTGGGTACCTACGTTTAAATCAATTATAAATAATTTGCAGCAGAAAAACATTAGTAGGTACCTATAGCAAAAAAATATTTTTTAGTTAACAAATAGATTTTTTTTGTTTTGTTTACTAGGCGGTTTTGTTTACAAGGTGCTCAGATAGTTCTTAGGAGTGGTCCCGTTTTAAGTACCTAACTCTTGTTGTATAGCTGACATTATTACCTAAGTGACCTAACCAACCTAGATACCTAATGTATCTAACCGTATCAAAGTTGGCGAATTCCGAGGCTTATTAAGCTTGATGACCAAACGTGTGCCTTGACTTGACTTGACAAATTTGACTGCATAAACTCTTTTCAATTGATTATTATTTTACTTGTTTCCTCATTAAATACCTACTATATTATTTCTTCTTATTGTTTTAGGACAAAAATAAGACAATCAAACAACAGGACCAAACTACCATTATTGTCAGCCCACAAAAACATAATGTTATAACATGCCAGAAATTACCATCCGAAATGAACAAAAATGTTTGCAACGACATAAATTTTGCTGTTGATATTACGATAGAAAAAATGCCCGATGGGCTGTTGGTTACTGATGTTCCTAAGCTTCCTGAACATGACGGATTTAAGATAATTACATGCGAATCGGCTCCAGCATCAATAATGGCTAGCGAAATGATTACTAATAGCATTAACCCACCCCAATCAGCACCTATGCCTGTAAATGTCAGTCCCATGTCTTTGTGTAGCAGTAAAATTAATTTAAATGAAGATGACAACATAATATTATATAACTATAAAGATCTCAGTTCGCCTATCAGAGGGTCAAGTCCAATTTCGGGTATCGAACCATTGCCACCTTCGACAGATGAAGAACCTTTTTCTGATTCTGGATCTTCATGGATTCCGGACACAGAAGAAGAAAATAAAATAAAAAGGAAAAATAGTTCTTTAATAAACATCAATATTTCAGTGGCTAAGAAGAAAAAAAGAGTTAAGAGATTTGAGCGAATAAACCCCATTTTGTCGAGTGACTCTGAAGATGAAATAGGTAATATTATAACAACTCGCGCTATTATTGAAACTCCTATTGACCAAGTCTCAATAGTTAACCGTGATAGAAGGATCATGGAACACAATATCACAATCGCTGAGACAACAGATTCAGAAAAAGGAACAGGAAATAAGGAAAAAGAAATCTACAGATGGAAAAATACTAATCAAACAAACTGGAAAAGAAATAAAGAGTTGGAGAAGAAACGAAAATGTTTGCCATATAAGAGTAAAACTGGAAAGTTTCTTGCAGCTAAACTACCTAAAAGTCCTAAATGCAGCCAAAATTGTCGCCAGAAATGCACAGAAAAGTTTACACAAAACGAGCGTGAGAAACTTTGCAAATCCTATTGGTCTATACAAGATTTTAAGCTGCAAAAAGAGTTTTTGCTTAAGCGCATCATCATTAAGCCAGTGCAGACTACAAGAAAATCTGTACCGATCGAAAAACAAAGAAGTTCTAGCAGAGAATACGGTTTCTACAAAAATAAGACTGTATTTGAACGAGTATGCAAGAACTATTTTATGTCCACTCTTTGCATTTCTACTGGTCCAATCGAAACTGCAGTAAAACATGTGGATGATCATGGTGTATTTACAAAAATGGATAATCGTGGCAGACAAGCGCCTGCAAACAAAACTCCTGGAGAACAGATTCAAGAGGTAAAAAATCACATTGAAAGTTTTCCTATATTTGATTCCCATTACTGTAGAAAAAAAACAACCAGGAAGTACTTAGAACCTACCTTGTCAATATCAAAAATGTATGATTTGTATGTGCAGAAAATGAAAGAAAGCAATAAAGTGCCAGTTAAATTAAACATTTATAAGAAAGTGTTTGGTACAGAATACAATTTAGCGTTCTATCACCCCAAGAAGGATCAATGTAGCATTTGTAACAATTACAAAAAAGATAAAACTAATATAAATATTCAAAATGAGTATACTCAACATATAGAGCGAAAAGAGGCATCTTATAGATCTAAAGAGCTTGATAAAAAGAAGTCGGGAGAAGATGAATCATATTTGTGTGTCACCATGGACTTGCAAAGTCTACTGCAGATTCCATCGACTGCAGATAGTCTAATGTATTATTCCAGAAAATTAAATTTATATAATTTATCTATTTATGAGTTTAAACCTCCACAGAACGACGCTCACTGTTTGATCTGGACGGAAATAAACGGCAAAAGAGGCAGTGTTGAAATAACATCTGCTATTCATTTATGGATTAAGAATCTCCCCGAGGTTTTAACGCACGTCACCATTTATTCCGACACGTGCTCGGGACAAAACCGAAATCAGTACATAGCAGCATTTTTATTGTACTTAGTACATACGCATGAGACAATCAAAGTATTAGAACAGAAGTATCTAGAAAGTGGTCATAGTTTTATGGAAGTAGATTCAATGCATAGTGCCATAGAAAAAGAAAAAAGGTACACAGACACGTATTCTATAATAGATTGGAAGGGAATTATGCTACGGGCAAGATCAAAAAGACAAAATAAAAATGTAACTCCATATAATGTAACTGAATTATCATATCAAGACATGATTGATGTAAAAGCACTTGCTTCGAAAATAATTAAAAACAAAACTATAGCGGAGAATGGGGAGAAAGTGTGCTGGTTGAAAATAAAATGTCTTAGATTTGAAAAAGAATTACCTGGTTTTATTAAATACAGATACGATTACGATGGGCCATATAACTTACTAAATACTCTTTGTAAACCAGGGAGACCGACTAGGAGAACTCCAAACTCTGAAATGCCAACTATAAATACTGAAGATCTTCCCCGGGCATATAAACAATGTCTTCCTATAACAAAACAAAAAAAGAAAGACCTTTTACAGCTCTGTAAGAAAAATATAATTCCTAAAGAGCTTCACGGCTGGTACGAAAGTTTACCATGTTCAAACGAAGACCAGGGTCCATCACGCTCCACTGATTCATCTGAAGTCGATGAGTAAGCTTATTTTGGCCCCTTGCTCTACATATCGCTGAAAACTAAACTAAACTTTTAAACCCTAACAGCATGAGTAAAATGATTTTACAATAGGGTTTTTACATTGTTAACGTAATGTTTATTTTTAGAGTCATGTTTTTTAATACATTTGTTATTTAATTTTAAATTATACTTTTTTTTGTGATGTGTTTGCTCTTGACTCTAGTCTTGGTCAGAGATGACAGAGACAAAGTCTACGATGGAGCGAGCTTATCCAGAAGGAGCCTGTTCACTCTAAGTTTGAAGGGATTTACGCTGTGTTTGAATGAATGGGTACCTATATTTATGTCTTTTTTACAAGTTTACATTTAAGTATTGATTAGGTACAGCCATTTCAATTGTTTTGAATTTAAATTATGTTTTATTTTGTTATGAAAGTATTTTCAGTTCTAAGTAAATTGATATTAGAATAAGTTGTTGATTGGTGTACTCAATGTACCTGATTAGTGTCATATTATTTTTTGAGTTTTGAGTTTTATTAAGTTGTGTTTTACTTACCTTATTACGAAATATTTTTAGTTGAATTGAGTCGTTTGAAAGTTTTATAATGATTGCTGTACCTTTGTTTTGGTGTTCATTTTTTAGTTGAGTACTGACCTATGGCTTAGGTGCAAACAATTTTAATTTTTTGAGTTTTAACACAGAATAGGATTATAGTACTGTTTTAATTATGTTTTGATTTGATACAAACTTATGTTTTTTAGTACTATTTTAAGTTTTTCATAGTTTTTTTACTTACTACATAAGTACGTCTTTTATAATTAGGTCTGATTTTAGCCATAATGTTATTTTTTGGGTTCAAATTATTTTCTGTTTTGATTTGAAAGAATACTTTAAGTTAATTTGTTTCTACTTGTTATAATTGGTGTATTTTGTTTTTTTATTTTAAGTTTGTGGTAAGATAAGTATCTGATTACAATACACTTTTTCTAAATTTTATTGTACTTTTCTATTTCTTCCTGAATATAACTTTAATAATATCATAAAACAACTTTTATTTTATATGAGACCAATAATAGTTAAACAATATCGAAGTAATAATAACGTACAAAGCCACTAAATTTTACATTTCAAAATATTTCGAGTTTGATAAATTCAATAACTGCATTTATTTCAACAAATTTTACTCTACCAAATGTATTTAGTTTGTAGGAAAACTAAATAAATAGCCGAAATAAGTAAATAATTGTAGTACGTTATAAATAACAGTTGTGGCAAAATTAAACAACTTGATTTTTTATGTGTTATTAAGTTATAGTTAAAGATTGAGTTCAGTTTGTTAAAGCATAATGTAAAAGGTAATCAGGTCCACAAAATATCAAATTACCTACAGTAAAATTGTCTCACATTTTGTAACAAATGTACATTAACTGAAAAAAAAACACTAAATCGCGTTTATCTCAGAACTACAAAATCAGAGTTATTTAATTTTCCAACTACGGGGACGATATCACCTATGATAGACCTGCTTACTAATAATAAAATGTGGACTCAGCAATCATTTTGCCGATTGTCATGTCGGCCAATAGTTTCATAGCCAATAGCCTTGACCAACATCTAATAAGGCTCTCGCTTGGCAGCTGGATCAAGGGCTTGATTCAGAAAGCAGTACTTCTGGACACGGAATATTTAAAAATGTTAAATAATATGTATAGAAAATAAAGGATTTAAAGAAACAAATTCTAATATAATTAATTCTAAACTCTTCACAGGAAACCCTCAGGACTGCACTTGCCATGGGAGCTGACCGTGCTATCCATGTAGAGGTCACTGGTCCAGCATATGACACACTGCAGCCCCTACATGTGGCCAAGATCTTAGCTAAACTGTCCCAAGATGAGAAGGCTGATATTGTCATTGTTGGCAAGCAGGTTAGTTGTTATGAATTTGAGGCAATTTTTATAAAGCAAATTAAAATTCCTAAAAATAGCTATTGTTTTTGAGCTCACCAGGAGGTGCCATTATATTTTGAAGTACCAATAACTTCATAAAAAGTTTGTTATGTATAACAATATAGTGTAAACTTCAGATACATATTTACAATATTGTCCATAAATTAGCAAGGATGTAACATTTAAAAATCATTCTTTCACCAAGTACTAACAAACTAGACCCTAACTTGCTACTTCTAATCTTCATGTCGTAATTAAGGAATGGATCAATTTTGAGCACAATCGTGAATATTAGTAAAAATACGTGGTAAAAAATCGCGCGAATAGTAAGACATCTGATATTTCTCATGACCTTACTCTACATGAACGCCTGTAGCGGCCAATTCATGCGCCATAGCTCTCATTGTTATGATGTAAAGGCAATGAAAACTGAAAAGAATAGTGTAAAACTGAATGTTTTCCCATTTACAAATATTATTATTTTACTCACAATCATCATAAACAATCTATTGTATAGAAAATAATGGGTGTAAATAGTGAATAGCATTCAGTAGCGGGAGGAAATTATATATTGACTTCAGTAGATGTTTACTGAATCAGATCATTTTAGTTATCCTCTCAAACATGTTCAACAGTCTTGGTAAAGGGAGTTGGGCAGCTGCCCCTGAAGTAAAAGAACTCATAAATAAATATAAAATATAATTATTTAATAAAACTACATACCTACAGACTTGTGATTTTTTTTCAGGCTATTGATGATGACTCAAATCAAACTGCACAAATGACAGCTGCCCTACTGGACTGGCCTCAGGCTACCTTTGCATCCAAAGTAAGTGAACTGTTAATTTTAAATAGAAACCATAATTGCACCTGATCCATCCACCCCTATAACTCGAATCAGCATTGATGCAGATTCTAATCTTGTTGCCAAAACAATGAAATGCACAGAATATTTTAATTATATTCATAGGTAGAAAAACATCCAATTACCTAACCAAAGCATTTGTTGTGCTTTTGTAGACTCAAAAAAGTTTCTTGACTTGATTGTGTTGATACTGAATTACTGACTGTTATTTGTAGATCTTTGGCAGTCATTACAGGTAGCCATTGGCATGAAAGGGTGACAAGCAGTCTTACCAAGGGGTTTACCTAGTACCAACTGGGTTGTGGAGGTCAGATAGACAGTCGCTCCATGTAACGAATTGGTATTCAGCTGCATCCAGTTAGCCAACCCCAATATATGTAGTTGGGAAATGGCCATCTATAAGACCATAGGTTCCGTGGTGTTCATATCTATACCATTGTATTGTCTCCAGGTTGAGAAGACAGGCGATGGTCTGACGGTGACCCGTGAGATCGACGGCGGCCTGGAAGTGATCAAGACGAAGCTGCCGGCTGTCATCAGTGCTGATCTGCGTCTCAACGAGCCCAGATACGCTACCCTACCTAACATCATGGTAAGTACGAATATCTAGCCTGTATTGTAAAGGCCTCCCCCTCCTTTACCATTATGACAGAATGACTATATTTCTGAACTCTTCTCAGAAGCTGTGTACAGCAATAGCAGCAGGAGCAATTTCAAATAATACAGAATCACAAATGTCAAATTGGATACCAATATGATTGTGCTTATATTTCGATCCAAATAAAACGCAAATTGTAACCACTCATCATTTTCCCTTATGATGATATCTGTAGTAATCCAGCCTTAGCCTCCTAAAACAAATACCTTACTTCACAGAAAGCCAAAAAGAAGCCCCTAAAGAAGGTGACCCCCAAAGACTTAGGCGTAGACATCGCTCCTAGAATCAAGGTGCTGTCCGTAGAAGACCCACCGGTGAGGCAGGCCGGCTCAGTGGTCCCCGACGTAGATGCCCTCGTAGCCAAGCTCAAGGAAGGAGGCCACATCTGAATACTATTGTAAATATCGAAATGTGTGTGTTCAAAATCAAAAATACCTATATTTATACTGAGATTTTGTATGAGCGTCGATTGTAGATTACATTGTATACATTGTTGAAATACATTTTTAATCTGTTATCTTTGGTTTCCTTGCGACATGTCTCACAATCTCTAACCTTTTGGATGCTAGAGAATAAACGCACGCGCGTGCTCTCCACGCCAAGCCACAATTTCACCAAAATTTTTGTGACATATTTATATTTGTCGTTTGGCGTACCGGGCACGCGCCTGTTGACTATGGCGTTAAAAAGTTTCTCTAGTGTCCTCTATATAAAAGTGACGGAACTCGATGAAAGGAAATAAAATGAAGAAATGAAGTACCTATTAAATATTTTTTTGGGATATAAATTAAAGTCTGGAACTCGATAAATTAATTTTATTAAGTAAACTGCATTACGTCAAGTGGGGACAGGCGCTCAGGGTGTCTAACTCTTGGTTTCTAAATTGAGAGTTTGGAGTTAAAAAACTGTCAGACTAGATACTTTAGCAGTACCTATACACACAAGGTGACAGTTTGATGTTAAAGTTGAGTTAGTCTACTTCTCAACTTCAAATTCTCTAACCAGAAATCAGACATAACATTCAATTCGAGATTAAATTACAAAGATGAGACTATAGTGGTTGATACATATAGTCTGAAACTCTACAATAGATTACATTTATTGCTGGTTCGCTGTACCGCCTAGCAAATTGAAGAGAGTGTAGCAAACATTCTACAATTACATTATATTCATCTTTATTCAGCCTTATTGATAAATTCCTCAATATTCAATGTAACTAATTGTAGCTGCAAAATTTAAAATAAATGGCTAATCTCTACATATTACAAACATTCAAATGCATTAATGGCTGAGTTTCTTACCTGAAGTAAGAGGAAATACAACGAATTTATCTAACATCAAATGATACATAACATAACACTTACTATAGTCTCCGCGAGATAAGTAAGAATTAAAGGTCATTAACCCGCATATATTTATTCAAATACATAATTCCGAAAACAGAAATAATTACTTAAACTTGCCCCGAAACGACCTTTATCGTGATCCTTGACTTTTCCTAGTAATAAAAAACGATTCATAATGTATTGTCGGGGTACCTACGCAGACAAATTAAGGAAAGAGCAATGATCTTTAATTCTTACTTATCTGGCGGAGACTATAGACATATACTTGTAATATCTCTGTAACATAAGTATCGAGCCTACTATTGTGGACGACCATGTAACACATCTCTGCCGAGGACGTGTGACTGACACTGGCAGGGCCACCATCAGGGATTTTAATTTTGATAACACAAACATTTTGTCCCTAATTAGTAGTCCCTAAGTACTAAACTTAATTTAGGCTATTGCTATCTTTTACTAAAAGTCAATGCGAGAAAAAGACGGATATAGCTATGAACTAAGTTAGAGATGTCAAACTAATTTATGCCTTGCGCTTCGCCGTGTTTTTAGTCGACATGTTTTTACGTGCACCCTTCATTTGTATTTAAATATTAGTTTCAACTAAATTTGACAGCTCCAAATTACGTCCGTCTCTTTCTCGTTTTATTAGAGAGAAAAAGATAGCAATAGCCTAAATTAAGTTTAGTTTGTGCACAACAGAATCGACACCATTAGTCGCCAAATATCAGAATTGGTTGGTTACTGGTTCAAAAGATATAAGGGTTTATAGGTGGCCGATCTGGAGAGTCTCCCCAGCTTGGCCACATTTATATCTTAAAAACTAGGGCACCTAGCGAAGATCTGTTTTCTCCCATATTTAATCGCTAATTAAAATTAGAATTCAAATAGTGGAAATTAGTCGTCAAGTCACAGATCTAATTGGGTCTTAGTTTAGAAGATATAATGAGTTTAATTAGTAAGGTATAGTCCAAGAGCTAGATCAAAGAGTTAAATCTCTTTGATCTAGCTTTTGGACATATTAAAATCCCTGATGATGGCCCTGCCAGTGTCAGTCACACGCCGAGGACGCCGCGAGGGCCATAACATCATGGAAACCAAGCTATGATCCGATAATCACCAGCTTGGTGACTAAATGCCTTGTCACCCGGCAGGGGAGTGTTGAAAGCTGAGCGGGCAGTTAAAACATTTCACCTAATAAGTACAGCATGATTTGAATAATAAACCATGCAAATGATTGCCTAGTACATGGACTCCCCGCTAAAAGGCTGGTGCCACACGATCTTGCCCTCGAGGCAGCCGGTGACGAGCATGTGGTAGCGCGGAGAGAACTTGGAGCTGACCACGAGGTCCTGGTGCATGCCCAGGCTCTGGCCCACCTCCACCATGGGCCGCGGACCGCTGAAGTCCTGCACGCAGTTGCACAGCTCCCCGCACTCGTGGTTGAGCGCTAGGAGCCTCATCCCTCGACCGAATGGAGAGCACACGATGCGACCGTCCGCTGAGTAACACAGCTCCTGTACAAAGTTACAGTTTCATAAGATATGATTGGTTTACAAATCTAATTTCTGTCTATGATACCGGTAATTTATACTCGGATTTGAGAGTTCGTAGAATATTGATACTAATCTTGACGATCGAGCGATCGAAAACATCGTTCTAGACTAAGCGATTATTATGCAAGATGTGCTGATAAAGGAAAAACCGGTCAAGTGCGTGTCGGACTCGCGCATGAAGGGTTCCGTACCATCATAGTAGGGGAGCCCGATTAATTTTTACGTCCCGGTTTTATCATTTGTTGTTATAGCGGCCACCCAAATACATCATCTGTGAAAAATTCAACTGTCTAGCTATCACGGTTCATAAGATACGGCCTGGTGACAGACCGAATATAATATATAATAAATATAATATAAAATATAGTAATAATATATAATACTAAATGCTGGTCCTGTTCATAGGGGCAAACTAATTGATTGTACTGCTCGGGCATTATTTAAGTCTATCGACACGCAAAGAAGAAGAAGAAGAATTGATTCCCATGTTGATGTATTGTGGAAGCTGCAGAAGATTGTAAAAATATACTTGCATTGTGTAGATTCCAGTTCATTTGTTAAAAACATGCGTTTACACACAAATCGAGCATGCAAGATCTTAGTAAAATAGGGTAGGTCCATCATGTTTTACCTAGTGAGGTGGATGTGGTATAGTGGGATTAAATTTTAGGATTTATTTTTACATTTATATTTTAGCCATTGTTTCTCTGGTATACTCATAGTAACTAATTATTTTCATTGAATAACATAATACAAATAAATTAAAAAATACACATTGTCCAATTTTCATGAAGATAGAACTGAAATAATGATGTGCAAAGGTAAAATATGTCAAAAGGTACAAAATAATAATTTATATCAGATGGTAATATACGTCAAAAAGTAAAAATGTATCAAAGGTAAAATATGTCAATCGATAAAATATGTCAAAAGGTGTCCGATAAGAAGTCATTTATATTATAGTAACTAAATTTGTAGTCAGAGCTTTGTAAGACTGAGGTAATTTGTTGTAAATCTTAGGGGCCATACAAAAAAAGCTTTTCGACATTAGAGCGGTTTTTGCTGAGTGTAAGCAAAGTTGGCTATTGTCGCGTCTGTTGCGTGGAAACGCGTCTGATAGCCGTGGAAATAGTTGGGGGTTACTTTTTACAAAAGATGCTACTTCAAAAATGTATAGAGAGGGTAAAGTTAATAATTTGTATTTAGTGAAAAACGGTTTGCAGCTTTCTGTCGATTTTAAGTTAAACATAGCTCGTATACATCTCTTTTGCGCTTTAAACGCAATTTCTTTGTTTGTTGAGTTTCCCCAAAAAATTATACCATAGCGCAGCACTGATGCTACCAGTCCATGATAAGCCGTTATTAAGGCGTCTGGGTTAAGTTCTGGGGCCAGTTTGAAAAGCGCATACGCGGATGAGCTCAGCTTTTTACTCACGAGTTCGATGTTAGTACTTTGTATTGTTCAGCCACCATTTACATTTAGTTATCTTTCATTGACTTGAATATGCCTTGGTGGCTGAGAGAATGTCATGCTCACTCAAATGTCTCGCTGATGGTGGCGGGTGTGTCGGGTCATTTAGTTCCCTTCAATATGGTTGAGTTGAATGGCGCCGATACACGCGTCATGTTCGTGAACGGGCGCTGTCAGTTGGGACTGGTCATCTCTTAGCTGCCAGGGTTCATTTTAATTCGTTTATTGTTAAATTGTTGCCTTTTTTTACTCTGGACGCTCTTAATGTGCACGTCTTTCTACATCGTTCTCACATATAATATGTATAATTTCAAAATGAATTGGAGTCCTAGTAATAGGGTCCTGTTTTTACCCTTTGGGTACGGAACCCTAAAAAGAAAATAAATTCCAACCTTGATGAATCCTTTCCCCTCGTTGGTCTCTTCCGTGTAGTAAAGAAGCCGTTCTTTATTTTGTCTGACGGACGATTTAGACTGTTCCTCGTCACTCGTACCAGGACTGTCACTTGGCGGCGTCTGTCCCGACGATGATGGAGACAAACTTCTGTAATATATCGAATGAATGGTCATATTCATCTAAGTACAGACACAACCGTCAATAAAAAAGATGGGAAAGTTGTTAGTGGGGTTGTGGTCGAAAAAATGTGATGATAACACTAGAGATGCAATGCCACTTCCTGCGAATACTGAAACGTCACCTAAAATTTAAGTAGCATTTATATTTAACAGATAATTCAAAATAACGTTTGGCCATACGAAATTTAAAGTTTAGGAGCTGCTCAAATGTTAAGCAGCCCTTAAATTTTGAGTGTCGTTTCAGTAGAATAATCTGCAATACCGTGCCTGATGGACAGACAAACGAACTGATTGATGCGTGTGTGACTGATAAAAATCCGATAAAATATATTTTCGTTTTCCGTTAAATCCGTTTCGCGTTCTTTTGGTTTATTTACTGGCCATATCATCAGTTACTTATATTGGTCGTTTCTGAAAGTTACGTTGGATAACTACAACTCTTGCCTGTTCTTCTCCATAGAGATCTACGCTAGGGAATGGGCAACTACAGTACTTTCTCAAGTTAATACGTCTTGTGACTGGGACTGTAGCTACATTTAATGTTCATCTTTGTTTCCACAATTCAAAAGTGCCTGTAACTGGCCTACTTGAAATAAATGCTTTGATTTTTATTTTACAGGATCTTTTTGCCATATTTAAGTATACCTTGGTGAGTCACCGTCACCCTCCCTGTCCGTGAGCGCGGGCCGAGGGTTCATCATGCCGGCAGGCGGCTGGAGGCCTGTGTTGATGCCCGTTATTCGCTGCATGTTGAAGTTGCGACGCACCTGTCCTCTGGAGTTATTGCAGGGGTTAGTTTTATTACATGAGGCCGAGGCGATTCGTTTTACACACAACACCCAATCAATCTTGATGTTACATCCTTCAGTAGAAACCCTTTACAAAGTACTGACAAGGACACCTAACATGGTGATGTAGTGCTTAGCTCACTACTATGAACGCCGCGAAGCCGCGACCAAGGAGGCGGCGTACGTATATCGCTGGCCGGTGCTGCGGCACTATGTTTTTTACTTTTCATGGTGTCTGTCACTTCTTACGATACATTTTTCCTGTCGTACTCGTGTTATAATATATATATTGTCAGAATTTCGTGTGATAAAAATATTTTCCAACGTCATTGTAAAGTTTGTAAATTGTACATAAATTTTCATGTAAATAGTTTACACCTAACTCCGAGTTTTTTATTCCTGCTCTCCAATCAACTATCGCCCCGGTTGCTCAGCACCTTCTATATATTGAGAGGCCAGCTATTCGCGCCTTCAGATATCATACTGTGCTTTTAACCTAGGGCCACACTCGTAGGATTTCGACGAATATTATGAAAACTGGTATTCTGCTGTATCGGGTTAGACTGGAAGCCGAGAAGGCTCTGCCTTGCCCGCATGATGCATACAGCTAGCATGATAATTTAATATATTCGGCGAAATCCTGTCAGTGTAACCCAGGATTAAAAAGCCTAGCTCGCCGTCCGTCCGTCTCATGACGACAGGCCGTGTCGACGGCGCGTTCGTGTTCCACGCGCGCCTCAAAGAGAGTCAGCAAAAAGGAAGGGGTCCGCAAGGACCGATGCCTGCCGGGGTTGCGGGACTATTCGAAAGAGATACCGTGGCCCCGGAACACAAAGGGCGATGAAGGAACATGGATGGGTTTTAGTCAGTAAAAGTCTGACACTCCCTCCTGCTCCGCCCAGAGCGGGAGAAGCCATTCGATGATTTCCCATCCGAAAAAAAAAAAAAAAAAAAAAAAAGGATTAAAAAGCCCACCTGTGTACTTCTACACTATCATCGGATTGGCCTTGACTTTGACTAGACATGCGTGTTGAAATAGTTCCGATACCTACCAAACTGTCAGGTCAGGTTACATGGGCGGTGTAACCACCCTCTATCCAGTTCATTTGAAAGTCAGAATTATGGTGGAACATGTCACTTACTTAAACTCTGTCCAAACCAAGCCAGGCCCTATGTCGATTTTCAGGGTTTGTAACCTTGTTAGTGGTTTGCTTTTCGATGGCGAGACCACGGCTTTTTTTTTTTAACTATACCAAGATTTTGTAAAAGTTGATTCCCAAAACCTTAAATTTGTCAAAGTTATGGTTAAAAGTTATAAGGGTTTGAACGTGGCCGCGCCATCGAAACGCGGAGAACCGCGCGGCCACGAAGATCTTTAAAATTAAGCGTTGCAGAGTCCTGAAATTTAGGTATCGTAACGCACACTGTTAGTGTGCGGTGAAACCAGCCCTTAACCTTTAGTATAGTGGAACGTGAACCCGCGCAATACTGCCAAAACGCGGATACACGACATCACTCGGTTTTTTAAAAATAACTTTAGATTCGTTCGCGGATCCACGTACTAAATACCAAAAAAAATATATCGATCATGTTCATTATGAACTATGAATAGGTGCATGCTTTTCCCATTCAACCTTCAACCATAGTAAAATGTCAACATGCTACTTTGCGTTCAATGGTAGTGTTACCAAAGCCAAAAAACTTATTTATATTTCGTTTGCAGCCAAGGGGGGCTATCGTTTTTGAGCTCACTAGGTGGCGCCATGTCGAGTAAGGTCTTTGTCAATAATTCTATTTTATACTTTAAAGTACCAATAACGTCATAAACAGTTTATTTTATTACGTATAACAACATAGTGTAAACTTCAGATCCATATTTATTTACCCCTAAAATTAGCAAGCATGAAACATTTAAAAATCATTCTACCTCCAAGTACTAACAAATAAGATCCTAAGTTGCTACTTAAATCTTCATGTCATAATTAATCAGGAATGGCTCAGTCTAGAACACAATCGTGAGTATTAGTATAAATACGTGATAAAAAAGCACGCAACGAGCGAATACTGTATGACATCTGACATTTCGGAAGACCTTAGTCTACACGAGCGCCTCTAGCAGCGAATTCATGCGCGATATCCCCCAGTGTGTGAATTTAGGATCCTACAACACTTGTTTTTTTTTAATTAAAGTAAACTAGGTGCAAGTGTCATGTTAAAACTATAATAATTTTATTGTTCTTTGCAATAGGGTAAAAAGTTGTGTTTCAATGTGATTGTGATTTGTGATTCAGTCTTGAGGGTGGTTAAATATTGTGATTTTTTTATTCAAAGCGCAATGCAGGTACATTATTTATAACTGAAGAATTGTGAAAAGTGATGCATCACTTTTTGCACATTTAATTTCAAAGTACACTCTACAAAGTTTACGGTTGACCACTTTCGAACCTCAGCATTGATGTTGAAAAGTGGTTAACCACGACTTTTGGCGGCTGTGCATTAAGCAATAGTGTCTGCCGTTAATTATATTTTATTCTTACTTAGAATAACAGCAATAAAGGGTAAATTTACAGTACATAAACAAATTTATATTTTTTATACATCAGTATAGAAGCCGAATACTTGGCAAGCGCTCCACGGAATGCATAAAAAGTATTCAAAGTTACTTAGTATATGAATAAGTGGGTGTAATAAGGAAATAAGATGCATCTACTAGCATTCATGCAGTGTTACTAAGCTCACCTGTTGTACATCTCTTGCAGTATTCGCTGCTGTTTGACCGTGATCGCAGCTTCCCAGACATCATTCTGTATACCAGAAAGACCCTGAAGAATATACTAGCCTTTTTTAATTGTTTATTTCTACATGAAGGTCGTAACTCCCTTATTCTGCCATTGACATTTATAATAAAAAATATAAAAAAAAATATATATAAAAAAATTAAAATATAAATAAAAAAATTAAAATATAAATAAAAAAATTAAATATAAATAAAAATTATAATACCTGTCCTTGTCATGTTCATATCGATGAAGTGAGATAGCAATAGACTTTCTAGTTATTGGAAATTTACGAATAAGGAGGTTAGGACTTTTATCATTTGGTCTAACAATGAATAAGATGATGATGATAAATCTCGATAACCGTTATTTGGTTAGAGTGTTTATAAGTTTTTTTTTATATAGTGGGCACTTTAAACTTGATCTTTATTACGCATGTTAAAGTGTTTGTTTTTAACAAAATTCGATGATTTGTTGTTGTTAACGATATTTGCATGCGAGTAATAACGAAAAAGAGAGCGCATTCGATGTGATGTAGTTAACCAAACGTTGTCAAAGGCGCAGACTAGCTGTCTAGCTTACCCTCTCGCTGCA
Source organism: Xestia sexstrigata (assembly GCA_941918905.2). Taxonomy (NCBI): domain Eukaryota; kingdom Metazoa; phylum Arthropoda; class Insecta; order Lepidoptera; family Noctuidae; genus Xestia; species Xestia sexstrigata. The sequence continues at coordinate 5,428,021 of OW799220.2, read as the reverse complement.
ATAGAATACCTCACCACCCACCCTTCATGGATAAATTATATCTTTACTATTTTCAATGATTTGGGCTAAGTAGGTAGCCTCGCTAATCCCGAATATTGTATGAAACTTGGTGACAATTGTATTTCTATAGTTACAGATATTTTATCCCACCAAAGTGCCTAATCTTAAATGTTTGTGTAGGATCCCAGACGCACGTGCACATCGTTCCTGTGTGATCGCGGTTCGTCCAATATGAACTTTTCTTGCTTGCGCATAGAAAAAAGGTGGACGAGCATACACTGTGAAGACCAATCCGTCTTAGGCCAGGTTTAAGCGAGTGGAACAGCGAAGACATGTGCGGGAATCAATTTGCGAATCGTATTGTTCAAAATCCACATCGCGTGTCTTCTCTTTTATGATTGATCGAAAGTCGCACGTCTCCTCTCGGCTCCACTCGTCTTCGCTTTATTGGAAACCGGGCCTCAGGGAGATAGAGCATCACATGTGATGCTATGGGGTGTGCTTACCCCGGCGAGGCGGGAGGGTTGGGAGGGTTGGGAGGGCTGCGGCGCGGGCGGCGGGCGCGGCGCGGGCGCGTCGCGCGACGAGCTGGGCCCCGGCCTCGCCACCTCCACGGACTCCCTAGTTATGTGAATGTGAGTAATCGCCCTGCCGACAAACGTAACTCCACTTACTAACATGAATGCGAAAGCTCCAAGGTAGCCCGCGAAATTCAAATTTTGTCACGTTTTTGTAATTTTCAGTTCAATTTTACGTTGTATGTTGATGATTTGAATTTGTTTAATTTCGCGGGCTGTCTTAGCGCATTTACCCTAAGGTCGCTTGTACTGCAGATACGACTGCACTAGCGCACATACGGCGGCGACGTTGTGCCGTAATGCCGCCGTACTATGCTAGCCAACTAAGAATAGGATCGCGCATGCTGCAAACTTAACACGACAGCTGTCAAACTAGTATACTGCCAGCAACAGACTGTCTGTCAAATTAGTACGCTTTGGTAATGATTTGATGAAGTTCGAGAGTATTGGAGAACAAAATGGCGTCTTGACAGTATTATTCTTATTTGGCTCGCAATGTATCTGTCTACAAACTTCCATAATTACAAGTTACAACGCTGACAACCGTGCTCATAAACGGCGAATCAACCATAGATAACAGATATGTTGGTAAGGCTGAGATAAATAGGAGTTTTGTTGCTGTGGCTGACTGATATTCCTGCCACTGTCGCGCAGCTGCCAAACTACAGGTAAAATACAGAGACGGGAACATATCTTAGCCGAAGCACATGCTAAATAATGTCTATTTATCTTAAAGCCCTTAGGCTGTGCTTCCACCAGGGATGAGCGAGGGATGTGTGTGAAACTAACCAATAATATCGCTTCTTTTTCACAGTTTGAGGTATTCTAGCTATGTGATTGGTCAGTTTCACATCCCTCGCTACGTATTCTTGCTCATCTCTGGTGAAAACGCAGCCTAAGTCCTAAACTACTTTGCAGTTCAAGTATTTTGTAATAGTAAATTTTGTGTAGACCTGCATAGCGCTTTTGAAACTTATAAAAATAAATTAATTTTTATTATCGAACTTTGGCTTGGGTTTTGTATTTTTTTTACTTTATTAGGACATTTTACAGTACATACATTTTACACATTGCAATTAAAGTTAGACAGAATAAATTTAATACTAGGTAAACGAAACCCACACCGAAATAATAGCTAGGAAATAGTTCAATGCATGCGTAAATTTTACGGAAAATCGAGTAAATATTCATGTAGGGATAATATGTATTCGATAGCTTCTTGCTTTTGTGTAAGCGAGAAAATATCCAGTTCGATATAGTGTTTAATATACGTATCTGCGATGCGTCGGAGAGGCGCCCGTGCGCCAGTGTGAGTTCCGTACGTACCTGCCACTGTTGACCAGCCGGGGCACCCGCGCTTCCCGGCGCATCAAAGTTCTAGGTACAATGTAATATAGGTTTATTAGTAAAGACCGGATTATATGCAACTTACAATCGTTGAAGTAAAATAAATATGCACGCGTTACGCATACAAGTGCCAAAATATGCAACATAAAATTAAAATAAGTGGCACAAAATTGTTTTTTTTTTTAAGTAAGTAGCAACATTTTCGTCGCTTTTTTTTACAGATTAACTACGATGGTACTACTACTACGATTGAGCCTTCTAGTGACTAAACTATTTTTATTACTTGAAAACGATCGATTTATCTATTTAGGTTACTGGGTAATATTTGAATTTAGATGTTTTTTGTGGGTATCACTTCTGGCAATTTTTTCCGATTCGATCCATTAATTAAACTAGTTAAAACTTTTTTGCAAAAAATAAAAACCGATTTAAAAAAAAAACAAAAAAAACACGTTAAGCAGTTGGTCCCGGCTGTCAATTGAAGATCTTTGACAGTCGTTACAGGTAGGCAGTGGCCCAAAAAGTCTGACAACCAGTCTTACCAAGAGGTATCGTATTACCCAGTACTAATTGGGTTGTGGAGGTCAGATAGGCAGTCGCTTCATGTAAAATACTGGTATTCAGCTGCATCCGGTTAGACTGGAGGCCGACCTCAACATAGGTGGGAAAAGGCTAGGCAGATGATATTTAAACCAATTACTGTAACTAAAACTAAAAGAGTAAGAGAGAACATAAAATTTAAAAATACAAATAACAAAGTAAAGGTTCACACATTCATAAATTCCTCTCACAATACTTCTGACTCACTCTCAAGCTCATGAAAGAGCGGCGTGAGATGATCGTGCAGTCTTCAGACGAGGCGTGTAAATACCGGCAACTCAATAGACGGATCTCTAAATCCGATTGAAGAGCGACCTTCGCCGCTTTAATACCGAGCGTATTAAAGACGCGATTGAGCTGAATAAAGGCTAGGCTAGGCTAGGCAAGGTATTTGCAAGAGATCTGGCTATTGGGCAGAGCCAGCTCACGAAACTGAAGACCGACGATGCTAGGATCTTATCCGCCAAACCGGAGCTTCTGAGCTCCCTCAGAAGCTCCGGTTTGGCAAATACCGGCAACTCAATAGACGGATCTCTAAATCCGATTGAAGAGCGACCTTCGCCGCTTTAATACCGAGCGTATTAAAGACGCGATTGAGCTGAATAAAGGCTAGGCTAGGCTAGGCAAGGTATTTGCAAGAGATCTGGCTATTGGGCAGAGCCAGCTCACGAAACTGAAGACCGACGATGCTAGGATCTTATCCGCCAAACCGGAGCTTCTGAGGGAGATCGAGAGCTTCTATGGACAGTTGTACACGTCAACCAGTAAACCCGTCGTAGATCTAGCAAACGACCCAAGAGCTAGACTGACCCGACACTATACCGAAGACATGCCGGACGTCAGCCTGTACGAGATTAGGATGGCTCTAAAGCAGCTCAAAAACAACAGGGCACGGGTGGAAACTAGCCTATTGCTGCAATTTAACTTTAGTATCACCCATTTCAAGGAATGCACCCTGTTGTAAAAGCATGCACCATCCTAACAAATTGCCACGGATGCCATTGTAAACAATTTTATCTAAAAGCAGTTTGTGTCGATAATCTGTAGTGTACACAGAGTCAAATTGAACTTGTTCATCCAAGATTCACCAGTCCAACATCCAGAGCTCACTTCAAAAATGTTAGCACCTCGGAATGGTTAGATTTTCATAGAAGTGTGAAGTGTTTTTATTGAAGTTACAAACTTTGAAGAGTTATTTCAGAAGTTTAGGAATTATAATAAAATTTAAGTTCTTCGCTCCAGAAAAGTTAGCTTTTCTTTAGTCCTTTAAATCAGAAATAAATGTTACTAATCGACTAAGAGCCAAAAGCGAAGCGAGCTCAGATTGTTTCGACCCTTGCCTCGAATAAATTCAAATAATACGTCATTTGAGATCAAAATATCCACATGCTGCATTTTTTGCTACCTTGTGTTTGCCATGATTGCCTATTCAGGTCTGGGGGCAAAGGGCTTCTAATTAATTCCTAAAATCCAATAGGTGTGCCAATACAGAGGCAGAAAAAAAAGGTTTTTCGCAGAGTTCAAAGAACGAACTGCGCGCGTTAGTTGTAAGGTTGTAGCGGTAGAACGAGTACTCGGATGCTCATTTTTTATAGCTTTAAAGATATTTTAGTTTAAGAGTGATTCTCCTGTACACTACAATTTAATACGTACTTACTTACTTACTAATTCTGTGGCATCAGGCAAGAAAAATTATAACTAAAAAAACCTGATTGAATGACGTGTCCTTATCCCTGCATGGCGCTTTTGAAACTTACATGGAGAATGACTATAATGGAGATAGATACAGGCTGATAATTAAAAAAAAACGTGTGAAATGTTACAAAAGCACCCATATTCATAGAAAAATAAACAAATCACCGTTTAGAAGCGACACTGGGCGTATCAAACGTCCGAATTCATGTTATTATATTTCGGAATGCTTGATTGATAAAGAGAAGAAGTTTTGTACCCTCAAATGTATCATGGGCGTCGAAACTTTGAAATTAATTTCCTGTTGATCTGGCCTTGTGAAAAGTGATGGGTGAGTTTTACGATATCGTTTCTATATGAAATGTTTCTTTTTCTACGATCTAGCATAATATGAATTAGAGAATGTTAGTTTCGTTAATCCAGAATGATGTTTCAGAGAGCGGCAATCCCCATATTTATCCCATACTTCTAATCTGTCTTAATGAATCCCTAATTTAATTTTTTGAACCAGTTTGACAATAAATTTCACAGAGAATGAGATTTTGGCAAGATTTTGAACGTTTTTAACTGCGGGAATAACCCTATAGGAACTAAAAAAAATGGTCAAAGGTCGTAACTCACATAGGGTTGTGGGCAATATGCGGCGACCGGACCATGCGGCCGCTTCTCGTCCGGCGTCGCGTCACGCGGGGCTGGCTGCCCGGGTGGGTGCCTCCGCCCGATGGGGAGGTGTCCCGCGTACTCTTGGAGCTGGACTCATCGATCGGCTGGATATCGTGGATGCATGTCCACTGTGCAAGGGTTATGTTATTGCTTTTGTAGATATTCTTTATTTATTTAACAGTTTATGTACACATGTAATTATAGACAACAAGAAAATAACCGAAAAATAAGTATGGGTGATGCTTATTTCTTTGTTAATTAAAAAAAGTTAAATATTAAAAACATCTTACCTACCTCTGATTTGTCGTCATGACTGATATTCCTGCTTAATGCGCTCCATCCCTGGGGGTGAATCTGGGAAAAACGTCATCATTAACATTCAGCCCCAAAAATATGTAAACATATATGTACAAGAAACCATCTTATTGTCTACGACAATTTTCCATAATTGTGTATACAATGTAAAGCTACAAAACTTAGTAAACAATTCATTACACCAAAACCTACACAGGCCAGATACATAATAAAAAAACACTCTCATGTCCAAAACAGGATATTCTACAATTTTATTATATGTATTATAAAATAAAATTAGGTATTCAGCACATGTGTGAGTACCATAAAGCTACCATTTGTATTTAGTTATCTTTCATTGACTACAATATGCCTTGGTGGCTGAGAGAATGTCATGCTCACTCAAATGTCTCGCTCACTCAAATGTCTCGCTGATGGTGGCGGGTGTGTCGGGTCATTTAGTTCCCTTCAATATGGTTGACTTGAATGGCGCCGATACACGCGTCGTGTTCGTGAACGGGCGCTGTCAGTTGGGACTGGTCATCTCTTAGCTGCCACGGTTCATTTCAATTACTTTATTTTTAAATTGTTGATTTAATATTTTACTCTCGGCGCTCTTAACCTCTTCTTCTCCATAGAGATACACGCTAGGGAATGGGCAACTACAGTACTTTCTCAAGTTATTATGTCTTGTGTCTGGGACTGTAGCTTTGTTTTTTTTTTGTATTTTTGACATTCAAAAGTGCCGTAATGGTCTAATTGAAATAAATGCTTTGAGTTTGAGTTTTGAATAATCCTAGCACAAACTTTTAAACACTGGCTAAAAATACTTTACAAATTCTCTAATACCTGTAAAGCGCTGACGACTTCAGCGTCATTGCCATCCGGGAAGTCAGACACGAACTCCACTCGGTTCTCCTTGCGGTTGATGTCGAACAGGTGGTCGTACATGGCGGCGACTGGAATACTTTGCCGGCTCATCTGCATCAACCGGTATAGATTCGGCTGCAATAGAGTAGTTAGTGAGATTATAGTAGTTTCTGTCTAAGATTTAGATTCGTTTAAAGCGCAAATTTAAACAATATTTATGCGATCAGCAAATCGTCGCTGAAGTTCTAACATCACGTAAGTCATATTGGTCATATTAATTGCAAGCCCGACTTGGAGACTGGCGCGGCTCAGTTGATAGAGCATTAGGCCTAGCTCAGCTGCTGAGGAAGAATCATCTTACTTATAGGAACATTATTAAGGAAAATTTTGCCATGGCGACAATTTTAGAAACAAAAAAAAGTAAGGCTCCAAGAGTGAGCGTAGCGAGCTCGAAAATTTTTTGACACCTTGCCTTGGGCAGGTTAAATTGTTTCGACCTAATGGAGTTACATGGTCGACTTTTAATAGACAATGTAAAGATCCAATAGAACATAGGTTGCAAGAGCGAGCGAAGCGGGCTCGAAAATTTGTACACTTTTATAATATAATAAAATATTATAAAATAAGAAAATATTATAATATAAGAAAATATTACACTTGTGTGCATGCCAAAATTGTCTATTAAGACCTCGAGGCAAAGGACTCTTAATTTATTTCAGCCGGGTCAATCCAGAGGCAGAAAAAAACAACCTTTGTGTTAAAAGATTTTTCGCAGGGTTCAAAGTACGAACCGCGCGCGTTGTTTTAAAGAAAATGATTGAGTTTCTAGCGGTAGTATTAGTTTAAGAGTGATTCTACTGTACACTACAATTTATTACGTACCTACTTACTAATTCTGTAGCATCAGGCAAGAACATTAAAAAATCCTGGGGTACCATTACTACAGATAGAGTCCAAGAGTAAATTGAATTAGGTCGTCGACTTGACGGTAGAGATCGTTATTTTAATCTATGAATTGCGATGTTTTTTTTTAAATAACTAAAGAAAGTCGACCGCCAATCGGCCACATCGGCCCATCGGGCATTCGCCCGGTGTGCCCGTATGGCCAGTCCGGACCTGATGAACGGCTAAAGTTGAGGTAAAATTTGTGCAAAACAGCAATTTTTGGAGGCTTATACTGAATTTGTTCCTACAATTTTTTATTTTTTGCCTCGATAGAAGCCTAGATATAGTTCACAAGATACCTATCAGTTAAACAAAATTAATGATATATGTGTAACAACGACGGCATAATCACGCACGAGCGTTTGTCAAAATTCTCGCGAAAAGTACGGCGGGTTGGCCGCTCATAAGCCGTTGGTCCCGGCTGTCATTTGTAGATCTTTGACAGTCGTTAAGTAGTCAGTGGCCCAAAAAGTCTGACAGCCAGTCTTACCAAGGGGTATCGTATTACCCGGTACTAACTGGGTTGTGGAGGTCAGATAGGCAGTCGCTCCATGTAAAATACTGGTATTCAGCTGCATCCGGTAAGACTGGAAGCCGACCCCAACATAGAGCGTCTATCGTACTCAGGGCCATCTTTCCCACTGGGCACTCTGGGCACGTGCCCAGGGCCCCACGATCCAAGGGATCCCAAGTTCCAGTAACTTTCAAAGTCAAAAGAAACTTTATTTATCCCAGGCAGGAAAGCAGGATACTAAAATTTTCTGTCACGAGAAAAACTAACCTATCCAGTTTCCGAGGTGGGGTGTCAAAAATTCGAGCTCGCTACGCTCGCTCTTGCATTACATCCTACAGGGGCCCCATAATTCTCAAGTGCCCAGGGCCCCCAATTGGATAAAGACGGCCCTGATCGTCCTTCTATTTTTTCATGTTACTCTAATACAATACAACCCACACCAACGTAAATGAGGCATTGTGGCAAGGAAAACTTAGAATGCAAGAGCGAGCAAAGCGACCTCGGGAGTTGCGTCACCCCGACCCTGGACAGGTAAGAAATCAATCTGTGGCTATAAGAGAATCTTGCGCTTTAAAATAACATGTGTAGTGACAAAATTGGGTATGCTTATAATTATGGTTTGGTCATGTGGAGAGGATGGGTGAATGGCGACTAACGAAAGGTATTTACAAAGCAGATGTGACGCCTTATTGGTGAGGTTCTTCAGAAATGTCAGGTGCATAGTATTCGCAACCACCGTGCGTGCATGACCACATGTATTAGTGTGGATGAGGCAAAAGGAGTATGTAAGGATTGTGGCAGGTGGGGTTCTGTAGTTTCTGCCTACTCCCATGGGGAAAATGGCGTGAGTTTATGTATGTAGAAGAAATCAGACTAACCTTAAATCCATTCAAGTCTCGAGCTAGTGTATTTAAATTCAAATCATGAATGAGAACAATAAGCCCGCCCGTAGTGCACATGACCATCTGCTTCGCGTCCGGAGACAGCCGACATCTCATGAGGCTCGACGTGTGAAATACTCTTTGGTAAACAAGGTTGTACTCTGTATAGGAGTTGATATCCCAAGTGTATATGCTACCATCTAGCCCCGAAGTGACCAGTAATTTATCTTTCACTGAAAATTCTATGTTTTTCACCCATTTGGAGTGACCTAGTAGAGATCGTATTTTCTTCTTGAGGTTTCGGACATCCCATAGAGCGATTGTCGTGTCGTCTGAACATGTCGCGAACATTCGTCCATCAAGGAACCTAAAAAAGTGTAAAAGATTCTGAATGTAGACCAGAGTGTTGGAAGGAAAAAAATCAAAGTTTTAGTAGTATTTTAACTATGAATTTTTGACTATTATCTTTCAGTATCGTCTTTCTCCTTCACTGACGACGCCAGTGAAAAGATAAATAATTATAATTTAATAATTTTTTAAGCTCATTTAAAATGTGAAAAATAGGCGCGACGACAAAAAAAAACTAATTAGTCCGTCAGTTAAATTATCAGAAAAAAATTGACGTGTTTTTTCTTTTGTTACGTAAATCAAAATTGACGAAGATATGACGCTTTTAAAATTCTCAATACGTCACGCCTAGGTATAATTTTTAGGTAGTTCTGACGTCACGAGCCCCCACTCCCGAGTTTTGATGCGTTTTATCTTTGTCAATATTCATTGATTTACAAAAACAAAAAATACGTGTCCATTAGTTAGAGTATTGGAAATTAATTCCAATACTCTAACTGGCGGACTAAATAGATTTGCAATTTTTTGATACTGTCGTCATGCCTATTATTGAATACCAAATTCTAAACAATCAAAGCATACAAATAAAATTCAAAGCTAAGTTAGACTTACTTGACACAGTTGACACAATCTGAGTGGGCCCCATTAACTGAATGTATCCGCTCATGTGTGAGCGGGTCAAATATTTGTATTGACTTCTTTTCACAGGCAGCCACTAATAATGTCCTGAAATGTTTACATTTACTGTCAAAACATAACATAACACCGCGCCTGTAATGTCAGTTATGTTTGAGTCCCATGTCATAGACGGGACCCTGTCGCCATCAACCAAACATAAATCCATGGCTGATGACTCCATGGCTGCTCCTGACCAAAAATCCCAATAACAAATGAAATGAAATGAAAGACCAAAGAGGCAGTCTATCAGAAACTCTGTCTGTCTGTCGGTGTGTGACCGTCGGAAACTTTTACACAAATCCATTCAAAGATGTCACAGATTAATTATATAGCTGATTGGTTTCATCACATACACATTCCAGTATGGAACAACAACATGCATAATAGTTTTCCATACTGGATCTAATCAACATCTATTCTAGTCTCGTCTATTTTTTTGTCCAAGATTGAATAAAACTTTGTTAATTGCCTAATTCCACTGGTTCAATTTCTTCTGCTTTCAATAATAGTTGAGACTCATTGGATTTAATATTTATTATATAACATAACATCATTTATTTCATGCTAGAAGGGCCCATATGTATACAGGCTATTTAATTAATTAAGGTCAAGGTGGAGAAGTTCGTCTACAGGGGAACACCATACAACGTCTTTCTAAAGGTGCAGGTGCAGCCGCAGCGCTGGTTGTAGAAGCAGCTTTAGGTGCAGCTGCTGGAGTTTTAGCCGTGGCGGGCTTCTTTTCCGCAGGCTTGGATCCGGATGACCCGGATTTCTCGGGTTGCTTCTTCTAAGCTGTTTTTGAATAGCTACGACGTTGGTAGCTCGGTCGGTAAAACAGAGTCACCATTTAGTCCTACCTTTAAGGCACTTCTAACCCTAAAATTAGCAACTCTATTTGTGGTGGTTCAAACTTCGTTTGAAGTGTGTTAGAATAAAGTTCTAATCAGCTTGCACTACAAAGCGGTTGTTACGTCAGTCACTGCGGCCGAATAGTGCGAAATAAGTAGTTTTTTGCGAATTACAAAAAAAAAACTATTGATTGGACTATGAAAGTAAAACACATAAGACCTGCTTTATAGTTAGTTCAGTTAGTATGCAAAGTTTCATGATCTAATTTGAAGTACTTTTTGAATACCAGTGGTTTATTGTTCGATTTGGAGGTAACTTTGGATTTTTTTTCTATCGAGAAAAGTTTATGGAATCGTGTTTTCATCACACATAGTACTTAGCATTATTCCTCTACTTTACCATATATTTATTCCAAAATGAAAAGTTGAAACACGATTTAGTTGTGTCGACGTTTTACCTAACGTGAAATGTGAATATGTCGTGTGTAGTGGTAAGTGTCTAGCTTGTATTACATTTATTTGTTTTATTATACTTAAATCGAATTAAAATCAATATTTACAGAAATATTCGTTCTGATAAAAACTAAACCTTAACATTCAATATTGGGGTAAGACTGTCTAGTATTTTAGGGAAAAGGCCGTCATGTGCCGATCTTACCCCAAGGCAGATGTTGTTAACCTTTTTTGGTTTAAGCGTTTTATTGATAATTTTTCTTGTTTGTGTTTAGGATTTTGGCAAATATGTCTTTCACAAACCGCTCTGAAAGAATATTAGAGATCTTAGAGGAATCAGACGACAACAATGAAACGTATGAAGCTTCCTCCAACAACGAACACGAAGATCACGTATCAGAGTGCAGCCAAAGTGTATAGTGACCTACTCTAATACATATATGTAAAACGTTGAAATTAAATATAAATTATGTAATTGCCTTTAAATAAAGAATCTAGGTTAAGGTACAGCATCATGTTTTAGGGTAATAGCTATAACTACAACTGCCAAAGAGCATTCATCCTACAGAAGCGTGCCATTAGAACCATTGCTAAAATTTCACAGCGTGATTCATGCAAAGAATACTTTAAGAAATTAGGTATTCTCACAGTTCCAAGTTTGTATATACTAGTTTTGTTAAGCAAGTTCGCAAAATATATTCATCAATATGAATGAGCTGAGAGAGAGCACACGAAGGAAAGTTATTAAAAATAGAATGGTGCCTAAATTTAACATAGCAAAGCATTGTTCACGTTACCAAGCAGTGCAGTTACCTACTGATTTAAAAACTTTGGTCTATAACACAAACTTATTTAAGGTAAAACTGAAAGCCTTCCTATTAAAAAAATGTTTATATTCTGTATCCGATTTGATGTTGAATGATTCTAGATAATTTGTGTATGAATTACTTAATATGATATTGATCATTCAATTTATTTGACATTTGATACAGTTGGAATTTATTTTAATTGACATTTGATTTAATCAACATTTTAATTTGATTGACATTTAATTGACATTTAATTATGATGATTAAATTACATTTGATTGACATTTAATTGGAATTTAATTGACTTTTAATTTACATTTAATTCTATTTTAATTTAAGCAACATGGAGTAGACATGGTTGTCTTGAGCGTTTGTGGTTGGGTAAAAATATAAATTGTAATTTAAATGACATTTAATATAATCTATTTGGCATTTAATTTTCATTTAATTAAATTTAGTTGACATTTAATTAACATTTAACAGGCATTTAATTTACACTTAATTCTCGTTAATTTACTTAACATGGAATGGACATGGTTGTGTTTGAGCTTTTTATGATTGGACATATAAACAGAAATGTAATTGACATTTTTACGTAAAATGGAATAGGCTGTTGTATTTGTGCTTTTTAGTTTGATTTTTTATGCTTTTTATGGTTTCTGATTGCTGACATAGTGATATTTTTTTTTTGCTTTTGTATTTGATTTTGTTATGATTGAAATGTAATTATTTTGTAATATTCAAACACAATGTAAATTGTTTGATGAATGAATAAATAAATAAAATTACTCGGGAAAGACCGTCTAATATGTAGCTTTTAAAAAACGCGGTTATTTTCAAATATACTTTAGTTACATTGATGTTTGTAGAAGTAACTGATAAAGGAATCCATGATCATCATTAATATACAAAACATAAAATTAAGTAATTAATTATAGCAAATCAAATTTGCTATAATTCGCCACCTTGACCTTAAGTCAATAAAACTATTTTTACTTCACTAATGCAGTTTTAATGACGACAGAGGCAGTACAACATGTTTAGTAGCAAATCAAGATAGATAAGAGATAAATTATTTTATAGTATATTCATGATTTTGGAATGGAATCGAAGCGAAACCAAAGTCAAGGCTAACATGCGTTGTTCAAATATCACACACTTACCCTTCCGGGGAAAATTCAAGGTTGAAAACGCCTCCAGTCGGGGGAATCTTATCGCGTTCGGAATCCCATGATGCGATGGGTCGCATTCCGCAGTACAAACTCTTCGCGAATGCATCACCCTCTCCGATAGAACAAGGATACCCCAGCTCTCTCTGCCTTATGCGATAGGGATTAAATGCTGAATATTTAGCCATGTAAATCGATTTATCTTTGTTAATGTTACCCATCTTGCAATGTTATGACACAAATGCTTCACGCAATATAGGGATTAAGTACTCGATGTTACGTTGATATAAATGCAGTTAAGAACGCTAAACAACATGGTTTTTCACATAATTAGTATTTTTTTTAATTTAATGAGTGGTTGGACAAAATTATAATCACAAACCTAAACCTTCAGTTTCACACTTAAGTTTTGACATTTAGATTGACAAGACAGCTGCGTTTTGGGTCGATAACTAGATTATTGCCAACTTTAGAACACATTATTGAACTACAACGAATCGAAGTCATTTAGAGGCAAATGATCTTTGGCTGGGCACTAAAAATAACTAAACGAAATAAATTATCTATCCTCAAGTCCCTAAGCATCAGCTTGAGTGGTCCAGTGCTCGATTATATGTTACAGACTTCTTGCTAGGAATTTAAATCATAGGATAAAAAGTCTAAGATTGAACATAACACGTAAGTCTAACACTATTTTCTTTTCGGAATTCAGACATTCGTTACAACGAATTTCTTAAAATTTTATTTTTTGATGTAGGAACACTGCTATTCAGCTGCTTTAACTTGACAATCACCTGACATTTTGACAATTAGTTACTGACTGTGGCCATATACAAAAGGATTTTGTTATCAAATTTTCTTGTGATTACATCAATAACATACGTGTACCTCTCCCTATTTGTTGCGTCATTTTAATTATCATACTGCTAATAGTTCCTACCTGTTGTGTGTATTTTGTAGAAAATGGCAGAAATAAGTGAAAAGTATAACACAAAATGTCCTGGTGTGAAACGCCTAATGAGAGAGGCCATGGAGTTGGCGGAGGCCACAGAGGAATATTGTGCGCGGCCTTTGGAGGATAACCTGTTCGAGTGGCACTTCACTGTGCAAGGCCCGAAAGGTACAGACTTTGAGGGTGGTATCTACCATGGTAGGATATTATTACCCAAAGAATATCCTATGCATCCACCTCACATAATACTTCTGACACCGAACGGGAGATTCGAAGTTAACAAAAAGATTTGTTTATCCATTTCTGGACATCACCCTGAGACTTGGCAACCTTCATGGTCAATAAGAACTGCCTTATTGGCTTTGATCGCGTTTATGCCGACTCCAGCTGAAGGGACTATCGGATCGCTCGACTACTCGCCTGCTGAACGTAAGGTACTCGCCAAGAAATCCGTCACTTGGGTATGCTCCCAGTGTGGAGAGATATCAGCTCTGTTGTCATCAACGGCAGCTAAACCAATTACTGAAGAAGAAAAGTCTGTGTTGAACCAGATAGCATTCAAAGCAGAGGAGGAGCAGACTCCTAAACCTCCGGTTGAAGAGCAGCTTGTACAAGAGCCAGAGCCTCAAGTGTTGGAATCAGTTGAACCTACCAATAGTTTCTTGGATCAGCTGACTGAAATACTGGTTGCCCTGCTAGTGGGAGCCATTGGCATTTTTATTTACAGGCGTTGGAATGCACACTATCCAGCTTCTGAGACAGAGCTGTAACTTTTGACAGATTTTTTATATTTAGGGCCTAAGAATAATTTTGAAGTATTTGCAAGTGATGACAAATGATGCAATGCATCCTCCTCTTTATTAAGAGATCATAATCCAATTTTGTTTGTTAACTTAAACAGAATGGGTCAAATCATACCTATCTAATTTTTTTCTGATAAAAGATATGTTTTTTTCAATTGTGCCTTAAGAATAAGGATGTTTTATTACTTACAAGGCGTCCAAATGACTCTCTAAGAGGAAACAAAATTGCATCACTCCATTTTGTACTTTAATTTGTATAATTTATTTATTATTGGATATCAGAAGGCATAATGTTGCAAAATGAAAAGTTACGGAATTTCAGGTCATGCAGTAACCCTGAATATAATTGAAATAATTAATTTGTGTGAAATATAACTGGATATTAATTAACACTATTATTTCTTGCCAAATATTGGGAAAGTTGATCTTTAGACCTTGTGATCTCTGAAACCTATGTGACCTACATACACATTATCAGGAATGTTAAGAGAGGCCCATGTGTAAGTGTTGTATGTATTTGTAAAGTATGGTCGCAATGGGCAGGTGATTAAAATCCCTTGAGGTATGAGAAAAAATTCTTGCTTTGGCAAAGGCCAAATTATATATTATTTATGTATTCCAAAGTTTTCTTCTGTTTAGAATGTTTAATTCATTGATACAGCAAATATGACTATCATCCCAAGTCCTAACATTGTTATTTGTAAAATATCAATGTTTCTATGATCTATAATATATCTAAGAATTCCTCTTTATTACTATAATAACTAAATTATTGTTTTGTAAAATAATATTGCACCATCTTGTGTATAGTAGTACACTAGTATTGAGTACAGGCTTCTGACCTGTACTGGTAACATTCCAAGAGCTTAGCTGTCATTACAATAATCTTTTGGAATCAACATTGTATTAATAAGTTTTTTTTTTAAGTAAAATTGTCATAGTGATAAGTTTTATTTAGGCATGTATATTTTAATGCGTGTAAATTAGTTGTAACATTGCTTTCAAAATATTGTGTTGCATTGTTTGACAAACATAAACTTTGTAAATTCACTACATAAATCGTGTAATTATTTGCAGTCCCAAATTCTACCTTAGAGGAAGTATTTATGAAGGTTGCCTTCTCTTCGTTTTATAGAGTGATTATAATTTTTTTTAAACATTGGTTTCTCAGTAGGGCTGTAGTTTTAGGTTCAATTACTTGGGTAGTTTGCTGCATGTCATCTAGTAAATGATTGTCTTGAAATAATAGAAGTAGGCTTTTCACATGCAACAGAAGTTGCCTTTACCAGGGTCTGGGTGATATAAAAGCTCTTCTGCCTCAAAAATAAAACATCATATTACATTACATTTATTTATTAAGACATTATACCGAGATACATCTAGAAAATAGTTTACAAAGTAAGAAGTATTTGGGTGCTGTTAATTCCTTCACCACTGTGCGTTCCACCAGTTTACACTGGGTAAGAAAGATGACAAAAGGAGGTGTTTATAATAATATTTATATTAAATCTGCCACATTCATCGGCATCTCATCAATTTGGGTAGAGTAGTACTGTTCAATGTCTCTCAGGATCCTGATGTCATCTGACTTGACAAAGTTGATGGCGACACCCTTGCGTCCAAAACGACCTGACCTACCGATCCTGTGAATGTACAACTCACGGTTGTTGGGCAGATCATAGTTGATGACTAGTGATACTTGCTGCACGTCGATACCTCTCGCCCAAACGTCAGTTGTGATGAGAACACGGCTGAAACATTTTAATATTTTTATCTTCAGTTTGTTATATCAATTAAATCCAAAATCAATAAAATTGGAGCAATTATTTTGGGTAATTGGTTACATCATCCAAAGTAACAAGCAGTTACATAAGAATATTTGGTTGATGATGCCTACAATTTCAAGTGAACTTGTGAGTTTTTTTTTATGGACATGGATTAGGAGGACTTGGAACCTGGTCCATGTTCACCCTTTCTGCAAAAACATCTTGAACCAAACATTTTTTGTGTCAAAGAATATGATCTGTGATTGCTGAAAGAGTTTCTAGCTTTCGTCTGTGTATTTTTTTTTATGCACAATATCTATATTATTATAGCCTATATTGTAACTTTCGCATTTAAAATAGTATATTAGTAAGATAAGATGCAGATCATATTCTGTAAAGCAACTAATTATACCTTTGTCCAGAGCGGAATTCCTTCATTATGTTGTCTCTTTCCTTTTGAGGCATATCACCATGCATTGAGCTGACTGTGAAGTTAGCTTCTTGCATTTTCTGTGTGAGCCAGTCCACCTTTCTCTTAGTGTTGCAGAAGATGACTGCCTGGGTGATGGTCAGTGTGTCATAGAGGTCACACAGAGTGTCAAACTTCCACTCCTCACGCTCCACTGCTACGAAGAACTGCTTGATTCCTTCCAGAGTCAACTCGTCACTGTGAACATGTTATGGTTTATTTTAATAAAGATTGGTGCACTCTTATGATGAGACACAGTGTCTCAATCAAATAACAGATTTCTACAATGGTCTAGTTAGTCTGTCATATATACTTAAACCTGGAATGGTTTTGTAATTAATATTTAGGATACATACCGTTTTACCAAAATCCTAATAGGATCTGTCATGAATTTTGAAGTCATTTCCAGGATTTCGTGAGGCAGTGTGGCAGAAATGAGCACAACTTGTGTAGCAGGCGGCAGGTAACGGTAAACATCATAGATCTGCTCTTTGAAACCCTTGTTCAACATCTCATCAGCCTCGTCAAGTACCAGCATTTTGATGGACCGTGTTCGTAGTACACGTCTCCGGATCATGTCTGAAAATAAAATTAATTTACTGATAATAAAACAAATGTCACTTTAGCATCATTTTATGGAGCAGCTCTTATATTCAGTACATCAAGTTACTTGTTTACAGCAAAATTACACAAGATGGTGCAATATACAATAGTTGGTCCAGCATTAGGACAGTCAAGGTTGAGAAAACAATGTACTACATTTCTATACTTACTCTTCTACATACAATTTTTAAATCAACTTACCAAAGACTCTACCAGGTGTTCCTGACACAACATGTTGACCATAGTCCAGCTTCCTAATATCTTCACCAAGGTTTGTGCCACCAATGCAGGCATGGCACTGCACATTCATGAAGTCACCCAGAGCAAGTATCACTTTTTGGATCTGAGTGGCCAACTCGCGGGTAGGTGACAAGATAAGAACTTGAGTTTCACGTAATGTGGTGTCCAAAGACTGCAGAATGGAAATTGAAAATGTCGCAGTTTTACCGGTACCAGACTGTGCTTGAGCTATCACGTCTCTGCCTTTAACTATAGGCAGTATACTTCTTTGTTGGATTGCGGACGGCTTCTCGAAACCTGAAAAAATGTGAAAGTGGGTGATGTATTGCCGCGTCAAAACGAATGGACGTAAAAAACTATTTACAGTTTGACCGTAATATCTTATGTTTATACATACCATAAGTATATATTCCTCGTAGCAACTCGTCTTTTAATCCCATGGAATCAAAAGTTGGTATAACTTCCACATCTTCGCTGGTGTCGAATTCAACATTCGACAAGTCTTCCGATATTATTTTACGATTATAGGAAACTTCTGATGTGGTCATCTTGCTTCACTCTTAATAATTAGTATAACTGTACTTTTTTATGAATATACGCGTAAGATACAAGAATCACCAAAATATTTTGAAGAAACCAACGAAGAGGTTGGAATATATTTCACTGATTCGCTCGTTCAAGCAAACAAAGTGGTGTGTCAATTTCTCCTATCCTGCCTCTTCTTCTTTTAACCTATGAATGAAAGAGAGATGTATACAAATTTTAAACAAAATAATGAACACCAATATGGCCGCCAAGATGGCCGATGATGCGTAGTTTACAGATTATACTACAGATATAGATAAACTAAAATACCAATCGAATTTAGAACCTCCTCCTTTTTGAAATCGGTATTTCGTAGTCGTAGTCGGTCTAAATAGTAAAGTATCCAGGCTGACCTGTCGATTAAAAACACTTGACAAACATTTCAGGATTCGGTCGTGGTCCTGCTTAGTTCACCTATGGTTCACCTGGGTGGACCACGGGCACTTTTTCTTGCCGGTGGATCACATAAATGATGAGGAATATGCTTCTGTATTTGTAGCAGCTTCATTCAGCAACCAAATCTAATGATTTCAGTTCATTATGTATGTTTAATTTCATAATTAACTCTAAGTCTACAGTAAAATAGTCTACCGTACGTATGACGAGCTGTGGGCCAAACTAACCACCACCAGCCAGAAGGCTTCGCAGCAGATCATGAGGGGAACTGTTGGAAAGGGTAGAAAAAACAAACGACCAAATGTCCACATTAGCCCTAGATCGGAAGAACTGCAGACAGAGAAGGGTTAGGCGAGGTGTACTTATTAGTTTAAGTACCCACATTTCGCTAGATAAGTTTAATTAAGTCCCATGTAATAGTATAAGGAACAGAGTCCAAGATACTGGCAGTAGAGTATCGCTTTCTGAATCAAGTCCTTGATCCAGCTGCCTAACGAGAGCCTCCTCGGGTATTGGTCGAGGCAATCAACCAAAGAGTATAATATTAATAAGGGAGCAATCAATCCATTGGCTTTTTTATCACACTGTACGGCAGGCCGTGATGGCACTGCGCTGCCGCTGCTCAAGAGTCACAAATACTATAACCCTATGTTGAAGAGTCTGGATTGTTTATTGAAACGAAGATAGAAACAAATCAATTTAAATGTATATAACGAAAAAACATGAGTGACACAGTCTTAATAACAGTTATATAAAAAAAAGTATAGTTTCAATGAGGAATTTTCCACTGACGTTTGTCACAACGCTTTTTAGTATATATCAATGGAGGGCGCTGATTAGCCTTGGGAATATTTTATTAAGCAGCGTTGTAGTAAAATCCAATGAAAAAAGAATTTACTACGTTTTATATTAGAGGTCAATGGTAAAATCTTGTAACAGGGCAAAAATAAACTCTACACATGTCAAACTCTTTGTACAGTAAAATTTCTTTATTATTCATTGTTGTTTTTATAGTTGGAACTGTAAAGCTGGGTACAGACTGCTGCAAGGTAACATGAAAGGAGCATTTCTTAAGTGTGGATGCAGTGCGCGCACGAACCGAGCATGTACCTACTCGCATCTGTTTCGCAGCGCGCAGCGAACATAGCTCAGTCTGCCTAGAACACGCAAATGAGATGTTTTTTTGTAAAAAAAATCATTTTGTGGATTCCACAAAATTTCTCTTGTGCTGTACGCCTCAATTAACTGCATTACTTTTTCTTAGATGTTTTTTGTAAAAATATTCATTTTGTGGATTCCACAAAATTTCTCTTGTTCTGTACGCCTCAATTAACGGGGTGGGCAACTGGTGGAACTAATGGCGCTAGCAGCGCATGAACCAAACATCGTCATTAGTTGAAAATCTGTCAATGTCATTTTATATTTCAAATTAGATTGACCTCATTGGTCAGATTAGGTCTAAGCTATGGACGCGCCATCTACAATCAGCTTTGACCAGCCTTTCCCACTGCATTACTTTTTCTTCACTCCATGACTTAAGTGTAGCTTCGTCTTCTTCTTGCATTGTTCGCGCGCGTTCCGCAGTACAGACATACACAACCCGTCCACACTGGCGCTCCGTGCAAACTGCGCGCCCCTTTGTGTTCGGTGAAAAAACCGACAAACGGCGGATCGCGGTGCGCACGAGTTGTAATGCTCTGTTCGCGAGCGTAGTGTGCACTGTTCGTACGCGCTAGGCGTCTACACTATGGGAATTCTGTACCTTTTTTCTGTCAAACGTTTTTAACCTAAAAAGTCTACTGTTCTTTTGCATCACTGAACTGAACTACAAGTTTTTGCAATTGTTCTTTTGAGTGTTTTTGCGTTACGTCTAAACTCCTAGTGCGTCGAGTCAGGCTTAGGTTCCTCCAGCTCCGTACTTCAGTTAAGGCTTTGTGGACCTAGAAACGAGCCATTTTATTATTCCCAAAGTTGATCAGCGCCATCTAGTTCGTTCATAAAAAGCACTAGAAAATTCCCCATTGAAACCTGCTTCAACACCTTATTGGTAACTACAGTTTTGAGCGGTCGTTAAGCTTGGGACCTGAGTACTTGTCACCCTTGTAACCGTGACCTTTCTAATAGTTCTGGCTCTTTCTGTGGTCAAATCACAGAACATGGCCAAATGATACAATGATGGATGGATAACCAACTAAGGTGCCAACTGGTGAAATAATAGTCAAAATCTATACAGTAGGTTTTCGTAACATATTGATGAAAATGACAATACATTCTTAAGGTGAATGCTCCAGGGTAGCCCGTGAAATTAAATTTTTCTTAAGTTTTTTGCAAGGGGGTGGGCAACTGGTGGAACTAATGGCGCTAGCAGCGCATGAAACAAACATCGTCATTGGTTGAAAATCTGTCAATGTCATTTTATATTTCAAAATAGATTGACCTCATTGGTCAGATTGGGTCTAAGCTATGGACGCGCCATCTGCAATCAGCTTTGACCAGCCTTCCCCATTTGTAGGCCAGTGCTAGGTTCATAATCATTGTCATAATCATTATTTGCTAAAAGAATAACAAACTTACAAAAAAAATACACTAGTACTTTGTTTCTATGAAGCTATAGGATTAAACACCCAAGTTACACGGTACACAATAATAAATTCTGGTTGTTACGAAACCGAATTCACACTGACCCCCGTACTAGTTACTGTATTACGGTGGGTCAGGTTTCCTCGTTCTCAGTTAACAATATTATAATGGGGTGGGCAACTGGTGGAACTAATGGCGCTAGCAGCGCATGAACCAAACATCGTCATTGGTTGAAAATCTGTCAATGTCATTTTATATTTCAAAATAGATTGACCCAAAGAGTATAATAATATTATGGGAGGATTGACCTCATTGGTCAGATTGAGTCTAAGCTATGGACGCGCCATCTACAATCAGCTTTGACCATCCTTCCCCATTGCCGATTTGAAAAATAATAATTAGGATAAGCTACTTTTTATATATTACAAATCAAAACTGTGGGTAAATTGTATCGAACATTCAAATATTCAAATTGTTGTTCACTGAGTTTTTTTTAATTTGTAGGTAGTAGCGTAAATTCAAATAGTATATGCAGGCCAGTGCTAGGTTTTAAGTTGATTAAAATATTGTTCGCGGCTGTATGACTTATGTAGTTACAGAATTATAATCATTAAACTAATCAATACAGCCCTCCAAGTTCCTAAAGGTGCAGGAATGACTTGGACCTTGAAAAAGTCATTTTTCCGCCTTTCACACAAGAATAAAGGAACACAGAAGAATAAAGTGGTAAAAAGGTTCACCACATCATTACCACTTATTTAGGGTTGTGTGCCCAAAAGACAGAGAGAGACGTTGCTATCCTGCATCCTTGAGTTCTGGCCACGTTTCCGGATGCCAGATAAGGGGAGGAGTACTATAACGTCATTAATCTCCTTTTGTTTATTGTAAATGTGTGTAGTAGTTATTTATTTAATTTGGTTTTTAGTGTAAATATTTGTTTACAATTTAATACTAAAATAATCTAAATAATAGAAAAAACGGTAGTGTGCACCTGCACATTCTTTAATTGGTCGCAATAACAAAACGCATTTTTATGAACGCATTCGGACCATTCAGATTTCGAGTTTATTTGTGGTCAAAAGAACGATCATATTTGATTTTGAACGAATCAAAATGGATGCTGGGTGTGAATGAACTATGTACTGAAAAACGAACAGCTTTTTATCGAGTTGTGTCGTGGGCCCGATTATAATTGGGAATCCGGCGTCGCGATTTTGTTTAGCCATTATTTAAACAGTGAGAATCGTAAAGTGTTTTTAGGAAACAGGATCAACCGTAATATTGTACAATTCAGAAGTCACCGTGTCGGTAATGTGTTTATTCGAAAGATTCGGTGGAGCCCACAATCCGCAGGTGGCATTAGGATGAGGACTTTGACGGATAAATTGTATGTCGATCTGAATTCGCGAGTGCTTGATGCGTCGGTGTTCCCCAGTCTCGGTGCGACATGGCGAGACGGTTCGGACTAAAGTGTCGCTCGCGTGATGTATGAGCGGTCAGACATGAAATGCATATACAGGAAGGAACAAACACAACTCTGACAACATGTACCAAAATGACAGAGGAAGTAGACAGAAGACATGGCGTGAATGGTAACAGCAGTAGTAAGGGTGCTAGTGAGGATGCTCCTGTGAACAGTTCTGCTCTCTCTGCTACTGGTGGGAGGCTTAAGTTTTTCAAAGGTGGGTGTCATATGTCACATCACACAATGCTATTAGATGTATGGGGATAGTCTCATTACATAGATATTCATGTTCATTGTGGCACCCGCTGGGCCAGTTAATGTGTTAAAAAACTAGAAAGTCATTCATGCTCTGATAAACCTACATAAGCAAATTTGACTGAGCTGTTTCCAATTGTCTTGAGCACAGCTTCTGTGCTATTGTTGTGAGTTTCGTAAGTCGCTGTGGCCAACCTAGCGGAAACAAACAACTATTTGATAATTTGTTGAAATACTATTATTTGGATCAGTTAGTGTGAAGTGCTCTTATGAAAACATAGTTTGTCATGGAATGTTAAGCTATTATTGAAAACTAAATGTAAAATAGTAATTGTGTTAAACACCTGCATCCCACATTAATAAGAAATTCTTTACAAATTCTTATTTGACAGGTATTAGTGTCAAAATAACTTGTTTTTGCTAGACAACATGGTATGCAGACATGCTTGTATGGTAAGATTTAGTTAGTAATTTATACAACATCATTAGGTATGTGAATAGATTATATTATTAGATTTTTACATTCCTTAAATGAATTCAGACATACGGTACACAATATTGAGTTCTAGATGGAGAAACTATGTCTCATAACTAAACAATATCTGAATATGGTGTGGTAGTTACTTCAACTTATGCTTTGTGAGTGGATGTCATTGCTGACCAATGTCAATTTCACTTGAGCCAGTGAGACAGGTGGTGTATGTGCAAGTGAAATGTGAAGTGCTCTATCACTTAACAAATACAACAACATCAATATCAACACATTCACACAGATGCATGTGTCTACAATCTATATGTTTGTTGATTGACCTTTGTGTTGTCCCGATTCTTGTGTTTACCAATAGTCTTTAGTACATCTAATAGCTTTTAATAGCTAACAAAATGTAGGTCAACAATAGTTTCTTACACAAATACTTATTATCATAATAGAATTATGTGGTTGGTTATCAATGTGTACATTGTTAATAGTTATGACAATTTTTATCAACAAACAACATGAAATAGGGATTAAAAAGTAATTATCATGTATAAGTGGCTGATGTGGTTAGCACTTGTGATTCTGAAATAGATTTAAACCATTGATAATTTTGATCTTATCAGGGATTTAAGGATTTAATAAAAGTGCCTGCTCATTATGAGAAACAATCAGATAGGTTTATTATAGTTGGTGTTTTAATTATTATTTGTCATGCAATGAAATAATGGTTTAGGCCAGAAATAATTGAATTTTAAACTGATATTAACCTTTCTAAGGACTCGAAATATAAAAGAGAAAAAATAAGAATGAATAGTATGTATCTGACAATGAGTGGGATCAACAAGTGGCATCAAAGCATGTATGTGTTGTTTTTCCAGATGGAAAGTTTATTCTGGAGCTGGTGCGCGGGTGCGCGCGGGAGGGCGAGCGCGCTGGCTGGGTTTCGGTGCCACGCAAGACGTTCTGGCCGCCCGCCGCCGCACCGCCCACGCCGCCCGCGGCCGCGCACCTGCCCTCCGCCTCGCTGTCCGTCTCCGACGACAACAGCTCCGTGCAGTCCTCGCCCTGGCAGCGCGACCACTGCTGGAAGCAGACTGCCCCGCGCAGGAACATTTCCAAAGAGTTAGCCATGTACTATTGCCGACCGAGCACGCTGCACACCGCCGCTATCGAAGTGGCCAGCCGGCTCAAGCGGAGGAGACCGTACGACACCACCCACCTGGATGGAATGGTGAACGGTAGCAATTCCAGGAGAACTCTGACTAATGGAGTGTGCGACAAAAAGAACGGCGACGTCGGCTCGCCTGAGAATAGGGGTTGTCGGAGCGAGGACGTCGTCGACGGCACCGCGCCTAAAGCAAAGACCAACTCGGATGACGATCGATGGACCGATTACGATCGAGAAAAATACTATCATATGAAACTAAAGAAACCGTATCAGTATCGTAAGTTAAGGGTGTATAAAAAGACGAAACCGGCGATAAGACGTAAGGAGTTAACCAAAACTATAAACAAGCTTCGAGAGAGGATTTCCTCGCTGCCTGCGCCCGTCAACGCGAAGTTAGCGAACTGCAGGCAGGAGCACATGATGGTCTCACCGAGAAAGCGCATTCTCCGAGAGTTGGAGCGAGTGAGTCTCGAAGACCAGGGGATGAAGCGTCGCGCAAAAACCGTGCCCGCGCTGAGCACGGCCTCATACCCGCCGTCGCCGGGCCCCAGCCACACCGCGCCCAAACCAGCCGTCGAGACGCCCGTACGGTCACACAACGGCACAGCGCCGCGGAAAGAGGCGCCAAGTCACGTATCAAAGAACGTCAGCAGTTACAGCATACACTCGCTGCTAAGCATGCCAGACGACAGCCCCACAAGGAGGTCTCCGGAAGCGAAGCGTTCGCCGCACTCCCATCCGCCGTCGCTGAAGACCGAGTCACCGTCGAGCGTGAACTCGCCGGACTTGAGCCCCAGTCCGGACAACTACCGCTACAGGTACTCCGCGCTGATGGGCTCGCCGGGGCAGGGCGGGCTGGCACGGGACTCGCCCACGCCGCCGCTGGAGCTAGCCCGGTACCGCGCGCCCTACCCGCCGCCCACGTCGCCGTACGGCGTGCGGCAGTGGGGCGGCGTGGGCGTGGGCGCGCAGTACCGCGGCTCGCCGGCGCGCGACGAGTGGGGCCGCGACATGGCCTACATGTACCCGTACTCGTACATGGGCCCGCACCTTTATCGCACTCCGCCGCCGCCGCTATGGATGCAGTACCCGATGTCGCCCGGAGTGCCGCCCGGGCCCTGGGCGCCGCTCGCGATGCCGCTCCCTAACGACCACATACCTAAGGATGAACCCACATCAGGTGAGTCACAATCCTAGTCTGATGAAAAGTCGACAGTTTTGATGTTTGAAGAAAGAGATTACTTATTTGCCTGCTCGTTTTGGAAGAGACAATTTCATAGATTGCAGGATTGGTCCCTAAAAGTCCAAATAGAGATAATTAAGAAGAAAGAGAAGCCTTTGACCTGCATTGGGTAGTCCCACTGCAGGTACATTTTTATTTTTTGTAGCCTATACCGTGTACCACTGCTGGGAAAAGGCCTCCCCTTTCTCCTTCTCTCTATTTTGTGCAATTTCTGGCCACGTTTGCCGCGCGAACATGATCAGATCCTAACACCACCTTCGCCGCCGTCGACCTCGACGGCGATGTCCACCCTCAGGAGTCCAGTGAATGACAATCTTTACCCACCGTTCCGGCCGCGTTCGTTCGTGTGGCCACTCCCATTTCAGCCTGACTGTTTTAACTCGAACATAAGCTACTTGAGTTAGGGAGAAATTTCATTGACAGTTGAATAGATGACTTGCTCTCTATAATTAGTTGTGCCTTTGTCTCTGACTCGGGCTTATCATGAAAGTAATTAAAATGTAAATTTTACTTGTCTCGTCAAGAAAAAGAGCTTATAAATAAAACTCCGGAATATACCTGTTGCTCATCCTAACAGATTTTTATATTTTCAGATTTGCCGCTCAATTTGTCGAAACACTGAGATCAACGGCGCTGGCGCAAGTCTGACACGTGAGACTGAACACACAAGCAAATATTGTTTTTAATAAAATCGGTCAATTTCGCTCCGTCGTACGTGACACGTACACGTCGTACACCGGGTCCCGCCATGTCATGTGCTGCCTTTCACGTGCGTTATTTAAGTATAATGAAAATGCGATCTAAGACTTTAAAAATTAACATATAAGCGAAACAGCAATAATCATGGTTTATATGAAGTATAATAATGATACCTACATGTGGAAGACAAGTAATAGGTAAACTTGTGGTGTCATGTCGTCAATAAAATTGTCTTATGAACATTCCACTGTCACACTCAACGATTGGCGCATGCAAAAGTCCAAAAACTAGATCCCACCTAACCCAGCGTTTGTGATCGCGCTGATGCGATTATGTATTTTATATATTGTAACTGTAGCAAATATCTTTTGCAAGCTTGCAAAAATATTTTTGTATAGATTGTCTGTTTTCCGGCGGAGCACTCTGTTCGGGGATCTATTTACAAACTAATGTATATTACACTGAAATATTATATTTTAGTATAGATGTATGTATGCAGAGTCATGTGTGTATTTTCATACGAAATATTTGTACTGCGAGTTGAATATTTTAATATTGGCTATTATTTTAGGGTAAGATGATCTAAATAAACAAAATACAGTTATCAATTGTTAAATTCAGTGCCTTGAAAGAAATAAAGATATTAAGATCATATTTACTTATATAAACGAAAAGTATTACGAGAAATCCTGGCTTCGTCCAAATTTACAACATTACATAACACATAGGTACTGCTTATATTCATATAAATAAAATTTTATACAATATAATATTTCTAATTGTTGCTCCTGTTCCTTGTTCATTTGCAAAATTCCATATGTTTATGTTCGATCTCATTATTTAATTTAGAAAATAAAATGAGGTAAAGACTACAGTTTTGGGAACAAATTTGGATGTGTGTTTATGTAACATGTATAAAAATAAGAGACATTGTAAATAATTTGTGAATGGTGTATTATTGATGGAAGTTCGGGGCGTAGATATATCAGAGCATTAATCGTTTACGACTTATCAGTAAGGAGTTTATTACCTTCAAATAATTATTGTAATTGTACAGTATTTTTATAACAAGTATTTTATGTTGTTTATGCTGATGAGGGGCGTCTGTCTTGTAGTGGATGTATCGAGGAGTAGCTGTCGCGCTCCTGCAGGCTTTGAGATTAAAACGTAGAGCTAGATTTACTGCAATTTTAGTTGAAGTATGGGGTTATGTATTATAAGAACAGTTAAATGACGGTAAGGGACTGACTTCTGATGTAATATTATCATTAATGGAACTGTATAAACTAGTTATATAACCGAAGGCCTACTGTAATGATTGTGTTGTCCTCCAACTAAGTTGACTTAGTGTAAATGTAGCTATAATACATCCTGCTCAATTTAACTCTTGAGTAAATATAGGGAACAACTTTATTTCAATGTTGTGGTGTGGAGCAAGGAGGAAGCTGTATTTTTTATATTAAAATTTGTGTTGTTATTATGAAAAATGAAATTGAGTATATGCTATCCACTAGTACATTATTTTAAACTTCATTATCTTACTTCGTGGGTTGCATATACTCGACAGTGTTTGGAATTACTTATGTTTCTCGTTTCACAGAGATCATATTGTTAATCAAGTATGTAGTGATGCCGTTTGTATGTTAATGCATCGTGTCAATCACCTCGTATATTTGTGCAGTGACATGATCCCAAAGAATAATAAATTAATTACACACCTATTGCTTCCGCAAAATCTTATGAAGGCGCACCGCAAGTTATATCAAAACTGCTGTCCATTTTATGAATATTTGCAAGAATTTTCTCCATTTCATGAAAATTTTATAGTACGATAGTATTCTCGTCAAATATTGTGTTGTTAACTATATCCGGTGGCTAAATTAAATCGTTTGCTCACCATCGGCATTGTTAGGTACTAAGAAAGTAATAAGTACATTTGAGTGCCATTTGACAACGCGACAACTTTATTGAGGACTTTCACTTTTTGTGGCTAAAGTGAAAACTGTTGGGTGTATTAATGCTATAAGAAAATAATTTCTGATCTATGTGCTAGCGCCTGTTGTTAGAACTATGATGGTGCATCACCTCATTACGGTTGTCGGTCACAAGCTTTTATTTAAGTATATTTTTATATGGGTTTATAGAAAATGCAGAATTCTCCGAACTACAACATTGTTTTACCGCTGTTTTAAAAATGCTAAAATATTTTTCTACGCGATGATATAACACAAACTTGAAGTATGTGATAGTGCTTTCAAAATAAGTGAGACGCGATCTTGCAGGTGTCTTAAAATCCCCCTAAAATCATATTTATCATACCGAGAAATAGTTATTATCCATTTATATTAAGATGTAGTTATTACTCGAATAAATATAACTTTTTAAAACTCTGTCTTTTCTTTACTTATCCTGTCCAATAAGCTAGCTAAATATAAGTATTGTTTTAGGGTTGAACGCTTCATCTAGCAGCACGGAATCGCATTTTTTCATGATCCAGAACCGTTATTTGCTAGAGCAAGAAACTGAGCGGAAGTGCTATCGCACGCGGCAGCAGCAATCGACGATAAGGCGCAACCTTTTTTTTTTTTTTTCGCGTGGGAAATCATCAAATGACTCCTCCCGCTCTGGGCGGAGCGCGAGGGAGTGTCAGACTTTTACTGACTAAAACCCATCCATGTTCCTTCATCGCCCTTTGTGATCCGGGGCCACGGTATCTCTTTCGAACAGTCCCGCAGCCCCGGCAGGCATCGGCCCTTGCGAACCCCTTTCTTTTTGCTGACTCTCTTTGAGGAGCGCGTAGAACAGGAACGCGCCGTCGACACGGCCTGTCGTCATGAGACGGACACGTACCATACCATATATTATACCACGTACCATATATTATAGAAAAATAATATAGTACGAAAAATACTATATATTTTTATCCTTACCCACAGCGCTGCACGGGGAATTTCAGGACGAAACGTATTCGCTGCAACAAAACGTCAACTGTCAATAATTTGTCGATGTCCGCCCGATTTTTATAAACAATGTGTTTATTTTCTGCAGTTAATAAAAGAAACACTGAAAATTTCTACGATTTGATGGTAAACGACCATAGGCCGACCACCGACTATTTATTTAATAATATGGACTCTCGTGTGCAAGTGGACGCTGTATACACTGATTTCAAAAAGCCTTTGACAGGGTCGATCATGAACTGCTTTTAAAGAAGCTAGCATTCAACGGAATCCGCGGGGATCTGTTACGGTGGTTTGTTTCTATGTGTCCAATAGAACACAAAAAGTAGTGGTCAACGGGTTCCACTCCACCGCCATAACCGCAACATCAGGGGTGCCCCAGGGCTCAATCCTGGGACCTCTTTTATTTATAATTTTTATTAATGATATCGACGTGTTTCTATAACTCCAAGTTCCTACTTTACGCGGACGATCTAAAAATATTTAAACCCGTAAGATCAATACTAGATTGTCACTTACTCCAGCAAGATCTTAATCGCTTAGCAGAGTATTGTATTAAATACAAACTCCAACTCAATATTCCCAAGTGTTGCTGTATCAGCTTTAATAAAAACAAAAATCAACTCAAACACCCTTATGCACTACAAAGTGAAATCCTAGACAGAGTCAACACAATTCGTGATCTGGGAAAACTGCTCGATAATAAACTGCACCTGGACGCACATGTTGATAAAATCATGTCAGGCTTACCGGATGTATGGATTCGTGATAAGATCAGCAACAGAATTCATTTACCCGAGCACGTATTTACATTTGTATCGGTCATTAATCCGGTCACAACTAGAGTATGCTGTGCCGGTGTGGAGTCCCTATTTTAATAAATATAATGACTGTATTGAACCTAAACAACGCAAGTTCCTGAAAACAATGCATTACCGTTGTACTAGAAGTCGTATTTATCACCCATATAACGTATAAGTTGAGGTGGAGGTTTTCAAGGCCATTGTTTTTCTTTGTAGTCACTTATCCTCATCGTATGTCCATACCAAGGCAGAAGACTCCCTTTAAGCTTTTCTGCAACAGGCGCCACTTTCAAATTTATCTCATTATCCATTTTAATAGTTAGCTCAATAGTCCCCATGCATATGTGACCCGAGGTACCGAAAATCGGGTACGGACAGCATATAGCAGAAGTATGGTGTTGGGGCTTATAGAGTTGTTCTTGATGTGTTACTGAGGAGTCAGGTGGTACGGTCGAACAAGCTATTTAGTTTACATTTTACAATGTAATTTGTGGGTTAAACTGTAAACCAAATAGCTTGTTCGACCGTATATAATAAACATTCTGATAATAAAAGGAATTCGGCCTTACAAATCGTAGACATGACAAAATGAGTTTGCACTCAAATTGGCCAAGCTGAATGGTATTTTACAGACAGTTGGATATAATTATCAATCAATCAAAAAAACCGGCCAAGAGCGAGTCGGACTCGCGAACCGAGGGTTCCGTACAAACTTTTTAAAGGACATACTTAACTTTGCTGTTCAAGCCCTAGAAACGGCTATTGCACCAACCGCAAATAATAAGTTTGTAATAGTAAAATCGCTTTTTCTTCGTTATAACTACATATTTACGGTTTTCAGATTTTTCCTTTTATATAAGCTGTAAGACATTGCTTCTCCCCAAATTTCGTGGTCGATGGAGTAGAGCTGTGATTTTTGGTACAAAGTTGAAAAATGATAAAGACATGGGAAATAAACTATTGAATACATGGACAGAGCACGTTTTAGTCGATTTTATATTTAAAATATCTTCAAAAAGCCGTGTGCAACACATGTGGTCCTCCGTTGTTTGACCATATGCAGGTTATGCAACACTTGGTCCAAGCCGCTGTTGAGAGGCTTTCTAACATGTTGCTTTAGGACCTTGATTTAAACACCTAATAGGGACTTTAGAGACCTCAGTATCTGGTATAAATTTCAACTTGCTAGGCTGACCCGTTCCTGAGAAAATCGAGACCCTCCAAGTTCCTAGAGGTCTAGCAATGACTTTGACCTTGAAAAATCGTTACTCTACTTTTATGAACTTAGGGGTTGTATTGATAGGGCACGCCACGATAGTGGCGATAAGTCCCCTCTTTGAGGAGTGGCTGGAGAGACGCCACGGCGTCCTCACCTTCCGCCTGACGCAGGTCCTCACCGGACACGGTGTTTTCGGGAGGTTCCTGCACCGAATCGGGCGGGAGGAAACGCCCGGGTGTTTCCACTGCGAGGATCGACCGGAGGACACGGTGGAGCACACGGTGGGTGTGCCCCGCGTGGGCGGAGCACCGCCGTGTCCTCGAAGCGGCGATTGGCGGCGGCGACCTCTCGCGTCCGGCCCTGGTGCAAGCCATGGTCCGGAGCGAGACGGAATGGGACGCCGTCACCTCCTTCTGCGAAGCAGTAATGCTAGAGAAGGAGGTGGCGGAACGTGAGAGGGAGAGAACCTCACAGCGTCCCGGCCGCCGCGGGAGACGCCCCGGGCGTCGGGGGCCACCACGTGGCCCCCGGCCACCGTAGGCGCGGGCCTGTGGACGGTGGGCTATGGGCTAGCTCGCCGTCCGTCCGTCTCATGACGACAGGCCGTGTCGACGGCGCGTTCGTGTTCCACGCGCGCCTCAAAGAGAGTCAGCAAAAAGGAAGGGGTCCGCAAGGACCGATGCCTACCGGGGTTGCGGGACTGTTCGAAAGAGATACCGTGGCCCCGGAACACAAAGGGCGATGAAGGAACATGGATGGGTTTTAGTCAGTAAAAGTCTGACACACCCTCCTGCTCCGCCCAGAGCGGGAGAAGTCATTTGATGATTTCCCATCCGAAAAAAAAAAAAAAAAAAAAAGGGGTTGTATTGATGATTTTGATGGTTATAATTCTGTAAATACATACGTCTTACAATCGCGAACAATATTTGAATCAACATTCAATCTAGCACTGGCCTGCAAATTGCAAAAAACGTAAGAAAATTTGAATTTCGCGGGCTGGTTGGAGCATCCACCTTAAGGCTGATGCTCCAGGGTAGCCCGCGAAATTCAAATTTTGAATATGCCTCTGGCGACATTTACATAACGGACTCTGCCTAATGTAAAAGTCTAATTTGCGGGCCAAAACTCGTGTGAAAAACTAATTACAAGTCGATTTCTAATTACAGCAGAAAATTAAATTTAAACCTCTGTTAATTTGTAATAAATACACTAGGAAGATCGAATATACAAAGCGGAATTTATCTCAACATCGAAAATATGATGGATTAGTTTTTCAGAAGTAGTTGTTACATCTTTGCCCACCAATTACCGTTAGGACTGCAGAGGCAAAATCTGCTTGATCATTATTACACTCAAAAATAAAATAAAACAAACCTATATTTCAATTTGTGCTTTATTTATGAAAAAAATTGTAAATTATCCTACAATGAATCTCCGAATGAATTAGACTTACATATCGTTTTATGTATCAAATACATTATTTTGCTCGACGCCAGATCAAACCACATAAGAACAATATAGTTTAAAATATTATCTACAGAATCCGTCCTCGGCGATTCGATTACCAAAAATACAATCTTCGTTCGGTCCGGGGGGCGTCGCGCGCGGCGGCGGGTATCGGGTATGTACAGCGCGAATATACAGCGAGCGCGATCGGCGACGCGAGCGGCCGAGCTAGCCGAGCGGCCGAGCTGGCCGAGCGGCCGAGCTAGCCGAGCGGCCGAGCTAGCCGAGCAGCGCCTCCATGGCGTAGGCGTGCGGGGGCGGCGGGCGCGGCGCCGGCTGTCAGTCCAGGATCACCAGCTGCAGCGGCGCCGCGCCGCCCGCCGCCTTGCAGGCGCCGCCCGCCGCCGCCCCCGCCCCCGCCCCGCCGCGCATGGCCCGCCAGGGCGCGCGGGCGCCGCGCCGCAGCTCGCCGCAGGACAGGTTGCGCCGCGCCACCCTGCACACATCTAAGTTAGCGTACTCCCACAACATCGACACTTTCCGAAGCCACGGAAAGTACAGGAAATATCTCCGATGATAACATAATCAGCCTACGATGTTCCCACAGCTGGGACGCAGGCCCCCTCTCCATGAGAGGTCTTTAAATTTTTAGTTCTAGGACATGCATGCAGGTTTCTTCAAGATGTTTTCCTTCACCGTTTTGAGAGCAGCGGTAATGAAATAAATTCCAAAAAGTAATGCGCCTGCCTGGGTTTGAACCCGCAACCTACAACATGTCAGTCGAGGCCGTTACTACTGGGTCACCACTGCTCTCCAACGATACTAAACAATAATTTCTAATAAGAACGTCAATGAAATTTTAAGTTCCAGTTCCGAAATGAATCTCTCATCTCATTTTTCTTTCGGTCATTATGTGCCTTGCTTCAAAAGATAAAGTTATTTTATGTTTTACACAAAAATACCAACTTATCTGGTAGTAACCAGTACTTGTATGTCTCAAATTCAAGTACACTATTCTTTTATCTTCGACAAGCAATATATTTTTTTTTACTTTAATACATTTTTGCAAATTCAGAGTAAATAATAAAATGTATGATGAGAAAATATGAGTTTCATGTTCAAAGTTTAAGATGCCTTATAAGTAGGTGATACCGTGCAGTCCGGCGGGGCGCGTGGCTACTCACTTGGCGATCTCGGTAGCTCGGAAGTAGAGGTCGTCGGGCGCGTCCATCCAGGAGATGACGTGCCGGCGGCCGCCTCGGCCGCTTATGTTCGTCGGCTTGCCGTTGACCTGCACACGGTACGAGCTCGTTACAATCTCGGACGGATACTGGACAGTCTTAGCGTGGTTACGGGGAGGCGGGACAAGCGGTACAACTGACGTGTGTGAAGACGTGCGCGGGCAGCGGCTGGCCCGTGGCCTGCGCGCGCGCACACATGGCGGCGTACTGCTCGCGCGACGGCCGCTGCATGGGCGCCGGGTGCTTGTTGGGCCGCTTGGCCGGCGGCGGCGCCGCGCCCGAGCTACACTCGCGCCCGAGGCCGCCTCCTGCAGAACGCAATAACGCGACTTAATGATGAAGACAAACTAAATTACTACTACACACTACGAACATCGGTAATACTGCGCGTACCTGTCGCTGTTTCCATTATGAGCGTGAAAAAATACGATATCGTTAATTTTTATTTCAGTATATTTGTATATGTTATTAAAATTTGACTGTAACATTGATATAGCAGAAAAATCTAACGATACTGACTGTCGAGGCCGTTGATGTCGTCGTACGCTCGTCGCTTGAGGGGTTGCACGGGCGCAGCTTCGGCGCGGCGTGCTTCTATTTCAGCGCGCGACAATACGCGCTCGTACATGAGGCTGCCATCTAAACATAATACGAACAAGTTTTAGAAGCAATCGGGTTTACTAGAAAACAATTTTATAAATTAGGAGGTTAACTTTGCAGACAGTTTTCGTAGTTTAGTTTTCGAATGACAAGGCCTAGAGTCAGAGATTGACCTTTAGGGATACAATCCTTTTGGTAAAGTGGTATTTTTGGTAAAGTAGACTTTAGTGATTTAGTAGTAAGTTAAAAAAAAATGTAGAATCGATCCTCAATTTTGTAGTATAATACTTCAAAAGTTAAATAATCATAAAGGTGGCACCTAAATCTAATTGTTTGGATTGAGGAGCCACGTCAGAATTTCGAACATCATGGATTAATATCTTGACTGACTGACTGACTCATCAGCGCCCAGCCCAAACCTTTGGACCTAGAAAGCTGAAATTTTGCACAGAGGTTCCTTTTATAATGTAAACAAAGAAACTAAACTTCACAGGAGTACTCCTATCGATAAAAAAGTGAACATTGAAGTGAACTTTGACATACGACGAAACTGAAAAATTACTCTCGCGCATTACATAACACCTCCGATTACAGCTCCCCATAATACCTCCACACACACCCATATACACCCCCACGCCAACACACTTACACATTCACGAACACTCACGCACACTTATGGCAACACCTTTTCCATACACTTTTCGATATTAATATGTTTCGGTACCTAGTAGATAAATAACCCTTTAAGTTTTATTATTTTTACATCTTTGTTTGCAACTTTTTTTTTGTTTACCTTACTACTCAACATTGTAACGGCTAACAAGACCCCAAGAAGGAACCACTGACTCTGAAGATACAGGTTATGCCTAGTTTCGGAGTCAAGGATACTTATTACTTATTTTGCCTAATATAAGCCCTAGCTACAGTTCCCAATGAAATTGTAATCCAATGTCCATTCTCCTATTTTAAGTCACTATGATGTACACCTTAGAATAAGACCAATAATTGTAAGAAGGGTTGCAAATAAAACATTTATTATTATTATTATTACATTTGTGTTTCAGGTTTTTTCAGAATTCAACCCCTAATAATGGAGAAATGGGGTGACAAAGTCTGAAAATCAACTCATAGCCCAAACCACTGGGTCTAGAGATTCCAAATTTAGCACATAGGTTTCTTATGAGGTTTAGGGGAGCACTAAGAAAGGATTTTTCAAAATTCACCTCCTAAGGGGTTGAAACGGGGGTCCAAAGTTCACATGTAGGGAAATAAGATTAGTATATAATTATAGCCATTTTAATTTTGACAGCTGTTATCCGAAATGTAGATCTCATCGAGACCTGTCACTTGTCCCTACACATGACTAGTCTAAGATCGATAGTTTCCGAGATATAGCCGTTTTAAATTTTAACAGCTGTCATCCGAAATGTAGATCTCATCGAGACCTATCACTTGTCCCTACACATGACTAGTCTATCGATAGTTTCCGAGATATAGCCGTTTAAAATTTTGACAGCTGTCATCCGAAATGTAGATCTCATCGAGACCTATCACTTGTCCCTACACATGACTAGTCTATCGATAGTTTCCGAGATATAGCCGTTTTAAATTTTGACAGCTGTCATCCGAAATCCCCTTCACTGACTCTCAAGTCATTGAAAAAGTGGTCATTTTAATAGAGAGATCATTTTGTAAAACGCAGTAGTCATTATGAAAAAGTGGTCATATTGGTAAAGTGGTATTTTTGGTAAAGTAGACTTTGTGCCTAAAGGCTAAATAAGTATATTTATTTCATTAAAGCTACAAAAAGTGGCTCCTCGATCCTTACGGAAATTGTGAGTAGAGTCCGTAGACATTTCGGGATACAGTCCTTTTGGTAAAGTGATCATTTTGGTAAAGTGGTATTTTTGGTAAAGTAGACTTCATGTGCCTAAAGGAAAAAAACACATTACGTACATTATGAGCATAAAGTTTTACATAGGCCTCCCCCAAGTGTCGCCACATTGACCGGTCCCGTCCGACTCGCATCCAGCGTATTCCCGCAACCTTCACCAGGTCATCGGTCCACCTAGTGGGAGGCCTTCCAACGCAACGTCTTCCGGTACGTCTGTATGGTGTCGGACGTAAAGAATAGCACCATCCCATATCTTCCTGTGGGTGTCGTAAGAGGCGACTAAGGGACTTACCAGAGAATGGGCAGCAGCGTTCTCTGTGCTTTTGTAACAACCGTACTGCGATCGCCAACCCGCCTGCCAAGGGTGGCGATTATGGCAAAACCCCCCAATGAATAGCGCATCAAAGAAATTGCCCCTAGTGCCCGACAGCCCGTCTACCCTCGACTACGGCAGCGGTCGAGGCTACGGCGTAGCAAGGGGTGCGGAGAATCTCCGGAAGGGATCCGGCTGCCAATACCAACGACTGGACCTGGCAACGTACAACACGCGCACACTCCGAAACGACGAAAAGATAACGGAACTCAAGAGGAATTGAGCAGGCTGCGATGGAGTATTGTGGGATTATCCGAAATCCGAAGGGAGGGGGGAGGACACGATAATCCTGAAGTCCGGCAACCTGCTCTATTTCTGTGAGGGTGACCGGCAGTCCCAGGGTGGTGTTGGGTTTATCGTCCACAAGTCCCTTGTGAACAACGTGGTGAAGATCGAGAGTGTGTCGACCAGGGTGGCGTACCTTATACTCAGAATATCCTCAAGATATTCGCTGAAGGTCATACAGGTCTACGCCCCGACCTCGGCACACGATATTTCTAAAGCCATGCATGGTTCCAAAACTCACTTCACCGTTGTCATGGAGGACTTCAACGCGAAACTGGGCAAATGAGACGGGGATGAGCTGCAGGTGGGGCAATTTGGAGATACGACGTCGGAATCGCCGGGGTCACCAACTGGCTAGCTTTATGGAGAAGGAGGGCCTCTATATGATGAACTCCTTCTTCAGAAAGCGTGAGCACACGAAGTGGACCTGGCAGAGCCCCGATGGTGCAACTAGAAATGAGATTGACTTCATGTCAACCAAGAAGCAAATGTTCAATGATGTGTCGGTGATCAATTCGGTGAAAACCGGGAGCGATCACCGCATGGTAAGAGGCACATTGAACATCAATATCAAGCTTGAAAGGTATCAACTGATAAAGTCTACGCTCCGTCTAGCACAGATCCAAATCCAAAACCCCGAGAGCTTTCAGTTTGAACTCCAGAACCGATTCGAATGCCTAGGAAGCTCAGTGGACGAATATAACGATGGGTTCGTGGAAACTGTCCATACGACCGGGTCTAAGCTCTTCAAGGCACGTCGTACAGATCAGAACAAGAGACTCTCCGATCACACTCTAAAGCTCATGAAGGAGCGGCGTGAGATGATCCTGCAGTCTTCAGACGAGGCGTGTAAATACCGGCAGCTTAATAGACGGATCTCTAAATCCTTGAAGAGCGACCTCTGCCGCTTTAATACCGAGCGTATTAAAGACGCGATTGAACGGAATAAAGGCTCCAAGGTATTTGCAAGAGATCTGGCTATTGGGCAAAGCCAGCTCACGAAACTGAATACCGACGATGGAAGGATCTTATCCGCCAAACCGGAGCTACTGAGGGAGATCGAGAGCTTCTATGGACAGTTGTACACGTCAACCAGTCAACCCGTCGTAGATCTAGCAAACGACCCAAGAGCTAGACTGACCCGGCACTATACCGAAGACATCCCGGACGTCAGTACGAGATTAGGATGGCTCTGAAGCAGCTCAAAAACAACAAGGCACCGGGTGATGACGGAATTACGGCCGAACTCCTGAAGGCGGGTGGAAAACCGGTACTTAAGGCCCTTCAGGAGCTGTTTAATTCCGTCATACTTGAGGGAAAAACGCCACAGCCATGGTGCAGGGGTGTGGTGGTACCTATCTTCAAGAAGGGCGACAATGCCCGGTTGAAGAATTATATAAGCCATGTCTACAAGTTGTTTTCAAGAGTCATCACGAATCGTCTCGCGCGCAGGTTTGACGATTTCCAGCCTCTCGAACAAGCCGGTTTCCGGAAAGGCTTTAGCACCGTGGACCACATACATACGCTGCGGCATGTTAATACAGAAGACCGAAGAGTATAACCTACCCTTCTGTTTAGCGTTTGTGGACTACGAGAAAGCCTTCGATTCGATCGAGACCTGGGCTGTACTGCAGTACTGCATCAAAGTGTTTGTACAAAAACGCCACCATGTCAGTCCGACTTCAGGACCAAGCCTCGAAACCTATCCTCCTGCAGCGAGGTGTGAGACAGGGAGACGTCATATCTCGGAAACTGTTCACCGCTGAAATGGAGGATGTCTTCAAGGTTCTGGACTTCACCCACCTTCGGTTTGCCGACGATATAGTGGTCATGGCTGAAACCATGGAGGAACTCAGTACAATGCTCGATGACCTCAGTAGAGCTTCCGGAAGTGGGGTGGTGGGTCCTAAAATGAACATGGACAAAGCCAAGGTCATGTTGAATGCCCATGTCACACCCATTCCTATCAATATCGGAGACTCTACACTCGAAGTTGTTGACGATTATGTGTACCTGGGACAAACGGTCCAGTTTGATAGGTCTAACTTCGAGAAAGAGGTCAATCGTCGAATCCGACTCGGCTGGGCAGCGTTCGGGAAGTTGCGCGGTATCTTCTCGTACAACTTACCACAGTGTCTCAAGACGAAAGTCTATGACCAGTGTGTGTTGCCAGTGATTACATACGGGATCGAAACGTGGTCGCGTCTTAAAGTCACCCAAAGGGCAATGGAGAGGGCTATGCTCGGAGTTTCCTTGCGTGATCGAATCAGAAATGAAGACATCCGCAAGAGAACCAGGGTCACGGGACCTAGCCCGAAGAATTGCCAAACTTAACTGGCAGTGGGCAGGGCACATTGCTCGCAGAACGGATGGCCGATGGGGCCGATAAGTTCTGGAGTGGCGACCGCGAACCGTAATAAAATAATGGCATACAAAAGTTTTGATTCAGAATCAGTGAACGAAAAAAAAAACAGAACATTTTGAATTTTGACACAAAAATGCTAACTGACAAGTAGGCGTATGACACTTAGTCAGAACGATTTGTTATTAAGTAGTAACAAGTATTCCGATTACGATTTTCTTCGTCTTGTCCAGTCTATCGCTCGTAAACATTTGGATGTCTTTGCCTAGAATGAAGTCACACGGGCGTTTCCGGTACGTTACGTCATCGCAACGCAGGAGGCCCCCCCCCCCCCCCTGTTTCGTCTTTCCCGACCCTTGTTCGACGCTCACGCTTGTTGTCCCCCTATGTTGTTTTAACGCACCGTGTAGCTTGTCGTTCTAATTTACAAGTAGAAGGAGTCCTCATGACCGCTCGTGTCGCGTGCGTCAGTTACCTGGCGCCTTGGGCGGCTTGGGGAAGGCGACGTGCGGCGGCACGGGCATGGCGTCGCGCGGCGTCAGCGTCAGCCAGTCGTGGCGCGCGGGCCCCAGCGGCGTGCCGCGCGCGGCCGCCAGGCGGGCCGCCACGCCGCCCACGGGCCCGCGCACCCGGCCCGGGCCCCCGCCGCCGGCCGCGCCCGCCGCCCGCAGCTCGGCGCCGCCCAGACCCGCCATCGCTATTGAACCTGGGAATACGACACGATTTAGATGATTCTCTGATAATTAAACTTGAATTTAGAATTTACGAATGGTCTAGTTGTAAATTCCACTGTAATCTAAATTAAATTGAGACTTTATTTCAAATTTAAGATTAAGATGACACAAAAATCAAGTCGGAGTGTATAGCAGCTCAAGTAAGAGTACACATCGTCCATCAAATCTGTATATATGTGTCTCGTGTCACTCACACTCGTGCTTGACCTGCTGCAGGTTGATGGGCGAGAAGGGCGAGCGCGCGAAGTGGCGCGGGCGGCGCAGCGCGCGCGTGAGGCGGCGCGCCAGGCGCGTGAAGGGCGAGGCGCGCAGGTAGAAGGCGGCGCGCGTCTTCATGACGGGCCGCGCGCCCTCGCCGCTGCCGTGCGCCGTCGCCACGTGCCGCGCCAGGTGCGCGCGCAGCTTGAACTCCTGCGCGACCGACACCAATTAAACTCATACGAGATGACTACGATGCAATCTCAAAAGCTACGGCGTTCGGAACGAAATCTACATTAGTAATGAACAATTCACTAAATAATCATCCTCTAAATGCTTATTTAAACTGGTCGTCGGTTTCGATTCTGTTGTGCACGAACTAAACTTAATTTAGACTATTGCTATCTTTTAATAAAAGGCAGTGCGAGAAGAGGACGGCCATAGCTATGACCTAAGTCTCTAGATGTCAAACTAGTTTATGCCTTGCGCTTCACCGTGTTTTTAGTCGACATGTATTTAAGTGCACCCTTCATTTGTATGGAAATATTAGTTCCAACTAAATTTGACAGCTCTAAATGACATCCGTCTCTTTCTCGTTTTATTAGAAAGAAAAAATAACAATAGCCTAAGTTTAGTTTATGCACAACAGAATCGACACCACTTACTTGCAACTTAATTGAAAACCTTCATGACATACCTTGGCGCAATTTAGAACAGTGCAACGATGTGGACGATGAGACACCGAGAGTGCAGTATCCTCGCCCTCACCGCGAGGCCCTTTTGCGGCCTCCACTTCGGTCTCGCCGAAAACGCCAGCGGTCTGTCACAGATACATAAACATTAGAAATCTATTCAACGTTTGATAATATCACTAAGACATGCAAAATAAGGATACGTTTCAGACCTTTACCTTGAGACCTCCATACTTTTTCCAGTACTGCCAGCATGTGCCACAAAGTCTGTATTGTAAATGCTGCGGGCCCCATGTGTACCACTGGTTTGAACTTGTCACTGGAAGCGAATCCTCTCATTTATCATGTGATGCAATTCAATAGTAATTCTAACATAGGCACAAGCTTGCCGTAACTTTTTTTAAATCGAAAATTACTCGATTAGAATTTATTGGACATGTTTTAATCCTGTTTCACCCACTTGGCTGTATGTGTGTAATTACAGATGTACCTATGAAAATATACGAAGATTTCAACTAAATCATACCTATTCACGATCGTTTATGAGAAACATGAGAATGTTATTCTATGAGAAAGTAAATTAGTCGGTATTTCACTGACCATTCGCTAGTTACTCGCTAGTGTGTATTTCGTCTGAGTCGTCTTTGATTGTGTCTAGTCATAAACCCTCTCAGCCATCAACGCGTGTATTGAGGTTCGTACATCCCGCACATTCTTGATCTACCGGATTTATTAAGATCGGTTAAACAGTTGAATCTCTCTCTATCTTAATCGTAATAGCATTAGTAACCCTAGCAGACATGATTTATTAAAGACACGTAAAGGGAGGTGTGCTTTTTGCTAAAATAAATTTTCTGTAAATATTTTACAGTGTCTGCCTACTTTTAGATTTCCTTGATAATAACTAGCATGATTACACCGCGCGTACCTGCGTCAAAAATGCATAGCTTAACGTAATAAAAAAAAATATAAAGTATAAAAGTTAAATTGTGTTATATCAATAGATAAACAAAGAAATAATAATAAAATGAAATTATGAACATCTCTTGAAGCTCTAGCTAGTAGGTTTGATCAAGGGCCTCCTCGATACAGGTCGCATTGTGAGGAGTTTCCTGTCTCTGGAGCCCTAACCACCGGTAGCTTAGACCTTATATTGGAATCTATTATCGTCCTATACACTTGGTAAAATCGGTTAGGCGTTTTTACAGCAAACAAGTAAGCTTTTGAAAATGTAAGTATTCCTATTTTCCTTCCTTCAAAAACCGACAGACAGACAGACTGAGTAGGTAAGGTAGAGGCCACGATACTGGTTCAGTTTGGGAGAAGGCTATGTCCAGCCGTGCACTATGATAACTACAGTAGGGCCAATTTAATAGATCACATTTGACACTTCATCAAAATACAACAACGTATTCTCGTAACGGCTGGTATAAAATATAATTTATTTTTTTCGAAGTTAGAACTGCACAATGGGGGCTATCGTTTTTGAGCTCACTAGATGGCGCCACTATCGAGCAAGGTCTTGTCATTAATTCTATTTTATACTTTAAAGTACCAATAACGTTATAAAAAGTTTATTTTATTATGTATTACAACATAGTGTACACTTCAGATAAATATTTACAGTATTCTCCCTAAAATTAGCAAGCATGAAACGTTTCAAAATCATTCTACCTCCAAGCACTAACAACTAGGATGCTTTTTTTTTTTTTTTCGGATGGGAAATCATCAAATCACTTCCCCCGCTCTTGGCAGGGCAGGAGAGAGTGTCAGACTTTTACTGACTAAAACCCATCCATGTTCCTTCATCGCCCTTTGTGTTCCGGGGCCACGGTATCTCTTTCGAACAGTCCCGCAACCCTGGCACAACTAGGATCCTTAGTTGCAAATTAAAACCTTCAAGTCATAATTAATCAGGAATGGGTCAGTCTAGAACACAATTGTGAGTATTAGTATAAATACGTGATAAAAAAGCACGCAACGTGCGATTACTGTATGAAATAATTATGACATTTCGGAAGACCTTAGTCTACACGAACGCCTCTAGCGGCGAATTCATGCGCGATAAATAAATATACAATAAATATGCTCCCATTGCTTAACTTTATTACATATTTATTGTAATAATGATAAAAGAAAGTAACCTTTACTTTGAACTGACAGATGTCACATGTGATCTATTAAATGGGCCCTGCTTTATGTCGTTCCATTGCCACATGGCACAGGGGGCGTGCCTACCTTGGCAGGAGGCGCACAGTTGTCCGGCGGTGACGGTGGCAGTACCGTTGGTGCCTCCGTTGAGCACGGCGGGCGCCGTCTTGCCGCTGCTACTGTTGCTCGTTATTAGAGCCGGGTTCGGCTTGTTGCTGCAATTGTAACCACATATTGATAAAGCGGAACGGTGTAGGTCAAGCAAACTACGTGTAAAAAGCTTTATTATAAAAAGATGGTCTAACAGATTTTCTTTTTTTATGTCAGATATTGTTTATGAAAGTGGATTGGTTCATTACAGCTAACATTAGCTTTAGTTAGCTGTGTGCGTTAAAGCAGCTCGACTCGACCAATACTGAGGGGGCTTCAGATGTTGTGCATATTGTAAGTGTTTATGTACCAGACTGACCAAAAAAGGTAAAAAACAACATGAGGAAACCGACATGTCCTAGAACCAAAAATTCAAAGACATGTGACATCTACCAACTCGCACTGGGCCCGCGTGGTGGATTATAGCCCATTCCCTCTCATAGAAAGGAGGCCTGTGTCCCAGCAGTGGGAACATTAAAAAAGGCTGTTA
Organism: Xestia sexstrigata; assembly: GCA_941918905.2. Classification (NCBI taxonomy): domain Eukaryota; kingdom Metazoa; phylum Arthropoda; class Insecta; order Lepidoptera; family Noctuidae; genus Xestia; species Xestia sexstrigata. Next base: position 5,384,032 of record OW799220.2, on the reverse strand, counting down.
TGATGATGTACCAGACAAAACAACATTAAGACCAATCCGCCATCGCGAGATAAAACATTTGCCTCAAAATGGCATGTTTCCTTGTTATTTTTACTAATAAGCTATACCACATTACACACAAGCGAAACAAAAACCACAGTAACATCAGAAAGGCAACAGAACATCACATCGACATAGTATATGCATCGTGTGGTACAAACACTCACTAGTTGGGAATGTACACTTGCTTCAGCTTGGACTCGGCTTCTACCGCCTTGACGCGCTTCTGTTGCACGTAGCGGTCCGTCGTCTTCCACATGTAGTAGTACTCCACAAGGTTCTTTAGCGTCTTCCATGGCAACTGAGCAGAGAAATATGTTGTTAGAGGTATTTCGAGGACTGACACAAAGTAATGGTTGTGGTTCGGAACCACAACAATTATTGTTATAATTTTAAGACATGATTTATGTCACTTGGCAGTTGTCTTTAAATAATACACAGGTTTCCTACATTTAACATTACAGTTTTAACAACTAATATGTTTAGCTATAAAAGACCTTCAGTTAACGGCCACATTATGCAAAAGCAATGATAATCTATTAAATGATATATAATGAATGATAATATTAAGAATACTAGTATATCATTAATATTAAGAACTAGCTGATTGGCCAGAGAAAACACCTAGAGAGTTGGAAAGGAATGGCAATGGGCAGGCCTTAGCCCAGCAATGGGACAGAATAAGCCTCAGCAGTGGGACAGAAAAGGTGAACAAAAAAAAGATTACCCTCACGGCCAATCGACGACTGTAATCTGGCTACCATGAATGTTGCATAACAGACTGGTCTCCGCTACTCCACTTTCGAAGCGCATATTTTGCGTACGGAACCATGAAACTTACTGATGGATCGATAACATCGATCAGTTCAGACGCTCATAACGCTCCAGTACCATGAACCTTAATGGATGCTTCAGTACAATCTTATAGTCAAGTTATACAAGGATACTCACAAAATCCTGCCGTATATCAGCGAAGTCCTTGCCGTACTTGTCGAGCGCCTCCTCGAACAGGTTGGCCTCGGACGCGGACCACTCCTCCATCTCGTCGCGGCACAGCACGGGACCCGATGCGGGCACCAGCGACGACAGCGCAGACTCTATGCTGTAGCCGGATTTGTGCAGGGTGTCCATCGCGTGGAACTGGGTGGGAAATGTTTATGATATCAATCAAGGGTAGAATTAGCAAAAGGATCCCATATTCATTCGATTTTGTCTATTCCGATGAAAGAAAGGGATAATGTACTCGCCACTTGCTCCCTCTTCCTATCGACAGAAAAGAAGAAGCAAAAGGACAGAATATTATTCCTTCTGTTGTTATTGACGACAAGGTCGGATAAAGAAAAAATCTGGGGTAAACAGATCAATCATAATTCATGGATCATCAACAATCTCTTGCCCTTATCCCAAATTATTTGAAGTCGGCGCAGCGTGTCTTTTTCTTCCATACTTCTCTATTATTCGTCATGTCAGACACCTCCTTTCTTGCCATATCATCTTTCACACAGTCCATCCATCGTTTCTTTGGTCTTCCTCTACTCTTATACCCATCATTACTCCGCATCACATGCCTATACCACGACAACCGATTACCACTCAACTTTTCAGACACCGGCGCCAATTTCAGACTACCTAGATACCAAAAAATATTGAGTAGGCAGGAATTGAGCCAACGACACAAGCATAACATGTAAAACATTCATTCGTAACTGAACAAGTACAGTGATCATCAACATTCAGAGAAAGTCCGACGTCCATTGCTGGAAACAGGCTTCTCTCGAGCAATGCTCCTGTGGTTCTCGTATCCAGTACATTCTCAGTACCACCACGGTCCACCTTGTGGTGGCCAGCCTAACACTTAGTGGTACTCGTTCCAGAATCTTCCTCTTAGACCGTGTCTTACATATTAGGGATTGGCCTTCTTTGTCCCTCTCTTTCACTAAGCACAATTTTGTACTGTGTCAGCATTGTGTTGATCTTCTTTCATGTCTTTTAACCGCAGCCAAAAAAGTGGCGGGTGATTTCCCGCGAATACGTTCCGATATTGGCCAGCTTATTCCAATTTATGTGAAGTCGGCGCAGCATGCCTTCTTCTACCATACTGCTCTATATTAGTCGTCATCTCATAAGTCGCTTTACTATCATTTACATAGACCATCCATCGTTTCTTTGGCCTTCTCGTACTCAAATCAAAACTTTCTTCACAACATTTTTCTCATTCCTTTGCGTCACATGCATTAAACTAAATATTACCACACAACTTGTCAGTCACCGGTGCCATGTTTGGACTTTTTATTTTACATCTCATTTCTTATTCTATCCCTACGCACACATCCCCCTTAGCATTCTCATCTCAGTGACAAGCATGCTTTTCATTGATCCCTTTTAGCAGTAATAACAGAGTAATAAAGGCGGTGTGTGACGTACGAGTGTGATGTCGCGGCTGGCGGCTGCGGCAGACATGTGCAGCGAGGGCTGCTTGACGCTGGAGGAGCAGTCGAGCGCGCGCGCGAACGTGCCGACCGAGCGCGACACTACGAGGAACTGATCGATCTGCCGGTCCGTGAGCCCGTGCTCCGGCGTCCACACCAGCGTCTCCAGCTCTGAGCTGTTGCGTACGTCCTCTTCGCCTAAAATATAAAACAGATATTTAATACTTTTTCATCACACTTACACGTAACCAGTATCATAACATGCAGGTTAACTTGGCCGCAATGCCCCGTATAAAACCCTCGACCCTTTTTCTACCCATGAAGCCCAAGGTCGGTAAGCAATTTTTTTTTTAATTTGTAGCACTGCACGCAGGTTCAAGTTCAAGCAAGGAGTTTACATCAGATCGAAATTTTAAAAAAATCTTAAAATGTTATCTAAACAGGAATTTTATTGCAATCTCGCTACATATTACTTTTAGACCGTCATGGCTGTTACGTATTTGCCCTTAATGTTTCTGAACGAAACATTTGTATTAACTGTGGTGTGGGTAAAAAGCTCGTCATCCGCTTAGAAAAAAAAATCACGAATTTCGTAATATTAGTAAGTTGTGCTGACTCGTGCAGTAAAGCTGTATTTCATTATTATAAGCGTATATTGTCCCACTACAGGGCAAAGGCTTCCCTTCCCTCCTTCCACATTTCGCGATCTAGTACGATTGTAGGCCAATAGTTTGATGTATTTCATAATTATTTAAATTTTTTATTTGAAGTAAAAAAATTTTTCTGCCCTATAATTTTATTTATTTACTCGCAAATGTGATGAAAAACATTGTATGTATCACGGGGCGGTACGGGGAGTACGAACCTCGACTCAGAAAGCTTCTTCTACTAGAGCCTCGATCGTAATTCCTTACTTACCGTCCCTAATACACAATACGTACTATTGCGTCACATTTTGAAGTGAAAACTTCTTTAGGCGCGTTGAGCACTTTTTGGGTGAACAAAAATCATGGAGCTCGCGTCATCATCACCGAACGCTTAAATAGAATAGTTACTCAAAATCAACCTTATTCGATTAAGATAAAGTTTATTTTGGATTGATCGACGATACAATTCATTCAGTTACTTAGTTTTCACTTCTATCGGCAGTCCCCAAAGACTGCCCCGCAAGTTTTTCGTTATTTGTACAACTTATTGATTTTACACATACACATAAACCTAGATAATCAGAATCACAGTTCATTTTGTTGTTACAAAAAACAGTATCTAAAAAAATACGTACCATCTTTTAATAAATTAGTTACTTCAGTCTGATATCTACTTCCAACTCTGATTTCTCCCTTATCTGCTAATAAAGTCTTTTGTGAAGGATCAAATACTAAACAATAAAAAAATGCGTCCTGAAACAAAAAGAGAAACTCTCGTGAATATGTGTTAAAAGCGATTCAAATTAGACAATATTATAACAATACGGTTTTGGAAATGAACAGATAACAATCTTTGAAATTGTTCCCATGACAACTGTTTGTGAAGAACTTAGTAATTAATGTGTCATTTAATCTTCAATGCTAATTTATTCAATAAACATAACCAACTGTTTAGTCTAATTATAAATTAAGTTATTCATTTTATTTAAATTAAATGTTCAATTCCTTCAATGCTACAACATTGTGTTTAGTTTGAATTTAAACAAAAAATAATTTGTGGTCTTAAACAAAAGTACTCAAACTGTTTAGGTTTTTGGATGAACTATGGTGTATTTGTTAATATTAATATTGGTACTTTAAACGGCCGTCGGATATAGGAAATGACATCAGATTAGGGCGTGGTGACATTTCCTAATTGAGATTGTTAGCTGCGCTGTGTTCTAACCTTGAAATAAAACGGGATGAGTATCTACTCATTAGTCATGATAGCCATACACAGCTATTTGTCTTATTGCATTTACTTATTACAGTAGTATAGTACTTGAGATGGTGCTCATTTAAGTTGTAATTACTAGAGAAAATTGATAATGAAACAATATAAAGTCCCACGTTGTGACGCTGCCGCTGATTAGGGAATGAAATTAAAGTAATTTATAGAATGCTTGTATCAGCTTTTGATCTTCCCACGTAAATTGTAATACAGTCGCGGACGAATGAATAGAAGAGTCCCATTATAATATGGGGATTTCTAATTTAATTCAGTTTGCCTATGTGCTGCTTGCACCTTGTTTACATAATTATATCAGCGTTTAGCTTTTTATATCACTCATTTAAAAATATCAGTACCTATAGTGCTATGTGCAAATTTATCGATATTATTAACATTCATTAGCAGGATAATGTTCTTAGAAACAGATAACGACACACCGCATGGGGCATGTAAAGTATTCTGTTGAATCATGAATTTTGATATACTATTTGAATTTTGTTTGGGGTCGACGCTGTATGTACTTCCATACTTTCAAATTAGTAGTCATTTCAGAAGTTAAGTACCTCTTTTCTGCCAGTAATAACTTTACATTCCATGTATTTAAATGAACCAAAAATACTATAAGAATGCTTTAAATTTAATACAGATTTATTGTGTACGGCATTTTGCTAGTTACTACCTCTAAATATGAAATGATAGAAGGCCAACTACCAAAAACAATCGATCAGGATCCGACATTATGGCATTTCGTTAAGTGTACGCACGGCGACAAATCAAGCTATACAAAACCAGTTTATGCGGATCCCTCAATCTACAGGAACTCTATACAAAGCGAGGCCATGTTATACTGGAAAAATATAGCTTGATGTGTCGCCGTGTGTACGTCACTGTGGGTTGTGTGTGGGTCTTCCAATTTATGATGGGCCTAGGGCCTTCTAGTTTGCTGACCTTAGCATGATCATACACAGTTCATCGATGATAAACAGAACAACCTAAAACTACATACATTTTCAGAATTTTAAGAGAAAGCAAGTAAAGAGTGGACCTTCTACGAGTGGCGTGTTGTGTTCGTCCGTGGCCGGTACATACTCACATCCTTATTGAGATAGCTGAGCAGCGACTCCGTCTCGTTGAGCAACGTGACGGTGCACTTGCCGCGGATGTGTGTGGCCGGTAGTGTTTCCACGTGCCGGGATAAGAACAGCTCCCGGTGTTTCGCCTGGTGCCGCTGTTTGGGCGCCAGGCCGTCCGTGCCTGGCAACTCGCTAGATTCCTCCTCCATCGCCGCTGAAACATACAAGTGAACACGTTAGTGACTAATATTTGAATGTTAGTGTGCTGCTGATTTAATCGAATTCGGTCTATGTAGATGTAGTTGCCAACTCAGAAATGTAACACAGAGCCAATAGGTCAGTTTCTGACCTTTCACGTGAATTTGTGTTTGCTCTGATGGCGCTAATAAGGAAGAGAGAGGCTAACTTCATAACGAATTAAAGGTACCTACTAATAAATGTCAAAAAAATATCTTCCCCCATTACCCCATTTCAGTATCTTGTTGAAGGGAGGGGGGACTTAGGGTATGCTCACAGTACTGAGATCGAATAAAGAATTTAAGTTTTATGCCTAAGCAGACAATAAATTTAATAAATATTGTAAAAGGAGTTATTTTTGGCACCAACTGCAATTAGCACGAAGGTTAAACTTAATTTCGAAGATTTTGAATAGTTACAAGGTTACAAGATGTCAGTAAGGCTAATTTAACGTTCAATTACTTCGATATCTTTTAACTGAAAAATTAAATATTTCCAACGATAGATGGCAGAAGGGCCAGCAAATTGCGTTATTGCGCGCACAAACCATCCAGTGTGTTGGTACTAGTCAGTAAATGCACAATGTATTTGTTATTAGTTACAGTTGTTCTAGGTACACCTAGTGCAGTTGCAATCAACGTTACAATTTCGCAAGACATCATCTCGTATTTATTAACATCAAGTTGTGTACTGATGAATCACCGCGTCCCATAGACGAGAGTCGAGAACGGTCGAGCGGCGCGCTAGTGTGATTTGACTAAGAGCCGAAACATGGTTGCTTTGCGCGTACCTTTTACCGATGCACTTGGATCACAGTGAGGGGTGACAGTGACTATAATATGGACCACAATAATCTCTAAAAAAAATCTCAATAAAATAGGTGATTCAGTAATGGTATAAACTTGACGGTTTATCGTGATAGCTGTTATGAATGGTTTATAGGTCGTAAAGTTTATGTGAGATTCCTTCATTCATGTGTTGATTGGAAAGGGCTCGGATCACATCTGAAGTGGTGAGACTGTGCAGTGTTGCCGCTTGGTCGGCGGCCGGCGCAGGTGCGTTGCGAAACATGTCCACGTCAACTTATGATTTTTATGTGCCGATGTACCGACGCACGGCCATTACGACACGCGTTGTACCTACGTGTATCACACAACATGTCGGCCATTCCATTTTATTCTTATTAAATAAGTGTACCCCCGCGAAGGAAGACTTGTTTATCGTTATTCGACAATAAATATCATCCATTTACCCATCTCGAAGTCCTTGAGTAACTAAAAGAATATCTTTACACACCTGTCTTTTGAATAAAGATAAAATGCTTTTATGTTCTTTTGTTACTCGAAATACGTCCGGACTATTGAACTTAAATGACTACTGACCTTTAAAATTCAAACCAATTTAATAAGCGATACAAATGTTTACAGTAGCTACGTTTTGTAAAATACTAATCGAGGGGCCTGACAGCTGTAAAATATTTTTGAAAACTTTCTTTGTCAAAATTTTCAATTTTTTGTCGTTAAATTCAATTAAAAGCAGAGTGGGTATAACAGCATTTTTTCCGTAGCAATGCTTAAATAGTAAGTATTGTAAAGTGAAACGGGGCGTTGTCGAAGGTAAACACAAGGGACAGTCGTCCCCGCGGGCAGACAAAAGAGCGACCCCTGCGGGCCCAGTCACCCGGTTTGGCGTCGCGTCACGCGCTAAGATTTCTTCAATATCAAACATATTATACGGCAACCATACAAACAATTATTGAAACACTACCAAAATCTAAACAAATGAGGTTATTATGTAGGCCAGTGTTTGCTGGTTTGTGTTAAGATTGGCTTCGGGCGACGCGGCCATTGAATAGGGGCGGGTGTTGTGGGGTGGGATTGTATCGGCTACTTATTATTACCATGCAGACACCTCACTGATCACACACGAATAATAATAAAAGCCGTGTTTGGTGAACTAAGCGATTTTAGAGCTAAATGGGGTGTGCTTTGCTCGACAGATGTCACGCAGTTTACAGTACAAAGGTCCCCATAATGCTGGCAAAGATGCAAGCTTTCGCAGAAAAAAAAAAAAAATACAAACAAATAAGTCAATAATCTAAATTGCGATTGGTTGTAAACTAATTATTGGCATTAATAAGATAAATGAATAAAAGAGAGCAAGGAGGGAAAGACGTAAAACAAGCGGGCGAATTTAATTCCGTCGCCAATACGAGATGAGAGCGGTGTGAGGCAAAAAGTGGAAACGCGATTGTTTCGCTCTCCACCAAGAGCTGTGTGTTGCGTTCCTAGTTTACAGGAACATCGATGACGCTGTTAAAATATTGTCGGGTTTTGCATGTGTTGCAGTAATTTAAGCTACTATAAAGTAGGGAAATTGTAAATCATTCAGCAAAATAATGCACTTGCCTTTGCTGGATGCTGGAGCTCGTATTTAAGAAGTTTGCTGATCGTATCAATTGAATCAGGCAGTGCATTCGAAATTCAAATATTAAATGATTTGCCTAATAAATCGTCTAGATAGGTACCTGTTAGAAAAGTTTTTTCATCGATACGATATAGTGTTGCTGACACAGATAGACATCACTAGAGCGTCGCGACGGCGAGGGCCCGCCATTTACCGCGACGCCCCGGCCCCAGGGCGGCCGCCGAATTGCGGGGGATTTACTTTATGATAATTATTTCGATTGCGATCGTGAGGAAAGAGCCAGGGCGCACTCGAGCCGATCTCGAGACGACCGATGCGAGGAGCCCGTAAAAATCACAGCTTTACACCAAACCACTTTTTACTGGCAAGCAATTTGCACCATGATTGGTTGAAATTAGAAAGCAATCTAAAGATTCTAATTATGAGGCTCTTAGAGGGTTGTTTCGATTAAATATAAAGCTCCTTTATTACATAAATGAATCGTAGTGTTTGAACAGCGCGTGAGAAGAAAATGTTGACTGGTTATTTTATAACTAAAAGCTATCATCAAGTCGGCTCAGTTGCAAATTTAAGAATGGCCAAGTCGAAGGATAATTAAAAATGATTTGACAGTGGGGTTCCAAGTCAAATTCGGAGATGGTCATTTAAACCAAAAGCTCGATCATCTGAAAATCACTTTGAAATAACTAAAATATTTTGTATTCAAGAAGATTGGAAGGAAATAAAGACAGAAGAAGAGAGATAGCCAGAATAAGCATGATATGAAGTATACACCACGATATAGTACTTATGCATTTTGTCATAACATTCCTAGAAGTAAATGGAATGCGGAATGACGACAGACAACATGCGAGTCGCATGAATACAAAACAGTTATGATAGTCATACTCATCAGAGTAACAGTAACGTTTTTAGCAGATTTAAATAAATCGTCTGGCTCTTCGTCTCCGTTAACATTCATGGCATTGCGTTAGGAAAAATATTCAATACTTAAAATGACACAAAAATATTGCTAAAGGCATGTAATGTGTATCTAAATCACCAGAAGATGCATATTGCAGCCAGATGAAAGGTCAATTTTGAGAAGTCGTTGAGTTAGCCTGGATAAGTAATAGCAATCCATTGAAAGAAAATATTGACATGGCGTTTGTCTAACGAAAAGAAGAAATATCTATTAAAAGTTCGAGCGTATCGGTTTCTTCTAGGCAAGCGTGCTCCACCCGAAGCCGCATCGCATCATTGCTTCATATCAGGCAAGTTGCGGCCAAACGCTAAGCAAAAAAAAATGAAGAAACAAAAATGCTTATTCTAATTGATGATAAAGAACTACCAGTTAATTCCAATAAAAAAGTCCTGTATCTGGAGAAATCTTGTGAAATTTTTATGAAAGTTTTTAAATTGTGAGACAAAATAGAGTTGCCAGAATGAGCCCAACTTCTTGTATAAAACTCGCTTTTAGCAGAAAATTGGGTCCGAGTGTTGAGTGTCGACTGCGTGAAAAGGGACTGGTTGTAATATTGATACACGCTCCTGTAACTTATACATATTTTATATGAACATGAACCGTGGTCAAAAACTATTCGTCTCTTTACTCCCCTGGTGACACTTCGACAAAGGTTGGTACGAAAAGACCAGCTTTTGAAACCTCGCATATGAATATGTATAAGCAAAGTTGGGAGCATAAGCATGCATACAAAGAAAGAGCTTTGTTAAGTGTGTATTTCAGGTGTGTCGTGGCGTACAGGAACATATGAATTATCTATGGCTTATCTAATCTTGGTACAGTGTCATTCCGAGTGAAATATTGAAGACTGGGATGTTGTTTAGTGGGGGTAAAAATAATGTAAAGCTTAAATTCATGTAACGTAAGTGCAATTTTAGCGGGGAACATGGAAAATTGTGGAAACTATTCATAGTTGGCGAAGATTTATTACTTTCTTTTGCTTTTATGATCTTCTGTCTGACATTACTCGCTCATAAATGGTTACCAGTTACGAGTTTATGCGAGCTAACATTTTGGATTATGTACTCCACTCCAATATTGCAGTGGTCTGCCTCGTTTAATAGAGTGGACAGGACCTGTTTGGCAATTTAATAACATGGGATTATGGATCTACACGCGTCACTACGCAACTAATTAAAGCGTAGGCAAAGAGAAAATGGCAATCTGTGGAGTCCTCCCCCCGCTAGTGGGGGGGTGTCGGTTACGTGTGCCCCCTTGGGGTGGTCGGGTGTATGGTTTTTCTGCTCGGGCATCCTTTGCTTACTTATTGATCCAGTCAAATGTGTGGAGGTGGAGCGGTGGGTGGCACGCCCGACCCCGCGCCCCCCGAAGGGGGTACGTCCAAATAAATCTGCCCGCCCGCGAAACACCGCAGTGACAACAGTGGCGGCCGGTAAGATGCGGTCGCACTGTCTCTATACTGAACATATCAAGGGAACCCGAAGCCACTGCCGGGCACTCGATGACAAGCATTTATTTAAGCCTCGGATACAATTTGGTATGAGGCTTTTTAATTAAAATGATATCTATCGGAACTCGGAAGGCGCTGGGCTCACCTCGGAGAAACAGGCATGCGCGCGTTCGCTGAATGTACCACCGAACCTCAATGCCTCTTGCTCTTTTCACGAGGGTCAATGACGTGACGTTACGTTTCCCAAACACCGGATATGTAATGTAACGTTTAATTTGGTTATTATTTGTAGTATAGTAATGCATGGATTCAGTATGACAACTTCTCAAATAAAAATCTGAGAACTAATAAATAGGGAATTGCTAATGTAGTGATAACGAACCGATGATGTGACATTATCTTAGTGGGGCACAGGATGAGATTGTTACTGTCACACAGTAGGTATGAAGTTCATGCCAACAATGACCCGTGCTTATTCACATTAGCAACATGATAAAGATTTTACAGAATCATTATACGTTTAATATGTAGAAACCACCTTTTCTAATTATTTAGCGAAGAAATTTAAAACAGATTTTCAGGTTACCTATGTTTAATTACAGCGCACCCAGCATGTTAATAGATTGTAAAAACGAAAACATGGAGTCAGCGTAAATGGATAGGTCGGCTTGTTTCTCAAAAGCTACAAGTATGAGCTAAACGTTCGGCACATGTTGCACAAGTTCATGACCACACATAAATATGTTTAGTGCTTAATTCAAATTCCTGACCACAAAGGACACGTCTCTTCGGAAGAAGCAGACCAAATTTGGTGATGCAAAAGTGAGTAAACTAAGTCGTCGAGCCAAATGTTTTGGTAAGAAACGAACTCAGTGAAAGTATGCTCCATGAAATATAGGACGGAAAATATGACCTCATCAAACAGCGGCAATGATGATGATGAGAAAATATTTTAGTCCTGAAAACATTCCCATACACAAAATTGAATCCAGTTCCACCTCGTATACGAGGTAGAATAGTAGATGCAGATATGGATAGTAACTTTCTTAAAAGCAACAGAAGGAAATGTGAGGTGATTTTGATAGGAGTACGACAAACAGTACAAACACGTTTATACATTTTCGCCGCGGTTTCCGTAAGAGCAAAACTTTGAGTGGCTCTAACATTAGTGAGACGGTTGCTCGGAACCACGTGCAACTAGTAATCGAGTGTTAAAATGTTGCAACTGTCTATCTTAGTAATATTGGCCATTTACTAATAATCACAATAACAATTTTCCATATTGGGCTTCAATATGATTCCATTAAAATAGTGCGGAATGACGGGTGTCTAAAACCAGCTTCTTTAAGGTTTACTCAGGTCAGCCTTCATCTGGGAAAGCCTTCTTAAGACTCCACTTTCAATGGGCACATTTCTTGGTACTCTGTTGTTTCTATCACTTCTAAGCCGCATAGAAACAACGCTCCTCCGAGATATGAACGCTTAAGTTACTGGTGCGCCGTCAAAAACCAGTTTTTCAAAACAGCGATTAGTAAAAACGTTAAAGGCGAGTGAGAAACTTGACGCTATGTATATTTGAATATGTTGCAAGAGTTGTTAAAGAATAGATAAGTACCGTTATTCGGGACCGTCACCAGTTTCTCTGTAATGAGTGTATCGCTGAATCCAAATTACAAAAACTTTGCGAGGCAAATGTTTTACCGAGCGGAGTTGGAAATGTTACCAATTAATATTGCATAAATATATTTGGTCTCGTAGTCGTTGGACATGTGTTGATTCCAACTACCTTTGTTTTATGATTTATTTATACGGTCCACGGGATGTCTGATCTGTTATGTTTTTCATTCAAGTAGTAATGATTTTCGGAATAAAAAGAGGATAGTCTGAATAACAAATTACCGTTACCTAACTCTGATTTCAAATACACATGCAGACTTATTATTTGTAAATTTGCTGTATTCGTGTTGTCTATTGTGTTTTATAAGTTAGAGACAGATTCTGCTCGACCCTTCCAGATACAACACCAGAATGTGTTAAAGCATGTGTAGTCTAAACCCGGATGCCATCAAGATAAGCATATCGACTGAACAAACATTGGCAAGCAGTCCAAACAGACTACTTTCAAAAATAGTCTCGCAAACCTCCAAAACGACACTAACATGTCTACGGAAAACAGTGCACATAATATAAAGCATAGCTTTCTTCATTTCATTGTGGTGACTTCAAAGTAGTTCTTTTTCATGCTTGGTCTTTCTTTATTGTGTGGCTAGTGCCTAACCTGGTGTCAGTTTTTATACCACCCATGGGCCTCTGATTTGGCTTTACATGCCGCTGTCAAGGAATGTGTCAGGCATGCATCCATGGTATCCTCAAGTGATAATTTAGCAATACGCACATGGATCCGAAAAATCAAACGTGAGTACCTTGGGTTCGAACTTGAGACTTATGACTTGGCAGTCCGACGGTCACACCACTAGGCTATCACTGCTGAATGCTTGTTGCATGCTTGGTTACAAACAGCACAGAGACGCCTAAGCGGCCAATGCTAGAAGGCGTCTCAAGACTTTTCATACAGAACAAGCGTGTCACCGTCTCGATTCATGTTGCCGGTGCGGTGATTCCGTGCTCTAGGGTTATTGATAACCGACTAACGTCTTCAGCATTCAAAACTTTCTTTGCAAGACCTCATTACTAGAACAGCTGGTGAAATAAGACCATCGTCTATGGATTGAACGCTAGACTGTCTTGGATTTTGGCTAACGACTGCCGGTTATGATGTCTGCCCGCGTAGCATGGCAATTCTATCTCTACTCTACAAGACTTGACAAAGCTCTTTTCTATACAACTTGACATGTCTTAGTTGATGAGGAGAGCTTCACTAAAGTAGAAAGGAAGAAAAAGCCCTGTTCTCGTAACCTGTGCGATACCTCACCGAGTGGACCCAACATGCTGCTGCATCCTGCTGTGCCTACGATGCAGCTGTACATTTCATCACGTCTGCATCACTCCACTACAACTGAAGAAGTGGTGCAGTATTTGAAAGTGAAGACCAACTGGACTCTGAGGGTCACAGGGTTAGAATCGCGCCACAACATCAACTCGTGGTACAAGTTCTATCCACCATCTACAGACCTGCTTGAAAGAGGACTTTTGGCCGAAGGGTGTCGTATATCGACGTTTCCGAGGACGGTTACGCGACACCACGCAACGCAACGACGTTACGTGAATAGTTTTAGTTTCATATGGTTTTGATTATAGGTATATTAGTTTATTGTTGTTAAATGGTATTTTAGTGTATTTGTATTGTTTTTAGTTGTTTCCTTTTAGTTGCCTGATAATAAAATGATTATTATTATTATTATTAATGTCTTCCCATCGACTCGAGTTTGTACGAAGACAAAGACATAGAATGTCTTTCCATAGCAACGGAGAAATAGCTGGTGACATTGAGAATTTTGCACTCAGCATCTGCGATCTAGAAGTAATAGAATTTTTTATACTGTTTGTTGATATTATGTTCATCACCGTAAAAGAGATCACAGGATCACTTGCTTCCCTGTCGCGTTTAAAGTCGCGGGAAAAACCTGGATCAGGGGCGCACAGAATCGGGAAGTGTGGCGGAAGAACCCCTTTCTTCCGCGGTTCTGTGCGTAGGCCTATAGTCGGTGATTCCGGGTCGATATGATGATTGATGCTGATGTATGCTAGCCTCTTGAGAGCACATGAAAGGGCAGCACACCAAAGATCTAGGCAATCACACTAGAAAGCTATCGAATGCAGTCGCTGTGGCAGAAATCGGCTAGATGGCATTATCATCATCATCATCAATTTTCAAGGAACTCGTTTTCCGGGATATCGAAAGCCCCGTTTAGAGCTCGTACAGCGTTTCTTTTGGCCTTCCTTTCATTCTTCACGGCATAAAAACTGAGGAGATGGCGACAGTAGGACCCCGACATGTTTTTGAAAACAAAATGGCTTACAAACACAAATTATATTTATAAATATAATAGACTTTTTGACATTAAATTTGTTGACAAGAAACGATTCCTACAATAAGTGTCAAAAGTAGACAAAAAATCGTCGCCATGCTCGACGTTGTAGACTTTTGTCGCTAGAGAATAGAAACCTTTCTTTTCCACATGTCAAACATCGCCATGCTTAGGACGATAGAAGTCTTTCGACAATCTGTCATTTTGTCGATTGTCAGTCGACAAAACCCGTTTCCACGGCGGCCATGCTTCGCGGGCTGGACAAGGGATCCTTGTTTAAATTTGGGATCCTCCAGTAGCCTATCATTCCCCTTCATTCGTGTTATTAAACTATATTGTAGCAACAGGTTACCTACTTGTTGCCTTGTATACTGCAGCTTTCCAGTCTGATGTTACTCAAAATTCAACAGTTTTTAACTATTGACTGCCAAAACTTCCATGGTAAATTTTGTAAGAGAACCGCCTAAGGTCCTGAGATTACTTGGAACGATAAGCCAGTATTGCAGATATAACCCAAATTTTAAGGATACTTCGCATGCAAACCAGTTGTAAGTAAGGCGTCAGTGCAAGTGGACCTAATACATTTGAATTTCACCACAATGTTAGTACGTTGATCTGCGCGAGCGCAGCGTTGATGCAACGTCATTTACTCGTAGTAGGCTTCTTATTAAAGTACGGTAAAAGCAACTAGTTGATAGTATTGCAATTTTACAAACAACATATTGTAATTTTACTTTGAAGCCGTTGAATTTGTACAATTATTGTGAATTTTGTTCTAATGTCGTAATAAGAACTAGTGTGTACTGTGTCCGTGATACGTGAAGTTTCTAAGTTTTGTATACCTCATCAAGCTATAAAATTCAGTTTCCGTCACAAATATTTGGAGGAGTAAAAGCAAGATTTATGGTAAGGTCATTGATACGTTTATTTGATTTTATTACGTCAATTGTCATCCATCGATGACGGCAGTCGCGGTCGGCGCGGCTCGCGAGTCGGCGAGGTTTGGAGTGGTAATGTGGTAAGAGTGTAATGAGAGGGTCGGTCGGTCCTGTGTGGCGCCGCGCGGTGTGGCGCGCGGCCGGACGGTGCGGGGCGGGAGGGCGCGCGGAAGGAATGCGTCGTTTTCGCATCGGGAGAAACGAATGCGTTTAAGCGTCGCGGGTATACAATGGCGGCGTGACGAGATCCGGTTCGCGGGCAGCGCGGGGGCAGGGGGCGGGGGCTCTAATCGATAGCCGGCGAGCGACGGCCGGGCGACTGCGGCGCATAGGTGACAGCTCGAGCCCAATCAAATTACCGGCCGTGGAGGAGAACTGCAGTGCCACGCACGCCGGAGAAACACACCGCCGCCGCCGCCACCTCCCGTGCCGACCCCGCGTTCCGCCGCCGAAACTGCACCGACGAGCTCCTATTGTCCGATATACCACCACCTCACATACGTTCGCCTATGCAACACATTGACGGATAGTCGTCACTTATCACGCCGCCCGATACGCGAGACCCACCCCCCTTAACCCCCCACTTTGTACGGCTGCAATTTGTACACGAGCTAGGTAAAATAAGCCATGTGTGAGTTAAGGTTCTATGCATACATATCTGATGGAAAAGAAAGAAAGAAATCTTACAAGAGAAACATTTCTCGATCGTGCTTTCGAGATGCGGATTAATGACTATTGGTTAAAATTGTAATGTGATTTCTGAAGCAAGTTATAACAAATAAAAGACTTTTACCACTTCTTGGCTGCAGGGAAGTCTATTATAAAGCCCAGTTTAAACAGAAGTTTCCAAAGTACATAAACAGTGAAGAACATCAAGCCTTAGCACGTGGCAAGTTATGTGTTGAGTGATTATAAATAACTGAGAAAATGCGGACAAAATTCATGACAATAAACAGATATAAATATGGAGTCGCTTTTTAGGTTGCGAAGTTCTATCTAAAGCAAAAGGAGGTCAAGTTTCTAACTAGCACAATATCACAAACTTCCGTAAGACGAAAAACTTACTATGATACTGCATATTATATCGCAAAAGTTGGATGTTGCTACGGGTATGCGCAAATTCGACTGCGTTCCTGCATCAAATACATCAACGGATGTAGCGTAAACGACACATCTACGAGTTCCACGGCTGAGGATTGGTGTACGCGCATCTAATTATAGGTTATTCCACCCGCGTACCACACAACAGATCCACGTTGTACCATTAACGACCTGTGCACGAATGTCTACCCTGTATCTACACATAGGCAACGTTCATATACCACATACGCGACCGATGTATACAGATAAATGTGATGTAACCCGTCACGCATACTGAACTCTGGTCGGCCGCAGTGGTGGAGAGTACACTCGAAAGATATAAAACGGCAGTAAAGGAAATAGTTAGCGACGTCGCTCGGTAAAAACGAAACTTGACATTGAAAAGGAAATTAAATCAAAACGCTACATAAAAGATAACGACGCTGTAAAGTTTCCATAGATCGATCGACTCATGTCGGACTCGTTGAAGCTTACTTCGATGAAGACTGAAATAAATGTCGCTTTTATAGGTAGGTAATGAAGTGGCCGCCGCAATTAAATCGATGACATCATAGCCTCGATGCGTGGCGTGATGGGAAATAAAAGCACAATTCAATCAACGGGACGGCGACACGTTGGCCCAGTCCATGTATGTGGCCATTATACATGAACAATAACTTTATTATTTAGAGCACAGACCTAATTTACTCAATCTTCAGCAGTTCAGTCAGATGCTATGAAAAATACAGAACCACAGGAAGCAATCAACGTGGTTCTTTGCTGGCTTCAATGGCTTGACTACCGCAAGGTGAAATGTCGTTACCCACAGCAAATAAAACTAAGAGTTAAGGAACAAGAAAATCTTTGACATACTTTCGCTTTAGGCAACTGAACCTAGTAGAACCAGAACATAGTTCGTGAACTTTTTATAGGTACCCCGTTTGCCCGAACATCTGTAGCTCTATTCTACTTATAAAACGTTTTGCGAGAAACTATTACAGATTCCCAATATGTTGTTCTGTAGCAAAAGTTGGTCAAGTGTATAGAGTATCGTTGGCCTGTCTTGACCGTGACACACACACGTGACACAAACAGAGTAACAGTGTTGTGCCAAGTTACATCTGGAGACGCAGGTTTAGACTCACCTAGCGCAGGGTCGAGGACTGCTTGTGCTGCTTGCTCCTCGCCGACCGGCGTCTTAAGGCATATTTTCTTGAGTTTCATCGCGATTGGTGAGTCTTCCGACTGGGCCACTGTAACACAAACGTAGAGTTAACATGATGTTCATTGAATTTTGTTACTGTCGATTTTGAATGACCAAATAATGTCTTGGTCTGAGCTGAGCTAAGCGTGCTATAGAGGATTATGAACCGTAAAGAAAGCACATTCGTTTAATTAATTAGTCGGTCACGGCGCGGTACTCTACTAGAAGAAATGTTGAAAAATAATTATTATTAATGAAGAGCCTCACGACCCTCGTTTTCTTTGCTATTACTTATTGATACGATCGATTACCAATGGCGTTTACATTACATTCTATTACGCATTGTTTTGCACACCTAATATTAACATTGTAATATGATCTTGGTCTTCTTCAACCATGTAATATACCTTTAGATTTATTGGTTTTTTTTTCTTGACATTAAATACAAGTAAAGCATTTAAATATTTGAAATACAATAAAAAAACTTTTTTGCAAAAAATAAAACCGACTTCAAAAACACAACAAAGTGAAAAATAACTTTAGCTTCAGAAGTCGGTTTTATTTTTTGCAAAAATGTTTTTTATTTTACCATTTTTAGTTGTAATATCTTATACAAATATTAGCTATAAGTACATTTATTTTAACATAACATCACGCCTGTAATTCCGAAGTTGGGCTGAGGTGTACCCAATAGGACCTACACCCACATTTCGCCAGTTATGTTTAAGTCTCATGTAACACGGGGCGAGCGGTGGCGCAAATCCAGACTACGTGGCTGCTACTGAGAAATTCCTGATGGAAAAACCCAATAACACTTTGCCCGAGCTGGGAATCGAACCCAGGACCTCATGCTGAGTAGTCGCCACCACTAGACCACCGAGGCAGTCATTTATTTCATATTGTTAACAATACATGTCATGGTCATAGCCTTATCCGGTTATCCCCAATAAAATGGAACCTAACAGACAGAACTGTCGAAATGTGGGTGTACTGTACACATTTGCATACCCCCTCAGAGCATACAGGCGTGATGTTCTGTTATGATTTTGTGAAAACAACAAACATCCAAGCGATTGCAGCAATCACGACCGATTTGCTGTCTATAATTGAAGAGTTCCATTGCATATCTCCGAAGATCACCATCAGATCTTCACCAAATTTAAACGGGACCACCGCGAAGTAATTTTCTTCCAAACAAAAAATGAATCATCGAAATCGGTTCTCAATTGGCGAAAAAAAAACAAACAAAAAAAAAAATCGAGGCGCATTGGTAACCTCTTCTTTTTGGAAGTCAGTTAAAAACGTAAAATTATTCTCTACCTCCATGACATGAGGTAAATGATAACATAACGCAAGAGGAAATCGACACTCCAGCTCTGTTCATTTCTGCGACAAGGAGTGCGTTACAATACAAGTACAATATTTTAAAGATAAATACATTGTAATCTTGGCCTTGGTCCTTGGATATGTTTTGCCTGTTTTTATTCGCGTTGTCCTTAAACATGGTGGAACAACTGTCGCACCATCTCTTAAAGACAGAGGTCGGGGTAATTATAAGCAGAACATTAACAACAAGATTTTTAGGGTTCGTTAGCTTCTGGTCACGAAAATTATAAATCTTGCTCAATCTTTTTGATAAAATTTGATAACTTTCTGCAACTATCCAGCAACAAGAAGCATCCCAGCAGACACACAACTTACGAAATATGTAGTGTACATGAAAGTCCATTTTGATGAAATCTGTTGTTTGTCAAGATGCAAGCCAAGTGATTTGAGTGGATGTTGGTCCTTCCAATAATCTCAAATAATCAAATAATCTCAACAGTCGAAATGATACAAATCAGAGATTTATTGGAGAAATTTCGGAATTAAAGTTCAACGTATAGTGGTTGGGAATTTGGGATACTACTGTTGACACTTGAAGACCATCTCTGTAAGATCAGTTAGCCCTAACCTTTCGTTTTCAACCCTATCACAATCCAAACCTGGATATAACCCCTTTTTAAAGAGGGATTTAGTGCTTGCCGTCCACGTAGGGAAAAGAGTTAGTGACCGCATTCAAAAATATTATAGTCAGCTAATCATATAGGCTATGTGGGCCTAATTCAGTACTGGTACTGTACTAGATACAAATTTTAGTACCTACTATTTGAATCTCATTTATTAATTCCGCAAAGGAGATCATTCATTTTGGGATATTTTTTTTTTGCGGCCATCAATAATAATCACCAATTTTTAAAGCACACATGTAAACGCATTATTTTTTACTATGGCGTCAAAGTCGAAAATTATTTGGGTTCGGAGATATACAGGTTGAGTTTTTCAAGTAGGTGTGGATGGCCAAATCCGAAACTATGAAGAATAGCGAAACATGGTCAAAGCAGTCTCGAACCTGATTTTGATGAAAACTAAAACTGCATCATTAGATTTTAGAAAAATCAATATTCCTAGCCAGCAATCGAACCCATTGAATTTGGGAAAAAAAACACACTGTATTATTACACCATTCGATAGTGTCGATAATAAGGATCAAATTATGGGAAGTAATGACATACGGGAAATTAAAGGAAAGATCAATTTTAATAAAATACATAACTAGAAACAATTTGTATTAGGGGTTTTAAGAATTATGTAATATCGTTCCCGAATTCATTACAGCATTGCCGCCATAAAAAAAGTGACGGATCATTTAGTTCCCTTCAAAATGGTTGAGTTGAATGGTGCTGACCCATGCGTCATGTTCGTGAACGGGCGCTGTCAGTTGTGACTGGTCGTCCCTTAGTTGCAATGGCTTAATTGAATGAATTATTTTGGTTTATGTATTGTTTTTTTTTTTTCGTGTTTTTACTGTGGACACTTATTGTGCACATCTTGCTACATACATACTCACTCACTCACTCACTCACTACGTTCTCACATACTAAACGATCTCAACATGAATGATGTAACCAAGATTTTGTAATAATATTTTAATTTAAAAGAGTGCCCATGGAGTTTCTTGCCCGTTCTTCTCCATAGAGATCTACGCAACGGAATGGGCAACACAGTACTTTCACAGTTTATAAGTCTTGTGACTAGGACTGTAGCTACATTTAATCTTTCGTTTCGATAATTCAAAAGTGCTTGTACTGGCCTACTTGAAATTAATGCTTTGATTTTGATTTTTTATATTGATTTTGAGTGTTTTCACTCCTGCCACCATTTAAATAAAATATAATTCATTCGTGGCCGCCGACTTATTTTTATCCCAAATCATCGAACAAAATGAATGATCTCCTTTGTGATGCTGTTGATATCAGGCATGTTATTGACTTTGATCTATAAATTAAATTTCAGTTCCATTGAGGTGCAGCCGCATCACAAACACTGCAGTAACGCAACGTAGTGCCTTTCAGGCACGGCATTATATAATATAAAAAAAATACATTTAATTCAGACTAATAAAATGTCCATAATTTGTTAGTAACATTATCTTAAAACTATGTTAGTCAGAAAAATTGCTTAGACAACATGCAGCCTGATAAGCCTTCCTACAAACCAACGCACTTTCATATTTTCATACAACTATGCTATGACTGTATCATAACCACGTTAAGTCTACATAAAGCACCATTAAGCGCATTTCTTTTTTCTTTAATTAATTGTGCAGCCTCGAGGATTGGTTTTGTATCTAGATTTTTAGGGTTCCGTAGTACTGACAAGGAACCCTTGTAGTTTCGTCATGTCCGTCTGTCTGTCTGTCCGAGGGCGTCCTGTCAGGGTGCCCCCCCCCCCTCTAAAAGATAAACTGCGGGCGGCTGGAAAAATCATGATCATCAGTGCATTTTTTGAACTTTAAAGGAAAACTATAGCGGTTAAGATAATATTAGTTTAGCAGTAATAGTCGTTGAACTTGGGTGTTGGATAATTTTGGACCAAATACAAAATCCTTGGAATAAATCCTGACTAAGATGAAGTAGTTGCTTGTTTATACAGACTTGCGTTGAAAAACAATCCAAACTAAAAGAACATAATAAATTATCATAAGTTTCACATAGCTGCCTCTAAATGGCGCTGTACCAAGGGGTTCGTTTTATATTGTGACAACGGGCTACTACTGAACCCTACACTGCGCGTGGCCCGACACGCACTTGGCTGGTTTTTTTTATTGTGATGTAAATGTGTTTATGTCTAAGTAGGTCTGTTTCCACCAATGGACACTTTAACAGATAGGGGCATAAACACAACTTGTCATGTCTACAACAATAACGGCTACTTTGACAAAATGTTGACCTTAAAATTCACGCGAACGTCTGCGAAGTTTTAGTGGGTGAATGATTAAAATACGTTGCTTTACAATATTATGTTTTCAAAAATTCGATCGGGCATTGATCGTTTCTACAATCGAGCACAGAACTCGTTTTGAAACTTGTATTAGTGGTTTTATGTATAGTGGTTAAATTAAAAGTTTCAATATTAATTTTCGAAGTGAAAGTTAACTACGATGTTAACTGCTTATTCAAGCGTACTTTAAGCTCATAAAAGTTTAATGAATAATGAGGTGAAAAAAGGGTCTATGTACAGAATGGTCAATTAAAAGTGTATAGTTAGAATGTGTAACAGTGTACCAGGTCTCGTCTGCGACCTTGACGGCCTGAGCGTCTCGGCCACCGGAGACCGGGACGCCGCGGTCGTCGAGGGCGCGACTCGAGATCCCGGGTAAGGGTGCGCGTACACTGTCGACTACTTTGATATTGCCACGACCTACGACAACTACCGCGTTGGTAATAAACCTTGGGTATCAATATTAACTATTAAGTGTATTGACGTATTCTGTGACAGATTAAACGTCGACCTCGTCTTTTGAGTATGTTTCAATTTTATTTGTGATATTTCTGTCATGACCCTGCTGCATACAGAAGTGTTGTATTAAGCTTGTGATTAACACAACCACCTCAGTTTATTAGAGAATATGCAAGAAATTCAAACCTTTTTTTTATTCCTTAAAATGCCCATAAGTACATTTTTATTGGCCCATATAAACATTTTGGTTAGATTAGATGTAAACAAGGCAGATACTTAGAGGGAAATAAAGAAAGAAGGAAAGAAAAGCATTGACTAAACGAACGTCAGCACCGTCTGCGTTGACAAAACGTCGTCGTTTTGAAATGACGTCTAATAGCATGACATGAATGGCCGCGAAAGTCACGGACGTTTGAGAAAATTGACGCGGTGTTTGGTGCTACTAATAAGAATTAAAATTACTTTGTTGAAACATTGTGATTGTACATCTCTTCAACATTCAAGAAACCAGTTTCAGGCGGTTTAGTGGATTGACAAGGTGGCGCGGAAAAAAGCGGCGCGCTTATGTCACGTCACGTGGTGACGTGGTGGGCATTGTGGGCATTGGGCAGTGTACAGTGTACAGGCGCTAGGCGTCACACACGTCGTGCGGCGCGGTGTCGCTAGTGTGTCGTGGTTACGGCAGGGCAGGTGCAAGCGAGGCTGCACGCTGCGCCGCGCGGAGGCTGCGCCCACCCTTGCCACCCCGCGTCACCCTCATGCTCCCCCCGTAACCCTCCCGCGCACGCCATCTTAACAAATCGATAGGATATGACTGTTCTCCACTTCGCGGGTGCGACTTTTGGGCGCGGACTGAATGACCCCTCTTGATTGCGTAACGCAAAGCGCGTGAACAGTAGAATCGGGCGAGATTCCGCCAACGAAATGTAGCGACATTAAAACAAAATCAACAGGCGGGCTAAGAGGAAAAATCTAAGTAAGTATCATAACCATAGAAACAGACCGAAGGGCTTTTCGCCTGAACAAATGTTTGTTTAGCACCTTCCGAACAGGATTCTTTGTAAATAAAGGTCACGTTAAGTTTTGACTATATTAGATATTACGAGGTGGTTCGTGCGATGCCCGTACATGTGGGGAAATATTGAATAGTATTCTATCTTAGCTAGAATTGCTGGTAAGTAGATGAGCAAAAGTGATCAAATAATTAGCTATTATGAGGCAGCAATTAATATATATAACAATAATGAAGCGAGTTAGCTGTGGCCGTTGGAAGGGAACAGTTTGCAATGCATCTCGAGTCTCGAGGTTTACGAGGACGTTATTGCCGCATCATTTAACCAATATGGCCAATATGGGTAAACAGTTGTGCACTGGGCAGTAGACGAAGCTTTATTGTGTAACAATATTGGTCCACCTCGATTTACACTATCGTAGCATAATGGTTTCCGTCTGAATAATGTATATCAAGTGTTTACAAGTTTATGAGGGGGAAACAATGATTTCATTTCGGGTTTCAGACGTTCTTGACACTCTTTTACGAGAATCTTAAACAAAGTTACTTTTCAGAGTAATCCTATCTAGGTATACCTCATTATCACTGGAACACAGTTAAGAGGAAGTTATTCGCTCTTTTTAAGAGTAAGTTTATGGAACTTTTTATAGAACAAATCTACTATCTACACCATTTACTTCAGAATTCAGGTGGGGTAGTCTTAAATAGTTTTGTTGAATGAAGGAAAAGTAAATTTCGGAGAAATACCAAACCTTTGAATTTGGGTCACGAAAGTGCTACGAAGAAGATGGCAAATGAATTTCTTGTATTGATTAAAATTAAGTAAATGTTTGTAGTGTACACCCAAAACCATGATTTTGTCAAAATACTAAAGCTGCAAATATCTTGACTCTTCATGATCAAGAAATTGTCATTTGTTAGGCGTTCGATAGCAGACCAGGGGGTAACCTTACGATTCATCCATTCTACTAAAATGGAATTTGGTGGCGCCTTTTTCATCAGCAAACAGAATTAATTCAATGAGAAGGTAATCCCAACCGTCCTATAACCCAAGCGGGAATGGGAGTAAACCGCGGGCCGCTCCCGCCGTCTCTACTTAAATATTCACGCCCTCTAATGACACGATGTCGGCTCACTTTAACAAGGTTCTAGGTGGCCAACTAGACGCTTGTACTTGGACCCTTACCAAACCAAGCAATACGGAACAAAGAAGTTAAGATAACCATCCTCCGAAAGTGATCCAGTTCAAAATGAAAGAAATTCGCTCCTGTGAGGGATGCAAAGGATACACTGTAGGGTAGGGTGTAGGGTGAAAGGTACCTTTGTACCTACCTATATTAGGTAAGTTACTTTCTGGCATTCTACTCACACGTTTTCGATCGATATTTATCTTGGTTTCCTTACTTCGTCAGCTTCGTTTGCAACTAAGCATTCGCATAAAGCTAGCCATACACGCTACGGTGTACTTGACAAGTTTACCGGTACAGTTGGACTGTACGTACAGGTAAACCGGAGCGTGTATGTTGCAAAACTGTGCAGGATTCCACAAGATTCAGCTCATGCTTACCTGACGGGTATACCTGTACACAAGCAAACCTGTCAGGTAAATCTTAGCGTGTATGGCTACCTTTAGTTGAATTCAAATTCAAAATTTTGTAATTAAGTTCATAGATCTTTTGTCTGAATGGTAATGTAGGTGGGATAATTCCATCAAGGGCCGACACCTCTACCAGTTCTTTTCATCCGTTCGTGAACAGCTGGCCAGGACATGGTTGGAAGTTGATCACTGTGTTGCCCAATTTCTCACCGGTCATGGTAACTTTAAGAGTAAATTATTTTCCTTCAAGCTTGTTGGCCGCCTTTTTGTCAATGTTCCACATCTGACTGCGAATATGAACAATCAGCACATCACATTTTATGGGAGTGCAGTCTTTGGCAGAATGAACGCATATTATGTTGGATAGTGTACAGGTTACATCCGGAGTTATTTACTATACAGACCTTGTGGAAACTAGAACAAATTTCCGTGCGTTCAAGCGTTTTTGCCATGCCTATTATTGGAATCAAATATAACAGCTCACAACTTAGGACCCATTAATGTTAATATTTATCCGTTGTGCTAGGCAACTGGGCCTATCCCAGTTGTAAACGTCCCTTTGTGCCAATTGGTCTTGTTTCGTTCTGTCTCCTGCTGATATGAAGGGAAGTGGAAATTACGGTTTTTTCCTACTCCTCCACTATACTTTTCTGATTAATTTCGTTGCGGGATCCAAGACAGTTAAATTCATTCTCTGGGACTTCGTCGAGCTTCACTGTCTCGGCGCTTTTCTGGTGGCGGTCACTGTTGATTCTGGCTTTCAGGAGTTACAGTGGTTTGGGAACAGTGTGGCGGGCTTGTCCAAAAAAAAAAAAGTTCATAGAATGTTCATTTGAAAAGAGTTCCAAAACATTATAGATATACGAATATCGTTCATGATATGTTGCGCTGCGATGGAAATTAAAGAGCTGGTGTTGTAGTGCTGCTGGCAACTCATAAATGGATTCCAAGTTAAAAGCGTAGTAAGGAAGAAGTGAAATCTTCGGGGTGTTGACAAGCTCTACAGGGTATTTTTTCTATGAGCATAACCATTACTGTTAATAACAGTGTAGAATAAAATCTAAATATATATGCAATGTAACGACACAAAAAATGCACAAATATCTCCGAAGCTTTTATCACAACGTAAAACCAGCTCTTGTCAAATTTTCTTCGGACTCCTGACAGAATAAACTGAGGGAGATGATAGCCCATCGGAATAGCGGCTACAGTTATGAGTGTCAAAGTATGCGACCGAACCGAGTAAATTGTTCTAATGATAATACATAATTATTCATTGCCGCGCCGACTTCTCAGACTTAACGGTTTACAACTCAGTGACCTGCGGTGTACCGCGTAAGTATCAACAAATTAAAAGTACACAAGAATCATCATTAACGACAGCGAAGCGTCATGTGACCTCGATATTACGTTAAGTAGTGAAAACTGACAAATGAAATGGTCATGGTGCAATGATATTTGCCACTAGAAACAAGAAGCTTTAATATTTTAACATAGCTTCTAGTTTTTGAGTTACTCGACTCTTCTACTATATCCATGGCCGATTTGGAGACTTTAGACTGCGTGAGAGTGAGTTGAGGGTTTTAAGAATGCTTGCAATCGTAAAGAAAATTTGGAGCGTCAGTAACAAACACTTTAGCTGCTCTCTTTGAGCATGGAATCGGCTGTATGATGTGGAGGATTTAGGGACACAAGAAAGTTTCGGGATTACCAGACACGATGGATTGGGTGAAAGATAATAATAATGTTAGTTTCCACCATCAATAAATTATAAATCTATTTAGTCCGTCAGTTAGTGTATTGGAAAATAATGGACACGTATTTTTTGTTTTTGTAAATCAATGAATATTGACAAAGATAAAAAACTTGAGAGTGGGGGCTCGTGACGTCACAACGCACTAAAAAATACAGCACTTCGCGTGACATATTGAGAATTTTAAAAGCGTCGTATATTCGTCAATTTTGGTTTACGTTACAAAATAAAAAATACGTGTCAAATATTTTTTGGTAATCTAACTGACGGACTAATTAGATTTTTTCAGTTGTCAAGCCTATTATGGCTCAATGGGTATGATTATTGAGATGGCCGCTAATAGGAACATGAGAGGAAGACGTGATTCAGAGACGCCACATACAGAGAATAATGATTATGAGAGGATATAAAGTAACATATCGCCAGATTAAAGGCAAAACCAATTATTTAGTCCAAAACAGTCAATTTAAAATTTTCCGTAAGGGATATCCTCTCATAATCATTATCCTCTTTGACCAAAGGTCAAAAATTGTTGTTCGAAACCTCTCTTGTAGATCCAGACCATAAATATTTTGTAATTTGCAGAAGTAATAATATACCTATACGAGCTGACCTACACGAATTGGTGTGATAAATAATCTCACTACGTAGCCTTATCACTCTATATGCCTATATGGATGACATAAGTATATTGATAACGATTTGATATTGTTTCAGGAAGGAAAACATTAGACAGATGATTAAAATCATTTACACGTAACTTTATAGTTTGTTATAAGAAACCAGCAGAGTGATGTCAGAAGAGTGCAGATCCTGCACGGAAACGCAACCAACCGCCTTGTTGTTTAGTCCAAATAGAGCTGGGAACTCAGCCAAATAATCTTAAGGATCAGTTTACCACAAACCCTTAGTCCATCTATGATATGCCTGAAAATAAGTGGAATGTTACAATAACATATCAACAAATTATTGAAAAACAACGATTCCAACAGTTTCAGTAAAGATATCAAATGGTTTAACACTGGCAGTATCTATTTAACACACAGTAAAGAATAATATAATTAACACTTAATAAGAATGGCTACTTAGAGTCTCCTTTTAATAAGATCATAGTTGTGTTTGAGGGTCTTGGGACCAAAGGGATATCCTTTCTTGTGTGGTACACGAAGATCAACAACTGAAGGCCGGCCAATAATTTAGGGCATACAATTAACGAACCATCAGATTTAGCAAAATGTAACGGCAAAAAAATCACTTTTGATTGCCAAAATTAGTAAATGATCACCAAAATTAATCCCCGTTTTATTGTGAAATTAGAACCAACAATTTATTTTTTTAGTTATGAGCACCCAGAAATTGGGCCGGGGCTCCTACTTCTGAATGGTTTATAAAAAAATAACCACGAAGGAAGGGTATGGCGGGGTCTATTCGCTCGCTCATTCAACCCCGCCATACCCTTCTAACCTAATCTACCCGTGTCGGGGTGCTCCAAGTCGGCCTAGGCAAAACTAGTTTGTCATCAACCACCTCATTAAAATTTGGTGCTTAATTTACAATATTTGGTGATCAATTGATATTTTAGATGATAGATGTTAGTGGTCACAAAGTTATTTTTGGTGGTCATTATATTTTCCCCCATAATTTAGTTGGCTAACTGCCTTGATTGCATGGCTGTAAGAAATGCTAAGTTACTTTGTATTCAATGGATATTCTATTGGAAGAACACGTTTTTAATCAGTGCGTAGATTGAGGGACCTAATGTCTGCACGAAAAGCTTACTGCATTGCGGGATCAAAAAAACGTCAGTCGTTTTCTTACAATGCAAAACAGAAGGATCCAGACGAGTTAATCAGTCCGATGCATCAGCTCCAGTTGGACTTTCGATTAAACTAAGGACCGCGAACAATGACTCATCGTTCAGTAAGATTAATGTGCCTTATTGGTTTAGTGTACAAATTCTCAACATGAGTACATCGAGTTTGATATCCACTCGATATATGGAGCGGCTAACGGCGGCACCTGCAGAGCCTCAAGCATGACCTTGTCGCTTATACGCAATACCTACTTGAACGGTCAGCGATCGGCGGCATACCATAACTATTATGTGGAATTATTAAATAGATGATATTATGATGTGGCAAAAAATTATACGGACCATTAGCTTAGCGACACGTTTGGTACAGACTGTTTGTTCTTGATAAACAAGTGTGAGTTTTATGTTAATGTTAAGTAATATCAGTGAGTATGGTGATTACATCAACAGTCCGTTATCAGCTAATCAAAAAATCTTCGTTACTTGGTGATAGTAAAAAAAAATCGTAAACCCTTTGGGGTACCGGTGGCGCGGCGACTAACTTCAGTTTGCTCTACACTTAACTTCTGTCAGACCAGTAACATTGACCCTCTTTCACGTCCTGCTAAATCGTGCTTCCTGAGCAATTCTTATATCCTCAGTTAGGTTACTAAAAAAAACGTACAACGATACGTGTTTGCCATTATAGCATACGATTACGATACGATGTCATCGCGCCACTACGTGTGCTTACAATGAGCCAGCAGAGCGACGACACGGATACTCGCTTCACCTGCTCGCTTCCGCTCGATAATTACAAGAAACGCACAACTAAAAATCAGTTTATTATGCGTTATTGTTTTCTCTATATTACTATGTCCCAAGCTCGATATGATTAGTTAGAAAATTGGAGTACGCTATACGTTGATTAGCCACAAAGAGCACCAGTTATCTGAGTGAGACACGGCGTTCGTTGTACAAAATCTGCTGAGTAAACGACGTAAACGCAATGGCAAGTTGTTTGTCCAAATATGGCAGCCTTCTGTCTCAAATATTGTTGAGGCCGGTTTCAATGAGTAAGACGCTAGAGTGTGAGCTACGGGATGTTGAAACAATGCGACGGTCTTGTACAAGTGCGGATCGGTCGGATACGCGGGGGTCATCGACCCTGTGCCCCCCTCCCGCACGCTGGCCGCGGTCTCACTTTCGATGCGCCCGAGGCTTCCATGAGTCCACGTGCCCGTGCGCAGCCACCGACGCCGTCGCTGGTGACGTCATCACCTCCAGGACCACGCGCAACGGTGCTAGTTGCCAGAGCGTAAAGCTGTTTGTGCTTTTCATTAGAACACCCATGGGAACCATACCATGCTAACAACGGAAGTCACAGTCCTTTCCCTTACTGACATGGTTTAAATAGTTCTTCAACGTTCTGGTAGTTTGAAAATTCCGTTTTATATGTTTAAGCAATACAACAAGCAATTTACAAGTTAACATCGTTTTATAACATTAATACCATAATTATTATTATATCAACTGACATATGAGTCAGCACAAATCATGTAGAACTCCGAATGGTGAGAAAGTGCGAAATATCACGGATTAGTGTAAATGTAGAGGCAAATGAACCTGTCAACTATGGGAAGCTATATGACTGTATGTGTATTACGAAGTAGTTAGTTTTCGTATTCTCATTTTACATTATGCACTGATTGCCTTCTGCGATGTTAATCTTTCACTACAAAGTTGGTATTGAGTGATGCTGAAATGAGTACGAAGTAGGAACCACCACACTGGGTCACCTTCAGTATTGTTCCAAGTTCCAAACATGCAGTTCATACGGAATAGTTGACATACTGACACAACGCTTGAACTGGTGCGGATGACCGAATTAACATTTAGAAGGGTGAAGGCCGGAACAATTATTTAACATCTGTCGACGTCAATTTTGCCAACGGTTTCAGCATCATTACGAATGACCATAACCACACACAACGATGGCCCCACACAAGGAATACCTCGGTTGTAAGTGGAATTGTGGGTGCACATCACAAACAAACATTCAGACTGAACAAATATTATGCCTCGGAGATTGAAGGTCTTAGCACGGCCAGCCGCTACCGATATTGAAGCAACGCGAATTTGTCAGTTCTTTGTCAAATCAGCTTCTTTGTTCGCAATAATCAATAACCATAACAGCCAACCAGCTCCCTCAGCATGCATCTTGAGGTTTTCTACAAAACTGCGCTGTCTTACTCAGGCTAGACAAGCTTGTTGACTACATGTATGTATACTATGTCTGGCTAAGTCCACTAACCCTATGAAGCTCACATTAAAGAAACATAATTATGTCGAAATACTTGATGATAGTCGAGTTATTTGTAAAATTTATCGCGACATCAACCCGCTAGCGTTTTGCTTGGAAACGAAACACTATCCAGTTGTTAAAGGCGGGGATACATTGCAAGTTCCAGCGTTAAGTAAAGCGGATTGCATATTATTTAATTTCAAATGAGTTTTAAACCAAAACTCACAAGCAGGTTACTTGCTGTGATGTAAGTGGCCATTCGACTGGTGCTGTTTTGTAGGAACGATAGAGAAACAGGGCAAAACACAAACGTACCACTGGTTTCAGTCCATACCATAGTAAAGAATTCCCGTAGAAACAGATAGTCACTGTATTCACGGGTATGTTGTCTTGAGCAGGTTTTAAAGATTCCTCTTATTTTTTCCCGACTTCAAAAAGGAGGAGGTTCTCAATTCGTCGGAACCTTTTTTTATGTATGTTCCCCGATTACTCGAAGATGGCTGGACCGATGTGGATTTTTTTTTTTGTTTGAAAGGGTGTACTTCCCAGGTGGTCCCATGATCATCAAGTCAGGATCTGATGATGGGATCCTGGAGAAATAGAGAGAACTCTTCAAAATTGGGTAGTTTTTGGAAGAGTACTTTCTAGGAGTGGTCCCATTTCAATTTGGTGAAGATCTGATGAAGAACTTCGGAGATAGGCAACGGATCTCCTCAATCAATGATAGCAAATGGACTAGGATTGCTGAAATCTCATGTCTGTCTATTGTTTATAACATAACATCAAGCCGGTATGCTGTGAAGGGTAAGCACATGTGAACTACTAAAAAGAGAAAAATAAAAACTTAATTGCAAAAAATAAAAACTTAATTGCAAAAAATAAAACTGGCTTCAGAAAACACAAAAAAATGAAAAATAACTATACGACAAAGTCGGTGACCTTTGTTTGATTTAGTTTTGTTGTCACCGACTTCTGAAGCTAAGTTATTGTTCACTTTTTTGTTTTTTAGTTTGATGGAGATTACTTTTCCGCTATCACTTATAGCTCAGTCAGAGGTACAGCGAGCAGTCTTAACAATGTTGCAGTAATCGACTCAACTCGTGTAAGCGACCATTACACAATCGATTGCGTAATAGAAAGTTGTGATTCGTTATCAACCAGATGGTTTTAAACATTCTTTTACATGCGTCAGTCAGCCAAATATTTTTGGTTCTCTAATGATCACTAAACTCAATTCTTCTACGAAATCAAGTTTAGTTGTAGTGATCGATGCAGAATTATTATTACACTAGGATTTTAGCATTCTTAGCCTCACATTGTGGCAAAGCTTTTTAACCAAGTTGATATTTCAGACTTTGTTAAGTCTGGAATCTCTACGTGGTTTCAAAATTACCCGATGCAAATAGACAAAATTGACAATTAGGGAATATAATTAAAATGATGTCCAGTGATATAAATTGTAACAGAATTAAGTAAGTAAGTATGCATTACATAATTTGAATAAGCAGTGAGTTGGCATGAGCAGGCCGCGTAACGGTGTCTAGTATCGAAGTCGTCGGCGAGGGTCATCGGCGCGTGGCGACAATTAAAACCGGGATAAGTGTTGCGTGTACCTGCGAGATGAGGGCGCCACGGTCGATACGAGGGGGAACCACCCGCGGGGACCCACCCATTCGGTTAAGGAGTTTAGAATACAAGTCACGGAGTATTGATGTCTCCTGTGTTATTTTTATTGCGTAAAAGGACAACTATGAAACAGTCCCTAGCTCCCCCATCAACCCGCAGTCCCGCACTGCATCGTCTGAGCGTATCGTACCGGTAGATTGGAAGGTAGTGTGACTGGCTGTAACGATGTATTGTCTATCTGCAGAAGCCTTTGTCTAGTAGGGGTGAGAACAGTTTTATTTTTACTTGTCAAAAAGTTGGAACTTTGACGCCCAATATCTCCGTAACTAGAAGGTTCCCAGGTATGGTGTAGATTTGTAAAACAAAATAATGATCGCAATGGTTGGGAGAACAAGTGCCTTTCGGCTAAGAGGTTTTTTACACCTTTTATGGTTCGCGCAAATACCTTTGTCGGATTAGTGGCCAAACCAGCATATGATCGGTAAGCGTGTTATTTTACTTCGTATAGGTATGGAATAATAGATTTCCATTACGATGTGTAAAAAAATAAGCATGTTTTCAGCAATTTCAACATCTGCGTCACAAGATGTGTGGGTGTTGAGGCGGCAGACTGGGTGCGCGGGGGTGGGGCGGGGTGCGGGTGAGCCAACTCTTCATTCCCATTTAGCTACTGAATTGTACAGCGGCAGGAGGCCATGATTATGTTTACTAACCCCGGCCGCCCGCGCCCCCTGTCTACGCGGTCCGAATTAACACACGATCTTTGTCCCAAAACTCGGTCTTTACATAGCCAGCCACCCTGCCGATCGGTGTTGCTATGTGCGAAATTGCGAATGGCGGATATGTTAGCACGCTGTTTATCCGTTCGATTGTTCGAGAACCAAATACAGTATTAAACGCATTCTAGTTTGGAATGAGTCACATGTACACTAACACTAAGCAATTGAAAATAATTTTCTGTTCCACTAGGTGTTACATTATCGTTTTAAATTAAGTATGCAAATTTATTTGAGCTGGTTTTGTGTGTCATATAATTTGGTAAGGTTTTTAAATTTAAAATATTGGTTTGCTAGAAGAAGGAAGAGCAGGTATCCCACATTCTGTTTTGTAAAAATAGAGTAACAGTAAATCAAGGCGCGTGCCCACAAGGCGGCGCGGCAGCGCGGCCAGACGGCAACCACAGCATAATCAAGTGTTATGATATGAGTGAAACAAAAAATATGGGTTCACTCACTCCATGATGTAATACCTATAGAGTAGCTACTTAATAGAGAAATAAACGGAATCAGTGGCAAACCAAACCGACTCTGATCATTCAAGGTTCGATTCCCAATGTTCACAAATTACAGAGAAACATTGCATCTAATATTTCGTGGATCGGATCAGAAAATCTGGCCACCAGTTCAAGTCGACCTATGAATTTCTGTCTTAGAAATCGAGGTAGTCGACTCAGGATAGGTCGGAATAGAGCTTTCAGAAATCGAACCCCATATGGGATATGGGTGAATATCAAACGGACACAAATGTAAAATAAAAATCGGTAGTTAAACAGGACATAAACTTAACACTAGTAAAACTATTGCCGTGTTGTGAATTTGTGATCCTGTTGTACCGAGTTGACCCACTGATCCTCTTTACGCTGGCGTTGGTAATCGTCTAAAAACTCGACCGCGGTGAAGCCAGCCCCCTGACCACCGGTCGCGCGAGTGTAAGTAACCGGCACGCTAAACAATTGTTCATTCATTCAGTACATTAAATGCTGAATAAAAATAATAGTGAATTAAAAAAAATAACACAAAAGCGAGTATACTGTGGATTTTATTATACTTCTTGGTGTTTATTTTGAAATTGAAAATTAAGATGACATTTTTTAAGAAGTATCACAAAATAACGTTCGGACTAATTGATAACCTCTTCCTTTTGGAAGTCGGTTTAAATGGCATACATTTAAAGATTACGTAATACGTAAATTATTAAACAAAAAAAATAGTATAAAATTATCATGGTGCTATTTATACTTTATGCTTTATGTATTATACACGGCCAAACGGCTACAATTCCAAAAATGTATTATAAGTGTTTCGAACGACCGAATATTTCACAACATTAGGAGCATCCGAATGTTTGGTGCGGAGTCTCGTGGCGACTACATACCACACGGGCTGCAGGGTCATTACCACGCGGCTGGGGGCGCGTTCCTAGCGCCAAGCGCTCCCGACAACGTTTACGTAACACTGTCTTTATGACACCTCTGATTAATTTTACGAGATGCCCTTGATTCTACATCCTCGAGTAGACACAACTGGACCACTTTGCATAGCGTGACGGGAACCAAAAAATCTTACTTTTATATTTTTACGCAATCTTTTTTTTAAGGTGCAATCAGACTTCGATCGAAGACTTTTCACGTATTTTTATTTAACACAATACAATTTACCTACAAACAAAGTGATAGTTCCGAGACCGACCACTGTTTGGTTGCACCTTGCACGCTGTATTCAGGATATAGAAGACTAATTTCTCTCGAAATACTTGCGGCGTAATGAAAACTACAGCTGATAGTGGATAGCACACTTATAGTAATCTTATTCGAGGAAACTGGTATTTTGAGCTTGCCTACTACAAGTACTAAAAATTCTTTAGTAGCCCAATATATCAAAGTTCTATTGACAAAATGTAGATTGGATATAATATTTGCCTAAGTGACGACCGTGTTTACAATGGATAATTTTTATGGAGACAGAAACATTACATCCCAAAAAAAAAACATAAATGAACCTCATAAACAAAAGACATTGTCTGAATTTGCATGATTGAAAATGAACAAACTCGATTTACAATTGTGCAGTTAAAAGAAAGTT
The DNA here is from genome assembly GCA_941918905.2 of Xestia sexstrigata. NCBI lineage: Eukaryota > Metazoa > Arthropoda > Insecta > Lepidoptera > Noctuidae > Xestia > Xestia sexstrigata. Next base: position 5,348,557 of record OW799220.2, on the reverse strand, counting down.
CCCAAATACATACAAATACTTAAATAGCGTGCATACAAGCGTCTGCGAAGTTGCAGCCTTGCAGTCATACAAGGCTATTCAGGTACAGGGACGCCTAATGAAAGTCGATAAGACGAATGTTTATTTAGGTTTTAGTTAGAATCGATTTGTGCCAGAATGATTCGTACTATAGTTGGTGCCAGTTAAGATGGAAATAGCGGTCATTGCCCCTTCCCTAATATCTCTTCGTACGAACCAAAACAAATAAACCATGTATCGTTTTTCGTTAGAAAAATGTTGAAGATCACGATAGAACACGATTCACGACTTGAACAGGCTTTTGGTTTTCAAAGTTATAGTAGTTTAATAAATGTAGGTGGGTCAATGATCGCTATTCTCATCTTATCTGGCACCAACTATAGTAGGAAACTAACAACTCACACAAACATAACGTATTTTGACGAAAAGATAGTAATAAGGGGTTTGATTGCAAGCGTGCTTTATTGGCATCAACATAAATTCTGTTATGAGCTCTATTGGCTGAAATTTTCAGTCGCCCGTAGAAAGAAGACCTGTCGAATTTGTGTGAGTATAGTTTAGGAATTTTAGGAGAAGGCTAGTTACTCTACCAAAGCGGAGAAGAGCGGAGTGGAGAGGAGACATCGTAACTCTCCTCCTGTGGTAGGTTGACTCTTGCACATCTCTCCGACCCGCTCGTCTTCGCTTTGGTAGAGGTCCGGGCCTAAATGACTTCCCAGAACATGACGCACGAGACTAAATTGTGGCTAAATTTAATTTTCTTTGACATTCTTAATAATTAATAATATAATTCAATTACTTTGTTTTATGCGGCTCATGACATTTTTCAATTGCTTCATTTCTTTTATCCTAGACTTTAATAATTATGATAGTATAAATAACCTGCTTACTAATATTATATTTGTTTGCCGATTATTGGCCGAACATACAGATCAGCTAAAATGTATAAATAACACCTTTTTGTACTTATGTTCACAAATAAAGATTGATTTGATTATTTTGATTTGAGACATGACGAAGTTTTGCACGTCAACTAGTTAGACGTCAAAACTTGCACTGACTCTTGTTCTACGTGTTGGTTAAAAGATATCGGAACACTTATTTATTTATTTAGTACAGTATTTAAAACCATTAACACTAAATTAACACGTATGTTATTATTGTTGTTCACTGATGAACCACATTCAGCCGCACCTTTTAGACTGGAAGCCGACCCCAATATAGTTTGGCTAAGCAGATGACAGGCGAACCACAAAATCGATGGTGGGCTACATATGGCATAAATAATTGGCTAAATCAGACTTTTGCAGATGTTATCGTTCTGTGGAGCTCTGAATAAGGAAGATTTAACTTCTATGAATACGTCTACTACCCTTCTATCGGACAATATTACACAATGAAGTCCTAAAACCAAGGTTATCGAGAAGTTCAAGGATTTAATTCTATAGATAGACTATAGATTTTTATTTATTTTTAGTACGACTTGAGGGATGCCTTTACAAAGACCGTTGGCAATTAGAGAGAGAGGGTAAAATGAAAAGAATCAAGTCTCATTGTAAAGTACTATGTTATAATCTGGATCCACGTGTTCTAATAGGAAATCTATTAGAAGACATTGATAAAACCACGTCATTGCTTGCATATCGGTGGACACACGACGCCGTTTATGGGCTGACGCGAATATTATAATATACAATTATTATAATTCACGGTAAAATTCTGCCAGCTAGTATATTTGATGTCACATTGTGATGTCAACGACATACCTAATCTAAAAATCGTGGTTATCTAATCACTTAATCTAAATCGTCTGTAAGTTGATCTTGTAGAGTGGAACTTTATATAAGACTAGGAAATGGCATCAACTCAATAAGGGCCAGACGACGACGATCTGATCAGTGGATCACAATGTCTACATATTTACTTACTGTCTATGTGGGGAAGGGTCGAGGGGAGTCGAAGGACATTACATTATTGTCCATATCGAAGTACTGCGCATTTGGCCTTCAAAAAAAGGTCAAAGCTTATTATTTGGAACGTGGTTAAGCATTTTGAAGCGCATGTAGGATTCTTTAAAGATTTCGCTAGGACATCGTAGTATTGCACGGAATAACAAAGTAAATTAATCAATATTAGATGGTAATATTAAAGATGTTGTCCAAGGACTTGGAGCGCGAGTTAGTTCGCGTATCAAGGCAACCGCCCGATCGCGTGAGCCCTTGTTGTTCATGATATTGGTATGGTGAGACGGTGGATCGATTCGAGTGAGTTTACGAGCTCGATCATTATCTATAGCAACATTTCGGTAACGGCTGTGAACGGTTAAATTGTAGACTGGTTTTGACTAAAACTCGACACCGACGTTTTGTTTTTTTTTTTTTATGATCATCTTGTGTACGAAGAAATTGAACATGTTATTTTAATGTAACCTCAATTATTGATATTATAATACAATCTTGACGTTTAGAGAATGCTGAATGGTGTCGGTCAAGTTTTTTTATTAAGTACTTTTGTTGCTAGCGGCCGTGTAACTAGAAAGGTTTCCTAGACTAAAATACATAATTACTCTTGCCAGATATCGGATATCAGATAAAACCTGAATCGAATAGTCAGATGCATTCCAACTTTTTATCACATGGCAATAAAACTAAAACAAGATGATTCTGATGTGGCTCTAGTATAAAAAGTTGTAGATTACTAGAATTACGATACGAGCAATTTTCCATAAAATGTCGATATTCAATTTATTTTTTGCACGTCGACAATCGTGCGTGTGTGTTAGACACGGCAGCACGCAGTGAGATTGTTGAGATTTCGAGGTTCGAGTACCGACAGTCCGACACCCGCTGAGTAATCCTTTATACAGCTCCGATATAGGATACTTTTATAAATCTATTAATAGGAAAGAATCAAACACGCGTTAATCCGCATGGGTCCACGTGACGCAGCCGCCACTGCAGAATATTATTAACGCGTACAAGTAGTACCTAATACTGCTGTCTTCGTCCGTCGATGTGCGTGACTGGTCTGTTACGAAAATCAATATCAAAACAATGTCTTATTATAAAGTTGGACTCCAAGGATATAGTAGTTATATAAGTAGCCTTGTGTATGTTGTTGATATACATAGTATACATGTGTATAAGCCCGATTAGAGTGAAATTGGTCGAACAGGCAATACCTAGAATTAAAAGTTTTCGACTAACTCAGCAACAGTTAATTTTAAATTCGATCAATAAACGATTACATGATTTGTGGACCGGAGACGAGAGGCTGAATGTTTGGCTCAACTGGGTAATATAAGCGGATAACCACGTCTTTTAGCAGAACAACCACCCTGTAAAACTTTGCTTTTATTTGCTCCACGAGAATTCTGTCTCGTGTGACGTGTTGTTTTATTTATCATCTAGCTCAAGTCTATTTACTCTTAATGTCATTGGACGTGAAAGATCCTAATGTAGGTGTATCCTTGACTGGTACTTACTTTGATGCTTATCAGCTAACTGTATAAGAGGATTTGGAAGATCTCGCCGCCTGTAGAAGCACATGACTTTTGCTTCCACGTTCCCAGACGGCGTCTTGTTCAGCTCCTCTATCCGTCGGATCTGGTACGGAGACGTCGACGACGTCTCGAAATAGACGCAGTCTGCAGACAAACATAATGGACACTGGTTAGATTGGGCTCTACCTGTTACCTGCAACACTTTATTGTAAACAGTCTCATTTCGATTCGTAAAGTTTATACAACAGGCTCTAAGACAGATTTAGTTTATTTGTAGAGCTGGAGGAAAGGTATAAAATTAAAAGCAATACAATGTTATACTTAAATTCAAACCGAGCACGTTACAATACAACACGGTGGGTGTTATCATAGCGAATAGATATTTTTTTCTTTGAATAGAATTGATTAGCATTTTAATATGTCACGTACTTAACAATTTATTCCCAAAACCGTAGGCACTCAGTTGAAAATTTTCGCGGAATGCATTTATGATTCTTCGGTACATTTGAACGTTTTTCCTAGGCCACAAGTGCCAACTCTAGGTGTGGAAGTAGTTGGTGCGGAACGGACGCTTGCTGTTTATCCGTACCTGCGATACTTATGTTAGTTGTTGTGCCACATGGACAACTAATGTAAATGGCGCCTTTTTACCGTTACCCCGTACAACACAACTAAATAACTTGCGCGCATAATGACACGTTTGAACCTTTCATTCTGAACCGTAAGCGCGTTAGTTTTGGACGATTAAACTTCTGACAATACTTGCCATTGCTCTAAGACAGAATGCAAGAGTGACGTGGTCTCCTCACAATTCGTCAGCAAAAATGTATAACATCTATGTATTATTTTAATTAACAATGATTTTGATGTGTTTTATAAAACCATTCAAAGAGGTAATTCAGGAAGGCCGAATGGTGTAATTGGTTGGTCTTGGTAATGATATAATGGTGTCGATTCTGTTGTGCACAAACTAAACTTAATTTAGGCTATCGCTATCTTTTTCTCTTTAATAAAACGAGAAAGAGAGGGACGTAATTTAGAGCTGTCAAATTTAGTTGGAACTAATATTCCCATACAAATGAAGGGTGCACTTAAAAACATGTCGACTAAAAACACGGTGAAGCGCAAGGCATAAACTAGTTTGACATCTCTAACTTAGTTCATAGCTATAGCCGTCCTTTTCTCGCACTGCCTTTTAGTAAAAGATAGCAATAGCCTAAATTAAGTTTAGTTTGTGCACAACAGAATCGACACCATTAGCTAATTCTATCATAGTAACAGTGAGTCGTTAAGTATGGACAACTTGTGCCGCTTAAAAAGCACTAGAAAATATAAATCTAGTAGATCTCATATTTCGTATGAAACTTTCCATTCTGGTACGATCGCGAGGTGAACTAAAATTAACTTACGATGAGACGTGAATTCACGTGTTATAGAGACGAAAGAGCGCTTTATTTTTTCATGTATTACCATTATCATTGTGATGTGTACTTCCTGTTAGAGCATTGTGGCACTTAGATGTATTTATAGTACTTTAACAATGTAGTCTAGTTGAAGTTAAGCTAGACTGGTCATTGAAAGGACCCCTACTATTTTTGTAGCAGATTATGACAGTTGGACATTTCGATTGGATTCAGATAGGGCATTCAACTAGTGTGAAACGATTCTAGCTAGAGTTTCCAATAAACAGTAAAACAGTGCTTATAAAACTGATCACTTTGTAAAAAGCCTCGTAAAATCAGAGTGTAGACGCGCGGCTGACCTGGCGTTTACAAGAAACAACACCAGCGCTTATATCAATAGGTATGCAGTAGCTTTACATTACATGTGTACGCAGTGGTTCATCTACACAGATGTATAGCCGGCCAATATACGAGTGTTACGGATACATCTATACGTATGATATTAGCTACAGTTATGTATGTGTGTAAGTTGGGGCATTATGCGGCTGATAGCGATGTTAACGCCCGTTCAGTTTTGCCAAGAAGTGTATTTTTGGAACGTGTCAATAAGTAAGTGTGTAGTAAATTTAGCCTGGACACGTCATCAGAAGAGGGCGGAGAATGATTGAATTCACACTATGAGATTTCGCGTGGCGATGCTTTGTGTTTCTTTTGTTTTTAATTACCATAACTGGCCTCAGAATCACCTGTTACGAATGACGTGAAGACAATTCTTCAAAAAATATTTTAATAAAACATCAACCTATGCGTAGCCACACTCTTAAAACTATCCAATTTTTGATACGTAGAATTAAGGAGATTTAGCATTGATCAAGAAGAAAATTAAATATCAGCCGTTAAACCTAACCTAGCTACAAAAAAATAAGTTTAAATAAGCCCTTGATGTTTTTTTGCAGTCGTTATGCACCTTCCCTTTAGAGGTTGCCATTGTTTTGTGTTTTTACCCTTTTTTGTTTCATTTCTTTTCTATTGTTTTAAATTATTGGGACATGTCATCTGACATTACTTTTTTATTAAAGAATTTTCTGTTGCAATTTTTAATGAGTATGTTATTCGGACCTGCACGTCTGAGCACTTGTACTTTATTTTGTTTTGTTTCTGAAGTCCGGTGCGTTTGTACAAATGCTTTAATAGGTAGATGCATTGAGGACGTTGCACTGGGGGCATAGTCTGCTTTTACAATAGTGTCACAATGATCTAACATTGATTTCATAATTGTTGAACGATGCTATTGTCATTTTGTTAAAAGTTCGTAATCTGCTAACTTCATAATGAGAATTGTGTTACAATGACATTGTTGTATTGCCATTATTATAAAACCTGTTTATAGAAATGATTTTCGAAAAACTAGAATTAAATTTGAACATCTAATCATGCCAGATTTCATTTATATATATTTTTACATATTATATATTAGTGTTCTATGCAATCTGAAGTAGTAAGAAGTTCGTAAATAGCAAAAAACATTAAGTTATGTGTAACGTAGATTAATGTGAAACAATAATAATAATATTCTCATCATTATTATTATTCATTCATTCATTCATTCTCATTATTATTTCTCTCTATTCTCTTCGAATTCAATAATATTTTATCTGTTTAGCTGGCAAAGTCAAATGTGGCGGCATTACTGCTTACTGACGTTTTATCTGTTTTTATTTCTAGCGGCTGGTGTTATGATTTATTTTCATTTTTGTGTTTTAAATTATCTTTAATAAAGAAGCTTATATTTATTGCAATACAAAATGATGGTAATTGAGCAAATTTCGGCTGGAACTGTCAAAATGTTTGCAGATTACCGCATAAGTCAGTCATTCATTTATCATTGTGTACGACATTACCATTCTATGCAATTTCTATCAATGTAGTGTCAGTGGTTGATCATTGGAAAGTCATAATGACGCCACTGCATAGTAGATTACCAAACTTGTCAAAATTAACAATTATGAAATCAATGGTAGATCATTGTGACACTATTGTAATAGCGGACTAGGCCCCCTGGTCTGATTCGCCTCTTTCCCATGGGGGTAGGCAGAAACTACTGAGCGCCACATGCTACGATCCGTTCACCATACGTACTAGTCGTAAGGAAGTGTTGAGTACGGGTCGAGGAAAAGAGTGTGTCAGAAAACTAGTTCAGATCCATGGTTTAAGTTAGTCGTCTATTTTTTTTACGGATAAACAAGAATTAAGTTTGCCTCAAGCTAGACCGTGTCGGGTCCGAGCAGAGTGTTGGCCGTGTTGTATCGTATTGTCCGTTGCTCGGCCGTCACTCGGTTGCCGCTCGGTATGGCGTGGTGTGTCCATGTCGCAGGCAATTCGTATAACACGCCGTTTTACATAATGGCGCGCCGGATTGTAAAACGCCGCCGTTGTGTAATACGGCGTCCTCGCGTTCAGCCGGATTACAATTCGGCTGAAATAAAGTACGCCGCATTAAATGAAGCCTTTGCGTTCGTCAAAGCGGCGTAATAATCGTATTACATAACGGCAGCGTTTTTCAATCCGGCGCGCCATTATGTAAAACGGCGTTATACGAATTGGCTGCGACATCCATACAAAATATATGTAATATTTAGTTGACCGTGCTACGGCCGACACTAGGCTCGGACCCCACACGGTTTAGCGTGGGTCATCCTTTACATTTTTGAGGTATGGTTCAAATATTGGAGTACATTGTGCGTTACAGTTAAAACCCGTTTTTAGTTAAAACGTGTTTTCCCTAGTTAAAACTAGATTTTACTAACTGTCTTTGCTAGAACCAGTATTGACTGCTGTTCAAAAATGAATATCAGTAAAAACTAGTTCTAACTAGACAAAACGCGTCTTGTCGAAATGATTCAGTTAAAACTGTCTCATTTCATTTGTACGTTTCATAATAATCTTTTTTTGACTTTTCTTAATTTGATTATTTTAATTACTTGAAATTAATATTGTCGCTATTATTGTTAATACGTTGATGTTCCTTAATAATGTTCCTATAAGTAATCTCGATCAACTGAGCCGCGCCAGTCTCCAAGTCGGGCTTTCAATGAATTTGACCAAGACAAAACTGATGACGAACGGCACAGAGCGTTACATAGCAATTTGTGGTGTGGGGATTGATTATGTCCATGAATATACCTCGGCCTGAAAGTCTCTTTCCAGGCAAGACAAGATAAAGAAGTAGCTCGGCGCACTGAGAATGCCTGGAAAAGCTACTGGTCGATGAAACATTTAATGAAAAAATTACCACTCAGTGAATACCAAATATCAGGAAACGACAACGCGGCAGGCCCAAAAGGAGATCATGGCATGAACTGGACTCTTTCTCAAAGGATTGGCCTACAATTGCACTAGATCGCGAAATGTGGAAGGAGGGAAGGCCTTTAGGGTCAATTCACACCGAAAGAGCGGCGAAGGGCAGCGCAGTTTCAGTTTCATGTGAATTTTAACTTTATTATCATTACCATAATACTTATTATCGCATGATCGCATGAGAAACTCGAACGAGTCGCGCGGATGCCCGCGGCCGCCGCTCCGCCGCACCGATAAACCAGTTTCTCATGCGATCATAAGTATTATGGTAATGATAATAAAGTTAAAATTCATATGAAACTGCGCTGCCCTTCGCCGCTCTTTCGGTGTGAATTGACCCTTACACTGCAGTAGTAGTTTTTTAGCCTTTTTGAGTGTCCCACTGCTGGGCAAAGGCCTCCCCTTTCTCCTTCCAAACCTCTCTGTCCTGTGTAATATCTGGCCATGTTCGCCCTGCAAACGAGATCAGATAGTCACACTATCTTCGCCGCGATCTACCAGTGACGATCGGTGCTCATCTCGCCGGCCGGGCAAATTCGGGCTACGTAGCCAGCCTAGTTCCACTTCAATGGTGGGACAATATGGGCTTACAATAATTACAAAAATAAGATGATTATTTTTGTTTAACATTTACCTAGAATTATTAATAAATATTTTAATAAACATTATCCATATATTCAATTCCCAACAAGTTTCTCTGGTAGTGGGCACACTTTCCCTAACACTAGTTTTAAGTGCGGTAGGGCGATAATATTAATTTTAAGGAATTAAAATAATAAAATAAAGAAAAGTAAAAAAAGCTTAGTATGAAACTACATAAAATTAAATGAAACAGTTTTAACTGAATCACTTCGAAAAAACGCGTTTTGTCTATCTATAACTACCTAGTTCTAAGTTTTTACTGATATTAATTTTTGAACAGCAGTTAATACTAGTTTCTAACAAAGGCAGTTTGTTAAAACTAGTTTTAACTAGGGAAAACGCGTTTTAACTAAAACGGGTTTTAACTGTAACACACACTAGACTGATTTACTATTCGAAAAATAAATGATTTACCAAACAATGAAGATGTTTTAAAATATCGTTTACATTCTATAGCTCTAACAGGTGAGCAAACAATAAGAACATTAAATTTAATGATGATAAAGTTCATTTTATCGATTGTAATTTGTAATAAGATAAAAAATTCATTTTCTAGAGTTCATCTAAAAACCCATTCCGGCAAATAAAACACCCGAACTTTCAAAAACTCTCGTCTTTAAAATTAAAGGACAGTTTTCCTTTTCTTCGATTCGAAAAGGATAATCTAGCCTTTAAAATTCTCGTGAGACGTCCCGATTACGTGCAAGTCCAAACTAAAGCCAATGATCTGATAGGAAGTTAATAAATATTATGTAATGTTTGTTATTAAGCGTCATCATCTGCCTTTCCTGTGTACCTTCATAACTATGTTAGGGTCGGCTTCCAGTCTAACCGGATGCAGCTGAAACCAGTATTTTACATGAAGCGACTGCCTATCTGACCTCTACAACTCAGTTTGTACTGGGGAATACGATACCTCTTGGTAAGACTGGTTGTCAGACTTTTTGGGTCACTGACTAACGACTGTCAAAGATCTACAAAAGACAGCCGGGACCAGCAGCTTAACGTGCTTTTCGAGGCACGGAGGAAACTCGGTATGTTATTATTAAATGTTTGTTTTAAGCAATGATTACTTATTAAGTTAATACATTTTTATATAATTAACACACATTATAAATTATTAAGGTGGGCGCCATTAAGGAAAGGTGTCCCAATATGCATCCTTGTGGAACGCCATATTAAAATGCGTTATGCAACACACCTACGTGGATTAGAGATTTTACAAAAGCAGGTTCGTTTATAGTCTTGCTCACGGATAACGGAAAGAGATCTAGGAAAATTATCCTCAAGGTCCTAACGATATCTTTTGCTATTGTAAGTAAATATTTTAAATCGAACTATATGCTTAATGAGTATCATTCATTGAAACTACTTCATTTGGGTACGTATTTGCTACGAGGATGGAACTATACTACAATACTACGTTGCCTGGCCATGGTGAACCGCGTTGTTTTTGTCTGTCAGTGATTTCGTGGTCGTTTGTGTACGCAACAAAGCGTCGCGTCGGTGTCGATTTGTTCAGTCAATGAACGTTTTCACGGGCCCCAATACGTGGTTACTACATGCATTAAACTGCATGTATTTATTTAGTAGTAATCCGTCAACACCTCTGTCCTGTATACTGTAAATAGCTCAATGAAGTTCATAATAACACAGAAGTATTTCGCTTCGCAGCCTATTTACAGGTTAGTACCTTTTTACGTTTTTGTTTGTGACATAATGCAATGCATCTGAGAGTCATATTGTACTCTAACATTGGCTTACCATGTGGATAAGCAAGTCATTGTAAAACCACAACCGTAAGTCATTCTACTATTTTCATTTACTGGCCGAATTTCCGTTCAAGTTTACGAGTTCATACACACTAGCTGGAGTGTGTTTAAAATAAATAATAGGGTAAAAAATCATCTGCTTGGCATCTTGGTGCGACGACATAGCCACAGATTTCGAGTATCATCTGTGATGTAATAGGTACTTAGTTGATACTACTATTAACTTATCTTTATACAATATACGTAAACAATCGTTTAGGTTATTGCGGTGAAATTGATATTTTGATTTATGAAACATTAATTGGAACAGAGCAAATTGTTAATTCATGAAACCTAAGATAGCAGTGTGATTTTCGTCAGCTTAGTGTATTTGTAATGTTAATGAGTTGAAATTATTTAATGTTTCGAACTTCCTACTTATTGAATTATTATATTTTGACGACCCGAATGGCGCAGCGGTAGTGAGGCTACCTTCCGTCCTTAGGGTCTCGGGTTCGAATCCCGGTAGGAGCAAATTGTTTGTGTGATGACCATGGACATATTTGTTTCCGAGTCATGGATGTTTATATGTAGGTATATTAAGTATGTATTTACAAACAAAAAAAGTATCTATGTAGTATATCAACTATCTGGTGTCCACGACACAAGCCTCGTTGCTTAGTGTGGCGCTATGGCGCTGTGTGTAATGTCCAGTGATATTTATTTACCTATTTATTATCATAATGTTTTGTTGGACGGGCTTTTTTTTATAACGCCCACAAATACTGGAGGGTAGGTTATTTCGTGGACGTTGGTTTCATTTAGGTGTCGCCTCTTGTTAGTGAAACCGGGCATTAGTTATGGTCGATTAATGTAGTTAAGACCAATTATTTAATAATTCATTGCTCAAATTTATCGGACATGTTGAAAGAACACCAGAATTCTACCCATCGATCTCTTAGATGCTAGTTGGTAATAAGTAAGCACAGTACCGATTTTAATGGTATTCTTATTAGATAATAAAACGTCGCACTTTGTATTCTTCAGATATGGCAATGTGATAAGCTAAAGGCAAATTTAAAGTGACAGTTTGTCTTTGTGTTTGAACACTAACTGTTTCTATGCAACATGTTTTATAGGAAGCAAACACAATTAGAAAATCTGGACGCTGCCAGCCACAATAACAATAAAGATAGTTGCGTAACGTAGGCTAAACAAACCGACGATTAAACTGGAGTTTACGAAACGAGAGACCAGTGACACTGTTATTCAGCATCGGTTTTTATTGATACAGGTCAGGTCTCAAGTTTTTGGGTTGCCGTCGGATGAAGGCGCTGACGATCTTGGATTCATTTCATTTTTGGTGGGGTTGTGAATCTTAAAAGCCATCTATCTAGTGTAATTTTATTTAAATAGATCGAAGATTTTTGGCGCGCGAATCGTTGACGAAAAATTTGGACTAAAAATATTGATAACCACATCCGTGGTTATCAATATTTTTAGTCCAAATTTTCCTTTGTGATAGCCGTTGAAAGTATTATTTTAGTGATTCGTAAGTATTGGCCCGTGAACTTATTGGTTGGCTCCAAATAATTCGACGACCTTTAAAATAATGCTGGTTTTTTTTTTTGTTATACACTATCATTCCACAAGCCAGTAATGCTTAGTTAGGAACACTAGTTTTCGTAATCAAATGAAAACGTCTATCGAAACAAGTCGATTATCCTAATAATGGGAAACTAATTAGTAATTTATTAACTAACTGTGCACTTGACTGTACTGGAACGCGTGAAGTTACGTCATGTGATTACGGCTTTAGTTATTATTATTAGCGCGAGATATTAAGAGGAAAATAGTCGTAAGAACAATAAATTAGCAGAGCCATACCACATTTGAAATGTGTCAATAGGAAAAAATACTAAAGTATTTACTCAATACTATTTAATACTAGGCTTAATGTAGGTACAGCTAGCACTATATTTTAAAAGTCAGGCTAGGTAGTTGGGTTACAGCCTATGCTTAGGTAATAGGTCAATGAACTCACACTTTCACATGACTGAAGGTTATCTTAAACAAAATAAGGAGTTTTATGTTTACTGTGATAACTATAAAATGTTTGTGTAGTAAGAAAATGTAGGGAAGCGTGTATCTATTAAATTTCAATTATGTTTTTTAATTGATTGTTGGATTTGTTGGTTTAGAGGAGCTTGCTGCTAAATAATAACAGCTGCTCGGGATGATCTTTAGGTTAAGCCGTGCTTACCTAGGTTGGTCTGTGGATGGCTGACCATCCTTACATACCGAGTTTCCTCCGTGCCTCGGAAAGCACGTTAAGCTGTTGGTCCCGGCTGTCATTTGTAGATCTTTGACAGTTGTTTCAGGTAGTCAGTGACCTAAAAAGTCTGACAACCATTCTTACCAAGGGGTATCGTATTACCCGGTACTAACTGGTTATGGAGGTCAGATAGGCAGTCGCTTCATGTAAAATATTGGCATTCAGCTGCATCCGGTTAGACTGGAAGCCGACCCCAACGTAGTTGGGAAAAGGCTAGGCAGATGATGAATTGATTGTTGGTTTCATAGGAGTAAAGGTAAGTCTGTCATGGCAACAAAGTGTCTTTGTGTTTTTTTTTAGGGTTCTTTACCTCAAAAGGAAAAAACGAAACCCTTATAAGATCACTTTCTTGTCCGTCTGTCTGTCCCCACCGATTTTCTCAGGAACCGTACATAACCGAAAGGTGGACCTAGCAAGTTGAAATTTATACCAGATACTGAGGTCTATGGTCCCTATTAGGTGTATAAAAATCAAGGTCTTGAGTCAACATCATAAAAAGATATGGGCAAATTTAGATTTTCGCGAAAACTTGTAAGTACCAAAATTTACCTTTATTTTCAACTTTTTTTATTTTTCGGACTTTTTCCTTTACTTGTGCTTTTAACCAAAATTTTTGACAATTCTAAGTCAACTATAGGTTCTGGGTCGAAAACCTATTATGATAGTTCCCGTTGACCTAGAAATCACGAAAAAGCAAGCAGCACATGTAAAGGGAAAAATCTGAAAAGTAAATATAGTTTATTAAAAAAAGCGATTTTACTATTACAAAATTATTAATTGCGGTTGGTGCAATAGCCGTTTCTAGGGATCGAACAGCCAAGTTAGGTTTGTCCTTTAAAAAAATTTTACGCAACCATCGGTGCGCGAGTCCGACTCGCTCTTGGCCGGTTTTTTTTCTAATTTATGGTTGCTCATTACATTCGGATTTTGAAATTGTTTTTATTTGCATTAGTTTATGTTAGAATTGTTGTTATCAACATCATATTGTAAGATTCTGTGAAGTAAATAAACAAAATATACATTGATGTTAAACTATAAATTCAATTTGTGTGTCATCATGGTGATTGGTCAAAAAATGATGAACATTGTGGAGTTTTAAGATTTAGCTTGGTAATCATACACTTTTAGAAATGAAAAGAAATGGCATTTATAAATTATTTCATAGTAATTCAGTAGTGACAAAAAACAAGATTAATGTAACTTTATGGTTACATTTAAGTTGTCATATTATGTCTTCTTCAAACAGAAAGAATAAAGAATGTACAAAATATTTGTTAAGGAAAATTTTCCGATGTCATCAACTACAGTTTATTGTTTACCTATTTGTGTATTTCAGCAGGCAAATCAGCAGATTAATATGCCACTAAAATAGATTGCCTTCGGTAACCTTGATACTTACAGATAATTGTTTGTATGTTGACTTTGTTCAAGTTGATTTTTACAATTTTTAACTTTTCACATAGTTGCACAGCCTTTCTGTTAGGGCCATAGTTATTATTAAAGTTCAGTGCCAAAGAAAAAACTCAAGGTAGTGAATGTAGGTCAAGTCATTCTTTGTCAGATGCAAGTGTATTATGTATGCAGGCATTTTGAGGCCAACACAAAAATGATAAATTCAGATATTATGTGAAGTAAATAAAGCATTGACTTTTAAATCTTCTTAATTTCTCAATATGTTGTTTTTTGAAAAAGATTGTGGAGGTGCTGAGTAACTTAGGGATGGCCAGCCCAACCCACGACACAATATTCTAATAGGTGAACCAACTCTAAAAAAGTTTGATGTCCAAAAACAAAGACTCAACAAACTTTTAAGTGGCACTACACTTTTTATAGGAAGTTAACATAAAAGGAAGAGCTAATTAGCATTCGACGCGGGACCCGTGGAGCGCGGCACGCGGCACCCGCACCCGGCTCCCGCTAACACCAGCAACACAGAAGCGCCGGCCTCACACACCAAACATGACAAATTTAACCCCATTAACCTGCAGAACTACTCATCCCATACTCCCGGTACACCATAGTAACCCCCAAGCCATCAACGACCCCCACAATACAAAATACTTCCATAAATTGTTTTGACAACATCGAATATAACCTAAAATCTCGCGTTGAAACCATCAAAACTTCGTCAAACAATCCCTAAAAATCATAAACGCCGTCAGATAATTGCAGGCGCTTTGTGTCTAACCACCCGCACGCAGATACGCAAGCCGATACAATGATACCTAGATGCAAATGCTAATGTCCTATTTGACGAATTTTGGTAAAATAAATATAACTTCCCGCAAACAAGTCTTTGCCGCGATGTTTTACACGCAAACCTTTATATTCGTTTTGATTCAGACAAGTTAAGAAACTTAGCTCACTGAACTAATTAATGTGAGCAATTAATGAAGGTACGACAATCAAAGCAAAGCACCGCTAGTCGGCTGGCGGTGAACCGGCGAAGCTACAACAAAAATAACCAATTATTGCCACTTACCGCCGACTCTGTACATATTCGCAGCCATTTTTATACACAATCACTATTCATTAACACTTAATTAATCTACATCTGACACAATTAATAACTATAACACTATGTAATTGAGCTTTTAACAATGTTTTTCATCACGTTAACTCCGGACGCCTTTCGCTGATCGCCATTTTCTTTCACACTACTAATTTGGCCAGTGCGCAGTCGCACTTTTTGGCGTAAACTTCCTGCTCTTCAAACAAAGCAATGGCATGTCATTAATTTTGTGTCCACTAATTATATTAGAATGTTTGTTCTTATACCATTAAATACGAATTATTTTACAAATAATGTCCATAATTGAAATATAATTTACTATGTCCTAAAAATAAAAAAATATTTCATTCAAGAACGTTTCATTACTACTCAGAATGTCCACAACTGAACCGTTTGTTCCACACATGTATTTCATAATTTTCAAAAATATTTCGCACTTTTAGTCTTGAAACGTTGCTAATCACTGTATTGAAGTTTATTTAAGTTCAGAATCCTTGAATTTTTAGTGAAAACACGTATTTATTTATTTTTTACGTTTTTTTTATTCCCGAATGTGTGTAAAGGAACGCGTCACTTTTTGCCATAGACAACGACGCTAAACTTGTCTATGAAGTTTCTTCTTTAATCTATGGATGACCGAAGACAAAACCATAAACATTAAAAGGTAAAAAGTAATTTTACATTTTAATATTTTTTATTTACTAAGTCAGAACATCACAGATATTAAGCTTTATTCAAAATTAATTAAATAAAAATAAAAATTACAAGAAAAAATATGTTGCGTTTTCCAAAATGACGTGGCCATTGTGACAGCTGATTTGTCTATGATTTTGACAATTGCCAAATCAGCCAGCCTCTCCCGTCTGCTGAAAACTGTTGTAAAAACCCAATAACAACCAATTTCTGAATGAATACTTAGTGAAACATTTATATATTGCATATGTGGCTGGACTCGAGTTGCTGCATGCACACTTGGTACGTAAAATTTAGAAACAACAGATGTATCCTCGTCTGTAATCTGCTGTTTGCTAAATCTGTGAATTATCGATGTTTCGTTTTTAGATCGGCGATATGGCCACGTATGAGGAGTTTATTCAGCAGAATGAAGACAGAGATGGTATACGGTTCACGTGGAACGTGTGGCCGTCGAGTAGAATCGAGGCTACCAGGCTGGTGGTGCCGCTGGCATGTTTGTACCAGCCGCTGAAGGAAAGGCCTGATTTGCCGCCGATTCAGTATGAACCTGTGCTATGTACCCGGAATACATGCAGGGCTATCTTGAATCCGATGTGCCAGGTGGACTACAGAGCCAAATTATGGTCATGCAACTTCTGTTTCCAGAGAAACCCTGTGAGTAGACAGACTATTTTGTACAATTTTTTTTTTCATCTTGCGGACTATTTTATCTTGCTAACTTAAGGCCGGGTAAGCATTAGACAGGTGTCAAAATCCCATTTTTGTTTATTATTTTCTTAAATGTTCAAACATACTATGGGACAGAGCATTGCTATGGCTTATTAGGACAGTGATGATGACATTGTTTTGCAATATTACTCCTTTCTGTAACATAACATCTTTACCCTGAAGGGTTAGGCAGTGTGGCAGCTACTTAGAAATTCCTGATGGGTAAACCTAATAACACTTTGTCTGACCTGGAATCGAACCCAGGACCTCATGTTCAGCAGTTGTGCTTGCAACCAAATAATATAAAATCCACTAGATCAATGAGGCTGTCAAAATACAACTCTTGCTCCGTCTTTCTATATCTGATAATGCTCACACAAAACTTGGTGAATACCATGATACATTCATTTTGATTGCATTGATTTTATTGGAATTTTTTTATTGTAGAAACTCAATATGCTTGGATTTACCATGTTATGTGTGTAGATGATGTAACACATCTTAAGTTCAAATATAGTATAGTTGTTTTATGAAGGTCAATTATAGCCTGTTACAAAAATGTATGAAAAACAATGTGAATAAATTGTGATTAGAATATGAAACAGGCTAAAACTATCCCTTGTTTCTTTTTTATTTATAGCTATATGAACAATACATATTGTCAGTCATGGCTTAGCTAGCTGAAGGTCACAAATACTATTATAACTAATTATTCAGAGAATAGCAAGATATTTTTATTTGTCTACTTGCTAGCATAGTTTGTCATAATGAATAATTTTTATGTTTTGTTAGACATCCTTGCAATGTGTCCTACATAAGGTACATCTGCTAAGTTTGTCTGATGAAATCTTGCAAAAGAGGTTTACTAGGTTTTCAACCTGCTGAACTAAAATGACTATAATACTGAACTATAATTTCCAGTTCCCTCCACAATATTCCGCGATATCGGAACAGCATCAGCCTGCAGAACTCATCCCAAACTTCTCCACCATAGAGTACACCATAACCCGCGCCCAGACTATGCCACCTATCTACCTGCTGGTAGTTGACACATGTTTGGATGAGGAGGAACTCGGGGCACTGAAGGACTCTCTTCAGACATCGCTAAGTCTTATGCCGCAGAATGCTCTTGTTGGTCTCATTACTTTTGGACGCATGGTGCAGATACATGAGCTAGGTAAGTGGGATCTAACCATTGTATATTTGTAAAACCTTTAAGGTGATTCACTGCCATAGAAATTTTAGTCATCTGATATGCTATAATTGGCATACAGTGCAGTCTAAATGGTTATCATAAAAGACTAATCAAGCCGCAATCAATTATAAATTGCTATCAATTTTTCAATAAGATGTTGTAACTCAAAGCAATTGTGAATGATACTGCAATAAATATGTGGCTTGCACAAGACTTAGACTTAGATTTAGACTGGCTTAAAAGAGTCTTATATCTATTGCTGTTTGAAATTGCAACAAAGGTCACTCAAATTAGAAAGCCCTGCAGCATTCACCTTTATCAATAATTTCATATCACTTTTAATAAAAAGAGTTTTAAGTTTCCTGTCTTTTATCAGCTAGGCTTAGATTTGTACATGTTTTATCTTCATAGAGTATTATGGAATCACAACAAAACTGTTAAGTAATAGTGTATTTACTTTCACTTCCTGCATACTTATATTTCCTCAACTATTTACATGTTTTGAATAAGTTGCTTGTTATGATACACTTGAAAGGCTGAAAACCAAGAGGAAGGAGTCCACAAAATCCTGGCTTGAACCCAAATGTGTCTACTATGAATAGTCTATGTTCAATCATTAATATAACCCTTTAATTTCTTTTCTTCAGGCACAGAAGGCATATCCAAATGCTATGTCTTCAAAGGCACGAAAGACTTATCAGCGAAACAGATTCAAGAACAATTAGCGATCGGCCGCGTCAACGCTCCTAATGTCCAGCAAAGAGCCGGCGCACCTGCCCCTCAGCCACCAGCACACAGATTCTTGCAACCTGTTAAGACATGTGACATGGCATTGACTGACCTGCTAGGAGAATTAGGACGGGATCCATGGCCATTAGGCGTCGGAAAGAGACCGCTTCGTAGCAGCGGTGTTGCTCTCTCATTGGCCGTTGGTCTTTTGGAAGTGACCTACCCCAACACTGGTGGAAGGATCATGATGTTCCTCGGTGGACCTTGCTCCCAAGGGCCGGGTCAGGTGGTCAATGATGAGCTGAAGCAGCCCATCCGTTCTCACCACGACATTCACAAGGACAACGCGAAGTACATGAAGAAGGGTATCAAACATTATGAAGCTTTGTCTCTGAGGGCGGCGACGAACGGTCACTCGATTGATATTTACTCATGTGCCTTGGATCAGACTGGACTTTTGGAGATGAAGCAGTGTTGTAATTCTACTGGGTGAGTTGACTTGCTTGTAGTATCATTAGATTTGTTAAAAATGCCTTAATTGCTTGTTGGTTCGAAAATGGTCACTGAAAGATTATGGACATGACCATAAATTATTCTGCTGTATCTTATCATGTTCCTACAACATAATAACTAACCCCATTATTTTAAAATGTGGCCTTTTCATTACGCAATACAACTAGACGATTGTTTACGGGATTGAACTTCATCTAGAAGCATGGAATCGTATTTTTCTATGCATCCCTTTTTTTCGCTCATAATCGTCATTTGTTAGAGCTAGAAACAGAGCGTGCTGCCGTGTCCTATAGCACTCCCGCTCTGTGCATTTAAAAGACTGCTTGTAGATTTTTCATTACTCGTTCTGACTAGGTAACTAAAATGATTACGACATAAAAGACTTTCTCTGCATTATCGATGTTGTTGTTGATATTTCAATTAACAGTATCACACGTAACTGTATGCTTGACGAACATGAAGAACTGACATCATACAAATTTTCTACAACCAAAGCCAATCGGTTTGTGCAACCGATTGGCAAACAACAACGTAAAACATAGATGACAAATAAAAAATATGGGATAACGATCTAATAGAATTCAAATAAACACTGTTTTATGTTATCACGGTGTATAATAAACGACAACGACAAGTGA
Source organism: Xestia sexstrigata (assembly GCA_941918905.2). Lineage (NCBI taxonomy): Eukaryota > Metazoa > Arthropoda > Insecta > Lepidoptera > Noctuidae > Xestia > Xestia sexstrigata. The sequence goes on along the minus strand of OW799220.2, from coordinate 5,328,558 downwards.
CATTTTAAGTTTAGAATAGGGAATATGTATGAAACACAAAACTGTTTTTATTTATGAAAAATGCCTTATATTGGCGTTTAAAACATTGTGGTACACTTGTTTAAGTTTCATTGTGTAAAAAAAACACTTTTATTTTATTTTAATCTTTTATATTATTTAAATTAACTTAAGTTTATTTTAACGTTAAATGTTAATACTTCTCTCTCTCTATTCTTCTTGGGTTGATAATACTGTATTTTATTGAGTTAAGTGAAGAAAAAATTACGTGCATTTTTTGCATTCCATACTCAGTTATCTTTACAAATATTAAAAAAAAAAAACACAACTCTTTTTACCTTGCGCGACTGTTGAGCATTAAAGTGCTATTAGGTTTTTCCATCAGGAATTTCTCAGTATGGTAAATGGCAATAGGCTCGCCCCCTATTACATCGGACTTAACATAACTGGCGAAAATGTGTCTGTACTATTAGGTAGACCTCTGCCTAACCCTTTGGGGATTACAGGCGTGATGTTATTAATATGTGTAAAGTGACAGGGACAGCATGAGATGCCATTAAGAGTTCGTAGATATTGTGAAAACGAACATATACTGATCCAAACGGTTGTATGCTTCACTATTTTGTGAACTGAATAATAAATTACATTGTTGAAATAAGTACATCTGTCTACATTTATCTTTTGTTTCCCAGTGGACACATGGTGATGGGAGACTCGTTCAACTCCTCGCTGTTCAAGCAGACATTCCAGAGAGTCTTCGCCAAGGACCAGCGGGGTGACTACAAGATGGCATTTAACGGCACGCTCGAGGTCAAATGTAGTAGAGAACTTAAAAGTAAGTCAAATTATCAGAACATTTGGAAGTGTTTTACAGCTAAATTAAGTCGATAGGAACTACAAAGGCTTAAATTCTGTAGAAAATTAGCGAAGTCAGACCCACTAGGCCAACAGTTATTGGTTTCTTAATTGAGTTGGAGTATCTTGTCTGGAGCAGCGGGTGGGTAAAGTCGGGCTGTCGGCGATGATGGTTTTGTGTCATAAAACGTGGGAAAGAGATGACAATACAAGACTCACAATACTCAGATTATTCTTTGGAAATACGGTACCTTATTGACCTATACTTGCACATTGATTACGACCGCTTTGAGTCTTGGCGTTTAGTAAAACTAAGTATGACAATTTTTTTACCAGTATCCGGTGCGATCGGTTCCTGCGTATCCCTGAACGTGAAGGGGCCCTGTGTGTCGGACCAGGAGGTCGGCATGGGTAACACGTGCCAGTGGAAGATGTGCACCTTCACACCCAGCACTACCATGGCGATATTCTTTGAGGTGAGTGTACAATAGTGTTAGCCAAAATCAAAAGCCTATTATTTAAATTAGGTCGAGAATCGGGAACGTTTTTAAAGTTAAAATTTACATAAAACAGTCCCCCAAAATGCTCGCACTTCACCACGTCCTACTATTTTGTGAGATGGAGATATACAGGCAGAATGACACTATCTCTTTCTCTCACGAGAATAAAAGTGACTTTGACAGTTTCCTAAACAGCCCCAGTTTTGGGATTGTGAACAAGACAAAACAAACACATTTCTTACCAAACAATATGACATGATTGCAATGTGTGAAAGTAATATTGTTCTTCTAGCGTTCGACAGTACCCCATTTATTTCGTATTTCTGAGTATAATATTGTTTGTTCATCAGGTGGTAAACCAGCACGCAGCGGTCCCTCAGGGCGGCCGCGGCTGCGTCCAGTTCATCACGCAGTACCAACACTCCAGCGGCCAGCGCCGCGTGCGCGTCACTACGGTAGCGCGCAAGTGAGATAGCTATACTTTTTTCCTTATTGCTTAGCTTCTCTATTTGTAGTGTCATACAGGGTACTATCTCCTTTTGGGGCTTTGGGCTTAAATGGACGTAAAGAGAATGGACGAGTGTGAATGTGCAGATGGGCAAGATAATTATGTCATATGATTGCTTTTTGATTTCGTTATTGCAGTGCTTAGGGACGACCACTGTCACTTGTTCAGTGGCATAATTACGATACGTGAGAATTTAAAGCACTCAAACAATTTCATCAAATGATTGCGTCTCGCGGAGTGTTCTGGTGGAGTTCAGAGAGCAATACAGTCCCTAAAGAACTTGCCTCAGATTATCTGTCATTTATATGTTGTAATGCCTGCGGCTTCGCCCATTTTTCTCTTTTTATTGAAACCTTTTTCGTTGCTACAGTTGGGGTGACGCCGCAGTAAGCCTGCACCACATATCGGCGGGTTTCGACCAGGAGGCGGCGGCCGTAGTGATGGCGCGGCTGGTGGTGTACCGCGCGGAGCTGGAGGACGGGCCCGACGTGCTGCGCTGGCTCGACAGGATGCTCATCCGACTGGTATGTCATCATCATCATCATCTGCCGAGCCTTTTCTCAACTATGTTGGGGTTGGCTTCCAGTCTAACCGGATGCAGCTGAATACCAGACCAGCCTAGGCAAGCACGGCTTAACCTAAGGATTGACTCGAGCGGCTCGATTATTTAGCCACGAGCTCCTTATTTATCCGACTGGTATGTATGGGATTTAAATTTAACTAGCGACATGTGTGTGTGCACCTCTGCCTCACCTTTCGGGAAACAGGAATGTGAACGACCTCGTCGCACAGTATCATAAAAACGCTTTGTAATTATTACAGCATTTATGCATGCCTGTCTCAGAGTAAACTTAAACCCAGACATACAAACCTCACATGAGTCACACGTCTGTCCAATCGTGGCTTAATTCTGGCATACTCCATTCAGACTGCTATCAACATTAACAAGAACTACGATTACTAACTTTGAAGTGTTCACCAGTTATTTAAAAACAACTTTTGCAATTAAGTATCACTAAACTCTTTCCAAGAAACGCTGACGTGACGATTTGCACTCGTTCCTGACTGATTGGCCAGAGAAGGCAAAACACCGAGAGAGTTGGAAAAGAATGGGGGAGGTGTTGGACAGAAAACGATATAAAAAAAAACTTTTCGTAGTACTATTTTAGAAACTGTTTCACAAGAGTCTTAAGGTTGAACTACTTGACATATTTTCCATACAAATTTCGGGGGGCTATTACTCCACTGTTTGACATGGTACATCTAAAGTTAAACATGATATCGTTTTGTCTCATTATTAATTGTGTCTGTGCGGAAACAGAATAGTAAAATAATAAGCCATTCAAAAGTTACGAGCTACCAAAGATTTGTTTTTATTGCCAATTTTAACGCAACTTTGGGCGTAAATTAGTAATAAAAGAATTGTCAAATTTCCAAAACAAAGTCCGTACCGACACAGCACAATTATCGAAGAATTCAATACATTTTATTTGTAAATGATTTATGCAGTGGTTTTTTCATAAAATTCGATTTCCCAAAGGCCTTTTCGTATTTTTTTACGCGCGCCTTTTACTATGAATTTTCGTTCATCTCACTGAATAATGTTCCCCCGGTGCGGTGCGGGGGAGGATGACGTTCACGCACACATGAACAATATGTCAAACGTGATATTATTGACATGTCCTTTGTTTGATAGAAGAACAAGAACTATATTTCTGTCCTTTTCATTTCATGCATGACGTCAGTGACGGGTCATTTGTTTTTCGCTGAAGTTGAAGGGCCTGTGCATTTTTATTGCACTCCTATAATGTGTGCGAATCGATGGCGCGACCACGGCGTTTCTTTTGTAAAAAAAAAACTATGGCAAGATTTTGTACAAATTTGAATTTAAAATTAAATTAATTAATTAATTTAATTCAATCAATTTTATTACTAATTTACGCCCAAAGTTGCGTTAAAATTGGCAATAAAAACGAATCTTTGGTAGCTCGTAACTTTTGAATGGCTTTAAATTTAAATTTACTATTCTGTTTCCACACAGACACAATTAATAATGAGATAAAACAGTATCATGTTTAACTTTAGATGTACCATGTCAAACAGTGGAGTAATACCCCCCTGAAATTTGTATGGAAAATATATTGAGTAGTTCAACCTTAAGAGCGCACCGAGGAAACGATACGTAATTCTAAAATAATTGCATTCGCTTGATCCCTTGCTGTATCGTTATTACTTATCCTTTAGTTATGCAATTAATGTGTAAGATATTTAGGAATCACTATACATCGTACACTTTAGAAACACGATTACTTTTAGTTTCCTCGATAGAAAAAATATCCAAAGTAATCTCTAAAAAACAAAATAAACCCTAAGTACGGCGTAAATACTTCACGGAAGATCATCAGATTTTGAATAATAACAAAACTACATGTTTTCTATAACGCATACATTTTACATTTTCGAAATGTGTATTTGTTTGAATAATATCAAGGAAATACCTAAATTAGCGTGCGTTCCGCCCATTCTAACCAAAGCCGCCACGTTTCCCCCCTATCCGCTTTAGTCCTGCTTGGTCCTGCTCAGGAATACCTAAAATCTATTAGCGCCAGAAGCTCGGTGCGCCCTTAACATGCGATTATGACTCTTATTAACATGCCGTTTTACTTGCAGTGCCAGAAATTCGGCGAGTACGGAAAGGACGACCCGAACAGCTTCCGTCTGTCAGAGAACTTTAGCTTGTACCCGCAGTTCATGTACCACTTGCGTCGCTCGCAGTTCCTACAGGTGTTCAACAACTCGCCTGATGAGACCACCTTCTATAGGTAAAGTATAACCCTTTTACATCAGTATCTTACTTAGTACGTAGTTTCTGCTTACCCCTTTGGGAGAATGGTGTGATTTTATGTATGTATGCTGAGCTCGAGAAGTCCTCTTCTTGGGACCGATTCCCAGGTCGTGCAAAACGTTATTGGGGTTTCCATCTTGAATTTCTCAGAAACAGCTTCGTGTCGGAAGTTGTGACCGGTTGTCGGTAATAGGCTCGCCCCCTTTTAAACACGGACTTAAAAATAACTGCTGACATGTGGTGTAGTATACGCAAACTTCTCATCATCTGCCTATCCCTTTTCCAACTATGTTGGGGTCGGCTTCCAGTTTACTGGATGCAGCTGAATACCAGTATTTTACATGGAGCGACTGCCTATCTGACCTCCCCATCCAGTTAGTACCGGGTAATACGATACCCCTTGGTAAGACTGGTTGTCAGACTTTTTGGGCCTCTGACTACAGAACGGCTGTCAAAGATCTACAAATCACAGCCGGGACCAACGGCTTAACGTGCTTTGCGAGGTACGGAGGAAACTCGGTATGTAATGGGTGGTCACCCATCCACAGACCAACCTAGGCAAGCACGGCTTAACCTAACGATTGACCCGAGCGCAAACGCAACCGCAAACGCAAACGTATACGCAAACTTCTGCCTAACAAAATAAAATCACTTTGTAAAAAATTTCTAACTCGTAGCTGATGTCATTTCAGACAGCCAACCATTACAGCACGAGCGAACATGTTTTTCCTACTTCGCGCTATACTTTTCTGATTAATTTCGTTGCGGGATCCAAGACAATTAAATTGTTTACTGGGACTTCGTCGAGCTTCATTGTCTCGCCGCTTTTCTGGTAGTCGCCTATGTTGATTCTGACTTTCAGGAGTTGCAATGGTTTGGGAATAGTGTGGCGGGCTTGTCCCAAAAAAAAACCATTAAGGTTGGGGTATCTGCTAAATTAGCAACTCTATTTGTGGTGGTTCAAACTTCGTTTGAAATACTGTTAAAATAAAGTTCTAATCAGCTTGCACTACAAAGTGGTTGTTACGTCAGTCACTGCGGGCCGAATAGTGCGAAATGAGTGGTTTCTATTTAATTGTAGCCTAATAAATCATTAGATCAAAATGCCAATTGTGCACTTTGTGAAGAAAAAAGTGATAAATATTTGTGTTTAAAAAAATTACTAAAACTTGGGTAGTTACGCAATTTCAAAGAAAAAATGCGTAACTTTGAATATTTTTTTCAGATAGTAATAATAAAGTTAGAATTATTTCAATTGTACCAATTAAAGTTTAGATTCTAATAAGCAACATATATTTTTTTTTGCGCTTTTATATTCGCTCATCAAAGAGGAGTTACATGGAGAAAACCTCTCGTTAGCAGATACCACCCCTTAAAGCATTTTACAAGGATTTGACCATCTTTTATCAATGTTTTGTCTGTATAGGTGTGAAACCAAAATCAAAAATATAAACCTCATTTCTCATCTCCCACAGACACATGCTGATGCGCGAGGACCTGACGCAGTCCCTCATCATGATCCAGCCGATCCTGTACTCCTACAGCTTCGGCGGCCCCCCGGAGCCCGTGTTGCTAGACACCTCGTCCATACAGCCAGACCGTATCCTACTCATGGACACCTTCTTCCAAATACTTATTTATCATGGAGAGGTGAGGAATTAATATATGTTTTGAAGATGGTATAACATGGAAGTATAACTTAGTAACCATAGTTGACTTACGGCCATTTTCAATAATTTACTGTTCGGTTTCGGTAGGTTGCTATCTCTGTCTGTTTGAAATTTTTCTTACAGACGGTTAGATACAAAACGTCACAGAAAATCTTTCTTTTATTTTTCTATGAATCAAGTGACAGGTAGGTGACGCGGATAGGATATCTTTCGAGCTAAATTTGTTTATAGAAACACCGATAGCTGCGAGACGTGGCATATTAACTGACAGTACGTACGTTATAGAATTAGTATATATATATTAGTATTATAGAATTAGTATACGTAAGTTATAGAAAACGGGCCTTAAATTATATAATAGCTGTTGCCCGCGGCCTTCGTCCGCGTGAAATTCTTATAAAAATATTACATCTCAATTTACAAGGCTTATCATTTTGGCACGGAACCCTAATCCTTTATTTCTAAAATAAAAGAGGCATAAGTTACTCCTTATAACATCAGCTATCTGCCAGTAAAAGTTCCGTCAAATTATTTTTGCCATAGCAATTTCTGCATTCGTTTCTGGTATGCAATGTAGTTATTAACCTTATACAAATGATCTTACCTTAGATTGCCTTGTCATACAATACATCGTAAAACTCTTCTACTTCTCCACCAGACAATAGCACAATGGCGTGAACTCCGCTACCAAGACATGGCGGAGTACGAGAGCTTCGCGCAGCTGCTGCGCGCGCCCGTCGACGACGCGCAGGAGATCCTGCAGAGCCGCTTCCCCGTGCCGCGGTACATCGACACCGAGCACGGAGGCTCACAGGTGGGAAATATAGAATACTAGTGGACGTCACGCGGTTTCACCCGCGTAGCTCCCGTTACAAAAAATATTTGACCCGTATTTTTTCTTTTGTTACGTAAACCAAAATTGACAAAAAATTCTTAAAACGTCACGCCGTGGTATAATTTTTAGTGCGTTCTGACGTCACGAGCCCCCACTCCCGAGTATTGATGCGTTTTATCTTTGTCAATATTCATTGATTTACAAAAACAAAAAATACATGCCCATTATTTTCCAATACTCTGACAGACTAAATAGATTTGCAATTTATTGATGGTGGAAACTAGCCTATTGGTGGTAATGATGATGATGATGAGCATGATGACACAGATGAGAAGAAAAAAAAAGCAAATATGGTTTCTGACTACTTATTTATTCCTAAAATATATACCTAATATGAACGCTACGGTGTCTCAACACTGTGTGCGTCGCTATTCTTAACATTATTCGCGAGTAACTTCTCCAGCATGGCCGTGACTTTCTGCTGGGACTTCATAAAGTTTGTGAAGTGCGTGTCATCGTATCTCGTCCGCTGTTTCATCTTCACCAAAGGCAACTGTTGTCTAGCGGATATTTCATCGTTACTGCTGTCTGAAGGATTGAAGTCTTTCCATGCACTTCGGGGCCAGTTCTCAATTCTTTCCAGTTTCTCGTGGAATTTTGTTGAATCATACTGAGGTTGGCGGTCGTAGCCAGAATTGCCGTACGATCCCGGGTGATGTCCCCGTCCCATACCGTTCTGTCGATATCCAGGTTCATTAAACCCAGGTCGGTTATGTCCTCTAGGGTGACTTAAATCCTCGGAGTAGCTCAAATCTTTTTGTCGGCCTGAATGCCCCAAGGGAGCCAATCTTCCCGGATAATGTAACTCCGGGAGTCTTGACTTGACGGGGTGTGTGTTCTCCATGTTGTGAAGCTTTTCATGATACTCATGGTTGTACCACGGCTTTTCTATATCCAAATACCTTCCCCTGAAGTATCGATCTCGAAAGTCATGCTTTTCTGCGAATCGAACGTGGTTCGGTAAATCAGACTCAAATTTTCCTCGAAGATGTGTATCTTCTTTCGGGATTCGGAATTTGTCATCGATATATTTCATGCTATCTCGGTCCCGTTCAAGTTTTAGTTGATCAACCGTTCGTTTGGGAGTTACAACGATGTTGTGGTGCATAGCCAATGGCTTCGATATTTCTATGGCCAGTGGTGCTATCTCGTGCGAATTGGTCTGAATGGTAATGGCGCCAAAATGGTAATCCTTCGCGGGCGGTGCATTTAATGGTGGCATGAACTGCGGAGCCATATTATGAGGTGGATTGACTGCAAAACTTATCGGTACTTGAATTATTCTCGGATCCGAGTTTAGCTGACTCGGCTTGAAAACCGAAGGGTTTTTCATTAAATAGGGGTTCTTTGAAGCTGGTGTCTCTGAGTATGGTTGTATAGACAGTTGAGGTGGGTTCTTTGTGTCATTACTCACAGTGGTTGTATTTTGCGGCAGCTGATTGGCTAATTTCACGGTATCCTTCATTGCTTTCAACTCTTTAAACAGTTCCAATAGTTCATGCATGACATGGCTAGTTTGAGTAAATTCATTCTGATGTAATGTCGATGGTTTCTCTGAAAATGTTAGATTGTTTGTGATCAAATTGAATTCATGGTTTCGATATGAATCTACAACAAACATTGTCTTAATGGCGTTATTGAGAAAATGAGAATGATGTATCTCCGACTTTAAGTAGGTTATGTGAGCTGCTTAGAATGCAGAATCGTTACTGACAAACTTTTGTTGTACAATTTAACTACAGTTGGGAATGTGCGATATAAATATGTTGCTTGGGACAGAATGCATTTCAAGTTTCAATTTATCAGTACTTTACTTCTTACCTGATGTAGATACTGTTGTTGACATAGATGTAGAATCTATAGTAGTAGGACCCACAGTTGTTGAAATCGTTCTAACTGCCGTAGTATTTACGTCTATTCCTATATCCTTCAATACCATTCTTTTCACATTTTCAGCGATCTGTTTAATAATGTGAGATGGTATAGCCTGAACATCAGAAATATTCATCGAATTGACATTCTGAGTTGCTTTTGTATCACTTACATTATCCAACGTAAGTTGTTTGTTGTTTCGACCAAAATTGTTTATGATTTCTTGAATTGATTTAATTTTTTGTTCAATATCACCTGAGTCTGCTTTAAATGTATCGTTTTTCATTTTGAATAACTGATTGCGAGCAAATTTTTCTTTTGGCTGCTGGCTGGTGATAGCTTTTTTACCACTGAGCAACGGTACATTCTCATTTTGTTGTTGTTTATCCATTTCTACGGACTTTCCTTGTACGTCACTGTTAGTAGTTTCCGAACTTTTATTTTGTTCTACATCATAATTTTGGTGTAATTTTGATTTATTTGTGTCTTCTATTCTGTTATCATAATGGTATATTTTAGTTTGCTCCGGTTTCATTATTTCTGAGGGTGTAATTTTAAATACATCATATATGACCAACTTTTGCTCTTGATTACTTTCTTTATTTCCTATTGGTGAAGTATTTAATTTCTTATTTAGATTTTCATTGCTTAGAGGTACTGGTTCCCAAATTTCAGCTTTTTTTGGTGCACGTGTAGATTGATCGTTTTTAAAGTTATTTTTGTAAACTTCCATATTTTGAAAAAGTTTAAATAGGTTGTAAGAAATAGTTGCTTCTTGATTTTCTTTCTTTTTGTTGGTCTTGATAATTTCAGTGTTTGATTCGTTTTCAGGAATAATAACTCCATTATTAAAAAGATCATTCCTCATTTGGAGTAGCCTTTCAAGGAGCCCTATTGTTTTATTTCTTTTAACTGACTCTGTTTGTCTAACCTTCTGTTCGTTTTTCTGAATTTGTCTGTTTAGTGTTTCTTGTATCTTGTGCAAATCATCTTCTGTTACATTATTTATTGTGTTTATCTTTTTTTGCTTATTTAGACGTTTCGGTTCTTCTACGACTGCAACTTTACTTGATATCTCCCAATATTTTTTTGGAAAATAATTCGTAAATACTTTTTTCGTGGATCTTCTTTGGGTTGTAGTTGGAACAGTTTGACTTGGCAAGAATTCTGCCAAAATTCTATTGATATATTCCATTTTTTTGGAGTGAGCGTATCCATTATTTAAATTTTCTTTCGCAGTAATTTTCTTCGCTTTATGAGTTTGTGCGGTCGTAGTAACGGATGCCACGGTTGTAGTTGGCGGTGTAGTTACAACAGTCGTAGTCAAGCGAGTCAGCTTGGTCCAAAAGTTAATAATGCTTTCTACATTGGGTTGGTTTTGAATATTGTATTCTATTTTTATTATACCCTTATTGCCTAAAACTTGTGCTGCATTTCCTAAATGAGGCATTCCTTGTCCAATTACGGGGATTTGATCAAAATTGTTTGTCATATTAGTCTTTGCTTCATGTTGGGTGACTGTTCTATCTTCAAAATTTGCTGCCAGTAGCATTCCTATTTTTGGAAATATCCCAACAGTAACATCATTTTCATTACCTGAAAATATTTGGTTTTTAGTACATTGATTGATTTGTACAAGACCTGTATAGATCTATTAAGTAAATTGTTATGTATTAGGCACTCACGTTCATTAGCGGTGGATGTTTTCAATATTTCTCTTTGCACTTCAGTTGTTACGTGTGGTACCAGACATTCTTCACGCAGTTGTCTAAAGAGCAAAAGATAGACTTCAAACAAACTGCTTTTAATAAAACAACACAAATGTTATAAGAGCTAGCCAGGTGCAGACCGCAGTATGCCTTATTGCACATTGTAGTGCATTCTTGATAAAGTAACAATAACACTTACTGATTGTTCATATCATCGATGTTTACATTGTACCGGGCCAGCTTCTCCAAGGTGCTGGGAACCAGATCCTCCTTTTGCAATCCACTCCACAGCAACATGCATATTACATCTGAAAACTATCACATTTTTAAGGCACACGTTTTTACAAACAACCGTCGGAAATATTACAAGAGACCGTATCACGCGTTTAATGGGTTAGTAACATAAACCTAATGCTTAATTGAGTGTTATTGGAACCTTTTATCTGGACTAAATGCTGTGGGCCCTGACCGTGGGCGCGTACGATTATTTCACGTTTGAACGTACATGATATTGCTACTGCAGTCAATATAGTTCGGCACCACATATCGTTATCGCTGTGAATACTTGAACGTATTCATTGTTTTTGCCAACGAGTGCGGAACACGGCTGCAAAGAATAGGCGACTGGTGACCGCCGCTATCTGAGATATGTACCTAGCTTGTTTTGCAGGTAGCAACGTCGTGTTAGTTCATTCAGAAAATAAGAAACTTGAACATTCTTGATACAGATTTTCGAAGTGGAAGTGTTACGAGAACGGGAAAGCATTACAGTAACTAGTCGATAGTGTTTTTTATCTGTTACAAAATGTGCTGTAATAAAAGTTACCTACCCGTCTCTAGAATCCTATACTTTCGGTATTAGTGCAGAAAAGTGTCTTTTAGAAGATTATACTGACAACAGTCGTCCAGGCAGTATTTTTACATTGTAATGAGACAAAATCAGTGTTAAAAACTTGTGTTTATCTGTTCCAGGCCCGGTTCCTCCTGTCGAAGGTCAATCCTTCGCAGACACACAACAACATGTACGCCTACGGAGGGGTGAGTTCAATTGTACAACACGATGCTTTTGTAAACTTAGATGTCACATCCACATTAATCTGTACAGTCGGACTATGAAAACTTTGACCATACTTAGAACTATGATGCAAATGGTGAAGGTCAAAATGACACATACGAATACACAATTGGGTAGGACACCATTAACCAATGATTCTAAGACACAACTCTAAAAATACAGTTACTTTTCAATGAATTGTAAAATTTGATTTTTAATAGCTGGGTCATTGAGTTGGCGATTTAGTGACGTCACAGGTTGCCATACAAATCTATGGTTGATTTGGAATCGCGTTTTGACAGCTCATAAAAAGTATAAGGAAGACCGTTAGAATCTAATTATAGACGGCGCGACCATAGCTAGGTCTCAATCTGACCAATGAAGTCTGAAATATAAAATGACATTAAATTAGATTTTCAGCCAATGACGATGCTTGGAATCAGCTATGCTATCGCCATTACACAGTTGTCATCCCATTGGTTGGTGGTGTCAAACACCCTATTAAAAAAAAACAGGTACAGGTTGACAGAGTTCAAAAGTGGTCAACGTTTTTGTAAGGTCATTGTACTATTCAATTAAAATATTAATTTGTTGTCATACTGTATTGTAAATGCATGGCGTTCAGCCTTGTTCTATTATTCAAAACTTTTCTAGTTAATCAAAATTTGCATGGTGTGACGAGATACCATCGTAGCATGGTGTGAATTTGATTTTGTTTTTTTTTTGTTCCATCATTTTTATGGCGATATCCAGGCGATGCCGATTCCATCAGCGGTAGTGACTTTTATCTTTTTTTATTGGTGTTGGCTTTCTAATGCTGCAGTTTTTATTTAACAAAGTTTGTCATTTGTTTCTAATACCCACGATTATTGGAAATATTTTAAAAATAATCATCATTTACAGTTTTTCATCCCTTTGTTGGTTCATCACTTTTGTCATTCTCTCACTTTTATAAAATCAAAGTGGTAATTATTTTAAAATATTTACTCTAGTGATCGTCAACATCTGCCTATGCGATTTTTTTGAAGATAAAATATTTCATAATAAAGTCAAATCCTGTAAGATCTTCAACCAATTTGAAATCAAATCAATCTTAAATGTAGTTTATATTAGAGCCTGGAAGTTTTATCTTTCTACTTATAAACCTTCGAGTTTAAAAACCATTGATAAAATATTTTCATAACAAAATGAGTAAATACTAGTAGGACAAATTCGTACTCTGACATGCTTTGTGTTTTTGCTTATCAAAAAGAAACGTTTTTAAAAGGTATTTAATTTAATAAATGCTTAAAAAAATACTAACAAAACGCTTAAAATGCCTTTAATGTTGATTTTTGTGTGCTTAATAATATAAGAAAGGTAACAGAGGTGAATGTTTTTTATTTTTTCTCCAAATAGTTTTAATAATTTGTATAAGTTTGATTTTACAAATTTTCAAAATAACAAGGGTATTTTTTTTGGCAACTGTGGTGTCATAGTCACTAAGTTGTTTTCGACACTACAAGAGAAAAAAAGTTTATTTTTTGGAAAAAAAAAGGTATTTTTAAAATTTTGCTCAGTGGACTGAAATCCTATCCTACTACCACCCCTATCACTTGAACATCAAGTTTTAGGTCTTTTACAACAAAAAGTTAACACTACAAAAATTACAAAAAAAAAAACGGTTATTTTAATTCTGATATTTTGTGTTCTCTAAACTATTAAATTAAACACACTACACACTACAACTAAACACATTAAAGTGTTTTCCAAATGCAGCATCTTGACATCTACTCTGGTCCTGGTGGTGGAAAACATCCAAACTCTTTAAGTTACTCAAACAACCTTCATTATAATTACAGGACGGTGGCGCCCCCGTGCTAACAGACGACGTGTCACTGCAAGTGTTCATGGAGCATCTGAAGAAGCTGGCCGTCTCCTCGACAGCTTAGGGAAACAATATGGAGTCTCACTACTTTCAGAACTGATCGCTATTAGATTTTTAATCAACAAGCCTTGACCGACGAGACATAATTACCCATCTGTGGTTCGTTGTTCTTTTAGAAGTTGACTGTTCTAGAAATGTATTTGAAATGTTTTTGCTTTACATAACATGGCGCCTTTATTATCCAAAGTGGTAGGCAGAGTAGCAATAGTACAGAGTAGTATTACCTAGTTCCAATGTTGGATCGAGTCTGAATAAACTGGTAAGATACATAGACTTAAAAAATAGGTTGGTAATTTTTTTACCTAACCTAACCTACATTATTTTTATCATAACTGTATTATATCACTGTGATCACCAATAAGGATGATGACTGACTAAGAAAAATATGATTCTGTTTAGTCAGTTTGTTTTATCAAATTAATAAGAATTGACGAAGATAAAACGTGTCAAAGATCATAAGTGGGGTCTAGTGACGTCACGAGTTTTCGACGCACTGTATCGTCTACATTTTTTTGTATGTGAAAAAAGAAAAAATATGTGTCCAATTCTTTTTTGGAAATCTATCTGACGGACTAATTAGATTTTTTTCATCATCTACCCTATTTGGGGCATTTTAATGCCCCTCTGATTGGGTTTATAATACAGTTTGTACTGGGCTTGTGTATCTTATGATTTAGTATATAATCTTATTAATTTTATTTTATAATATATAGTTGTTGTACACAGGTGTAGTCCTAATAGTATCAGTTCTGAATTTATATATCGCATGTGGCGTTCCAAATTGTTTTGGTAATAAGTTAAAATAATTTTCTACAATACAATGTAAATTATATGAAATTAAAAATGTTTATGAAATGATCGGTGTTTGTTTTATAAATATGTGTACTCTTTAAGTTGCTAGTTCTCCAGGTAAGATTAAAAAATGAGGATATAATGTAGGTTTTGTCAACACGAACTCATCGGGGGTTGATGGACCTAAACATTATGGTACAGGATAACTATATGTATTTACTATTGCAATCCCGCTTTCTGAACTGTATTCTAGGTTTCTTTCAAATAATAACAAAGATCCATCAATACTAACTTACTTACACTAGTTAATTATATCTCTACTAGTGACCGCAGATGCCAGGTAGACGTTCTTTACTTTGATTTTCAAAGGCGTTCGACAAAGATAGCAACGATGTCTTGCTGTCAAAACTGCTTCTTGCAGATTATTTGCAGGGCCGACAACAATTTGTCAGATTAGGTTTGTACGGAGTCACTCCCATACCACACTCGCTCGGGTGTGAGTGTAGGTTCGGTAGTCGGCCCTCTCCTTTTCATTTTGCGTCGCCCAGACAACTTTCTATACAAACTGAATGGAGATACAATTACAAGAACTGATTTCATGAAATACCTGGGAGTCATTTGACTGTAAGCTTACTTTTCACGACCACATCACATCCACTGTTAGGGAGTCCTTCAGGCGCCTTGGCTTTGTTTTAAGAACTGTCGTGACTTCCACAACCCCCACATTATCAAGCTTGTTTATTGGTCCGTAGTAAACTTGAGTCTGGTGCGTGTGTATTGAATCCTTTTGAGAAGCAGTATGCGTTAGCTTTAGAAAAAGTTCAAAAAGCATTCCTTAGATACCTTTACAAGCACTTGCACGGGTTTTATCCTTTCTTGTATCCCACTAAATTCCTGTTGGGTTGCTTAAGTTTCAATTCTCTAGAAGTAAAACGGTCGCGCGATCAGATGATTGTATAATTCTTTGGGGGATTATTGATGTTCCTGATCTACATAATGACATCTGCGGGCCTAAAATGGCCGCTATAGCAGAATCGCAATATGAATCACGTTAAAAATTTAAAATTCTTAAAATGGACTTTATATTTATGACTATAAAGTTTTTTTTTTTTTAACGTGATTACATGACCCCCTGCATGCTATTTGTCCCAGACAATTACTGTCGTGGCAGGAAAACACGTTTACTGGCTGTTCCAACTTGCCGTACTGTTGCACACTATTCCTCGGATATTAGCCGCTATTAACGCTCTCCTGAACTCAAACACAGATCTTGATGTTTGCGAATGAATGGAAGGTGATACTGTCAGAATGTTTGATTTTTGTGAGAATGAGCATGACTGGTAAATAAATTATATGTTAAATAGTGTTATTGGCTTCGGCCGCTCTATTTAATTAAATAAATAACATACATTTTGTACAAAATATATTTATTCCTAATTTCTAAACATCAACTTGAATATTAAATACATTTAACTTTTAAATTAAAATCATAATTTAGCTACATACACGTTAAATAAATAAACCTTTTATACATACAGCTCTTTATCCGTAAAACACAGGAAAAATAGAAACGTAATTTATTAAAACTTTAAAACAGGTGACGAATTCAAAACGAACAATACAAATGTAAGAAATTCATAACATAACCGAAAAACATTACATTAAAAAAAAAAGAACTACAACATACATCACGCTACATTCCCTTTGGGTATCGACGGAGAAACAAAAAAAAGAACTACAACATACATCACGCTACATTCCCTTTGGGTATCGACGGAGAAACTAGCATCAACAGCTACGATTCCTACACATTTCCGACTATTTCAAAACTGTCTAGTTAAAAATTTTCAAAATGGTTCCTTCTATTGGACGTAAATGCTTCTATGTTTAAGAACATCTATTTATGTGCTGTCATCAAGTCTATTCGTAGTTCATAAATGCGAGATGCTATAGTGCGAACAGTACTATCTACTTTTCTAGATAAACCGTTATACACTATTTATTACCTCCCCTAGACGAGTATAAAATTGACATCCGCCTTGTGCCGTGTACGTACAGCGGCGAGTTAGTGCCGACACTGTTCAAACTTTATGGCGGCTCGGAACATATAACGTAAAGTTGAGCAGAACACAATTTTAGGTATCAGCGGGGCGCACAGGACTCATCGTCTTGCTGGACTGAATAATGCGCGACTCGCAGCTAACTTCAGAGCCGCCATAAAGTTTTAACAGAACTTTAATTGGCCTAGTGCGTCAGAGTTCCGTTCGATTCTGCACTGTTTTTGTTGTCTTGGCACTGTCTCACCAACGTTCAATAAAGGTCTAAGGTTCACCTTCATTTTCTCCCGTTACTATGCAGGTCTAAACAACTTTAAACATTGCTATACAATGCTATTGTGCAGGCTGCCTTTTAAAGCGAGTCAACTATGGTTCTTCTAAAACAATAATGAATAAGGGAGTCTTACAGGAATCGGGGTACTAGTTCTACCAAAGATTTTAAGATCATGCTGTCATAGTAATTATGCTTTTAGTTCTAAACCTAGAATACATTCCAATAGCTTATTTCTTTACATACATCCCTGTTTTATCACATGTCATTGTCAATACTAAACCAATCACGAAAAAGTAAAAAAATAATGAACAATGGGCTTACGGCCTACTTTTTATGACGTCATAATTTTGGCTCTTAATCAAATGTTGCTACAAGAATGTAATAATTTAGTTTCTGACTTCGGTTGTTTTGGACTTCTAGAGTGGGCCCACTGCTTTCGAATGGAGCGATTAATTATTTATTTTTATGCAATTCTCAAACATTATTTGTGATGTTATAAATACATAATTATCACAAGGATTACCCCAAGTCAATCCACTATCTGAAAAAAAAAATCCCCAAAAACACTACTGCATAAAAAAGCTCATAAAAACTAAACTAAAAGTAAAAACACTTAACTAATCACTCATATACACATATTAAGCATTGTTTATACAATCATTTCTTATTAAAAAGCCCATACATGATGAGGGCCAGCAGAAACATCAGTATGTACTTAATGTTATCGGTTCAGGAGTGTGGAGGTCAGTTGAGGAAGCGGATGGACATCTTCTGCTCCACATCTGTCCTCTCCAGGGCGTGGCAAAACTCCTCGAAGCAGATCATCTGGTCGTTGTTGGTGTCAGCTTCCAGGATTGTGCGTTCGGCGATGCTCGTTAGTTGCTCTTCACTGTAATTAATGCATTTAGGTGTTATTGCAATTTTAAGTACTCACTTTATAGAAGTTAAATATTGAAAACAAATTTTAATCATCCTTTTCATTTATTAGATAGACCAGAAATAATTTATTGATCCTCTAAAAATGAGCCTCTTTTTAACTTCCTGGATACCATGCACCATAATGGGAATAGGGTAGATGACACCTTATAACACCCCCCCCCTCCCCCCCCTTAGACACCTATCTCTAAAAAAACACTTTATTTTGGGCCTGAAAACCCGATGTTTTTCATTTCCAAATTCGATTTTTAGTTGCTTTGAAATCAATAAATAGTTGAGTCATTGAGTTGAATAAACAGTGACGTCACAATTGACTATTGCCATACAAAATCTATGAGAGAACCGCGTTTTGACAGCTCTTAAAAAGTATCTCAATTGATTGGTGTGTCATCTACCCCATTGTTTGAGGGACACCAAAAGAAGCTCATCCATATTCCATTATAATAAAGAGTAAAGAATTAAAGATATAAAGGAGGCTTTTACGAAGATAATTCTGAGAGTTATGGCTGACTGGCCAACTAGCAAAGTAATCCTATAATTTATACTATAAGTCTATCATTACTAATAACGTTCTTATAAAGGCATTGCGGCAGACTATTTACCTTATAATAGAATTTTCCAAGCCTTGACATACTCAAGCGCATTAGTTTTTATATCTAGGTCTTATAGTTAGCTACAAGACTTCCCTATAAAACATGTATAGGACACTTTTACTAGTAATAGCATTTCACAAGTCTAGATATTCTCAAGTGCATTTGCTTTTATATCTGTCTTGTAGTTAGCTACAAGATTATCATATAGGACACTTTTAGGAATAAGTCTCCTACAATTGTCTTCAGTAAAACGAAATAATCCAAAATAACATGTTGATCCTATTGTAGCATTTTGTGAGTGAACAAGATATTATAACATACTTAGCTGAGATTACTGTTAGTACTCGCAGTTATTGTTTTGCTTAAGACTCTTTTAAGTCTAAGTACTTGATAAGAGCGCTTTATGATCTAAAAAGCTTAAAAGCTACTAGATCAATAACTTTATTAGTAAACCTACAAGATCAGGAAATAAATCAAGCGCGTCAAGTGCGAACGCAGGTGTAGTAAATAAGGGTTCCGCGACCAAAAATATTCTTGAATTGCTTAAATATATGCAAAGGTGGGCTATAAAATTGAATATACCTCACCTAGCCCTGAACGAACTATCTACTATTTTGAACAAAAGATTAAGTAATGTTACCCCACTTAAAATAAATACAACTATCTTGTTGGTTAAATCCTAAAAAAAGTAAAATCAAACATTAGTAGGCATATTCCAAGAGAACCCTAATTTGTTTTAAAATGGGCGCGAGCTATCTGGACTGAAACTGCTACAAGTACTAATTTACCTATAAAGTACTTACTTACTAGCTGCAACTACTAATTTACTTATAAAGTTCTACAAAGTACTCAATTTCAGCAATTTCAAATTATGGCGAATATTCATAAGAATTGATGAAATGTTTTATTTACAACAATATGCTAATGTCAATGATATTCTAATAAACAGATATACACCTACAAAACCACCGAGTTTCGCGGGGCAGAGCCAGCTTACATACACGCAGTGACGCAGAATAAAGGCAAAACGAGCCAATTGGTCCGTTTTCGAGTCTTCACGATTGCGCGCTCACAACATATCTGTTTATTAGAATATCATTGGCTAATGTGCTATTTTTCGGAGGGGATTGTAAAAACTAACTAAATTGCTGTACATATTTACAGTAAAAATGGCTTCCACACGAGTTCATACACTATATTTACGATATATATTTTATAATTAATATTCTACAATAATACAACATGATAGTAATAGAAACTTATGTTTTTATTAAGTATTTACTACAAAACATTTTGTTACCACAAAATAACCTGATCAAAAAAAACCTTTTATCTTACCTACTAAGTACGTTACTAGTGCATTACAAACAAGATTGCTTTAGTAAGATACTTATGTCAGATACTAACAAGAGCGTTTGTGCTTGTAATTGTGTAGTCTCAGATCATTATAGAAGCTATTGCGCTTCGTCAAGTATTTATAGGGCTCAGTAACATTGAATAAGTTGATTGTAAGATAGTCATATAAATAAACGCTCCTATAATTGCGCCCAAATCCAGGCTTGTAGCGTTTTATAAGTAAAAATAAAATAGTCTTGAGAGCGTTATAAGTACTGATTTTGCTAGTTGGGTAAGTATTGGACGAAAGTTTATAAGTCTGTACAAACTGCCGCAGCTTGTGATTGGTAACTCTCATTTTGGAGAGAGATCGCAATCAGTCATAATTATATAATTATGACTGAATGAACTGATTTGAGCAGTAGAAATTTATATTTTATCCGGTGATTTTTATTTATTATTAATTCTTCAACAAATTTACATTTGTGTCGAACAGTTGGTAATAACAATAATAAATGTAACACAAAATTAAGTACCTAATCATCGTAAAGTCAGGAATGAAAATAAAATCTAATAATAATACAATAATAATTTGTTAGTCGAAAATTAATAAAAAAAAGTATTGTCAATATAGAAATGTCAATATAAATTCAAAAAATGTATGTCAATAAAATTCATTAACATGTAATGTCATGATAGAATGCTGAAATATATTATTTAAAAGTCAATAAAATATAATCCATATTAGTTCGAACTACTATTATCTTTGAGAAACTCTTCTGATCTAAGTATATTCTCGTTTATCCGCTAAGAATGTGGCATTAGGTCACGGTCTAATCGCTAAGATCACATATGACACGAATACTAATGGTTTCGTTACTCCAGATTATTGTAATCCATTGAATGACTTTTATTACCTCAAAATAAGGTTCAATTTGCATTGTTACTGTACTTTGAGGAATGCGAACCTATTACGAAGTATATACTTCGTAATAGGTTCGCATTCCTCAAAAGACGCATGAAGATATATTAAAGAAAGTACTTGTATTATGTAATAAACTGTTTTGAAAGTGCTATTAGACACTCAGGAGTATGCTATACTTCTTATTTTAATCTAAAAAATGTAATCCGATTATACGAAACTATAAAATATGGCTTTGGTAGTAAATCTAGAGTGCTTAGTAAATGTTATCATACCATTATCATTTAAGACTTGTTATAAACTTAAACATACCTAAACATCATCAAAAAGTTTGAGGACCTCCCATCAAAACTAGAGGAGTCAACGAAATCCTACTGATTTTCTTAAATATTAGTAATACTCAATTAATCCTGAAACACCTTCATTAGTAAGAGTTTGAGCAAAAATAATCAGAAACTATACGATTTCTGACCACATCACATCATACATGTTTTTCACAACTCGAGACTCTGGAATGCTACCGAGAGATTGTTGATTGAAAAACTCAATAGTACATAATTATCCCAACTAGAATCCAAATCGAAGACTTCATGCTCTTCAGGCACTGATCTGCTATAGTCTCCGCTAGACAAGTAGGAATTAAAGGTCTCTTCCCTTAATTTCTCTGTGTAGGTACCCCGACAATACATTATGAATCGTTTTTTATTACTAGAAAAAGTCAAGGATCACGATAAAGGTCGTTTCGGGACAAGTTTATGTCATTATTTCTGTTTTCGGAGTTATGTATTTGAATAAATGTAAGTATGCGGGTTAATGACCTTTAGTTCCTACTTTTCTGGCGCAGACTATAGTGTCGAATTAAATACAGTGTGGAAGGAACACCAAGGCTGAAAGGGTTATATATTTCTATGTGAACATGATTCTGAACCCCCATTAAACCGTTCCACCTTGTTTATGAAAATTCAGCACCATACACTTATTACAGGAGGCCTAGTATGAATAAAAGCGAATGTTACCTGATATTAGCTCCAACCATCATGTGCAGTATGGCCAGCAGCTCATCCCTTGAGATCTTGCCATCATTGTCCAGGTCATACATTGAGAAGGCAACTGAAAATATAAAACATTCATGAGTATTTTACTTAAAATGTCACTTACCCCACGATCATGGCGCTTGCAACAGCGTCGAAATTATCGGGAGCTCAAAAATAAACAATAATCACGGAAGATATCCCGTAAGTGACATTTTAAGTATAGTTATGAACCGTGAAAGATTAAAACAGTGCATGATTATTTTGTTGGAACAAAATATTTTTCATGAAACATGGTCTAGGTCCAAATTATGCGACAATTTCATTACAAGCGATTACAAATTAGTGTTGACAATATCATAATGAGGTATATTGTTGTTATTGTTAATGATAAAGCACACTACATCTTAATGATGAATGATAGATAATTCAAAGTTCAACTGGTGAAGCTGACCCGCAGTCAATTTAATTTATTTAACTGAATTGACTTAATGACATCATTAAGTGAATTCAGTTAAATAAATTGTTAGAATCCTTACATAAGATTCTGGCTAGAGGACCAATACACATATTAAGCGAATTCAGACTTGATTAAAGATGAAACATAGACCCTACATAGGCACTTATAAAAGTCGAGAAAAGATGCACAGTTTGGGTTTGTTGTTTATTATGGAGAAGCACTGGCAAACTCCATGGTCAATTGAATCTAGAAATCAAAGGTAAGTCAGCATTCCAAAGAAATGAAACTCAACTTGGAAAGACCCAAACATTGATTCTTAGTTGTTATTGCCAACCAGACTGATGTTAGGGTTAACTGTGGTTAAATAGGGTGCATAATGATGACCTTTGCCAGTGTCGTTATTTGTACATTTCATTATCTCTAATTTAATAACAAAAATTAAATTGCCTTATAGAAGATGGTGGGACGAGCTGGACAAGACCGGTGACCAGTGGTCCACATTGGCTTTGGATTGAAACAACTGGAAGTTGCTTTGCCGAGGAGTGGCATGGTGCCGGCTAACAATATCAGTATTGCCTCTAATTATAGATTGATCGATCACCGCTATCTTCATACTTACATCTCAATTTCTCATCTCTGTTATTAAGCTTGTTCTCCCTGTTCTTCCTGATGGGCCGGAAGTGTGCCAGCACCCTCATGAACTGAAGGAAGTTCACTCTATCATCATGGCTCTCAGCAAAGAATGAGTGAACTATACGCTCACTTAGTGGGTTAATTGCTAGCTCAGGGATCCTCAGGAAGTCTTCCCTGGCTAATGTGCCACAGTCATTTTTGTCTAGAGAGGTGAAGCGAGAGTACAGCCTCTCGATTTGGTTTGGTGTGACTGTTGAGCAGAATTAAAATAAATGACAAAATAATGGGAACGAAGAATGGTTAGGTAGTTGTATAAATTAAATTTCTGATACTTAATTGAGTTGAGTGTGAGCATGACAAGGCATACTTTGGAATAAGAAGGCCTTTCTAATGATTAAAGAAAGACTTTTTTACTTCTTTACTTTTGAATTTACTTTTACTTTTGAATTGATTGATAAGAGAATCACGGAAAAAATGCAAAAGGTAAAATGATTAAGTTCTATCAGCTGGTTTTTTAATTTATATCAATACATGAATTCACAAAATCGTAAAAAAAAAATCTAAGCACCTACTCTTTTTATTTATTGAAGATGACGAGAGATTGGATTGGATTGGGAGATGATTGAGATTTAATATACAAAATCAACCTTTGAAACGATTTTACATAGTGAACAACAGTAATCATAGAAATGAGAATGTTTTGTTGTAGAATGATTCATAATAAATGAACTTTGGATTTGTGTTATTTGTATTTGTACTAGTTATTTGTTGAGACATTTACAATAGAAATAAACAATGTCTTACACCCAGTCTCCTCCTGTATTTGAGCGATTTCTTCTTCCCGTAGCAACAGAGA
This sequence comes from Xestia sexstrigata, assembly GCA_941918905.2. Taxonomy (NCBI): domain Eukaryota; kingdom Metazoa; phylum Arthropoda; class Insecta; order Lepidoptera; family Noctuidae; genus Xestia; species Xestia sexstrigata. Next base: position 5,304,837 of record OW799220.2, on the reverse strand, counting down.
TGATTTGTTACCCATATTGAATAAGCTTAACGCTGCACGGCCACTGAAAGACCTTTTACCTTTTAGACAACTGATAAGATTGAATAAATCGGGATTTTACGAATAATAAGCACAAAGTCAAAGTCCACTATACTACACACCACCAAAGCTGCTAAAATAACGTTATGAACTTGATGAGTACTAGAATATGAATGAAAATCATTTATTGAGAATATTAATTGAGAGAGAGCTACAAACAAAGGTGTTTCGTCTTTAATTTATTTGAGTTTGTGTTTAAATCAAGAAAGAAGAGAAAAGGAATCGATTCGACTCATTGACATCTGACGTTGTCAAAAATATAAAATTTGACACCATGCAGCTAGCTTGCCAGCAAGCAAAATTCACAGCTGTTTTACCACAGACGTATCTTTATACGTACGTTATCTCTTTATACGCCTGTGTGTTTTACCCTCTATGTGGTCTGTGGTTTTACCTAATAAATTCAGAAACTGTTGTGAAGTGGTATTCACTTTGTAATTTTGTGTCATTCTACCGGGCTTTTGTTTTTTTTTTTACGTAAAACATTCACAAAACTTAACTTATTCAGCTGGGAGACTGAGGATCATGAACATCTGCGTTTACGTTTAGTGACTGCTAATGTTGCAATTATGAAGGCTCACTTTCAGTTTCCAAGCGATCAATCATTTAGTGTATGTTGCATAGAAACTGAAATCCTGAAATTTTGTTATGTCAAAATTATGCCAAATAGCTGAAAGTATAATTTTATTTACAAAAACACTTATTCAGAGTATTTTATGTTTATTTTATTTTCTGTGACTGTGGAGTTGAAGAGTTGATTATATTTTTAATTTTAGCTATATCAACTGACTAAAACATAAAATGAGTTCAGCTACGAAACTAGACTCAGCTGTTTCGGGGCAAAAAGTAGCGGATTCTAGTCAGCTACTAGATACAGTACATGAACTTAACGAAAATGTGCAAAGTGAGATTTTTGAGCAACCGTTTGAGGCTTGCCATTTTGTGGAAATACCCTCGAAGATTTTTGGCTTAAAAACATGTTTGGAGCCACTAACCATACCTTCGCTAATTAATGCCATTTACGAACTTGCTGTTGTAAATATGTGCTGGCCAGAGATCAATGAGCCAGTATTCGAAACTCGGACATGTTTTCCTAAAAGTTATTACACAAACAGTAATAAAGAGCGGTTGCTTTTGACGTATGCAGAGAACTTCCGGCGACAGTATCATTTTCACTTTCACATGCGGAAACCTATATTACTGCAGGTTCCAAATGAGTGTGGTTTGCAGGTAGGCACCTACATCTTTAAATTAACACTAGATGTCGTGCCTTTTCTATTTAAACACACGAAATAACCTGTATTTTTATTTTTCAAGAAAATGGTGTGTAGTTCTATAAGGCCGACCAAACTTTGCTATAAAGATACAACTACCTGGCAGGGCATCGCGAATTTAGTGGCGGATTACTTTGATTACGAACCCTTAACCAAGCCCATGTTACACGTGAGTAATAGATTATAAGTTTTTATGCACCAAAAATAACAAAATAACTACCGCCTCTACCTATTATTATCAAATGTAAATTTTAATTAGTCTACTGGCCGGTAGATGGCGTTACTTGTATGAAGTAAAATCCAAATCCAACTCTACTTTGGTTCTGAGTTCCTCGCCATTTCAACAGTTTAAACTAAAGGTACATAGGTGTCGCCAGGAGTCACAAATTAGTAAATCAAAGTAACATACTATATGGAAATAAACTATGATTTGTTTTCGTAGATAGTTTTTCAGAAAAACGTTTTTGAGGGTCAGGCGTGCGTGACATATGAAGATAGGAGATAATAGGGTAAAAGTAATCAATTTTTTTTGCATTTTGATTTACTTACCTTAAATAAAAATAATCTGCATAACTTCTCGCAGGCTCAGATACAGAAGTGTTAGGCTGGGTCTTCGTTCCTAGGTGCAATTTCACGATATACAGTTACATTAATTACATTAAATAAATAATAAACATATGTTCAGTCTAAGATTAAAGGATTCTGCCCATTACACCGTACCATAGCATGACCGTGCTAATACGAAAGTAACATAGGCCCTATTGGCCCTATACTCTCTAACGTTCGTCCGTATATTCGGATCTATCCGTTTCTCTTACTCTCACTCAACTGCAGACGTAGAGAGTAGGCCCCAGGCACGGAAAGCAACATGACGCGGACTACAATGCCCACCAGAACGTTCCGTCACCGTCGCGTGCCATGCACGGAGCGAATATTTTGCCAGTGCCGATACGCTACCTACGTGCTTGCCAAGCGACGGTGTTGGTCGATGACGAAACGGTCTAGTGCAGGGGTTTCCAAACTTATTTTGTCTACTGCCTACTTTGAGAATAAATTATTTTTTAGCGCCCCCATTTTTACACCTACCTAAAAACCACTACAATTTCAAATTAAATTAATTTTTGTGAGCTATATTAGCGGATATTACACATTCATTCTAAACGAGACTTTTACTCTAACAAGAGTTAACTTGAGACCTGAGCGCAGTAGGTACACAACGGCGCTCAGGTGGCCTACCATGACGTCTTAAAGCAGGATCGATATTCTCTTCTCTTGGCCAGTAGTTAGTAAATCAAGACTGTATACAGATCAACAGTATCTCTGTAATTTTCTTCCAAGGGATTGTTACGTAAATCTCAGCCGGTTTCTAAATATAAGTTCTGAGTGCTTCAGAATTTCAGCTGTTTCAAGGAGTGCTTGTAACATCATCAGGAGAAATAAAAGTTTCAATATAAGGTTCAATCAAGTTTAATCGTTCAACATTTTTCGAGATCACAAGTCGTGATAAGAGAATTTATAATCCAATCTTTTAATTTTGTACAAAATATCATCTTTCGAATAGTTTTTCCGTTTTTCCAGTGGAGCTAATATTAACGTGAAATGCAAATCAATAATTCTATCTTCTGTGGGAAGGAGATACAATTTTTGAACGTTTTTCCTAATAGATTGGTCGCGGCCGGGTGTTACCGCGACCTTACACCATGGACAATCTCTTATATTTATAACATTAAGATAATACACTCTATTAATTAGGAATGTACTTACAATAATAATAATCTCTCAATAATTTATAATTTTGATCACAGTGTCCTTAACTGTTAACGTTAACGTATAATACAATTCCGAGTCGACACGTCGACGTTGTCTACCATACATAATATATAAAATACTGAGCAATAGAAAACAATTACACAACGAGTGCCTAGCTAACGCAATAGAGTCATCTATATCTTAACAATATTACCTTGTTCTTACGATTGGCACAACAATACATTCGCATCCTTTCAATATTTGGTATCGGCCGGGAAGTGTCGCCACGCGCCGCGGCGCTTGCGGCTGAGCCACGCCACACGCACGCCACTCACACTACACAGTACACACTCTACTACTCAGTGAACGGTTGAAAGGACGCCGTGCGTGACTTAGTATTAGTTTGACTTGAGGTAGAACATAGGGATTCAACTATAAACTATATATAGTAAGGGTACAACTAGGAATGTAATCGTCAAATGGCAACATACAGCGGTACTATCTAAACTAATTATTTAACAAGTATTGTGTGCATCGGTAAGTGAAAACGTAGTTATAATAACATTTAATTTACAACAGGTATAACTATCTACCCATCAAGTTTCACATAGACTCGGAAACAGACGACCGAGTCCGTGCGGGTCGACAGCTGCCCGGAGCAGCGCGTACGCAGACCGCTGTCGGCTCGCCTGCCTCGGCCTAAAGTCTTACGAACTAAAGAATAATGCATAGCTTTTCTTTTAGAACAAAGAAATTACGCAAATTTGGCTACACATATCACAAGTGAACGCTTACTGGCGACAACGTAACTATGTACATAATTGAAATATTCCCTGTAGCGAGCGGCAGTCCTTGCGGGGCGTCTACTTGCGGCGGGCGGCGTGGTCGGCGGGGTGCGCGGGGTGCGCCGGTGCTGGTGCGCGGCGGGCGCGCAGGTTGTGTAGCAGCGCGCGCAGCTGGTGCACGTGCATGCGCGTTACGCTGGGGTCGCCGCTGGCCTCCAGCCACGCCAGGAACTTCTCGCCGTGCTCCAGCGCATCGGCCGCACCCGACTCCCACTCGCCACTCGCTGGCGACGCCGACCGCGTTTCCACGCTCGCTGACTGGTTACTGTTGTTGAACAGCAGGTTGTCGAGCACGGTACGCGCCTTCGTCTGGCTTCGGCTTGATTCGTGGATCCTCTCTGGCGTAGGCTCCTTGTTCTCGGTTCCGATCTCTGGACTCGCGGCAGGCTCGGCCACTCGCGGCTCCGCGCTGGGAGTGCGACGAGGCTCAGGCTCATTGTGTGCGTGTGTGTGCCCTGGACTAGTCATAGCTCCTCGTTCTTCTTCAAACTTCCCTTTCGTTAGGTGTGAGTACAGAATATTTTCTGCTGATTTATCCTTTGGCACCTGGGATGCGGATTTGTGCTTGTCTTCAGGCAGAGGCATGGCTCCACCGAATTGTTTGTAATATTGCCACAGCCAGGAGTTCCTGTTGTAATCGAGATGTGAATTGAGCGGTGTAGCACCCGCCATTGGTTTAGGCGGGATGGTTGGTTCACTCGGTTTCCCGAGCTGTAGGGGGTGCGCTGCTGTCGTCTGCGCCGACAAATCAAGCATTGCTTGCTGTGTCTTCAGCCAGTACCATAGAGTGTCATCCACTGGTTGGTTAGCCGCAGATGAGTGCGAGCTGTGATGATTCGATTTTGACAGGCTCGTACGGTACGGATCTGAGTGGTGATGAGTCTTGCTGCGATGATGATGCTTGCCGTCGTTCAAGTTCAGCATACCGTTGTGGGCAGGCTTTGGAGATCGAACAGAGCGCAGCGCGCGACTGGCAGGTTGAGCTGAAAGTGCTGATAGTCCAGGGTTCAGTTGAGCGAGTAAAGATAGATTGGTGGCGATCTCATTGAAGCTGAGCCCGAGGTGCGAGTGTGTGAGGCCGGGCAGGTGTGGAAGGCCTGACAGCGGGCTGATAGCACTCATTGAGACGCTGGCGCCGGGGTCTGGTCGGCGCTCACGGGGGATGTGGGATGTGGGGGATGGTACAGCCCGCTTGGTAGTGAGTTCGACTGGAGCGTCGATAGGTGGCGTGGGCTGCTGTACGAGGGGGGCTGCACTCACGGCTGATGAGAGATCAAGCCCGGTGGGCACAGGAGAAGGAGGCGTTATGGGCGACTCAGTCCGCGCGCGCTTGTCGGGCGGCTCGCCGTCGTTGCTTTTATCCGTATCAGGTGAGGAGAGGCGCGAGGTCATGTAGCGCAGTTTGTCCTCGTTCTTGCACCAGCCCCGGAGCGTGGACTCGGGCACGCCGATGTCCCGCGCCACCGAGGCCTTGGACTCGCCATCGTTGACGCGTTGGATGGCCTCGATCTTGTCGCTGGGCGTCAGTGCACGCATCGGACGTTTGCCCTTGGTCGCCATTGTGGCGTCGCGTCTGCTGTAACAAAAACATATACGTTGTAGATTATGTTTGGCTTTTATTATTCTCTATTGCGGCTGGTAATTCTTAAAGTGGTCGATAATTTCATGGGTCAGACTAAGTGGAATACGTGTTAAATAATCTCCATTTCAATATTATTTAACACTTTGTTGGTTAAAATTCGGTGAATCAATATGCATCTGGTATGTGGATTTCCCTAGAATTTCGACTAAATTGTCATAGGTATGGTTTTAACTGGAAATATGTATTGTTTACGCATCGCTGTGCAATGTACTGTAGCTTATTATGGTTTACTTTACATAATATTACATCATGTAGGTATTAATTTGTAGCATAAGTACCAAAGTTATGATGGTACACTTTAAAAATGTATTGAAAATGCTATGACGTTAACGTCAATGACAGACACTTTATAGTTAAAAAGGAGGTAGAAAGATAAATAAATAACGATTTAAACTAAATTAACAGTTTCAAACAAGTGTTTTGTGCATTACGTACAGACTATTATCCAGAATGTTGCAGTGATACCCCGACATGACAACATTAAACTACAAAACGCCTTTGATTTCAGCACTAATAACGACATTATTTATACAAAATCAAGTTAAATGACAACCAACGCACTTGACCCGAGTCTCGATACATTTCAATAGCAATGTTGCACAATTAACAACAATGTTACCACTTAATGTTATTATAATAAAATTACGAAAAATATAACTGGCCACAGTGCCCACAAACACGTTTACAACTGTTACCATAAACAAAAACGTTTACGCGGGAAGCTATAAAGTTACGAAAAGATAAACAAAAAGAAGACATAAAATTATGACCTACGACAACAGTAGGCGGCAAAAGTTGTCGGGTCGTTGACACGGTGACCTTGCGAGCGGTTAACGCGCCTTCGCCGGCCGCCGATAGATGGCGTTGGGCGACCGAACGTTTACCTAGCCTGTTTATTTGTATTGAAATGGAAAAGTTGATTGCAAAGTTTATGTCTCTATAACAATTGAAAGTAGTACGCGTAAATACCTAATTATGTATTAAGATAATGAACATGTGTGATCGGAAAATGTGGAAAATATAACGGTAACAGTTTTGTTTTGATAGTTTACTTAAAAAGTTTTTTTTACATGAATTTCATAACAGCTGACAAGTAGCAAGGAATTGGATTATCCAAGAGGTTTTTATTACAGGGATTAATATCTGGGGTAACATGGGTGACGATCTTAAGTTGTGTTTTTACCCGAGTTTAATTAATTAGCATGTATTTACGCTTTAAAAGCATTGTAACACATATTTTGAATTTTAAACCTTTAGATTTTTCAGCTGAGTAGGTATATCAATGAAAAAAAATGGCTTAGATATATCAATGAGTTTTCAAAAAGTAAATTGGATCGATAGGTACCCTAATTACGGTATTATTTTTGGTTCGAAACTCTTTATTTTAATAAATGGATAATACAGAAATATGTGACAGTCATGTCGAACTGTAAATGACACAATTAATGTTTTATCATCAGACTTTGGGATGTGGTAATAGGCAGTTGAGGACACGTCTATGTTTTGTTCTATTCTTTAGTATATTTTAACAATAAAATTCCACTTGCTACTTGGAATCTGCATTTAGGTGAAAACCCGCGATTTTTTAATGAAATTGGATTTTGTTAAAGTTGTTCAGTTGATTTAAATCTTAAATCTCTCCATCTTCTTCTTGATCTCTTTCTCAGGTATTATTTGTAAAATTTCTGTTATTATATACCGAACACAGAACTTAACAAAGTGCGACAGAAAATTAAAAAAAAAACAACTATACTCCACTGAATTTCGGGATTTATTTGTACGTGTCAATTTATTTGAGTTTTTCATGTAACAGGGAAAATAGTTTCGTAGCTGACTTTGCTACGAGCTACGATGGGCTCCGATTTGCTACAACTTTTTCGAAATGAGCTAACTGACTCGAAAGGCCGAAACTACTCTTATAGTAATTTTGGGAATAAGGTAGAACTGTGATTGCTTTTGTGTAGCAAAGTATTTACCTGAGAACTAAGTAATAATTATTGCAGAGTCCGCTACAATGCAGCTGAATGCCACTTTCACTCACAAAGAACAAAACGTCCTGCACTCACTTGATACGGTAGGACCTAGCAACACAGTGATAAGCGATAAAATACAAAGTTTGCACTTACTTGCGAGCCGGCGGCGGCGGAGGCACGTGTGCTCTGTTTACAATTTTTGACAGGCCAGCCGTTATTGTGATATTATAAACGGCCTGTGAATGGAGGACTTCAACCAATAAAAATATAGCTCGGGTGCGCAGTGCGCGGCACGTGTACACACAAGTTCCAGTTTCACAGATCAGTTGATCACAAGTCACTGAGCGGAGTGCGGAGTGCGGAGTAGGAGAGAGCGCGGTCGCGGAGACGTGCGTCGCGGCGCGCGCGGAGCGACTGTGTGGCCGCCGGTGATAAGGCCGCCCGGCCCGCGGCTCGCGTCCGCGGCCGGCCGCTCCTCTCCTTTGTGTCCGTCCGTCACCCCCCCGGCGCCGCCGCCCCCCGCGATCTTGCCACCTCCTCGCCTATTCCTCCGACATTCGAGCCGCGCTTGCCGGCCCACCTATCTCCCGCAATATATTAACGCGATTAATTATTAATTTTAACGCATCAACTTTACCAGCGAAAAAATCGCCTCCTTCAAATTTGAACTTTTTCCGACGTCAACTTGCGGTCGTAGGACGAAAGTTTTCTCACAATCGTGGTGTTCCACAACTTTTCTAAGTGGCGAACTTTGTCTCGTAATAACGTCTCGCGCCCGTCTACCAAGTAATAGTTGGCAACTAATTACTCCAGTTCCCGCGACTCGAGTCGCTTTCGATGTTTTTCAGTGGGTCGGCGAACAAACAAATGAAACAAAAACAATGTAGTTAGAGAGATGATAAGCGATGGGCTCGCCTCATTGATATGCTACGAAGTCTCGTAGCGCTCGCTACGTTAGGTATTATGATTATGTTATACGTAGCAGTTAATTTTTATGCGTAGTACTTGTTCCTTCCGTAGCGTGTAACTTGTCGGAGATTTATGTAATGTATGTTTGTCGAAGGCTATAGTTATCTTAAGTTGTCGGAAAGTTTTTAAACTTTAATGGGTTTTTGTAAAGTCGGTCCAAGGGCGGCCGGTGTCGCAATAAATTGTAGACTTGCAGTGATGTTTTATTTAGAGCACATTTATTTTGTTGTCTCAAAAAGACTTCATCGAAGTGCTTTATTAACGAAGAAAATATATTGTGATAACATGGTTACGCACATATTGACACTTCACGATAGTGTTCTTGCCGTGGTGCCACACATAGGTACTTGATAGCACTAATTCGCGTAGTGAAAGTGTTCACATTACGTGTTTCAGAGGTGCTAAATGCCAAAGTTGGCGCAAACACGCTCCATAGACATCGAATGCTGTCATTTACACTCGTCTTGTTCTATTATCTGTATGTACATTTTCTTACTCAGTTGTACTTTACTCTTATTAACTGCGAAATAGGTAACCCCTAAGCGTGCCTTGGCGGTTCCATGTGACGACAACTATTTCCTCTCTTGCCTTAGGCCCATATCAACAGGCCTTTTCGTGTTGTAGTTGTCTATAGGTCGTAGTAAACACTGTCATCAGTTTCTTTGATATTTGAAGATTCTCTCATTTCAGTTTTTGTCTATGCTCTTAATAATAGAAATATAATACCATTCACAACAAATCGTTGTTATCAGAATCGGTTTTAAAGTGTAATCCAGCGTGATTATTAGGATATGTTCTGTGCCATCGAATCATGACTATTAACTATTAAGCGACAGTTTTCAGGAAATTAAGATTACAAGGATAGTCCGACTAGTTACCCAATTGCAGGTTGTAGATTTACGTGTAACAGGGGGAGGGGGGGGGTGCAGTGGCTGTACTTTCCGTCTATGAGTATACCTAATTAAAAATTAAAAATAAGTTAAAAGTTTTTTTCGGAACAGTAACACAAGACTAAGTAAACATGTAAAACGATGGTAGCTGCAAAAGTATAAACTTAGTTTATCTAGTTATAAGTACTTTGTGGATTAGATAGCTCAAATTAGGTATCCTAACTTTTTATTGTTGCAACTTTTATTGTTGCTTGCAAACGAGCAGACCGATCCACGGGTCGTGGAAAGTGTTATTGGAATTTTTGAACGAGAGTTCACAAGCTAGCACAAGAACTTACTCCTTCCATACTTTGGGTATTTGTATTGTATAAGAATACTGATACTTGAAAACGTAACATTTATTACAAGTATAAGTACGGTCGAACAAGCTATCTGGTTTACAGTTACACATACAAATTACATTGTAAAATGTAAACCAAATAGCTTGTTCGACAGTACTTACTTCTTTTATAAATACTTATTAAAAATTAAACCGTGCGTGTATGACCAAATATATGAACTTGGACGAAGTGGCGTTCTTTGGTTTTTCTGCCCCCCCATGGGAAAAGGCATGATTTCATGTATGTATACCATCAATAAGAACCTGCTCCAGAACTTTTATAATCGTGACTATGTACGGTCGAACAATCTATTTGGTTAACAGTTTAACCCACAAATTACATTGTAAAAAGTAAACCAAATAGTTTGTCCGACCGTACATCCAATACTCCTTGACCTGTTTTTACATTACAAAGTGATGCGATATGAAACAAAAATAATATTTTGTCTCGCGTTAGTTCAATTGATCCAGAACTATGCTGGTCATACACCAATGACCATATCTCCTGACCAAAGTTCAGTTAATGACTATGCATATGTGTAGTACCACCGACGATTAGAGACCCGGTCGGTGTCCGTGGTAGTTTCACGGTCTGATGAGGCGTTACAACGCTTACAACACATTGCGCGATGGGTGTCCTCTCTGCTAACTGTTTTTAGGGATACGGTGTAGTGCTATGAGTATTATGATTCTTTGTAGGGCTTATGAACGAGATGGAGTTTCGAAGTCGATACGTCTGGAGGCGTCTTGGGCATCGTGTTGGGCATCTGCCCAATGGTGGGTGTTTGGCACCTATAAATGTCGCTGTAGTTTGATGAAGCTTCGGCGTTGTTAGAATAATAACTGTATCAACATCTGCCTTGCCTTTTTCCCAACTGTGTTGGGGTCGGCTTCCAGTCAAACCGAATGCGAAGCGACTGCCTATCTGACTCCCACAACTCAGTAAGTACTGGGTAATACGATACCACTGGTACGACTGGTTGTCAGACTTTCGGCTCACTGACTACCTGTAACGACTGTCAAAGATCTTCAATTGACAGCCTGGACCAACGGCTTAACGTGCTTTCCGAGGCACTGAGGATATTCGGTATGTATTGGGACACCAATCCACGGACTAATCTAAGCAAGCGCAGCTTAACCTGAACATCCTAGCGGCTGTTATTATTTAGCCACAAACTCCTCAGATAATTTCTCTCCTAGAATAAAATCTGTACGCTATCTGAAAACTGGGTGGGAAAGTTTCTACGTGGATCCTGTTCTAATATCATCTCTATATTTTGAACTACATAGAATCGCATTCCCGGAATAACAGTTAGGTAATGCTATATTCCCCCATTTGTAATACTTGGAACTGTCGGGACTGGGGTATAGTTCTTGCCTCGTCGTACCTATGTAAGCTCAATGTGCAAAATGTAATCTGTTGCCAAGTCTAATACCTAGCCACCTACCTACCTACCTCACCTTGCGATTGTTTGGGAGAACTGCAGAACAACTAGATACCTACAACGAGGTCCTCTCATGATCGCCGTAAGTCTATTGCAAAGGTATAAGGTTAACATAATTACTGAATTCCGTGATGGTATACAATCAATTTTAAATAGTTCTCCGAAAATTGTTGACTAGTAACAGCTTAACCGACTGGAGAGAACTTGTTCACAGTTGCAGTAACTTGAATGTTCACTTTTGCTACAATTGCGCACTCGCATAGTGACCATTGCCTTTCTTTCCGAGGGCACCCCAGTCTATGATACGAAAGATGCCAGACAAGCTATATCTCCTTGCTTCTTTTCATAAAGAACGATTTCATTTGCATCTGTAATGTTGTGCAGACATAATGTCATGTTAATATGGGCATGTTTTGAGACTTGATTAATTTTCCTAATGCTTCAATTTTGATATTATCATAGTACACAATCCGGTGACTTTGTTAAAGACTTGATGAAAATCAAAGGTAACGTACCTAGTTGTTTACCATCACAAGTCGAAGCCTCGAATTTGTATGCGGCTGGTCTTGCACCTACCTATGAACCTATGTACATGTTAACCGCTTCTAATACCTACAGTCGCGAGACGGTGAACGTGTCATATTCGTAAGGCTTATGACACACCGACATTGCACGGCACGGTAGCACAGCGGCGAGCAGTTTCACTTTCAAAGCATTTTAAACTTTGTCTCTACTACTACAATGGATAGATCCGCTTCAAATGGTTGGAAAGGGTCGCGGGAACCGGGCGACGCAAAGACCATATATTAAGGCGATATTAAGTATTTTGACTGCCTCGTTGGTCTAGTGATTGCAAGCATCACTGCTGAGCATGAGGTCCTGGGTTCGATTCCCTGGTCAGGCAAAATGGGTTTCTCCATCAGGGTTTTCTCAGTAGCAGCCACGGATTCTGGATTTGCGCCCGGTTGATGGCAATAGGCTCAGCCCTTATTATATGGGACTTGAACATAACTGGCGAAATGTGGGTGTAATTTTTGGGCATTAAGTTATTGTATTTGTATTTGTTGTAACTTACTCGCTGCTGTCGTACCATCTCGTGCCATTTCGGTGTGTTTAGAGCCTAAGCGCGTTTGCCGCTGCCGACGGGAGTGTGTAGCTATGTTTTGCGCGCCGAGGCCACACAAAGGCTCTCGGCTCTCGGCCTCGGCGACGGCGAGCCAGCCACGCCGAGCCGCGCCGCGATTTACGACGCGTCGCCCGCACTGTATTTCGGGCATTGGCGATGTATGAGATGTGGGAAGAGTTGGAGGTGGTAGTTTAAGATCATTTAGGCTAATTACTTGGTTTAATACTGCGACAGTATCTAAAGAATTACCCGCCTATTTGGCTTCGTCGTGATCGGAAGATAATGTAAACGAATTGACGAAGTTAAAAGTTGATGGTACAAACGCCAGCACATCAAAACTACCCGAAACTGTAAAATTTTCCCAATCATCCTTGAACCTAATGCTTTAGCGATAAAGTTGAAGATCTACTAAAGAAATTTAACAGATTGTAGTAGCTTGTCGTAGCACTCTCGTAGCAGTCGTAGCATTCGTAGCGTTGTCGTAGTGGACATTATATATTAGTTGACATAATATGCTGATTACCTGTCATTTGGATTTTCTTAAGATTGTTTCTAACACTGAAGAAGTCAATCCAAGTCAAATCAAATCAAGCATTTCGTATAAAACTTGTGGAGTCACTGTAAAATTTCAATCTGTCAGGTTGACTGATAGGGAGAGACACGTAATGGCGTCAAAAAATATTTGTTCAGCCTAAAAGTCTGAACCACACACAAAAGCTCAATTCAAAGTCAAAAATTCATTTGTTTTCTTATGGTGACGAGTCAGGACTCCTAGTAAGGAAAAAGTTTTTGGTGACCAATCGGAACAGTGACGAGACGGACATGACTCGCTCTACCTAACTAAAAAACAAATGATAAACTACCGCATCGCCTCCCACTATGTTCACACATCAGATATGCACGTTCTCTAGTGATTTTGTTATCGGCGCGCACCCCCGGCGACATCCGACGCCGCGCCATTACTGCCCCCCTCCTGCACCCCCCGCCAACTCCCGCGACTCGCCCCCCCCCGCGGTGTTGCCAACTAAATACGAGATAATTGATGTTTAGCGGCCGTTTGGACGTCAATAGTGTGAATAGTGCGCTGATATGCCTAGCTCGTGCTCGCTTTGAAATCGAAGAAATATGGAGCAAAGCTTTTGTCCGGGACGTTGTCCGAATTTAGTTCCACAGAAACGTACTGCCGGGATGAAACGTATCCTATGTCTGAACCCAAGTCATGGTCTACCTGTTTCCCAAAATTCACAAAAATCCGTTTAGCCGTTTTGGCGAGGTTAAAGCTAAAGAGAGTAAAAGTAGAAAGTCAGAGTAACCCTCGCATTCATAATATTTTATAACAAAATGGTGAATGGGATGGGATACCTGCTAGGTAAGAGGAAAATGGAAATCCTTTGACAAACCCGATACCTTCCGGCTGAAAGTTTCAGCCGCACCATATTGATAGGAATGCGGTTCAGTTGCGAAGTAAGCTGCGTCAGCACTCGCATCGTCCCGACTCGCGTTCTATGTGGCGTAAGCTTCGAGTTTGTTTTAAAACACAAAGCAGTTATGTGAACTGTTTTAGTTCAAATAAAATACTTACGTACCCCACATATTTTCATCACCGCTCACCTTCGAAGCTCTCAATTTTGCCACTGCAAGATTTGACGCTTCTCTCAAGAATGGAAGAAAGAAAAGCCATTAAATTGAGCTAAACATCACTATCTCCCTAGTCTTTTCCCAACTATGTTGGGGTCGGCTTCCAGTCTAACCGGGTGCATCTGAATACCAGTATTTTACATGGAACGACTGCCTATCTGACCTCCACAACCCAGTTAGTACTGGGTAATACACTAATACGATACCCCTTGGTAAGACTGGTTGTCAGACTACCACCTGAAACGACTGTCGAAGATCTACAAATAACAGCTGGGACCAACTGCTTAAATCGAGCTTACATAACAAAAGAAAATCAAGGACAAAAAAAAGTAAGTAGAGGGAAATAATAATAATTATGCATCCGATCCACGCAAAATGCCGTCGCTCAGCATAAAGAGTGACATAGCTTCTTACTCGCTCTTTACTTCTATATACTTGTTATTCCACCATTTGACAATTCAAAGCAAAATCACCATACACTGCACACAAATCAAATAAAGAACAATGTCAGAACTCCTACAGTTATTTCGTCCACATCTGGCAACTCCGTCGCACTCATTATCCAATGGCGAGATCGCCTGCAGCCGATGCCGCGACTTGAATTTTTACTACCTATAAGAGTAAACGTAATATACGTAAACAGTCTTCGAGTATCGGGGCCCATTTGAAGCTATGCCTTTGGCTTTTACTTAGCTGATTAGAAAGGAAAACTTGAGAATGCTTTCGTTTATATTTTCGAATTATTTTGGAAGTGTCAGAAAGTCTCATTTGCAGACTGTATCAGCGGTTCTTAATCAAAGCTTAGAAATTCCTATCAGAGAATTGAAGGAATCAGCAATGTGGTATATCCCAAAGGTGGTCCTTTTCATAGTCACAGATATTTAATTTTCTAATATTCCTATTTTTTTATTAATTAAACAAAACCTACGCATGATAAACCAAATAAATAAGCTAAGTAATTAGCGTCCTTATCCGCTGAAAGACGTCGATTTTGAGGCTAGGGCTTCACGGAAACAGCATCATCATCATTTCTGAGTCATTTGTACACATTTCCTGAAATGAGGTCTATGTATACTTTTAGGTCTGTAGACCCCTACTACACTTCTTAACCATTTGACCGCCAGAGCATGAACGCGTGCCCTAGCCACAATTTCACCTATCATTTTGTCACATATTTGTGTCGTTTGGCGTACAGGGTTGTCACGTATATGTGACAATGGCGGTCTAAAGGTTAATAAAAATGAACCAGCCGTTGCTCGTTAAAAGAACGAATAGTAATACTACACACACTGCTAAAGTGAATACATCTGATACTTCGCGATTATCAGCTGATGCCACATATTCGGTTACCACTACCTATAGTAATGTTTATGTCTGTTCGGTAACACGATAATTGTAACGTTCGCAGACTTATTAGGCGTTACTATAAGCAATTAGTCGAATACGAGCATCCAGGGCGTTTATGACAGCTTCATTTGGTTTTGAGTAATACGTTTACTACCAAAACATTTCGACTGTAATCGCTCAACGGCTTGAAACATTTCTTTCAATCTTACATCAACATAGATCGATTTGTATGCTTATAAACAAATACCCACCCGCAATAACTTCAGTTTATTCGTGATCATGGTGCTAGCAACAGGGCTGAAAAATCGGGAACTCGAAATAAATAGTAAACATGAAAAA
Organism: Xestia sexstrigata; assembly: GCA_941918905.2. NCBI lineage: Eukaryota > Metazoa > Arthropoda > Insecta > Lepidoptera > Noctuidae > Xestia > Xestia sexstrigata. The sequence goes on along the minus strand of OW799220.2, from coordinate 5,289,143 downwards.
CATCCCGTTTTTAATTGTAATGACAACATTCTAACAATTTCTGGCGACATTTGTAGCGAGCCTATTGCTATGCTATAACAATCGGGCAATAAGATAGGAAAACCCAATAACACTGTCCGAATAACAATTTATTTTGGAAAATCGAACCCAAGACCTCAGGTTCTGCAGTATCTAGCTTCTAACCAAAGAGGAAGTCAAAGGTTAACTGTCGTTAGTAAGATTGGCTTCATCACAAATCGGCGTATATCATTAGCTATGACTAATTAGCTCTATCTTCGGCTACCCTAATCAAGCTACCTGCCATAATCATTACTCAACCGAGCCTGAAGATAAACGCATATAAAAAAAAGTATGAATCATGAATGGATCGCCTTAACCTATTCAAGTGACCTGTTGCCTTCCCGGTATCCAAATAAACGTACGTACAATTCAAATATTTGTCGATGTCGCTTCTTTAATGACACTTCCACGTGTATGAAATTATTACGCATAAACAAAATTGAATAACGTGTACATACGGTGTTCTTTGGTGGTAGTCTTATAATCTGAGCCTTTATCGATTGGAGTTACACAAAGAGATTTAAAAGAATTAGGTATAGAGCGGACATTGGGAATAATGTCATACAAAAATTTTGATGCCGGACATTTTCGATTTTGACACACGAATGCTACCTGACAAGCGGGCGTATGACACTTTTCAGAACGATTTGTTACTAAGTAGTAAAAAGTATTTGGATTACGATTTTCTTCGTCTTGTCCTGTCTATCGCTCGTAAATATTTGAATGTCTTTGGAGTTACATTACCTTTTTAGTTTTTCAAGTTCTGTTTCTGAGCGTATTACTTACAGTCAAAAGATTGTTCCAAAGTAGTGACTGCTTCTTTGGGCTGGACACTTTTGGCTCGAATTTTGACTGGGCACTTTGGGTCCTGGGTTTATCCCCAGTTTTTACAGTGTTAATTAAGTACTGGGTTTTACAGTGTCCTGAGTTTTTCATTTAGAATTTCTTAGTAGCAGCGCGGAGTCTAGATTTGTGATCAGCAATGGATCTTCTCTTACACCTGACTATTAACATAAATTAGCCAAAACAAGACGATATAGTTGTATGGTGTACGTTTCTGCCTATCCCTTTGTATCCTTCGTAAGACCAAGGCTGTCCGCCTTGGTCTTACGAAGGTTAAAGGTAAAGTAGCACCTCTAATGACACGAGGCTTATCGTACAACTGTTTCTACACATAAGTAGTGTTTATAATACGAAATGTTGCGTACATTACTGCCTATGGGTTAGCTACTTGTGTTAGTTATTCACAGTCGTGATGTAAGTGCGAGTCGGTCGGTGTGGTATGTAAGCCGTGGATTGACGTTCACGCCGTACATGCTTTCGGTGACTAACTGCATATCGTATAGGTGGTTCATTATTGTTTAGTTGAAAGACGTCTACTGCTGACGAGGCCTACCCGAATCGTCATGATATCGACGGTTCTGTGGTTAGATTGTTTGCAAAGGCAAATTTACTGTCCATCAAGTTTTTCATTTTTCATTGATTCATTTCAAAGCTTTTTAAAACTTTATTTTTTGAGCTTGATGTGCTGGCGTGTGTTGTACAGACGCCAGCACAAGCTACCCGAAACTGTCAAATTTTCTCAATCAACCTTGAACCTAATTAATGCTTTAGCGATAAGATTCAAAAATAAAGAAATTTGACAGATTTTAGTGGCTAGCTCGTTTTGCACTGTTTTATCGCGAACCCATAGATAGCATCATAGATACTCAATTAAAAATTGACATTATTTCCTACCATCTCTACTGAAATGAGCGGGTCTTGAATTCAGACAATAGGGTGTCAGATAAAAGCTTTGGCCACGTAGACTTGATAGAAACTACAACCTACGTAGGTACAGTACCCCATTATTATTATTTGTGAGTTGTGGATCAGATCAGGGATCGAAGTACAATCTACCATCAGACATTCCGCCATTGTTCTATCATACTTGTCAATGTTGCAAGCTTAAATATTGCTATAGTCTTTACAGTTATAAACACGCTTTTATTGGGTTCACCTGTAACTTTGAAAAACATCTTTGAAGTTAAATTTGACCCACTTCCCGGTTTCCGATTGAGCTGAAATTCTGTATATTTGTTTTTTCTTAGCTTGGTTGACAATGCATGCTAAGTGTCGTCATTCTGAATCCAATATGGCGGACTTCCAAAGATGGCGGCCTAGTTATTTTTATGCATACATGGTTTTTATGCATATAGGTGTCAAATAAAAGGGTTTTCTGAGAAAAATACGATAATAGTACATTTTTATACAAGTGGAGAAAGTTTGTTATTGCATTTGAGGCGGAATTAACTCCCGAGCCGTAGGCGAGGGTGTTTTTGAGCCGTAGGCGAAGGTGTTTTTGAGCCGAGAACTGCAATAACAAATGTCCACATGTGTCAAGCGACGTTTTTTAATACAATTTTGAAGAAATAAAATAAAAGAACGAAAAATATTTTTGTCATGAATTATTAGGAAACTATGATTTTAATTTTATTTTTTGCCGCGCTTTGCTCTCGCCAGGTTGAAGGAGAAGCAAAGGTATGAAGTCGTTAAACAGCCTAATATAAAAAATAGATTACTTTTTAAACTTTGAATTTAGAACACAAATAAATTTTAATTTGTTTATAAAAGTAATTAATATTAGCTTTAAATAATCATGTTTATCTATGATATTCTATTTATAAACACAATTTGAACATTCAAAAAATATTTACGCCGTAAAGACGCATTATTGCTTTGCCGAAATTAAAAAAAAAAAACATTTACTTCCGACTATAGGCATTGAACCAATTTGGAATAAGTATAGGTATAGTTATCTGTGGCAATTTTCATGGTCGCAAACGTGTTGGAAAATGAAAAAAATCGCACACATGTGAAATACATTGCATGTTGAATCTAATCGTAGTGCGATAAGAAGCAGTTTTCGAGGGAGTGTATTGAAAATAAATTTACGTCACTCTAAAGCGTGTTTTTTTAAACAATACTCAAATCAAGTTTGCGAAAATTATAGAGAACTTTATTCTCGGTGAAAATGAGTCTAGTCAAATTAACTATGAAAGGACTGTAGTCCAAATAGGATGAAATTATAACGATCGATAGCTTAGTTCGTAGTCTATCCAGTTTATATTGTGACAGTACGCACGCTATGCAGTTTGATAGTTTAGTGCATTGTATGGTATCCTTTAAGCTCTATCCATGTCATGGACGCTGTGGTCTTGTATGCCTGATAACGATAACATAGGAGGAAAAGTTCACCAGTGATTGGCTGATACTGAACTTTAATGATATGATTTTAATGTTATTGGAATGTTTGTGGTTCTGCGAGAAGACCGAGTAAAAGGATTAGGTATTAAATTAAGTGTTAATGGTTTTAAATACTGTACTAAATAAATAGATAAATAAATAAATTAATTAATGGAAATAATTTGACAAAATATAATGTCACACCTGTTATCTCTGAAGGATTAGGCAGATTTGTACCTATTAGTACACCTAGATTTCGCCAGTTTGGTTTAATCCAGGGTCATCGGCTTGTACTGAGAAATTCCTGATGGAAAAACCCAATAACACTTTACCCGACCTGGGAATCGAACCCAGGACCTCATGCTCAGCGGTCTCGGTTGCGACCACTCGACCAACGAGGCAGTTCGTAGACGATTATTATAATGCAATAAAATAATTATGTACAAATTCTTTGATAAATTAAAATAACACTCTGGCATAAAGCCAGTGTAACATCTTGGATCGGATGTCAATTCAAAGAGTAATTAATGACTACCTAACGTAGCGAAGCGCTTAGGCGCTACTTGAAACGGCCTACGAATGTCCCAATCTACGGAACTAGGGAAACAGGCATTACAGCAGGCCCGACTGTTACTGACTACTTACTGACTTAGTAGTAATTACATTAAATATTAGCCTGTACTGTCCCATTGCTGGGCAAAGTCCTCCCCCAATCCCTACCGTGAGCTCTTTTCCCGTGCCTCCTCGGACCAGCCCTCGCGGTACGCGTCCAGATCGTATCGCCACCTCTTTCTGGGCGTTGGCGGCGCCGTCCATCTTCCGGTAACCATCGTGTGGAGACTTTTTCCCAGCGGTAATTGTGCTTGCGGCTGACATGCATCGCTCCCTATTACATGGGATTTCGAAAAAAATGTACGTGTACTATTAGGTATTGCCTAGCCCTTCGGGTATTTAAGCCGTGACGATGATGTTATGAAATTTTTTAATCACGCAGTGTAGAATCATGAGCTCATGCAAATTAATACCTTATTTCCTCTCAAAAGTTCCCAGTTTTCAGCTCTTAAATTCTCCACTCAAACGCTACCGTAACAACCATACCTTTTGTTTAAATACATGACGAAATAAAACGTTCAACACGCGTCCTATCCTAATTATAATTCCAAAGTCTTGCATCTCAGCGTGCGCGACGTAGCTGCGTCTACCTATCCGTACCTAGCTCCTTCCACAAGGATTTTTAAACTCTATTCATTGGAGGATAAGGTACGCTTTGGGTTGGTAAAGTGTGTGGTAAACAACACAATAAGTTTTCTGTGTAATTGTTATCGCGACACCGCGTAGCAGGGCCGCGCGGCCGCCGCGAGGTCGGGTGACGCATAGATAGCGCGCCCAACCCTACGGCCGGGCTCAGCGGGCACAACCTTCGCTGGAGCGTGACTGCGTGGCATATACTCGTGGGCTTTACGCACTGTTTTTGGAGTCTGATGAGATTATTAATTATATCAATTTATTTGATAGCGCGGGGTTAGGGTTGACAGAAAATGGCCCATACGGGCATCATCAATAATTCTATAGGTAAAATGTGGGATTTTTCACTATGTCTATTACTTCATCTTCATCTCTTCTACGCTGATTAGTTATGCAGTAGACAAACGCATTTTTTTTAATGAAATGATTACATGAAGAAGTGGCCCTGTTGAGTGTTGATAGTCCAAAATAAACATGTTTCCGAATGACAGTCTTTCTCTTTAACATCGCGTGGCGGCGTTCACTGGTTTGAAAGTCCAACAAAGAGTTCCCAACATATTTTATTAGTATCGCTCTTCAACAAAAAAAAAACTCTAAGCTAGCAAGGCTTCTTACAGCAGTCACCTGTAATAATTATGTGTTAAGTTATCTTGGCTGGGTTGTACGACAAGCAAAGAGATGGCCTGTTGACCTATCGCCTGCTCGCCTACGTGCGTTGTAATTAACTGCTTCCTTCAGCTTCTCACAGCTTGCGTAGGAAGTGAGGTGGCTAGACAACAGTTTTGTAAATAGTTGAAGATATAAAAAATTAAGAAAAATATTACGCTTCACGGTTCTTTAAATGTGAGCGCTCCAATTTGCACCCAATTTGCGATAATCCGAACGCGATTATAACATCACAAGCTGATTTGAACTAGTTGGTAAGGGATGAGTTCTATTTTTAAAATGCCCCGCGAAACTGCACATCTGGCGCTTATGGCAGGCGATTATTGTCCCGTCCATCGACTTAATGGCGAACTACAAAATATTAATGCGATATCGCGTGCTGTTATAAGAGCTTTTGTTCAATAAACGACTGTCCAGTCGTGGGTTCGATTGTTGTAGAAATAACTTGATTGTTCTTCCGCGAATGGCGGGGAGTTAAGGCGGAATAGCGGGATGATGACGTGTCAAAGCCGCGGGGCGCCCACTCAACCAGGTACAATTTGACCGGTTATGTACAAATACTTTTGGTCCTTTTTCCTTGGTATTGATAACGCGCCGGTGTTATTGAATTCTCGTAATTGTTAAGGTCGTGGGATATGTATGGATGAGTAAGTAGGTAGATTGTTATCGATGTGGAATTGTGGATGGTGTTGTAGACTTGGTAAATAAGGAAACATTTCGGTAATATTTGTTGCGATTTCTTTCTTTTGTTAGGTACCTATGTTGTTGATAGATAGATAGAACATCCAATCATCAAATATTTTAGACCTACGAAACAATCCAAATGTGTTTAGAACTGTGTGCCATTAATATTGACATATTTTGTCGCTAAGTCTACATAAATAATAACATTTTGCTACTTCTAGGTACAGTTCTACACGGAACTGACTAAGACACAACGGACACGGACTAAATTCAAAAGAAATTATGCAAAAAAATGGCCGTTCGTCAAAATGAAACCCGGACGACATATTGCACCCCATTGTCTGCGGTACATTCTACATTCACGCGGGCTCCTTGCGTTTCCACTTAGACAAAGGCAGGTCATTCAGATACAGTTGTTCTCTCACTACCATTTTGTGCTCGTAAAAGAGTTTCAAAAAACGCGGGAGATTATTACAAGTGTCAGGTTTCAGGCTGCGGGGTGCATTGTCTATGATTCGTTTTTTTTTTTTTATTACAGCTGGTAGGACCGTCCGGTTATTGTAACGAACTTAAAAGACGTTGGGTTTGAATTGCACATGTGGTACATATTACAGACGTGTTTATTTAATTACTCGCTGATGGCCGCGGCTTCACCCGCTGATAAATTATATGCTAAAACCTTCCTCTTGAATCACTGTATCTATTAAAAAACCCGTATTAAAATCCGCTGCGTAGTTTTAAAGATCTAAGCATACATAGGGTCAGACAGACGCGGCGGGGACTTTGTTTTATAATATTATTTAGTGATAGTGATAATATGCATGGTTGCCATAAAGAAGTTAGTAGCTGACGCACCCATTGCACTGAACCAAAGTTAAAACTTCAAACATCCAACTCCGTCAAAACGACAATGGCTGACTGACCCACTGAACTTAGAGCAGTCAGATCCTATACAAAATTTAATATTAAAGCATGGAGTAATAAAACGGGACCTGTTGCTCCAGCCCCGTGCATTGTACGTTTACACCCAGTGTTTCGACTAATTAAATCGTTTTATGAGCTTTTGTTTTGTCTTAACGGCCATTCCATGGGCTTTTGGAGTGACTTTTGATGATGTTTCATTAATTTATATAGCGTTATAAATTGCCTAAGTAATACTTTTGTGTTATGACTTGTGATTTATGATGTTTTAGAATAAAACTTGACTTTGACAGAAAAGGCTGTATGAATTGTTTCCTTTGCTGAAAACTGCTTATGTCATAGAGTTTTTTTTTAACATTGCATGAATGATTATAATTCCTTACATTAATAAAAATAAGTAGAGGTAATATAATGGCATGCAACCATGCAACAGGTTTGATACTTACGGACGGAGTGATCAAGATAAATAAGTTGTTTATGCGATCATATCTTAATAAGTTATCTGGCGCGAGATCAAGATACCTAGTTACCGGCGAAACTTGATTTTTCGCAAGATTTCCCACGTGGTATAAAATAAAATAATGACAACTAAATTTTAGTCGTTATTCAAAATGAATACACACTTTGAAGTCTGCGAACCAGATTATTCGTAGTGAGGTATTCCATAAGGCGAACCTATTTCATTCATCAAAGTCTTAAACATTTTTTGGATCATTAATAATGTCCTATTTCGTCATAATTGTAACTGTTTGGTAGCTTTGCTAAAGCTGCCTGTCAACGATTATGTAGTATCTTGACAACCCTGCGATGAATCTATTTATGTAGATGTGTGTGATACTCTAGCTAGAACAATTTAACTGGGGGCACGGTAGTGCCCCCGCCAAGACGAGCCAAGCGAAGCGCAAAGGCATTATCTACCTTTTCTCGAAGCACTTCGTCGTTTTTTGAACCCTTGTAACTTGGGTTTGGATTATACCAGATAAACAAAATTCTCGGGATATGTTATCAATAGCGATTCTTGTAGTAACGAAACGGCCAAGCCACATATTTTGACTTGGTGTATAGTTTGTGAAGTTTGACCTTGTAGAGTTAGGGCGTGTAGAGTTAGAAGCTTGGCTCTACATGAGATCTGATAACTTTTTGACAGTGCGAGTCATAGTCATATGGTCTTGTCTTGGCAACATTTTAGATGATACTGATTTTGGTGGGATTCGATGTGTCCACGTAATAAAGCAATAACGCAGGTTACGCAGGGTGACTTTTTTAATAGGTTGGCAACCCTTTAAAAAAATCACTCTGCGTAAAATAAATACGTAGACCTGGTACTCTTATTTATTCTGTGGTGAAATGCACTTATTGGAGACCATACCTGTACGACAAAACGTTTCGGTGTAGGAACCAAAAATATAAAATCGATTGGCTTTTGAGTACCTTTTTGATTGTGTATGATTGAGGCAAACCTCGAATCATTCCAAAATAATATTTACAAATTACATGGTACCTGATTGGTACGGGAGTCGGTGCCGACAGACGTTATTTTTTCTCGATTTATTAATTGCAAACAGGATCTTTATTCTGTATAATAATGGTTAATGGAGACCGCATTTGAACATCTTTATTTGGTAGCCATTCTTAAAAAGTAGATAGTAAGAGCTTTTTAGGTACGTTCTATGAATAATTAACTGAAAAATCTATAAAAAGATAAATAGTTTAAGACTCGTTTCCTCGTTGAAATTATAAATGTTGTGTTGTGCCTATATTTGCCATAATTTTATGACACGGAAGTCTCCAGTCTGTTTTGTCTTTGGACGATATACAGTTATCGTTATGTCAGCCGTCAGGCAGAGTTAATATGTTCTGACTTATGTCGATAGACGGCATGTGAATTAGCAAAGTAGGTAAGTCTAGTTTGCGTGAAATGAGAAAAAACTAATTTCTTTATTGTTTGTTCTGTTGGAACACATGGAAGTTTTAGTATTTGACACGTCTGGAACCTACTTCAGGAATTCTGAGATATTTTGTCCGAAGAAGCTTTTCTGCAGTTAAAACGAGCCTAACAAAAATCTGAATAAAATCCACAGTTGACGGTTGCTTCTGTGTAAAAATAATGTGCGACTTGAAACTTTATCACCTAATAAATTTGTCACTTGTTCTAAAACCTAATCAGCTATTGTTCTAAAAGAAGCGTGATTTGATGAGTTGTCAACTTGAAAGAATTTGTCCCACGGTTGTTACTCGCAGGTCTATTGTTTCATTACTCTGAAACATCATTTTCGGTAACATGCAAGCAGTACACAGTACCTAAACGAGTATGAAGTAATTAAGTTTTTAAGCACTTAATGCCTTACCAAACATGACCGGGATGCATTCAAAGAATTTCAGTAAAAACCCAAATGAGGATTGTTTATGCGTTTCTCACAAAATCGCGGCAGTCGTCCGTAGCCGTAATAAGTAACAACAAAGGCGGGCTTGCGTCCCTTTCAATTAGTTTTTACGCGGCGGAGATAATGATTTACAACGGACGGACGGACGGGGCCCGCGGTGTAATCGCGGACGGCCATCTTTTCCGGGAAAGAGCGACAATGAACACACGTTCGCGGTATTTCGCCCCCTCTACACTATGGTCTCGTTTAGTTTAGCTGTGTGAAAGCTCTCGCGGGTGCGTGCAGGAAGTGTGGCTAGTAGCTACCCGATGATAATAATAGTAGCGTCCTACGGTCCTGCTCCTAGCCGCTCGTCGCCTATTATAGTAGTTAACCGAATCGAAGCTGATATGCTTTTAGAACCTTACTGTTTTGCGTATGAAATTAACAGTAAAAACAAGCTGACAGATACACACAGATAGACAGATACAGCATGCATATCTGTAATAGTTGGACTATGGAACTTACTGCTACGATATAAAGGCGCTGTCAATCACAAGTTTTTACCACAGATGTACGATTGACTGTATTGTATGTTCAATCGAAAAGCTCAAAAAACAATAACACAACTTGCAATGTAATGCGTGCAGAGCATACCATAGAATGCCATAGATATACAGCAAAGCACGTCCAGCGGACAACAGCGTGCGTATCAAATCGTAGTCTAAACGACGACGTTGTGCCACTAATATCGGTGCTCACGACAAACTCACTGCGCCTGTTTGTGCTGACCGGCTAAACAAAAGCCTTTTGTACTGCAGTTACGTTGGAGCCTCGGATTTTGTGGCAACGAGTGAGATAACGTTAATTTTTGATGGAATTGTAACTGGTCTGTGTTTAGTTCAGTCTTTAGTTACATGACTACATGAGCTAAACAAATTAAGTAGATGAGTTTCGTTATGAACTTTAAGGCGACTTCAGGAAACTACGCGTTAAAACTAAAGGCAGTTTTGTAGCCATTTGGATAGCTAGCTTTTCCTGCATCCCTTTTCCTTTCATTGAGGGTTTTATATTTTTTATCGGTTCGCAAAAGTATCGTCTATTTCCTTCTTACTTACGAGAATATTGATTTTCGGAAAGGACTTCTCATTGCTTTCTTCAAAAACTTAGTTTTTCTTATAAAATTTGTTTATTTAAGTACCTAAAACTTGTTTATAGTAGTTTTGATGACTCATCCAGTTCGTAAGTACACATAGGTAATTAGGTACCTTGGTCGTGTCCTTGATTTTATGCAATGAACGGGACCGGAGCTGTTTGACGCAAATCGATGGTGCACGTCCTCGTGCGACTTTCGGAGGAAACGTGAAGTACTACTCTACTTGAGTAAGTCGGTAACGAGTCGACAAAAAAACCTTTGAATTGCTTGAGTAGTGATGATAAAAAATTTACATTGGATGTATACTGTTTACCTTAGTACCAGTAAGTGATAGGTACTCTTTATATTGTGAATTTTAATTTATTTGTAAAATTTTTGATGGTATGGCAAGAAAGGAGGTTTCTGATGAGATGACGAGTAATAGAGAAGTATGGAAGAAGAAGACATGCTGCGCCGACCTCAAATGATTTGGGATGAGGGTAGAAGATTCATCATGATGATCTTGATTTCTGAATGAAGTTCAAAGACGCTGAAATGCTCGTAAATCATTTAAGAAGTATTTGAAATGAAAAAAAAATCTAGCAAAACTAGCGCAGTTTTACTCGGATAATGTAATTAATTTCATGGAGTATTATATAGGTGGATGCTTACTCTCTATTATCTCCAAGTTCTTTTTTAAAGGCTCTCAAAAATCTAATTTGTGTAACAACGCGTAAAAAAAAACCCACCCTTAGGGTAAAAATGGCAACGCCTCGTGTCTTGCGCCGCGGGTAAAGATGCGCGGTAATGGTCGCGGGCGCGATACCCCGCGACTCAGGCTCAGGTAGGGACGTAATGAGCGCAGGACGCAGCTCGCAGGTACGCGCGAAACAATGCGACTGGAAGGGACCGCGACTAATAATGTCATGTTATTATTACTTCTTTTACAGAGTAATCGCGCGGTACCTGCGAGACGCGGTGGGTAGCGAAAACGTGATTTGAAGTTTTTTGTGAATGGGTTTTAATTTTAACGGCTGAGAAAGTAATTGTGTTTAGCCCTTTCTAGTTTGAACTTGACTTGAATGGTCCTAATAGTGATTTTGTTCGGAATTTTAATCTATACAGCTATTGGAATTTACTCGATTCCTTGCTAAGTAGACGATAAAGTAGGACAAGATTCTCGACTTCTATGTTACCTATAATATAGGCTTGGTTTTCTTCAAAGCAAGACAATATTCATCTAAACGCCCGTAGCCGTACCCGCATCGAAAGCATCACACAGCTCGCACGCGTGTGGAAAGTAATGATACCTAAGTTATAAGAGAATTTATACTCTCGCCCCTACGCATGAATACCGATCGCAACGTGTCGCCGGCCTGACGATTGATGGCAGCAATTTTCGCGGCCGTGCCCCTTCAAGTTATAGCCTACACGTATCTGTGTCGTGCTAATGGCGGCGCGGAGGCGGCGATCGGTCGGTGACGGCCGCGTAAAATGCGTAAATGTAAATGTGTGCCCGCGGTGTGCGCCATCCGGCGTTCGTCGCGAACGGCGATAATTTAGCCGCGCGCCGCCTCCCCGCGGTCCTCCCGGCCCTGTGTCGCGCCGCAACGCTGCCGCTGTCGCCGGGTGAGACGCGCGTTATAGTAAAAACTCGAGCGACGTCTGAACTGAACTTTATGTTATGGATATGGTAACAAAAGTAACGTTTCATCGGCTTTCTCTTGGATTCTCTGCGTTGTTGACGCGAACTTTGCGGCTTATGTATGCTCGAAGCTCTTGCTATCGAAACTGACTACAATCGAGAACTAGGAAGCCTCTAACGCCCATTTATCTTCTATCTGCTGTTACACCTAGATCACATCATAACTTCACACAGGGATCATAAATCCTTGACCTACAATAAGGTGGTATCTCTACACCAACCATAAATCGGATGGCATTTTACCTAAAATTCGGGGGCTGCTGCTGCTGACGACGAGTCATCAGTAACTGATGATATTGACCCTTATAAAACTCAATAATTGCACTAACACTCAGTAAACGAGACACGTTATCATGTTATTGAGGCTTACTCATCAGCTAATCAGTGTTTTCTTATCGGAACACAAATAGCTGCAGCACAATCGCCGCTGGTCGATGACTTATGCAAATTCTTTCTACGCGCTGACATTGAATCTCGGTTTTGATAAATCTGTTGGCGTCTACCCCTCGAAACTTTGTTTTTGTTTGCTTTTATTTATTTATTATATATTTATTTATTTGTTGCAGTCATAACTGTGGATCGGAAAAGTTGTGTGTCAACCATTCAGCAATTTGTGTACAAAGTTGATTAACAATCCTGTCAATGATTATGACGCCTCAACTTATTCAGACATCTTCCAGTTCTTTAACGCATCAGTTTCAATCCACAAAATATTTCAAAAGAGTTTTATTTCATCCACTAGACCTTCTTCACCAGATCCATAACTTTGAATTTGCGAAATCTGACATCTGCTTGGCATAATTTTATTGAAGGGTAGCCATTCCGTACGAAAATGTAAATGTGCTGTAACTTTATATTTTGCACCCAGGCCGTGGCACGTGGAGGCGGTGACCTAAGCTTGGTGTGACCCTGACCTTACAGAATATGGAGTAGTTTTCTTTATTACTGATGTCCTATTTCAGGCTTGGCCTTTAGTACCGCCTCTATCATGTTGTTAGTGGTAGTTCGGCGTTATATCCCTGACATCTTTGACCTTGGGTCTAAGGATTGGTGTTTGAAGTTATAATTGTCAGTGCTGTTATTATTGCCACTGGCTTCGTAGATTAAAGACTAATACAATTTTAGAGTATGGTGGATAATCAAAGCGGGATAATGCATGGCTTCATTGTAGAGGATATATCTGCGCTTATTTTTATACTTGAAAGTGCAGAATGTGGTAACTCTCGCTCACCCTTAAATCTAAGATGAAAAAGTGCTTATTGGGTTGAGTTATACAAATAATTCAACAAAAAAACATGTTGCCGACTGTCCCAAAAATACAATCGTTACGTTTGTGAGATAAGCTCGACAATTACTATGTAGTCAGCAGTGAGTGTTCAAAGGCGCGCCGGGACGTGCCTTATCGTGGGGTGGCGGGTTTGTGCCGCGGTCGCGAGTACGTGCAGCTCAACACGGACAAAGAGCTCCTAGACTGTCGCGGATATTCGTGGGAAGAAAGGGTTTGCTACACCGCGCCCCGCGGATACAACGCAATAAACAGCCCGTCGAATCACTGTCGCGTGAGACCGTCTCGTTTCAAAAACTTTAATTGGACCCTTTTCGCGTCGATTGTTATGTAGATCGAGTGACGTTCGCGTCTTAAATATTCTTTGTTTTTTGTCAACCCTCGATCCGTAAGTCGTTTCGTGTCTTTGTCTCTTGTCCTAACGAATGTAGATTTACTTTCGACGTGTCATTTACGAAATCATATTTCTTGTATCCATTTACTTCGCCCTTATTTCTCTCTAATTGCTGTGCATTGTTCAATGCTAATTCTTGGAGGTTGAACGAGGATTTAAGCTTCTGTTTAATTAACCCTTTAATTTTTGAGCAGGAATAGAGTTGCGAAACTGCTAAGTGAGAAGAAATTCAGCGAAATCTGTCGTACGATATGCTTTGTTTCGCAAATCGCGGTGTGGTGCGTTTCGCGAGTGTTGCTCCGTGATTATGTAAGTGTATTGCGTCTGATATCTGCGTCGTTATCGCGGCACCTAAGCGCGCAGCCGTCCGTGATCTGTTATCACTGAACAGGTTCGCCTTGCGACATATTGTGTCGCATGTGTGCGCGCTATTACACTTAATCACTCGTATGCAGGCAAAAGATCGAAATTACCTTTTATGCTTTAGTTTTTGTAAAGCAAGCGCGTTATTGGAATGAATGGTTGGCAAGTATAATATATTTTATCATTATCGTTTATTACTACGTGCCCAGCCATTTTCCTTATTTAATATGCACGTACGAAGGAAAGGCCCATCCCATCCCGAACACATAAAGCCCGCCACTTTCCCTATCAAAATTATAAGCTTTATTAAGTAGATTCAGGCCTAATCGAGTCAACTCCAAGTATTCATTTTGTGAACGGCTCAAGTTGTTGCGAGAGCACACGAATGGGCGCGGGTTTAACGAGCACCGCCGACTGAGTTTCTGAACGATTATCTCCACGACTAATTATTTCCGGCGGCGCGCGGCGCGCGGCGGCGACTCACGCGCCCGTCCGACACGTCGCCGACGCGGAGCCCATCGAACAAGCTTTTAAAATTGTACATCTGCGCGGTCAATAGACGGCGCATACATTTCACGCGCGACCGCCCGGAGCCCATCTATACTCTATACCTGACGTTGACGCTCGCGATCTTATTACCCCGCGCCGGCGAGAAAAAAAAAACAAAGGAAGCGGCGGAAAGCGGAGCGGCCTCGGAGATTTATGGAGGCGCGGCGCCGCCGGGGGCCGGAGTGTCCCCGAATCGCCGCGATTCGCGGCTTCCAGGAAACGCGATGCGGGCGAGGGTTGGCTTGCACGGCGAATATTGATTACCCACTGGTCGTACTATTAATAGGAGGTCGGTGGACGTCGCCCGGTGGGAGTTCACCCGCTCTGTCCGCACTCGACCTACGCGAGTGAGTACGTTCGCCTTTCCGGCGTCCATTTCGCTAATTGCCTCAAGCCACACTGGCTAGGACGCCAGTCTCGGTGTGCTATGAACTTAACTTAATTATTTCGTGCATGCACATCGCATCGGTAATTGCGAGGCGATTTTAGATCCATCTACGAGAGTGCCGAATTATTTAAGCTCAGGGTCTAAATTGCTTCTTCATTATGATCTCACGTGTGCACTAATGGTTAGTGTACTTACGCTGCTAACATATTACACGTGTTCTTTCATCCGTTGTTGTAGCGACTGGTTTTTTATCGCATTAGTAGACTGGCACTACCTGCTAGATTCACCGCTGACGCTAAAGTAAAAGCCAGCGTAATGACTTCACACAACAATCGATTCGGTTCCGAATAATTAACAAACTGCAGCTGCGAGCGTCGAGTTATTTGAACAAGATAAGAGCGGCCATCCGCGGAATATGAACTAGGGGAAAGCGAGCGTGTGTTGAGCTTCTAGAAAGTTCGAACAATGCGTTAATCGTCGGAGCAGGCAGTGAGCAGTGAGCAGTCAGGCAGACAGTGACCTGCAAGCGCCGGTTGGTCGTCACGCGGGCGACGCGTGCGCGGCGCGCGGCGCGGGCGCACTCGCGAGGTCACCGCCGCGCACCGCTACTCAGCAACATAGGACAGAATGCTCACTAACGCGAAGGGTATTCAAGAACGTATGCATAAATAATTCGTGTCGATGCAGAGTTTTCAGAACTTTAGACCTGAGCACGCGATATCTCACCGGGCGGTTTACATACATAAGTAAACACATTGCACTTCGAATTGGAAGACCTCGAATTGACTTCAGAGTCAGTATCCTTGATCAGTTACCTACTAGAACAGAGAGATCGACTTAGTTTGAGGACTTATAATGGGCGGACTATTTTCAGTATTTAGATATGTTTTGACATCTAACTTTCCAAGATGTCAAAACATAAATAATATCTGTTCCTGAAAATGGGAACCTCCGTCGTTGCAGTTTCAGATCTTAAACCATTGCGCAGTGACAAATCTCACTGTCTAATGCAAGTTGTTTCTTTTGCATTTTACACAGGAAGTTAGACAGTCTACCTTCTGCATCTATTTTGTCACACGCACACCGCGGCCATGCCATGCTGGCGACGCGGGCGCAGCTACTACGACGCACGCGCTGCAACACGATGCGACCGGCCGCCATTATCTCTGGCACACTTGATCGATGCCACCGATAATATTCAACAGCTCAATAACGTACAATATAGGTAATATTGCCCAAAATACCAAGAGGTTGTTGTCCGTGTCACCTGTTTTTCTTTGCCAATATTTACTTGTTGCTAACCTTTTGTTTATTTTTGTCTATTACGAGTTGTAGGATTGTGTTAGTGATGTCAATTTTTCATGATCATGCATTTGTAAAGTCTGATGATGAGCATTACCTTATTCCTTATTGTGGTCGATTACTTGAGACTTAAGTCACACGTCAGGTAGCCATCATTGCAAAGGTCAAGCCGCGATGTTTCGAAGCAAAATGTACCAATAATTGATCAATGGCTCCTCGATCCTTCCCCCTAGCGACAATAATGTTTTAAACAATGCGGCGTTATCGCGAAACTAAATGCGTCACCACACTCTGTTTATTTGAGCGCGGCGCTGCAGCGTTGCGTCACCGCATCGAACGGATATAGCCGCGATCGATCAACATCGCTTCCTTTATTTTTGCGCGACGCCATCGCTTGCAGCCAGCTACGGCTAGCGGTCTCGCCCACGGCACGACATTCTGTACCTAGCTTTCTATTCTATTCAAAGATACGTAGTTTCACAATGTGAGTGTCGATGCAGCGTCAATAGACGCGAACTGATCCGAGGAAGCGACGACGGGGCGACGGACGGCGAGACATGAACAACCACTAACACGGCTATTTTCAGCGTTTACGCAATATGCAGATTGATACGGACCCTGGCTGTCATTTGTGGTTTTGTGGCCACTGTCTAGTACTCAAAAACTTATCAATCTAACGACCTGATTGCCATATAAGTCTGCCTGATTTTGAAGAAAAAAAATTTACGCTGGATTTACCTCAAACTTTTAATTGCAATTTATGGACAATAAGTATCAGCTGACATGCAGAAAACCCATTCTCTTTTTCAAAACACGTAACGTTGCAAATGTGTCGATTTGATAATCTTAATGATAATATGATGCCGGATACACGACGATAACGTGTGGTCTGTCAACGTCACTCGCGCGGCTATCTCAAACGCACCGAATAATTATTGTGTTCGTACTAGCTTGGAAAGAATTATTCCACCGCTTTAGCTCGCAGTTCCGCGTGGGTGCATCATTGCATTTCAGCCCACTCTATTTAAACTTGTTACCGCATCTCGAACGCGTCCATCGGCGCTTTATTTTTAATTCCTGCTAGACTGCTGTAAGTTACACAGCGATGGGTGTTGTCTAAGTCGATGTGGTTGTTGTGAAGTGGTTTAGGATGTGTACCGGGGAAGGGGCCTGGCGTCTCCTCGCCAATAAGTTTCAAAGTTTTATTTTATGTCGCTGCATCCACGTGTACCACTTTGGCTTGTCTCTCGCTTGGCGTGAAATGCGCACAATGTGTGCTCGGACGAACAGTTAGTGGTTAGTTGCGGACTTTATAATAATTCGCTCTTTTACTGTTTCCGCGTTTTGTAAGTAACATGCTATTGTCTGAAACGAACATGGTGCTACAAGATTGTTAACAATTTAGTTTATTGGTCCTTAGGTTACAGTTATTTACATTACAATACCGTCTGGGGCTAGAGTTTAGTCGCCCAGATACGTTGAAAAGGAAATTTGTAAAACTGCAGTGGTAAACTATAAAAGAAATAGATTATTATTTACATTAGTGTTTTTTTGCGCACATCTGTAGCACATAGTCAAAGAGAGGTTTACACAACACGGGCAGTCCACACGTTGCTAAGAGTCGCTACTCGGTGCTTATAATCAAGTTTTCAGTAGTTGCGCGGTAAAGGATAGCTTTAGCCAGTAATTTGTCTGAAAACCCCGCTGGCTACATACGTAGGGAGGTTGTTCCAGGAACTCGGCGTCTGTTGTATTCCCAGGACTACTTGTAGTTGATGTTTCACGAATATTATCAACTAATTCGCATAAAGCGAGCCAAAATATTATTACTAGCGGGCCCTCGCCCACGGCACCGTTTAGGATTCGTTTCTAAGACATAACAATCGGTATTTTAGACCTTGTTGTTGGCTACTGACTCCCCAAAGATCAGTTTCTGTGGGAATTTAATGAATTTATTAGACTACTCTCAAACTTATCGTCGTATTGAACCATCAAATACCTTCTTTACTCCTGTCCTTTATATCATAATATTTCTGCCGTAAGTATGGCGGCAACTGGTGATAATTTGAAGTGGGCTCTAATATCCAATTTAAATGCATTTATAATCGGCGAATGGCGATATACTCCAAACTCTATTGCACGTGCATACCATTATTCTAAAATCAATTACGTGAGTGGACTTTTATGGCCATAGTTAAGTTCCGTCATGTAAAGGGCAGTGCGCATCGATCGCCCTCTATTAGCGCAATCGTTGCGGCCCATCGTGGGAGCGCGCGCGCACCGTGCATGCCGTGCGCCTTACTCACTGCGGCCGCGCCGCGCCCGCACTGCGCTGCCGTCATCAGTCAGTGGGCGGCCATTTTCGGTGTTCGGCCGCCGTTAATTTGAATTGTTAATGGCGATTTTAACAGCCAAATAAAATGGCTAAGAAATGTATTTTACGTTTCCAGGTCCCTAGTGTATTCTGTGCGTTTACGATGGCGCTCATAACGTCACATTGTGATGTCTCGTAGAGTGAATAGTGCGGTATTTCAGTTAGCTTTAATATGTTCAGTTGTTTCTATAATTTCGTTTACGGGGTAAGCAGAGTTGTGAGCGTCTGCCGGGGTTCGTTGACACGGCTCAAGTTAACTAGCAGCGGTAAAGTGTGGAGTTTAAAGACAATAAGAAACGTCGCGAGTTAATACAACCTGATGTTAAGAGCGTATGGTGGACCAGCAGTTCAAATTGCAGTTCACAATCTTTAGAACAGAGAAATACGACCTGTTTTCTGCTAACACTGCAGATTTTTCTCGTGTTATGTTTGAACGAACTTTGGTCTTGATCAGTTTAGCACAACCTCTTACCAAATCCGTAGCGCTAATAGATTTATTGCTACTTGTTTTGATACTCTAAATAGTCTACACTGCACATAGAATACATAACAAAAGAAAAAAAAGATAAGTTTCTATCTTATCTACCAGCAATTTTGCCAAAATTTTCTCACACACACAAAAAACATCACGAACAGTTTCTATTATTCCAAAATATTCTAACACCAGGCGCTACGTTAGGTACTCTTGAAGTCTTGAAGAATAGCTAGACATTCATTCTAGGTACAGAATTCAGAAAAAACCGAATCACCTTCGTAGGACCCGGGTAATCAGAGAAAATGTATGCGTAATTCTCAAGGATAACTCGTGAGGGGACTTACCTACGATCGCGAGACGCGTAGTATCCGCTGAATACCTGCCTCAGGGTCATATCTTTGGCAATATTTGGCAGACAAATATTGAATATTGGCACTTGCAAAATTAGAGGATAATTCGCATTCATTACGTTTGTCAACAGTAGTGTATGTGTCCAAATAAAAGTTGGTCTCAATACGAATAGCTGTTATTTTTCCGTTTTTCTGAATTTCATACTTTACCCGCGTGCATAGTTTTTTTTCGAAAATCACTATCAGCATTATTTAAACCTAAGCGAACGTTTGTTACTAGATATACGTTCAAGGACCAACGACCAAAGTTCAAATGTATTGCCCAATGACGTGTCTTTTCATCGTTTTTCCCTTAGCTACTTAATTTTGCAAACGTAAACCCTATGACGCGAAGTTTTACTCCTTAATCAGTTTTCCCTAAAACCATTTTAAGCGCACGTACGCAATAAATGTTGACGTAACACTATATAACAACCTAATGGTCTCATAACAACTACTGAATACCAGTAATAACACGACAAACTTCCCTAAATCGTCACAGAGTCAGTTTCTTTCTTTCCTTAAAGCTAAATAACCTCCAAAGCACTAATTAGCTATTATTACTTAAACTATTATCCACAGTGATGTACCAGTACGCAAGTACGTCAGGCTCGTTATCCTGTTTCCTCATGGTCTGCAATGCGCTGTTCGCAGCTGCGCCATGTTTTTTTAGCGCGAAAACAGTGCAGATGCATGCGGGTGTGGACTTAGTGCGTGGGAGCGCGGGAAGCAGGGAGGGAAGCGTTAAGTGCGTTGGGTGCATGTCATTAACGAACGAAGAGAAATGGAGATCATTATCGCGTTGTTAATGTCGTAATCGTGTTAGCTCTGATAGAGACACGGGTGTATTTTTGGAATGTTCAAATGTAGGTTTATCATGTGCCGTACTTACTAAGTTGCTTGACATAGGAATAAAATGTTGGTTCAGACTTTGATGAACGCTCAATATGTCGGAATTTATACTAGATAAGTGGGTCAGGGATGAGCTTAGTATTTTCCATTGAAATATAGCTATCAAATATTTCAACAATTCGATTAGTTCAGTTTTGTCAAAGGTATGATGACTGATTCCACGAATTCACAATCGTTATAGGGGTGGGTTGCTAGATTGTGGGGGTGTGTACAAATTCTATTGTTCTTTAAATAATAAACGCGTTATGTTCATTAATTTTAAAGTTTACGATACTTTTAAAATTAATGAACATTAACGCGATCTTCATTTTTAACCCGCACTCTTTATTGCAAGTCCTTTATATCTATGTTTGATGCAACAAACCAACACATGATTAAGACTGGAAATTAATCGCTTCCGCTTCCGCTCTTCCTACCACCAAGCCCCCTACCAGTCGGTCGGCACGTTTGCACGGCTGACGGTCACCGGGCGTCGCGTCGTCGCGCGCGCATTACGCGGACGCGAAGCCACTGCGCCCGCGCCGATCGGTGAGTCACGCCCGCCGCGAGCCGATACCAACACAACAACATACGAATGTTTGCGCATCACTCACTTGTGCTATGTGATGGTATTTCGTCGTCTGCGTCCGCTTTTAGGTCATCTGGTCCACTGTACGGTCTAGAATTCGAGGGGATACTGTTACTTAATGCATGTTGTAAAGATCATGTTATTAGTTCACAATATTTGATTTGTATTTTAAAGCGAATTTCAGCAATGAAACTAACTGACTGCAATAATTTTCAATTTATTTAAAGCTGCGTTCAAGAGTGTCACATAGTAATGATGATACTGACCTGAGAGCCTTTGATCGCATTTTTAATATACTGATCCCGTTTAGTTTCATTGCTTGGTGATAGTCGCGCATTCTTTAGTATTGATAGGTTTTTCGATCGTTTATTATTACTTACTGATAGTAAGAATTCCAGAATCGTTAGAAGCAGCTGTTTTCAGAATGTTTTCAGAATTAATGTTAATGTTCAATATCGCAACTCGCAGTACTGTTCGTAATGTTTCCGTAGCCACTCTAAACTGACGATAAAATCAGATGCAGCAAGCCACATTGCAGTGTAATTTAACTCACCAAAATCAGTTCATTAAATCCGAGATGTTTTCTACATTACAGACATACAGTTTAATTTTTTATTCATGCTGAAAACAAACTGCGACTGACAATGAACATTGAACTTGTGAAATCTACCGGTGACCGCTCGCCCTTGACGCTCGCAGATCGTAGAGTTCTTTGCACCTATGTGTACCTAATATATAAATGATCATGTTTTGATAACACATTGAATAATTCACAAGGATTCGCATGCATTTTTATATGCAAATGTTTCGACTTGATTTTTTAAAGGTTATGTTTTTATTTGTTTATGCTCACTTTTATGAGGTTTTTAAGAGGCTGTAGATTTAGAATTATTTCAGATAAACATTAGGATTGTTTGTGTGAATATTTCTAGTAAAAACTGCTGTTAACTACTCCTTGATTTTATTCTCAATCAATATTCTCACATCGTTAATTCAATTGAATTCTCTTTTTATTAAATATACATTTTATCATAGCTACGAGGACGTGCTACGACAGAGCTACGAATATCATCATCTGCCTAGCCTTTTCCCAACTATGTTGGGGTCGGCTTCCAGTCTAACCGGATGCAGCTGAATACCAGTATTTTACATGGAGCGACTGTCTATCTGACCTCCACAACCCAGTTAATACTGGGTAATGCGATACGCATTGGTAAGACTGGTTGTCAGACTTTCGGGTCACTGACTACCTGTAACGACTGTCAAAGATCTACAAATGACACCCGGGACCAACGGCTTAACGTGCTTTCCGAGGCACGGAGGAAACTCAGTATGTAAGGGTGGTCCCATCACCCATCCACAGACCAACCTAGGCAAGCACGGCTTAACCTAACGAGAGAGCTACGAATATGAAACAGAAAAAACATCCCCATTCCACATTATAAAAGCAAGCAAAATAATCAATACACAGCGGTTATCATTAGTAGCGTTGATCGATATCTCTGTAGCCACGTGTACATTGTACGTGACCTTGCGAACGCTGCTATATTCTCCTTCGATCAATATTCACGATTACCTGGATACTTCTTAGTTACAATATGTCCCAAGTTCTAAACATTGTCTTTATAAATACCGTTGTACCAACCCTTCCTCCCAAAAAAAGGGTTGTCGCTACATAAAAATATACAGACACACAATGAAAACAAACATCTTACGAGCAGCTGATCTCAACGACCACTAACATGTCTATAAAACGTTTTCAACACAAAACGTATCGCTAAACTGCTGAATACTACAATTGCCCATTATTAACACAACAAAATAACTTTTAATTCCCAACAATAAAGTTCAAATTGGAACGAAACATAAAGGGCAATGATAATAACAACAGGGCAAAGAAAGGCCAGTTTAAAATGAGCTTCCGCCCTCTTTTCTTGACTCAGAACTTGGATATACTAAGGGGGGTGTGTAGTGGTTGTAGAGGTAATCTGAAACTGGTCGATTTATTGAGTTGCGTCGGAAAGTTTTGTAGATATTGAAACGAATAGCGCCACCTGTTGAGCTCGGTTTGCAACTTCGTTAATGGCCGCTCTATTGGGCCAATGATGTCTGTGTTAGATTGTTGTTAAAGTACTCAAATTATATGTGTTTATGAGGGATAAAGCCTTCCGCGCACTGGGGCGTTAGGCTACACGTAACAGGTGATCATGATTCGGTGGTAGAGTGGTTTAATATTGAATGTTTTCAGATGAGTTTGGATTTGAATTCATATTTGGCATATGGTGTGTAGGGATATAGTTTTGCTCGGGAAATTGAAACTCCAACAAAGAAGTTAGCAAGGTTTGTTTATGCGTAGTAAAAAGTACATATTGTGCATTTTGAAAGTTCAATACCGTTACATTTTACTTTTTCACATTTCCCAAGATTAGACAGCCATCTTCTCGTCTCTTTCTGCGAGTGATTACCTACATAATTAACTCAATTTCTTTAAATCAAAAGGTACGACTTTTTGATGTTAATTCAAGGTACCAGTGAGCTTATAAGATTGTGTGTACTTCAAATACCTAAGTAAATTCCAGAAGTTTTCAGTTGTCACCCCGTTAGCACATCTAAACTGCATGATGCAAGAGCTGCAGTGTTATCGTCATCATCTACAACCCGACTTCACCCATCTGGGTACAGGCCTCTCTTTGCTTGTGCCAAGCTCCACGCTCTGTGCCAGCCTTATCCAGGATACACCCGCGATGGTAACAATATCGTCTGCCCATCTCGCCATCCGACGACCAACACTTCTCTTTCCATTCCTTGGACGCCACTTGGTCACAACTTTATTCCACCTGCCAACACCGCGTCTTGCTAGGTGCGCTGCCCAACTCCATTTGAGTTCCATAACGCGATTTCCAATATCGAGGACAATGGTGTCGATTCTGTGGTGCACAAACTAAACTTAATTTAGGCTATTGCTATCTTTTACCAAAAGGCAGTGCGAGAAAAGTACGGCTATAGCTATGAACTAAGTAGTTTATGCCTTGCACTTCACTATGTTTTTAGTCGACATGTTTTTACGTGCACCCTTCATTTGTATGGAAATATTCGTTCCAATTAAATTTGACAGCTCTAAATTACGTCCGTTTGTTTCTCGTTTTATTAGAGAGAAAACGATAGCAATAGCCTAAATGAAGTGTAGTTTGTGCACAACAGACACAATTGTCAGTGTTTATTTATTTTATTTATTAACACATACATTTGTTTTAACAGGTAAGACCCAAGCTAACAAAAGTAGTCATGTATTGCTAATAGTCCAGTCCCAAATAACGGGTCTGGGCTGGGTAGAAGCACTAGTTACACAGTAGAAAACATGCTAAGTGTCACCCTCTGAAATTCCGCCAAAGAGCAAGAAAACATATCAACACGTGACCACTTAGAAGCAAGTTTTAATAATGATCGCGTCCAGAAACATCGGTGAAATTCTTCCTAAATGCTCTGAAAAGCAACTTCATTTTCAATATTTTCATAGATACTTCGCCACGTAAATAGACGGCACGGTATTATCGGCTAGACATTGTCGTATGTACTCAATCAGAATTCGTTACTCAATATTGTGTACCTACCTACCCACGGCCCAATGATACACGTGGCAGTTTAAAAAGTGCCGACATTAAGGAAAACGATAGATTTTCCTCTTTTCCTCTTAGTTGTCGCAATAACCGCTTACGTCGCTTTGACGTAGACTTTAGGTACTTCAGAGACCAACTTGAGTTAGTAACATAATTAGTCATGTGACGTCAGTGTTACCACGTTATCAGTTACGTAAACAATTAATATGGAGATGGATGCAATTGGCCGTGAAAGATGGGGATGTTTTGAGTAGTACTCATAACTTGTGATTTAAGGTCATAGTTTACCTGTTTCTGCTCATTTCTGTTATGTTAGTAACAACTTATCGAGAATTATTTTGTCAAACACCCGTGTCTATAAACAAATCAAAGTTATTACTTGAGTAAAAGTAATGACTTAAGATATGATTGATAATCTGTGGTTTAGTTTAGTTTAGTTGCTTGAAGTTAGAACTGTCAAAAGTTATAAATTTTAAACTGACATGGTCACTAACATTAAAAACTAGAACTTAAAACAAACAGTAAACATGGTAAATATCCCGGTTTTAGTGTTAATGATACTATCAAAAGTCAAAGGACTGGTTATTCATTACAGTCCACGGGGTAAAAATAAATATCTTCGCTTTCTTTGACGGGAGGGTTCTTACAACTTCTTACTTCGAGTTCAAATTCATGTCTATTGCATAAACAATTAAACATGGTGGCATAAGTTATTACTCAAACTCCAGTAATTACTTTAATTTGTGGAGCGGATTCTTTTTCAAGTGTCATAATTGTTAACGAATATTGACACATAACTATCTATGATATATATTATGGATATGCCGTTAGAGGCCTGATCGTGTTTAGATTCAATAGGGATCGCCCTGACATATTTGGGAGTTTAACTATCCATGTATACGCCAAGTCTATAGTGTCTATTTCTTCTTCGTAACTTAAATACTCGTAGTTAGGTACCTATCCACGAAATATTTCCACTATGTAGTAACAGACCAATGCATGCTGCCGTTCTCGGTAAAAAAAAAATCAGCGATCAACGCCGATCAAAATAACAGTATCATCTATCGAACACCTTCATGAAATTAGCGATAATCGATAACAATACTGACTCGACGGCGCTCACATAACAAGCGGTATCGAATCAATAGCCTAGCCCGAGTCATTTCGAGTCAAACGATCGACTCGAAATTAGAGAGCGCGAACGTGCGTTCCTTTGAGCACCATTTGCGACAGAAAGCAACGCTAGCAAAGGGGAGCTTATTACTAGAGGTGAGACGTTTCGGCCCGGGGGTGGACGAAGATTCGAGAAGCTAGTTTAATAGGCAAACTATTGAAGATGTTTTGTCAAGGCGCGTTGATTGGGCAGTCAATTATTTAATAATAACCAATATAGGCAGAGTTTAATAAGGAGCATTTATTTGCCAAGGTTTTTTTAAGGTCATTTTATAGGCAAACTCGCAATATTTGAAAACTTATTTAAATATTCTGGGCTGGTTCTGAATTTTCCAGGAAATTATTTCAAATTGGATTGAAATCTTTTTTTTTGATAGATCGTACAAAAAATTCATTTCAAATTGATCCGTTAACAGCACCACTTTATACACTACCTAATTGTCGGCCCACAAAACTCGTCTTCGGCCTCGGTCAAAAAAGCTACCAAAGCGCCTCTCTACTTATTACGCTCTGAGGCGCTTTATGGCGGCTGGACTCGGGTCAGCTCGGGTTTTTTGTCGTGGCACGTAGCCACCCCCACCCCGTGCCACCCCCGCGAGTATCACGCGCGACTCCAGATGCGGGGGGTAGTTGTGACCGCGTGTTGGCCAGCGTCGCGGTTCACTAGAGCTGTTTTGAAATGTGTAGAAAGTTCTAGAGGTTTTTGTAGGCTTTTTAGGTCTGCACCAATGGTTTGCACACTGTTTTTCATACGGAACAGCTGTGTTAGCCTCTGTAGTTCTGATTCCCGGAATGTTGTAGTTTTAAGGTACTGTAGAGTGTTCTGTTAATAAATTTTGAAAGTGTAACTCTTAATTATTTTATGATTGTAAACCCCTCTGAGACAGCGATGGAGTTGGAGGTAAGTACTATGTTTAATCCAAAATTGGCACACACACGCAGCTGCTCCAAGATTTGTAGGTTTCGTGTTTAGCACACTTTAATTTTCTTTAGGACAAAGACACACACGTTGAACCGCAACGCTTCCCAGCTCCCTGATCCGCAAGTATCGCCTTCATTGTAATACTGCGCCCGAGGCCGCGTCGCGTTGCCATAACAACCATCGCGAGAGCACACCGCCCCCCCCTCCCGCCTCCGTGCCACCCCGCCGTCCCCCCTGCTCTACCTGCTCTGAGCTCTCATTAATATGTACCAAGCCGGACACAGCGGATCACTTCAACTCCGTATATATCGACAAATGAAAATTTTATTAAAAACGCCGGAGGTGTGTTCTTACTTTTGCATAGCTAGTGGAACTGCGGGCCCCTGAAACGGCTCGTTCCCTGGATTTACATATCGGACCGAGTCCTTTGTCAGAGTTGTACGTTACATTTGGCTGGAGATTCTTTTTTCTTAGTTTTATATGTGACTTGAAACGCGACTTTGCTCGCGAAAAAGTTTTTCATTTTCCAGAATTTAAAGTAACTAATTTAATTTGCTTACAAAGGCCAGAGTCTTACTAACAAGGTAGTCGTTTACTCAGACTGTCTCATTGGACTAGTGGTCACTAGCGGGGCTCCTGAGCAAAGGGTCTTGGGTCGATCCCCGGGCCAAGCAAAGTAAGGTCACCTCTGAAACACTGTGAAAGAGAACAACAAGACTAGCTATCCTTTAAACAAGATCCCATTAAAACTATTTGTTCGCATTAGCCGTAATGATCTGGAACTCGCTGAAAAGCGTCGAATCGTTGATGTTTATCGCTATGCGCAATTTATGCGAGACATTCGTGAGAAGCGAACTGGTCGGTACTCCGTAACGGTACGCCGAACTATGTGCCGTCTGTCAGCGGTCTCCCCAACAGTATTGCCATAGTTAAACTTGTATTTAGTACTGTCGACGAAATAAACAAGTATTCAGGTAGCTAAAGCATTTTTGATCTCTGTTAACTTTGTGCTGAGTTCTCAAGTTATTGTTGACCACTCTCCTAAATGTATGTTAAGGTTTTCTTTAATTTGGTTGGTGGTACATTCATGTCATGTCTTATTAACTTAGTATTCCACTATAAGGACGAAGCTTTCATCAGTTCTTTCCCCTTACTGAAGTTAACAACGACAATAAACCACCGCACACTGTCTGTCCGTCTCTACCACACTTTCAAATTATGACCACTCTTTTCTTCTTTGTTACATTTCATTCGTTCAGTATAGAATCTTTAGGGTTTTTTAATAAGGGTTTTTGGGGTCATTAATACAGAAATTTCATGGAAAGATGCTTTTTTTTGCCTGTTCACCAATCTCTTTTGTTGTCTGTAGTTCTGTACTATGCAGAATGACTAGTGTCCACGGCTAATTCGCTGTATACGTCATTACCAGTTTACCAGGAGTGAAACTGCGTTTACCTTTTAGGTGCCCAGGCTAACAAGGTGTGCTCTTCTTCCTCAGTTGGAAAGCGATATTACGGTAGCGCTTACAGTCATTTTGTAAATATTTCGGTGCAATAATGTCACTGTCTCTGTACGCATAACGACAAATCAAACTCTGGAAAAGGAGTATTTAAGCGGATCTCTCATTGCACGGGAAATCTAAACAGAGCAAGGCCGTGTTGTAATGGAAATGTCACTGTAACAAGACAAGTGTATTGTAAAAAGAAACTTATGTACATAGTCAATAAGGCCTCTCATCATCGTCATCCATAGCTCGACTTCACACACTGAAAGAAGAGTCCTCTCTTTACTTGTGCTCATCTGAAAGTTCCTTAAGTAAAGTTTAAGAGCATAAATGTATGTCTGACGGCTTCGTTTGGTCTAACGATAATCAGGTCGGCTACTTTAAGTGATATTTTTGATTTTTTCATCAGGAATTTCGATATCGAATCGGCAGATACGTTATTTCAGCCACTCACAGAAACAAGCAACATCTCTATCTAATATGATGTGAACACATTATGCAGTTTTTTCAATTTCCTATGTAGTAACTTCAACGACGATTTCTCAGTTTTAGCCCGTAGCTTGGATTTCTGCTCGGTTGATGTTAGTAGGGAAGCCTCCTTGAGTCTTATGAAATATATCATACTTAAACATATATAGTTAGTGAAATGTGGGTCTACTCTCGCTACACTTCTGCCCAATCCTTAGGGGAAAATGGACGTCAAACATCTCTTCTGAAAGCAATTCCAAGAACCAACAACATCCCTCCCCGTCCAAGCAATAAAACCAGCTTCGATAGCATCTTGCTACCAATTCTTGTGCGGCACAGCCGGCGTAGAGGGAATTAGCGATCCTCCGTGAGGACTAATGGAGGGCCGGAGGACGGGAGGACGTCGGCGCGCTATAAACTGGAAGGTTTACGAGTACGTGCCGCCTCGACCAGGGGAATGAGATTATTACTAGAATAGGAATTGGTAGGGTTAAAGTTATTGTGCTTTTTCTCGGTTTAATTTTGCCAGTGTGTGGTTGTTGGTTGGGGGTTTTATATTGGGTATTACAGGATCGTATACAAAAGGAATAAAGTTACAAGTAATTACTTGAGTTTAAGTAATGACTTATGCAACCATTTTTATGCAATAGACAAGCATTTGAACAAAGTTAGAACCGCCAAAGAAAGCAAACCTAAGAATTCTAACTTTTGACGGTTCTAACTTCGCGCAATTACTAAACTACAGAATAAAAATCGTATCTTAATTAATGACTTTTACTCAAGTTATCACTTTGACTTGTTTATAGATACGGGTATTAGGATGAACCTAAGAATACTTTAACTATACTTTATAGGTTCTCTCGTATTATAACCATACTAGCTCTTGCTCGTGGCTCCACTCGCGTGAAGAAAGAAAACTGGCCTTTTTTTTTGTTTTTCGGATGGGAAATCATCAAATGACTCCTTCCAGACGGATAGCCCTCGTACCGTCAGTGAGGATCCCGGTGGTGGCGCATTCCGAGGCCCATTAAAGCATATGGCCTCGGACTTGTGCAATTCCACCTCGAGACCCAGTTGCCGGATCCTCTCGACGACTATCGCAACGCCGCGTGTCATGATTTTGGTCACCGCCTTGTGCGACCTCCCCTGTGCCAGCACCATAGCAAAGCACGCTGACGCCGCTAGGGAGGTCGGTGCGCAGCACCCAGTCGTAACCGATGTTCCACAAGGACGGCCCTAGAACCGATCCCTGCGGAACACCGCACGCCATCTCTCACCGGTTCCATTCTCCACTGTGACCGGGGTAGATGACGGAAGAAAACTACCCTATATCTTAGTTTAAGTCAAAGTAATTTCCTTGTGCCTCATACAAATCTATTCGGCACCTGACCCGCCAACGAGGAAGCGACTTCGTCCAAAAAACTATATCATCCATATTTCAAGCAGTTAATGTGAGAAAAACCCGAAGGTCTGACAACCAGCCTTACCATGACTGGCGAAATGAGGGTGTACTAGATACCCCTCAGCCTAACCCTTCGGGAATTACAGGCGTGATGTTATGTTATGTTGAAACAATCGATTAGCACTTTTCGTCATTATATATTTCAAAATGTACGTTATACATTCCATGATATACCATCCTTGCCTGCAAACAAAAATAAAAAAAGGAAATCGACTCGTAAAATTGTTCAAAAAACTTTATACATTCATATTCATCTTTTCTAGGAGCACCGTTGATGTCTTTTACAAAAGAAAACTGGGCGGCTCTATTGTTAGTTGTGTCTTTGGTGAGGATTATAGTCCGAGAGTTTTCAATTTTACTGGTAGGTATTCTGACATATATAAAGAAAGATGTGTGAGCATTTAATACTTAATTTGCTAATATAATGTTTGTTAATATTTATATATTAAACTGATACTGATATCAGTTTAATTGATAAATATATTGTTATATTAACAAAAATTAAAAATCGAGTGAATATTCACTTTTGGTCTATTTTCAGAAAATCATTTTCATTTTGGCGATGAAGTGGTTTATACACCTAGTGACCTAGTCTGAGTATCTCAAACTGCAATTATCAATAACTTTTCCTTCTAAAGAACAAATATTAGCCATCACATCAGAAGTTCAGAACCAGAAAGCCGAGGCATAAGAAGCGGACATTCTAAAGCTAGGCGCGTAAAGTGGTCGGCCACACATGGTGCTTTAGAACGGCGCAGGCGCATACGTCGCGTTCGGTGCGTCGTCGGTTAGGGAGCTAACCCACTCGGCTGCTAAATAGCTTAGTTTGTGAATACGGACAAATGTAAAAGTTCAGCAAGTTTTACCTTCAAATATGAACCTTATTAGAAAGAAGAGAGGTCGTGTATGTCGTGACACGTTTTTATTTTCATTCAGTACATTTGTCTAACAAAGTCTACTGTCCGGAGCCGTGTCTCGAACTAGTCCGTACCGTGTATTCAGGTAGTGCGTTCAGAAGCTTTGAAAATATCTACTCTCTTCCCAAAAAAAAAACAATTAAATTGTGTCGACGAAATTCAGCCCATTGTAATAGCCCCTTTAACCGGGCTCATACGTCGGGCCGTTGTTGCGCATGTGCGGAAGAGCGTGCCGCATCTGGCAGCATGCGCGCGCGCCGCTGTGCCGCGTGAAAGCGCCGAGGGATGGCTTACATGCCGCCGCGGATATTGTGCGATGCGGGTGTATTGTTTTGGAGTTAGAAGTGGTGGAAGTCAAGTGATGCTGTGAGGAAGGAAGTCCTTTTTTGTCCTGAGTAAACAATTTATAAGAGATGCTGCAAAAATCGGTAGACAATTTACTTTGTAACGATGTGATGGAATAGTTTCTCATTATTGAATCGTTAAGAAGAAACTTTCTGGGCAACAACAGTGCCTTACAGAATTTTGTTCGTAATAATCCCGAAGGACCAATCCTACTTTCGGTTACTTTCTCCCGGATAACTTACTAAAACGTGTATTCTATGGCTTAAGATTTTGGACGACGTCGATAGATTTGTCTCCCTTTATGTAAAAATGAGACGTTGATTTGGTCTCGATGGTCCCAAAGACAAGTGACGACGCAAATCGAGAGACCCAGATTTGGATTCCTTACTCCAAAATTGTAGAACCAAACATTCTCTGATATCGTCCCAATCCAGCATCAGCTATGCTCGTACTCTCTCTGGGTCAAACCAAAACAGCTCGCGAAAACAGTAGCCCATTCTTTAAGGGTACTACAGGACTTAAACGCGAGTTCTATAATGCAAAAAAGCATATGATTCACTGCAATAAACAAAACCAGAAAAATATATGATATTCTGTAAAAAAATCTTTTAACGAGTAAAAACCATACTAAAATACATGCGATCATTCTGTTTTTTTGGCAAATAATTCTACAAGCAACATATTAGCATCATAGTGTTTTATTTTTTTAGTCCAATCAATAGATTTTTTGTAAATCGCAAAAAACCACTCATTTCGCACTATTTGGCCCGCTGTGACTGACGTAACAACCACTTTGTAGTGCAAGCTGATTAGAACTTTATTCTAACAGCATTTCAAACGAAGTTTGAACCACCACAAACAGAGTGTCTAATTTAGCTCCTGTAGTCGCCTTAAGCAAATAAAACACAACACACACACACACCGAAACACGTGTACGTAACAATACTGTATAAATGAAACATTTACCGCCGCAGACGCAGTTGCATAACAACTTATGAATAAGGGGTAGCCAGCGAGACGCATCCGTAATACTAATCCCGTCGTGAGGAGATGAGCGATGCGTGGCGCATGTTCACGCGTATGGCTACTAATTGTGCTTGTGGACGTGGAAATTTCTCTTTAGTACTTAGAATCCTGGGATCCCAGAGATAGCAGTGTCGGAATATGTATAGAAATTCTCGGGATGAATTAATATTGACTGTCCTTTTATTGACATCTTTTTATTGTATTTTGTGATCGTTTACTTGCTACCATAATCTGTTTCTTGTCACGAACTATCACTTTTTGAATAATGCACCATGTCCATGTATTTTTCACGTATTGATCCCCAGCAGATCATTTCTTGGAGGTGTTTTCAGGTAGACGCAAATAAAAACCTTACTCACACGTGGATCATGAAACTCAAGTAAGACGGTCAAGTAAAGGTTCTCCATTTGCAACGATCTTTGAAAATGTCTTTTCCAGCTCAGTATTTTTCGCTGAAGATATCAATCCAATCACAAAATCATCTCATAATGGTGACACCTCAGGGGTTGGTCAGCTTCTTACCTAATATGGCGTTATACAAGGTTTACTTATGTGCTTTCGGTTCACTAGTCTAATAAGACCAAATGTTATAGTGTCCAACTTAATACATGCAATCCACTTTGCTAGTGAAATTTTGGCACGGTCTGTGATAGTGCACGAGCCAGTAAAAAGGAGTTTATTCCAGTGCAAATTAATTCTGCTGTCCACTATTGGACACTTGGCAAAATTATATGCAGTGTCAGTGGAAGTGCCTTTTCATGGAGAAATTCAAAATCAAAATCAAAGCATTTATTTCAAGTAAGCCGTTACAGGCACTTTTGCATTGTCGAAACAAAGACAACAATTACGTACAGCTACAGTCCCAGTCACAAGGCATAATAACTGTGAAAGTAGTTTCCCATTCCAAAGCGTAGATCTCTGTGGAAAAGAACGGGCAAGAAACTCCATGGACAGTCTTTTAATATTTACGGGGAGTCTCTGGCAAATACCGAGTCCCTAGCCCTACGTAAATGCATACTGTAGTTTGTGGTCGTGAATTATTGCTTGCCTAGTGACAAAAATATATACAATTAAAGGCATTACCATCGCTTTCAGTAACTGCAACAATATTTCTAATTCGCCCAATTAATTCTAAACGCTCCAACTAGAATTTAGCTTGAAAATAGACTTCTCTAAGATCTGATTTGATTTTCCGCAAATAAAATATTAAATACGTAAGTAAGAAGTCATTAGCCTACTGTAGGTATTATACTAACTGCAGTCCACTATTTGACGAAGGATTTTAGAATATCACGGCGTTAAACTCTTCTCGGCCTTTCTCAAATTCCATAATTTTTCAGTTACATAATATGAAAACAGAATCACTTTGAAAATGTTCATTAGGGATATTTTATTCTTCATAGAACTTTGGGCCAATAAAACAGCGCCATGCACACCCGACGTAACATCCATAAACGTCTAGAAAATAGTTTTTGTCTCAAGTTTTTATGCGCGAATAGAGTATGGAGTCGGGCAGGATCACAGGCGAGGCTAACGCCGTAGGCGGCGGTTGCACAACACTGTTTGCGAATACACCGACTGCTATTTACGATAAACTGCGGTCTGTCGCTAACGGCAAAACCTTTCAGACGAGAAATGTGGAGTTAGCTAGCTGTACAGTTACAATCAATAGTTATTGACGATTTGTTGACGATGAAAGGTGTTTTAAGATTCTACTGATTACTGGACTTTCTTCATCTGCCTAGCCATTTCCCAAATTTATTGGGGTCGGCTTCCAGTCTTACCGAATGCAGCTGGACACCAGTATTTACATGGAGCGACTGCCTATCTGATCTCCACAGCCCAGTTAGTTCTGGGTAATGCGGTACCTTGGTAAAACTGGTTGTCAGACTTTGGGCCACTGGCTACCTGTAACGACTGTCAAAGATCTACAAAAGACAGCCGGGACCAACAGCTTAACGTGCTTTCCGAGGCACGGTGGAAACTCGGTATAATAATGATGGTCACCCATCCGCAGACCGACCTTGGCAAGCGCGGTTTAACTTTGAAGATCGACCTCTATTTTTTATTGAATGGAAGTAGTGGCATGATGATAGAATAGTTTCTGTAGATAGTCATATTAGTAGGAACCTTCCCGTTCAGTTACAACAACATCAACGACACTCAAATCCCGCTGATGCAAGAAAAATTAGTACTACGAAATCGGATATCTAGCT
The DNA here is from genome assembly GCA_941918905.2 of Xestia sexstrigata. Taxonomy (NCBI): domain Eukaryota; kingdom Metazoa; phylum Arthropoda; class Insecta; order Lepidoptera; family Noctuidae; genus Xestia; species Xestia sexstrigata. Next base: position 5,254,490 of record OW799220.2, on the reverse strand, counting down.
TGAAAATTGCCTGTGTATGGTAAGTTATGTGGTCTTGATAGCTTGAGAGGAGGTCGTGGCTAAACAATAACTGCCGCTGGGGTCGATCTTAAGGTTATGCCGCGCTAGCCTAGGTTGGTCCGTGGATGGGTGACCACCCATGACATACCGAGTTTCCTCCGTGCCTCGAAAAGCACGTTAAGCCGTTTGCTCCCGGCTGTCATTTGTAGATCTTTGACAGTCGTTACAGGTACTCAGTGGCCCGAAAGTCTGACAACCAGTCTTACCAAGGGGTATCGTATTACCCAGTACTAACTGGGTTGTGGAGATCAGATAGGCAGTCGCTCCAAGTAAAATACTGTTATTCAGCTGGATCCAGTTAGACTGGAAACCGACCCCTACATAGTTGGGAAAAGGCTAGGCAGATGATGGTCTTGATAGCTGGTGTCCATGCTGATAATCCTTGAGATAACCCAACTTACGCTTGTTTGAGGAATGATGTAGACAAAATTGCATTGAGATTGAGATTTTCCTTTATTAAGACCCCACCTGCCGGGGTTGCGGGACTGTTCGAAAGAGATACCGTGGCCCCGGAACACAAAGGGCGATGAAGGAACATGGATGGGTTTTAGTCAATAAAAGTCTGACACTCCCTCCTGCTCTGCCCAGAGCGGGAGAAGTCATTTGATGATTTCCCATCCGAAAAAAAAAAAGACCCCAATATACTCAAGTATATGAGGAATGTTATGAAAGTAATTATGACGTTACGTCTGACAGGGGTGAATGGAAGAATAAAACGTGTGGCGCCGATCCCAAGTACAATGGGACAACCTTATGTGTACGTATACCTACACATCAGCACTTTTTTATCATACCTACATACTTCAGTGTTTATAAAAACAATTCGCACCCAAATTACTTCTTTGATAGCTATTCTGTCCTGGTAATGGTCAGCTATATTTTATTTTAACGGCAAACTGTAGAGGTCACGGTCAGGCCCTTGTTTATTTGTGTTGTTGCAGCCTCACCTCATTGAAAGTGAGTTTGGTCTCGTACGACCTTGGACGGAGACCATTAAAGTTTTGTTTCCGAACTCATTAGAAACGCTTCGGTCGTATGCATTTTTGAATGGGCCGTAAAGTATGTTTGTTCTAGTTTTTTGTCCCTTTAGGACCAAGGATCAAGGGGTACTTTACTTACCGTGCTTTTGAAATTTGTATATTTTAGGATGTTACTTTTTGTTGAGTTTAAGTAACTATTTAGTAAAATCTCAGATTAATGTTAAGTACTCGTAGGTATATTGGCCACACGACAGTGGTAACTAAATCAGTATGAGCTGGGTTCCAAACTAATATAGGCCAGCCTAATTACTTTTGTGCCGCCTACTGCACATATATTAGACAGAATGTATTTATTTACATGGTGATTTATTTGATTCTGATTGCCTCTCAATTGTGCTGTATAATCACCATGACAACAAACCTGTTGCGTATGCATTATTACGCATAAGTCATCTACGTTTATTGATAAGCGCGCAATCAACGATTAATGGACAGGTATATACTTCGGTATCGATACCACACATTCAATTAAGCATCGGTCAGTCTCCGGGAGACCTGTTGATACTTTTAGAATATTGTTTTATATGACATCAAGCCTTTATTTTGCGGTGTATTTTATTAATTGAGCTTGTGTCATCCCACTGCAGAGCAAAGGCCTTCCTTTCTAAGTTCCAATTCTCTCTATGTTGAGCTAGTGTAGACCGATCCTGTCTGTAGGCGTTACGAAATCTTCGTCTGGGTCTTCCACGATGCCGCTGGACGTTTGAAGGAGTAGACAGAGATAGCATACGTCAGTTGCGTTCAAGTCCTATTTAATAGGGGAGATCCTACCGTCATCAACCGAACACAAATCCGGGCAGCTACTGATTATTTGACCTTCTATTAGTAGTTAGAGGTAACAAAGACAAAGCGCTCACGAATTTGGTCCCAGTAGGTGCGGGCAAGGCTTGCGACGTAGATTCGGCGGCAATTATTGTCCGTCAGCGAACGGGGGGTGTAGCGGTGGGGTGTTGGAGGGGGGCAGCCGGCCCCGGGGGCTAAGATGGCCACCGTAATTAATTGGTGCGACGCGGGGGCCGACCGCGACGCGTCTCGTTCGCAGCGCGGCATTGCGCCCGCGTGTATGGTGACTAGGCTTTGGATACTTGTGGGAATGTTTTTTGGTGTTACTTTTGTCGAAAACTTCTCTAGGCGGAGTTAGAAATCAGTAAACTGCGTCCATACAGCCTACAGAGATCTCGAGCTTCGGCAGGGTATGTAATAGGTGATCTGATTTACCAAGAAGATCCTTGTGTTTCGTAGCACTGTAATGCTGAAGTAGCTAAAGTTTAGGCACAATCTTAAAGATTCCTACGCTTGCTGCAAAAAGTTCAAGACGAGTACCTAATTGATTATTATCCAGTGTTACCTGCAAGTCCTGCAACTACACATTCACAGTGGATCGACTGAATTAGAAATCACGAACAGATCAAGGGACAATTTAGCAATTTCTTTGCTAAATTGTCCCTTGATCTATTCAACTTCCACAGGAGTACACAGTATCTTTTAATGTGTCAGTTTGCTTTATTTAAACTGTTATTTTCGAAGTCTCATATTGTATGCCCTGAGCCGTGGCCACCGCAGCGTCGTCGACCAGCGATCCGACCGTAAACGTCTCACCCACACGCCGCGCGCGGCCCGCTCGCCACTCGCCGCTACATACCTACCTACGTAATATACTGCCGACCGACCAGCCCACCCAGACCCCGCACCATGTTCACACTGACGCCCCAATACACAGCAACCACCTGCATTAGAGGAACGTGGGAGCTCCACTTGTAATGGACAGCTACCAATACCGCACTATACCATAGTTTGTCACATCAAGACCTCTGACCACTTGCACATTCCACCCCTCTGGCGCCTTCGGGTCTTCGATCAGCGGGGGGTAGGGGAGGTCCTACAGTCCTGGCCAGCAGCTCATACAAATTGCATGGGTGTGAGTGAGTAACGTTAGTGCTCGGACCTCGGTTCGCTTAAGCGTAAATTCTGTTGCGTAAGTCGGAAAAGACGTCTGGTTTTCGAGATAGGGCCGAGGGGAAAGTTATTGGAAGAATAGTTCGGTGAAATGAGATAATAGAATATATTATTCAGTTTGGAGGTCATTAGTATTCAGTATTTTTCTCGCTTTAATTTGAGGAAAAAAGTTTGGGGTTAAGATTTTCCCGCGCAACTTGTTACTCCGTCACTCCGAGTAACAACGGTCGGAGGAACCGATAGCATTTTAATATAGTACTTAATTTTATTTTATTCATGTATCGAAGCCATAGTATTTGCCGCCATTGTTATATTTAGTCCTAGTTTAGCTATTATTTTAATTGCTCACTTTGTTTCATAGAGCTTTGCGTGTCAACTATAACTTATAAAGGAAAAATAATAGTTATTTCATGGTTGGTATACATAATTAATTTTATCATAAATACATCAAAATAACCCTGTAAGTACTGTACAAAGTTCATGTACATGAACTTTGTACAGTACTTAGTTTTTTAACTTACTTGCTTTTACTAACTTTTACTTAGTTTTTTAACGTCAATACAAAGTTCATGTACATGAACTTTGTATTGACGTTAAAAAACTGCATGAATAATTGTTTTAAAAATTACCATTGGCCTATAATAAAATGCAATGAGAATCGTAAGGCAGCATTAAGTTACTAATATTTTTTATGCACTACTAAAAGCCTCAATTTGGCCGAAAATTTGCTGTCCAGCCGCCCCGCGCGCAGAATTGAGACCCGAAAAAGAATTTTCATTTTTCGGTGACAAAGAAAGAATTGTAAAGACAGGACGCGTGTTCAAAGTCAAACTAGTACTTAATTGGTAGTCAGCTAGTCAGGACTTAGCTGATCCTCTGCAAGACAACGTGTGGTGCCTGCCATTCTCCTATACGTCAATTAGGACACGACATATCCACAGTTGCCAACTATAAGTCTTGGTACCTAAAGCAGTTTTCGGCGAAATCTGGTGCCAATCAGTCGGCATAATTGGCACCCGAGTCTTCGTCCTCGCAGACGAGAGAAAATAGAAAAAATGCGGGTTTTCTCGATGGCTTCCCGTTTTTCAAGTATTGGAAATATGGTTTACGAGCGGATGCGAGGGTAAAATTTGAAGTGAACTATCAAACAATGAGAGGAGGGTATGCTAGGAGATTGGGTGCTTTGTTTATGATGATGTTGTACTGTTATTGTGTGATTAACTTCGTGTTTTTTTTTGTCTGAATGGTCAAATTCATCATCAATCAAGTTTCTGTTAGATGAAAAATAACATATGACGCCTGTCATCCCCAAAGGGTTAGGCAGAGGTGTACCTAATAGTACAGCCACATTTCGCCAGTTATGTCTAATCCTATGTAATGGGGGGCAAGCCTATTGCTGTCATCTGGGCGCAAATTCAGACTCCGTGGCTGCTACTGGAGAAACTCTTGATGGAAAAACCCAATAACACTTTGCCCGACCTGGGATTCGAACCCCCTCATACTCAGCAGCCGCGCTTGCGACCAGTATCAAAGAGGCAAATCTTTCTGTTAGATCAATTATTATGTTTATTCCGTAAGTAGAGATAGAAAATTGGGCTACCAAACGTTTTGGGAGAAAGAGACAGTTCTTCGGAGAAAACTTACCAACTCCTTCAATTTTGAAACCAATCAAAACTTTTTGGTTCTAGTTTACTTTCCAGAAACCTTTATACTATTCCATCCACATCCTAATATCAGAATCAATTATCATAAACTCATAACCCACTTTTAATATCCGCATTTCGCGTGCATTAGTGACGTCAGCGTCGTTCCGACGCGTCGTGATCTGCGCTTCAATCGTGCGACGTGATCGCTGAGATAATAATAAAACCTACGACTTGTCTGGCAGTCGTTGCGTCACGCGACAATGGGTAGCGAGCTGCTATGTGGAATAGAATTACGGAAAGACTGAACTATACGTAGTAAGGGATTACTAGGGACGTCTTCTTTTAAATACTAACAGTAAAGAACTGTGAAGTTCTGGTAAAATATATAATAAAACTAAGATTCTAGTTTTTGCTCGCTGCTCAGGCTGCGCGCTGGCAATGCCTTTCATTTTGAATAGCAGGCGAATTTCTGAATAATAATCCATTACAATAATTAGCATCGAGATTGTGTTACACAGTACTGGTGCAGAGAGCATCGGAGTAGGGGAGGCACTATGAAGAAGATGAATACTCGATATGAAGGTACAATTACTCCGATTGGGTCTTTGACAGCACTTCCTAGAAACGGTAGCTAGGACGCAATGCGCAGTTTGATTCCTAGAATGGGTGGATATGGTGGAGGGGGAATCCACAGTTGGTCGAGATTTACGTGGCCGCCTTGCAAGTTACTGTAAAGACATATTCCCATGCAATCATCACGATAAATACAGATGAAACAGAATGTGGAAGGAACAGTGAAACCAATGGCGCTAGCATAGCCAGCTCCAAGCATCGTCATTGGTTAAAAATCTGTTTTAACATTTTATATTTCAAAATAGCTTGACCTCATTGTTCGAATTGGGACTAGCACTAGACTAGCTATAATCACGCCATCTATAATGAGCATCAACAGGCCTTCCCTTTTGAGTTTTATATGCATTTTTGTTAATAACTCTTCCGCTGAAAATTCGTTGGTAAAACACATCGAAAGAGAAGTCAAGAAGAATTTTACGCAAAAAAGCACACCCTTTCTGTGCGTAAAATTCTTTTTACAAATTCGAATGACGTCACAGGTGAAAATGACGCTTCCACTTTGTACATTCAGGGTGAAATACAAAACTTGAGCGTCGGGTACTTGTGATGTCATGAGCAGTTGGTAGGTTTCATCGCGCTGCATGCCAGTGTGCAGAGCGGCGCAGCATTCTGTACGGCGACGGAATGTTCTGGCACGTTCACTTCGTACACAGGGTGGCGCATTTTGGGAGGATCGGTTTTGTGCGGATAGGTTCTAATATAAAGGGAACATAATTGTTAAAATGCAAGGGAGACACGAACAGCAGATCGAGCGACAGCAAGCTGACATTTAAGAAAATCTCGTTAATCATAAAACTATTGAACTTTCAAAAGTTGAAGTTTAATATTGCCTCATTTAATGTCAGTTTATCTTCCCTCAGGTATACTAAGAAATAGATACACGGGTAAATCTCCAAGCTTTTATTTATTTTAAAAAGCATTTCCTGCGTACAACTATTTTCAGTGCCTCGTGTCGAGGCGTGTCTTTACATTTTTCTCTTTTCATTTCTTTTAATTCTATTTATCTGTAATCTCATCTTCCTTAAGCTGGTACTATGTCCACGTAGAAAATTATTTGGTCATAAATACTGAGATTTTCTGTCAACTGTTTTGTATGTTATTCGCTTGTCGTAACTGAGGTTTTCATTTGTATTTCCTATCTATAAGCGTTTCAGTTTCAAAGTTGCATAAGATGTTGGAAACGTGTTACAGTTCTTTTAGTCCTAATTCATTTACTAATACTAAGGGGTATCGTATTACCCAGTACTAAATGGGTTGAGGAGGTCATAATATAGGCAGTCGCTCCATGTAAAATACTGGTATTCAGCTGAATCTGGTAAGACTGGAAGCAGACCCCAACACAGTTGGGAAAAACGCTAGGCATATGATGACGATGAGTCCTAATTAAATTAAGAAGATTATCATCATCTGCCTAGCCTTTTCCCAAGTTTTATTGGGTCGGCTTCCAGTCTTACCGGATGCAGCTGAATACCAGTATTTTACATAGAGCGACTGCCTGTCTGACCTCCACAACCCAGTTAGTACTGGGTAATACGGTACCCCTTGGTAAGACTGGTTGTCAGACTTTTTGGGCCACTGACTACCTGTAACGACTGTCAAAGATCACAAATGACAGCCGGGACCAACTGCTTAACGTGCTTTCCGAGGCAAGGAGGAAACTCGGTATGTAATGGTTGGTCACCCATCCACAGACCAACCTAGGCAAGCACACGGCTTAACCTAAAGATCGATCCGAGCGGCTGTTATTATTTAGCCACGAGCTCCTGCGAAATTAAGAAGATTATATAATCTGAATATACTAATGATTTTGATTCGAAAAGCAGTTCTAAGACTCTCTTATATAAGATACTAAGTATACCGGAGACTTTTGCAATCCACAGACTAAAAAGTTATTTGAAATCTTCTAGTTCAAAATAGTAACCTGAAAACATGAAAATTCACACAAAGAACACTTCACCTCTGTCTACCCATTAGCTAAAACCGGCGTGATGGTACTCACACGTTCTAGATTAAGGTCGTCCACGCATACATTAGCGGCCAACGCCAACGGTACAGGCAAGTTTGTCGCGCGAACTTGTCCACACTAGGGACCGTACCATCAACTCTTGTAGCTTCAATCTCATTTCAGTGTAGGAAAGAAATGGTGCTACAAGGGTTTATAGTTGCATATCTTTCTTACACTGAAGTCATTACCTTAAATGCCTTTATCCCATGTTACTTGGGTCGGCGCAACCCATTTTTTTTATTCTATTCTCCCTGTCAATTGTAATGCTATCATTTTTTTTATCATTATTTCATAACATTCCTCACACAAATCATCCATCCTTTCTTTGGTCTTTCTTTCCCTAGCTGAAGTAAGATTCAAATAGTACTTAACCATGCTTTAAGATTGCTACCAAACATTTGCATCAAAATCAAAATCAAAATCAAAGCATTTATTTCAAGTAAGCCAGTTACAGGCACTTTTGAATTGTCGAAACAAAGATGAAAATTAAATGTAGCTACAGTCCCAGTCACAAGACATAAAAACTGTGAAAGTAATGTAGTTGCCCATTCCCTAGCGTAGATCTCTATGGAGAAGAACGGGCAAGAAACTCCATGGACACTCTTTTAAATCAGAATATTGTTACAAAATCTTGGTTACATCATTCATGTTGAGATGGTATATTATGTGAGAACAATGTAGCAAGATGTGCACGTTAAAAGTGTCCACAGCAAAAACACACAAACAAAAAAAATACAATTCAAAATAATTCATTCAAATAAGCCATGGCAACTAAGAGATGACCAGTCACAACTGACAGCGCCCGTTCACGGACATGACGCATGGATCAGCACCATTCAACTCAACCATTTTGAAGGGAACTAAATGATCCGACACATGCGCCACCATCAGCGAGACATTTGAGTGAGCATGATATACTCTAAACCGCCAGGGCACATTCAAGTCAAGAAAAGACGTAGGTTTCCAGTGAATGATAGCTTTCTAGTACATAGTACTCACACAATATGGGCTATGCATTTATATAATACTAAAGAGATTGAATCTATACAATGCAAAGATAGTTGTACAATCTTCAGCAGCTCCAACAATACATTTTAATGCTATCAATTTATGCGCCCCTGTCCTTGTGGAGCAGGACCAGCATTGAGCCAAGCATTTTTATCAGCGATATAATCGCTCAACTTGTAATATGCTTGCTTACATAGTGTGCGTTTAATGCATGTTTTAAATTTCGTCTCATTCAGTTCAAGAAAACTATGTGGAATTTTATTATAGCATTTCAAACAGTACCCCATGAAAGATGAGTCTACTTTAGCGAGTCGGAAACCTGGCTGAACTAGTTGGTCCTTATTTCTAGTACTGTAATTATATCTGTCACCCCTTTTACCAAAAAGGTGCAGATTTTTTCTGACGTACATTATGTTTTCGTAGATGTATTGACAATGTACCGTCATGATGCCAATATCCTTAAACAGTTCCCTTAGAGAATCGCGCTTACGAAGATTATATATGGCTCTGATGGCTCTTTTCTGCAGAATAAATATAGACTCAATATCTGCAGCCCGTCCCCACAGTAAAATGCCATAAGACGTTATACTATGAAAGTAACTAAAATAAACCAGTCTAGCGGTATCTACATCAGTATACTGACGGATTTTTCTAATGGCATAGGCTGCTGAACTTAGCCGCCCCGCAAGAGATGTCGAATGAGAACCCCATTGTAGCCTTGAATCAAGCGTAATCCCCAGGAAAACCGTTTTATCTACGAATTCAAGTTTCTCTTTATTCAATATTATATCACAATCACTACTTTTAACATTCGGTAAAGCAAATCTTATGCATTTGGTTTTTTTTTCATTTAATACCAAATTGTTTGCTGTGAACCAATTTTGGACCATTCATTCATCAGCATTCAACCGTATCATAAAGCGCTGGACACACAGAAAGGCGCAGACGGGGCGCCGTCGCGACTTTTTAAAACATATTGAAAAGACGAAACACGGGCGTGCCGCCTGGGCGCCACGAGAGACGACGATGGACGCGCGATTCCCGGCACCCGCGCCCCGACCCAGCGCACCCCCGTTGTCACACTCCCCTCGTCCGCTCGCGGCCGTGCCCTGTCCTTTCTATCTGTTTTACAACAGGGCGCAAACGGGCAAGCGTCGTGACCGCGCCCTGCCTTTTCTGTATGTTTTGCGTCGCGACGCTTCTATACATTTTGTATGAAAGAGACGCGGAAGAGACATATGTCTGCGCCCCGTCTGCGTCTTACGTCTTTTCTGTGTGTCCTGCGACTTACAACTGCAACTGGTTAAATATATTTTAGTGATAGTTTATTTATAAGCTCTTTTATACCATTGTATGAGAAATCACACTACACTAACTAAATGTACACTTTTGAAATACTTTTTAAAATAAATTATTCTTAAAAAAAGAGGCTGTGGTAGGCCCTCAGGTCCTCAGCCTCAAGGGAATTCTAATTAATAGCTGAATATGAATTTGAAAATTGAAAAATTATAAATGCATCAGCAATTAACAACTCGTTCGAGACATTTTGAATCCATGAATTACAATGTAATAGGCCTCATTTTAATAGAGTGGCGGTCTTTTGTATTTTTTTATTGAGTTACTTAACGTTCGTTTAGATTTCGATCTACATGATAATAAAATTATAGCGTCTAATTATTTTTTAAACGGTAGTAAGTTACTAATTGAATTGGCCATGGATGGGCTTGGTAGTTTGGGTTCAGTAATGTGAAAAATTCTTATTTCCTTTTTTTGGAATGCAAAATTTACTTATGTAGTTTTGAAAATACGCCTTTAATATTTACAAAATCTAAACACATCTGGCAAAACGTTTGATATCGTCATCATTTCAGTATCCTTGGTAGGTATCCATTTTATGACAAACTTGTGCTAACTGCTAGCTCGCCGTATCTTCTCGTAGTTTATATACGAGTAGTACCCTCGCCTCGCTTCGGCCACCAGCTCTGCATGCCAGTGTGCAGAGCGGCGCAGCATTCTGTACGGCGACGGAATGTTCTGGCACGTTCACTTCGTACACAGGGTGGCGCATTTTGGGAGGATCGGTTTTGTGCGGATAGGTTCTAATATAAAGGGAACATAATTGTTAAAATGCAAGGGAGACACGAACAGCAGATCGAGCGACAGCAAGCTGACATTTAAGAAAATCTCGTTAATCATAAAACTATTGAAGTTTCAAAAGTTGAAGTTTAATATTGCCTCATTTAATGTCAGTTTATCTTCCCTCAGGTATACTAAGAAATAGAAACACGGGTAAATCTCCAAGCTTTTATTTATTTTAAAAAGCATTTCCTGCGTACAACTATTTTCAGTGCCTCGTGTCGAGGCGTGGCTTAACATCTTTCTCTTTTCATTTCTTTTAATTCTATTTATCTGTAATCTCATCTTCCTTAAGCTGGTACTATGTCCACGTAGAAAATTATTTGGTCATAAATACTGAGATTTTCTGTCAACTGTTTTGTATGTTATTCGCTTGTCGTAACTGAGGTTTTCATTTGTATTTCCTATCTATAAGCGTTTCAGTTTCAAAGTTGCATAAGATGTTGGAAACGTGTTACAGTTCTTTTAGTCCTAATTCATTTACTAAATACTAAGGGGTATCGTATTACCCAGTACTAAATGGGTTGAGGAGGTCATAATATAGGCAGTCGCTCCATGTAAAATACTGGTATTCAGCTGAATCTGGTAAGACTGGAAGCAGACCCCAAAACAGTTGGGAAAAACGCTAGGCATATGATGACGATGAGTCCTAATTAAATTAAGAAGATTATCATCATCTGCCTAGCCTTTTCCCAAGTTTTATTGGGGTCGGCTTCCAGTCTTACCGGATGCAGCTGAATACCAGTATTTTACATAGAGCGACTGCCTATCTGACCTCCACAACCCAGTTAGTACTGGGTAATACGATACCCCTTAGTAAGACTGGTTGTCAGACTTTTTGGGCCACTGACTACCTGTAACGACTGTCAAAGATCACAAATGACAGCCGGGACCAACTGCTTAACGTGCTTTCCGGGGCAAGGAGGAAACTTGGTATGTAATGGTTGGTCACCCATCCACAGACCAACCTAGGCAAGCACACGGCTTAACCTAAAGATCGATCCGAGCGGCTGTTATTATTTAGCCACGAGCTCCTGTGAAATTAAGAAGATTATATAATCTGAATATACTAATGATTTTGATTCGAAAAGCAGTTCTAAGACTCTCTTATATAAGATACTAAGTATACCGGAGACTTTTGCAATCCACAGACTAAAAAGTTATTTGAAATCTTCTAGTTCAAAATAGTAACCTGAAAACATGAAAATTCACACAAAGAACACTTCACCTCTGTCTACCCATTAGCTAAAACCGGCGTGATGGTACTCACACGTTCTAGATTAAGGTCGTCCACGCATACATTAGCGGCCAACGCCAACGGTACAGGCAAGTTTGTCGCGCGAACTTGTCCACACTAGGGACCGTACCATCAACTCTTGTAGCTTCAATCTCATTTCAGTGTAGGAAAGAAATGGTGCTACAAGGGTTTATAGTTGCATATCTTTCTTACACTGAAGTCATTACCTTAAATGCCTTTATCCCATGTTACTTGGGTCGGCGCAACACATTTTTTTTATTCTATTCTCCCTGTCAATTGTAATGCTATCATTTTTTTTATCATTATTTCATAACATTCCTCACACAAATCATCCATCCTTTCTTTGGTCTTTCTTTCCCTAGCTGAAGTAAGATTCAAATAGTACTTAACCATGCTTTAAGATTGCTACCAAACATTTGCATCAAAATCAAAATCAAAATCAAAGCATTTATTTCAAGTAAGCCAGTTACAGGCACTTTTGAATTGTCGAAACAAAGATGAAAATTAAATGTAGCTACAGTCCCAGTCACAAGACATAAAAACTGTGAAAGTAATGTAGTTGCCCATTCCCTAGCGTAGATCTCTATGGAGAAGAACGGACAAGAAACTCCATGGACACTCTTTTAAATCAGAATATTGTTACAAAATCTTGGTTACATCATTCATGTTGAGATGGTATATTATGTGAGAACAATGTAGCAAGATGTGCACGTTAAAAGTGTCCACAGCAAAAACACACAAACAAAAAAAATACAATTCAAAATAATTCATTCAAATAAGCCATGGCAACTAAGAGATGACCAGTCACAACTGACAGCGCCCGTTCACGGACATGACGCATGGATCAGCACCATTCAACTCAACCATTTTGAAGGGAACTAAATGATCCGACACATGCGCCACCATCAGCGAGACATTTGAGTGAGCATGATATACTCTAAACCGCCAGGGCACATTCAAGTCAAGAAAAGACGTAGGTTTCCAGTGAATGATAGCTTTCTAGTACATAGTACTCACACAATATGGGCTATGCATTTATATAATACTAAAGAGATTGAATCTATACAATGCAAAGATAGTTGTACAATCTTCAGCAGCTCCAACAATACATTTTAATGCTATCAATTTATGCGCCCCTGTCCTTGTGGAGCAGGACCAGCATTGAGCCAAGCATTTTTATCAGCGATATAATCGCTCAACTTGTAATATGCTTGCTTACATAGTGTGCGTTTAATGCATGTTTTAAATTTCGTCTCATTCAGTTCAAGAAAACTATGTGGAATTTTATTATAGCATCTCAAACAGTACCCCATGAAAGATGAGTCTACTTTAGCGAGTCGGAAACCTGGCTGAACTAGTTGGTCCTTATTTCTAGTACTGTAATTATATCTGTCACCCCTTTTAGCAAAAAGGTGCAGATTTTTTCTGACGTACATTATGTTTTCGTAGATGTATTGACAATGTACCGTCATGATGCCAATATCCTTAAACAGTTCCCTTAGAGAATCGCGCTTACGAAGATTATATATGGCTCTGATGGCTCTTTTCTGCAGAATAAATATAGACTCAATATCTGCAGCCCGTCCCCACAGTAAAATGCCATAAGACATTATACTATGAAAGTAACTAAAATAAACCAGTCTAGCGGTATCTACATCAGTATACTGACGGATTTTTCTAATGGCATAGGCTGCTGAACTTAGCCGCCCCGCAAGAGATGTCGAATGAGAACCCCATTGTAGCCTTGAATCAAGCGTAATCCCCAGGAAAACCGTTTTATCTACGAATTCAAGTTTCTCTTTATTCAATATTATATCACAATCACTACTTTTAACATTCGGTAAAGCAAATCTTATGCATTTGGTTTTTTTTTCATTTAATACCAAATTGTTTGCTGTGAACCAATTTTGGACCATTCATTCATCAGCATTCAACCGTATCATAAAGCGCTGGACACACAGAAAGGCGCAGACGGGGCGCCGTCGCGACTTTTTAAAACATATTGAAAAGACGAAACACGGGCGTGCCGCCTGGGCGCCACGAGAGACGACGATGGACGCGCGATTCCCGGCACCCGCGCCCCGACCCAGCGCACCCCCGTTGTCACCCTCCCCTCGTCCGCTCGCGCCCGTGCCCTGTCCTTTCTATCTGTTTTACAACAGGGCGCAAACGGGCAAGCGTCGTGACCGCGCCCTGCCTTTTCTGTATGTTTTGCGTCGCGACGCTTCTATACATTTTGTATGAAAGAGACGCGGAAGAGACATATGTCTGCGCCCCGTCTGCGTCTTACGTCTTTTCTGTGTGTCCTGCGACTTACAACTGCAACTGGTTAAATATATTTTAGTGATAGTTTATTTACAAGCTCTTTTATACCATTGTATGAGAAATCACACTACACTAACTAAATGTACACTTTTGAAATACTTTTTAAAATAAATTATTCTTAAAAAAAGAGGCTGTGGTAGGCCCTCAGGTCCTCAGCCTCAAGGGAATTCTAATTAATAGCTGAATATGAATATGAAAATTGAAAAATTATAAATGCATCAGCAATTAACAACTCGTTCGAGACATTTTTAATCCATGAATTACAATGTAATAGGCCTCATTTTAATAGAGTGGCGGTCTTTTGTATTTTTTTATTGAGTTACTTAACGTTCGTTTAGATTTCGATCTACATGATAATAAAATTATAGCGTCTAATTATTTTTTAAACGGTAGTAAGTTACTAATTGAATTGGCCATGGATGGGCTTGGTAGTTTGGGTTCAGTAATGTGAAAAATTCTTATTTCCTTTTTTTGGAATGAAAAATTTACTTATGTAGTTTTGAAAATACGCCTTTAATATTTACAAAATCTAAACACATCTGGCTAAACGTTTGATATCGTCATCATTTCAGTATCCTTGGTAGGTATCCATTTTATGACAAACTTGTGCTAACTGCTAGCTCGCCGTATCTTCTCGTAGTTTATATACGAGTAGTACCCTCGCCTCGCTTCGGCCACCAGCTCGCTTGCTCGCTCGCTATCTGGCGGTGTGGCCTGCACTTAACAAACATGGTAGAACTGTTAGGAACTTCTAAAGTCACGAAATGCAATGACGGGGTAAACTTTGAAAACGCTTTTTCAGTTATCTATAATAATAAATGGATAATATCCATCGCTTTTTGAAAAAATAAAGTTAGTTTTTTTTAATATTAATTTTAGGTCTAGGTTTCCCCATATGTTGGGTGTCAGTTTTAAGCAATCACAATAGATCGTAACGACGATCTCAATAATGTGGCCGGAAGAAACTGGATAGCCATGACACAAAATCCCCAAAAGTGAAGAGATTTGGAAGAGACCTACCAGCATTGGGTGGCCAATGGTTGAAGAAGGAGAAGAAGATAGGTACGAATAGTTCTGGTTCTGTTGATTGATGGCTCCAATAGTCCATTTTATTGAGAGTATATACTGCTGCAATGGTCCAGTTATCCTCTCAATATCCAAATAATACAGTGATGGTATAAAACAGCGAATAAATCGCGTCTGCCTCTGGTTACCGTTGGTTTAACGTACCTTATTTAATGCGAGTTAAATGTCTGTGTAAACTGGTAAATACGCCATCCGGTACAGGCATGTATGTAATTACATAAATATTGTCAGTCTGCTCAATCATTTATGTTTAAATGGGGAGTGATTAGTTATTATTTTTATTTTGGGATTAATTAATCGTGGATAGGAGAAGCTTGTGGCTTTATAACAGCCGATCGGGTCGATCTTTAGGTTAAGCCGTTATGCCTAGATTGTTCCGTGGATGGGTGGGTGACCACCCATTACATACCGAGTTCTCGCCTTACATCGGAAAGTACGTTAAGCCGTTGGTCCCGGCTGTCGTTTGTAGATCTTTGACAGTCATTACAGGTAGTCAGTGGCAAAAAGTCTGACAACCAGTCTTACCAAGGGGTATCGTATTACACGGTACTAACTGAGTTTTGGAGGTCAAAGCAGACGCTCCATTTAAATAACTGATACTCAGCTGCATCCAGTTACACTGGAAGCTACAGTCCTGAAAGGCTTACAGGTCAAGTAATTGGGAAGCAAAATACAATGTGTACACTTTGCTCGTAGAGTATCGATTTGCAACTTTGAGATGAAATCTATACTTATTACATAATAAAATAGGTTACAAAATATTTAATTCCTATGTTCGTGACAACATAAAATTACAACCAATACAGTAACAAGAGAGGAAGCAATTTTCAATGTTGCCAAGTTAATTTATATTATTTCCTGTGATAGCACGAACTATTTAATTTGTAAAAATGTTGAATTTTCTCAAACTGCATGTTTTAAAGGAACTCCCAACTAATAAAAATCCCTTTGCCTCTTTCAAGTTTTTATTACAAACATTTTTTAAACATTTGAGACCAGCGCGCACAGCGTGAGTCTAATGCAACATACACGGCTTTTAATTTAGTCCCCCGTTCTCATTTTCTTGCTACACGAAATTGCACCGAGTTCTTTGTTTACTAAAATCGATTGTTAACCACTCGATTACTCGGTTTCGCACGGCGCGGCGGCGGTACGTCCCTAGACGCGTGGTCGCGCGACGGGAAGGCGGTCGCGGGACTTAATTAAAATCGCGCCGGGTCGCGGCCGTGCGCCCGAAATAATGTCGTGTGGGTATAGCTAGTTATATAGTATACATTGAACGTGGAGCAGCGTTATTTGAACATTTCCTGGTGCTTATAATGTTATTAGATTTTTTTTTTGGTATTTTCGGCATGCTTACAAACCTATGTATCTGAACAGACGACAAATATTAGTAACTCCTTGGAAAAAAGTACTGAACTGTATGCATGGTTATCTCACAGCTTTAAATTTACAATAAATATGAACAAAAATAACACGTTAAGTACTTATAGAGTAAGATGATTAAAATAACAATTTCGAAAAACCTATGTGTTAGTTCCCGTTGACCTAGAATCACGAAATTTGGCAAGAAGCAATGTCTTACAGTACATGTAAAGGGTAAAATCTGAAAACCGTAAATATGTAGTTTAATAACAAAAAAAAAGCGATTTTACTTTTACAAACTTATAATTTGCGGTTGGTGCAATAGACGTTTAATGGGATCGAACAGCAAAGTTAAGTTTGCCCTTTAAACAGTTTGTACGGAACCCTCGCGCGAGTCCGACTCGCTCTTGGCCGTTTTTTTATAAGTCTGTACTGACCCGATGTCAGCATTGGGACAGTACAGGCTTGTTCTCCCCAATTCCTTTGAATATGCTCTTTTCTCATGCCTCCTTGAA
Organism: Xestia sexstrigata; assembly: GCA_941918905.2. Classification (NCBI taxonomy): domain Eukaryota; kingdom Metazoa; phylum Arthropoda; class Insecta; order Lepidoptera; family Noctuidae; genus Xestia; species Xestia sexstrigata. The sequence goes on along the minus strand of OW799220.2, from coordinate 5,237,457 downwards.
CCAGCCCTCGCGGTACGCGTCAAGATCGTTTCGCCACCTCTTTCTAGCCTATAACATCGCGTTAAGGCGGTTCCCCGAGCAAAATTAGCAACTCAATTTATGGTGGTTCAAACTTCATTTCGGTGGTTTCTTTGTGAGGGGATTTATTAAACATTAAGCTACTTAAAAAAAAAAGAAACGACAATTTTGGAGTCAAGAATATGTAGTAATTTAATGTATTTTTTATTAGTTGGTATTTCTTTTGGATAAAGAGGAGTAGGCTCCAAAAAACTGCTCGTTCAAGGTCATTTGCTCGGGGAGGCGCCTTAACATAAAATATGAACAACTTTTCCCTCGCTTTTCTGCGTGTTCTTTCAAAACCTACCCAATCTTACTCCCGTTGCAGTTTTCCTTGCGTTTCTAATCACTTTTTTCCTATTACCACAACTGCGAGGTCCCTACATAAATATGGAGTTGCTATCGAGAGGATCCCAGCATCCACCTGGCCTTTGACGCAGATAAGGTGCCGAGAGCGAAAATAACCGCGCGTTCAACGATACTACCAATGGTTATCGATTCCAAATTGATTTGTGAGATCGAAGTGGGAAAGTGATTTATATTTTTGAAGTAACATTTTTTGCATTTGTATTTCACGTGGCGGATAAGTTTGTTTGATTTTTCTTCCTGAACATTTTCATTGCACAACATTATCTTATTCGTATTAATAACCTTTGATATGATACTAGGTGTCAAAACCTTGATGGCTAGACAGATCCCCTGAATCCGCATTTGTTGGTCTAGATTCAATTATAAGTGCAATAAAAGTGATTGTTGAGTGTAATTTAGGCAGGTACCTATCCGTTGCCAGTTAGAACAAGTACCTCTTTACAATCAATAAACACTACAGTTATTGAACTGTATACTATTTGCTTATATTGTGTTTAATGTTTCAAAGTTATTGAAAATTAAGTGGTGCTTCCCATGAAACTATAAAAAAATGAGTTTATAAGTTACTGGGGTCTATTGCAATCACTAAGTTTTTTTGTCTTTAATTTGCTAGGAAGACTTTTGATTCATATCTCACGTCCAGTTCTCAGTTTCTGAGCCATAAAAGCCCAGTAGAGACTTGAACTATAGTTGCCTTAAGGCACCAAAAATATCACAGCTCTATACAACCAGTCAATCCGCTGAAATCGAACCAAAATCAACAAAAAGAGAGCCGTTTAGAGTTCGAATCTCCAAAGATCATAAACATTTTTACAGCCTGCGACTAACGTTGCAAAACGATCGATAGTGTACGCGGAACAATCGAGGACCAATAGTAGGTGCCGGGTTTCCTCATTACGGGCAGAATTCCTGACCGGCCGGCTATAAACCCTGGTCCTAGCAGCCCGAATGTAAAATGGGACTCGTTTTATGTAGACGGCTCTTTGATGGCCTTTTAAACAGCGCGGAGTCGGCCAGTCTGTACATAGCGTTATATCTGGTACTACAGACCAGGAGTTCAGCCACGGCCTCCCCGACTATTTGTACTATTTTAATATTCAGTGTTTCAAGATTTTAGTTTTAGTTTAGCAGTGTTTTAGTTTGATTGGTGTTAGACGATCTTTATTGCTTTTTTGGGTGTTTAGTAAATTTTATTTTCAAGTAAAATAAAGGTCCGGTTAAATAGTAAGGACAGATCGCGAAACTGACATTGATAGATAACGTACTGGAGTATCTTTTTAAGTCCGATGTCCGCAGTTTGTCCGTAATCAGTCCATGTTTATTTGACCGCAGATTTCAGGCGTCATTGTAACTACTCATTGTGCCAGTGTACTATAATTTTAACAAGGTTATGCAAGTATATGTCGACTGGTTTGTTCCACAGATATATATATGTATACCTAGATAACGCAAGAGCACCTACTTCGAGTGCCCAGCCTAAGCATTTAATGCCGCAGTTAGCTAATTTGTTCAAAACAACAACGTTACATTCAACTCAATTGTAGTCATTTCAAAAACAAAAACGTTGTCTATTTTGTATAGGAACGTGTTTGTATAGTGACTAAATAGTGCATTTAATATGACGTCATAGTAGTTAGTTAAAAATGGCATGCTTCATTTTCATACGAATCGAGAACGAGATACTTGCGTTATCTAGATAAGTATTTGTATACCTGTGTTTAAATCCATGTCAATAGTATTTTCCACTAATTGTACGGACGGGCTGACAAAGCAACATAGGAGTTCTCTCTAGGTGTTATGGAAAACCGGAATGCCATTTATCAGTTCCAATAATTTTCCCAAAATATCCAATTAGTCCATTCTGAGTACTGAGTAATCCCTTGCATTCTCAGTAGGGACGTAAATAGAGGATTTCAGAGGAAATCTTTCATTAATTTGGAACTGGGTCACAGGTTTTGCCACCGATGCAGCCCACCTGTCGTCTATGGACCAGGCGTATCTGTGACTCTTTGATACCTTATTAGGAGTAGGAGAAGAATTACGATTGTCATAACATCACATAACATAACATCACGCTTGTAATTCCCGAAGGGTTGGGCTGAGGATTTCCTTAATGGTACACCCATATTTTGCCAGTTATGTTTAAGTCCCATGTAATAGGGGCGGGGCGTATTGCCATCAACCGGGCACAAATCCAGACTCCATGGCTGCTACTGAGAAACTCCCGATGGAAAACCCAATAGCTTTTTGCCCGACCTGGGAATCGAACCCAGGATGAGCCAGGAGCATGAGTGCTCCGCAGTCGCGCCATATTTTTATCTGCGAACATTATTAGGATGGCCTAGTAGTAGGTAAGATGTCCTGTGTTTCTCGAGGACGCAGGCATGGTACCACCCAGTTCACTAACGGTCTACCACTGTTCACGCTTATGCACTAAGCAATAAGGTTAAAAAGTGTCGACCCTCAGTGAATAGGCGAGACGACAAAAAAAAAACTAATTAGTCCGTCAGTTAGATTATCAGAAAATATTTGACCTGTGTTTTTTCCTTTGTTACGTAAATCAAAATTGACGAAGATATGACGCTTTTAAAATTCTCAATACGTCACGCCTAGGTATAATTTTTAGCTAGTTCTGACGTCACGAACCTCCACTCCCGAGTTTTAATGCGTTTTAACTTTGTCAATATTCATTGATTTACAAAAACAAAAAATACGTGTCCATTAATTTCCAATACTCTAACTGACGGACTAAATAGATTTGCAATTTTTTGATACTGTCGTCATGCCTATTGAGTAATACAAACTAAAGCATATTGCCATCATCCAGGCACAATTCCAGCATGCGAACTGGTACTGAGTTATTCTTAAATTGAAAACCCAACCCAACAACCGACATGGGGATCGAATCTAAGAATCCATGCTCAGTTGTCAAGCGTACAGCCATTGCGCCAACGAGACTGTCCTTAAGTTACTAAAAATGCCTGGTTCTCTAAGTAACTGAGATGATGTTCGTATTATCAGATACATTCGTTTGTATGTAGAGCAGGCTATTGCCACGTATATACTCGTGTACATATAGAGGGTAGGTTGATGTCAGTGCATCGTGTTTTTACGACTTCATCGCCGGGCCCGGCTCGCGCTGTCCTTTCTTAATTATACTCGCCACCCCCTCGCCGACTTGTGTAGCGTTAGGGGGTAAGCAGGGTTCGTAAACATGTGATTATAGTTGGCGATATGGTTCGGACGTATAAGTATTTGAAGCTGGGTTGTGTTAGTAAAGTTTAATGTGGATCTGGTGCACTTGCGAGAAAGGCATTTCTGCCCAAGTGGCCTGCTATCGTCTAACGTCGTAATTATATAAGTGAGGATTGTCAAAATTTCGCGTTTAATGATTTAGCAAATCAGTCGAAAAGTTTCATAAGCTCAGGCGTTCTTAACCCAAAATTACCATAGGTAATACCAAAGTGCCTTGATCAGTTTCCACTCACCAATCTATCCCCGAGGCGACTAAACACCAATGTTTTTCTTGCGAGCATAGACGATGTTTACCGACCTGTCTGTCTGTTATAATACCTACCCACTCCACTAGTGAGCGTCTCGCGTGTTTTCCTTCAAACTTCAATTATTCGTGCGTCGCCGATACGTCAGGCGGCGATCACTCCCACGCGACACGTTCCGGCCCCTCTGTTGTGCTTTACCTGCCAAACTAAACAAACGCGAGGGGGGCAAGGGGGCCCGCGGCCCCGCGACAACCGCAGCCGGCCTGGTGACGACGTACCTACCTGTCCGGACGTCTCCATCCGACGTTCCCCAAGTTTCCGACCTCCGTCAATAGCGACAAGTTACAGATCTGCCGCCGAGCGGTCGAAGTCATAGCACGCAGCGAAACTGTCCAGCGCTTGATGTTCACATGCCACGGCGCCAAGGACGGGAGGTATCACAGTATAGTCAGCACCTCTGCGCAGTAAGGTCACCGGGCTCGGTGGGCACGTGTGCCGCGGTACACTGCGGAACGATTTAATCTAATAAAAAACGAGCGCTGACCGGTCGGCCTGACCGCACCACACCGCAGCGATAACAAACAGAATTCTGTAAAAAACCACTCGACACGACCGAATCGATGACCGAAGCTTTATTTCAACTTTATCGTTTTTGCGTCGTCCATAACTTGGCACTCTCTATGTTCGCCGAAAGCCAGTAAGTATGTAAATTACGGTCGCGAGCGCCGGTCCTCGGGTGCCCACTTATCTATTCAAATTCGGCTCTGGGTGCGGGGTTGCGTCGCCGGCCCACGCTAATCAAAATCCGATCAGCCATTAAGTCCTCTCGCTATCTGCGCTTAGTTTACGAGCTAGAGGGGGGAGGCGTCACGAGGGGGGCGCAGGGAGGGGGGGGCAGCGCCGTGATCACTTATTTATGTGGCGGGGGCTCGCTCGGCGACTGAAAAACTACCCTCGCGTCGTCGGAGCGGCGGCGGCGAGGCAGCGAGGCAGCCAGGCACGCGAGATGCGCGCCCATAAACCCGACGCGGCTTTGTAATCAACCGTGCCGCGCTTTTTATGAGTTCGCCTTTTGCAGTCACTGCTCGGGATAAATTTAACCCGCTATCTGATATTGAGGCGACGTATAAACTTTTATACTTATCCACCGGCGGCGCTTTCAGCGAGACGCAGTGCTTTTGTGAGCACCGCATTGCGTCCAACAATGCGTTTGTTTCGGTCTGTTATAGATCCAGGTACTTCACTTCTTTAACTACAACAGCTATAAGGTATCTAATGAAAAAAAAGAGGGTGACAACGTAGATACTCTTTACAGAAGGACCTCGTTTCCTGAATCCAGAATTCTACGAAGTCTCCTGCAGCTATTTCCAAAATCTTTTCCCACTTCAATCTCTATTCTATTTATATGGATGATTATCCTTTTTGTTAGTACTAGCGAACACCGTCAAACACTGCTAGTAAGTTTCAGTGTACTGAAATTCTATGAAAAATGTAATGCTAACTTACAAAAACAAGTTTTTATTGTACTTACCTATTTAAAAGGACAGCAAACAGTTTCTTTTCTTTTGACTAGAGCAGTGGTGGCCCAGAGGTGACGGCCCGACTTCCGAGTAGCAAGTCGTGGGTTCAAACCCAAGCAGGCGCATTTCTTTGTGTAATTTATTTCATCACCACTGCTCTCAAAATGGTGAAGGAAAACATCGTGAGGAAATCGGCACGTCGGAAACAAAATTCGAAGACATGTGACATCTACCGTCCCGCACTGGGCACGCGTGGTGTTTGTATAGAGCCCATTCCCTCAAAAGATATCTCAAAAGTTGAAGTCCGGAAACTAGATTTGTGTCATCATCATCATCATCATTTCAGCCGAAAGACGTCCACTGCTGGACATAGGCCTCCCCCAAGTGTCGCCACATTGACCGGTCCCGTGCGACTCGCATCCAGCGGATTCCCGCAACCTTCACCAGGTCATCGGTCCACCTAGTGGGAGGTCTTCCAACGCAACGTCTTCCGGTTCGCGGTCGCCACTCCAGAACTTTTCGGCCCCATCGGCCATCCGTTCTGTGAGCAATGTGCCCTGCCCACTGCCACTTAAGTTTGGCAATTCTTCGGGCTACGTCGGTAACCTTGGTTCTCTTGCGGATGTCTTCATTTCTGATTCGATCGCGCAAGGAAACTCCGAGCATAGCCCTCTCCATTGCCTTTTGGGTGACTTTAAGCTTCTGATGAGGCTCATTGTGAGCGACCACGTTTCGGTCCCGTATGTAATCACTGGCAACACACACTGGTCATAGACTTTCGTCTTGAGACACTGTGGTAAGTTGGACGAGAAGATACCGCGCAACTTCCCGAACGCTGCTTAGCCGAGTCGGATTCGACGATTGATCTCTTTCTCGAACTTAGACCTACCTAACTGGACCGTTTGTCCCAGGTACATATAATCGTCTACAACTTCGAGTGTAGAGTCTCCGATCTTGATAGGAATGGGTGTGACATGGGCATTCGACATGACCTTGGTTTTGTCCATGTTCATTTTAAGACCCACTCTTCCGGAAGCTCTACTGAGGTCATCTAGCATTGTACTGAGGTCCTCCATGGTCTCTGCCATGACCACTATATCGTCGGCAAACCGAAGGTGAGTGATGTACTCGCCATAAACGTTGATGCCTAGCCCTCTCCAGTCCAGAACCTTGAAGAATACCTCCAGTGCAGCGGTGAATAGTTTCGGAGATATGACGTCTCCCGATGTACCGATAGTTGATTTGGCACCGTTGGAGAGACTGCAGTACAGCCCAGGTCTCGATCGAATCGAAGGCATTCTCGTAGTCCACAAACGCTAAACAAAGGGGCAGGTATTCTCTTCGGTCTTCTGTATAACCTGCCGCAGCGTATATGTATGTGGTCCACGGTGCTAAAGCCTTTTCGGAAACCGGCTTGTTCGAGAGGCTGGAAATCGTCAAACCTGCGCGCGAGACGATTCGTGATGACTCTTGAAAACAACTTGTAAACATGGCTTAGAAGTGTGATGGGCCTATAATTCTTCAACTGGGCATTGTCGCCCTTCCTGAAGAAGAGTACCACCACACCCCTGCACCATGCCTGTGGCGTTTTTCCCTCAAGTTTGACGGAATTAAACAGCTTCTGAAGGGCCTTAAGTACGGGTTATCCACCCGCCTTCAAGAGTTCGGCCGTAATTCCGTCATCATCCGGTGCTTTGTTGTTTTTGAGCTGCTTCAGAGCCATCCTAATCTCGTACAGGCTGACGTCCGGGATGTCTTCGGTATAGTGTCGCGTCAGTCTAGCTCTTGGGTCGTTTGCTAGATCTACGACTGGTTGACGTGTACAACTGTCCATAGAAGCTCTCGATCTCCTTCAGAAGCTCCGGTTCGGCGGATAAGATCCTACCATCGTCGGTCTTCAGTTTCGTTAGCTGGCTCTGCCCAATAGCCAGATGTCTTGCAAATACCTTGGAGCCTTTACTCCACTCAATCGCGTCTTTAATACGATCGGTATTAAAGCAGCGGAGGTCGCTCTTCAAGGATTTAGAGATCCGTCTATTGAGCTGCCGGTATTTACACGCCTCGTCTGAAGACTGTAGGATCATCTCATGCCGCTCCTTCATGAGCTTGAGAGTGTGATCGGAGAGTCTCTTGTTCTGATCTGTACGACGTGCCTTGAAGAACTGAGACCCGGTTGTATGGACAGTTTCCACGAACCCATCGTTGTATTCGTCCGTGAGCTGAGTTGTGTCACCAAACAATAAATCAATCAGTGGCATTGTATAAGTGGGTACTTTTAAAAGGCTGACGAAATTCGGGTATAGTCAGTATATTGGAGTAACGTGGTATACTATTCACCTCTGCCAAACCCTTCGCGAAGTACAGGCGTGATATTATGTAAGCTGAGTGTATATGGTAAGTTCCCAATACGTCCCAGTACCCTGTTCGTCCTGTGTAGGCGGTATGAAGGCCCGTTATCGTTGGCTGACAGCGAGACGGATCGCGGGTATTTTTGTTGTCGCGTAGGACCCAGCCTAGTGGCTTGTTGCATGAGAGAGAGAGCGGAAAGCGATTTGTTAAATTATTTGAATTTATTTTCGGGGTTTAACGTTGTATTAGGCGTTTAAGAGAAAAAAATGCGGTTGAAAATATAAATTATAGTTAGTTTAAGATTGAATTTAATCTGTCGTGGATTTTAACAAATATCAGCATACCAGCAGTGTTTGTTTAAAATAACTTTACTTGCGAAGGAATAGTTTGTTTTGTTTGAAAAACACTTATGCTAGATGCTAAAATTGTAAATATCAGTAGACTCGGTAGTATTCAATTGATGTAAAGTAATGCCAGCTAAACGGATAAATTTCTGTCCACATTTTTTTATGCAACATTACCTACTGTATTATATAATTGAATCTCTGTGCCACGGAAAGCACGTAAAGCCCCGGTCCCGGTTGTGATTTGTAGATCTTTGACAGTCGTTACAGGTAGCCAGTGGCCCGAAAGTCTGACAACTAGTCTTATAAAGGGGTGTCGCATTACCCAGTGTAGTACTAACTGGGCTGTGGAGGTCAGATAGGCAGTCGCCGTGTAAAATACTGGAATAAATACATAGTTGGAAGCAAGTCTGTTGTTATTGATGTGGTTTATAGTTGGAAGCAAGTCTGTTGTTATTGATGTGGTTTATAGTTGGAAGCAAGTCTGTTGTTATTGATGTGGTTTATGGTTGGAAGCAAGTCTGTTGTTATTGATGTGGTTTATGGTTGGAAGCAAGTCTGTTGTTATTGATGTGGTTTATGGTTGGAAGCAAGTCTGTTGTTATTGATGTGGTTTATGGTTGGAAGCAAGTCTGTTGTTATTGTAGTCGATTCTGGAATTAAAACTCGCTATCGCTCTTCGTGTCCCACTATGTCCTCGGCATCAGTAAGTGCGGTGTAGGCAAGGCAATATACGATATTATCGTATTTTTAGCGAGATCGATGGGATCCCGGCCACCTGTGGTTTCACAAGTCTCCACATTGATTAGGTACCGACTCCCTGCATTCAAGTCCGTGGTAACATATAAACTTTATTTTTAGAGTGTTTTTTTGATACGATGTTTTTTTAAGTAGAAATGTTTTGCAGTGGTATTTTTTGGAGGTGTTCAAGGACGTTTAGGCGCAGAATGTCCAATTCGCAGAATGTCCAGCGGTCGAAAAATGTCCAATTCACAAAATGTCCGTTTCGCAAAATGTCCAATTAGCAAAATGTCCAATTCGCAAAATGTCCAATTCGCAAAATGTCCAATTCGCAAAATGTCCAATATTCATCATAAAATGAATGTATTCCCCATCAATTACTAATGAACTGTAATGAAAAAAAAAACCGTCCAAGTGCGAGTCGGACTCGCGCACGAAGGGTTCCGTACAACATTTATTAGACAAAACGGCAAAAAAATTCGTTTGTTGTATGGGAGCCCCCCTTAATTATTTATTTTATTATTTATTTTTAAAGTAAATATACAACTAAATACTTGTTGTTTGTTTGTTGTTGTTGATTACAGAAGGATTAATTAGAATAGTGGTTTCTTTATCCAAGATTGGAAGATAACTATTAAGTACTTTGATTTGGAGGGAGACGATTAACGTCTACTCCTCGGAAGGCTGTTTTAGGTTTTCTTTTTTCTTGTGGTTGGTCTTATTTTTTTTATGCCGCCCATGGGCCTCGTAACTTGGATTTACATGCTGTCGAGAAATATCTCTCAGGCATGCTGGTTTCATCACTATGATTTCTTTCACCGAAGCAAGTGATAACAATACGCAAATGAATCCGAAAAATCAGAGGTGTGTGTCTAGGGTTCGAACTCGAGACCTATGACTTGGCTATTAATAATGTAGACAGATAAGATGCTTCCGGTTTGTCATACTTACGCTACGAAGCACGCTTTTAAAAGTCTGCAAATTCAATATTTTCAATGTGCCTTCATTGCCAAATACCTGTAGCCTCTAATCCAATCACATAAGTTATGAAAGCTCACTTAAGGCGACTACGGGAGCTAAATTAGCAACTCTATTTGTGGTGGTTCAAACTTCGTTTGAAATACTGTTAGAATAAAGTTCTAATCAGCTTGCACTACAAAGTGGTTGTTACGTCAGTCACTGTGGGCCGAATAGTGCGAAATGAGTGGTTTTTTGCGATTTACAAAAAATCTATTGATTGGACTAAAAATATAAAACACTATCATGGTAACATGTTGCTTGTAGAATTATTTGCATTTCGATTGTAGAATTTTTCGCATGTATTTTAGTATGGTTTTTACTCATTAAAAGAAATTTTTAGAGCTAAGTTCGTGATTTTTTATCGAGTAAAATTAGTTGTATTATGTTTCTAAAACACTATCATACTAGCATATATCCTGAAGAATATCATATATTTTTCTGGTTTTGTTTATTGCATTGAATCATTATGCTTTTTTGCATTATAAAACTCGCGTTTAGCTCCTTTAATCCCCCCCTTAAGAACAAAACAAATGATTCGTACCCCTGAGTAGACTTTAACAAATGTTGATGACAAGCCGTTGGTTTTGGAAATTAAGAATACATCGTCATTGTCAGTGTTATTAAACGTTTTCCTCAAGGGAGTGCATTCACCTTGTTCACCTTCAATTTGTTGCGAAGAACAACTTTTTGTCATTATTAGTTGCTTGATGACTTGGTGAGTGATGGCTTTATTTTCGGCTAGCTTTTGCTCGCGGCTTTGTTCCCGTTATGTACAGAAATTAGCCCACGGGAACGTTAAATGTAACCTATAACACTCGAGGATAACGTAGCTTCCCGTCAGTGAAAGAATTTTCTAAATCGGATCAGTGGTTCCAAATATTACCCACTACATACGAACTTCCTTTTTTTTTCATTTCATTATATTGGTATGGAAGTATAGATAGCCAGAAAAATGGTCTATGTCATCTTGACTGTCAACTGTCATCATCATCAGATGGATATAAGCCTCTTCAATGCTGGTCATTCAACTAGATCCGCAGAAACTTTAACCCTGCTGCCACCAGCAATTCTGCGAAGATTGTCACTCCAACCAGCTGACGGATAAAATTATACAGAAACGAGACCTTTGTTATGTGCCCCGGAGCAAGATGCTACATTGTCGCTTGACGAATGTTACTTAGAACTAAATACATAGTTCCCCGTCAAAGGAAAGCTTTACGCAGAAGTTGCACCTGAAAATCACAAACAAATCTGAGGGCCTAGCACGAGCGCGCGGCTTGAACGTGACGTATAGTCAGCTTCACGATGTGGGTAGGTGCTTTTAAGGGGGTACCCACATCGTAAAGCTGACTGTTACTGGTGGGGTTACTGGGGTACCCAATTGATGCAGCCCACCGTACCTACGTGGATTTTAAAATATATAATACTCGTTTTACATATAATATTTTCATCATTTTAAGAATTTATTCATTTCGATAGTTTGTAATAAGTATCATCCATAACTAAAATGCTAAAGGATAATTGCACTTTCCTTTAAAAATCGACGTAGATATTTACGTTTATGCCTTTGATGACTTAGCTATAATAGTTATTTATGCAACTGTTGTATAATGAGGAGTATTAAAACACGAATGTGGGTTTATCACACGAGGCGAAGCCGACTGTGATAATAGTATCACATGAGTGTTTTAATACCTAAATGTACAGTTGCATACAAGACTTTATCTACATCCATGATATGAATCCTCCATAAAAGGTTCTGAAACCATAGGTTGTTGTAGTGTTGTAAGAAGTCTATGTAAATTCATGGAAAGTTGAATTGCCGAGTATTTAATACAAACAAACCATGTAAGTATAGGTAATAATATAATTATTTACATTTTGGATTGTACAATTATAAAAATACACAAAGCTTATATCACTCATTTTTGTAAACAACAAAGTAATGCAATACTAATTTCGAACAAAAATAGCGGGATTCGACTTGAATTCGAATTAACCTATAGGTTTTTTTTAAATTACGGCGCTGTGGTAGTGAATCGCACGTGCTAGACAATGTTCTTTTTTTAAAACGAGTTGCATAATGAAATTTAGTACAACATTATAACACCCGTTTGGGTGTTATAATGATTATTATGACACTGGCTGTTTTAAAGTTGGCCATAAGCTAATTGTTTCAGATACTTTTATAGAGGATTTATAGCATAGATAAAGTTATTTCTGTGCATTTAAGATAATATGATACCTCAAAAAGTGTCATTATAAACATGATGTCCAGTGATAAAATTCGATCCACGTACACTAATTTATTACCTTCATTTTTTAAAGGCTTGTTCGTCTGTTTTTCGTCCCTGTCAGTTCACAAGTTTGGCGATTTCAACCGCGAAGAATAAAACAACTAAAAAAAATACAATGCTTATGTACTTTGGATGTAGTTAGATAAAAAATATTGAATGTCAGCCAAGTGACTTGTCACGCGCGGTGCTCACATAAGTACATTAGTACCTATATATTGGTTATATACAGGCGTATTCGGTCTTATGTTGTTTGTGTACTGGGTTGGTTTACTCGTGCTATTGATTTATTTTGTAGAGTTTTCTTTATGTGTAAGTGTACAAGCTGTTGCATTTGACTGCAGCATGAGTCGTCTAGTCCTCGTCCAGGATCCAGGATGCCTATAAATAAAGAATAGTAACGATTGATTCAGTGATTTGGACAACCCCGCCATACTAATCCCAAAACACTGCAACTCCTGAAAGCCAGAATCAATAATGGCGACCATCACAAAAGCGCCGAGACCATAAAGCTCGACGAAGTCCCAACGAAACGATTTAACTCTTTTGAATCCCGCAAAGAAATAAATCAGAAAAGACTAGCAGAGGCGTAGGAAAATCATAATTTCCAGTCTCTTTTTTCAGTGGTTTGGGCATGAAAACTCTCGCTTATAAATAAATAAATATAAAATAAATAATACACATAGACAATACACATAGCGCCATCTAGTGCCACACTAAGCAACAAGGCTTGTGTCGTGGACACCAGATAGTTGATATACTACATAGATACTTTTTGTTTGTAAATACACACATCAACACGGTCTAGGGATATTTTTAAAAAAGCGAATTACTATCAATGTGTTAATTATTTATATGACATGTATATATTTAAAAGATATGTTATTTAATATTCTACCATTTTTTAATAATGGTTAAGGTATAGATTAAAATTTCAGGATTTTATGGAAAAAAAATGAAGCATAGACGGAAACCGTATATGAATGAACTTTTAATTTGTGAGTAAAAACTGAAAAAAATAGAAAAATCATTTAATTTGTGTTTATAAACTTGAAGTTAGTAGTCTGAGAAAGCGCCCATGATGTTCATAACACATCGGCAACGATTCGGCATGAGAACAAGGTTGTCAATGTCTTGCTGCGGAATATTGTCCCATGTCCTTCTGAGGTGCGCAAAAAGTTGATCTTCTGTAGCCAAATTTTCAGGAACTTCCTTCAGAGCTCTTCTTTGCAGCATATCCCACGCATGCTCAATGGGATTTAGATCTGGCGATTGAGCAGGCCAGTCTAAGGCCCTAACATTCTGTGTATGTAACCAAGCTGCTACCGTTCTCGCCGTGTGTGCCCGGGCATTGTCGTGCATGAGCAGGAAATCTTGCCCCATTTGTGTTCTGTGGGGCAAGATTACGGGCCCCAGCACCTGTTGGACGTATCGTTCTGCCGTCATATTGCCCCGCACCCAAACGAGATCCGTCCGTCCTCCAAGACGAATTCCTGCCCAAACCATAATTGTTCCTCCTTAGTAAGGGTGAACTTCCTGAGGGATCTGGAGACGGCTCCATCGTCCAGGAACTCGCCAAACACGCGTCCTTCGTGAATCTGGATGGAAGCCGAACCTGGATTCATCCGTGAACAGCACATTGGACCATTGGTCACGGCCCGAGTCCACGTGGTTCCGAACCCATTCTAATCGTCGTCCACGATTGCCTCTCCGTAAAGGTGGGACCCGGAGTGGTCTACGAGAGCGTAGATTGCTTTCATGCAGTCGCCTTCTTACAGTTTGGTCACTCACAAGCACTTGGTGTTCCACTCGCAGCCTTTGGACCAATTGAGTCGCCGTTGCATTTGGTTGTGCTCGCGCAGTAATTTGCAAAAATCGGTCTTGTCTGGGGGTAGTGATGCGACTTGGCCCCCGGTGCCTCTCCGCTACTTCACCTGTGGCACGACAGCGTGTCCACAATCTTGAAATTACATTTTGATGGGTCCCTATGGCCTCAGCAACATTACGCTGAACAGATCCAGCTTATACTATATATACTTATGCTATATTACTTCTGGTTTGGTACAATTATTTGTCTTCCTCCAAAACAAGGAAGCATAATCATAGAACTGGCCTATTGTTTACATAAACCTCGTTGGATCACTGCCGCACAAATCGACTCCGGCTATTAAAACCAAACAAACTGTTTTGAAATGACAAAAAATCGTAATTACCAGAACGTCAGCTCCATCTAGATATATCGTATTATTATTGGGATATATATTGGGTTATTGTATTGACAGTAGAGCCTTGCTCTACTGTCAATACAATACTGCACATAAAATAGTTGTACGATTAGATGTTTACTTTAGGTTGTAAGTAAATCCGTGTCGACGGCGCGTTCGTGTTCCACGCGCGCCTCAAAGAGAGTCAAGGCAAGGACCGAAGCCTGCCGGGGTTGCGGGACTGTTCGAAAGAGATACCGTGACCCCGGAACACAAAGGGCGATGAAGGAACATGGATGGGTTTTAGTCAGTAAAAGTCTGACACTCCCTCCTGCTCCGCCCAGAGCGGGAGAAGTCATTTGATGATTTCCCATCCGAAAAAAAAAAAAAAAAAAAAAAAAAAAATAAGGGTCCCTATGGCCTCAGCAACATTACGCTGAACAGATCCAGCTTCCAGCATTCCCACAGCTCGTAACATCTCCGCCCTCGTCAAATGTCGGCGTTGCATGGCTACAATACCTCAATTTTAACTTTATCTTTCGTTTAAAAATGAAAAAAAAACTGTAACTAAACGTAATTCGTATTGTTTTCTAAATTTCGCACAAATGAAAATTCCCTCCCCTATACATCAAGACATTTTTATGCCACCGAAACAAAAGAATTTTCAAAAATTTGAATTTGGAATTAGTCTGAGATAAATTACAAACAAATCGGTGTATAAAAGATTCCAATGCGGCCAGTACTTTTCGAGTTATTTAATTGAGTATGAAATATCCCTAGACCGTGTTGATGTGTGTACATACTTAATATTATACATATAAACATCCATGACTCGGAAACAAATGCCCATGCTCATCACACAAACATTTGCTCCTGCTGGGATTAGAACCCGGGACCCTAAGAATGTAAGGCAGCCATACTACCGCTGCGCCATTCGGGTCGTCAAAGTTTCAAGTTTAAGTCAAGTTATAAAACATTAGTGCATAGATGCGAGTGTTTTCACTCTTACTCGTATGTATACGGGTAAGATATGTACGTATTACGTCAAAACAGAAATTTATTTCTTGGGATACCATTGATATGATAGACTGGGCTTGCATTATTTAGAAATTACGTTTATTTGCCTTGGGCTATAATATGGTCACTTTTGGAAGCAGATTTTTTCTTCAGAGCTCGGGCCATCTCCATTCAAAACGTGTCGGAGTAGTGTATTAGTATACTGTAAAAAAAACAAAGGTAAAAAAATAAAGGTAAAATGCAAAGATCGATTTTCGAAACAATACTCCAACGATGCGCGGGCAGTCTTGGTGCGGCACGTGTTGGCATCACACGTTCACATATTAATAAATAATGCATTTGATTGTGATCGCTCCGTCATTTGCATTCGCTTCGACGTTGAATGTCTTCGGATTCTTCAGCTAATTCGCAGCATACAAGGAAACCCGAATGGTCAATGAAAATGCTAGCTTTCGCCCGCGGCTACACCCGTGTGGAGTCTTAAAGACAGAAATCATCTCACGCGAAGATATTTTCGGTTAAAAAGTACCCTTTACTTTATCTTAACTCAGGTCATCGCCTATGCGTGTGCCAAATTTCATCCATATCCATTCAGCCTTTTAGGCATCGAAATGGAAAGATAACATACAGACAGAGCTAGTTTCGTATTTTTAATATTAGCATGGTTATTAGTATTATCATTGATTCAAAACTGATGTAGGTTTTATATTTTAAATCGAGTTGTTCCGAATGGCCTAAAGAGACTGATCCCCTGAGTCCCTTGTAGTGGTTCTTTTCACTAAATGTTTGGAGAGTTATCAAGAGTCTTTTCCATTTAGTTTCCATGGACATTAGAAGGGATCTCAACCCTTCTGGCTTGGCAAATAGACGAAGGCTTGATATTAAGAACATAGCTGCAGCATTCAAGATGACTTTGATCTTGAATTGCTTAAGACTGATGCTCCAGGGTAGCCCGCGAAATGTAAATTTTCTTACGTTTTTTGCAATTTGCAGGCCAGTGCTAGGGTGTATGTTGATTAAAATATGATTCGCGGCTGTAAGACGTACCTCCAAGTCCAAGTTCATAACCTCCAAGTTCATAAAGGTGTAGGAACAAAAAAAACAGAAAATATCATTTCTTGACCTTTATAAACTTGGAGTGTTGTATCGATGATTTTGATGATTATAATTCTGTAACTACATACTTACGTCTTACAGCCGCGAATCATATTTTAATCAACATACACTCTAACACTGGCCTGCAAATTGCAAAAAACGTAAGAAAATTTGAATGTCGCGGGCTGGTGCATTCACCTTAATGCGGCCATCTTTCTTTATTTTTTACTTCATTCGACTACACAGGAAATGCTGCAAGCATCTAATTTACTGTTTTAACCTTGAATTAAGCAGTAAATAAGAAAATACATAACATCACGCCTGTAAACGACTAAAAGTTAGGCAGAAATGTATTCACACTCACCCATAATCTCTAGATATTTTTAGTCCCATCTAGTAAAGGGTGAGACAATTGCCATGAACCGGGTAACCGAGAAATTTCTAAAAAGAACAGCCCAACTCTTTGCCCGACCTGAGAATCGAACCCAGGGTCTCATGATCGGCAGTAGCACTTCTGGCAATAATAATAGCACAAGTCTGGCCGGTAAAAATATACCATTGTCATAAATTACCTGAAAGAATTTTCATAACATCACGCCTGTAATCCCCGAAGGGTAGGGCAGAGGTGTACCTAACTTAGTACACCCACATTTCGCCAGTTATGTTTTTAAGGGTCATGTAATAGCAAGAGAGCTTATTGCAATCAACCGGGGACAAAGCCAGACTCCGTGTTTGCTACTGAGAAATTCCTGATGGAAACACCCAATAACACCTTGCCCGAACCGGGAATAGGCGAGACGACAAAAAAAAAACTAATTAGTCCGTCAGTTAGATTATCAAAAAATATTTGACCCGTGTTTTTTCTTTTGTTACGTAAACCAAAATTGACGAAGATATGACGCTTTTAAAATTCTCAACACGTCACGCCTAGGTATAATTTTTAGCTAGTTCTGACGTCACGAGCCCCCACACCCGAGTTTTGATGCGTTTTATCTTTGCCAATTTCCATTGATTCACAAAAACAAAAAAATACGTGCATTAATTTCCAAAACTCCAACTGACGGACTAAATAGATTTGCAATTTTTTGATACTGTCGCCATGCCTATTGAACCTGAGACCACATGCTCAGCAGTCGCGCTTGCAACCACTAGACCAACGAGGCAGTCTGAAAGAATTTATTCCAACTTTATGTTACACATGCAGCTGAAACAGTTAAAATACAGTTACAAAAATGTACACGTTTGTAGAACATAAAGCGAGTCAACTAAACCCAGCTGATTGTTAAATTGTTACGCCGTCGCGGAAACTGTACGAAGTGCGAACAGTAGGTACTAGGTGTGCATGAGTCAGCCGAGACAAAGGGGTTATTTAACCAACAGCCGATCAGTTAGTACTGGTTACCGTGTCATTGAAGATTTACTTACGCAATCGATCGAGCTGATAGCGTATCGATCGTTGAGTTGTATTGATATTATAGCGTCAAGTACCGTTTCGGATAGTTTCATTTCGTGTTTGCGGGTTGGTCAATGTGAAGTATAGTAGTCTAATGTCAGATGGACTAAAAGCATCGTAAAGGCACTGTGCAGACAGGATTCAGAGACTGAAGTAGCGGGTATCGGGATGCAGCAGTGGGTTGCAAACTTTTGCGCTCCGAACTAAGTTTCTGAAAACTTGATCAAGCATTAATTTGTTCAGTCAATCTACATATATGTTATAGTTTTTTAAGTAATTGTTTGCCTGTAGTACATTAACCACCAAAACTAATAGCATGACAACAGATTACCATAAATATACTATTAAATGTGCAATATTTGGAGTCCTCGTAACACTGGTCAGTTTCCCTCACTCGTCATTTTATTTGATTCGACACTTTCGCTGATTGGACAGTTGTGCGAAAAAGCGATCTGGCTAGGTCTCATAATTATCTGGTAAAGTCGTTTTCTTTTACCCTAGCAGAGCTCCGGTCGCTCAGGTAGTAGTGCATAATTTTCAATTCACGACCATTCCAAAAAACCTCAGAAAAAAAGCAGCATTCGTAACAGGTATTTTCGAGACAATAACACTACAATGTAGTTCCTCCCAGGAATTCCAGGTATTCTTGAAAACTCCTAAAACTGTACAAACTTCAGATTGACCAGGACATTATAGAACGGACAGACCCGTTAGCGATGCAGACAGTAAATTGTCCATCTACGCGCAGATAGCGTGTGGGTGCGTAATGGTAGGTAGCCGTCTTGCCGATAAGCGCGGCCATCTAAACTCTGTAATCTGTTTAGAGGACCAACATGTTACACTGTAGGGTTGTCAGGCTGCCTGCGTGCGTTGCATTGCAAGGCGTACTAGAACAAAGTTCCCGCCTCGCGTACGAATATCAATAACTGGTCTTTTCCAGGAAATCTTTAAGACCCATTGAAGTGGTTCGTCGCTTTTTATGTTATCTACGAGTATTTCAGTAACTCTCTTTACGACTGGTTTTTTGTTTGATTTTCCTATTTGTTTGAGACTTTCTCATATTTCTCTTGATCGCTCTATTATTGACACCAGTAGTTTTCTTCGCCGCCATGTTTTTATTTAAAACTGTCATCCTATACGGCTTCATTTATCAAGTAGCTACTAAGGTTATAAACCAAGTGGTCTTTACCTTTTCCCAAAGCACAGACAGAATGTCATGTGTGTGTGGCTTGGTGTCGCCTCCCGTGGCAGATACTCAAAGATTCCGCTTGTTCAGGACGGAACACAGATACAACGACTGTCATCATGGTAGGATTACGTCTCCTGGCTTGCGCGGTGTGCGTCTAAACTAGTAGGGTAACAGGTAGCTATCTCGCGTTCCAGGGCTGCCATGAAATTGGTACATTGTTTCGTCGGACTGCCAAGTCATAGGTCTCAAGTTCGAACCCAAGACACGCACCTCTGATTTTCGTGAGGAAAACAGCATGCCTGAGAGATATTTCTCGACGGCATATAAAGCCAAGTCAGACCATGGGCGGCATAAAAACTCTGACACCAAGTAAAGCACTAACCACACGTTACAGAAGAAAGTCTGCTTACTACGAGTTTCTGCACTATAGACGTTTTGTGTTTACTTTATTCAAGTAACATGTCCTTACATGCTCAAATAAATTATTTGTCTGCACATAGGGATTATGACGTCTTTGTTTTTTCTTGACCCATTCAATAAAGTGGAGAGCGTAATTTTTGTCTTTATTTCCGTGCTAAGATTGAAGTCTATTTCCGTTAAAACCATACTGATACTGGCTCACAGCAGGCACAGTGGTGGTCCTTCAAGTTCCTTACAAACAATCGCAGTAAGTGCGTGGGTGCGTCATGGTAGGTAGTCGTCTGGGTGCGAGATAAGCGCGCGAGTCGCGACCGACTGGCGATGGCGCGATGGCGTGTTGATCACTATTACTGAACTAATATGGCGACTGTTCAGGGCTGTCAGTCAAAAGTTGGTGGAATGGCTTCAAATTTCTTTAAAATCATTCTGATTATACGTATGTTGAAGTAATGATAAATGAAGACAAAAAATCAACTGGCATGTGAATTATGTTCAATCATCCTTTTTTATTTCATTTTTCATACAAAATAATTCGGTAATGTCACGATTATTAACGTAAAACACCCTTACGTGAAATATGAAAACGTCGCATTTTCTTAGCTTTAAATATGAATGATTGGTTTGAATTAAAATGAATTACTCGAATTTATCAATGAAACTTAGATACATATTTTATAATTATGATTGATGTTATCTCCAAAACTTTGCATTTTTGGACCACCTATTCTAGGAGTTTTAGTATTATTTTTACCTACAGAATATAATCCTAGAGTTATGGGATATAAAAAAAAAACAGGTTGTATAATGAATGAGTCTTTTCAATTTAGTCGTCAGTCAATAGCAAACTAATGACATTTCTGCAAGTATCGGTTACTCAATCAATACTAGTAACTATCTTATAATTCCTCACACCTCCTCGTTAGTAAGTAGGTATTACTTATAAAAATAAATAAATAAATAATAAATAAATATCGCTGGATATTACACACAGCGCCATCCAGTGCCACACTAAGCAACGAGGCTTGTGTCGTGGACACCAGATAGTTGATATACTACATAGATACTTTTTGTTTGTAAATGTACATACTTATCATACATATAAACATCCATGACTCGGAAACAAATGCCCATGCTCCATGTCCATGTTATATACTTAACACTTACTTATTTACTGGACTTTAAAGTGTGTGACCACTTCAACTTAATTGTCCTAAAGTTAGAGCTCTTTTGTTTCCCTCAAAGTCTTGACTTATCGTATCATAGGCGGAGCTCGCCGTCCGTCCGTCTTATGACGACAGGCCGTGTCGACGGCATGTTCGTGTTCCAAGCGCGCTTCAAAGAGATGTCAGCAGAAAGGAAGGGATTGCGGACGCAAGGGCCGATGCCTGCTGGGGCTGCGGGACTGTTCGAAAGAGATACCGTGGCCCAGGAACACAAAGGGCTAAGAAGGAACATGGATGGGTTTTTGTCAGTACAAGTCTGACACTGCCTTCCGGCGGGAGGGGTCATTTGATGATTTCCCATCTGAAAAAAAGGGGCTTTGTCTATGACACCCTATCAACTTGAGACTTCATAAAAATCTCTTTAATTGTCATATCAGCTCGTAAAATACATTATTGCTGTCTTTCGATGTTAGTAAATATAATATATTAATGGACGAACAGTTAATTAAAATGAGATGTTGACCGATAAATAAATTGAATTGCTTGTTATTACATTTGATTGAGTTGTGTGTGAGACTAGATGATTTGATGTCATTTATGCGTGTATTTACACATAATAATAGGTCGTGAGTGAATTAAATATTATTTATTAAGACTGCCCCATTGATCTAACGGTGGCAAGTGCGATTGCTGAGCATGAGGTCCTGGGTTTGATTCACGGGTCGGTCAAATTTTTATTGAGGTGTTTTTAGCTTTTTTTTTTCTTTTGGTAGTAGATACAGAGTCTGAATTTGTGTTCGGTTGATCGCGATAGGCTCGCCCTTTATGACATGGGACTTAACCATAACTGGCGGAATGTGGGTCTCACCTCTGCCTAACCCTTAGGGGGGACAAGGCGTGATGTTACTTTATGGTAATAGGTCATAAGTAACTGAAATAGTATTTGACAAGAAGATCACTGATCCTTTCGCCCTTATTATAACATCATCAATCGGCCGAAAGACGTCCACCCCTTTCAGGGGCGTAGCTACCGCCATATCAGCCGTATCAATGATACGGGGCCCCCGAGTAACAAGGGCCCCTGTTGAGGAAAAAAATCACAAAATCTTTTCCCAACCTCAAATATTCTTCTTGATAAAAGATAAAATGAAAATATAACTTATCGCGGTCCAGAAAACTCCAACTTTTCGAGCTCACTTCGCTCGCTCTTTGATGAAGGCTTCACCAGTCGTGATTCAGAAAGTACCAATTTTTCTCTATATATTTCTCTCTATATATACTTTTTTTTTTTTTTTTTTAAGCTCGCTTCGCTCGCTTTTCGATGAAAATTTAAACCCTTTCAGGATGCTGGAATTTTCAATTTTAGCTCTTCTTAAGTCATAACGTTGTTGTTACTCAGGTTCTTTTAGTAAAATGAATGACAGCCAAATCGATGCAAGTCAGGGTGCTACTTTCTTTGGCTTCGCCGCACTCGGGTTCAAAGGGCCGCCAAAAAGAATTATACAGGGAAATGAAATGATGTTTATTTTGCAAGTAGGTTTTTGCAAGCATTTTTATACATGTCATTTTTTTTAAAACTAGATGGGGCCGGTGTTTCGTACCTGACTACTCTGAGAAGAAACAGCCGAAACAAACTCAGAGGTCATAGTCTCTTTTGAAGTCCAGACATAATCTAGTTCAATTCACATGAGGACTATGCAGATTAGTGTCTGAGATGGTCTTTTGAAGAAAGAACCACACAGATTTGAGGGCCCTACTTAGACTAGCTACGCCACTGCTGCCTTCCCCAAATCCTGCCTCAACTACATGTCCTAACATCCCGTATCCAGCTTGTACTCCCATGACCTTCATCAGGTCGTTACGTTAGTCCATCTCATGAGAAGGCTGCCCTACTCCTTTATTGATGTAACAAGATCAAATGATACCCACCAAATTCCATCCTAGATAATAGTGGCACTGAGAAATGGAAGTTGTTCTACCAATTTTTTTTTTTTTTGTGGCGTGGTCCTGGTGCCCTACCTGATGTCAGAGTTTTTGCACTACACCTGTAGAACTAGATGACATCCAGAGATTTACTTAGGAAAGAGCCTGAAAAAGTTTGTACTTCATACACCATCACCATTTCAGCCGAAAGACAATTCAATTGCTGGACATAGGCCTCCCCCAAGTGTCGCCACATTGACCGGTCCCGTGCGACTCGCATCCAGCGGATTCCCGCAACCATCACCAGGTCATCAGTCCACCTAGTGGGATGTCTTTCAACGCAACGTCTTCACTCCCAAACCTTCGGCCCCAAACATACATACATAATTACATCATCATTTCAGCCAAAAGACGTCCACTGCTGGACATGGGCCTTCCCCAATGGGGGTTTTTTGCCATAATCGCCACGCTTGGCAGGCGGGTTGGCGATCGCAGTTCGGTTGTTACAAAAGCACAGAGAACGCTGCTGCCCATTCCATAATTACATACTAATAGTTAATTCCCACTATATACTCAGGTCAGTTTAAGAGATGTGCCGTGTGTGGGCGGACGGTAGGTATAGCAGTCTCGTCCCTGGAGCGGCGGCCCGATAACCGCACTGCAGTCGTCGTGGCGCGTGTAACTTACAGTTTAGCGGCCGACACGACCCGACCTAGGGCTGTCTGACTTACAGACCATATTGTTTATAATTTATAAGAAAGGCATACAATTAACGGACCACCAGATTATGCAAAATGTAACTGCAAAAAAATCACTTTTGATTGCCAAAATTAGTAAATGATCACCAAAATTAATCCCCATTTTATCGTGAGATTTGAACCAAAAATTTATATTTTTAGTTAATGACAACCAGAACATTAACTGTAATGCTCTTGCATCCGAGTCGAGGTAGACCCGGTCGACGGAACCCTGCGTAGCGGGGCTCCTACTTCTGAATGGTTTATCAAAAAATCGGGGTGCCCCCCAAGTCGGCCTAGGCTAAACTAGTTTGTCATCAACCACCTTATTAAAATTTGGTGCTCAATTTACTAAATTTGGTGATCAAATGATATTTTAGGTATAATGATATATGCTAGTGGTCACAAAGTTATTTTTGGTGGTCATTATATTTTCCCCCAATAAGAAATAGGAATGGGGATGGACCTGACAAAATTCAAGAGTGTTAACATAAAAAGGAAATTTTTTGAACATCATAATCGTGACAATCATACCATCATGCCTGCAATGTAATTCCTGAAGAGAGAGAGAGTGAGACTGAGTTTTCCAAAGCAGAGGTGTACCTAATAGTTCACACACATTTGGCCAGTTATGTTTGAGTCCCATTAAGCTGATTCTATTGCCGTCAACCGGGCACAATTTCAGACTCCGTGGCTGCTACTGAGAAATTCCTGGTGGATAAACCCAATAACATTTTGCCCGATCTAGGAATCAAACCCAGGACCATAAATGCTCGAACGAACAAAGTCAACAAAGAGAAGCAAATTTTCAATCCACAGCTGGGCATAGGCCTCTCACAAGCTGTAGCAATTATTCTACACGTTGAATTAGAGGTCTAATTTTAGTTTCTGGAAGTTGCCTGAAATTGAGGATAGGTTGAGCTTTTTTATATTCTTCTTCTTCTTCATAAATGCGTACAGTTGCGTCTTTATTGAACTGCTTCGGAGTACAGGAAATCTGTTCCTATCAAACAATAAAATAAAATTGTCTGTCTGAAATTAGTATATTTTTTCAATCGCCGCCTCATCACGATTTTTCTCTTGAATAGCTGTTGTTCATACTTTTGGGTTCTTGCCATCCTATTGCGTCTACATTTTCCCTGTACGTCATTGGCCTCTGGTCTGACTGACGTAATGTAAGGAGTGGTTGGGTGATGAATGGCTATTCCAAGTCCTAAACGTGTTGCAAAAGTGAAATGAAAACCAAACTTAGAAATAATGCTGGGTGCGCTGGCAATAATAGGAAAGCTCAAGGCTCGCATACGCGTAATATCTTATACCTGAAAGAGTTTTCGTGATAATGGACCACATCACCCCCTTGAGTTCTTTACATATTATCATTACTTAAATTCCGGAGTGTAGATTTGTGCCCAATTGATGACAGACAATATGCTTGCGCTCTTTTTTTAGGTATGGGACTTACAAAAAAAACATAAATGGTGAAATGTACTAATAGGTCACCTGTGGATGTAAAGTGTAAACCATTCGACGAAAATGATGTAGGTATGTGTTTGCTATGTATGACGAAATCTTGTGTTTCGGAAAGACTTAAATGTTTCCAGATTTAAATCCATAATTAAATCATTTTTAAATGCCTGTATGTGTCAGCTGTTTGATGATTTTCATTTTCAGCCAATTTTACTAATCGCTGCGTTTAATGAAAACTGTTCCTGGATTTGTACTGTCACAGTTAATTCAACATGGCTTTGTCAATAATTCTATTTGCTGTTCAACGTTTGATCGCATAATTATCACGAAGTCGGTCGTTACTAATTGTCTATATAAACACGTGATTAAAACCTGTTCTTCGATTCTTTATTACCATCATTCATGATGCTTCAGCTGGATATAGGCATCTCCCGATGTCCGCATGTGACCGTGCATTGCCATTATGATCGATCTCAATTTTTCAAAACTTACGTAAATAGCTGAAAGGGACCTCGACGCACAGACAGTTACCACGTATCCAGTACATCATTCCGTACCCTCCCAATTTTTTAATCGGTAATTTATAAAATCATCTCCTGTTCTATATATTTTGACTGTGTAGGTAATGCACTTTTGTGTTTATCCACCCTGTATATTTAGACTCACGCCTTTTTCTTATAAGTGTAGTGTATTAGGCAGAAACTACATAACGCTACCAGCTACGATGTTATTTCAAGAGTTCTAATCCTAAAACTACGTTGTGTTTTTCGCAGTCCACTGCTGGACATAGGCTTCCCCACCAATTTTCCCACGACCATCAGCATTACATTCAGTCAAAAAAGTATCGGGAATGGATGATTTGTTTATGGTTCCAAATTCAAATTTTTGTTTTTTTGTAGTTGTTAGATTGGCACAACTGTTTTCCATTTTGGCGCGGAGTTTGAGTTGCATCTGTTATTTATATTAAATACAGTGCTGGTTTTAGTAATATCATATATAGTGTGTATTGCGAATTTCATAATGGACAAAAATATCGAACAAAGAGTTTGTCTTAAATTTTGCATCGCCAATGGAATTTCGTGTTCGGAGTCACTGAAAATGTTACAGAAGGCTTACGGTGAATCGACTTTATCAAAAACTCGTGCTTATGAGTGGTTCAAAGCGTTCAAAAGCGGTCGAGATGTGATGGAAGACTTGCTAACTGAAGTTAACATCGCAAAAGTGAAGAAAATAGTGACTGAAAATCCCCATTCAACTCTGAGAGAGATAGCCGCCGAACTTTCTGTATCTCACGAGTCGATCCGTACCATTTTAACTAATCATTTAGGTATGAAACATGTTGCTGCTCGGCTAGTCCCAAAAGATCTGAATTTTCTCCAAAAACTCAATCGCATGAAAGTCGCTGAGGACATGCTAGAACGAGTCAGTTCGGACCCAACATTCATGAAACGCATTGTTACTGGTGACGAGACGTGGGTTTACGAGTTTGACATGCAAACTAGTCAACAAGCTTCGGAGTGGCGCCTTCCAACTGAACCGAAACCGAAAAAACCACGCCAAAGTCGATCAAAAGTCAAAGTCATGTTGACTGTTTTCTTTGACTATCGCGGTGTTGTGCACTCTGAATTCTTACCGGAAGGTCTAACGGTAAATAAAGAATATTATTTGAGCGTTATGCGGCGTTTAAGAGAGCAAATTCGACGAAAGAGGCCAGATTTGTGGAAAGAAAATTCTTGGATTTTGCACCACGACAATGCGCCTTCGCACAAGGCTATCATTGTGAACGAATTTTTGACCAAACACTCAACAAATACCATCTAGCAACCACCATATTCACCAGATATGGCTCCTGCTGACTTTTTTCTTTTTCCTAAACTCAAATTACCACTTCGTGGCACCCGTTTTCAATCGATAGAAGACATAAAGGAGAATTCGCGGCGAGAACTGAACTCAATTCCGGAAGCAGCGTTTAAAAAATGTTTTGATGAATGGATTATTCGTTGGCGCAAGTGTATCGTTTCTAAAGGAGCATACTTTGAAGGTGATAATATAAATTTGGATGAATAACAGACATTTTGTGTATTATTGATCTTTTCCCGGTACTTTCTTGACAGAGTAGTATGTTAAACATTTCATAAAACCAGTTCCAAGTTCAAGGTTATACAATATTTTGGCATAAAACTCAGCATTTTAGCCCCCGATAATGACTCTCATAAAGACGGGGTGAGGAAAATAAGGTCACCTTACGAAACGAACTTCTTATCCTAAGGTCATAAGGTTCATTTTCGCGATGTTGTTTTGTTCTCCTTCCACGATGCTCGTAGTTATGGGTCCGTTGGCTCATGTCACTTTTATGATGTTAAAGTCAGCGTTTTTTGATGACCAGCACCTTAGGTTTTAGAACAAGGTTGGAATGTAATAGTAAGTTGGTTTGTTCTAGGAACTTAATCACTGGATTTTAGTATAAAAGTAGAAGAGAATCTCGAGAATTGAATTAATCCGGGTTGTACCTACGTACATAGGTAAGTTTTTAGGGAACTTGTGTACTGTGCGTATCTTGCAACCTCTTCCAATTTTGAGAGCTACCTTTTTGGTTAGTAAAGCGTTATAGATGCGCAATAATACTCATGCATTTCAAGTTAAGTTCAAGTCTTCGAGTTCCGTGAACATAAAATTTTACTATGCGTCTATCGTATCCGTCCGAAGTAGACCCAGTCTGAGCTAGGCTTCGTTTTATGGATGTTTATAAATAGCTCGGATGTATAGGTAGGTAATAATATCGGTATCACGCGGCAACCTTGCGAGCGCGGCGCGTGCATGCGCCGGGCCGGCGCGATGCGGCTTCGACCGCTATCGCTCCAGGATGATCGAAATCGTTGACATCGCGCCAGCGCCGCGGTGGAATGACCGGCCGACGTTAATTGTCGCGTCACCTTCGAGCAAGGGCGGCCTCGCGACGCTCGACTCCCTCCCCCCCGCAGCACCCCGCGCTCGCCTGCCCGCGGCCCTCTCGCGCGTCACGTTACCTATGTGACGGTCAGCCACCCGCGATCGTGTTTTGTTTCGCGTGTCCGCGCCACGTACTTGCAAACTCGCGTCACCGCGCACCGCACGGTCGCGAACGCGGGACGCTAATAGACACCCGACCTATACATGGATAACCAGTGTAGTATTCGCCAAATGAGTAATAGCGCAGAACGCGCCAAATCGAAGAGCGCCTTCGAACATTATTTTAGTTCGATTTAAACTAAGAAAATGGTTCGCAGAACTTATTGTCATCACATCTTCGTGGAAGATGGAGAGCATCCGGAACAGCGAAGCGTCGCGAATTAATTATAAAGCGTGCTTTAGCTCGAGGACGTAGCAAAGGAGTTATGGGTCTCTTATACATATGTATTGCGCACTAGAATTAAATAGAATCGCGGTTTGTCATAATTATCCGACGCAAATCGACGAGCTACCTACGCACCTAATAGTGTAATTATGTGCATCTACTCGTCATGGTGGTTGTACACTCTCGCCGAAACACACCGAGGTACGCTCGCCGAGACACACCGAGGCAGGACGAGTGCGAAAGTGTATTTAGACCCGTGACCCGTGTTGGTTCTGTAACAAATCTACTTGATCCTACATCTAAAGGGATATACATAAGCAGACTTGTACATTTAAAATTTAATAAGGGAAAGAAATTAATTTACAGATGAGAAAAAAAATACAACTAATTGTAAAAAGACCTACCTAGCACGCACTCTATGGAAAGTACGAAGGTGGTAGTTTTATAGATCAAGTACTTAGATGGTGATAAATCAGATCAGCACTGTAGGAGAGACAGGAACAGGCGTTAGGGTAGCACTGCAGGTCAGTTATCAGGACAACTTCAAGGATCAAGCTTCAGGGAAATTCTGCTGGAAGGGCGTCGTGCAGTCACGCACCAGGCCAGGCTGTAGGAAGGCACCAGTGTAGTTCTTAGGGCCAGACGTCAGGGTAGCTCTGCGAAACAAGCGCTAGGACAGGCATGAAGACAGCTTCCGAAGATCGGGAGTAGAGGTCCCACTTCCAGGTGAATCTTTAGTTGGATACCCTGGGAAGTATAGGTACGCGACAGCAAAAACCAAGCTGTTTTATGATGCTTCTCATATGAGATCCAATTCTAGACTGCCTCCAGCGGTTCGTCAGCTCGTTTTCAAAGTAGTCCTTCAAATATTAGTTTTTCTTCTTGTGGCTATCATCTCATCTGACAAGTGTAGTCGGCCAGCCCATATCCATGAGTGCGTGAAGAATTTTATAAATATAATTTAAAATTAAGTTATTTAGTAAACAATCGTAATTATCGATTAAAAAACAATATTTCAGCTAAACATATTTCATTATAAAATAATTTTAATTATATAAACCAAAAAGTAACCATCATAGACTAAGCCAGAAAGAGAAAGAAAAAGTAACTGAAGTTTGACAACTCTGACAAACTTGTCACAATATTGAAAATTATGAGTAGACTTTTTATTTCAGCTATTTTTATGTTAATGAATCGTATTTAGATCGATTTGCTGAGTGTAAAAAATAGAAGCAAATAAAAAGGAATGATAAATGGTATTATGAATGATAAATATAAAGTGTAAGTATAGCATATATCATAATTATGTTCTTGCGAGACGTCTCGGGAGACACAGAGAGCTCTCGGTCGAGAGTGTACACTGTAAAGTCACCATTCATTACACAAGTAGTTGTTCCAAGCACCGACCTTAGGACTTACGATTTCCGATTCTTAAGTCCACTTTCAAACACCTCGTATATACAAGTACCTATGACTCCTAGTCCATTAAAGAGTAAACATCCTGAGGAAATCCACGACTAGGTAGGTAAATTTTTCACAAATTAACTTTCTAAAGTCACGAGAAACTTACCTAACTACTTAAAACTGCCTTAAGATTCGAACCAGTACGGACATATTGCGGACACGGTTCCGGACACCGGACTATGAGAGATCATTATAATCTGCCTAGCTTGTTCCCAACTTTGTTGTGGTTGCCTTCCAATCTAACGTGATGCAGGTGAATACGAGTTTTTGGACAAATATTTCTTGTGTCCGGCACAGCCCCGTCCGCAATCACCGTATCAGTTTTACTGATCCCAATGATATTCTAATAAAAAGATATGTTATACACCTACAAAACCACCAAAAACAGTGTTCCGCGCAGCAGCGGCACCAAACTTTTCATTCGTTCTACCTACATTTCAAATGATACAAAAGGGATAGCTCGATAAAACCAATAAGAAAAAAAGAGACAGATAGTGTTGTTCTATATCTATAGTGCAAGCGTCCTTGTCGTACTTACGACAAAAATGCGTTTACCATCTCTTTTTTTTTTTTATACTCCATTAACAGAATATTAGGAAAATAAATGAAAAATATTATTAATAAATCAAAGTATATTGCGTAGTTACATGTGGTATGAGATTCCTTGTGTTTTATTTACTTTGGTATCATAATTGGTACACTTTCTGAACACGCACGACGGTATTTTTAAAATTATCTAAATTCGTAGCAGCATATCGCTCGTCGTCATGCGTGTTGTAGACTATAGGCAATACGGGCCAATTGGGCCGTTTTCGAGTCTTCACGATTGCGCGCTCACAACATATCTGTTTACTAGAATATCATTGACTGATCTTATGTAAAAGTACATTGCTTAAAACACAACCTAATATTATTTTTATTAGACACACTCTACTACACTATTAGTTACGCGTAACCCTGCAGATGCTCATGCGCATACGTGCATCAGCTGCCCCGCCCGCGCAAGTGTTAACAGTAACAGTCGGCGCAGGGTTATGGCCTATTGTGGCCTTTGTAACGACACGGCTACCTATTTGACACACCTTAAGTATTCGAAGGGCTGGCTACCTTTGGTGTAATGACTTCTTTCTGGCTGTGCATAAACAAATGAACATTCGAAGTCATTCGTCATAGTAAGCTTTCGAAGTTCCGTACATCGCGATTATCATCATCATCATCAGTCTATAATGTTCCCACTGCTGGGACACGGCCTCCTCTCTATGAGAGGGAATGGGCTATAATCCACCACGCGTGCCCAGTGCGAATTGGTAGATGTCACATATCTTCGAATTTTTGGTTCTAGGACATGCCGGTTTCCTCACGATGTTTTCCTTCACCGTTTTGAGAGCAGTGGTGAAGAAATAAATTACACAAAGTAATGCGCCTGTCTGGGTTCGAACCCACGACTTACTGTTCGTAAGTCGGGGCCGCCACCACTGGGCCACCGCTGCTCTTATCGCGATTATACACATTCTCAATTAAATAAGTCGTCATACCGTACCTTCTAACCGATACAAAACGTTATTTTGAATTTTATCTTTTTTACTTTCAAGTAAACGGTAGGTTTCAGGAGATGGCGGGACGAGCTGGACAAAACCAACGACCATTGGTCCACATTGGCCCTGGATCAAAGAATTTGGAAGTCATGGGGAGAGGCTTTTGCACAGCAGTGGGATGATACAGGCCAACAGTAACAGTAACTTTTAAGTATGACAGTCAACATTTTTATATTACTAATGAATGTTGTGATGGCCCGGCCTCGCCTCCCATGTATGAGGTTGTGGGTTCAAATCCGGGCAAGTACCAATGTGACGTTTTCAATTCATATGTACTTTTCTGTTTATCTTGGACATCAAAGACATCGGTGAAGGAAAATATCGTGAGGAAACCTGGACTTATAATGAATATA
Organism: Xestia sexstrigata; assembly: GCA_941918905.2. Taxonomy (NCBI): domain Eukaryota; kingdom Metazoa; phylum Arthropoda; class Insecta; order Lepidoptera; family Noctuidae; genus Xestia; species Xestia sexstrigata. The sequence continues at coordinate 5,205,849 of OW799220.2, read as the reverse complement.
AGTCTGAAATCACCAACCCGTCTTGAGCAAGCGTGGTGATCAATGTTCGTGCCTGTTCTGTATGAGAAGAGGTCTTTGCCCAACAGTGGGCCAGTAATAGGCTGGTATAAAAAAAATGAAATTTTAGTAAAGTAAGTTGGATTTGTAGAGGACTACAGTGATAAGATGCAATGACGGTAGTATTAAAGCATAGGTAAGTGTGTTTTTACAGTGTAGCATGGTTCTCTGCTGAAATAAGGCGAGTCTACATCATCCTCCTACACATATCTTATTTGGAGATGGCGCAGCATGTCTTGCAAAAAGATGTTTTCTTTATAGTAATTTTCTTTCCAACCATATTAGCCATGGTCTTCCTGTCAAAATAATGGTCCTGATTGAATATTCACAATGTTATTGGCTTTCAAATTCCAACCACGAATGACCTCTTTGACACCTGAAGCAATTCCGTCCATCCTATAACAACATATTCAACCCCATCTCAACTCTCCATTCTAAGTCACCGGTACAGAGGGGTCAATTATCGGGCGATAAATCGAACGGTCTCCGTCCTGTAACGTCATATGGATGGCGACAGTCTTTTGTTATCTATAGTATGACGTCCCGAAACGATTAACGTGGCAGATAGGGCTGTTTGTACCAACGTACCGTGTTAACAAAAGGCAGTAAATCTTGAGATATATCGCAGGTTCTGGAGCTCTTGTGCGTGAAGGAAGAGTGGTTAAATAATTTGTGTAAGTTATTTTGTAAGTTGACTTAAATAATTACGATGGGGTTATGCAGTTTTGGGGCGTTGGTAATATAATTTTTTGTTCTGTAGTGCTTCACGTGATAATTTAATGAAAAACCATTTTCGTTTTAATAGCTAGCTTATAATAAGTAGGTAAGTACTCGATTCTTTAAAAAATCTCGGTTTTCTTCTCGTGTCATATTTTTCTTCTACCTACAACTCAAACTTTTGTTGCTCAAGGCCAGGAGGGCCTTGAGCAACAAAAGTAGTGTGTACATGATTATTCAGCGGAACTTTACAGAAAATATTATACCTTATCGCCATGTATTGTGGGAATAGGGCTTCCGTCCATTTTGTTTATAGACGGAGCCCTACAGTCCATATTTCATGAAATGTTTAAAGGAATCTGCCCGTTACTAATTTTATAACACATTTGCTCGTAAAGGGTCTCTTATTTCACCAATTTCAATATCGTATTGTATCTCATTACGTACTTGTGCAGTAATGTAATGTAAAACGCACGGTTTATCAAGATGCTCCGTCTAAAACGAACGGTACTTTTTTAAATCTTAGCAAAGAGTTTTTATGTCAGAAAAGTGGTCAACATTTTATGAATAAAATTAACTTTGGGAGATAAAATATAATAATAATAACTTGACAACATTAAAAATGCCAACTGGCAACGTAATAATCAATTTTACAAATTGTTCAAATTTTTATAACTGTTAACAAGTGATTAAAGATTTATTCGTATAAAGAAAGTCCGAGTTTTATTTATTTCCTCGCAAATATGTTATAAAAACGTCGTATGGCGTCGTGTGACGTCGTCGCTTTGATAAATACAGCCTCGGGCTATTGTACTATTAATTTCCCGAATACCGCCTTTATTTCCGAAAACAAAATAAATCAGGCCAAACAAGACAATAAACCTGAGCTAATTCCCAGGCAACCAGTCAAAACAGTCTGCTAAGAACTAGGTCACTAACACTTAACAATAACTCATGAAATGTGACAAATAGTTTTAATTTGTCTTGAAGCTACAGCTGCTGCCATCTCTTGGAGCGCGCGCGAACTAAATTTATAGAACAGTCGCATGATTTATATCTTGAAAGTTTTCGCGGAAAATTGTTAAAGGACTTGATTTTTCTTCTGGATTTTGTTGAAAATGTGTCTCTTAATTGGTTTTAGTTACGCTTTGTGTTACATTTGAGGGGTTTTTCTTGCAATTTGTTTATACATTAAGAACTTCTTGTTGCTCCACTTATTGATGGTCAGCTTTGTAAATTATGCATGCATTTTTTATGTATTAGCCATAATGTTGAAATCGCTGAAATCACTAAATAATTATGCTGAAGAAAACTCATGTTGAAGCTGAAAACTGTAAAATTGAGTGGGTTACGTATGTAGGTAAGTATATCAAAAATTTTACTCAAAGTAAGTTAATAATGTAAGTAGGTAGGTATTACATTTTTCATTGAACTTTATTAGAAAAGGATTTCATATCCCCGGTGTTTTCATTATTCCGCATTATTCATTACCGAAGCTATTCCTCACCTGTTTGAACCTCTACATAACTTTTTAAGACAACAAAAATAATCAATTGCACCTAAATAGAACGATATACGATACCCATTTAGAGTCCTTAACAATTTTAAGTAGCCAAACTTGATATCCGACTGTTCAACAACAAAAGTGGTCGACAAACAAAACAGCATCAAAATAAACAAAACAACATCAAAAACAAGAACAAAAATAAGCAATAAAACATGATTTTATGACACAAAACGAATAATTTCGTAGCGTTGAAGCTCCGTGTTGTGATAACAATCGCGCGCCCTTTTGTTTTCATTCATGCTCGATGCCCAACTAAAGTAAACTTTATTTCAATTTATAAATGTGTGTCTTGAACGACTCTGTTGAACTGCGCATGTGTGCGTTTGTAGCCACAGAATAGTTAGACGTGGTGAGTATTGTGCCTACTTTTTGCTTCAGAGAATTTTCAAGAGAAGAACTCTTTTGTTCCTCAGACCATGATAGGATTGGATGAAGTAAAGAAAAATATTTTCAGCTTATAAAAATTACTTTTTAATAAGGGCCGATTTTAGTTAAATATTTATCTCATCAAGTAATCAGGCAACTTGTTTTGTTTGAGACATTCCTAATTTGGTTCTTTTTCTTTTGCTTCGAAAGATCAATCAATCACCAACATAAATCATTTTCAATCGCAATACCCACTTTTTGAACCAAACGGTTTTTGGTTTGGTTTGGTACGTGACGGTAGTATTAGATCAGACAGTATGACGTTGGTGCTTTGGAAGATAGGTAGGCCTTTGGTGTGGGACGCTATCTGTGGGACTTTTGCGCCATCTCACATGGTAAGCACGGCGGGCTCTGTGGGCGCTGCTGCTTCGGGTGCTCATATGAGCACTCGAAGCAGCAGCGCGCTTGATAATATTATCAAGCGGAGCAAATACTGTAAATTTATTGGTAGCTACAATTTGCCGTTTGGGGTCGAAACGCTCTGGTCATGGAGCCCGATTTAAGCGTTAAGAGAAGGGAGAGATTTGAACGCAAAGTCATTATTCTCCTGCTCTTATCTTGATTTATTTGTGGTCGGCGAAGCATGCCTCCTTCTTCCATACATCTCTATTACTCTACATCTTAGCAGTCACCTCCTTTCTAGCCACATCGTTCTTCACACAGTGTAATAATAGCAAAAACTGACCTTTTTTTGTAAATATTGCGCATCATCTTCTTGCGAAGATGAGCACACAACAGATTTCTGCCCCTGTCCTGTGGTGTCATTGTGCCCACCCTTTTTGCCCTGTATTTTTTGTTTGGAAAATATATTTGGTTTTAATGAGTTATTATCATCATTCAGCTGAAAAACCCAACTTTTTCCCAACTTCTACCAATAGCATAACAAGTGCAGCTGTCACATCTCAATAAAAAAAAAACTTAGTCTTTGGCGCGTCACAGTCGCAAACACATAAATATGTAGGAGGTATCGCCGCAGATAAACTTGTAAAAAGTTATGAATGAAACCGAGAGTGCCTCGTAGTAGAGTTGTAGACTGTACCCCTCCCCCCGCGCCATGCCCTCCGCCTGTGTTCCCCTTCCCGCGCCGCCCCCGTCCCCCCGTAGCACCCTGCCACCCCGCGGCCTCGCTCGTCCCGTGCCGATTTGTTTTACGCATTTAGTTTTATTTTGTTTTGACTTATTTTGTACTGTTGTAACTATCGTGTAATGGAGTGTCCGCTGAGAAATTGTTATTCTGCTACGTTTTGTTTAAGTTGTAAATGTGCGTGTTGCGCTTAGTTTTCGCTGTTTTGATTTGTTTTGGTATAGTTTGGGGTTTGTTTTTTAAATTTTTTTAGTCTTGCCAAAATTGGACTAAAATATATATTCGAGCCACTTTCAGTTTATATATTTTAATCGGATTCATTCAGGTGTAAGAGGAATATTGAACTTCCTTTTGTCCTCGACAAAAGGAAGTTCAATATTCCTCTTACACCTAACAATAAACTAGTATTCCCTCTGAATATTCGGCAAGTCTGTGGTACCTAGTGCGCACTATACTTAGGTACTCGTAGGTACATAAGCTGGTACACACTTGGCTTAGCGTTCGTCTGAGCAGGCTGCAGGACACGTGGGGCGCGCCAACTAGGGCAGCGCTTTACCAACTAAGCCCATACGTGCAGTGCGCCTACGATTATATGCTACTAACTACTGTAGCACAGATATACTAGATATGTATGTATGGCTTGTGAATTGAGGTAGCATTTACAGAAAGTGAGATTAATCAGGTTTCAATTTTCACTTGTTCGGTCCCTTAAAAACCGTCCTACTATCTTCTGCTCTTCTTTCTTTATGGTGTGGTTAGTGCCTAACCTGGTGTCAGAGTTTTTATGCCGCCCATAGGCCTCTGATCTTCTGCTAACTTTACCCAATTTTTTTATAATCTAAGATCCCATCTCAGGTCGACCTTCACTCATCTGCATGCCGAATAAAACATATTTATTGCAATCTTACCTAATACGTACTTAAACAAACATGTTACGAATAGGTTGCCTGATGAAATTAAAGTCTTGACCGATTTTACTTGACAACCTAAGACCACCGTGTTTGTAATAAAATTACCTGTATTTTAATAAATATTTCAATAAGATTTAATACAAATGCTTTGTAGTCGTTGCTTAGTAGATTATCACCTTCTCTTTCCCAGTTCTGTGCTAGTCTTGTTCAGGACTTCCTTGCTTCTTCAGTGCCATATTTATCTATCTATCCTAAAGCATTGAGTTTGTACGAGTTCTATGTTCTCATGTTGGTCATATTCTGAGAATCCTCAGAACTGAACAAAGACCGCTCACATTCCAAATACAGGTACATACACAGGTCAAAATAGAGGTGTGTCATGCAGCTTGCTTTGTGTTCGTTTGAGGAGCGGACAGTTGAGGCGTCCTCTGGACGCTAAGCCAACACGTTGACGGTTGTCTGCTCTGCGACTGACACAAGAGCTTGTTGGTTGGGCTTGCGGCATAGCGTTGAGGATATTTTTTTTCCTATTGCGAACATTCGGGACCAAAATCTCTCCACATTTTACAATACTGCCTCATTAATCTAGTGGACCCTATCGCGACAGCTGAGCTTATGTCTTGCGTTCGATTCTCGGGTCGGGGCAATTGTTATTGGGGTTTTCTATCAGGGATTTCTCAGTGCTACGGAGTTTGGAGTTCTGAATGGTTAATGAAAATAAGCTCGCCCCCTATTACATGGGACTTAAACATAACTGGCGAAATGTGGGTGTACTATGAGGTACTCATCTGCCTATTCCTTGGGTTACAGACGTGATGTTATGGATAGTATTTTACAATTTTTAAGCCATTGTCTTAATGTCAGGCTTTATTAAAACCGAATCAAAACAAATCGGTCGAAATATAGCGACTCTACGCGCTTGTGAGAGGCCGTAGATTAGGAGTCGAAGACTTTCAGTGGTGAAATGGTGATGATGGTATTAAAATCTGTCTGAAACTAATAGTTCTAGGTAAAGTGTAGGTTTCAACTGTTTCTTGTGTCCACTACGTTTCAGAGATCATTGAAAAATGTTTTTTTTTGCGGTCAAGAAGCGAATTTTGTAAGCTTTTTTTTGTGATGACTCAAATTATGGTTACTGCTTATCACGTTCAGTTTCATTGGTGATATTCACCCTTAGTGAATACCAAAAAATATTGACTTTGATTTCTCCAGAAGCTGCAAGCACATAAAAATAAAGGAAAACCAAGTCACAATAGATCCTGAACTATAGGATTTCCGAGTTAGCTAGGAGCTAGTTTGGCCGCGTATCGATGCAGACGTGTTGCTGTCGCTTATTATTAGTGTAAACCGAGTAGCACGGTGCAAGCCGTCGCTCGTATTCGTAATTATTTTGTCGCCACGAGTAGTCAACTAGTGGCGAATGAATTGCTGGCGTTCCTGCAACAGAAACTGGACGTGATGGACGAGGTGTCGGCAATCGAGATCTGCTCAACCAACTTCTGCGAGGAAGATACTGTTATACAAGTGGGTAAACAAAGCTGACCAGATAGTGTCCCGCCGGCGTTACGGGACTAAGAAAAGCTTGCAGGATATTATCACGCTGTTGAAGGGGACCGACCCTGACGAAGTGCCGACGTTTGTGGCGAAGGACTTAAACAAGCTTCCCCCCGTCACATTCGACCACGTCGACGTTACGAACCTATTGAAAGACATCGTTTTTCTTAAGGCCAGCCTAGCGGATGTGCAGAAGAGATTAGATGCATCCCAAAACACTTTTGCTGATTTGCGTAATGAATTAATAGAGTTGCGTAAAGCTGTAGGGGTAACTGGGTCACCATCGAGTGCATCTAATAGCAACACTCGCCGCGGAGCTTGCCTCAATTTCTCGGGGGCAAGTTTCACGTCAGCGGTTATGTCTTCGTCATCGCCGAACAATGCTGAGTGTGCAGAGCGTGCGTCAAGCACGCCCCTCAACCCTGCACTCGCCCCTGCGGCTGCTCCTCGTGTCGCCGCTCGAGTTACCCGACCCGCTGAAACAATGGTTGTGTCTAAAGCGCCTGTGGGAGTTAATGACTTCGCCAACGCTCCCACAAAGAAGCCCGTGCCTGAAAAGGCATCGAACCGGGCTGACGATGATGGTTTTGTGACGGTGCAGAGGAAGAAGCGCCGGCAAAGAACCAACAAGAACCGCTGCGGCACAGCTCCTATCGACATCCCTGTTCGAGCCGCCCAGCCGAACACTCCCGTATATATTTCCCGTCTACACTATACCACTAAGGCCGAGGACATCGTGGAGTACGTGTGCCAAAGGACCAAGCACAGGCCGAGAGTGCAGTTGCTTGAATCGCGCCGCAACGTCAACTTCAAGGCGTTCGTGGTGCGAGTACCTACATGCTGCCTGCACCTCGTTATGGCAGAAGACTTTGGGCCGCAAGGTGTAATGTTCCGTCGCTTCCGCGGACAAATACCACACGATCGCACAAAGACAGTGCTCGGGTGAAGTGTATTTTACAAACATAATTTTAAGTTTAAACACTAACACACAATGTACTATTATATATATTATGTTATTCTGTAAGATCTATGGGCCAAAGTAGCCTAAAAATAAAGGTTTTATTATTTATTATTATTATATCTTAAGCAATAGACGTTAACGAGCTGTGAATGTTATCTAACTATTCTTTGTCTCATACATGGGCCACTCCTATAACATGTTTAGCGTAGCTAGAGAAGGCGGTTCCGCTAATAATCTACAATAGTTCAAGGGCTATAATATGTTAGCTCTCGGCCACTCGCTAACCTTGTCAACGCATGGCTAACTGTTATTTTACAGTCTTATTACTTATTAGGTTCCCTAATTAACTAGTTGCAGCCTCTGTGTTTATATCAAAGCTAACCTGTACATTAAACAGTAATTTGATCTGTTGGTTCTGTTTACGTTAAGTCATATTACCAATGTCACTAGCCGAGAAGCCAGAAATCATTTTGAGAGATGTACTTAATGTTTGAGGTGAGAATGTTGAGGTGGATGTGTGGTGTGACAAGAATGGATAAGGTAAGGAACGAGTCATATTAGAGGAAGTTTGAAAGTTGCACCAGTAACAGAAAATTTTAAAGGGAATCGATTGTCTTGGTATGGGCATGTGATGAGGAAGGAGGAATCGCATGTGACTAAAAAAGAGTGATGAATATAAATGTTGATGGATAGAATAGAGAGGGAGAGGAAGACCAAAGAAACGATGGATGGATTGTGTTAAGAATGACAAAAAAAAACGTGTTGCGCCGACACCAGTCACCAAGTAATATGGGACAAGGACAGGAAGATCATGAGACGGACTTGTTTGAAAGAAAAACGTTTTCGATCCATTAGAGCTTTCCCTTTTGCTTAAAAGGGAAAGCTCTAAGCGCGTTTTTGTTTTCGTTTAACGTTTTCGTTTTAACGTTTCAGTTTTCACTCCTTTAACTCGGAATAAATTACTCAGCTTCCTGTAAAATATACTTAAACGACTGTTCTATAATGCGTACGTAAGTGACCCCTCGATATGAGAGGACAACGTGTTTGGGATGCAGAACTTGCGCATTAATGGATCACTGAAACAATTGACTCATTTATTCTTATTTCAAACGTGTTTGTGTCCTTGGTATGACTAGCCATCTTTATTTCAACATCTAGATTTAACACAATGCACCGTTATAGTGAATTTGAGGAGCTTATTTTTAAATCAGATGGATGACCAAATTATCTTGCCTTCGTTATCATTACCTACCACAATCCGATCAAGCGACCACAAGTAAGATCGGAAGTGTTGTTCTTTTTCATGGATTTGTTCTGGGAACGACACAAAGAGCTTACGCATGGAACAAACGCTTTTCTCACAAAAACATTTCTCAATAAAAACGTCCTCACACTGCAACTTGGATAAAACCCCGTTCAGAAAAAAAGTGCAGCAATGACAGACAGACTTTAAATCCTGTTCCATCTAGACAAGGCTTTAGGAGCTTTTGTTTTTCATACACTTTTCATCCGAAAAATTCTCTCGCAAAATTCTGAAAAAAAACACCGAACTCAAGGAACAATTTTGCTTTAGATTTTTCCGTGCGAGAAAAAAGGTAAGCTTCGCCTTCCCTGGTTATGAAGGTACTAAGTACTAACTACGTAGAGCGTTACCAGGAGAGCATATCGCCTTAATACCTGAGACGATACGTGGTATCGGAACATGATATAGTTAACGTTATGTAAGTCCTTTATGTCTCACGGTGCGCCTCCGTCCATTTCCATGACGTTGCAGCTGCCAGCCGCAGGATTGGGAAGCGGTTATGTTGATGAGGTGAGCGGGAGAGGAAGCGGGAATCTGTGATTAGAGAAATTTTGTCAGATGAATTTTAAATAAATTCAGATAGGGTATACAATAGGCTATTATGTGTCTTTAATTACAAGAGTGTCTATTCGAAACTGAAGTTCCTCAGATGCCCATCTTCTTAAAACTTCAGAAATCGGGCAGTAGGTAAATAGTTGGTAGACCTAATAAATAAAATAAAAATAAAGCAGTACTCTTAACTCGCATTTCACTTGACTGAAGCATCCTCAGGGAAAAACAGTGTAACATGAGAAGAAACTCAACACAAAAATATTGTTATCAACATAACATTAAATAACATCACGCCTTGAAGTTTAAAGCAGAGTTAATTATTTGTCCGACAAAAATTTGCTATCACGCGCCTCTAAATATTAAAGCGGAACCTAAACACAGTAGGAGAAAAGATCATTAACGCATTACATTAAAACCACCAACCGCAAGGGTGAGGGTATGGCGGTGTGAAGTGCGCGCATGCACAGGAAATCACTTTTTTGTTCAGCGGGCGTGACTATCCACTTCCATGCCGACGCACCTGCGGACTGTGTGGCCATGGTGACCGGCTCAATGGGTAATGTGGAGGACATGTGCCTAAATAAAGCCGCAGGGTGGCTCTCATGTGATTGGGATTGAGTTAGTTCCGAAGAAACTATTTGTTAAGTTCGCTCTGAATTGTCTGAAGCTAAGTTGTTATGGAATTCAATGGGTAATATGGAGGACAGATGCTTAAATAAAGCTTAATGAACGCAGAGTGCCTGTCATTGTGATTGGGCGGTTTGGGAAAATATTGTTGACTGAGTTAGTTCTGAGGAAACTATTTGTTTAGTTTGCTCTGAAATGTCTGAAGCTAAGTTGTTATGGAATTTGTCATAGCAGCCTCTAAGTTTTTCAAAATAAGATGAATGTTTTTTTACCCTCGTAACTTTTATGAACTATTTTTCCGAAATAGTTTCGGATGCATTTATAACTTAGCCTTGCCAAACTGGTCAATGCGGCGATATCCAAAAGGACATGATGTTTTACATGATGTGTTAAACTCATAATATCTTCCGTCATTATTCATTATTCTGACTGAGATCCCGATGTGAATCATCCCGCGATCATGGCGCTTGCAACAGCATCGAAATATTAGTGACACTGACAGTATAACTTTAGTTTTAAACCTTGAAAGCTTAAAACAATGATTTTTTTAATGTAGATTTGTTTTCAACTGTTCAATCACTGTGGACTGTGACTGTGCACTTGGATAAACACATGGGATACTTTTTATCGCGGTAGTAAAATTACCGAAATCCACGCGGGCGAAGTAGCGGGCATACGCTACTAAATAATAATAATAATATTTCACCACCGAAATATTCACCATCTCCCAAGTAACGCACTAAGGTAGCTACCTCAAATCGTCATCACAGGAGGTCGTATTCTAAGCCCGGCCATGCACGAGCCGTTCGCGTATAACCTATGTACCGTACGAACGTATATAAATCCTTATATACAGCGCTGTAGCCATCATGCCAGAGTACATAACCATGCTGTATATAACCGTTATGTGTTTCGGTTTTAGCTTGAGATGTCGATGAAAATTTGTTGGTCTAGCTAGAATTTAGAATATAGGATACCTTTGCTTGATTTGCTGAAACACTTGCAAGTTTTCTTTTCTCCTCGAATGTTGAAAAGAATTGTGTGAAAAACCTAAAACTCCAATTTTCGTTTGCTCACACTTTTTCAAACTAAATTGTCATCTTATTAAACTACATAATAGTATTTTATTGCGGAGTGTTACTTTTTTTTACCCGACTGCGCCAGAAGGAGGGTTATGTTTTTACAAGAATGTGTTATGCACAGCTCAGTTTAATGTGCATCTCTTGTTTCTCTATCTTTTTTAAAAATATATTATATACATTTATTACTTTATTGCTAATATAACAACCAATGAACAGTCAGAATCTCTAAGACCTTGTTAACTCCAAACCATCGCATAAGTCACGTCTCTAACTCCTAACAATCCGTCACATCTCTCCGCCTTGACCAACCATCCTCTAGGTTATTTAACTTCCTAAACTAGTCTCCATCCCAGTGCTAGTTAACGTTAGTATCTTCCAAGCGATAATCCTGAAAATATAACGATCTAATTTCCCTGCTAGGCGTGTGGGGAGCCGGTGGATATAATTCTCTGTCGGGTGGCCACTCAGAAAATGAGCTGAGTCGCGGGTCCGCGTCTACCGAACAGAGCCCGTCGGTTACATTGGTTACATACAGACTGGAAGGTTGTAAAGTTACGTGGAAAAGGATGTTGACATCCAGAATAGTTTTTGCCAAAAAATGTACTTGAAACCTGGGGTTAAAAAATTTTTTCTTAGTGATACGGAATGGTAATTAATTATAAAGTAGGTACCAGCTTTGCCCCGCGGCTTCGCTCGCGTGGCAGGAGATCACACCACAGGAATGTACTTAGTACAGGGTTAAAAGTACCTCAGGACTTGATGTACATAAAATCTGGGTGTTAAAGCTTGAAAAGGTACCTTTAGGCGCGATTGGTCCAATTCGCGATTAGTTCAATGTTCAAAAATAACACAGACAACAATAACAGACCGCAGAGGGATACTTTAGCAAAATAATATTAGTGTAGAGACTATGAATGGAATTATAATAATAATAATATCGCTGGACATTACACACAGCACCATCTAGTGCCACACTAAGCAACGAAGCTTGTGTCGTGGACGCCAGATAGTTGATATACTACATAGATACTTTTTGTTTGTAAATACATACTTATTATACATATAAACATCCATGACTCGGAAACAAATGTCCATGCTCATCACACAAACATTTGTTTCTACCGGGATTCGAACCCAGGACCCTAAGAACGTAACGACGAACGAACGTAATTGTAATTTGGGCATTGAGAAATCGAAGCTGGGATTTCTAAACCTGAATCCTGAAAACGGTAAAAATACACCAGACGTTATAGATGTCAACATGTTTTGTAAAAAGTGAGACTTCTCGATAGTTACTATAGTAACGCCGTGGAATGAATACGTATTCACCGGGACACGTGCCGACGTACGATTTCGTCGCGACACGTGTTGCCAGATGCCCGGGTAGAACCCGTGTGCGAATTAATTGCCCTTCAAATACAAATGAACAGAGAAAAGAATGTAAGTTGTGTTGTTTTTGTTGATAAATGTCTGGTATACTCGTACAACTTTGTCCAGCCTATTTTTGTGATGAACATTTAACTGTTTACGAGAAAAATCTAATAAACCTTACTTTTTACCTTTTTAGCAAATGCAGGATTGTGGGGAGTTTTGATAAATTATTTGTTTACGCACGTCGACCAATCAAGCTATACAAAACCAAATTAAGCTAGTCTGTCATCGTACGGGAAGCTCATACAAAGCGAAGTCTGGTTATACTGATTACTTGGAGTGGTGTTGTGGCTCAGTGCTATTGGCTCCATTTTACTGTCTGTCGAATCCAAGAATTTTGTGTAATTTATTTCATCACCAAAAAAAAACAAAAAGTACACAGGCTGCGCATGCCGGTGTGGTGCTACGCCGTAGCGGATCACCTACGAGTGCTACGAAGCGTGACCGCACGTTACGTCAAGTGACGATGAGTTCAATGTTTTTCCTTCACACAAAAAGTGCTCAACGCGCCTAAAGAAGTTTTCACTTCAAAAACATCGTGTGGCAACTGGCCATGTCCTAGAACCAGAATTCGTATAACCTGTGGCACCCTCACTTGGCTCAAGTGATAGATTCATCCTGTTCTCTCTCACCAAAAAGAGATCTGTATCGAATATGGGTACGTTTTATTGTATTGTACAAATACTAGGCTGCTGTCTGTACTAAAGGAGGCGTGCCTAGGGGCCAACAATACGGCAAGCCCATAAGGCAAGCATACTGTCAGAAACCCTAACATCATAAAGAGAAATAGGTTATAAGCCCAAGCCAAGCCTGACTTGTATTAAAGTACTGCCACTCTCTGGCAAGGCTCTGTCCGCCATTTTCTTCGACAGTATGTCAGACTAGCAAGCGAGGCGGTATTTTAGCTGCGTCGTCACGCGAGCTCCTCGCCTTGAGACTGCGGCGAAATAGACCTCAGTGTAATAAGCCCCACCTACCCATCTATAGATAGACATAGACCATACGCTGTATGTTACTGTTGTTGTCTTACTATGAGTCCATTTGTAGCTTCGACAAGCTCCTACTTATTGATGACAGCCTGGTACTTTGTAGGTAAACTAGAAAAGTTCATTTGTACAGTTACGTTTATAGGCTCACCTAGGATAATATTCCCGTTTCTTATCTAACGTACTTGGCGTTAAAATCCTTCGTTGCAAATCATAAATTCGGTGATTTTGTCAGATCTTGTAAGATCTGTATGAGTTTAGAATATTCTAATCTTGAATAATAAAGTGATGGTGTTTACAAACTTTTTATATTAGTTATACCGGTAATGCTGATTCGACGTAACCTCTAGGTGGCGTATTCGCGCTGAATGTGTTGAATGCGCATGTAAATCGTAGCTAGGAAAACATGAAGAGCTGGAGTGAAAATTGAAAATGAGACATTATAATAAAATTCCTAAATTGTTTCACACATCAATATTTCGCGCGTTTTACGACACCTGGCTAAAGGGATCGGTTTGTGAAGTGGAAACCGTTGTATATACGCATGTTTATATACATGTGTCTCTATATACATACAGTATGTATATAAGTGTATGTGTTACATAAACTGAGCCGGCGACAGCTAGTCGGAGCCGACCGACCAAAATACGGGCACCTGACGCCCGCTCGCAACCCGGCCAGGGTAGGGACACAGTAGTAATAGAGTAGCGGGACCTTTCATTAAATTTATTTTTATTAGCCTATTCGGTCCCACTGCTGGGAAAAGCCTTCCTTCATTTCTTGCCAACTCTCTCGGTATTTTTCTGCCTCTGGCCAATCAGTCAGGAGCGAGTCCAAATCGTCATGCCAGCGTTTCTTGGACCTGCCTCGGTGACGTTGACATTAAGTATGTAATTTTTATTTCATACCCATGATGTATTTTTAGATGCTGCCTGAAAAGTAATTAGTATTGCGTTCTCATACATATATGCAGTGAACCTGTGTTCGTATCAGGTTTAATCAATGATTTACGTTTTGCTACTCGACTATATCGGATGGACGAAATCATAGTTAGATACGTAGTCAGCCATTCATCATTTGGTGATACTAACAACTATAACATTTATTAGTCGTGCGAAGAAATTATTCATTAGTTGCTGTGATGGATGACATTAAATATTTTCACCTTCCACGGGAGGGGAGAGAAGGGGGTGAGAGGTCTCGAGTATAGGGCAGATCCTTACTTAGGTTTGTAGGTTTGAAGTGTATTTGTTCCTTAAACAATGCAGTCATGGGTACATCTCGGTAAATGACGAACAAAGGCAAGATTTACCCATTATTTATTAATACCTCCGCCTCCCGCTACGGTTATGATCGTAACCACAGCCTAATTTCGCCACGAGCGCGCACAAAGCCTGCCCGCTGCGGTCGGTCGTCTTACCATCGGGCGCGATTGTACCGCTATACTTGTGTACACTTATGTACAGTGTTTAACGCGTGTTGACACTGCGACTGTACCCAGCCAGTCTATCGTTTACGCTTTTTGACCAAAACGGTGTGAGCAGAGCATGTAACAATTGATTAGTGACCGGATCTTTATGAATTCTTCGTTGTTAAATTGTTGTCTTTTTCTACTCTGGACGCTCTTAATGTGCACGTCTTTCTACATCGTTCTCACATATATGTTTAATTTCAAAATTAATGATGTAACCAAGATTTTGTAACAATATTTTGATTCAAAAGAGTGTCCATGGAGTTTCTTGCCTGTTCTTCTCCATAGAGATCTACGCTAGGGAATGGGCAACTACAGTACTTTCTCAAGTTATTATGCCTTGTGACTGGGACTGTAGCTTTGTTTTTTATTTGTAATTTTGACATTCAAAAGTGCCGTAATGGTCTAATTGAAATAAATGCTTTGAGTTTGAGTTTAAGTTTGAATAGACCTAAGAAAATTGGGAACTTAGATAATTATTGAGGTTTCTTTGTGAAGTTAAAATCCTCCCAAGAAACACTCGGCCTTGCTACTCCCAGTTTCAGTTTTTATTTATTTTAAATTTTTGACTAGGTATGCATAATACCTACCCTAGCCACATCTTGGTGTCTACAAACACGACAGTACTATGTTTATGACATAGTCTCAGAAACAGATGGATAAAGGGACGCACAGAACAGAGAAGAATGACAGAAGAATAGAGAGGCCTATATCCAATAGTGGGTGATTCGGACTAAAATGATGATGATAGTCAGAGACTCAAATTACCGTCGTTCAATACCCTAATTAGAAATGATTGAGACCAACACATTCATAATTAAAGTATCGAAAATCACCTTAATATTGCAACAAATCGGACTTATATTCTAATAATATAACGTACACAAAATACAGAGAGTTCTCCGTTTATTTCTGCGAAATCAGACTCATGTGGAGCTTAAACATCGCTTTGACGGCTCCTAGCCTAATCCCAACACAGTCGTACGGTCATCAGTGTACAAATACGATGTATTTAGTATTTAGATGTTTGGCTCTTTGACTTTGTACGGAACGAGGCGTGGGACCTGGGCTAGCGTGGGACACTTCGAAAAGGGAATTGATGTATAGTTTGTTATGGATCTACAAGTAGTAGTATTCATATTATCGGAGCGTCTGTGCGACGTATCAATAATATCTTACTTTGCTTAGCATAGAATTTGTCCGAAGATCCTTATTAGGTGCATTTAGGTACTTGAGTCATTGATAAGTTCTATGAGTAATGCTTTAAAGACCTACTGGGTTCGATTCTCAGGTTGGCCCTGCCACACACTTGCTAACATGAGATAGAGTGAGATAGAGGTGATAACCAGCTTCGCCTATTAATTGCTCCAAAATCAGAAAAGAATGAAATCCAATTAAGCCAAACAGCTTACACAAGGAGGTTTTTTACTACAAGTTGTTCCCGTTCGTTATTAAACCGTACTTACGATTACTCGTGGCGTATCCAGATCAGATAAAAAGCGAAGATGTGGTATTTGCTTTCTTTGCAACTAACATGGAGACATTCTTTCAATTTCGTCTAATCCATTAATAAGTCTTGATTAATTGTCTTCATAGATTAGTCGTAACCTAAGCTGGGATGCTAAGTGGTGAGACCGTCGGATTGCTAAGTCATAGGTCTCAAGTTCGAACCCAAGACACACTCTGATTTTTCGGATTCATGTGCGTATTGTATACTTATCACTTGCTTCGGTGAAGGAAAACATCGTGACGAAACCAGCATGCCCAAGAGATGTATCTCGACGGCATGTAAAGTTAAGACAGAGGCCCATGGGTGGCATAAAACTCTGACATCAGGTAAGGCACTAACCAAACGATAAAGAAGAAGTCTTGAGTATTCCCGAAAGTCGAAAAAGCGTATGAACCCTAAAAGTTAGGATACTTACTTGTTAGAAATATTTGGAGAAAATACAGGTGCCGAAAGGCCTAGACTGGAGCTTATATATCGTTTCAGATTTCTTCAATGAATTTCAAAAGATGATCGATCGATCGTCGTGTCGTGTCGTCGTGTTCGTCGTGGATGGATATGTTTTCGGTAGTGTTAGGGCGGAGACGTAGGGGTCGGCTCTCAGTCTAACCGTATGCAACTAAATAGCAGTATTTTACGGGTAATACGATACCCCTTTGTTAACATTGGTTGTCAGACTTTCGGGCCACTGACTACCTGTAACGACTGTCTTAGATCTACAAATGACAGCCGGGACCAACGGCTTAACGTGCTTTCTGAGGCACGGAGGAAACTCGGTATGTAATGCTTCACCCATATAAACCTAGGCAAGCGCGGTTTAACCTAGATCGACCTGAGCGTCTGTTATTATTTAGCTACGAGCTCTTCCCACCTTTCCCCTATTCTATTCCACTCACTTAATTTTCAAACTTATTTCGTCTGAATATCTGCTTTATTTCTTTGATCCGCGGCAAAGTCGTACAGTTTACACCCAGGCGTGAACTAGGTTGAGATGTCTGGTCGCCATGAGGAATTGTGAAAGGAACGTGTATTGTACTACACAGGCTTTTTATATTTTATCGTTCAGCAATAATGGACTAAATAATGTACACGTGGATCGGTCTACAAAGGTTGTTGCTTTACCAACCAACCACTTGTTTAGTTTCTGGATAGGTTCCACGAATCATTCCCCCTTTGTCGATTACCGCTATGTCGATTCGATAAAGTTTACGCTTGACTTCGAGGTCGGAAAAGTAGGTACACTTAAAACAAAAAGTGAAACGCTTTTATCTATGTCTATGCTAATATTATAAAGAGACTAGTATTTGCGTTGTGCGCGAGCTGCACGCAGCTCGCGGTGTCGTCGTGTTTTTGAGAAGTATTCCTTACCCTTATAAAATTTTGAGAATCCATAGGAATCCTTAAATTAATTGGAAAATCCGTTAGAATTACCCTTTTATCAGTATGAAAACCCTTAAGAAACTCTAAAACATTACCCTAAAGTTTGCTTGTCGTCGCCCCTGAGTTACGCTTCACCCACTCAACCTTCGTTACGGTACGGAGGTCTACCTACCACCGGACAGGTTTTGATGCCTACTATAATATTTGTTCAAACACCTAATGGCTATCTCTAACCGTTATAAAGTTACAGAACTTTAAAT
Organism: Xestia sexstrigata; assembly: GCA_941918905.2. Taxonomy (NCBI): domain Eukaryota; kingdom Metazoa; phylum Arthropoda; class Insecta; order Lepidoptera; family Noctuidae; genus Xestia; species Xestia sexstrigata. The sequence goes on along the minus strand of OW799220.2, from coordinate 5,187,973 downwards.
TTTAGGGGAGGTTAGGGAGGAAGGGGAGGGCAAATTTCAACGCCCTCAAAGTTTTAGGTAAGAATCAAAAGTTTTTTCAGTAGTAAAAAAAGGGGTGAAGAGGGGGTGTGAAGGGGGGAGAGGGGGGAGTTTTGAAAAATGATTTTGACTAGCGCATTGCCCCTTTATATGAATCTGAAAAAAAAAAAAACCAAGCTCTTGATTTCTGAGATACGATAGGATGGGGGGCGAAAAGGGGAGGTTTGGCACTTTTCCCCTACTCGTGAGAGTTACTTGTTTACGAATCTGTTAAAATATACCCCCCTTCCCATCCACCATCCACCAGGAGAAAAAAAATTGTCAGTGAGTAAGTCAGTCAGTGGTATATACATAGTTCTTTTTTTTCATTTTTCCACAGCTTAGAAAAAAAAGATAGATCTATCATCAAAAAACGCTATAAATTTCAAGTAAACTTTTCAGATTGAGAACGAGAAATTTTTAAAGACAAAGATTCCATATTATTTTTTTTTTTTTTTAAATACTCTTTGTATTTAAAAAAAAAAATTACTAATATCGAATTTCAAATCATACGCAATACGCGTATGATTTGAATTTCGAATATTTTTGTTTTATTTTCTTTTCTAAAAAAGGCGTGATATTGTTTATTATCTAAACGTTTTTTTTTCGTGTTCTTTTTGGGCATCAGTCTAAAACACATCAAGTCAAAGTATATCATCATAATCTAGGCTATTGCCGTACGTGCTAGCCATAAAGACACTTCAAAGTTTTATGGTTTGTGTGGAGTATTCTCAATCTGGGAAACGCAATATGCAATGTATTATAAATGTACAATGTACAATACACAATATAAAATAATATGCCTATTATTTTGCACTGCGTTTACTTTTTATTGGAATAGAAAAAGAATCAGGAGACGAAGTCTAAAGATCATGGCACACTATACCGGCACCGCAACGGCACCACTTCAACCCAGCAATTTACTTGTTATTCGAATTAAAGCATAAAATCGTGTGTTGTATAATATATTTCAAAATGTCAATATGAAAAAGCCCACGTCTGGGAGTCAGCACGCTTGCCGCTATCACACAACTTGACTCGCAGCCCGCGCGCTGCTAGCGAGCGTACCGCATGCTTACAGCGCGCCGAGGCGACGCGACGCGAACTGTGCAGTTGCGGTTCCCGCATACTGTGCCATGACCTTAAATAGATATGTACAGACGACAAAAGAGTTTGTTAGGCAGACAAGGAGCCTTTTTTTTACCTTTATTATTACTTGAATTGCTTGACACGGATTCACTGCCTGCATAGGCCATAAAATAATAAAATATTGGTTACGTTCCGAAAACCTGTTGTCGCGAAATGCCTGTGTAACAGTAATATGAGCCCCATGGCTAATCCTTTGTCCTATTTGATCGTCAAATATGAAAATGCGATGCAAAAAAAAAACATCGACCTCTCAAAAAATTTTTACTTTGTGTTTTTTACATTTATTTAAAAACATTTTTGCCAAAAAATAAGCAATTTTTTTGCAAAAATGTTTTTTTAAAGCGTTTTCGTATTTGACGATTGGGATTGGTATTTTTTTTTATTTTTACCTTTTTAGTGGAGATATCCTACATATGCTGGTGGAATATATTATAAACTCCTCCTATTTTAGAAGTCTGTTAAAATTTTCCTTTGTTTTGCTCAGATATGCGGTGCTGCACAAAGTTCAAATCCAGTCAACTGTTTCATATCTTTTCAGCGTAGTAAAGTAGCGTAGTATATCTTCTCTAGCTCACCTAGGACGTATTCCATGTTTCAAGCTTTGTGTCCTACTTAAGTTATTTCCACTTAGACAATTATTAACTTAATTCTAGTGTAAACAGTGTTCATATCATAATACAAGTACTATGTATCTAACATAAGTATTTTTTTTTTTAATCTGTCGTGCAAACTGAACTGTACGTCAACGGTGTTAAAGATTTTTTTCCCAGAACACATATTTGTTTATATGTTTGGAAAATAAATTGCGAACGCAGGATAGGTTAAGTGTGCCGTATAATAGGGTAATGTGACGTCACGATACGCCATTCAGCCAACATGGCGGACACATGTGCTGGGATTCCTTCCCTTTCATTTCCTCCAAAGAATATAGGTGTATGAATATCTTTACGTGGTGTTGTGGATTTATTAAGAAGTTTTTGGTTTTAGTCAGGGTGCAATCAAGATTGCTTTCTAAGGACCAAATATCTTTACAATTATTTAATGTACTCTTAAAAGAACATAAGCAGTTTAAATATACATCATTACTAATACTACCTGTTGCCAGTGTCGTGTATGTAGGCACCTTTATGTGAGTTTTATACAGTTGACTGAAGTTTTTTAATATTAAGCAATGCACATAAGAAAAAAAAAATAGGTCCTAGGTTTTTTTTTTAGGTTAATATAAATTGGTTAAGTACATTATATTGGACGCTTATTACTAGTTTATGGTTACATTTAGCTTAGTAACTAGACACGACAACGACAGGTTGTTTTTCTACAATACTATTTATTGGTAACATTTTACATTGCAAATGCAGTACATTATTCATAATAGGGCTTTGTTCTGTTTTTATATATGACATAGTTTTACCATTAATTTCGATTTCCACATTTGGTCAAATGTCCCCGATAACTTTGTAGGGTCCTGAGTATAAGCTTGTGAGTTTATTGCCTGTTTCGTTTTTTACTAAAACTTTGTCATTTGTGTTATAATGTGTGGGGTTAACATAAGTGTCATACCTTTTTAATTAGTTTGATCGTTTTGTAAGTTTCTGTTATACGTTCTCCGTTCGCGCATCAATTTTTAGGTCTCGCCGGAAGTATGAAATTGATCTTCGCAAAGCGTGTTGATTTATTTTATTGGTCATCCACTTGGTATGACAGTTCTTGTAAATTAATCAAATCATGGGGAAAAGTCAGAGTAAGGAGGAAGATATTATAGCTCAAACAGCTTCCGGTTGTAATAACAACGCAGATTTGGAGCAATTAAAATACCATACCAGCAAAATGAATGTGTTTTTGTTGGTCATTTTGTTGTTACTGTTGCTCGGATTCCTGTACCTTGTTCCCTACTTGAAATCGAATGACGTTAGATCGAATAACACTTGCTCGAAAACGTTAACTCGATAGTACTCGTTCTTGAAATCGATAAATTATGAGCTCGACAGTTCACAACCTCGATGCATCAAAATCTCGAATAACTATAAGTTCGAATCATCAGCAGCGCGAAGGCTCATTATCTTGAAACATCAATTCTCGACCGATTATCTAATCGATTTACAGAATAGTTTTATTGATTTGTATTTGAGTACCTACAATTTTTTTTTTAATACTTATGGCATTTATTCTAACGTCATTCGTTGATGCCACAAAAAAACACTGATTCTCACTAGACTTTGTTTGCGACTAACCATCGTGGAATGGTGTCCTAATACGGAGAAAGGAATTCCAAACAAAGTCCAGGGGATTCTTACGTCACGGTCGCCATGTGATGTTGGGAATTGGAGCGAAATGATACCAAGGCGAATGATGAGAGCGAAATACTGTCTTTATTGAGATGTTGTTACCTGTTTTATACTGTAACACACTTATACGCAATTATAATATAAAGGTGCCTACATACACGACACCAGCGACTTCGTTCGCGTGGACAATTTGATGTGTGAGACTAAAATTAGCCTACGGTCTATTCCCAGACCTACCAAATAACACAAAAAAGGAGTTCGATAACAAACAGAAGATCTTAAAGAGGTAAGATTTGTTTGTGTGTATCTAAACTGATTCTAAAGCTCTTTCACTAGTAGCAAGCTACATTATTCGAGGGTGCTCTATGCTATTACATATATTCATATCATGCATATTACCCGAGCTGTCATAATGGGGAAGGCAACTATATAACTAACGGCGCGGCGCTAGCATCGCTTGAACCAAACATCGTCATTGGTTGAAAATCTGTCAATGTCATTTTATATTTCAAAATAGTTTGACCTTATTGGTCAGATTGGGACTAAGCTATGAACGCACTATCTACAATCAGCTTTGACCAGTCTTCCCCATTAATGCGGTCGCGAGCGAAGTGCTAGTTCATAATAATGACGTAGTGCTCGTAGTTCTTGATTGCTTTTTCTTTTTTCAAGCTTTCATGTTGCTTATTAAAATTACTCAGTATGTAAAAGACATGTGGATCGTATTCAACTTTTACATAGCAAAAACTCGCGAGAACCATGTCCGTCGCGAGAAAAATCTCCGACGTAACGTGATAATTAACTAAAATGGTGACAAAACGTAGCCACGTGTAACACCGTTGACCGTCCTTTAATCTGGGGGCTTGCTAAGATTATATGTATATGTCTTCGTTCGAGTTTCTGCGTTAAATGAATTAAAACTGTCTTTCATAATTATCTTACCTTTGCATCACTGTTAATATCTCGTGGAGAAATAATAACAGGCGCTCGGGTCGATTTTCAGGTTAAGCAGCGCTTGCCTAATAGTTTGGTCCGTGGATGGGTGACCAACTGACCACCCACTGCATACCGAGTTTCCTCCGTGCCTCCAAAAGCACGTTAAGAAGTTGGTCTCAGCTGTCATTTCTAGATCTTCGACAGTTGTTAAGAAGTCAGTGGCCTGAAAGTCTGACAACCAGTCTTACCAAGGGGTGGTCTTAAGTTGCATCTTGTCTAAAAATAAATATTCACGAAAAAAACCTCAGAAAAGTTTCTGACGTTGACTTTGCATGCAGTTCAGACTTCAGACAGAAACGTATATACCACATAATCGAGTTTTGAGAAGCACGTAGCTCCTATGTAGGTAGTGACCGCACTTATCGACGCAGAATCGGCTTGAGTCGGGTATAAGGAGGTTAATATGCATGCAATTAAAGTGAGTAGTCCGACGTGGTATCTACTCGCGTCGACTGTACTGATATCAGGCAGATAACATCATTTTCGCTTTTATTACATGGACATTAAAATCTTTAACATCTGACCAGCTCAAATGGATTCCACGTCGATTAGTGTAGTAAATAAATAATAATAATAATAAATCCTTTATTTTCAGGTTCTTTGGCCCATAGATAAATACCTTACAGGCTAACATATATATCATAATAGTAGGTACATTGTGTTACTGTATAAACTTAAAACTATGTTAGTAAAACACACTTCACTCGGGCACTGTCTTAGTGCGATCGTGTGGCACTTGTCCGTGGAAGCGACGGAACATTACGACGGCACCTTGCGGCCAAAAGTCCTCTGCCATGACGAGGTGCAGGTAGCATATAGGTACTCGCACCACGAACGCCTTGAAGTTGACGTTGCGGCGCGATTCAAGCAACTGCACTCTCGGCCTGTACTTGGTTCTTTGGCACACGTACTCCACGGTGTCCTCGGCCTTAGTGGTATAGTGTAGGCGGGAAATATACACGGGAGTGTTCGGCTGGGCGGCTCGAACAGGGATGTCGGGCTTGATAGGAGCTGTGCCGCAGCGGTTCCTGTTGGTTCTTTTTCGGCGCTTCTTCCTTTGCACCGTCACAAAACCATCATCGTCAGCCCGGTTCGATGCCTTTTCAGAGACGGGCTTCTTTGCGGGAGCGTTGGCGAGGTCGTTAACTCCCACAGGCGCTTTAACTCCCCTAGTATCTCAAAATTAATACCTATGTCGAAGTTTAAAAAAACTTGTGATTCTCGAATCAATGGTACCGCAATCAAGATACAGTCACATAAACACACGTGGCGAGTTGTAGCCTTCAAGACACCTGTCTCAAGTAAACCCTCCGCATGGGCGAGCCACAGTTAGGTAACGTCATCTTGCTTAAGTCTTAGGTCCTTAGGGGACACCGTAATCCGGTCATCTTGAGAGTTGAGATGGCTGAAGCTATCATAAACCAACAGCTCAATCAGATTGTAACGCTCCTACAGAATGGACACACGCCTCTTCCCTGTAAAAGGGAGTGGGCTATAATCCATCCAAGGTTCCCAACTTAGTAGTTTTCAACCAAACTTGGGAGGTAAATAAGTGTGTTGGGATTTATTACGGGGGTTTGATATTTCAAATTAAAACAATTAATGTATGAAGGATGAACCAACAAAACAAAACATAAAGTGTACTTATATATTCAGGGGAATTTCCAAGTTACTGTGATTTTGGGGTTATCTGACTTTAACTTTAAATGTTTTGGGAGTTGGTAACCCTGAATTCATCGTACGTTTTCAGATAGGTTTGGTAGATATAACTGTGTCTTCGAATTTTTGGTTCTAGCACTTGCCGGTTTCCTCACGATTACCCAACAGTATGTAACCTCCGTCAAGATACCTAGTCCTCAGCTCAGCCAAAGTCAAAACTAAAAAACTGGTAAAAAAAAAAGATCAAGACGACCTTCTTCCAATATTCTTTCGGCATCCATCATAAGAAAAATGATCAAATTCTACAGCACCTGGCGCGTTCTTCTTTGAAGGCGCCAAGAAGTTTATCCGTGCTCTAACAAACGGCGAATGTAGCCAGCTCTCAGTATTCAGTATTGTGCCGTTCCCGAACGCCGCCGTCGTTATATCTAAAGCTGGTAATGACGTTATTCAGAGGAGACCACCCTAACAGAAGAAATAGAAGTCTAAGTTTAATCTGGCTTTGAATTGTACATTTCAACCAACTTATCTGTTAAGGCGGGAAAAAGTAGAACTAAATTAAATGTACCAAGTTTGACATATCGATGCATATTTTCTTGTCAACCTTGAACTGCGTACTTAAAATGGTCATACTGTAGGCATTTTAGTAAAGTTCAGTGTCAGATTTGGCAGACATAATCCTTTGAACAGTGCCGTGTCGCTCACTCACACTGTAAATCATTTGTATCGTTCCATGCGAGATGTTCACACTTCTCAGTCTCAACACTTCGCGCGACCCAAGTACTGCAAGGGAAGATACATCAAACGGTTTAAATCTTTCCATTTTTGTTAGTAAAGTAGTTTTTGTATTTAGAACAAGCCAAAACTTTTCTAGTAGCGATCACCAGTAAAGTGCCGAGACAAACATCTTTTCGAGTCCCGGCGAACTAACCTGGTTACTCGTATACTGCTACTAGTCATCAAAGGGACTGCATAGCATCTTGCTGACCATATTATTTTGCCTACTGAAATGTACATTTCAAATGGCATAACTCCCCTCTTTGGTAGCCTAACCGAGAAACGGATAAGCTGTCAACAAGCACGGACAGGCAACAGCGATGAGCGACCAAGCTAAGCTTCACGATTACGTTAGCGCACCTACACATGGCCTGTTTGACAGGGATTCCACCGATTGGGTAAAATAGGAGCTCTTCACGTCTAATCTGCTTTTAGTTAGTGGTTTGAATAAACCAGTGACTCTCACCCAAAGTTGTAAAAGGCACACACAGGTTTAGGTTATCAATATAAAACTCACAGATGGTGCCATCTCAGTTCTAAATCACGCCCGCTAGTTTAGATCTCCTTTGATTATCGTCAATCACTGGTTTCTTAACCCTGTCAGCGCAAAAAGGCCATCCTTAAAGTTTTAATCAACTTCCTACCCTTGTTCCATTCTACTTGTGGTCGGCGCAACACATGGTATTTTTCTTCCATTCTCTCCTGTCAACCGTCACGCTATCATTTACTCCTTTTTCCTTCTTATATATTATTGTGTGAAGAATGCTTCACACAATCCATCCATCTTTTCTTTGGTCTTCCTCTCCCTCTCCATTTATCAACATTCATATTCATCACTCTTTTAGGCAAATGCGATTCGTCTCTCCTCAAACATTGAAACCCTTAAAAAAAGGTTGAAATCCTCTAGTAAACCTTCTCCACATCCCCTCGCGGTGTATGCGGGCGGTATCGCCGCACTAGCTCCTGTTCAGCAGCGGTCGTTTGAGATCGCGCGTTTACGAGTTCGTCCGGGCGATGCGCCCGCTTTATTGTGCTGACTGTACTTCGTGACGTCATGGATACAGTCGCTATCGCTGCGACCCCGATACCGATGCTGGTGGCTGGTGGCCTTCTGTGAGAATTAGTGAACAAGGGTCGACATTTTGGGGAGATGGGTCGTCTTTTCGGTTTTCGGACTTTTTGTTTGTAGAGCTAAGGTTTTAGTATTCAATTGTGTATATTAAACGTCTAATCAGATGTGGATGCGTATAAGAGTAGAAGAAGACCAAAGAAACGATAGATGGGCTGTGTAAATGATGATATGGCAAGAAAGGAAGTGTGTGATGAGATGACGAGTAATAGAGAAGTATGGAAGAAGAAGACATGCTGCGCCGACCACAAATGAATTGGGATAAAGGCAGGAGAATGATGTTGATCAGATAGATAATGCCTGTTGGATATTACTGAAATCAGTAAGTTGTTAAAATTATCGACAATTTTAGAGATCTACTGTAACTTTTGGCTATTGAAATTGAAATGAGAACAAATACATAGAAGATTTGTTGGGGTTTCCTCTTATAAAATCTCCTGCATTTTTCCTCTCTTTTCATTTTCTCATCAACTTAGTCCGTTCAACGCCTAGAATTTTTTACCCAGATGACCTGAATGTCTTTATCGATAGCCTCTGACACGAAAAATCTCTATGAACACGTAATAAACAAGCGAGCAGGTGAGCCCAGCTCGACTGTTTACGAGCACTGAACTAACGAGAACACTCATGATAATAAACCGGCCGTAAATAAAGTCATCCATGACGGGAATAAAGTCATACATCTCGGGAATAAAGTCATACACTCGACGGGATCATCCCTCGGCTGATACGTATCTGTGTGCTTTTAAATACTTAGTAGATTATTCACTGATGTTAACATAGGTTGTTGATCCGTTCACTTACTATGCGAGCCAATTAAGAATAGTACTGTCAAGACGCCATTTTGTTCCGCAATACTCGCAAACTTCATTACCAAAGCGTACTAATTTGACAGACCACTGTTTGTCAAATTAGTACGCTTTGGTAATGATGATATGGCAAGAAAGGAAGTGTCTGATGAGATGATGAGTAATAGAGAAGTATGGAAGAAGAAGACATGCTGCGCCGACCACAAATGAATTGGGATAAAGGCAGGAGAATGATGTTGATCAGATAGATAATGCCTGTTGGATATTACTGAAATCAGTAAGTTGTTAAAATTACCGATGTTAACTTATGTTGTTGATCCGTTCACTTACTATGCGAGCCAAATAAGAATAGTACTGTCAAGACGCCATTTTGTTCCGCAATACTCGCGAACTTCATTACCAAAGCGTACTAATTTGACAGACAGTGGTGTCGATTCTGTTGTGCACAAATTAAACTTAATTTAGGCCATTGCTATCTTTTACTAAAAGACAGTGACAGTGAAAAGGACGGCTATAGCTATGAACTAAGTTAGAGATGTCAAACTAGTTTATACCTTGCACTTCACCGTGTTTTTAGTCGACATTTTTTTACGTGCACCCTTCATTTGTATGAAAATATTAGTTCCAATTAAATATGACAGCTCTAAATTACGTCCGTCTCTTTCTCGTTTTATTAGAGAGAAAAAGATAGCAATAGCCTAAATTAATTTTAGTTAATGCACAACAGAATCGACACCACTGTGTTGCTGGCAGTAATTTGACAGCTAATTTGACAGCTATCGTGTGCGGCGATCCTATATATATTTGGCTCGCAAAGTTCATAATATAACACCACGCCTGTAATCCCTGAAGAGCTAGCCAGAGGCGTACCCGTTAGTACACCCACATTTCGCCAGTTATAATGTTTAAGTCCCATGAAATAAGTGGCGCGGCTATTGCCATCAACCGAGCACAAATCCAGACTCTGTGGCTGCTACTGAGGATTTCCTCATGGAAAAATCTAATAACACTTTGCCCGACCTGTTAATCAAACACAGGAAGGCGTGAGTCGACTACTAGAATAGAATAGAAAGACACAGCTATAATCCTTTTTTTAAAGTCGGTTTAAAAGAAAGAAATATTCAGCTTCACAGTCCATCTCGACAGAGGTAGGGTTCCGCATCAATTTTTAAAGCAAACGCTTACAGTTGAGAGTCTGCGGGCTCTCTTGTGGGCGGTATAATAAATAGCTCGAAACAGTTATGGTGTGAAAGTGTTGCCGTAAATCTGTATGGGGTTGTTATTGAGGGGTGAGACGAAGGATTTGAGTGTCATGCAGAGATTTGAATAGTTAGATTCGCCCAACCGCCCCGAGAATTAAACGCGTTTATTTTTCGTTGACAATTAATGGCCGTTGATTGATTGATAGACCATATTTAATCGTACCTATTCTAGTCTTACCAAGGGGTATTGTATTAGCCAACCGCTGCCAACTCTTCGTTCTCGAGCGACATTATAGTCAGTAAGAAGCACATCTTATAATATAAATCTTTGATGTCCTTTACAATAAGCACGTGCAATGGGAGACGGTCCGAAAATTAATTTATTTAAAAGCTGTTATGGCATTGGTTGATGGATTAAAAACATTTCCATTTATTTTCTGGCAGTTACATGCTCATTGTATTTTTTTAAATGGCGTTCGATTAGTGACGTATTGTGTGCATTACTTCTTCTTCTGTCAAACTAATTAGTCGAATTTGAAATAAGTTTGTATCGTACCTTTTCTTTAGGGTTTTTTCAGGTTAAAATTATAAAGTAGGTAAGTAACTAAGCTGTGTTCAACAACATCGACCGCGTGAAAGTTTTAATTTTCCGCTGTTACAGAACTCCTTAATTTCAGATGGAAAGAATGGGTGTCATACGCAAATACCTATAGGTGGCACGTGTAATGAAGCATTAATAGGGGGTGTACACCCCCTAATGTATCAGGATATACATCCTGGATACCTGTAAATGCATTCACACTATAAATAAGCCCAAGTTTTCACCCCCCAGTAACCAGTCCCAGTTACGCCGAAACTTCTGTACTAATAACGTGCGCTTACTCGTGCGGTACATATCGGGAGGGGTGAATTTTTTCCACGTGGGGGGTTGTAAGGGGGTGTCAGATCTCGCTCTTTTTGCGTTTCTTCCCAGAGCGATGCAAATCCCCCGACGCGCCGTGTGCCCGTCGAATGGGAATCGGGAATTTCCGCTAATGCCCGGCGCGCTGTTTAAGATATCACATGATGGAACTGATGGAAGCGTGAACGAACTTATGTCGGGGAGATAAGTTCGTGATGTAAGTTACTGTAAAGGGAGGTGGTAGGTAGGTATTTGATTTAATTTATTTAAACTTCATGCACAAGAATACATAGGCGGACATAATTCCACAAGGCATTGAGCATTTTACGGACACAACCACCACGGACCACGGACGGGATTTTAGGGCATTTTATGATACATTTTTGGTGTCAACTGATAGTATAGTATTTCTATTTATCCTGTATCGCACGTTTTCAAGGGGATATTTCTGTAGCTAAGAAAAATATTACTAAATAAATGGTCACGAGACTTTTATATTGTTTATCGGTCTCGTGACAAGACGTAACAGGCGTTTCAAAGCATTCTTTTGTCACAATAAAATAACAACACCCTCCAACACGTTTCTCGCTACCCACAATTACACAACAAGTTCAAAAGAATCAGGCGCTGCTCGTGTGACGTCACCGTGTTTACTGCGCGGCACGTGCTCCCGGGCACGTTGCGTCATTACCGGGCACCGGCGAGCTCGTAAATCAATATCGACGGACCCTTATTAATTAGTGCGTTCGCGGATCCCCGTGGCTTCCACCCCGCCCGAACTCTCACCCCCCTCGCCCCCCCACCACTCTCCACGTCTTCCGGCTGCGATGAGAGTTTTTAATTATCCCAACGGGAGCAGCCGGCCGTGTTGACACCTTGCTCCGTCCTGATGAGACTTAATAAACTCCACGATAGGGCCTTTGACGACACTTACTTTCGGTGCGATCCTGCGAGATTAACACTGGGTGTGAGTACTATGTATAGGTGTAGAGGACGATGCGCTGAATACTATCTGCACCGGTGATCGTGACGGACCACTACGGCGGACACTCCATCCCATTGTTATTGAGGACATCAAGATCATTGAAAACGTTAGTTGCCGTTACGACAGGAGCTTACGGATCCTTCAAGTAATCCTCTGTTCTGTTCACTTTGCTCCGATGGCTCGTAAAATCCGATGTCCAGTCATACCGAGGTTATATCTATGCGCGGACCGGGGGACCGCAGTGTTCCATCGCAACGCTAGTAGAGATGGCCCGGCCGGCATAGCAACAGCGGAGACGGAGAATCTAGGTTAAGCCCGTGAGTCTTGGTAACAGAATGCTGATTCGCTCGAGGGAGCGATAACGAAAGAAAAGTCAGGATAGCTGTATGTATATCTATGTGGCTGCGTCATCAAGAAAAGATTATCGGCCGATGTTGTAAATCGGAGGCTGAGCACGGAGCCCGGAAGGCGGAGCGCAGTCCCCGCGGGCGACGGCGGCGTCCGGCGCGCCGTCAATTAGACGGGGAGGGGCTCGGCCGGGCCGGGCGGGGGGCCAGGGGGGCACGCGAGACGCCGCGCTGCCCAGATACGTGCCACGTTAGGTATATGCCCGGAAATTCGAGCCTATATACCGTGCACATAGCGCGTCCGCCTTGGGCACCGTAATTAATAGCAAGAGGCCGAATCCGCTCCACCATCCTAATCTTCAACCCTAATTATTATTCAGGGAGTTTTTCTCAGAGCTTGTTTATGCTGCCGGCGGAAGACGCCGGGAGATGAAAGGAATTGTTCGACGCCTTTATGTGAGTCTGTCGTTTTATGTTGGATTTTTCGTCGAATCGTTAATGTAAATTGGCGGGGGGTCGCGGTTTTGTCATTATCGAATCACCATCGCCAAGATTTGAGGGTAACACAATTCAAGTAAACTGTACAATACAGAATACAGGTATTATTTCGAATGACAAATAGGTGGCTGAGTATGGGTACACAGTCGAACAATAAAAGTTGTTCAGTTCGTTGTACGGCGAAGTGGGTCAAAGTTGCGAGGGTAGGAAATATGTATATAAGCGAGTTTGTCTGGAAGTGCTGGGCTCGTGAGTCGTGACTCGTCTGCCGTCTGGCTTGTCTGCGCGGTGAATCCATTAAATTAATTGCTGTTTTCGTGAACATTTTTATTACTCCGCGTTGAATTTGATTTATCGTTTCCGCGAGATTTGGAGATTAATTTGTCGAAAGGGGCTCTTAACGCGGGCTTTATTAAAAACGTGTTAAACGGCCGTTTTATTGTGATTAAGTTTTTGATGTAAATTAAGATGTCATATTTTTTTGAAGTAACGTTTTGTCCTGCTTTGAGAGTTATTATGAGTCATGTGGTTAGTGCCTCTGAGCTGGTGTCTGAGTTTTTATGCCGCCCATCACATTCGGCTCTGACTTGGCTGTCCATGTCGTCACGAGAGATATCTCTCAGGCATGCTGGTTTCCTCACGATGTTTTCCTTCATCGAACAATTGATAATTTTACAATACGCACATGAATCCGAAAAATCAGAGTTGCGTGTCTTGGTTCAAACTCGAGACCTATGACTTGGCAATCCGAAGGTCACACCACTGTCCACAAGGCCATCATTGCTTAAAGATGAATGTTGTTTATGAAGTTCAAATAACTGTTTTCAGATTTAAATCTTGAAATTGGAAAAGAAATCTGACGGATTGAAACCTGCAGGCACAGTTACTAATTTAAACTTATTATAACAATTCTTAATATTTTTCTTTCTTACAAATTTGGGAAAGAATAAACTAAGTAAAGAACGTTAAAAAATCTTGCGGAGTATCGTCGAGCCTAGAGAGACGTTGTTCCGGGCTTACTCATAAATATCTAAGTAGGTGACGTAACAAAGTAACTGACGAAGTACGCACGACAACCAATCAACCATACAGATCCAGTTTATGCGGGGAAATCTATACAAAGTGAGGCCATGTTATACTGGAAATGTATAGCTTAATGTGTCGCCGTGTGTACAATTTCGTCTGAAACCAGAATTGAGACTTCATCAACATTTTGTTTATTTTTTTTAATCTATAATAGCCCACTTATTTGTTCTCATTAAACAGACCATAATTTAAAAACCATTTGCAAAATATATTGTAACAATATTTTAGCTACAATAAAGTACTCAATATACTGGCGAAATGTGGTGTACTATTAGATACACCTCTGCCTAAACCTTTGGGTATTACAGGCGTGATGTTATGATGATGTTATATGAAGTACCAAATGTGTTTTGTGGCTACAAATTGATACAACATTATGGCACAAAGATTGTAGACTATGAAATGAATTATTGTCGATGCATACATGTTTTGGAGGCCGACTATTTTCTGCTAGACATAAAGGTTTACCTAGGCATCCCTCGTCTCCTCTCCCAGTCTTCCATCTTCACTATCCAGCCTCCTCGGATTACCTCTCAAATGTAAGTCGGGTCTTCGTCGGATATCTAGGATTCTAGGTAGTCTCGACGAACGATTTCTTGTAATCTGGGGCCCCATTCTCTAACGTTTCGTCCGTATATCCCTCTCGCGCACTTCTGCAAATGAGTGCGAGTGAAAGAAACGGATAGATACGAATATACGGACGAAATGCTAGAGAGTAGGGCCCCTGATCTGACTACAAGACAAAAGTCTTCTTGGTAATTCTGAAACGACACATAACTGAATTTTTGATTTGAGAATTTTGAATAAAGAACTCGCCGGACGAGACGCCCTAGAGTGACATACGCTGACCTTATTGGTGAGGTTCTCCAGAAGGATCAGGTGCGTAGGGCTCGTAACTAGAAGTGTATGACCAGGTGTATGAACGTGCACGAGGCGAAAGAAGTGTGTAAGGATTGTAGCAAGTGGCGTTCTGTTTCTGTCTACCCCCATGGGAAAAAGGCGTGAATTTATGCTTGTATATGTAGTCTAACTCTACTTACGGCCATTTTCAATAACTTACTGTTTGGTTTCGGTAGGTTGCTATGACATTTTGCTTACAGACGGTTAGGAACAAAATGTCACAGAAAATCTTTCTTTGATTTTTCTAGGTATTTATGAATCAAGTGACAAGTAGGTGACGCGGATTGGATATTTGAAGCTAACTTTGTTTATAGAAACACCGATAGCTGGGAGATGTAGCATATTAACTGACATGATGACTGACAGTTATGCGTAGGTAAGTAAGTTATAGAAAACGAGCCTGAGAGAACCTTGTCGATGTAATAGGTATATCCCTCAAAATTTAAAACTATGTAAAGTTTGGTTGCCAAGTTTTAAACTTCAAATACTCTATTCAGTATTATAATAATAATATGCTTGCTGAATTGTGATGATACCTAATCTTTAATGAATAATGGTGATTTAATAAGTACCTACATAATTTCTATAATGTAATTTTGATGAATATTATCACGGTTTATGCACCATCTCTACCTAACAATTTGTACGCCACAATATGCGGCTAAACTTTTCTGTATATTATTATTATCTTGCATGCAATGTATCATGTACACCATGTTTAAACAAATAAAATTTAACTTACTAACCCGCGAATTCTGAAAAGTCACTCAAAATTTAAGTAGCACTTATATTTAACCGATACTCAAACGTGACGTTTGGCCATACGAAATTTAAAGTTTAGGAGCTGCTCAAATGTTAAGCAGCCCTTAAATTTTTAGTGACGTTTCAGTATTCCAGGGTTACTTCCTCAGTATCGGTAATCCTCATCATCTTCCTGCCCTGGTCCCATGTTACTTGTGGTCGGCGCAACACGTTTTTTCTTCCATTCTCCCCTGTCAACCGTCACGCTATCATTTACACCTTTTTCTTTTATATTCTTCTTCACACTTCATTCAGTAACCGGCAATATACCTATCAAATTATCCCTGTAGTAGGCTTGTGTCCTGAAAAATTCTAATTAGTCCGTCAGTTAGATTATCAAAAAATATTTGACACGTATTTTTTCTTTTGTTACGTAAACCAAAACTGACGAAGATACGACGCTTTTAAAATTCTCAATATGTCACGCCGCGCCGTGCTATAATTTTTAGTGCGTTGTGACGTCACGAGCCCCACTCTCGAGTTTTGATGCGTTTTATCTTTGTCAATATTCATTGATACAAAAACAAAAATAAGTCTTCATTATTTTCCAATACTCTAACTGACAGACTAAATAGATTTGCAATTTATTGATGGTGGAAACTAGCCTATTAATTGACAGAAAACATGAACGAACACAAGTTAAACCCAGACACACCCAACAAGACCCCACGACAACTGACCACTACCCACCGGTATCGGTTTCGGTACAAACTACCTGTGCTGTGTGTACAAACGTAAATCTGAATACTAATGAAGACATTAGGAGTCGCGGTATTCATCGTTACCGGTAAACGAAGCTATCGGCACACAGAACTATGACTCACTGGATGCGTCATAGAATCATAGAGCAACGAAGGTCATAGGGATACTGAGTGAGCAATGAAAGATTGAATAAAAACTGTAGTGTAATGTTTCCCATTCTGTGTTTGTATTTGAGTAAGCTTACATCTTTTTTTTAGAATCAATTGGAAACCCTTTGAAACACCTCTACTCACCTCCACGATGTTTTATGGTATATTTGGCATTTTGAATGTTGATTCAAAATGTGTCACGGTCAAAAAATACAAGAAAAAACAGGAGTATTAATTCTTACAAAATATACTAGAGGAGTTAACTATGATTTTTCGGATTCATGTGCGTATTGAATAATTATCATTTGCTTCAGTAAAGGAAAACATCGTGAAGAAACCAAATCAGCATGCCTGAGAGATATTTCTCGAGAGCATGTAAAGCAGTCAGAGGCCCATGGGCGGCATAAAAATTCAAAAACCATCAACCACACGAAAAATAAAGAACTAGAGGAAATAATAGCCCTACACGAGTACACGGATTTGGCTCACATTTCAAACTTTTTACACTAACGCTAGATGATTGACTACATAAAAGCTAACTGATGAATTTTCAATGTTCAACTAAGCGCCGAGATTTGAAAAACGAACAACACCATTAATTTACGAGTTACGTAGCCCTATAGTAAAACCGTCATCTAAAACCATACATGCGTGGGCGCTGTTTGTCCTTTCCATCATAGGTCTAAGGTATAGGTCATAGGTGAGTGCGTAGGCCCGTGCAGGCGAGTTGTGTCACTCCTACGCAGCACTACCCGGTAAACACGCTCCAATTGGCACTGAGTTCGCGGTATTCATGTTTTGTGTTTCATTGATGTTTGTTGGTTGTTTTTCTCATGTCTCGGGCTAGTTTTGTTATTATGGACGCAATTTTGTGTTATATTTACATTTATTTTTTTTTACGTTTAAAAGGTCTATTTTTGTTTGAGGATACGGGGAAAAACCATCTTAATGATTTTATTTGCACTCATTTGCTATTTGTCGTGATTTAAGTACCCATTTTATTTGATTTTCTATCAAATGGTAACCAAGCATTACCAATGTCCAAGTAAAAGAACTCTATTTCGCTATATCGGTTCATGCAAAATTATAAAAAGTTGTAGCACTAGTGCTACAACGCTACGCAGCGATCGCGATGTCCTTGTTACGAGTGCTACGCTTTCGTAGCAGACAAAGAACCTGCTACGCCAAACGCGTATAATAATCATCACTCTTGAAATGTTTTGCTGTGAAGTGGACGTGTGTATAGTTTGGGGGTTTATTAACTTTTTTAATAATATTAAACTGTTTTTTTTTTTTTAATAAAGAAATAATGGGCTTTTGCTAACTGATTCTGTAACATATTTAATCTTTAAGAGCGGCCAACCGGCCATAATTTTGACAAACGCTCGTGCGTGATTATGCCGTTGTTACACATATATCTTTAAATTTTTTGAACGGATAGGTATCTTGTTCACCATATCTAGGCTTCTATCGAAGCAAAAAATAAAAATTTGTAGGAACAAATTCAGTATAAGCCTCCAAAAATTGCTGTTTTGCACAAATTTTACCTCAACTTTGGCCGTTCATAATGTACCCATAAATTGTAAAAGTAAAGAAAATATCCTGATAGAAGCCTTGCAAATGTAGTGGAGATTCTAAATAACAAATATTTATTTCACGAACTTGTAAGACTTATTCAAAAACACGTATTTCCTGAAGATGTTTTAAAAATTTTTGAACACTATTTTTCGTTCAATGTCCTCGCGTTAGTCGGTATGAGGTGCGCGGGTGACGAGTAGTGCGGGGTCGGGGATAGGTAAGATAGGGCAGTTGAAAAAATATCGCCGCGATGGCTCTGGATGAAACAACAAGCTTTTCGACCATGCTCTAGACACATAATAATGTTACGAGCTGGGTATGGGATAAATTAATTACTACCGAAGAAACAACAAATAACTTTAATAAACACAAAACACTTGAAACTCAATTACAAATACACTACTGATCACTATTCGCTTAGATATCGCACTTCTAGTTCACTTCGATTCGCTTCGTACTGTAGCCAAAATCAGACTGACTGCTCCCGCAAACACGTCGACTATTTATATGGCGATCGAACGTTCGAGAAATATCCACGACTTCCTAAAATCTTCTAGACTATTCCACAACTTGAACAGAGGAAAGAAGTAGGTACTTTATGCCCTCGGCGTACGGTCGAAATTACAATGATGTTCTTTTGTAGGTAGTTTGCGAATTTGTACCTACATTATTCGGGACTCGTTTTACCTACCTACCTACTATTACCTACCTACTTACTAGTAGGTACCTACTACCGTAACTGTAGGTAAGTACGGGTACGACGTAACACTGCCCCCTCCTTAGACATGCTCGTCCCGAGCATCATTAGCCCCGTAGTATCGCGCCAATCTGTCTACATGGACAATCTTAGGCGCACCTCGTGGACCCTTCTGTATTCGGTAGGTGACATCGTTGATCCTAGTCACGACTCGGTATGGTCCATCCCATTTTGCTTGCAATTTCGGAGACTTCCCCTTGCTTCGTACTAGGTTATGCAACCACACCAGTGAACTTTCGTCGAAACCCCTAGTATTTGCCTTCCGGTCATAACGGGTCTTCATCTTCTCAGACATCTGTTGGCCGGATTGTCTGATATGCTCATAAACATCATTCAACTTGTTACGCAAGTCAATCGCAAAATCTGTTACACTGCGTGGATCAGCAGGTAACCGTAATTCCCTTCCAAAGTTCGCGAAGGCTGGCGTCACAGTCGTACTTTCGTGGACTGCGCTGCGGTAGGACAGAAGAAACGGCTGTATGTGCTTGTCCCAATCCCTTTGTCTGCTTTCCACGACTTTTGCCAGATATCTCTCTAACGTTTGGTTGAATCGTTCCACCATTCCATCAGATTGTAGGTGGTAAGAGGTGGTTCCGGTTTTGTACCCATCAATCGACAAGTCTCCTGAAATACTTGCGATTCAAAATTCCTTCCTTGATCGCTATGTATTTCTAAGGGTACTCCAAAACGACAGAAGACTTCCTGAACTAATTTATCTGCGACAGTTGTAGCTTCTTGGTTACGAATGGCAAAGACTTCTGGCCACTTTGTGAAGTAATCCATGACCACCAGGAAGTATTTGTTTCCGCTCTCACTTTCTGGAAATGGTCCCGCAACGTCTAGTGCTATCCGTTCCCAAGGGGCTCCAACGTTGTACACTTTTAATGCACCTCTACTGCGTGTGTTAGCTACTGCTGCCTTTTACGGCCGCACAACTGGTACATTTGCGACACCAGTCCTCCACATCATCTCGACAGTGGATCCAGTAAAAGCGTTCTCGAATTTTTAGTAGAGTCCTTTTTACCCCCATATGTCCTCCTGAACATCCATCATGGTAGAGCCGTAAAACATCCGGTACCTTAGCTTTAAGGACAACCATTTGTAGATGACAGCTGTCCCCTCGAGCGTTTTCCCATTTACGGCACAAGACTCCATCCTGGATCACCAAGCTGTTCCATTGTGCCCAATAACTCTTCGTGATGGAACTCATCGCAGCCACATCACTCCACTTGGGTTTAGGAGCACCAGCTTTGATCCACTCGAAGATCGGTTTGATGTCCGAGTCATTGTGCTGAGCCTGCTGTATGGTTACCTTCCATTCATTGCTGAGATCCGTTCTTAGCGTCCTCACGGGCACCACTTCTTTAAACTCCTGTCTGGAACTGTGCTTACGATCTTCAGGCAAAGGTCTTCTTGACAGATCATTTGTGTTGCTTTGGTTTCTCCATTGTTGCTTGGCAGTCATTCCAGCCGCTTTTCCTTGCAGGGATTGATCTTCTCTCGGTATGCTTCGCTTTTTACAGTTTGACCGAAGGTGACCCCTTTCTCCACAAGTATAACACCTAGGGCTATAACCTTGCGAACGCTGGCGTACAGGTGATGCCACAACCTCCCTGACGTGGTGTGTTCGATGGTCTTGCCTCGCTGCCTCTACTTCCAAGGCATGGGCCAACGCCTCTTTCAGTGTCTCATGATGCCCAAGTCGCACAGCGGCTCTAACTTCCAAGTCACGTATTCCATCAACGAATGCTTGTACCAGATTCCCATCGATAAGTGCAGGGGCAGACTGGTATGCTTTTCGAACCAGCTTTTCAACTTCCAGGGCCCACTGCTGCAGGTTCTCGGCACTACGTTGAACACGATCCTTCAACTTAGCACGAAATACGTGCTCCAGGTGCGCGTCGCCGTATCTGGACTCTAACGCCTCCAGCAGCTGCTCGTAGGTTACATCCTTGCCGAGCGCCTCAAGAATGTTTAAGGCCTGGTCTCGAAGGCCCAAGGTGAGCGCGATCATGGCTTGCGGTTTAGTCCATCCATTCGCCTTCATAACGGCCTCAAATTGAATTTTATAAGCCGACCACGAAGATGTTCCATCGAATGGAGGCACCTTAAAGCCCCGTGCTGAAGGTGCAGCAACTACTGAAACCACAGTCACGTCTCCAGTCTTCAGTTCTCCCAAAGCCTTTTTCACCCCAGCGATCTGAACTTCGGCCTCTGAGATACGGTTCTCGTGCTGGTGAACCTGATCTATCATCACTTTCAGATCTTTGCCAAAAGTTGCATGAAGATCCTTTATGAGGAGCATCTGTTCATCATGGCGGCGGGCCTGCTCCTCTTTATCTCGCTGCAACTGCTCTTCCAACCGGCGAGCCTGCTCCTCTTGACGGCGAGCCTGCTCCTCCTTATCTCGTTGCAACTGCTCCTGTAACTGGCGAGCCTGGTCCTCTTGACGGCGAGCTTGCTCCTCCTTATCTCGTTGCAACTGCTCCTGTAACTGGCGAGCCTGGTCCTCTTGACGGCGAGCCTGCTCCTCTTGACGGCGAGCCTGCTCCTCTTGACGGCGAGCCTGCTCCTCTTGACGGCGAGCCTGCTCCTCTTGACGGCGAGCCTGCTCCTGCAGCAGCGCCATTAAAGCTGACAAGTCTGGCACCACTGATGCTGGAGAAACTCCGGATGGGCCAGCGACTGGCACTGACGTAGGCTGGACACCACCCGGTGTCTGTGTCGGAGAATCTCCAAACCGCCTTTAGTCCATGTTCTGCTGTCGCTGACTCCTGGTATGGATACCGTCCGTGTCGTCCTTTGGTAGAATTGGCATAATTTATCCCTCACTTCTGACACCAAATTGTTACGAGCTGGGTATGGGATAAATTAATTACTACCGAAGAAACAACAAATAACTTTAATAAACACAAAACACTTGAAACTCAATTACAAATACACTACTGATCACTATTCGCTTAGATATCGCACTTCTAGTTCACTTCGATTCGCTTCGTACTGTAGCCAAAATCAGACTGACTGCTCCCGCAAACACGTCGACTATTTATATGGCGATCGAACGTTCGAGAAATATCCACGACTTCCTAGAATCTTCTAGACTATTCCACAACTTGTACAGAGGAAAGAAGTAGGTACTTTATGCCCTCGGCGTACGGTCGAAATTACAATGATGTTCTTTTGTAGGTAGTTTGCGAATTTGTACCTACATCATTCGGGACTCGTTTTACCTACCTACCTACTATTACCTACCTACCTACTATTAGGTACCTACTACCGTAACTGTAGGTAAGTACGGGTACGACGTAACAATAATATAACTCCAATACCTTCGGTTATTTAAATCGCGTTATCCCTTTAAGTTAAATATGTATAATGTTCCCTGTAATTTAGTGCTAAGGAAACATGTAAACGTCCAATTGTACTTAAACCTGGCCCGGACATTTTGATTTGGGGTAGGTTTTCAAAGCAATTACGCCTTTGATGCTCCCCTTAATACTTGAATGATATATGTTTTGATGATTAACTGGCAAGTCAAATGTTGATTAAGTTCCTTAGAAAAGTCTTTTAGAAAAGGGCACATATTTAAATGATGTAGTTGGTACACCTTAATGGAATATATACGATCGATTGGGACTATTTAAAAAAAAAAAAACAATAAAAAAAAAATATTATAAATTTAATTAATTTTTCGTTATTTTGTTTTCTGTTGTTATTTTTTTGAAAAGAAAATCACGAAAAATTTTTATTTATAATATATATTCATATTATTGTTAATTTTTGAAAATCACAGTCCCAATCGATTCGAGTTCGATGATCGAGTTTATGGCTTTCGGTTCCCGAACGACCAATAAAAAATGTTATATAAGAGCCTGTATGCACCCTGTCAGTTTGCGGAGGGCTGTCCCTTAGATTGTCTAGGGTGGTAATATCGACATGTTATTTATTTTCTTGCAGTTTAGACAAATACACTCTACATATCGACGGTGAAGTGCCAATAACTCCTAACTGACATTTCTCGAGAAATTCACTTTTTTATCGTTTTGAATTTAAAGGCGTTATTCGCATGTTTTAGTGAAATCTCCAAGTGTATTTTAATGGGGGCTATCGTTTTTGAGCTCACCAGATGGCGCCACTGTCGAGTAAGGTCTTGTTTTGAATTTA
The DNA here is from genome assembly GCA_941918905.2 of Xestia sexstrigata. NCBI lineage: Eukaryota > Metazoa > Arthropoda > Insecta > Lepidoptera > Noctuidae > Xestia > Xestia sexstrigata. The sequence continues at coordinate 5,165,042 of OW799220.2, read as the reverse complement.
AAGGCGTTATTCGCATGTTTTAATGAAATCTCCAAGCGTATTTTAATGGGGGCTATCGTTTTTGAGCTCACCAGATGGCGCACTGTCGAGTAAGGTCTTGTCAATAATTCTATTTTATACTTTAAAGTACCAATACCGTCATATAAAGTTTATTTTATTACGTATAACAACATAGTGTAAACTTCAGATACATATTTACAATATTCTCCCTAAAATTAGCAAGCACGAAACATTTCAAAATCATTCTACCTCCAAGTACTATCAAATAAAATGCTAAGTTGCTACTTAAAATCTTCAAGTCATAATTAATCAGGAATGGCTCAGTCTAGCTTCTCCTAACTAACTTTAAAAAGCATACATTGTTATTATTCTAAATGAATTAGTACGTCAGCTACATTTTAATTTATTAAGAAATTGAATGATTTTTTTAGTTTGTGTAAATTTTTGACTTTGTCCGTTAGGTGTTATTGGTACTTTGCCGTCGATATTCCGATCTCATATTATAATCATGCGTAAATAGGGAATAGTAACATAATCTAATGCATTACTTTGTAGCTTTTCATACAAATTGAATCATTAATTTAGTCAGACCACGACCAATTATGAGATCCAGTTAGTCTAGCCTAGCATGCAGTACACAACACACCACAGGGTGTTAGTAAGACAGTGATAAGGGATGACCGCTGAATATGTCTTGAGGTCCTGTTGTGTTATGTTGAGCAGACTGGACAACTTAATCTTATCCTTTATAGCATATTTAAAACTAGCTTATGTATGACCAAGTTCGATAAATGTCCAATATCCGATAAGGGACAATACTGCCGCGCTAAAAAGTATTGAATGTATTAATTCAGGTTTAAAGCTACCTATGTGCTTTTCATCCAAATCTGTACAGTCGTTTTTGACGTGAAAAAGTTGCAATAACCCATTTAGTTAGTTGGTCCTCAGACTGATGGTTAATACGTTAATAAGTGATATCGTTTTTCACCTTTTTTGATACCAGTTCATTCAAATATTTTGCCAGAGCCTAGTTAAAGGAAATAAGATACAATAAAAGGCGCAAACAGATTCACGAAGTCGTGAACCAAGCATTCTGTACGGTCGAACCAGCTATTTGGTTTACAGTTTAACCCACAAATAACATGGTAAAATGTAAATCAAACAGCTTGTTCAACCGTACATCAAACTAAGTGTTACAAAAAATGTTACTGGGAGCTGGGAGAAAATCACGGTTTACGGTAGCGCTCCATGTGACGCACTCAAAACTTTGTGCTGATGTATGAATTGAATTGAATAGTACAGGAGACATGAGACATGAGATATTTAAAGTCAACTTATAACATTAAAAATAGTATTTAAAAGAAAAGAGCTTCTGAATAAAAAATAAAAAGATAAAAAAAAACGAAAATGTTAAAAAAAACAGACATTATCATCCTAAAACAATCATAATTATAACAATAAATACTCCAAGTATATCTCAGAGTTCCTAATATTATTGAGAGCGGTTATTCATACGCGGAACCCTTCCCTCGAGGGTGGCACCCTCCGTGGAGGGATGGACGGTGGTCGTCTTGTGTCCTGGTTCCCTCTTGCCCTGAGGCACAGAGGCGTTACTGAGAAAGACGCGTATGTGAGCGATTTGTTAATAATGTTTGTGTGGATGGAATATTTCTGAATTCTAGTAATGGCTGTGAGGAGCTCGTGACTAAATAATAATAGCGCTTCGGGTCGATCTTTAGGTTAAGCCGCGTTTGATTAGTTTTGTCCGTGGATTGGTGACTACCCATTAAAAACCGAGTTTCCTCCGTGCCTCGGAAAGCACGTTAAGCAGTTGTTTACGGCTGTCATTTGTAAATCTTTGGCCTCAAAGTCTGATAACCAGCCTTACCTAAGGGTATCGTATTACCCAGTACTAACTGGGTTGTGGAGGTCAGATAGGCAATCGCTCTATGTAAAATTATGATATTTAGCCGCATCCGGTTAGACTGGAAGCCGACCCCAACATAAGAAGAAGAAGAAAGAAAAGAAGAAGAAGAAGCAAGAAGAAGGAAAACGAGAAGGAGAAAAAAAAATAGGAAAAAAGAGAAGAAAAGAGAAGAGAGGAGAAGGAGAAGAGGCTAGGCAGATGATGATGCTAGTACTAGCTGTAACCGCGGTTATGTCTGTCTAATAAGTTTCAAAGATACCAAACAGATATTATTTATTTCGACCAAATACCTTCTCAAATCGGCTTGATTATCCAGCTCTTATAACTGTTTGTAAAGTAACTATCACGTTCTTCTTTCAATTTTTCGATAAAACGTATCCATAATTTCTATGTCGTAAGGAAAGTTTCGAGTATGAATATGGATGGGTATAAGAGTAGAGGAAGAACAAGGAAACGATGGATCGGCTGTATGAGGCATGATATGGCAAGAGAAGAGATGTGTGATGCAATTACGAGTAATAGAGAAGTATGGAATAAGACATGCTGCGCCGACCATAAATAAATTGGGATAAAGTACGCAAAAACTATGATAAAACGATTTGAATGGGCACACAGTTAGTTTATTTTTGGATTAACATATAGGACTACTACTACTTTGTATTCCTGTAGTACGATCCCGTGTGATAATTACCGAACTCGGCGCGAGCAAAGGCGTGGGGATAAGCCAATCTTAACTATATTTAACCTTTTTCAGTCTACTGTGAAGCGTTGGTCTTCTAATACACCATAAAAGATGTACCAACCACTACAGTGATTGTTCTCATACATAACACTTTTCCGCAAAGTTTGCTAGCTACCCTAGCAAACATAATTTTCACGCGTCTCCTCAATATAAACTGTGATCGTTTCACATACAGTTTCATGTTCGCTGTTAACCTTTGTAGTCCATTCTCTTTTATACTTGCCATTACATGCACGGCTCAATACATTAAGCGGAACATGGACGCTAACTGCATCGATGCAGCTCGAAGATGCGCTGGAAACGATGGTTTGGAAGTTTGGAACCATGGAGTATATGAGGCGGACACACAACGAATGATATACATGCAGCTTTCAGAATCTCAGTATAACAGTATACTGCTCTGGGTGCCTTATTGCGTGATTGCCAAAAAAAAACCCTGATTTGCCTCGTTGGTCGAGTGTTCGCAAGCGCGACTGCTGAGTGTAAGGTCCTGGGTTCGGTTCAGGGTTTGGATTTCTCAGTAGCAGCCACGGAGTCTGTATTCCTGTCTGGTTGATGGCAATAGGCACGTCCAGGTATTACATGGGACTTAAAACATAACTGGCGAAATGTGGGTGTATCATTAGGTTCACCTCTATCTAAATTTTCGGGGATCTCAGGTGTAATGTTGTGGTATGTTAAATCGTTAGATGTCGCTCCACGTAAAATACTGGTATTCGGCTGCAGCCAGTTAGACTGTAGCCGACCCCAAAATAGTTAGGAAAAGGTTAGGCAGATGATGACTGTCTGTGGCCTTTATTTTTATAAGTTTAATGTGGTAATTACGGTTTTTCCTACTCCTCCACTATACTTTTCTGATTCATTTGGTTGCGGGATCCAAGACAAGTGTCTAATTCATTCTCTGGGACTTCGTCGAGCTTTATTGTCTCGGCGCTTTTCTGGTGGTCGCCACTGTTGATTCTGGCTTTCAGGGGTTTACAATGGTTTGGGAATAGTGTGGCGGGCTTGGCTTGTCCCAAAAAATAAAAAAAAAGTTTGATAGTACTTCCCCCCTTGTAGATATAACGCAAACATGACAAAGCCACGTGACTAAAGAACACAAAGATCGATCACTCTTCAAAGTTAAACAAAGTAGCTGCGGTCAAGCCTCGGATGGGTAGCCGCTGTTTGTTTAAGACCCTCGTGTCTTGAGAGCACGTTAGTTGTCTGTTGCTATCGGAATATCTATTACAATCGTTAATATTTACCTAACGGGTACCGTAGGATCCTGGGGTCTTCATGAGCTGAAATGGGTAAGTAAAAAGCATTAGTATTTAGAAAACTATGTCATCGAAAAGACAGTTGTAGCTATATGGTTCTAGGTTCTGGTAACATGTTAACATTGAAAAAACTTTTCGACTCGAAATACTTCGTGAAACTGACAATGATATATTCTATCGGGAACCAACAGTCATTACACGTTTCTTTGTACTACTTGGTTGCTTATGTAGTCAGGAAGGCAAAGCATGTGAATCACGCAATTAACATGTATAAACAAGACACGCAGAAAAAACGTTCACAAATCTCCTGAAACTTTTACGAGAAAATCTTTTACATCCAAAAAACTACCCTCGTAACATAATTACAGCTGTCTTCCAAAGAATCAAGGTTAATCTTGGTACGACAGTGTTTTGTCAAGAGCTGGTCAAGTTTCGGGCGCCAAGAGTTCTGGAGTTTGCGTCACACAACTAAACTAATTACGTAAGGGATCGCCACACATGATACGTTCTTAATGGTTCAAGAGAGTCGTAACGTGAGCGAATAGCGAAGACCGTTTTGTTTGCTTTATAGTTAAGGTACGGTGTAAAAATGGGCCTTTTTTGAGTTGATTGATTGCTTCTCATTAGTTAAATTTTTAGCAAAAAAGTTTTTTTTTTTAATTTAACTAAAGAAGTGCTTCGTTTTAACTTACATTTATTAAACAACCTGAATCGACCTCTGGAACCACATCAGACGCCGTCGTTTTAGTTTGCTTTACATCAACAATAGTCTTCCTTGGAAACGTCAAAATAAATCCTTCAACTCTCAGATCCCAATCTGTTTCCACTCATGTACTCCTGGTACATTATTAGATGATATCCAGCAAGTATTAGCGCGCATTTCAGTGCATTGAACAGACAGGAGCTGGTAGACGCGGTCGGACCTAAAAGGCGTGTCCTTATGTACTGGCAGGTATATAAGCGGCATATACTCGGGAACTGAACGCAGAAACGCGGGTAGAGATGTCCTGGGGAGGTCTCTAACGATATTTATGGTTTAGGTTATCGATATAGTTGGAGGACGATGCTAAACTGTTTACGACAGACAACTGACAGTTACTTTGATATACAGAACGTAACATTTTAAGTGGAATTAATGATACAATAACATTTAACATGTTTTTTTTTACTTTGGTAAGATTTCATTCATAGTAAGCTGCAATAAACTAAACAATTATTCCAGATATAAATTGATTCATCATTTTCAAGTATCGCTAAAATTGACAATTCTTGAACTCCTTTGAAAACTTAACAAAGCCGCTACAATCAAAACTGAATAGCCAATTAATATTTTCTTTCAAATATCCATGTTATCGACAGTTTCCCAACGCTAGGGGGCAGCGTCGTCGGCGAGTGTGCGCGTCGATAAATTCCGAGCGCGTTGTCAATCGGCCGCGGCAGCGCTCAGGAATTAACGGCGCAGCGCTGTCAAGGCGGCCGCGTCTCCCCGCGCGACCCATACCTCACTCACAGGGCTGTGCCGAGCAAGGGAAAATAGTACAACCATTATTTAGAATTTTCAAATCGCCACGAGTAGCCACAAGAGTTGAGGAAGACCAAAGAAACGATGGATGAACTGTGTAAAGGATGATATGGCTAGAAAGGAGGAGTCTGATGAGATGACGAGTGTTAGAGAAGTATGGAAGAAGTTGACATGCTGCGCCGACCATAAATAAATTGAGAAAAGGGCAAAACATGATGATAGTGAGGAACAGCTAGAAACCCGAAAGTTTGACAACCAATGTTACCTATATTACCTTATCTAGTAACTGTAGCGGAGTTGGGATCAGCAGTTCTTCCATGTGATAGTCTTCAGCTGCATCCGATTAGACTGAAAGCCGACCCCAACATAGTTGGGGCTGATAGAGGGGCTGGCCTTAACAAAAGCATCGCCATAACGACCGCGTTCTCATGATCTTTGCGGAGGCTATGTCTAACAGAAGACATCTTTCTGCTCAGATAATGCTGATAGGAAAAAAGCATAGGTCATTTCACAGGCTTCTAAAAAAGGAGGACGTTATTATACTATATATTCCACCAGTATCTTTTTCATGTATGTATACAGAATACTCCGTGATTACTGGCTGATTTACATGATTTTATTAACTTTACCGACTTCCGAAAGTTAAGTAATTTTTAGTTTTGTGTTTTTTTTTTTGGAAATCGGTTGTAACAGTGGCACTCACAAATTATGTTCGCTATTGCGACTGTAATTTCTACTCTATCAAGATAAAACAGGGTTGTTCTGATTTTTTCTTAGCAAGGAACGTTTAAATTAACCCATTGAAACGACACCATGCAAATACGGCTTTGCCTTCTCGCAACCAATATCTCACCCAACAGTTGTATGCCGCTAGACTGTTGATTTACTACAGACTTTTATTGGATTGGAACATTACTAAACCGCGCGATATATCCGAAGCGCGTGGTCATCGCTCGCGGACACGCACACGGATTAACGAAATTGAGGCGTTCTCCCCCTGGCTATGCACGCACGTGGGAACAAGGGGTTCTATAACTACATCTGGCGATATTAAATAATATGTTCTTTGTGGCAAAAGTAGGACTTGTACAGTCTTGAATCGACCAGACATTGTTTGACATTAAAATTCTCTCTACCTGTTGCTTTAACCACTGAGCTCGCCCCTACTATTCCTGAATATACCCGGATACTAAACGACAATTTAAGTTGCTAAAACAGAAGAACAGACGCCAGAACATCAAGTTACTACAATCTGTTAAATTTCTTTAATAGATTGTCAACTTCATCGTTATAGCATTAGGTTCAAAGTTGATTGGGAAAATTTGACAGTTTCGGGTAGCTTGATGTGATGGCCAGTGCTGGCGTCTGTACCTACAGCAAAGATATTTTGGTTTGTAGTCAAAATCGGAACTAAATCCACTATCTTGTATTTCAATAAAGCTTGAAACACTCACAAATGTTTCCAACAACAGCACTGTTATACTTACGCCAATAGATCCATGTAAAACATGTCAATGTTATACTTACGCCAATAGATCCATGTAAAACATCCGCCTCAAGATCCATGACACACTGGGTTACTAATAAATACAACGTGAAACGAAACGACAAATAGAAGTTGCTGAAAAAAAAAACGGCACCGAACATTTATACTGTCACTTACGGGATATCTTTCGGGATTATTCGTTATTTTGAGCTCCCAATATTTCGAAGCTGTTGAAAGCGCCATGATCGCGGAATGACTGGAGAATGCGGGTGGATGGTAAATAAATTGTTAGGTGCAAACAAATCTGTCTACCCTCTTTATATCGGGAGCTCAATTAGTTAATAATCACAGTAGTGGCAGTATAAGTTTAGTTTGAAACCGTGAAAGCTTAAAACAGTGTTTGAAAAGGCCGACTTAAAAATTACATTGGTCAGTGACAACCCTATCAAAATTGCGCGTGTACTAGTCATGTGAGTTACCTCGGGTGGATGCGGGCACTGTGGACGAGTGAGCCGCTTTCACCCGCTGCCTTACACTCCAGCGGCTATCGCTGATTATAATGTGACGTAAGGGAGTATTCTGCCTACTCGATGTACCTTATACCCTCGACTCAAGTTGTCGCTGATTACCCATATTGGAATTTCAATAAAAGTCCTCTAAGGAGCCCTGTGCTGGTTGACTGATTCAGAATTTCAACTGTATCGATTGTCTTAGCATTGCTCGAAGTTTTGACATTAGTAACGTCTAAGTGCGACGCCAATAAGTACTTGTGTTATTTATAATTAGGTTGTAAGAACGTACGTATTCAGTCAGTGGCTTCAGTTTTTCATATTTGAACAAAAGAAAGTTAAACTTTCAGTAATTACTGAGAACCTGCTGTCCGTTTTCACTCGTTCTCCCCATCGTTATGTGATTATCGACGACATGATTTATTTATTAACCTTACACTTTGTTGCTGATGTAATAGTTAGCATAGTTCTTCTTAATGTGTTCTAGAACACATTTGAATTTGGTCTAACCAAAATCGATTGCAATAAAGTATCAGTACCAAACATTACATAATATCAGGGTTGGTAAAAAACAGTTTTTTTTTTAATTTTCTAAAACAAACAGTTCAAATTGTTCTATTTTTTGTTTTTTTTTAATGCGTGAAAACCACTTAATTCGTTTACTTTTTTCACAACAGCTCCAACTGTCACAGATGTCGTGTCGGTTCGAAAGTTAAACTTTTGATTTCCTCGCACATGTTACTCAAGATAACTAAAGATAGTGATAATATTCCATTCGATATTCCTGCGAGACTGCCTATCCGATGGACATAAAAAAAAACCTTCGCGTTTCCCGACGTCCGACGTAGACTTCCTTCGAGCGAACTTTCATCGCGATGCGTGGTTCCGCTGAGTATTGAAAACAAACTGACTCACACTTTTGTAATGTTATTTTTACTCGTATGTTGGTAGAAAGACGTAGGGGACAGGTTTTTGCTTTTGTTGAGGTAAATGTCTTATAATACATAGAATATGTAATATGTGAATATTAAATGTAATGTCAATGTCTGGGAAATTAATTGACTACTTAGAAATGTTGACTACCACCTTCAATTGAATGACAGCTGTCATTCTTTGACAGTTGTATGAATTGACTATTACACGCATATGGACGTAGGGTGTGAACTTACTACACTACAACAGCCATAATGGCAATGACATAAGCCTCTCCCATGATGTGAGGAATTTGCCGTAATCTCCACGCTTGGCAGGCGGATTGGAGATCGCAGTGATGAAAGACTAACAGAAAACGCTGCTGCCCATTCTCTGGTCTACGGAGGCGCAAGGTGTTCTGCCTCAGACATTAGTCGCCTAATACGACACCCGTGAGGGTAATGGGTTGGTTCTATTTTACTCTGCCAGATACCACACGGCACTGTGAACTTGCATAACACTTAATTTCCGCAATGAGAGTGGACGCGTAAACATTTTCTACAGACAGCTGATTTCTTTCTGAATTCTCATGTCATGTGCATTTGTATACGCTAAAAACAGTGTCTTTCGTAAAAAAAATTACGTAAATAAACTACCAACGAAAACTTTGGTCAGCCCGCTTAAAACTTTTTAAATAGTATTTTTATTTTTCCAAATTCAAAAAACATAAGTGAGAAAAAAGGTTGTAAAATAAAGTCCTAAGAGCGAACGCGACGCTAAACACGGCGAACAAACGGGCGCTTTATTTTCCCGCGCACCGCGCTCCCGCCACCCGCCATTGCGCCCTGTCGCGCGGGAATTGGAGCGCGGACTCGCCTCTCGTAAGTCTTTGTGTGGAAATACGTACGCGACCGGAGATGGGCGCGAATTTAGTTTTGAAGTTCCACTAATTAATTTATCTATGTTTGTGTGATGGGTTTTATATTTCGCATTTGACAGATGTCAAGATGGCATTCACAAAGTTCGCTTTAGATCTAGACCCAGCACATTCGACGAAAACATTTTTCGATCGATGTTTTGCCCAGAATAGTTATCCCTGTCCATTTCAGACCCTGACAAAAGTAAATCCATTAGGTAATTGAAAACCCGAGTTCTAAGCAATCAATAATTAACTATAATTCGCTAGCTAAACAGTTCTTATATTGGCGAACCCTCACAGAATCGCGGTCCACCAAAATAAACGTATCAACTTCATTAATTATTCATTGCGATTTGTATTCAACTATCTCTATACACAATTAGGCACAAAGCTTTTCCCTTATTTCTGAACGTGTGCTTTGCTTGCGACGAGGGGGGGCAGCGAGGCGGGGAGGGAGGGTCGCGTAGCCATTAGCACGACGGCGTCGTCGGCGACCGTTCGCGGACAATATTAACTTTGCTTTTGTTTTGACTCTTATTGGAAGGTGCTAAGGTGTAGTTTTCTTTGTTTTGAAGGTAGTTGTAAGTTGTCTAGGCGTGCATAATTTACGCGCGGCCGATAGACGGTCGCGATTGTTATTACGCGTGCGGATATTGGATTTGGCGGGAACGCAGCGCGCCGGTGGCGTTCTGTCGCAAGATAATGTCGGGGGCCACGCTCCGATGCTGCTCGACGAGTACTTTACAATCGGCCCAGATGGGGCTTGCCAAATAAATTACCAATAATTTTCTGAACGAAATTCGTATAATAACATACTGAATCATGCTCAGGAATAAACTTGCAGTTGTGTCTTGCGCCCATTAGCCAGATGTTTCGTATTCGTTATTTATGATAACGGGATGCGGATTTTCGCACTACAAACCGTAAATTTCCTTCGAAGGATTATGTGACTGTTGATATAATTAAAGTTGCTAAATAATAACAGCCATTCCGGTCAATCTTCAGGTTGAGCCGCGCTTGCTTCGGTTAGTCCGTGGATGGGTATCCATTACATAGGTACCGAGGATTACGTACATACATTACATAGGACCCATTACATAGGTACCGAGTGTCCTCCGTGCCTCGGAAAGCACGTTATCTGTTGATCCCGGTTGTCAATGTAGATCACATTGACAATCGTTACAGGTAGTCAATGGCCTGAAAAAACACAACCAGTCTTACCAAGGGGTATTGTATTACCCAGTACTAACTGGGTTGTGGAGGTCAGATAGGCAGGCAGTCGCTCCATGTAAAAAAGTCATGGCACAGACTGACGAACAGCATGGTTACGTGGAGTGTAAATGTAATTATTATTATTTTTTTCGAATTCATTATACTTCACATATTTATATTTGTTTATTCTTTTACACTATGTATATTTATTTTTTATTCTCATGGTCACCTTTAGGTATCTAACCGGGCATCACTTTGCGCCCTATCAGAATATCAGCGCTGTGATGTTTTTTTTTTAAATGTTGCAGCACCATGCTGAGATAGAAGCCTTTTGGCCTCGTACTGGACCAATTTCGTTTATTTTTTAATTTTTCTTTCTATGTTTAATTTTTAACAGTTTTAATTACAACTTAACTTTTTTTTTCTTTTTGTGTGTTATGTCCTGGCGGGCAAATAAATGCTTTTTCTTTCTTTTTAAAATACTGGTATTCAGTTGCATCCGGTTAAATTAGAAACCGACCCCAACATAGTTGGGAAAAGGCTAAGCAGATGATGATGACTGTAGGTATAATTATAAAACTCCGAATGTCAAGGTTTGTGGCAAACAAACGCTGAGCTTTTCTTTACTCCCGAGCGAAACCACAAACACATGTTATGTCATTAATATAAACTAATGGCGACAACTAGTTACTAGACACTAGATTCATAGAAGATATCACATCAGTTTCTGCAAAGTCTGACTCACTAACTTCTCAATCCTCGATTAATCGGTCGGTCAAGGTCAATGCGTTTGATTTTGGTCCTTATTGCCCAGCGTTAGAGCAGCAATTTTACTTCGATTGCAATATCCTCCTCATATGTCCCTACATAACACGCTTGTCTTGTTATTGTACCTAGAATAGTATATTATGCGTGTCACGCTCCCTTTGCATCGCACGACCTGGTGTCCCTCGGAGCTAAGTGCGCTCTGAAGGCTTAAAGTCCGCTATGGTGAATAACTAATGAATATTGACAGGTTGCTGGCTTCACAACACTATGGAAACGTAATTTCTATCAGTTTTTTTGGTCGTTATTTGAATAAAAGATCAAAACTTTTCCACTCAAATTTTTCACTAACTGGGTCATTACCACTACAATTTTCGCGTTCATGAAAAACTTTATAATATCTAACATCAAATTCGGTAAACTCTCAGGTATCTCGAGAACCTATTACTTGCATAGTAGAGTAGGTACCCAATCAATCTAATAACAATTTCAGTCCAGCCCTATCCTTGGCGGGGGTATATAAAAGGCATACGATTGTGTTTGAGCGCGCTCGGGGGCTACCTAAGCGGGGCATTAGCGAAGGACGCGTAGGTTATACAGACCGACCAAGACAACCAGACCCGTGATGTCCCATTCCCGTCTTCGCTTAGAAGTACGAACACTGAGATCTACATAAATTGGTCATGCTACGTAATTTACGCGCGAGCGGTCACCGCCGGTGGTGATTACACTCGCTTGTTGGCGTATTGGTCGAACATAGTAATCCGACCGTTTGCAAAATCTCGCCGTGTTACTCTGCTGGGGAATGTTTGAGGACGTTTGGATTTGGTTGGATTTGCAAATGTTTGGCCGGTTGGGTCCAACGTCGTGGGTAAGTCATTAAGGTGGCGTGTGCATGTCGGGACGTTGACTACCGCCCGAGGGTGGCGACTGTTCGTGCTAGCCGACGACGGGTGCGTTAACTTAATTATATACCTAGCCTCCCCACGGCTCTACCCGTCAATATATTTTATCTCGCAATACGCGATCAAACTTAAAAAATACCTATGTCGAATGAATGTGGAAAATATGATATATTTTTCCTCTTTTTATTGGAAAGAAAAACATTATTGTTGGGAACGGTTTTACATTATATCCCATATTCCTGGCATATACTAAAATATTTTCTTATATATTTGCATTTGGCCAATGCGTATAAAGTTTTAATCTGGTTTTCACCATAGAGCTTTTTAATAAAACCACATATTAATTTCCCTGACTGATATGTTGAAATGTTTTTGATGGAATCAATCAAGTTATTATTCACATACAAATATTGATTTATACCTATTGTGTGTTACCCATTTCTCTTTAGCAATTTCGATAATGCAAAGTATATAGGTATTTTGAAACACTTCGACTATTTATGTTGCTGCTCATTTAGTATATAAGCTGGTACAAACGACGTAGTCAGGTGGCACATCGCGTGTGCGACCGGCGGGGGTCGCCGGCGGAGCGCGGCCTCACAATCCACCCCCTGTTCCCTCGAAACCTTTAGAGAAACGTGCAGGGACTTACGGGTCGCGCGACCCGCGAAATTCCATTTAAAGATGTCGGGATAATTTAGCGCTGACGAGGCGGAGGCCAAATTGACGCGCCCCCGGGGCCGCCGTGTCGTCGCGCACTGTATCGATCACGCTTTTTTACAAGGATCACCTCGAGGGATGGCTCTAGTGCACGTAAACAACCCTCATCCATTTTCCCAAATGTCGTGACTGTCGAAAGATCTTGGCTTGCAAAAATGTTCGCGTCGGCCCCGGTCCCGAGCTGGGCGCCATTTAGGTACGCCCGCCCAGCTACTCTGAGTTTTGGATAAATATTTACGAAGAAGTATTTTACTTGTTTTAATATCTGTCGTGCAAGTACGTAGGAATCGATTAGATAAATCTGACAGTCATTCTCGACAAAATGAGTTTATAACAAAGATAAAAACTCATTTTGTCAAGGATAACTGTCAAATTTATCGAATCGATTCCTACGTACTTGCGCTGCTGATACGATACATTTCATGAACTTTTCTTTGTAAGAGGTTTCTTAAATGATACGTTAAATGCTTAAATATCGCAGTTATTGTTATTGGCGCCCACTTGGGACCATGGCATTATGAAATTAAAATTACTCTGATTATATTAACGTAGTGGGTAGGTGAGTCGTGGCTAGAAGAACGATCCTTCAATCAGACCATGCATTAGATAAAACGGGCACGTTTTCATTGTCTCGGGGACCTGCGGCGTCTCTGCACGACCTAAGGTTTATATTTTTTCCTTGATATTTTTATCACTCTCTTATTTCGTCCTACTTATTGTTTATCGCTGCTGGAAACGATCTCATATTCATACTTATTTTTCAAAATGGAATAGACTGACAGAGAAAGCTATGTAGGTACTAAATTATAAACCCTGTTTATTATTTATTTATTTAAAAGTTCAAGGGCAAAGTACAGAGGCGGGCTGCATATTTTCTACCAGTCAACCTTAAGGTGATGCAAAAAGAGATGGGCGATGAGTGATGTATTAGTGGTAGGTGTATACCTGAAAATAATTTAACTAATACTAAGGTAAACTACAAGGTTAAATAAAATACTACAACTATATATCAAACTATATATTACTGTAAATAGAAAAATGAAAAGAAAAACTCAAAAAAGAAATACATTGTGTCTGCCCCGAAAACCATTACTATTGTTCTACCTTTGTCAAACAGCATTAACGCTCCAAAGAACATTATGTTTTGAGCCTACTTTTATTTAACCCTGCTAAGTTATCATTTGGTCCGAGTGACAAGTATTTTCCACAAACCAACTAAAGTTTAGAAAACATATTTTATAAACCATAGACGCATACTATTTTCAAAATATGCTCCATAAAACTATTTCCCAAAACAAACAGATGTTTAAACAGTAAAAGTATTTGTTTTTTTTTACTAAATACTACGATGTCATTCATGCCTATAATGGTTAATTCGTTGACTACCCTCCAACGTCTATGTGGTTAGGCTATGTTAGTCAATCGATTCTTACCCTTCTTTGTTAAACCTTGACACCTATGGATGCCTCCTGCTCGATAAATATGGCTTCATGATAAACATTAATTTTACGATATTAAAATTGACGTCGTTACTCAAACTTTTCAAGATATATTTTATTTTGGATAAATTTCACTAATAGCAACTTTTTGCTAGACTACGTATTAGTTGAAAAAAAAACATTGTATCGATAAAAGCTACCAATTAATACAAAACAATCTCGAAATCAGCAATCGCTCTACCAAGATCCGACGGACAACGAAAATAGAAGACAATTCCCCAAAATCAGCAATTACTGTGAAAATCATAACGATTATTGAGTTCCCACGTGCTCGTCCGTTGGGAGGCGTGATTAACAGTTAATTGGGAGGGTCGAGGAGTGCCCTCCAAAACATGTGGGTAGTCGTGCTTATACGTAGAGTTTTTACGAGGCAATCTTACTCCGCGGTGCGTGGATGTTCTTTTTTACATCGCCGTAGGCGGCCGGGCACGCGACACAAAGACTATGACGCAGAAACGTCACTTTGGATGGGATGACGGTTATTTTTTGGGTAAAAAGGTTGGTAGATAATTCGGTCGGTATTCGGTTTTCGGATAATCGGTTATTTTTGGGATAAATAGGTTGGTAGTTTAAGGTAGATAATAAAGGGTGTAAAAAACCTCTTAACGAAGCCGACAGGCACTTGTTCTCTCCATCATTGCGATAATTTTTTTGTTCTACACCATACCTGGGAACCTTCTAGTTACGGATATATAGGGGGTCAGTTCCAACTTTTTGACAAGTATTTTTTTTAATACAAGTTTTTAACGTAAGATTTTTACTTTAAATACCTCCACGACCCCGGTGCTATTCAATACATCCATCAGCGCAATGTTTTGAGTGTGTTTCTTTGAGTTTTGCCGTAAAACGTGACTTTTCACCCCAAAAAAAAAAATGTCGATTCCCAGCCATAATTTTTGCGTAAAGTTACTTAGTTTGATGTACAGAATGCTTGGTTGGCGGCTTAGCGATGAGGTTGTTTACACCCTGTATGGTGTTTATCTTTGATGATCTAATGGACTATCTACGCATGGTTATTTGCGAAGTACCTTTAGTTGTTTCTAGACTTATAGAGCTTTTCTCGCCGTCTTAAAAGGTGGTTACGTGGGCGTATGTTTACTCTACCAACGTCGATAACGATTTAGGAAATATTTGTCATTTTCTGGTCTAATTTCAGTGAATTCGAACTTTCAATTCAATTCAATTCCTTTATTTCAATCAACAGTTAGATCATATAAAAAATATTAAAAAAAAAAAAAAAAAAAAACTGACTTCAATTAGCAAAATTTACTTTTTCACTTACTTAAAGGTATCAGATAAGTCCAATAAAATCAACTAAAGTTACACTCGCAGTCAAATTTATTAACAGAAAACACAGGTACGTAAAATCCGACACTTTCGAACAGTGATCTACTCCGAAATACGAGCTGCATTAACTTCATCATTAATTCCACTTCACCAACTAGGCACGTAAAAGAAAATCCAATTCCACCCTTACCCAGAAATTACAGCAAATAATCTTTGACGAGCATCGGGAGGGTGTTTGGGGGGTGTACGGTCGCGAGGGGTGTTTTAATTAGAGCGCGGACGCGGCATCGGGCCGCACCCGATGTCCTGCCTGACCGATACACAACTGTGTTTGTTCTGTGTACCTCTGTGGATTCTGTGTACTCCTTTGTCTTATGCCGCCTTTGTTTTGAAGCCTAAAGCCTCTTAGGAGGCGCCTGTCGGAGACAAAACATGTGAGACTGCTGTGAAGCGTGTCTGTGGCCACTGGCCTAATGTTGCTTGTAATTGCGTGGGAATTTCTTGAGATGTTTAGCTGGTTATGGGATTCTTTGTGTGAGGAAAGTCGGCTGGTTTTACCAGCCTAGTTTCCTATACGTGAAATATGTTTTCGTTGACACGTAATTTTAAATAAATCGCTCGAAAACGCTAGCTTATTGTAGGTTATAGTTTGACATAACATATACGGAAATGACCATTAAAACTGAAAACGATGAGCTCATCATAACACTGTTCAAGATCTGTCAGTTTCAGTATACCATAGCCGTCACTGTCATGCCGGTCTAGTTAATATTCGAGCCAGGAAAAAAAAACAAAAGAGCATTTAATCAACTACTAATGAAGTATTTTTTATGCTAAATAGGCTTGCGTTTCACCGCAACTCGCCTGATGTGAAGCGATGATGCGGCCTAGGGTTGAGCACCTAGAAGAAACCGATTCACTCGGACTTTAAACCAGATCTAAATTATAATGATCGGGAAACAGAGAAGCCGGCAGTGAATTCCACAGACTGGCGCTTCGCACAGTAAATATCGAAACAGCGCTTCGTTCGTGGAACTTCATCCATATAACTATGACGTTTTGCCGTATCTCTGCTCGTCCGATGACAGAGGAGTTTAAGTATATCCAGCGCAACCTGGGCACTCAGCCACTCACCCATTTTCGCTGACAGCCACATCTTTTCACCACAGCATAGAACTATCACATCGTAAGCTTGTGTCACAAAAAAGAGGTGACCAAAAAAAGTTTCGATCACTTTCTCCACCTTGCAGGTTTCCCGGTCCATTCATTTAGCCCCCAAAAACATAATGACCTAAATTCGACGGTTGTTTTCCTCAGAATATTCCGCTAACCAGAACCAATGGTTTTCGGATACCGGTGTTCCATATTGCGTTATCTTGCCGGCCTATATACTGAGTATGTACACCTAACAAGAAAGGGTAGAAGACCAACTCCATAGACAGTATGAAAAAGTAGTAAAGTGTAAAAAGTTTGAGTTTATTTGCAGTCGCTTTCAGTTTCAGTTATAGTGGCAGTTTTGGCTAGATTCTTTGATCGCTATTGGTCAATATTCAGACTACTGTTACAGAATGGTAATGCTTTGCTATTGTCTATGCTCAGAGTTGCTAATAATCTTTGATAATAGAGTAGACCAGAAATTTCAGGAAATTTTAGGGTTTAGGGCACAATCGTTTGTCTTAACATATTGTGCCTGAATTTGTTTTCTGGTCCTTCTGTCCCCAACTGTACGATACACTATGTACCGTATATTATGGCTCAGTGCCGTCAGCTGTGAGTCGGTGCACTGCCAGCAAGACCTCCCCCCTCCCACACCCCCACGCTTCCTCAGAGCCGTCCATTCCTCAAGCTCCACGGAGCGTCACTAAGGGAGCGATCCAAGGCGTGCTACAGCCGATGGGTATGGCTACACTGTCGGTAAACATTTTCGGTAAGCTTGAACTTTTTAATTAATTCTCCTGTTAAAGGTGGCGCCGATGCCTTTGCCGAATTTTCACTCGACTATGAGGAGCGAAGGCCGAAAAGTTTTATATTACCGTAACGCTATCAAGGCTACTTAACTATCCGATCGATTTTTATAATATCTCGATTTTTCGATATTGAAAATGTACCTACCGAACCGATTTGCAGAGGTGACCCAGTGGTATCAACCCGAGGATACGGGTCGTGTGGTCGAGACCCAGCAGGTTAACTTAGTGCTGCTCTCAAAGCGGTGAAGGAAAACATAGTGAGAAAACGGGCGTATCCTAAAACCATAAATTCGAAGCGATGCGGCCATGTGACATCTTCCATATTGGGCTGCGATGGGTAGATTACTGCCCATCCCTTTGCCCAGAGAAGTCTAGTCTAGAAGTTTGTGCCCTAGCAGTGGCAATTATTACCTGATTATGCTAATCCATGCTGATTCAAAGATATCTACGGTCTGCGACTTATGAAATTGACCTTCGATTACCGTGACTTCATTCGCGTGGTTGATGTATTTGTGTGAGAAGAAAAACCATAAAATATGTTCTATTTGTGTGCTATTTGTGTTGTGCTATCTCTGTGCTAAATTTCATCCAGATCCGTCCAGCCTTTCTGGCGTAATTGAGTAACAAACGTCCATCCAGCACGTATGGTAAGATTTCCCCTTTGGCCATTGATCCTTTTACTGTTACCTTACTGATACCTTATACGGAATGTAAAGCGGGCTCTAAGAAACATAAATTAAGTTAAATTGACCAACCCGTGAAGTCGTTAATTAAGGCTTTACAGTAATCACTCACGGAAACCCGTTCTACTAATAAGCTAATTTTATAACGCAACTTTACGGTTGTAATAGTAACTTACTGTGTCAAATGCTTTTTGCAATAGGTAATCTGCCAAAAACACTTTCAGAATAATAAATATTACATTTTTTAAACCAAAAGACACGCTTTAGAGCAATGCCATTCGATTTCTCGTATTCTTTTCAGCAAATCCGTTCATATGATACCTACCTATACTCGTATCATGGGAATGCAAAAAATATTATTAGTTTGGGAGTCCGCTATATCTATATTGGATTTAGAATGACGGTGTCACTAAGCTAACCATGCATTGTCGTCCGAACTAAATCATCATCATCATCATCATCTGCCTAGCCTTTTCCCAAGTTTTATTGGGGTCGGCTTCCAGTCTAACCGGATGCAGCTGAATACCAGTATTTTACATGGAGCGACTGCCTATCTGACCTCCACAACCCAGTAAGTACTGGGTAATACGATACCCCTTGGTAAGACTGGTTGTCAGACTTTTTTGGGCCACTGACTACCTGTAACGACTGTCAAAGACTAAATATGTATGAAAATTTTAGCTCAATCGAAAATTCAACAAATCAGAGGTAAGTTTTTTTTACATAGTTACAGTACAGGTGAAGCTAATAACAGTATGTTAAATAACAGATACTTAAAAATGGAAGTAAAATATTAAAGTGTAGCCTGAACCAACAAATTGAATAAAAGTTAAAAAGCCGCCGAAAAACAACAAAATATTTTTCATCGGTTTTTTTTTGTCGTTGTGGTAATGGCACCCTGAACTCTTTTGGATATGATGATATGATCAAACAAAATCAAAAAAATCAAAATCAAAATCAAAGCATTTATTTCAAGTAAGCCAGTTACAGGCACTTTTGAATTGTCGAAACAAAGATGAAAATTAAATGTAGCTACAGTCCCAGTCACAAGACATAAAAACTGTGAAAGTACTGTAGTTGCCCATTCCCTAGCGTAGATCTCTATGGAGAAGAACGGGCAAGAAACTCCATGGACACTCTTTTAAATCAGAATATTGTTACAAAATCTTGGTTACATCATTCATGTTGAGATGGTATATTATGTGAGAACAATGTAGCAAGATGTGCACGTTAAAAGTGTCCACAGCAAAAACACACAAACAAAAAAAATACAATTCAAAATAATTCATTCAAATAAGCCATGGCAACTAAGAGATGACCAGTCACAACTGACAGCGCCCGTTCACGGACATGACGCATGGATCAGCACCATTCAACTCAACCATTTTGAAGGGAACTAAATGATCCGACACATGCGCCACCATCAGCGAGACATTTGAGTGAGCATGACATACTCCAAACCGCCAGGGCACATTCAAGTCAAGAAAAGACGTAGGTTTCCAGTGAATGATAGCTTTCTAGTACATAGTACTCACACAATATGGGCTATGCATTTATATAATACTAAGGAGATTGAATCTATACAATGCAAAGATAGATGTACAATCTTCAGCAGCTCCAACAATACATTTGAATGCTATCAATTTATGCGCCCCTGTCCTTGTGGAGCAGGACCAGCATTGAGCCAAGCATTTTTATCAGCGATATAATCGCTCAACTTGTAATATGCTTGCTTACATAATGTGCGTTTAATGCATGTTTTAAATTTCGTCTCATTTAGTTCAAGAATACTTTGTGGAATTTTATTATAGCATCTCAAACAGTACCCCATGAAAGATGAGTCTACTTTAGCGAGTCGGAAACCTGGCTGAACTAGTTGGTCCCTATTTCTAGTACTGTAATTATGTCTGTCACCCCTTTTACCAAAAAGGTGCAGATTTTTTCTGACGTACATTATGTTTTCGTAGATGTATTGACAATGTACCGTCATGATGCCAATATCCTTAAACAGTTCCCTTAGAGAATCGCGCCTACGAAGATTATATATGGCTCTGATGGCTCTTTTTTGCAGAATAAATATAGACTCAATATCTGCAGCCCGTCCCCATAGCAAAATGCCATAAGACATTATACTATGAAAGTAACTAAAATAGACCAGTCTAGCGGTTTCTACATCAGTAAATTGACGAATTTTTCTAATAGCATATGCTGCTGAACTTAGACGCGCCGCAAGGGATGTTAAATGAGAACCCCATTGTAGCCTTGAATCAAGCGTAATCCCCAGGAAAACCGTTTTATCTACGAATTCAAGTTTCTCTTTATTTAATATTATTTCACAATCACTACTTTTAACATTGGGTAAAGCAAATCTTATGCATTTAGTTTTTTTTTCATTTAATACTAAATTGTTTGCTGTGAACCAATTATGGACCTGAAGTAGGTAGTAAAAGCAGTAGTAGTAAAAGCAGAACATATTACCCAACATTTTTATTAAAAAATATTTTATAAAAAAAATAAACAAAACGAATTTATACTCGTATGACGTGTACCGGGAAATTATCAAAGGCCTTGGAAAATTCACTCTCTTTCTAGAATTTTCTTTGGTTTTTACCCGTAATTTCACACATAAGTATACGTTGCTATACCTACTTATTACCTAGCAGTAACTACACAAGCCGAATACAAAAACCGTTCAATACTCGTGTATTCAAGTTGAATACATTTGAGCTCCATTTGCCTAACCCTCCCCGTGCGACCCGTTTAAAGATTCACAGCACCGCGGGCGTGCGTCCTTTCGACCGCTTTGAAGATATTCGCCTTCATTAACGCGGGTCTGCGCGGGTCCGAGCGACCCGCGGGGCCAGCCTTGATTCTCACAGTTTAATTCGTGAGTTGCTCGTCTAAAGTCCTTTAGTTTTGATGCTTTTGATGTCGCTACTGACTATAGCTACAGGCTATCATTATTAAGTTCGTTGGACTCTGAAATGTACATAGAATAAGATTAAGTATTTGAACTGAAACTGCCGCAGAAAGGAAAGCCACACGTGAGACCTAGGCTAAGAAATTAACATCTATCTGTAAGAAAATAAAAACATAAAAACTTAAGACAATCATTATGTAGTTTCTAGTTATTTTTTATATCTCCAATAAAATGATTTCCTTAAAACTTGGTCTGTTTCATAACTACTTGAAGATAAGTACCACAAAACTAGACAACTGTAATTGAGTTTTTCCATCAGGAAGTTCTCAGTAGCAGCCACGGAATCTGGATTTGGGCCTGGTTGATGGCAATAAGTTCGAAATGTGCGTGTGCTATTAGGTACATACAGTTCTGCCTAACCATTCGGGGATTACAGGCGTGATGTTTTATATGTAGACAACTGTTTGTCTTGAAAAACTGTTAATGTTTTAGGTTTTTAGCCGTGCCGTAAGCCGTGTGGTATCCGGCAGAGTAGAATAGAACCAACCCATTACACTCACGGGTGTCGTATAAGGCGACTAATGTCTGAGGCAGAACACCTTGCGCCTCCGTAGACCAGAGAATGGGCAGCAGCGTTTTCTGTTAGTCTTTTATCACTGCGATCTCCAATCCGCCTGCCAAGCGTGGAGATTACGGCAAATTCCTCCCATCATGGGAGAGGCTTATGTCCAGCAGTGGACGTTATGGGCTGTTGTTGTTGTTGTTGTTTAGGTTTTTAAGATTTAAAGTTATTGTACTTATATACGAGTAGTTGTTATTGGTATTTGTCTCATCGCAACTACGAGTATAATATGACGAGCAAAGGTCGAATCAAGTGAGCACATTTATTTTTACAACCTACGTTACTTCACGGCAGTTATTTCCGAAGGTGGAGAGCAGACGGTGCACGTGACCCTATTGCACCGACATTTCACCATGTTTTTTTTTTACTTGCTATTTATAATGGCGTAGGTGGATGATTAAAAAGCCACGATAATAAATACACAGCCGCAGTCAATCCCACTTTGTATTGCCTACGTTCACTTTTCAGGATTCCCTTTATATTTCCATACTAGTAGTTTATTTTTAACACAACTGAAATATCATTCTCAATAAGCATTTTAGTTATTCGGAAACTACACGCCAATCCCAATTTATTTGGTGTCTCGGTCTACGCAGAATGTCCTCTTCTTCTCCCATTCTACTCTAGTACTCTGTTAGTCAATGTCAGTTGTCATCCTCTCTCTAGCCATATTTTTTACACAGTCCATCCATCGTTTCTTTGGTCTTCCCCTTCTGCCAGATACTCAAAACTTTTCTATCGATATTTTCATTAACATATTACATGCCATACCATACTTATTGGCGGTACTTTCATACAAGCCTACAAGCTTGGCTCGCCCCTATAACTTACTACTTCATCATGATGTTAGAGTTTCTGCGCAGGCTGTTTGCCATTTGGGCTCGCCGTAATGTTGGCTCCTCGCTACGCCACTGAACCACCACGATCATCAGCATCATCTGTCCAACCTTTTCCTAAGTATGTTATGTTGTCTGTGTATGCCCATAGCATGACAAATGAATGCCAAACAACTTTCCATTTACCGTCTACTGTTAAATTTCATTATACTACGATTTAAACGAATTATTTTAAAAATAGCAACACTACTTAACTCCCAACATCTCAATCCAGCTTCCCATCGCTGACGCAGCACCCCACATTTGTATCAAGTGGGCAAATAAAGAAGGAAACCAGTTAGATGGAGTGGACCCGGACCGCGTTCGCGACTAATTAACCCTCCCTGCGAGGGTGGCGGCGCGGGCGGGTGGTGTGGGGTTAAAAAATATGCGGCGCCCATGGGACTACGCGACGCCTCCAAGAATTTCCACTTTCAGACTGCAGCTGGGCTTGGAGCTTGATATGTTCAAGATTTGTTTGTAATTGTTGTTCTAGGAATAGTGGATTCAAGAGTACTTAAAAGGTGGAGGGCATTTTAGAGTTGAGATTGTAGTTTGATTTGCCTTTGTTTGAGGTTTTTTATTTGTGTTTCATATATTTCTGGCTAAAGCATCCAAAGAGGTTTATTGTGGGTTAAAAACTAACTCTATTGTATTGTCTATGGTTCATGTTAAGCAAATTGTGGGTGCACTTTACTCTGTCCAACAATTCGGGCAAAACAGAATCCACAACAAATATCGACTAAGGTAAGTACCTGTTATATAATTATTTAATAGACAACCTCCCTAAGAAAGTCACAAGTAAAGCGAGTGCAGAAGCGAAGTAAGTCCGGAGCGAGACAAGGGAGGGGGCGACACGAGTACACGAGTCGACACGAGCCGACTCAGACGTCCTCCCGGAGGGTAGCAAGGTCGAGAGTGCCTACGGAGGAAAAGCCTAGAGAAAATTTGTGTTAGGGAAAATTTGCCAACAGTTATTTGAATATTTATAAAGAGGTGATAGTGTCTTGTCGAATTTGGTTAAGTTTTAAGTGTTGCTATCTACTTGATTAGAGTTAGACAAAAGATTATTAAACGAAATTGTTTTACAACATACAATTATGAGACGTCAGCTTAATTAATTTTACGTCTCTCCATTGAAAAGAAAAGCAGGCTTCCTCTGTTGTAGGTAGCGGACAAAATTTTTTACATTCTAAATTTACGCAAAACTAATTAATATGAAAATTAATCGCCTTCATCGTCGACTATTTGCCTGCCAACTTTTTACTTTTATTGGCTAAATAAGCTTGTTTTTGACTGCAACTCGCCTGATAATCATATCATGCTAGAATGCGGCTTAGGGTGGAATACGCTTGCCTAGAAGAAACCGATTCACTCGAACTTTGAAGAGATCTAGATTATAATAATCGGGAAACAGAGAAGGCCGGCAGTGAATTCCACTTACACAACAAATAACTGTCGTTCTTTGTCAGCTCGACGAAGTTCCTATATCACGGAAGCTTATGGAGGGCGTCTATTAACTACGAGTACCACTAACTTCCCAGTATTTCTGCACCCAGTTTGAAGTTACAAACTTATTCCCTAATTGTTCCCCCAGGAACAGCTTTCATCTCAGGAACAGCATAATTACGCACGTGCTTGACCCATCCACGGGCTATTAATAGTCTTACACGTGCCGCGAGTCCGGGCCCAATATTTATAGCCCGGGGACCTATACAGTTTGTTCGAAACGTGGATGATGGTCAGCGAGAGAAATGGGGTCACGTTGCTTGGTTACGGCGGAAATATCTGGTAGTGGTATTGGTGGACTAATTACATGTGTAAGTTGGGTTGAGGTTAAAGATCATACTAGTGGCACGGTTGGCGCAGTAGATGAGCTATTGGTTGCTGCGCTGCGTTTAGCAGCATCGATTCCGGCATGAAGCAAATATTTGTGTGGCCTACAGGTAGTTGTTTAGAGTCTGGCTGTTTGAGTATGTGCGTTCAAATGTTTGTAGACGCCCCCATGATACAGGATAAATTTGTATTGTGGGGTAACGTTTACAAAAAAAAAAAAAAACACCTAAAAAAACCCAAAAAAATAGTAATTCATTGGTAACAATATTTTAATAAATCAACCTAATCATCATTCATCATTCTCCAGGCCTTTTCCCAATGTATTGGGGTCGTGGCAGCATGTCTTCTTCTTCTCCCATTCTTCTAGAAGACAATGCGGAAAACAGGAATCGAATCTACACTTTACTTTTGAAAGCTTCACTTTCGCTCACTAGAACAATAACAAACCCCGATATACCCAATACATAGGTTCGGACACTGTATCGTTATCAATACACAGTTGAATGCGTCTGCCCATCCCCCTGATACAATCAGTCTCCGATTCGCCTCTAAGAACAATACGACTCATTTTCCCCCGTTCTCCCACTTACGGGGTAGTCTGTAACTTACGGGGGATAATCTGAAAATGATCCGCTGACGAGTGCCTTTATAAGTACTTTGTGTATTTGTTGAAGTATCGAATTGATTTGTAGCAAACGTTTATTGGAGCTGTTGTATTTATTACAGCAATAGGCTAGTTTCCACCATCAATAAATTGCAAATCTATGTAGTCCGTCAGTTAGAGTATTGGAAAATAATGGACACGTATTATTTGTGTTTGTAAATCAATGAATACTGACAAAGATAAAACGCATCAAAACTCGAGAATGCTGGCTCGTGACATATTGAGAATTTTAAAAGCGTCGTATCTTCGTCAATATTGGTTTACGTAACAAAAGAAAAAATACCTGTCAAATATTTTTTGATAATCTAACTGACTGACTAATTAGATTTTTTCAGGACACAAACCTATTTAAAACAAAGCAAATACGACAGCGATTTATAATCGCAGGGTGTTATAATTGATGCATTATTTACTGCCTCGTTGGTCTAGTGATCGCAACCGCGACTCCTGAGCATGACGTCCTGAGTTCGATTCCCGGGTCAAGCAAAGTGTTATTGGGTTTTTCCATCAGGAATTTCTGAAAAAATGCAGGCTTCCTCTATTGCAGTGATTGGGCAAAACCTTGTAGACTTCAGATTGCATTAAAAAATCTCTAAATTAACGCAAAACAAATTAAACGAAAATTTATTTATTTAGACGTCCACTGCTGGACATAGGCCTCCCCCAAGTGTCGCCACATTGACCGGTCCCGTGCGGCTCGCATCCAGCGGATTCCCGAAACCTTCACCAGGTCATCGGTCCACCTAGTGGGAGGCCTTCCAACGCAACATCTTCCGGTTCGCTGTCGCCACTCCAGAACTTTTCGGCCCCTTTGGCCATCCGTTCTGCGAGCAATGTGCCCTGCCCACTGCCACCTAAATTTGGCAATTCTTCGGGCTGCGTCGGTAACCTTGGTTCTCTTGCGGATGTCTTCATTTCTGATTCGTTCGCGCAAGGAAACTCCGAGCATAGCCCTCTCCATTGCCCTTTGGGTGTCTTTAAGCCTTCTGATGAGGCCCATTGTGAGCGACCACGTTTCGGTCCCGTATGTAATCACTGGCAACACACACTGGTCATAGACTTTCGTCTTGAGACACTGTGGTAAGTTGGACGAGAAGATACCGCGCAACTTCCCGAACGCCGACGATTGACCTCTTCCTCGAAGTTAGACCTACCTAACTGGACCATTTGTCCCAGGTACACATAATCGTCTACAACTTCGAGTGTAGAGTCTCCGATCTTGATAGGAAGATTAAAGTATTAAACATAGCAATTCGCAAGATACTTAGCACCCGTGTTATGCGACGTAGTAAAACGTAGAGGTAATGTTTTTACGAGGCAGACGCAGCCCCTATAGATAAATTCACCTGCTGCGATGAAAAATAAAATTATATCTAGAGACAGCGCGGGGATGTCGTGGAGAGTGAAGATGTTTTTTTTCGCGAACATTGATCGTATTTGTATTGGTCCAAGGTACCTTGTTTTTGTGTAATGTTGGTCTGGAATTGTTCTCTGAATCCTGGGCAATGCACCCAGATACTTACAGCCGTATCTAGTATTTACCTACTTGAGTAAAAGTAATAACATCAGACATAAGATACGATTTTTATTCTGTAGTTTAGAAATTGCTTGAAGTTGGAACTGTCAAAAGTTAGAATTCAAACACCCGTGACGATAGTCGAGTTAAAGTAATTACTTGAATTTGCGGTTTCTTGTTTTATGCAATAGACAAGAAATTGAACGAAGTAAGAACAGACAAAGAAAGCAAAGCTAAGAGTTCTAACTTTTGACGGTTCTAAGTTCAAGCAATTACTAAACTACAGGATAAAAATCGTACCTTAAGTTGTTACTTTTACTTCAGGAATCACTTTGATTTGTTTATAGATACAAGTGGAAGACATTAGTATTTGGTTCTAATTAAGTGTGTCTTGCTTAATTACACTGCACTGTTGTTTTAGTGCTACTGATGAACATAAGCTGTTGGGTTCAAGTCTCAGATTGTTCATTCTTTGTTTTTCTTTAGCAGCCTGGCGTCCGAATTTGTGCCCAGTTGATGTCAATAGGGTCCCCTCATCTCCCATTAAATGGGAATAAAACATAAATACAAACATACACAGATTGCCTCGTTGGTCTAGTTTACAATTGCGACTGCTGAGCTGAGATGAGGTCTTGGGTTCGATTTCCGGGTCGGACAAAGTGTTATTGTGTCCTTTCATCGGGAATTTCTCAGGATTTGTGCCCGACTGATGCCAATAGGCTCTCCCCATCTCCTATTACATGGGACTAAAACACAACTGGCAAAACATGGATGAGCTAAAGGTACACCGCTGCCTCACCCACCGGGGATTACAGGTATGATGACTGCTATGTTGTATAGGTGTCGTGTACTAAGGGATTCCTCCTTTGTTAGACACATACTGCGGAAAAAGACTGGTCTTTTTCCTAAAGAAATGTACGGTTACACGTGCCGCGGCTCGAAATGCGTAAAACTTATCCGAAGTTGTGTCCCACTGCGGATTGCGGCCAAGGTCTTACGTTTTCTTTAGCGAAGTTAGTTAAGGTAAAACCGCCAGGGTACAGGCGAAATTTGGCGCTTCCCCCTTAACAAGCGTAAGGCTCACAAGTTTTACGGGCTAACAAAGCATCGGCATTGCTAAAAGCTTTGTAAATGGCTTTACAGTATTTAATTAATAACTAAGGTAATATACCATTGGGTATATTACCCAACCAACCGATAATGATTGCATTATCGTCATCATTTGTATAGCTTTTTTCCAACCATATTGGGTGCAGATTCCAGTCTAACTGGACGCAGAAATATTCTTTACCCTGCGAATCATGGTAATTCCTTTTTCTTCTTCGCTGTGTCGCTGACACGACAGTATTCTCCATTTTGCTGGCCCATTTTCGCCACTTTCATAACTTTTTCAGAAGCAGCGCAGAGGTCTCTTTGGTTGTATGTTTTCGGGCTCAGAGTGCAGGCTACTAGGATGGGATTTTTACTGACGTTACCTCTATAGCTTATCATCTGCCTAGCCTATTCCCAAATATTTGGGGTCGGCTTCCAGTTTAACCAGATTCAGCTGATTACCAATATTTTACATGGAACGACAGCCTATTTGCCGATAACCCAGTTAGTACTGGGTAAAACGATACCCCTTGGTAAGACTGGTTGTCAGACTTTCGGGCCATCGACTACCTGTAACAACTGTCAAAGATCTACAAATGACAGCCCGGATCAATGGCTTAGGGTTTTCCGAGGCACGGAGGCTAAACATGCTCTCCGAGACACCACTATAACTAGTAGACCATAACAAAATACCTATTTAACGCCTATAGAAGCTTTGTATCGCCTACAGCCAGACATTCGTCTCTTTTCCCGTAAAACATTAGGTAGGTACTACGGAACCCTTTTTTAAGTGCGGCTCGTTCGATTTACGAGCGCGTTTACGATTATGTCAAGCTTTGTTAACACGCTGTGCAGGTGCGCCCCTTTCGACAGATTAGTTTTAATCCTACTACACTTTTCTACGTATGTGTAATATTGGGCGCGTTTAAAACGTTGGAAGAAAATATTGTAATAAAGAAAAAAGATGAAAAAAAACTTTGAGTCTTAATCGCTGTGTTGCAGGAGCAGTATATGTTGCCGTTTCTTTTGCATTCCTTCAACATTTCTTAGTTAAAAAATTAAGCTTTTAGCAGAAACGTTGCCCTGTCTGAAGTCGGAAAAAATCTTGTCGTTGGAAGACTCTCAGATATAAGGATGAAGGGTGAAGGATTAAAAGATGATTCTGGTGAATCACCTTGCAACTATCATCAGTGAAGAAACAGCTTTACAGCGCACGACGCAAGACACGGCACTAATAAAAAATCTTATGACCAACCTTCAACACAAAATAAATCAAACCGCGGCTCTAGTTCGCGTGACCTTGTCTCGGAGCTTTACCGGCCGGAAGCTTGCCCACCGGCTGCGCGGGCGCAGTGGTCCGCGGGGTGACACGCAGCGGACGAGCGCCGGTGGGAGAGGGGGGCAGGATGTGGTCACGCACATTCGCGGGAGATCGTATCACGGCCGCCGGGGAGCGCCGCACGCGAGCCCGCGGAGAAACCGCCGCGGTAGTGATGTCCGGCAAGGTGTCGATAGATCAGTGTTTTTTCAGTATAGAGCATAGTAGATACAATTTAAGGTTAGATCAAGCCGGTACGGACACATTTTGGAAGCGGCTCTGTACACCAAACTCTGCCAGATAATGTATTGAAGTATCTGCAGGCCTACCCAAGTTACAAACGTACGAAACGTTTGTAACTTGGGTAGGCCTGCAGATAGTTACAAACGTTTCGTATCGATTCTCTTTCTACAATCGTAAACGCCTCGGCGTAAGCGATTGTAGGAAGCGCTAAATTGGTAACCAAGTTGACACGACTGAGTCGACCGCTTGTTCTCTAATGTCTGTAGAAAAAACCTACACTGTACTCTATGGTGAGCGTTCCTACCAAAGAGTTTAGCGATCAACATAGTAGAAACGATAACATTCTATTCTATAATTTTGAACGATGTAAACTTGTCTACGAATTTTCTATTCGTTTGTGTTGATCACGTGATTTAACGTTGAGATGATGTCATTCCCATTCATTTGAATAGTTTTCTACTAGCCTTAACGATTGTAGATTGTCAACTTGGCTAGGGGTGCTGTGTTGAAAGTGGTACAAACCTTAAAGTTTTACCAAAATACTCTTTCGTTCGTGTATTTATGGGGTTGCTACGCTGCTACGGCGTTTGCTACGAGTCTGCTACGCACGTGTTTCGCATTTGCTACAGGTTTGCTACGAGCTTGCTACAACTTTGCTACGCGTTCAACACAAATTCGCACCACATTAATTGATACGCGTCGGTTACGCATAACACGCAAGTCTCTAGTACTTTATCTACCATGAAAAAATCTTCTAGGTGTTATGCCTAGTTTGTAATAAGCTCCTAATTCTATCCTTCTTCATAGGGTGTCGATGGCAATCTAAATTGAGTCGGCCCAGAACTGAGCTACTAGTTTGGCGCTTTCGGTAGCGTCCATCAGTTCCTGTAGTGAACAAACAACAGGACACGATAATAAGTGCTCCATCTTTTGTGGAACAGCACCACATTTACACTCCAGGGTAAAGTCATTAATAAATCCTATTTATTCTATTCTATCCTTATTCATCGATACGGTCATGTGTCTCGCTCCCATCACTAGCGGATGCGACGCGCGCGCATGGGAGGCACGTCGCCTCCCGCGAGTGCCGCGCAGGCGCACACTGCCCGGTACCGCCGTCGGTCATTGCGATGCCACCTGGCAACTGCCTCATGAATCGACTGCTAAACTTGTTATCGAAGAAATTGCGGTTTACTTACGTTACCGTATAGTTAATTTAACGTTGACTCGGTTGGTGCTCTATTGGAATAATCACTATATCATTATTTCCTGCCCTTGTTCCAATTTATTCGAGCTCGGCTTAGCGTTAGCATAATAGGATATGCATGATTTTTTTTATTACCCTAAACAAAGCGTATTAACATCAGGATGATGTACTTTTAGGTACACCTCTGCCTTACCCTTTGGGGATAACGAGGCGTGATGTTCTGTTATGATATACATTAAATCTAATAATGCCTACAATAACACACCACTTAGGTATACAGTAGATACATATAATAATTCAGGTCATGACCACAAAACACATGTTTCCGATGTTGTAACAAGTTTGTAAAGTTTAAGGATCTGTTTACATTGTGAAAAGTTATCTCTTTTCATCTGACCTAATAAAACATTAGCTATAAAAGCGAATTAGTTTGTGGAAATATTATTGGGATTTGACTTTGACAATGGCTTATTAGAATTCATCCCGTTGTGCCAATTAGCGAAAGTTTAAGGTGTTTGTTAAGTTTCTGCTTCAACTCATTCTTCCCGCAGAAAACATCATTGATTTGCTTCTTCATTAAGGCCCTTCTAACCCTAAAATTAGCAACTCTATTTGTGGTGGTTCAAACTTCGTTTGAAATACTGTTAGAATAAAGTTATAATCAGCTTGCACTACAAAGCGGTTGTTACGTCGGTCAATGCGGCCGAATAGTGCGAAATGAGTGGTTTTTTGCGATTTACAAAAAAACTATTGATTGGACAAAAAAAATAAAACACATAAGACCTACTTTATAGTTAGTTCAGTTAGTATGCAAAGTTTTATGATTTAATTTCAAGTACTTTTTGAATACCAGCGGTTTATTGTTCGATTTGGAGGCAACTTGGAATTTTTTTCTATCAAGAAAAGTTTATGGAATCGTGTTTTCGCCACACATAGGACTTAGCATTAATCCTCAACTTTACCATATATTTATTTCAAAATTAATGTACTGCAGTATTTTAGGAGTAACGGAGGCTCATGCTAAGCCATTTGAGGGATATAGCCCTTAAGTACCTTCATAATAATCATCAGTGTGATTTAAGTAATCATTGGACTCTAACATTGCCTTGTGGAATAATATTTTAAGGGCTATGTTCAGCGAAAAGATAACGGTCTGATTATCTAAAAACACCTGTTTAAAACACATTTTTATGTTCACCAAAGCAAATCAACCGATTAAACACGCTAATCAACTGTTTTCTCTAACCGAGGTAGGAGAGGTTGTTTAAAGTCCCGGTTAGTAGTTAATCGGTGTACTTTGACGTTTGTAAATTGCAAATATAACATATATAACAAATTGTAAGGTTACACACAGATATTATTGTAAGAATTTAACATGCAGTCTGCTTTGAATTATATTTTGGAAGAGGATGACGTTTTGGACAAGTTTGAAACCGCTGAAAGACTTTTGCGAACTCCTTGTTTGTGTTCCACCAGGCGACACTACTTCACGGAGTTCGGTGCGTTTGTTTTCAAATACGCCTTGGTGCTTTAACACTAAATTAGTGACAATTTCTTTTTCGTCATGCGTAAAATTGGCAATGCGCTTCTTATCCATTATATTTAATTTAAAAACTATTTCAAACGAACATATTTTCAAACACAACATATAATTTGATGGTTATAAAGAACTGTCATCTCAGGTATCATGCAACCATTTTAAGATGTTTCGCATTTGGACGGTTTTTTACGTGTTAAGTTACCCACCCTATTTGACTGTATTATAATCATTCGGTCTTTCATTCCTAAAGCGCTCGTTTACATAACCGAGC
This sequence comes from Xestia sexstrigata, assembly GCA_941918905.2. NCBI lineage: Eukaryota > Metazoa > Arthropoda > Insecta > Lepidoptera > Noctuidae > Xestia > Xestia sexstrigata. Next base: position 5,132,624 of record OW799220.2, on the reverse strand, counting down.
TAGAATAAGTTGTGGTGAACACCAAAATTCCCACCTCATGTTTAAACAACTGTTTACGTTTAGCAGGCCGATTGCGAAACAGTCGGTTATTTTACTGTTGGTGAACATGGCCCGAATTTTTAGCTGATTATGAAGCAACGTTTAATTATTTTTTTAGTTAATGACCACCAGAAATTGAACTGTTATGCTCTTGCATCCGAGATGTGATCAATTTGATATTTTAGGTGATAGATATTAGTGGTCACAAAGTTATTTTTGGTCGTCATTTTATTTCCCCCATTACTAAATAACTTCGATCTTAACTTCGACATTGAACATTACCGAAAAGTATTCTCTTATTACACGAGATACCTTACTTAATAGACACAAAACAATTTATCCAACACAAAATTAAAACCGGAAAACAACCCTCAAATAAAACGACCCACTAATAAATCATATCATCAAATAGTACGCGGAACCTTCGTCAGTTGAAGGCTATAAAATATCCGGTAACACGGCCACCTGTTGCCAAACCGGTTGTTGCGCAACAAAACACCCGGGTGATCCGGTTGAGAGTTCATTTAACAACTGTAGTGTTTTTGATAAGTGGATTTGAGAGGGTTAACTTTTGATAGTGGATTTAATTTTATGTCTTTTTTTCTGTTGTTGGTGTTTAATTGGTTGGCTGTTGTAATGACAGTGTGAGAGAAAAATGTGAATTAAGTTAGCGTATTATGATGGTCTTAAATATGGCCTGTCAGGTACGAGATTTGATTTGCCTCAGAAAGCACGTTAAGCTGTTGGTCCTGGATGTCAATAATCTAATAGCATTTTGACAGTCGTTGCAGGGTACAGGTATCAGTGGCCCGAATATCTGACAATCAGTCTTACCAAGGGGTACCGTATCCTATTCCCAGTACTAACTGGGATGTGGAGGTCAGATAAGCATTCGCTCCATGTAAAATACTGGTATGGTATTCAGCTGCATCCGGTTAGACTGGAAGCCGACCCTAACATAGTTGGGAAAAGGCTAGGCAGATGGTGACTAAGGTCGCGTTCCCACTTTGTCGTGACAACAGATAATCGTGTAGTTTTAAGTGTCGTGGCTTGTGTATATAAATGGAGGTGTTCACATACTTATAAGACGACGCGATAACTGTCGTCCATCACTTTTGATAACTAAAAACCAACGATAAATTAATCGTCACGACATAGCGGGAACGTGGCCATAGGGGGCTTTTTGCACTGTGAAGATATGCTTTTAATTGGTCCAACTAGAGATTTGTATATCTATGGTTCGTTATATACTTTTGTACAACGCGTTGTATGACTAAAGCGTGTAAAATGAGCAACTTTTAGATAAGTCCATTGTCCATGACATATTTCTATGGGACACGTTAACATAACTCGAATATTAACCGATATAAAGATTATTCGGGCCCCATTCTGCATAATTCCAACGAGAATATTTCCCCCAAAAATGCCAACGACGAAAAAAAAAACAATAGTGATGTTCGCTCCATCCTTAATTCTCGCGCACCAAATTAGGGCAGCACGCATGCCAATCGATATCGCGTGATTATCGAGTATAATGGTCGCGAGACGCGGGTCGTCGTGTCCCGGGGTCTGCCCGGACTTCGGACTGACAGACCCGACCACCGATCACGGACCGGCGGATAATTTGAGCATTATGTATTAGGGGACGTGTTGTATTATTATTAAGGTGGATAGGAGCGGATTTATGATGTGTTATATTGATATGCTAAATTAATTTGACGATGTTTTATATCTACAGACATTGCGTACTAACTTATACTAAGTCCAGGTTCTAGGATAGGTATTATTCAACGAGAGTTCTTTTCTTGAATTTGAAATTTTTGGGTCATTGGACTAATAAAATTTAATTAAGAGGTCACTTAACAACTTACGACTGTATTCCTTATACAGATGTTTATAGACGTTAAGTAACCATGTAAGGTATCGATAGAATCGAAATGAAATCGACCCGGGGCGCATTCGTATCGGCTGAATAATTTACTGCGATTTGATTGGCCATCACGGGCGCGCTATTTGCATAATTGCCCATTAGCAAGTTTTTGTTTACAGCCAACTACGAGTTGGACAAAGCAGTCGTGTTTAACCCCCGGCCACATCTCTACCGTTTGGGGATGGGTTCATTTGCATTATTTTATTTAATACCCTTCGCTGGAGGTTAATTCTAAGCGGAAAGCGCGTTCAGAGGACCTCTTCCTCTAAGATTATTTATCCTACGTTACTGTAACACGTATATTGTGGTCTGTGAAATAGTGAAACGCTCCTACGAGAATATCAAAAATTGTGTATATTCAAATTCTGGGTCGGGATTAACGAAACCCGACCGGCTCATCAATAAGGGTCCAAGCTAAATTCCGTCTCGAATATCTTCAGCAGCCTCTCGTTTGTACGTAAACACGCAAAATCCCTGTGAAGGTACGGCCGCGGTCTCTAGACATGTGCGGGACATAAATTTGGCGAGCGTTACGTAGGTACAGGCCGGCCGCTATGTGCCGCAATACATAAGGCGTACCTATGTACGGAGCAACACGGGCGTCACTTATCCGCGCGGAGGATGCGGTGGCCGTCCGATCGCCCCCCGGTGGGTGAGGGTGGTTACCCCCCGCCCCCCTCGCGATTCATTAAGGCGGCAGCGCCCGACGCGGCGGACGGTCGCGGAGTCTCCGTGAATTCAAATTAGAGGCGGCTCGGACGTCGTGCGGTAGAGATGCGGCTCAGTACCCTCGACCAACCTGCTGTCGACAAAGGACGTCGATACTATGTATAGATGGGATTTCAGTTCAGATTAACAACCCTTTTCAGATAAAGTATGAATATTCGAGAATATCGACAGTAGGCTCGTTACGCGAGACTTGAGTACAACATACCTCAGTAGCAAAATATGGGTGAACTTAGTCCTCTACCTACCTCTTTAGGGTATAACTGCAGGCGTGAGGCAATTTATGGGAGATAAAATCCATTCTTTAGAAAGGGTGCTACCATATGAAGTCATATTACGACAGTCGTAAAATGACGAAAGATGTTCAACATACAACTGAGCTGTCAATTTATGACTGCTTGAATTGCCCGCTACGCATGCCTGTGGCGCTTTTGTCAAGGAACCCAAGTTTCCTTGTAAGTCATCAACATAATGATAATCCTTTAGGTATGAAATGTAAGGGGATGTTAAGACAGCTGATAGGTATATGAATGTATAATTAAGAATTGCATCCTGGTACTCGTTATTTACGTCCAGTGTTTAAGTCAACTCTAGCTCTTGTTTCCAATTACTGATACTTGCTAACCATAAGAATGATCCACCGTTTAGTATCATTATGACAAAAATATTTTATTAAAATAAAATCTTAAAACTTTTTATCGACTACGTGGTTTGGGCACATCACTGGCGCCCCTTTGTCTCGACAAGACAGACGCGCAGCACGGGGCGCGGGGGTGTGGCGGGAGCGCGCGGGGGGCGGTCAGCACGTGCCGGACGGAAGTCGCGCCCCGCGGCCGCACCGCGCTAAATGATTCAAAACTCGCCCGGACTCCGGACTCCGGGACTCCGGACCTGCAAGATTTATGCCCCTACCCCAACCCTAGATTAAAGATGTCGCCTTTATTGAAATACCCTAAAATATTCGCGGGTAGGAACACCCGACTCGATGCTCGATGCGCCTCATTCATTCACATTCAGTTCTCGTACTCATTTCATTCACTCTTTATTGTTTGTTTTTCGGACTGTTTATTGTGGGGAGTGAGTTTTCTCGTTAATTTTTTCTTCGTGTATACCAATTTGTATAAAGTATGGATGTTTTTGTATTAATATTTGTACATTTGTATTGGGGATGAAGCGCTCATTAGCGCAGAGTTATTTCGAATCGCGTTTGAAATATCATTTATCCCAGTTATGCCCTCTCCATTCGGCTACCTAGAATTATGGAAACGTTTGAATTTCCACGCAAACTATCATGAAAATTAATAAAGCCTTTGATGTAATACCAATAAATAGAGTTAAGTACATACAAAATGTTGAAGTCGGCCATATTGATATTAATTTAATAATCTCGCTGCCAGTTGTAATGTTTGTAAAATATAGTTATTAGTTCCCTGAATTCGCGGGTAATAAAACAAAGAGAAGCTAAATATAGTTGGAAATTATGTATTTCGGACTGCGAGCTTTAAATCCAATGACAAATTTTTTATATCTACTGTATAAAATTCACAGATTTCGTGCCTCACACGGCTATCGAGCACATTGGAAATGAATCTAAGGAATTCGAAAAAGTAATGTCGCTGAGCGACGAGAAAGTCGGGTTAAGGAAAAAGAAGGTTACAAAGTAAAACTACAACGTTGAATGATAATTATTTTATTCTTAGATTAACATAAGTATCCTCGACGATAACGAACTCTGCGAAACATGACGTCATAAATTTCATATGAAAAATATCGTTCTGACTTTTTGACGTTTTTTACAAAACGTTAAGCGTCAGGATAATCCCTTAACCCGATCGTCTTTGTTTTAGGCTCCAATTGTAGCTGACTAAATTGTCCAGAGGAGTTTTTCTCACATTTTTGATATCATTCTTTGTTTTCAAAATATCGAACGCCAAAATAAAAAATTACATAACAAAAAATAACAGTTTTGTTGTTCCAAAAACGGAACCCCATTCAAATTAGTATATTAGCACAAAGTTGGCAACACTGATCAGTTGGCCTCACAATCGAACAAAGTTTGTCGTAAAGTTAGCGGCGCCGCGCCGCGCCGAGCGGAGGCCAATATGCAAATGTGAACTTTCCCTTTTTCGGAGGGCGAGAGGGCGCAGCGACTGCACTTGGCCGATTTACGGCACTCCCCGGCTTTCAAATTGAAACTTACTTCAGTCCGCGAATCCACGTATTTTTATAAAGATGAAAATGTTTATATTTTGACGTGATATTTTTGAAACTGTCTGCCACCTCGCAATTTTTTTAATGGCTGCCGTAAACGTTTTTTATTTAAGAACATATCAATTATCTACTAAGTTAACGGATACAAATTCGAACCATGCCAAAAAGAAGAAAAACCTAAACCTAAAAACAACCGAACCTGAACCCTAAAAAGAGGAATTAGGTATCATACCAAAAATGTCAGTAGATCGATCTCTTATGCAGACACTTGTTGATTGCCTTAATGTTGGATTGTGGAGACAAACTTTTAAATGTACGATTTGGTGTTTCTAGTTCTGATTCTGATTCTGAATGTCTAATACGAACAAATTGGACATAAGTAACTTGATAATGAGTAACGCTTTGATAATAATAACCAAACCAGATAACCGTTACCTATCCACGTCTCAGCTTCAATGACTCTGACAGAAACATCCCGGAGGCAACGCTAGTTGATACCGTTCCCATCTTCTGAGTAATTAACGCGATTGCGAAAGCGGAAAGCGCTATGTACTGTGTTTGAAATAGAGACTCCTTTAACCAAGATTTGAGATGCAATGGCCTATATACGGGACGAGTAGGATATCAAAGCAATCTGACCGGGTGGCCATTCGAGGTGCAATTCGGGCCTGCTCCTTGCGCATATTGCATGCACGTACCAATGAAGTTTGCTTTGTAGGCGGTAATCTGCGGGGGAGTATCGGCCGGGGTGGTGGGTGGGAGGGAGGTTATGTACACACGAGCCCGAGGCGTCGAGGTAGGCAAATGGCCGGCGAGGCGGGCGCGTAGGCCGACAGATCTCGAGCGATATCGACCCGCGGCCGGCCCGACGCCCGCGGCCGCGCGTCGCCACGGACTACACTCGCGGCGCCCACCCGCCGCTAGCGACAAAAACACTCCTTTGTTTGCGCACGACCAAGTGCCCCGGCCTGGGAAACGAGCCCCTGTTGACAATGGAACTGACACGTTTAAGCAACCGTGAGCCGTCGACGTCGATAGCCGAATGACTGTTCTTTTCTCTGCGTGGAATATCAACACATCAACATCTATACATTTTATAAATACACCATAATCTCTGAATACAAACAACAACAACCTCTCTCCCTAACCCCTATCTAACTTGACCCACCTCAACGAAAAATTTGCCTAGCTAAATAATTAAGCATAATATCGATGTCGATAAACTGTCGTAATGGCGGGCCACCCCTACTTCGTCGCGACCGCTAGGCGGCGGGTGGCGCGAATCACTCGCGCGGACTGCCGTTCTTGGAGAGCGCCCCCGCGCTGCGCTCCTTTATCAACGTGTTTAGTTTTATTTGTCGATAAAAAATACCGTTCTCTGCACTACCCGTGGACCGGAGGATGTGGTCTTTTATGTCGTATGTTTATGTTAGGTGAAAGGGGTGTTTCTGTTTATTTGTGGGGGGTGATTTTAGGTTCTCTGTTTTAGGTCATAAGTTCTGGTTCAAAGGGGGTTTCATTTGAATAGAGAACAGAAGAAATTTTCAGAATACCTTTTTTGACAAACTATCTACCCCACAGCACAGGGCGCCTCCATAGAATCGCACATCTCTCTTTATTCCCCTTTTATATTTCTACTATTCCATTATGAATGTATCCAAGTATTCACACTAGCTTTGGCCAGCTCTTCTTAGACCTGCCTGAAAGACGACAGTGGACACAACGCTCGCTGTCATGGTTCAGGAACCAACTTCCATCTTATTTGATGTTATAGCTATTTTACTTTCTTATCTGGACTATAAAACTAATCCTTTCAGAAATAGTACTTTAATCGCAAATAATTAAATATTAAGATACCTACTTAACTTATAATAATCACTAATATGTATTAGTAAAATCATAAACCACCGACTATCGATATCGACATAGGCACAACGTATTCAATTAGAGTCACAGCACGGTCTCGCATGAGTGGCGTCTCTACGCGTCGGCAGCCGCGAGCCCCCCGAATCGATACTGACTATCGATACCGGAGCCAACGGACGTGGCGCAGCCCTAGTGCGGTGGGCGTCTTGTTCCAAATCCGAATAACGCTTGGTCAAGCGCGACTCAAAGCGAGGGACGTGCCATGGTCTAATTTGCGCCGGCTATGGAGCGTACCGAGCTATATGTGGGTACCTACCTAGGTAGGGTACATAGCTGTGCCGTATGTGGTACACCTCAGGCTGCGCTTTTGAACTGAATATTATATGTTCTCTGTGCTCTGACCTCTGTATCTCCGTATCGTCTGTGTACGTCCATTTCTTATTCACTGTTTGTGGAGGCTGACATTGTTTTCGTGTTCTGTTGTGCCGTGGAGCTTGTTTGAACTACGTTAATTGGTAAATAGCTTTGCTAATTAGGTTGGAGCTGAACTAAAGGAATGGTACTGTCGCTTATGCATAATTTTGTGCCATGGCTTGCTAGGAAGTGGCTTCAGAAATAAGAAAAGGTTTTTTGGAGTATATCGGTGCAGTATTAAAGGTTACGCATGCTTGAGTGATTCGATACCAAAGACTGAAAATCTTCATCATCTCAGAGGGATATTGGTTACTGGAGCAAAGGAAGATGACTTGCCGTTGTCAATACGAGAAGATCCACTTGACAAAAACACAAAGGCACTTGTCAAAAAGTTGACCAACATTTCTTATAAGGTTTTCAATAAATCTAAAAAAAACTTTGTTCATGTGTTATCTGTCCTGATTAATGTTTATTAAAAACTTACACATTTGAACAACAGGCTTTTTAACCAAAACTATTTCCTAGGTAACCAAACCAACATATTACGATTGCGAAATGATTTAGACAGCAGATACTTATAACTGAATCCATCTTTAAGATTTCCGTAAACATTAAGGACTCACAAGACCATAATTATGGCTAGTAAGAAGGTCCATAATCACCACCATCTACTAACAATATCATAGCCAAACAAACACACGGGTCATTGCCAGTCCATTGTCCTGACACCAAGCCAGCATGACGCGCCGCCATCGCGCCATCAGTAAACATCAGTCCTGCGCATCAGTCCCGCGACTTTCCGCTACATTAAATCTGTGCCGGTCAGACTCCCCCTTAGACTGTGAGAGTATTGTTGCTTCTCTTTGATATGGGGTTAGTGTTGATTTGAGGCGTTGATGAACTAGAAACAAAAAAACAAAGCATAAAACAGACTCAAAAACCTATCTACACACAGATAGGATGTGTTTTGGACAATGTTTAGACGTATCTGACTATCAGCTAAATTTGAAACAATGGTGTCGATTCTGTTGTGCACAAACTAAACTTAATTTAGGCTATTGCTATCTTTTACTAAAAGGCAGTGCGAGAAAAGGACGGCTATAGCTATGAACTAAGTTAGAGATGTCAAACTAGTTTATGCCTTGCGCTTCACCGTGTTTTTAGTCGACATGTTTTTACGTGCACCCTTCATTTGTATAGAAATATTAGTTCCAACTAAATTTGACAGCTCTAAATTGCGTCCGTCTCTTTCTCGTTTTATTACAGAGAAAAAGATAGCAATAGCCTAAATTAAGTTTAGTTTGTGCACAACAGAATCGACACCATTGTCTAACATTGCTTATACAGGGTGTAAACGAACCCTTCACGTAGCCATTAACCTTGCATTCTGTACATCAAACTAAGTAACTCGAAGCATAAGTTAATAAGTATTTATTTTGGTGTTTAAAGTTACATTTTACGGTAGAATTCAATGTTATGCACTCAACATTGCGCTGGTGGATACATTGAGTGTCATGGAGGTATTTAAAGTACAGTTATATAATTAAAAACTTGTATTTAAAAAAAAAAAATAGCAACAAAAAAAAAGATCGATTGTGACGGGGAGAAGAAATGCCCTTCGGATTTGCTAACGGTATTTTTACACCCATATTATACAATAGTTGCCATCGCAGTGAGCAAGCGTGATAAGTGTGATGTGGTGATGTTTGTGACTACAAAACATAGTATCTTAGTCAGGAGATGAATTGGAAAGAGTCATTTTCATTTAAATCCGTAATCTTAAGTGCAGACACGATCTCTAAGCTATGAGTACGTTACACAAAGGGCGATGAAGGAACATGGATGGGTTTTAGTCAGTAAAAGTCTGACACTCCCTCCTGCTCCGCCCAGAGCGGGAGAAGTCATTTGATGATTTCCCATGTGAAATAATAAAAAAAAAGCGTGCTGGTTACTAACTAAAATGCTTCTAATAAATTGACAAACAAATAAAAATCATACTTAAAATATATCCAATTTCATCTTGTGTCACCCTAAATTAATACATTAATACAAAAATCACCCAGACAAAACAATTTCCAACGAAACACGACGCACTAACTTAAAACTTGTAAAGCTGTAACATTTCAAACTATTCCGTGCAGCGACAATAAAATGTAAAAGCGAATGGGAAAAAGAAAATTGATAGCGAAAGTGCTGAAAAGTTTTCAGCGAAAAGTGAAAGTTGAGTCGCAAAAGTTGCGAATGCCGACTTTGTTTCCCTCAACTTTGGATTCAATTTGTGGGTGGGGGACTCCCCCGTTCTCCCAACCGTTTATGATTCCTAACAATAATAAGCGTGGGAACCTACCTTTTTTCTCGTAACTTTTGTACAAAGATTTGTTTAGTGTTTTTTTGGTCGGACTTTTAAAAGACGATTGGTTTTCGTTTCATTTTGGGTTTTCCCGTTTTTTCTTTTTGTAAAACATGTCGTTTTTTTGTTTTACAGTTGTGTCTAAAAACTCTTGAAAATTTTAAAATAATTCGAAATGTTGTGGTGTATACAGGTGGGAAATTTTTCATCGGTAACTTAAAAAAACAACTTTTCATACATTTTAACCGTGTGGTATTCCGATCAGATTTTTTTTAAATTACCGTTTTATGCGGTGTTCTGAATGATATTTAGGTACTGAAAACGTGGTATTCGTTTGTGCATCGATGTCCCAACTCCCAACCACCCTGTATCAAGCTTACCATATTTACAAACAGCAAAGTCATAATAATACAATACCACTTACCAGCTACGTATAACTTTTCAGAACTTTTAATATTTTGAAAATCAAAAAGATTATAGAAATTGTTTAAAAACTGCCGTACCTATATGAAAACTCTATTTGGATTTAGAATAGGTACATAAATTACTTGTCATAATTATTACAAATCAGTAGAGTAAAATGGGCACACAAGCGCATTTTAAAAACAGTTATCGTATCGAAAATAGTGGAGTCATCAAAAAGCAATAATCTAAACCAAACGTTATTAGGAACACTATTTAACTTCGTAACTTATTCTACTTAAAATAATTATGTTTCCCAGATCTTAGTATCACTTGAAAGCTGACTTTTCATTATACAACTAACGCCATCTATACTTTCCGTGGGTAAATGAATCGTCAAGTAGAGTTCTACGTTTTTCATTGATATGAGTAATGAGGGCTAAAAACCCGTTTGTTTGCCTCGTGTTGTTTATTGTTACTCTTGTGTTCTAGATTGGGCCATTCCTGATTAATTATGACTTGATGATTTTAAGTAGCAACTTAGAATCATAATATTGTTAGTACTTGGAGGTAGAATGATTTTTAAATGTTTCATGCTTGCTTGCTTTAGAAGAATATTGTAAATAAATATCTAAAGCTTACACTATGTTGTTATACATATAATAAAATGAACTTTTTTATGAAGTTATTGATGCTTTAAAGTATTAAATAGAATAACTGACAGCACCTTACTCGACAGTGGCGCCATCTGGTGAGCTCAAAAACGATAGCCCCCATTAAGTCAGTAGTTAATTTTGACACCTGTCATTCTTTGAAAGGTTTATGAAATGACAAAAACACGTCAAATTGACGTAGGTAGTGTGTCAATTTGTTTATCGATTAGTTTCCCAGTTGCAAGTATCATCATTAGACCCTCTGTCAAGAGTGAAATTGATGCGAATGTTAAGTTAATAACTAAACCTTCGCATCAACATAACGCCTCACATCGCTCTTTCCCTGAAGCCGGAGCGCCTAATGTCACCCTACACTGCGATCATCCGTCGCAGCGCAAACCCGTTCGAACTGGCTCACGTGCTGGTATCCTGGCTGAACGGCGTCGCTTTCGACTCTTATGTAGTGGTTGGCTGTGCCAAGAGGGACGTGTGTATGGCCATCAGATACCGCACCGAGTGTCCTGAGATCCCTGATGAGACTGAGGTAAGTTGAGACTGAAGCGACATCTATTGCACAAGATGCAAACTAAAATGCTGTATCGAAAGCAAAGTTATCCGCGAGATTATAATATACAGGATGTGGGACAGCCCTCCGCAAACTGACAGGATGCATTCAGTTCCTTATCCTGAATCATATTCCACCGGAATATTTCTCCGGAAAATATTTTTTTTTTATCGTTTTTCAGTTACTATGCAGCCCCCATTTATGTAAACAGCTACCGGTTGACTTAGTGAACCGCTTGTTGAAACTAACAAAGCTACCGGTTGACTAACTGACCCAAAACATTTGATAAATACCCCCGTTAATAAATTAATTAAAAATCGACTAAACGTGCTTTGTTCGTGGATAGGATAGTTTACTTCCCATCTCTATAATATTCCTCAACTCCGTACCAAAAATCATAGCTCTATTCCATCAACAAGTGTCACATTATAGTAACAAATTATTGTCAACAAAGCGCGCCATTTCTTGCGTCATCGTGTTATCGTTAGTCAAGTGGTTCAAGTGTTTACGAGTTACGTATTTGTTATTGTAATATAGTGTTATACCTTTGAATGTTCGTCAGAAGTTGTACTATCGTATTATGATAACACAAATTAGGTTTCGAATCGCAAAGTTGCAGTATTTCGCCTGTGAAAACGCGTAGGTATAAATACCTATAGTGATTGTGAAGTGTGAAGAAATACGTGATTTAGTGATTAAAACGTGTGTGAAAGCTTACAGTGAGTGTTTAATTAGTGTGGTGATTAGATAGTTTAACTATTTACACCAAAAAAACAAGTGGTTTTGTGTTTTTTTTTTTGTTTTTTCGTCCAACCGCGGCTGGCTAAATAAGTACCCAGATGTAAACAAACAGTGAGTATCTAGGTTGTAATGAATGTTTTGATATGATGCTAATAAGATATTAATGAGATTGTGGTCTTGTTGGAAAGGAAATATAATCTAGTTTATTTTGATATAAAAAAATGGTTAAGAAGTTAATAGTTGTTGAGCAAAAATAATATTTTATTAGCAAAATATCCGTTTTTATCACTGTTTTTCAAGTTCTACATTATTATTGAGTATCAAATTATAATTATTTATCTTGAAATTTGGTTAAATAGATAACACATCTATTCAGCTATCCACTGTAAAGTTTATTTAGCTATATCTCTTGTAGTTTGCGATCGTCAAGTGTTTATTAATAATTGCGAATTATTCGCGTTTAGTTCGCGAATTTAACGCGGTTCGATGCAAAAAATTTGCGCGTGACGCTGTCGAGTGGTACGGCAAAAATAAAAACACAACTACGGATGTTGAAATACTCTAACGAAGGACGCGTGAAATCAGCTGTTCGATTCCTGCCTAGCTACAGAGTTCATCGAACTCGTCGTCGCGCTTGCCGTTCGCTACGTGCGTTTTGCCACGGTAACAATGCATTGTGTATGAGGAATTAAAACAAATCAAATTTATTAGACTCCCATAACTTTCCTGAAATAATTTCTTGTACCGGTCATTTTAGTATGATATAGGTACTGAATAGGCTAGTTTTCACCGTCAATAAATTGCAAATCTATTCAGTCCGACAGTTAGAGTATTGGAAAATAATGGACACGTATTTTTAGTTTTTGTAAATCAATGAATATTGACAAAGATAAAACGCATCAGAACTCGGGAGTGGAGGCTCCTGAAATCGTGACGTCAGAACGCACTAAAAATTATACCACGGCGTGACGTATTGAGAATTTTAAAAGCGTCATATTTTCGACAATTTTGGTTTACGTAACAATCAGTTTGTGGAGAGCTGTCCCTTGGATACACCCTGGGGCCCTACTTTCTAACGTCCATCCAACTCTATCCGTCTCTCTCACTCGAACTCATCTGCAGACGTGCGCGAGAGAGACGGATAGAGACGGACGGACGGACGTTAGAGAGTAGGGCCTCTGTATACGACAACTGTCAGGTAGTAACCCACTAGACACAAGACCCATCTAGCGGTGGTGGGCCTTGTGCATGGCCATCAGATAATGCACCCTAATAAAGGATAGTGAAATTATTCGTTTTGGAGACAAATAAATAAATAAAAATAAATAAATGTCGCTGGACATTAACACACAGCGCCATCTAGTGCCACACTAAGCAACGAGGCTTGTGTCGTGGACACCAGATAGTTGATATACTACATAGATACTTTTTGTTTGTAAATACATACTTATTATACATAAAAACATCCATGACTCGGAAACAAATGTATATGCTCATCACACAAACATTTGCTCCAACCGGGATTCGAACCCGGGACCCTTAGAACGTAAGGCAGCTTCACTACCGCTACGCCATTCGGGTCGTCAAAGCTAAAGTGAAAAGCTTTCTGCTGCGTCTCCTAGACTGAGTGGTGTTATATGCGATTGTATCATACCAAATACCAAGAAGGCAAGAGAACCAAGGTTACCGTCGTAGCCCGAAGAATTGCCAAACTTAAGTGGCAGTGGGCAGGGCACATTGCTCGCAGAACGGATGGCCGATGGGGCCGAAAAGCTCTGGAGTAGCGACCGCGAACCGGAAGACGTTGCGTTGGAAGGCCTCCCACTAGGTGGATCGATGACCTGGTGGAGGCTGCGGAAATCCGCTGGATGCGAGTCGCACGCGACCGGTCAATGTGGCGACACTTGGGGGATGCCTATGTCCAGCAGTGGACGTCTTGCGGCTGAAATGATGATGAAATACCAATATAACCACCGTACATTCTCAACTCACAACCCAATGACAAATTTTAAATTCTCATAGGTGCATAGTATAATAGAATCCTTCGCCTAAATAGTCGTATACTACAGGTAGTAGTAGAGCCCCCGCCACCGGAAGAAGAGCCCCGTTACAAGCTTGTGCCGCTACCAGACCTCACGTCCAAGTATGTCATCGAGAGGGCACAGAAAGACGAGGAGGAGAGGCAGAAAGAAATCGAAAAGATCCTGAATGAGCGGCGCAGGAAGCTTGCCGTTAGTATAATTTTTATGTTTACGGTTCCGTACCCATAGGAGGGTAAAAATGGGACCCTATTACTAAGACTCCACCGTCCGTCTGTCTGTCTTTCACCGGGCTGTATCTCATGAACCGTGATAGCTAGACAGTTGAAAGATGAATTATTTCTGTTGCTGCTGTAACAGCAAATAATAAAAATAAATTAAAAATGAAAGGAAGCTCCGGCCCTACTACGACAGTACGGAACCCTACATGCGCGAGTCCGACTCGCTCTTTTTTTAATTTCAAGCTAGCTTTTACTGCTGCTTCTCAGTTTGAGTAGAAGGGCATGGTGATGACTCAAGCGATGAAAATTTTTGACAGTTATTTTTTTTTAATTTGCTTTTTCATACACAACAGGTACAAATGCTAACAGGGTCAAAATGTATGGAACAGCAATTTTTTTTGTACTGAATTGATGGTCATTTTTAGGGTTCCGGAAAAAGGTAAAAGGCAAAAGGTAAAAAAAGGGAACCCTTATAAGATCACTCTCTTGTCCGTCTGTCCCTGTGTCACCACCGATTTTCTCAGGAACGGGTGGACCTAGCAAGTTGAATTTTATACCAGATACTGAGGTTTAAAGTCCCTATTAGGTGTATGAAATCAAGGTCCTGAGACAACACGATAAAAAAATATGGGTAAATTTAGATTTTCGCGAAAACTTGTAAGTATCAAAATTTACCTTAATTTCCAACTTTTTATTTTTCGGAATTTTCCCTTTAAACCGAGAAGCAATGTCTTACAGCACATGTAAAGGGAAAAATCTGAAAACCGTAGTATTTAGTAAAATAACGAAATACTTACAAGATAATACGGAATCCTCGGTGCGCTAGTCCAACTCGCACTTGGCCGGTTTTTATTTGTAACTATGTTCCTTCCACCTTGTGTATCCAATTTGACAACAAACCATGAAGTAAATTAAGTAAGTAAGTAAACCAAAGTAAGTAAAATTTCAGGAGATAGAGAAGCCTCCTCCGGACGACATTGACGGCTGGCGCACTCACGCCTGGGTCATAGTGCTGCCACCCAACATGGGGGTGGAGCAGCCGTTCTTCATCGAGCCCAGCGAGGGGAACGCGTACCCCTTGGATGCGAAGCAGTACCAGCACATTGAAAGTGTTTATAATCATGAGAACTATTATGTAAGCCAAGCCTGTTTGTTGTTCTTGACGAGAAAACTTTAGAATTAACACAACCGAGCGGAAAAGTTGAACGTAAGTATTAGGCATGCATTTGGGAAAAAGCCGCGGCTTTGTCTAGATTCTGCCGAGCCGAACAGAGCTAAGGGAAAAAGAGCTTGCTAAAATGAACTTAGGTGTCGGGCGAAGTGAACCAATCCACACTAGCCGAATGAAAACCGAATGGTGTAGTAATAGGCTAGTTTCCACCATCAATAAATTGCAAATCTATTTAGTCCGTCAGTTAGAGTATTGGAAAATAATGGACACGTATTTTTGGTTTTTGTAAATCAATGAATATTGACAAAGATAAAGCGTATCAAAACTCGGGAGTGGTGGCCCGTGACGTTAGAACGCACTAAAAATTATACCACGGCGTGACGTATTGAGAATTTTTAAAACGTCGTGTCTTCGTCAATTTTGGTTTACGTAACAAAAGAAAAAATACGGGTCAAATATTTTTTGCTAATCTAACTGACGGACTAATATCCGTCAGTTAGATTAGCAACAAATATTTGACCCGTATTTTTTCTTTTGACAAGGCCAAGACGGCTTTCATGTTCTACAAATACTGCCGCAGCAACCCGGACTCTACATCCTAACTCTGCTTCTTAGTCTACAATCCACTCACACGTAGGATGTACACGGAGCGACTAGGACTTGCGGAACCCGGTTTCCATACCATACCTAGTTAAACCCGGTTTTTCTCGGTTTTCACTATGCGAGCAAAATCGGACTCCGCATTTATTATGAGCGACCACCTATCTGACCACCACTCCCCCCTCTCTTTCTCCGTATGGCTCTTATCTCAGAACTCATCTTCCAAAACAGGTGAACATCCAAAAAACAACAGAAAATGGTGTGGGTGACCTCAACTACGACCTTGCTGACCTGACCTGCTGGGAGCATCTCCTGCCGGGAGAGCCCTTCTTCAGGAGACAGATGGTGGGCCTCGATACCTCTGACCCGAAGACTGCCCCCGACACCGAGAAGCACCTGGATATGCCAGCCAGCTGGGTGGAGAAGCTGGACATCACTGCTGATGGTGGGTTGTAGACTTTATTCTTAAGGAAAAACTTTCATCTTACGGATTACTAGAGAACGGATTTAATGCAACGAAATCATAAATGCTCGAAATATGCAACAAAAGTATCAAAATAATATGCAACATAAAATTGAAATAAGTGCTACAAAATAATTTAATTTATTTTACTGCATTTTTGAGGATTTCCTATCATTTTGTACTTGAAAACTTGAATAATCCAGATACTGGTTCGAATGATTAATAGTACTATTAAATCTTGTTATTTAAAATATTTCTTTAACTTAAAAATGATCGCTCTACATCCACTGAGCTATTACTATTTGAATTTAGGTTGTTTGTTTGGGGTTTCCTCTGGCACATTCTTGCATTTTTCAGTTAGACACCTACAGTTAAAATGCCCAAAATATGCATAATCTTCAATGAAGAAAAAGATATTGAGGGGTCTGACATAAGGTACTATTGTAGGAATATTACGCAATTATCCCGCTGGGTAGTTTTAGATTAGATACGTATAGCACATTGAAGACAGGTTGAAAATTGTTGAAAATTTGGAATATTCTGGTTCAAGTCAGTATGTTTGGAATGCGATGGTGTTTTTTTTTCAATTTTATCTCTTTTTTCTGTCTAGATTTAAGTTTTTATTATGTATATTTAAGTTTTTTTTTTTGTGTGCACAGGGCATGTGCCGAATTAATATATATTGTTTCTTTCTTTCACCTTCATCCGCTTGACCTTTTCTATTCTCCATACTTCCAGATTACGAACAGCGGTACCCAGGGAGCCATAAAGTCATTCACTATAAGAAGGTACTCCTAGAGAGGTTCTCGCCGTACTCCCAAAGGGATGGAATCGTCAAAAGAATTAAAATTTTCCAGGACTACGCACTGAGTGAACTTTTGACTACGTAAGCTCATTCACTTTCTTGTGATTTCGTAATGTATATTTCCATTATTTTTTAAGTTTCTTACTTACGTACTTTAATTTAAATATTGGCGTTCTTATGTATAATAAATAAGTATGTATTTGCAAACAAAAAGTATCTATATATAGTATATATCAACTATCTGGTGTCCACGACACAAGCCTCGTTGCTTAGTGTGGCACTAGATGGCGCTGTGTGTAATGTCCAGCGATATTTATATTTATTTATATTTTTATTTCATTGTGTCGGCCCGAAGACACATAAGAAGCCAATTATTTCGGGAAAAAGGGACACGTGTAGTGTCTACAGGGTGTGATAGAGACCAGCAAGTTGACTAATTTATTTTCCTGCGATTACAATGATGGTCCCATGGAGAAAGTTGTTAAGTTTGATGGTCTGCACCAGATCCTTAAACATGAATACCAGTATTTTACATGGAGCGACTGCCTATCTGACCTCCACAACCCAGTTAGTACTGGGAATACGATACCACTTGGTAAGACTTGTTGTCAGATTTTCGGGTCAATGACTAACTGTAACGACTGCCAAAGATCTACTAATGACCGGGACATACGGCTTAGCGTGTTACCCGAGGTATCGAGGAAACTCGGTACGTAACGGATGGTTCCCATCCGAAGATGGACCCGAGCAGCTGTTCTTTTAGCCATGAGCGTAAAGATACACACAATTATAATGAATTTCAGGTATGAATGGTACAAACACAGAGAAGACAACATGCTGTCTGCAAAGATAGACCATGTTTTGCGGAAGATTACTGAAAATTTTGGAATTGGCAGGAGAGATCACCTCTTGAGTAAGTTGATCCAGATAGACACATTACATTATGTCTATATTCCCCAAAGGATTAGGCTGAGGCTGCCCGACCTGGGAACCTCACGTCCCGGCCGCCGCGGGAGATACCTCGGGCGTCGTGGACCTGTGGACGGAGAACTATGGGCTAGCTCGCCGTCCGTCCGTCTCATGATAACAGGCCGTGTCGACCGCGCGTTTGTGTTCCACGCGCGCCTCAAAAAGAGTCAGCAAAAGGAAGGGGTCCGCAAGGACCGATGCCTGCTGGGGCTGCGGGACTGTTCGAAAGAGATACCGTGGCCCCGGAACACAATGGGCGATGAAGGAACATGACCATGATACTAGAATGTACCACACGTTCTATAATATGGAAAATCGTAGTCTTGGGACCAATCAACGGACTTTGCAGTATTTTAGATTTAGAACATCATCCGTCCGTTTGAGCCGTTCTTACTTTTCCTGTGACTACCTTTATGAAATTGCTTTCTTTATCATTCACTCGTTCATTCACCATTCGTGTCCAGAACATGAATACTCCATGGACGCGCCGCCAACATCTGTCGAAGGAGACCGAGTGCTGGAGTTCAACTACTATCCACGGATCGATCATCTAACCAAACTCGTCTGCACTCCTTTACTGTTCGAAGAACATTACACTGATCGGACTGACAGGTATGTTTGGTAACAGCTACTAACTGTTGCTCATGGCTTTAATCGTACCTTGGCTCATAGATAAAAAACTGTCTCAAGTATTATCCCAATTAGTAACAATTATTATTTCATAATGAAGTAGGTTAATAAAATTGGCATATGTTTAAGCAACGGACACTGCTTTTCAACCGACGAAAAAACGCGCATAACTTTTTACAGAATTGTCCGATTTTGATAATTATTTTTTTATTGGAAAGATATACCTCGAAGCTGTCCCATATAAATATTGTCATTATCTGATCATGGACTTCGGAGATATGGAACGGAACTATTCAATAATAGACAGCAAATCTGTCGTGATTGCTGCAATCGCTTGGATGTTTATTTTGTACACTACACCATAACATAACGTTACGTCTGTATAGTCTGAGGTACGCAGATGTGTATATTTCGACAGTTCGGTAGGTACCTAATACCTATGTTAAGTTCCATTTTATTGCGGATAAGCCTATTACCATGACATGTATTGTTAACAATAAATGCATATATGCACAACTGAAAAAGAGGAAAAAATAAACAAATTTTGCAATACATAAAAGCGACTTCCGAAGCACAAAAAAGTGAAAAATGACTTAAGCTTCAGAAGTCGGTGACAAAAAAAAATCGAACAAACAAAAGTAATTTTTCACTTTTTTATGCTTTTGAAGTCGTTTTTTTTTGCATTTTTTTGTTGTTGTATTGACCTCCTCACGGTTACATTTGTATAATTATGTTTTAGTCAACACTTACAAAAAAATAAACAATCTTTTAATACCTTAAACTACTCAGTTTAAGTGTTCTCATATTTACAACATGATTACAGACTTGAATCCCGCAAAATAATTTACACAGCACCAACGAAATCGGAACCAAAACGTCAAGTGAAGGACATTACGGAGCAATACAGCCGCGACTACAATATACCATCCAAGAAGGACATCTGGAAAAGGATCTTCCACATCCAAGACAACACCATAGATATCCTGTACCAATACGCTTACAACTTTGTAACTAATAACACCAGGAATTTCATCAAACCAAACTTGGCAGAAACTGGTGGACAGATCCTGTTCTATCCGGAGAAAACTTCGGGATATATTGTATGTATTTGAGTTTTTCAGTAGATAATTATAAAGACTTTAAAGTTTAAGTACTCCCAACCAGGCGTGCGCCGTGTGTGTTGACCAAACATAAACGAGACCGAGGCGAAAGGAGTATGTAGGTAAGGATCTTAGCCAGTGGCGTTCTAAAGGATGTTAAAATACCCCTAACTGCTGGTCCTGCTCCACAACCATAGGGGCAAACTAAATTGATTGTACTGGTCGGGCATTATTTGAGTCTATCGACACGCAAAGAAGAAGAAGAAAAATTGATTCCCATGTTGATGTATTGTGGAAGCGGCAGAAGATTGTAAAAATATACTTGCATTGTGTAGATTCCAGTTCTTAGTATTATATAATTGCATAGCACATGTGTGAGTACTTTGTATTGTTCAGCCACCATTTACATTTAGTTATCTTTCATTGACTTGAATATGCCTTGGCGGCTGAGAGAATGTCATGCTCACTCAAATGTCTCGCTGATGGTGGCGGGTGTGTCGGGTCATTTAGTTCCCTTCAATATGGTTGAGTTGAATGGCGCCGATACACGCGTCATGTTCGTGAACGGGCGCTGTCAGTTGGGACTGGTCATCTCTTGGCTGCCAGGGTTCATTTTAATTCGTTTGTTGTTAAATTGTTGTCTTTTTCTACTCTGGACGCTCTTAATGTGCACGTCTTTCTACATCGTTCTCACATATGTATAATTTCAAAATTAATGATGTAACCAAGATTTTGTAACAATATTTTATTCAAAAGATTGTCCATGGAGTTTCTTGCCCGTTCTTCTCCATAGAGATCTACGCTAGGGAATGGGCAACTACAGTACTTTCTCAAGTTATTATGCCTTGTGACTGGGACTGTAGCTTTGTTTTTTATTTGTAATTTTGACATTCAAAAGTGCCGTAATGGTCTAATTGAAATAAATGCTTTGAGTTTGAGTTTGAGTTTAACGAACCCGATAGGCTGCACTAATTGTTCTAGGCGTCATTGCGATATTTTTTTTGTTCTAGACTATCTGGGAACCCTCTAGTTACGGAGGTTTTTTCACAAAGTTTTATTTAAATACATGTTTTTAACTACTAGCGTCTCTTGCGCGTGAGCAGTACTCTTTGTACCAACAGCAGAGTAGTTTCATATTCTTCTTTTCGTGCTTCAGGCAGACCCAGTTGCCGAGCGTCCACGACCACTCGATGTGTACTACTCGCTGTGCGACAACATCGAACGGGAGTACAACACCTGCAAGCACATCAGGGACAGGGAGACGGATATCAACAGCTATCTGCGCCAGAGGTACCAAGAGCTGAAGGAACCGGAACTGGTCGTCGCGCTCTATGATACTGAAAGGAACGCCGCGGCTAAGAAAGGATGGGCCGATCAGGTAAGGATAGACGGACAGATGATACGACATCACTGCAGGACAGTCAGTTAATAGAGGGAGTAAAATTACTCTTAACGAACCTGAAAGGCAGGGGCGGATCTACATTAGGGCTTTTTGGGATGCAGCCCAGGGCCCCGTAGATATAAGGGTCACCTTTTCAGCCTCTGGATTTTCAATCCTGTTGGATTTACGCATGATCGACCGGTATAGACAGGCTGAAATAAATTAGTAGTCGTTGCCTCCAGGCTTTAATATCAATAGGCAATTATTTGGCATACATACACAGGTTGTAAAATATAGAGCATGTGGACATTTTGATTTCAAGATCTCTCTCCTCGCCTGTCGATCAACGCCCAGCCCCAAACCACGCCAAACCCTTGGACCTAGAAAACTTAAATTTTGCACAGTGGGTCCTTTTATAATGTAGACGAAGAGTAAGGAAGGATTTTTCGAAATTCAACCCCTAAGGGAGTTAAATAGGGATGAAAGTTTGTATGAAAGTACGTCAGTTTTGAAGTTAGGATTTTAAAATTTTGTGCTTAGGCTGACGATTGAAAATTAATTTATACGTGTCTCAGCGTTTTTGATAATTCTACCCCCAAAGCGTTAAAAAAAGGGGATAAAGTTGTGTATGGAAAGCTTCGATCAATAAAGTTGGAAAGTCCTTAATTTTCGAAGTAAAAATCACAAAATTTATTATCTAGGCTTATGTTTGAAAGCTAACGCAACGGTGTTGTTAGAATTTATTATTCATTTATTAAAACTTTATACACATAATGTACAAAGGCGGACTTAATGCCTTTTCAATCTTTAAGGGGGAGAAAAGGGGGATGAAATATTGTTTTTTAAATTAAAATCACTAATATCGTGAAAAATGACGTTATCACTAAAAATTTTCGTCCGTAAACCGACTTCACAGATAACCATTTTTAATTCTAGTTTTTCAGGTAATAACTTTCGTTTAATTACCTCTATGACCCGTTTACTTTGAGTGTGCTACATTGAGTTTTACCGTTAAGGGTGAATCAAGAAAAAAAAATCGTTTCTCAGCAATAATCTTTGCGTAGGGTTACTTAGTTTGATGTACAGAATGCTTGTTGTCGGCTTCGTGAAGGGGTCCGTTTACACCCTGTACTAACAGTGCCTAGGGAGGTGAAGACTCCTTTAGTCGGCGTACTCTTAAGAGAGCGGTCAGAGGTCGATCTTGGTAGGTATTACCTATCTTGATATGTGACCCACTCCACTTACATATGCGACACCGTTCCTCTTGGACTGCCGGCTTCTTGCGCATTCGTTCATGGGATGGCCAACTCCAGTCCTCGTTTTGCACCGAATGTAGAATCTAAATGCTATACCTGATTCCACAATCTACTAAAGAAAGAGTAAGCATTAAAGCTTACTAAAGAGTAAGCATTGATTGTCCGCAAGAACGATCAAGTTATAAGATCCGTCCATTTTATTCGTTTTATGAAAATCCGTTCTAAAAAGGTAGCTAGAACCTACCTACCTTGAAATTATGTTAAATCTTCTCTTAAGGCGACTTCAGGAGCTAAATTAGCAACTCTATTTGTGGTGGGTCAAACTTCGTTTGAAATACTGTTAGAATAAAGTTCTAATCAGCCTGCACTACAAAGTGGTTGTTACGTGTAACGTCAGTCACTGCGGGCCGAATAGTGAGAAATTAGTGGTTTTTACGATTTACAAAAAATCTATTAATTGGACTAAAAAAATAAGACACTATCATGCTAATATGTTGCTTGTAGAATTATTTGCCAAAAAATCAGAATGATCGCATGTATTTAAGTATGGTCTGTGGTATGGTTTTATTTTTAGAGATAAGTTCGTTCGTATAAGTTCATGTTTTTATGTAAAATTAGTTGTATTATGTTTTCAAAACACTATCATACTAAGCATATATCCTGAAGAGTATCATATATTTTTCTGGTTTTGTTTATTGCAGTGAATCATATGCTTTTTTTCATTAGTAAACTCGCGATTAGCTATCGTTTGGTAAACTGGCCGGAACATCTTTGGTTTACGACCCACATTTCAGCATTGACAATGTATTTTCTAAACCCCGACCAAAAAAGAGGGTTTTTATAAGTTTGTACTTTGTACCTAGTGTGTATCAGTATGTCTGGCTGTTGGATCATAGCTCTTGAACTGATCAACAGATTTTCATTAAGTTTTGAGCAAGTTTAATGTAGTGTATCAATACTTTATCAAGTTATTGATAACGTTAGACAGTACTATAAACGCACTTCTAAAATCTACAGGAACACACGAAAGCTGAAGTGACAGAGCGAGAGAAGGAAGCTGAAATAGATCCTCTGGCCCCATACCTCGCTCGAATGTTCGGCTCAGGACATGGAACAGGTCAGGTCTCCGTGAAGGAGGCCACCCTCATCAGGGAGCAGTGCATCAATGACTTCAAGGCCAAGCAGCTCGCGAGACAGCTCATCGTTCAGGAGAGGTTTGATAAGGTATTTTAAAATATAGATAGCCAACAGTCAGGATTTGATCCCGGTTGATGGCAATAGACTTGCCTACTATTGTATGCGATTTAAACATAACGTGTGAATATGGGTGTTCTTTGGGTACTCCTCTACCTAGCCCTTCGGGGAAATACAGGTGTATTGGGATATGAGATGAAGATTTGTAAATTATAGGTGTTCTCTTTTAAAACTGTTCCAAATTGGACCTCAGGTCATTTGGAGGCTAGAACTTGCCATCAAGTAAAAAGTTCAAAAACTGCGTTCATAAATCCTATAGTCCTTACGTGTTACTGTAACGGAGTTCCAAAAGACAGATTTGCGTAATTCTGCGTTTTATTTTATCAAAAAATTTGCAAGCAAGCATCTTAACTTAACCCTTCGTCTGTGAACCCCGACCGAATCGGTCTGACGCCATTAACTATTGTGTCTACTTCGCTAACTCGCTAGAAGGTTTAATGATTTATGATGCTGTATTCAATAATGGATGCTTAAGTAAGGCCTATGCATGTGGCTTGCGGGACTATTCGAAAGAGATACCGTGGCCCCGGAACACAAAGGGCGATGAAGGAACATGGATGGGTTTTAGTCAGTAAAAGTCTGACACTCCCTCCTGCTCCGCCCAGAGCGGGAGAAGTCATTTGATGATTTCCCATCCGAAAAAAAAAAAAAAAAAGGCCTATGCATGTGCGTGCACCAGAAGACGTATTTCGGCTGATATAATGAGGTGTTCTTCATGTAAAATACTGGTATTTAGCCGGAGCTGATTAGACTGGAAGCCGACCCCAACATAGTTGGAAAAAGAAGCTAGGCAGATGATGAAAATGAGGTTTATTGATATCAAATAATATCAATACGTAGATTTTTCATCAGATGATTACACTTTTTTTTCAGTACAACTCCGAATACAAGACCAAGAGGCTGTGGTACTTAGCCAACCAGTTCATACTCACGCCGGAGAAAGAGGCCGCTTACTTCGTAGCAAGGTATATGTTCGCTAGTTGCTTTCCTATTGGGCTAGATATTAATAAAACTAGTTGACCATCGTCATTCTGTTCTCATACCTTCCTCTTCTTTTACACAACTCCTCTCCTGTCCATTCTCAATCTCATTCTCATCCAGAGGTCCCAACACAACGCGCGTAAATTCTAAACTATCGTAAAATGTAAACGTAACGTAAATTGAAAAAATACAACTAATTGCCTGCCTAGTTGGTCACAAGCGCGACTACTGAACATGAGGTCCTGGTGGCCTACCATGACGTCTTAAAGCAGGATCGTTTTAATCTTGTTCCAGTGTGGATAAGAGACGGAGCTATAGAGGACATCTAGCGCCATCTCTTTCCCACACTGGAACAAGATTAAAACGATCCTGCTTTAAGACGTCATGGTAGGCCACCTGGTTTTGAATTCCCGGGTAGGGTAGGTTTTTCCATCAGGAATTTTTCAGTAGCAGCCACGAAGTTGTGTCCGGTTGGTAGCAATAAGCTCGCCCCTCAATTATATTTTAATAATAGATACTTAATTATGTTGTGAGCGCGCAATCGTGAAGACTCGAAAACGGGCCAATTGGCTCGTTTTGCCTTAATTCTGCGTCACTGCGTGTATGTGAGCTGGCGCTGCCCCGTGAAACTTTTTTCTGTGGTTTTGTAGGTGCATAACATGTCTGTTTATTAGAATATCATTGTCGCCCCTCTATTACTTAGGACTTACATAACTGGCGATATACACTACTATTTTTATATAAATACTTAAAGGGCTTAATATATAATGTCTTTTTATTATATTTCAAGTAAAGTCTCAATAAATAATATTGATAAACATCAAAGTTATTAGCGTTTGTTTATATCCCAAAATGTCACTCAATTTAAAGACCATTCATAATAGTATTAATTAATCGTTTTCTCTCTCACGTTCGCGTGGTCATTTTCTAGTACCTACCTAGCAATTGTTATGAATGATTGATTCAATTATGAGTTTACCAATTATGTCAAATTTTTTGTAGACAATTTTGGGATTTCGTTTTTTTACTTTTGACTACATACGAGTAAATGTGATCAGTAAAGGATACGGATAGAGCCCCATTTTTTTTTGTACTAATTAAAATTTTGTGGTGTATGGATCTTCTTATCAATGTGAAGAAAAGACCTTTAAGTAACACCTAAATGATGAAACCGTTTTTCAATTCCCAGTGCTGAATTATCATTCAAAGTCCATGCTCTCGAGGTAAGACTGACTCGCCACAGGGACCTCTCCGGGCCAAGGTTCAAAGTGCTCATGGATTACCTGGACAAACACCCGTTGCTCAAGGAGTATTACAGGCTGATGCGGTACCAGAGGAAACACTGATGGAAGGTTCAGGCCATGAAGAACGAAGAAAATGGAGTCAGTAAACTGATTGTCATCGTGGCGCCATCTATACTATCACATAAGAATTAATTACGCTATATCGCGCACAAATCCTACAGTGCCACAAGGTTCTTCTGGGGCTTGACAGAGGGAGTTGTTTTATCAATATTTATCATATTGCATTTTTAGGGTTCCGTACCTCAGTCGGCAAAAACGGCACCCTTACAGGATCACTTTGTTGCTCGTCTGTCAAAACCCTTTTCTCAGGAACGCGTGTAGGTCATCAAACTATTATCAAATACTCCGGTCTGCTAACCCTTGGAGCAGTGAAAAAATCAAACTTGTAAGTCAACGCGAAAGATATGGCCGTTTATGTCGCATATTTGACCTACTATCATGATTGTAAAGGAAAAAATCTGAAAACCGTAAATATGTAGTTTAATAACAAAATACCTACAAGTTTAAACGGAACCCCAGGTGCGCGAGTCCAACTCGCACTTGGCCGGTTTTTTTTTTTAATTGTATCAAAAATCATGATAATGATAATTCTAAAGATAGTGTTAATTCTGATTTGAGCCGTTCGCCAAAAGGACCTTTTAGTTGTACAACTATACATTGTACAAACAGGCATATTACTGGATTTGGAAGAAAATGCTTTTATACTTCTGGCTATATAATATATAGCCAGAAGTCCATATAATATATTGTTATATTATATGGCCTTATAAAATACTTCTTAAACATTGTTTTTAGACAAATAATTATTTACACCAATGTTACGTTACGTTTTATCGTTGTAGGTAATAGTTTAATCATTTAATGTAATTATGTTGATCTAAATCGTTCCTCTATTGAATTATGTATCTATATTCCATTAGAAATTAAACTTGTTTATTTGGTAATAAGATTTTTATTTACAATTTACAATAGTGTTTATTTGAGATAGTTACTTCAAAAAAGTTAAATATTACAATCAGACCTGTAGCTCTCACTTTTAACTAATTAAACGCACTAACCGTGGGTACATACCCCAGCACAACATAAGCTAATCCGTCAAATTTCTTTAATAGATTTCAACTTTATCGCTAAAGCATTAGGTTCAAGGTCGATTGGAAAAATTTGATAGTTTCGGATGATTAGTTTCGAGCTTGATGTGCTGGCATCGTGGCGTCTGTACATCTGTTCTATAGTTGCTGCCAGTTAAGATGAGAATAGCGGTCATTGCCCTTTCCCTAATATCTCTTCGTACGAACCAAAACAAAATAAACCATATATCGTTTTTCATTAGAAAAAATGTTGAAGATCACGATAGATGACGATTCAAGACTTGAACAGGCTTTTTTTTGGATTTCAAAGTTACGAACTTTAATAAATGTAGGTGGGTCAATGACCGCTATTGCGATCTTGACTGGTTGCAACTATAGTTATAACAATGATTTATTTTTACTAAGTGCTGAAATGTCGTTACATTGGTCTAATAAACAGGGTGATTTAACAGTGCTAGTGCCTTCCGTCTCGTATTAACTGACTGTTGTTTACGTAGTGTTAAAAGGTAAAATACCTCACCTACCTATCTACCTTTAGAAACAGTTTCTTCAGCATAGGCTGTATATGCACATAGTACTGTCATCCATCCTCAACATTGTGAGGAAACCAGCATACCAGTGAGATATTTCTCGACGGCATGTAAAGCCAAGTCAGTCAGTGGCATAAAAACTCTGACACCAGGTTAGATATTACCATACGATAAAGAAAAATACTAAAAACTTTTTTGCAAAAAAATAAAATTTCAAAATCACAAAAAAACGTGTAAAATAACTAACTTCAGAAATCGGCTTTTGATTGTTTGATTGTTTTTTTTTGCCACTGACTTCTGAAGCTAAAGTAATTTTACATTTTTTTTGTGTTTTTGAAGTCGGTTGTATTTTTTGCAAAAAAAAAAATATTTTTTTCCATTTTTAGGGAACTCTTCAATCATAACAACATCATTACATAACATCACGCTAATACGTCATGATGTTGTATAAACAATAAACATCCAAGCGATTGCAGCAATCACGACCATTTTGCCGTCTATTATTGAAGAGTTCCCTTGGATATCTCCGAAAATCAGCATCAGATCTTCACCAAACTTAAACAGAACCACCGCGGAATAAAGACCTATTCCTTTTGGAAGTCGGTTAAAAAGACTTGCAATTGACCCATCTATTGTATAACAGGCCACTCCTTCTCATAGAAAGGAGGCTTTACTCCCAGCCCATCATATCACCGGCTGGTTTTACAATGTTTTCTGAAGACAAGCAGTAGCATCTCCGACATACAATAGGGTACAAAATAAAATTTGATTAGTCCGTCAGATAGATTTTCAAAAAATATTGGACACATATTTTTTCTTTTTTCACGTAAACAAAAAAATTTGACGATAGGTACGGTGCGTCGAAAACTCGTGTGACATCACATTTGAGTACATTTTTTACCGGAAAGTGACATCTCAATCCCCCACTCATGATCTTTGACGCGTTTTGTCTTCTAGGGTAGCTCGCGAAATCCAAATTTTCTTACGTTTTTTGCAATTTGCAGGCCAGTGCTAGGTAGTATGTTGATTAAAATATTGTTCGCGACTGTAAGACGTATGTAGTTACAGAATTATAATCATCAAAATCATCAATACAACCGTCCAAGTTCATAAAGGTCGAGGAACGAATTTAACCTTGAAAAAGTCGTTCCTCGAATTGAATTGCGCGGGTTATCCTGACGCATTCACCTTATTTTGATAAAACAAAAAACACGTATCCAATATTTTTCGATAATCTAACTGATGCACTAAACAGAATCATATTTTTTTTAGTTAGGAATCATCCCTATCGGGCATATGAGTGTCCCATCTCCCCTAATGCTTGGGCAGTATCCACGAGGGCCGCGGGTAGTTGAGGTCAGTGTTCCAGTCGCCAGCTCCTCCCAGCAGGTTCCCTCTCCCGTCGTGAGTGGCGAGGGCCAGTCGGGACAGTTTGTTGGCCAGTCTGCGCTGCGGGGAATCCGGTCTGGATAGAGGGGGGAGGGATATGCTGCCTGAATCTGGAAGAAAAGATGCCGATGAGAGTTTTGTCACTGTTAATATTATGTTTGATCCAGAGAGAAAAAGGTATTTTGAGCCCAATGCTAATGCGCGATGTTCATTACATAATTGAAGCAAATAATATATGATCAATAACTACAAATGCACTTTTATGGGTGACCACACTTACGGACGCGAAATCGGCTTGAGTCGGTCAATAACACCTTAACGTCCATTATATACGTCTCATTTCAACATTTAGGCTCAAGCAGTTTCACCGCCGACAAGTGTGGTCCCAGTCTCCACACGTTAAAAAATTGTATAATTATCCTTTTTACCCACAACGGAACGGAGACGGTATGCGTTTGGGGTGAGATGATGTTTGTTTGTTTGTGCAAATCCATATTGCCATTTTTCTCCAAAACTACTAGTCCGATTTTGATGCAGTTTTCAGTTATGGGTTCGGGTTTGATTGGTACATGTGTTCTTACCAGAATGATAGTCGTAGTTAGCGTGGTCACTGGGCGTCTCCTGTCCGAGCCTTTTTCGGTACTCGCCCGCGAAGTGCTCGATCAGAGTGTCCATCATGATGGCTTGTTTTGAGAACACCTGAAGTACAACAAAATATTTAGATAAATCTACAATATTGGTCTTACGCGTTCTGGGCAACCAAAGAAAAAGAAGCCGTAAGAGTTAATTTTTATTCAAAAAAGAGTAAAAGAGGAGCTCGTGGATAAATAATAACAGCCGCTTGGGTCGATCTTTGGGTTAAGCCGTGCTTACCCAGGTTGGTCTGTGGATGGGTGACCACCCTTACATACCGAGTTTCCTCCGTGCCTCGGAAAGCATGTAACCCGTTCGTCCCGGCTGTCATTTGTAGATCTTTGACAGTAGTTACAGGTAGTCAGTGGCCCGAAAAGTCTGACAACCAGTCTTACCAAGGGGTATCGTATTACCCGGTACTAACTGGGTTGTGGACGTCAGATAGGTAGTCGCTCCATGTAAAATACTGGTATTCAGCTGCATCCGGTTAGACTGGAAGCCGACCCCAACATAATTGAGAAACGGCTAGGCAGATGATGAGGTTAAAAAATGGTCCCGCGGAGTTCACAAGCAAGGTTCACATGACAGAATTGTACCTGTAGTATCTTGGAAACTCTCAGTCCGTTCTCTACCACCATAAATTGTAGGAAGAGACACGGCAGGCAGTCTTCACTGTCATCGGATGGTATACCGAAGTCCCACGACAGCTCCTCGTAGAGCAGACCGAGTAGAACAGTCTACAATGTATGACAGTATGTGTTAGTAGATAGGTACTCTACAGGACTCTAAAGGATGACTACAAATAACCGGTTTTAAGGCTGGGCCAGTGATAAGTATGACTGTGGACTTTAAATCTCCACACGTAAAAAAATTGTATAATTATCCTTTTTACCCACGACGGAACGGAGACGGTATATGCGTTTGGGGTGAGAGACTAAAAGCCATTTTTACTTACAAAATGCAAAACCATGAATGGATGACTAAAGGAAAACGTACTGTTGGATTTTTAAGGTTTAGTTCAACGTTGAAAGTGAACATGGGCATAACAGATTGTTTGCGGGAAATTAGAGAAATGACGAATGGATGTTATGAAAAATGAAATAGCGTGTAAAGTGACTGTGGGGATATAAGCACTTACGCTTTCCGTGTCATCAATGACGTAGACACCGTTGGAGTTGACAGCGACGAGCACGGGGATGTCCTCGTGGGTCAGCAAGCTAGTCAGACTGCGCACCGGCTGCTCGATCTGACCTTGGAAGAACGCCGCCCTGTATGTACATCATTAACATCGTATTACATTATTCGTAACTAACGGCCCGTCCCAGCTTCGCAAGGGTTCTTGCGATGATAAATATAACCTTATGTTACTCCGGGATAATGTAGCAATCTATTGGTGAAAGAATTTTTGAAATCAGTCCTGTAGTTTTTGAGTTTGTTCTTTACAAACATACAAATCATTCTTTATTATAATATTAGTGTAAATGTACTATTGGCCAGTTATTGAGGGCTTAGGGGAGATGTAGGTAATAAGGATCACATAAGCGAGAATTGAAATAAAACCATATCTATTAATCAACTATTTATTGTTTTGCTCTTATAATAAACTTTACTTATTTAACTATCAATTGAGATAATCACTTTAATCACTTTGGCTTAGCACTTCTGGAAAAATAAAGATTTAAAAAAAAATACGATCGATCACCATTGTCAACATCGGTTGGCAATGGTGATCAGCATGTGGACAATGGTGATCAACACATATCGCTCACATAATTGCGAGCAGAGTCCCACTCAGTGCAGTTGGCAGCTTTATCTGTTTTCCTAGGTCGTACTTTCGGTATCTACAAATAAAAATACATTGTTTCATCGAAGTTAGATAATGTGGGCAATGAGGGTCACTAGGAGTCACCTGACTACGATTACCTACATGGGCGAAAAGGAGAAAAAAAGTTCAAGATACAACAAAAATCTGGGTTTTGAATTGCAATCTAAAATGTTACGATTATTACATATCACACGTACAGAAAAAAATAAGTATTAATTTAAGACTTACCTTCAAATGTATCTACTCGAAAAATTAGATCAAAAGGGCGCGAAGTCTTCATACATCTATTTTTCAACAGCGCGTCTCGCGAACTAACTGAGTCTCCGCCCGCGCTCGGGAATGACGTAAAGCAAGCGCGTAGGTATGCTGGCATCGATTGCTCGCGTTCGGATTTTGTTATTTTGTGGTGACCACCATTGCCAACTGACTCCGATTACGTACATCTCCCCTACTAAGCTCCTGATCAAAAATGACAGCAGATTCTCAATTCCTTTTCAAATGACTGGGACTTTCTAAATTACAAATGAAGTTACTACGATTTTCTTAGTAATGTCATTTCTTAAAAGGATATTAGATTTTCTGATCAAATACTCAGGAATCTCTTAGCTCCTGATCGAGGACCTCGGGTTTCCTGATCAAGTGAGGGCTGTGTTTAGTAAAGAGTGTGGGTACCCATAGGTAGGCAGCGTCCTGGTGTGCGCGAGGTACTTGTGGCGCAGCTTGCGGGGCGGCGCGGCGGGCGGGCGCTGCGCCTGCTCCAGCAGCCGCGCCTCCGGGCTGCCCTTGCGCCCCGCCGGCAGCAGCGCCGCCCAGCGCCCTGAGCGCCCGTGCGAGGGCAGGTACTTGTCCTGTTGGGCCCTAAACGTAAACGTATAACGTCATTGCTGCACTCTTCGGAGAACAAACTCCAGTGTACCTACATCCCAAAAAACTAAGTTTCGGAAGATGCGTAAATAGGAATGTGAATACCGTGAGGTTCAAACCAGCAGTGGAAAGCGAGACAAAGACAAAGATTATAATCTAACATGTGTGATTTTTGCACCAAATCATGCTTTCGGGAGACACATACTAAATAAAAAAACAGATTCCTAAATAACCCTTCCTTGGTAGGCTGGTAAAAAAGAGCCTCCACTGACCTGAAGAATCTCGCCGTATGTCGATGTGGGTCGTAAGGTCCTAGTTGTATCCTAGCCTGGAGTCCTCCCAGCATCACCGCCTGAGCACTCTCGAGAGGATACCTCCCCGTCACCACGTTGTGACGAGCCTCTTCGTATAACAGTTCTTGGATGCGGGAGTCCCTGCAAGAACACAACCTCTCTTTTCTCGCCATGATAGGATAACAACAGAATTAACAAAAAAAATACAAATGTGGTAACAACGCTCTCCGATATTGATACACAGACATTGATAGGTACAAAAACAGAAAACGCAAGAGCACATTAACCTACGTAGTTTCCAAAAAAAAACTTTTTTTATTTTGACGTAGTTCTTTTGATCGTCCTGTCAGCCTTTCTAACATAAAAAAAACACTAGCAGTATAAATACCATAACACTACTTTTGGCAATTTCCCCACTATAACCCAAAACTTGCTTACTTGATCCCTTCCTCTAGATGTTTGGGAAAGAACACGTTTCTTTGTAGTCGCAACACGGGCTGGTCGCGATTGAGCCTAGAGTCCGAACCGTGGCCGTAGCGGTGCACCAGCTTCTGCCAGTTCGCCCAAAACCTCCATGGGCAATGGTGAGGTTTTAGTTGGATTTCTGCAATGGAATCGAAATTTTAGTATGCTGTTCATAATTTTCTGGGTGGCTCTGGGTTTGAAAAGAAACAGAAAGAAATTGAGCAGAAACCGATTTCTGGTTTAGTTAGAACAAGCCGGTTTTACGAAAGTCTTTTTAGAACTTCCGAAAATTTGATTGCTCTTAGATTTGTAGTACCTAGTATTTGCAAATACTGCTGCCAATAAATCGTCTCACCTAACAACGGACTACACATCCACAACGCGAACACATTGACTGCCAAGCTCCGGGTGCTGGGCTGCGAGAGCCCCAACTCTTCAGTAGCCAGCAAGGCGTTAAGGAACCGCGCCGCGGTCACGTGTGACGGAACCTCTTCGGAGCTCATCTCCATCATGACGGCGGTGCGGGACATCAGGTAGATGCAGGTCACGGGGTTCGAGGATACGGTCGATGAGGAGGCTGTGCTGCCCGATGAACCTGGATGTGGGAAGCTATTTCTAATTAAGTATTTTTAGATTTTAGGCACTAGTCAATGAGAAAGGGACTAGTTCAACTATTATTTTGCTCGCTCAAGAAACGTACAATAGTTTCCGGTTCCGTGTCAGTAAAAGAAATAGGTAAACAATTAACGCTGAGTGTCACACTGCCGACGAAAACTCTCTTTCCACTAGTTAGTGCTACACAGTTACACACAAATAAACAATTCGTGTTAAGAAGTTGATAGCTCTTCTCGTTTTTGGCCAATCCACGGCGAAGGGACGCGTGACCTTCTGTTTTTCCTTAATAAATATTTTTTACATAGAAGACAAAAGTAGAAGAATCCTGAAGACTTACAAAGTTCTTGGCAATCAGATGAGGTAAGGTATCGAAGCGATCAAACCTGGCAAAGGTGGTGATATAGCACTTGAGGAGCTGCCCCCACTGGTGATAGGTTCCGTGGTGCTGAAAGATCCCGCTGCGATGCTGCTGGACCCTGTCTGGTTCGAACAGCTGCTGAGGTTCGAACCTGGAAGGCGTACTGCGTTTGAAAACAGCACAAGCGATTATGTTCCTTATGAATTGGTCTTAAAATAAACCACAATTTTTCCTCTTTCTTCAGATTAGGTACCATAAGGCCTCGACTGTTTGGTTTCTTCATGTTATGAGATCATTATCGTAACTCTCTTGCCCTTATCCCAATCCATTTGTGGTCGGCGCAGCATGTCTTCTTCTTCCATACTTCTTTATCACTAGTCATCTCATCAGACACTTCTTTTCTTGTCCTATCATTCTTAACACAGTCCATGCACCGTTTGTTTGGTCTTCCCTCTCTTCCTCTCTTCCTC
The DNA here is from genome assembly GCA_941918905.2 of Xestia sexstrigata. NCBI lineage: Eukaryota > Metazoa > Arthropoda > Insecta > Lepidoptera > Noctuidae > Xestia > Xestia sexstrigata. Next base: position 5,098,023 of record OW799220.2, on the reverse strand, counting down.
TCTTATACCCATCCACATTCATACGCAAAACTTTCTTCACGACATTTTCCTCATTCCTCCGCATCACATGCCCATACCACGACAACCGATTACCACACAACATTTCAGTCACCGGCGCCACTTTCAGACTTCCTCTTATATACTCATTTCTTACTTTATCCATTCGAGTAACACCACACATCCCCCTTAGCATTCTCATCCCCGCGACATGCAATTATGCAAATGCCTTTCATTCATCCCTTTTTGGCCCAAAATTCTGATCCATAGAAGACAGCGCCCCTTATTCACAACGCTTCGATTCGATTTTCGATTCGGAAAGTCGTATGTCCATCTCGCTCGATTTCATAATGTCAAAAAAAGATAGACATACGACTTTCCGAATCGAAAATCGAATCGAAGAGTTGTGAATAAGGGGCCTGCTGGTCTAACCATTGTTTTATAAATCTTCCCCTTAAGTTCAAGGGGAAGTTTCTTCATGTTATGAGATATAAGGAATTTTGAGCCGATTGCTTCCAACAGCAAGTTTCGACTAGGCAAAGAAATTGTCTGTTGATGAACAGACAATTTCTTTTAGGATAAGTAACCTTCTTTAAGGATCTCCCCGTTTCTCAATACACTTCCTACCTTGGTCTGAAACATAAACTCCAACGAAAGTTCATCCAAAAAGTCGTATTTCACTCAACATCTGTAAGTATTATTTTTTACTCGTATGCTTAGGTACAGGCGACCGCACGTGCGAGTTTAAATGAAAGGACCAAGAACTTTTTACCAATTTGTTACCACTGCGCGGCTACTACTGTACTAGAAAGGAACTCACCCATAACACTTTTCTCCAGCGAGTCGGAGCTGTTGCTCTCCTTAGAATCTGGCTGCAAAGGTTTGTGTGGGTCATGTTTGTCCCAGTCACTGTGCCGGCCTAGGGGACTGTATGACAAGTGCGGCAGTCTTTGTGACACGGAATACAAGTGGGCATTGACCTCTGCTTGCAGCTTCTGACTTTGAACGCTGTAGTATTCTTCGCGGGATCTGAATTCACTGACAGACAAAAAAAAACGAAAATTATAATTTAATGCTTACTTGACCGAATTTGTATATTGTGTTACTGAAATATGTTTGGCGAACGACGAATACGACGAATACGATTTTGTTCATGAGATACTATTTAAAATATAGGGTTTTTATACTTACTTGTATTGATATTCAGCTTGCATAGGATATCCACGCCTTGTATAATCCACGGGGATAATTGTGATATAATTTCCACTATTTTGCACATTCGGATTTTCTCCGTACGCCCCCATATCAGATTGATGTTCCATTTAGCTAAATAACAACAACTACTTATTTATTTACTGAAAAACCATTTTCTTAAGCAATGACTTCCGGCAGAGCAGGATATCGATCGCTCGTCCTTCGCGCCGTTAACTGGTGTTGCCAGATGAATATCACAGAAACTGAAATAAATTTTTCATACATTACATTAGAGTTTTTAAACATCAAATCAATAGTTATTGTACCAGAACAATACATTCTCTTAAAAAATATCAAGTTTGTTTTATAATTAAATGGCCATGATGTCTATAATAATTTATGATGTTTATAATTTTTCTGCAATGTCGTGTAACAAAACGCAATTTTTCATTCATTCATTCAATTTTCTGTCAGTGCCAACTCAGTGGGTCTAATCCTCTTAATGCTCTTTTAGGGCGAACGAAAAAAAAAAAAAAAAAGAGTCTATTCTCGTCTAATCATTGGGATGAGTGATGACAGTGACACTGACAGTGACGGTTACAGCTGTGCACATACGTGTTTATTTTGATATGAAAATCTAAAAATTTAGTTTTCTCTATTTGAAAGGTACCATACTATTATTTGCTTACACGCAACATTTGTTTAGCTGTATTGGCATACACAATACATAATTTGGTAAATTTTCTTCAGTAAACTTTACAAGTTAAACTAGACAACAAACAAGTGTTTTGCAATAGTGATCAAAACTTGGTGCTCTACCTGAGGTAAATACATGAAACTTTGATCAATTGTACATATTCTGATTGTCATATCATCTACTCATACTCACTATTTAATCGTCCTTCTGTTATCAGCAAGTAGAAATCAAGTGCTCGTTATCGTATACCGGATGGAGGCGAAACTGAAACAATACCGGTCAGTACGACGCCGTAAGGAGCTTATAGACAACATTACTGAGAAGTATGAGAAGTCTAAGGAAAAATTAGTCGACTTATTAGTTCCAAAAATCTTACAAGACATGGGCAGAGTGCGCGACGAAGAAGCCTTGCTGGTAAGTTGTTTAAACTTGTTCACCTTGTAACTTAGTTTAGAAGTATTTAAAAAACCTTGAAGAAACAAACACTCACGATGCAATTAGCAAAATGATTGATGCAAATAATCAATCTTATACTTACCATTTTTTTGCAATAAGTGTGAAATATTAATTTGTCCTTTTAAATAAATTCAAAATTAGTCAACTTTATGTTACAAAAGATTTTGCATTAAAATATGAGTAGCTTGCCTTCCTTGTCAAAAGTCAAGATTAACTTCTCAAAACCATAAGCTCAAAACTGGAATTCAACACTAGTGACATGGAAAGAGAAATTTAATAATCTAAAATGTTATGCTAGAAAATTTCTACCAGCATTTTCAAAGTCAAAGTCAAATTTATTTGCATAGATTGCAGGTACATAAAAGAAGTTGTAACAGTAAAATTGTTGAGCCTTGTACAATCTACCTTATATTAGGCATGCAAACATTAATTAAATTGTTATATCTAATGAATATTAAAATTGAAAAAATTATGGTTTACAGTTAAAAACAATAGTCGGCATAGTGCATTCATAATATTAAAAAAATAATCTACTACATACAATTTGTATAATAATTGGAGAAACATTAAAAGAATAAAATCATTAGGTATGTCAATATTAAATAAATTACATTCAATTATTCAGAATCAGAATCAAAATGTTTATTTGTCAACATAGGTAAACAGAGTGTGTGAGATGTTACATTTTCGTATGTGCTCTATGTTTTGCCATTTGGTGTAGGTACACATATTATCATCAATTTAAATTAAATTCAGTTAATTAGTTGCAACAAATACTAAACAATAAATAAAATTATAACAATACATTAAAACAAATTATAAAAATCAAAGCAAGTTGATCAATAAATCCATGCATACGTACATTAAATTATTAAATTACAAGTCAGTGTCATTTAAAAAGTCATTTACTGAATAATAGCTTTTTGCAAGTAATAGTGATGTCAGTCTCTCTTTAAAATGTTGAATTGTTTTATTTTTAATGGTATTGGGTACTTTATTAAAAATTATTGGTCCCATACTAGTAACACTTTTTTTGAACAAAGCAGTATTACATCTCTTAACAAGTAGTAAGTGTTTATACTGACTTCTCTTTTTAGCGTCTGACACTGAGGTGAAAAGGTGCATGTTTTGGTTTATCATTAGTATTTAAACTGAAAAACCAAGTTGAATATTTTTCACATATTCATCATTGTCATAGCCTTTTCCTATGTTGGGGTTAACCCAGTATAATGGCATGCAGCTGGATACCAGTATTTTACATGGAGTGACTGCCTATCTGACCTCCACAACACCTCCCCCCCTAACCTTGGTAAGACTGGTTAACTGGAAAGAATTTCACCTATTACAGATTGAAAATGAGGAACCACCACCCGTGCAACCAATGAAACATCCAATCCAACCTATTGAAGAATATGACATGGAAGGTGTAGATCCAGCCACAGAAGTAAACTCAGTGGACTCTTTTGATGAGCATGATGTACCACAATGCAGACTTCTCATGGCAAGGTGGGTCTTGCTAATTGGAGTATGGGCCATATTCTGGGGCATCTTCCTATATCTCCAATTTGGTGCGGTATACTTCGTAATATCAGTCTTAATAGGCATTTATCTGAACACTCGCACAGGTCCAAGAAGGCCAGGAGAAGTTTCAGCTTACAGTGTGTTTAACAGAAACTGTGTTAGCATCGAAGGTACACTTAAACCGGAGCAGTTTGAAAGGGAGATACGATATGGTGTGGGTACCGTTAAAAGTCTTTAAAACCTTGTACTATTACTATAGCTAATTTAAGTTATGAAAAATATGAATGTGTAGTAGATTTACCTTTGCAAAAATGTTTTTTTTTTTTTTTATATAAGCTAATATAAAGATCTCAATATTAGGCGTGTGTAACTCTGTATGGAACCGACTCACTGATCCGGATCATTGAAGTGATTCAAAAGATTGGTTCAGTAACATCGTTTCAAACGCATAATTTGGATCTGAAACATTGCTATTTCTCACTCCGCGCGACATGTCGCTCGCGAGGCGACTGAGCAGTAAGCGAGCGAGAGAGGAAAACTGAGACACTGATTTACTTAACTATTATTATAAAGACTCGCGAGATACGAGTGAGCGGGCGACATAATTACAATCTATACAAGTCAGAAAGAGATACCAAATAAGATGTGTATCACTCATACTCTCACAGCTTTTCGTTATCGTTATCCATAAGCACGTAAAAATGACCACTAGGCCGCTTAACGTATCAAATACTATACGGTCGTTTTTTGCATAAAATGTTTGTACTATCAAGTTATCGTTTTACGTTGATTTTATATCCTTTGAACCGATGATCCAAATGAGTCAAATGAAACATATCAGTGATTCGGATCATTTTAGCGATCGAGATGCAAATGTTCCAATCTCAAAAATGATACACTGCCCACCTCTACTCAATATCAATACAATTTTCGTTCGTCATAGCTCTCAGTGTTACCAGTAATCAAATATGGCAATGTTGTTGTTGTCTTGTAGGTTCTGTTGAGTATGTTTTATTGTGAATTTAATCAAAAAAATATAGTAATCAATTAATGATTAAATGAATGAGCTCAAATTAGCAGACTTGTATTGTCTAACTATATCCAGAGAGAAAAGCCTGCATCAGACGCGCGTCTTTATATGAGACATGACTATATACATGGGTGGAGTCTGAAACGCCCTGGCCCATCACTGTTTGGATAGAGCTTTAAGTCTTAACTGACGGAAAAAAAAGACTTTAGTGCCACCTTTCACTATAAGATACTTAAATGTAATGCTTAAATATTATTGCAATGTTGAATTTTCAACTCTTGTGTTACATAGCGTTAGTGAAGTTGAGATACAGAACAATGTCATTTAGCATAATTCTTGACGTTGTGCCTATTTCTATGTGGTTTACTGTATTTATTAAGTGTATATTTATTATTGAATATCCCTCTAGTTCTTGATGTAATCTGTGAACACTAAAAGACGATATTTTATTAAAATTGATTTTAAAATTATAGAATCATTTTATTTTACTGCACCAAGTGTTTTGGTCCCATTTCCCCGACTATAACAGGTCTACTGGTGGTTGAGACGATGCTTGTGGTAGCTTCAAGGTATTTTGTATCGAAAGAACTGCAAGTATCATGCATCCCGCCATCGAATACGATACGACTCGATATTTGGAGAATCGAAATAAAGCCATTTGATACGACCCAAGAATCGTATCTGGGGCCACGGTAGTGCGAGTCAAACGAAGCGCAGGGGCACTACCCACCTTTTCTCGAAGCGCATCGTCGTTTTTTTGATAGTTTTGATCCATAAAGATCAACTATCGATACAAATGCAAGTAACGTGTTTCTCTAGTCGGCGCTCGTTACACATAATTATATGTATTATATCTATGGCGCTGGGCACACTTTATTAATAAGAATAGAAATACATAAAGGAAACTACAACATTACAAATTATATTTCCATTTTAATAATCACATTTACAAATTGACAACAAATAATATACCTATTAAATATGTGACAGTGGGAAAAAATGTATGGGAGTTGGTCCAAGCGTCGCCAAGGATGAATCATATACTAAATCAAAGGGTACAATGTACTGTTCAAACATGCAGAAGGGCATCACAATCTGAGGAATTTCGAGATATTATAGCTTATTTTTGTCTTGAATAATTGAAATTAAAGGGTGGGGTAATCTAAGTGTCTTTAGGTGTAAGTATTGTCCTGTGCGGGCTAATAAATGCTTTTTCTTTATTTCTTTTAATCCTTTAATTTGGTATAAGATTCATCCTAGGCGACGCTTGGACCACATTTACCCACTATCCTTTCACAAATATAAATGCAACGCAATATAAATTTATTGATACTTAGATTTACGAATACAATTTATTAGCGTACAACATGTATTTGCATTTAAACAACGCCGGTATCTTTAATTTCTTAAGGGGCTCCCCCATGCTCACTAGCGCCACTTTAGTAAAAAAATCAGAACTCGTATTGATCAGAACTTATATTGTGTATTTAAATACACAATATAAAATCTGACTGACAAAATCAATCATTTGGTCTTATAAATTATTTACGTCTGCTTAACTCATTGGAACATAGGTCGCTGTCGTTACAGATACAAAATGGAAAAAAACGGCCGTTTTTAGCAATTTTTCTAACTGTAACTACAGTGAAGTATATTTTAATGAATTAAATAGACGTCTATAATCTAGAACTCTAAAGCATTGATTTTGTCAATCAGATTTTATATTAATTGTGTATTTAACGAGTTCTGATTTTTTTACTAAAGTGGCGCTAGTGTGCCATGGGGGGAGCCCCTTGATTTCAGAGAAATAAAAATATGTGTAAAATTTTGTTTTACTATGTTAGATAACCACTCAAAACTTTGAGCATTTATATAGGTAATTATAAACATTATTGAGCTCTATAAAGATAACACTTTTTTTAAATAATAATAGCGTGAGAATTTTTGCCTACATAAGTGGCTTTGCTTTTGGGATGCATAAGTCACAAGTTTTTTCTACTACAAAGCAAGAACATTTACTAATATCTCAATATTGGTCTTCTGTTTATTAAATAATTGGTACCTACGTTCAAGCTTGAAAATGAGCTTGCAGTCTGAGACTAACGTGATCAAAAATTGATGTGAAAACAAACAATAATAATTGTTACACACCTATAACATTTAATTCCAATATTTATTCTTACTTGGTAATCAATTTAATTTACTATCTAACCTAACATTTTTTTCGAAACGTAACACTCATTATAATTTTTTTTTTGTGAATTAACTTACATGTGGTAACACCAGAATAAATTGGAAGGAATGTTCTAGAAAGCAACAAATCATATTTTAAAGCTTTTTTGCATATAATATTTAAATAACACCACACAAAAGTACACACAATATCAAAATTGACTATGAAATTGATCAAATTTTCTAACACACAACATGCGGCGTCAAGATTTGTAAAGTTTATATAAAGATTGAACTAATAATTCTCGTAACTAAACTGTATGAAATTTTAACACCAAGAAAACATGATTAATATAAGATTGCACTATGTATTTATTTATTTAACAGCGGCGGACCTAATACCAATAGGCACTATTATTAAGAAAAAACATCACGCCTGTAATCCTCCCGAAGGGAAGGCAGAAGTGTTTATACTTAAGGCTGGGGTATCTGCTAAATTAGCAACTCTATTTGTGGTGGTTCAAACTTCGTTTGAAATACTGTTAAAATAAAGTTCTAATCAGCTTGCACTACAAAGTGGTTGTTACGTCAGTCACTGCGGGCTGAAAAGTGCGAAATTAGTGGTTTTTATTTAATTGTAGCCTAATAAACCATTAGATCGAAATGCCAATTGTACACTTTGTAAAGAAAAAAGGGACAAATATTTGTGTGAAAAAAAAAAAACTTAAACTTAATGCCGTTTAGGAGTAGTTACGAAATTTCATAGAAAAAATGCTTATCTTTGAGTTTTTTTTTTTATATAGTAATAATAAAGTTAGAATTTTTTCAATTGTACAAATTAAAGTTGAGTCTAATAAGCAACATATATTTTTTTTGCACATTTATATTTACTCATCAAAGAGGAGTTACATGGAGAAAACCTATCGTTAGCAGATACCACCCCCTTAATAGTACACCCAGATTTCGTCACTTATGTCTGAGTTCCATGTAATATGGGGCGAGCCTATTGCCATCAACCGGGCACAAATCCAGACTCCGTGTTATAAAGAATAGAGCTGAATATTTTATTTTATACTTTCATGTAACAAGAAAGTTTTTTATTTTTATATCAACTGAGCTTTGTTTGAACATTGAGTATAACAATGAAACTAAAAAAAGACATCGTTATCGTTATCGTAAAAATAAAAGAAAAAAAAATGATCGAATCGATTTTAACATAAAAATATTTGTGTACTTTTTTTTTAATGAATATTTCAGCTTATGTATAGTAATTGCTAAATAGATACAGTACAGTATACAACAAAAGTTTGAGTTCATCAGTATAAAAAACCTACTAAATATAATGGCATAACACTTCTAATTTCTTTATAGAGTTTCAAGTGGACAATATAAGGCACCATTTCAGTATATTTACAATTTGCATCGTGGACAATAGGGATGATGGCTGACTAAAAAAAATATGATTTTGTGTAGTCCGTCAGTTAGATTATCGAAAAATATTGGATACGTGTTTTTTGTTTATCAAATTAATAAAAATTGACGAAGATAAAACGTGTCAAAGATCTTGTGACGTCACATTTGAGTAAAAAATGTACTCAAATGTGACGTCACACGAGTTTTCGACGCACTATATCGTTCTAATTTTTAGTTTACGTGAAAAAAAAAAAAATATGTGTCTATTATTTTTTGGAAATCTGTCTGACGGACTAATTAGATTTTTTTGTCATCTACCCTATATTATTACTTAGTTAAGATATATCTCCGAAAACAACCGCATACCGCGGTGGCGTAGTCGCCCTACCGCAATAATAGACCGCAGGTCCGCAGCAACACAATATTGGTTTCTAAACCGGATGACTTTTTTATCACTTTCCAAAAAAATGGGTATATTAGGTGAACAGAGTAGAAGGTTATGGCATACCTAGTTTCTTTTTCTTTGTTCCACAGCTTAGAAAACAATTGATCCATCATCAAAAAACGCTACAATGTTCAAGTAAACTTTTCATCTTAGAAAAAAGAAAGAGTAATTTTGAAAAAAAAATGAAAGTATCAAATTTCAAATCCTACGCAATACGCGTATGAAATGAATTTGGTTTTTTTTTTACTTTTATTTTCGAAAAAAAACGTCTAAGTATGCCATTTGCTTCTACTCCGTTCACCTATTATGCCTATTTTTTTTTGGAAAGTGATAAAAACGTCATCCTGTGTATTAGCTATTACTACTACAAGCGAGTCGGGTCCAAAATTATCGTATCTTTCAAGCTAGAACCAACCTTGCATATTTACAAAATTTTATTGAAATCGAAATTTTATTGAGAGGTTTGGGGGCTGAGCATATACGTACAGCACAGACGCCAGCACATAAGCTGCCCGAAACTGTCATATTTTCCCAATCAACCTTGAGCCTAATACTTTAGCGATAAAGTTAAAAATCTATTAAATAAATTTGACAGATTGTAGTTGCTTGATGTGCTGGCATCTGCAAAGTAACACGTTATTATTATACAAGGTGGAAGACCCAACGTACAAACGGCTACAACGTATTGACTAGGTACATCATTCGAAACGATTCACTTTGGGCCCTATCAGAATAGTGCTGTGACTTTTTAAATGTCACAGCACCATGCTGAGATAGGAGCCTTTTGGCCTCGTACAGGACCAATCAAATTTTTGTATTTTTCTTGTTTACTTTTTTTTTATAATTTTGTCTTATTGTTTAAATTATCTTTTTTTTTGTTATGTTCTGTGTGAGTCTAATAAATACATTTTCTTTTTTTTTCAAGCGGCTGTTTTTTTTTTGTTATCGATGATTAATGTGATGTACCGAACACTGGGTAACCGTTTGTACGTCGGCGTTTGTTCCAACCTGTATATTATTAAGATGAAAACAGCTACAAGTGGCATTGTTGCCATTTACAGAAGTCACATAGAAACCAGTATTGTAGAAATCTTTACAGCACTAAAAAAATTATGAGTAGAAAAATATACATGATTCACATTTAGTTGCAGAAAAATAACAACAAAAAATGCTTAAAATAATTAATATACTATTTTTATTATTTTACTAATTAACAGCACAAATCCTGTTTAAGCATAATTTTTTTTTTTTTGTATTCATGATTATGATAAACTAAATTGTAAAACCTAGGCCCGGTTAAACTATTGTTGTTTTAGCACCTAATTTTTACTAAAAAGCTGCAAAATACAATTATAAGAATTGCTGCAGTTCCATAGGAGTTTGTGGTCACCACACGTTCCAATCTGTGTAAGACAAAATCGACTTACTTGTAGATCATAGTACAGTGGCGCCGCCGTCACCAGCGGCAGTTTTCGGAAGCTTATTTATTTTCTCGATTTTGTTTGTTGAGAACAGATTGAAATGTGCAATACGAGTACATGCTTATAGGAACAACTCATGAAAGTACTAAGGAATGTAATAAAGTGTTAAATGCATTTAATAGGAAACTACTAGTGTCAGGAAACTACTAGTGTCAGGAAACTAATGGTAGGGCACTTTTAACTTTGTCATTATGACGTTAAAGTCTACTTTTACCCGACTACGGCGAAGCCAAAATAAAGAGTTAGGATACTATAATCTGTTTTTTAAAGTTATTGTCGAAGTAGAGTTAATTGGGGTCGAGTGTTAATTTGCTAAACAATTAATTTTCCTAGCTGATTCATAATTTAATATCTATCTAACCGTTATTTGATCATCATCAAAACACTATTAATATTAATGAGTAAACTTAAGGTCACGACTTGAACTCTTAATTTTAATAAAGTAACGATCAAAACAGCTGTCATCACAAAATCAGTTCAATTTACTTTGGGGCAAAAGAATTCAATCTAGCGCAGTTTTCTGGAAGATACTTCCAAGTCTTGTTTTCACTATTATGATGACATATGACTATATTATGATTACATTATTATGATGCACCGTACAAATTACCCAGTAAAAGTATGCGCTTCGGCAATCATCGACTATCTTCGGTAAAACGACCGCGTGATGAGAACATCTATTAAGTACAAGTACATCGTACGTAAAGACGATAAGCGATGGGAGTAAGTAGGTAACCCAACACAGGGAACACTTTATACAAACGCGAAGTGATAGCGACAAAGCGCGGCAGTTATAACCTTTTGAACGTCATTGTCACGCAAATTAAAGAAAATATACGTGACAAGCAAGCGCGTGCCCTGTACGCCAACGAAACAAATATGTGACAAAAATTGCGGTGCTCACGCAATAAACAATTAAATAGTTTTGGAATCACTATTATTTTTGTCGATTTTTGCGGTGAAATTGTGGCTTGGCGTAGTGGGCACGCGCGTGCGTTTATGCTCTGGTGTTCAAAACGTTAATACAGGTTAAGCTTTGCCTCTGTGAGGAGTTACTCTGTGTCGCGACATTTGTACTAATTTGGAAACACGAAGGTTACCGATGTGCATACCTTTTCTGGTTTATTTGTACTTCACTTAGGCTAGATTTCAGTAGGTACATTTAAATAAACGTATAGGAGATTAAAGCTGAGGCCAAACGAGCGCAATTTTGTGAGTCGCGTAATTTCGGTTTCATACATATTTTACGTTGTCGCGTCGTCACGTAAAATGCGCCCAACTATGTATGAAACCGAAATTACGCGACTCACAAAATTACGCTCGTTTGGCCTCAGCCTAAAGAATATCAATCTGGTTGGTACTTAAAATAGATTTGGTATCTATCACATTGGCTTCAAGATGGGGCAAATATGCATTGGACCATCAGCACAACTTTACCACATGTTGGCTGGCCAACACCAACAAATATGACCAATAATTTTTAAGGATATCATTTCTTCAATGTCGACCGGCCAACATTTGCACGTCTTCAGTCTAACCTTACAAATTATTGTTTCAATTCCTTTGTATTCCTTGTAAACTAGTCGTCTCGATTTTCGACTTAACCTACCTAATTCACTATAAAAAATACGTCATAGAAAAGTTTAGCATGGACATGACACCTGTTTTCAAAAAAACCTGTTGTTTACTGATGACTAGTAGAAAAAATACTAGGTTTAATTAACTTGTACTTATAACTAAACTAAATTAAAATATTTGCACCTCTATATTTGTTCGTAATTATCACTGATATGGCATAAAACCGAAAAACTATTGCGTCAGAACATAGCTACTTGTGAGTTTTGGCTGCTGTATTTCATGCCACAAATGTTGGTCGTGCAATGAACAACTCTATTTGTGTATTTTAATAAATTACTTTAAATTCAGTTCAAAAATATGCCACTTTGGTCATCAAAACTTCTAAATTGTAAATTAATCAGCTGCTATAGGCTGGGGAGGTCTACGGAATATTCTAAAGAGTGGAATTTTGCGAAGACCCCCAGATGGACAGAACGGGTTGACGTCACCCCCTCGCTTATCGTCAGGTAACAGGAACACTACACTTACAGCTATAATCATGTGCCAGAAAGAGTGGACTATCCTATAATTCTTTTCTGTTTGCAGAAAAGCGTAACAAACTAAGCCAATACTAACTAACACAATACCGAACGGCAAGTGTATCTTGTAGTAAGATCTAGAGTACGTCAATTTACGGTGTCTCCTATAATCGAAATACCAGGAGATGAATACCACTGCTACACCAAACACGACTGGTAATAAAAATGCGTAAAACGAGTGCATATTCCACGTAGTTAACAGAGCTACCACTATGGCACCTATTAGTTGTAAACTGGACCTTAATTTCTCGTGGATAATGCTCATAGCGAGAAGCGTCACCCAGAAAGACATTAGTCCACAGTAAAAGTCTCCGAACTGGAGAATATTGCCCCTCATGATGCAATAAGCGACTTGCGAAGGTGCGTCGCAGGCGTGGTAGAAAGTGGAGAAGATCATGGTGAAGGCATACATCATGGCCTCCGTGTAGTAGAGACGTATGGCCGCCACGTAGATGGAGAAGAAGAACAGAAGGTTGCTCAGAGTGAGTAACAGAACGGAGATCAGCATGTACATTGTGCTGTCCATTCTTGAGCCATCGGAACAGTCCCAACCTGGAAATGATGAAATTGTTATTTTATCGATATCAACGATTTCTGAGCATGTATTTGCGAGATTGAGTTCTATATACTTTATGGAAAAAGATTAGTATATGTTACCATAATAAAATAATATAAATTACTTGATAATTAAGGGAGGTAGGTACCAATAGCGAAGGGTCAATATTTGTAAGAGGTAAGGCGGAGTACATATCTTTAATGTGATTATATTATTTGTCTATAGAATACTGACTGGGCCTTTTTTCAATTTGAATCTGGTAGGAATCGAGTTGTATGGAACCTTCGCCACTGGTAGGTACACTACCTACTATTGATACGATTTGAATGCTACTACATAGCATTATAATATACTTGTAACATGATACGTCGTTTCTTTAAGGACCTCTTGGAAAGTATGTGTCAGGTAGGCACGTCAGAGGTTATTAAACCAGTATAAGCTGGCCTGTTTATTTATTAAATTTCATATTACGATAGGCCAGCTCAAGGTATAAGTGTTGCCAATGACATACGATCTAAAAAACAGTTTAAGAACGTAGATTTTTGCAAAAACTCACCTCCGTAACCAGAATTACAAGAACAAAACGACATCACCAGCGCCCCGAATGTATTCAGCAAACAATTGCCGTGGTTGCTGCACCTTCCGGAGACGCAAGACATCGACGATATGGTCAGCACGACCGTCGCGTTGCATTCCGAGGTCCCAACACGCGTCCCGTTCCATCCGACCACGGACTTGTCACGCTCTTTGTCACCAGTATCCACATAGTACTTCGTCCCGTTATCAGAAGTGGAGCACGGACAGACACTCTCGTCACAAAATAACCGAAATGTTAAATACCACGTTCCACTATCCGGAAAAGGGATATACGTCTTGTCGTATATCGACTCTGAGTCAGTACTGTTCAGTACGAACAACGCCGGCTTCACCTTATCATTGTACCGACAGTGACCAGTCTCCAATGGTATGCTCGGGTGACCAATGTCACTACATATAACGGCCTTGAAAAACTGGTTGTCCTCAGAAAAGGCTAACAATGCGCCCTTTTGAAACTCCCTCTTATATCCCATGTAGTACTTTAAGCTCATAAGAAGACTCGCCGCTATAGACAAGCTACCTCCAATATCCAAAAACTGATTGATCTTGAACCTTAGCGACTTAATTTCGGACGAAGTTATATTGATGAGACTTGTGGCGTCTTGGATGTCTGCTGTGGGCAGGCCGTAGTCAAAAGTGAAAAACCGGCCTTTGTCATCGCGCATAAGGTCTATAACTGTATGATTGACTAGTTCATCGAGGTCTGTTCTAAAGATGTAGGATTCGCAGTCGGCGATTGTGGAAGCATTGCCTTCGACAGGGCCTATCTGTACGTAGTGCCAGGCGTTTGGGTGGGGGATGAACGTGATAGTTTGGTGGTTGTTGGCTCGAGGGTCGAAGGTGCAGTAGACAAGATTGCTCTTGTCTGTCGGTATAGAAAGAGCTTGCACTCTGAAGAACAGTTCCTTGTCCGCCGAGGATGTGTTGTCTATTTTAAGATGCAGAGCGATTGGGTCGACTCTGTCTACAGACATGCATTTGAAAAGCGCGGGGAGGTCTGAATAGTTTAACTCTGTGACGCCAATGTAGCAATCTATCAACTCGATGTTTTCGTCTCGTTTCACTTGTAAATCTGTGTAGAGAATCGTCTGGCAGTCGGCGGAGAGACCTGAAAATTAAGAAAATGGTGTTTTAATCATCTGTGATATATCCTACTACCAAACGATCATAATCAGTCATTTTAAACAATAAATAAAGACACATTTGCCTTGTTTTGCAGTAATATTATATTTACAAGCCAAGTAAACTAAGGTTGCCCGTACACAACCCTCCAACAATTTTAAGTGAATTATTAAGCTGCACAACATCATGACTGTAGACCCTCAAAGGGTTAGGCAGAGACATACCTAATACACCCACATTTCCCATTTAAAAGGGATCCAGCCTATTGCCATCAACCGAGACCAAATCCATCTCCGAAGCTGCTACGGAAAAATTCCTAATGAAAAAACCCAATAACACTGCCCGACCAGGAAATCGAACCCAGGAGCTCATGCTCAGTAGTCATACTTACGAATACTACTACTAGACCAACGAGGTAATCATAAATTATTTGAGTAAATTTAACTAAATAGCTGCATGTAGCAAATAAGCGATCAAAAAAAGCATAATGACCTTGACTGGAGTCATACCTACGGTCACGCCGTTCACGCGCACCAAAATATGTATTGACTTTCCTAAATTTAAAGCTGTTTTCGCGAGAAATAACGAATGTAACATGGAGAGGCAGGATCTTTTTCAATAAAATATAAGTTCCAGACTTGGTTTCAGAATGACCTATGTTTGTAACAACATGAAATTTTAATCAGAACAGTAGGAGAAAAACACTTTTAAAAGTTTTTAAGTGTTTACATAATGGTGTTCGTGACTGTACCAACTTAAATGAATTAACATATTTTTTACTGAACATGAGTAACTCAATTCTAGTGTTGTTAAAACAAGGAAATGTAAATACCAAGTTTAAGGTGAATGCTCCGACCAGCCCGCGAAATTCAAATTTTCTTACGTTTTTTGCAATTTGCAGGCCAGTGCTAGATTGTATGTTGATAAAAATATTGTTCGCGATTCTATGACGTATGTAGTTACAGAATTATAATTATTAAAATCATCAATACAACCCTCCAAGTTCATAAAGGTAGAGAAACGATTTTTTCAAGGTCAAAGTCATTGCTAGACCTTTATGAATTTGGGAATCAAACCAACTAAAATACGAAAAATCTACATTCTGTACTTTTTTGACATCAATCGATAGGATCAAATCTCTCTAACAAACATGATACATTAAATGAATGGAAAACAATGAAATCTAGAGTAACAAATTCAATTGGATAAGATAAAGCACTTTTGCTCAAAGAATGGACATTTACAATAATTGAAGAAAGAAAATTGCAATTTGCACGTGTTTGTTTAAGGATGCTAATTGCAATATTCGTATCTAAATAGTTCTCGTCATTTTAAATGACGTCAAAGATAATTGTTAATTGGGTACTAACATAATTATGTACTTAAGTCATCGGATGAACCTTTGAGTAAAAGTGTTTTTTATCTTATCTTATTGAATTTATAAGTTTCGATTTCATGGTTTTCCCTTCATTTAATTTATCATAAAGTTTGTTAGAGATTTTATTCTTATGAATTACCTTATCGATTGATACTATAAAAGTAAAGGGTGTTACTTTTTCGGAATTTAGCCGGTTCGATTCCCGAGTGTGGCAAGTGAATTCTCGAAAATCTTTTTTTTTTTTAAATAAAGGATGTTTCCTTTGAGTAAAAATTGCTACCTCCAGTATTTAGAGTACTTTTCCTGTTGAAAAATTCCACCGTGTCTAATTGTGATAAGTACCGCATATAGTAAGTATAATATAAGTATATACTTTCATATGAATTGAGTAAAAAAGTTGTTATTTTGAATAACAAACATACGTGCTTCAATTTTATTTTATAAAGGGTGTAAAAAACCTCTTAACGAAGCCGAAAGGCACTTTTTCTCCCCGTCATCGTGATAATTTTTTTGTTCTACACTATACCTGGGAACCTTCTAGTTACGGAGATATTGGGGGTCCAAGTTCCAACTTTTTGACAAGTTTTTTTTTTAAAACAAGTTATTAGTGTAATTTTTTTTTATTTAAACACCTCCACGACACCTACTATTCAATCCACCCATCAGCGCAACGTTTTGAGTGCGTTACATTGAGTTCTACCACAAAACATGAATTTTCACCCCAAAAAAAGTCGTTTCCTAGCAATATTTTTTCCGTAAAGTTACTTAGTTTGATGTACAGAATGCTTGGTTGACGGCTTCGTGATGAGGTTCTTTACACTCTGTATGTATATATTAGTTAGGCTGTTATGCATATATCCAGTTTATCATCATCATCAATCATCATCAGCCTATTAATGTTCCCACTGCTGGGACACAGGCTTCCTCTATCCAGTATATAATAAATATCGCTGGACATTACACACAGCGCCATCTAGCGCCACACTAAGCAACGAGGCTTGTGTCGTGGACACCAGATAGTTGATATACTACGTAGATACTATTTGTTTGTAAATACATACTTATTATACATATAAACATCCATGACTCTGAAACAAATGTCCATGCTCATCACACAAACATTTGCTCCTACCAGGATTTGAAGCCGGGACCCAACGAACGTAAGGCAGCCTCACTACCGCTGCGCCATTCGGATCGTCGATAATGGAGCCTATATACACCAAATATGCCGCCGGGATGTGCGGCTTTGCGTGTAGGCTCCATAACGATGTAAGAAACCTCAAAAATTACACAAATGATAATAATGAACATAATAACCGACAAACATACAACAGCCAACGAACGCATCCTCCTTGTACAAGAGACTCAAAGGAAAATCCTTCATAACAACCATTTAAATCAACAATCGTTAACATAAATCTAAATAACATTACATAGAGCTTTTGTGCGTACTATCACGACTGCATACAATTGTCGCAGGATGTAAGTAGTCGAACAATCAACGGCATAACGAGGTCACATTCACATACAGTCCTTTGACAGTTAGCTTACAGCAGCAATCTAACAACAAACTTATTTTAATGAGCGTAAAGATCAGTGTTATTTGACAGAGATGTCAGAGACAACAACCGAATTGTAACCTTATTGTGATGCGAATTAAGATAACCAGTCGTTTCGACAGTGGTCAGAAGTAAAGTAAATGAAAGAACTGTGCAGTGGTTTTGGGCGGTCGAGTATGGTACAGTATCGAGTTTCGAATTCGACCCGCATTATCTTCAACGGCCTATAGGGTTGCCAAGTATCCTTTTTGGGCCAAGATATTATATGCTGTTGGGAAATAAATAAATATACAGGGTGGAATGGACACCGGACACCGACACACACGGTTACCACAGTACAGGTGGCCTACCATGACGTCTTAAAGCAGGATCGTTTTAATTTTGTTCCAGTGTGGGTAAGAGACGGAGCTATAGAGGACGTCTAGCGCCATCTCTTTCCCACACTGGAACAAATTTAAAACGATCCTGCTTTAGGACGTCATGGTAGGCCACCTCATCATCATCTGCCTAGCCTTTTCCCAACTATATTGGGGTCGGCTTCCAGTCTAACCGGATGCAGCTGAATACTATATTTTACATGGAGCGACTGCCTATCTGACCTCCACAACCCAGTAAGAACTGGGTAATACAATACCCCTTGGTAAGACTGGTTGTCAGACTTTTTGGGCCACTGACTACCTGTAACGACTGTCAAAGATCACAAATGACAGCCGGGACCAACAGCTTAACGTGCTTTCCGAGGCACGGAGGAAACTCGTTATGTAAGGGTGGTCACCCATCCACAGACCAACCTAGGCAAGCACGGCTTAACCTAAAGATCGACCCGAGCGGCTGTTATTATTTAGCCACGAGCTGTTTAGCATGGTAGGCCACTTGTACACCCATAGTGTTGCTCGACGAGGTGGGCAAGCTCTTTGAAAGAGTCATTGCAAACCGCCTCGCCGAGCACCTTGCGGGGACAGGGCCGGATCTTGCGGAACACCAGTTTGGTTTCCGCAAGGGGCGCTCTACGGTGGACGCGATCATGCGCGTGAGAGCCCTCACGACGGGGGATGCAGTGTCCCGGGGGGGGGTTGTCTTGGCGGTGTCTCTTGACATCGCCAACGCCTTCAACTCCATGCCCTGGAGCTGCATTAGGGAGGCACTACGGTATCACCGGGTGCCGACCTACCTTCGTCGTGTGGTCGGGGACTACCTAACGGATAGAGCCGTTATCTACCCCGATCGCAGCGGAGAATGGAACCGGCGAGAGATGTCGTGCGGTGTTCCACAGGGATCGGTCCTAGGGCCTTCCTTGTGGAACATCGGGTACGACTGGGTGCTGCGCGCCGACCTCCCTAGCGGCGTCAGCGTGGTCTGCTATGCAGACGACACGCTGGTGCTGGTACAAGGGGGGTCGCACGAGGCGGCGGCCGAAATAATGACACGCGGGGTTGCGATAGTCGTCGAGAGGATCCGGCAACTGGGTCTCGAGGTGGCATTGCACAAGTCCGAGGCCATGTGCTTTCATGGGCCTCGGAATGCGCCACCTCCGGGATCCTCACTGACGGTAGGAGGGGTATCCGTCGGCGTCGAGTCGACGCTGAAGTACCTGGGACTCGTCCTCGACAGCCGATGGAACTTCGTGGAGCATTTCCGACGTTTGGCCCCCAAACTGGAACGGACCGGGGCTGCCTTCAGGCGGCTCCTGCCCAACCTTGGGGGGCCAAACGCCTCCTGCCGGAGGCTCTACGCGGGAGTCGTGCGGTCCATGGCCCTTTACGGGGCCCCGGTGTGGGCGCGTTCCTTGAGGCTGCGTGCACGCGCCACTACCTGAACGCGCCCCAAAAGGTGGTAGCCGTAAGGCTGGCCCGTGGGTACCGCACGATCTCCCGTGAGGCGGCGTGCCTCCTTGCCGGATTGCCGCCATGGGATCTGGAGGCGATAGTCCTCGCGCGCCTACATGAATGGCGCGCGGAGGTGCTACGCCGGGGGGAAACCCCGCTGCCGCGACAAATTGTCGCTCAGCGGACAGACTTCCGGCGTGATCTCATGGCGACATGGAGAGAGCGACTGTCGCAACCCCGTGCAGGGCACGCCACAATAGTGGCGGTAAGTTTCCTCTTTGAGGAGTGGCTTGAGAGACGCCACGGCGTCCTCACCTTCCGCCTGACGCAGGTCCTCACCGGACACGGTGTTTTCGGGAGGTTCCTGCACCGAATCGGGCGGGAGGAAACGCCCGGGTGTTTCCACTGCGAGGATCGACCGGAGGACACGGTGGAGCACACGGTGGAGGTGTGCCCCGCGTGGGCGGAGCACCGCCGTGTCCTCGAAGCGGCGATTGGCGGCGGCGACCTCTCGCGTCCGGCCTTGGTGCAAGCCATGGTCCGGAGCGAGACGGAATGGGACGCCGTCACCTCCTTCTGCGAAGCAGTAATGCTAGAGAAGGAGGTGGCGGAACGTGAGAGGGAGAAAACCTCACAGCGTCCCGGCCGCCGCGGGAGACGCCCCGGGCGTCGGGGGCCACCACGTGGCCCCCGGCCACCGTAGGCGCGGGCCTGTGGACGGTGGGCTATGGGCTAGCTCGCCGTCCGTCCGTCTCATGACGACAGGCCGTGTCGACGGCGCGTTCGTGTTCCACGCGCGCCTCAAAGAGAGTCAGCAAAAAGGAAGGGGTCCGAAAGGACCGAAGCCTGCCGGGGTTGCGGGACTATTCGAAAGAGATACCGTGGCCCCGGAACACAAAGGGCGATGAAGGAACATGGATGGGTTTTAGTCAGTAAAAGTCTGACACTCCCTCCTGCTCCGCCCAGAGCGGGAGAAGTCATTTGATGATTTCCCATCCAAAAAAAAAAAAAAAAAAAGGCCACTTGTACAGTACTTAAACCCATAGAACCCGTTTTTTTTTAAATCCGCTTCTCCTTACATTTAGGCGATGTTGTATGTACGTCGGTGTTGCTTCTATTCCATATAATAAACAATTCTACTAAGTATATACGTATTATACTTGACCGAATGGTGGCCAAGGTCAGGTCAACAAAACGAGGGCCGTGCAAAAGCGCGTTTTGTTGACAATGTCGCCAAAATCGCGGGAAACATATCATGTATGAGGGACACACAAAACAGAGAAGTATGGCAGAAGAAATGATGATAACTATATTTTAGCCAGACAGCGGCGACACTATCGTTCGTGTCATCTTGTTAAAGAAACAATGGTTTACCGCGTTCACTTTTCAACAATTTTCAACAACAAAAACGTTATAAAAACAGCCGTCGGGTCGAAAATACAGTTAAAAAAATAAAGGATGGGTACTGTATTTTTTTAATGGGTATCTTCTGATTTTTTTCACAAATGGAAATCTATATTATTCTTGTTTGGCAACCCTAGCATATAATGAGATTTGATTGGAATACCTACTACGGTTTTTGGGAATTGAATTGATAACATAGTGTTGTTTGACCTATTGTTTTAACATTCAGGTCTTCCATTACGATAATGAAATTAAAATGCACGACACATTCTGCGTATTAAACTCCATTGATTAACATACGAACTTCCGGGTTTCAACCGGATTTGAGCACGGCCGGAATGCATACAAGCAAGTCAGAATCCCAAAGTATTATACTATTTTAAAAGGTGGACAACTTGCAACTCAAGGACTCATATTAGAAGAACATTAAATCGCGAAAAAAGAAACAAAACCCTCCCTAGCCGCCTGGCCCTATGTTTCAAAAGTCCGGTTTTTGAACTACCTATCTGATAAGACTAATCAGGCAGAGACAGTTATTTTGTATTTTTTTTATTTCTTTCATATGAATATCATTTCTTTAATTCACATTTTGACCTTTTTTTTTTTTTTTTTTTCGGATGGGAAATCATCAAATGACTTCTCCCGCTCTGGGCGGAGCAGGAGGGAGTGTCAGACTTTTACTGACTAAAACCCATCCATGTTCCTTCATCGCCCTTTGTGTTCCGGGGCCACGGTATCTCTTTCGAATAGTCCCGCAACCCCGGAATAGTCCCGCAACCCCGGACATTTTGACCATCAAACAAGACCACGTCAGAAGACACCTCTACCCACCAAAAAAAAAAAAAAAAAATACCCAATGATAGAGATAATGGATGGGTATAAGAGTAGAGGAAGACCAAAGAAACGATTGGTAGACTTTGTGAAGGGTGATGCGGCGAGAAAGGAGGTGTCTGCTGAGATGACGAGTAATAGAGAAGTATGGAAGAAGAAGACATGCTGCGCCGACCTCAAATGAATTGGGATGAGGGCAAGAGAATGGTGATGATAGAGCTATTCAGGCTACATATCGGTCGGACAAAAATTTCAGTCAAATCAACACGTCAAGTTTAGAGGAACCACAACTTTAAAGAAGACACTATAACTGATACTGTAGGATCCCTCTTTCGTATTTATTAATACAGCCATACTGCATCAAGTAATCAACTAAAAACACAATTGAATAATTACAGAAATGAAAATAATAGTGGAATCGTGGAGCAATGATTTCCGATATGTGGAAAATTCCTTAAGAGGCGGTTGATGAAGTTCAATTGCGGGATTTCCTGAAATGTACAAGGAAAACTTACGAAAAATTATTGTAATTATCATATCGTACCTGTACACTGCTCATAATCTATTTTAGCTTCATATAATAATGGCTGATGGACACTATTGTTTATTTAAGACCTTTAATTTTGTACACAAATTCGCAAATGAATAAATGATTATGATTATAATAATAGTGCACCGACTGATTTGCTTATTCTGAATCGAATTATAACCAAAAGGTACTGGTAGATGTATCTAAATGCACACCAAAATTGCCGCAACTCCCCTGATGTGAAGCGATGATGCGGCCTGATGCGAATCGATCCAAATTATAACGATCAGGGAACAAAGAAGCCGGCAGTGGATTCCACAGACTGGCTGGATCAAAATCGAAATTAAATCGAAGACAACGAGTCGCAAGAACAGGGATATGTGGAGATATCTAAAACGGGAGATGGCTAACAAGTTTAATTTACTTAAGTCAGCTCTCAATCATCATTAGCAGAGTGGCCAAGTGGGCATCGATCTGCGCTATTTATAGTTATGCCTTGAGGGAATTTAAGATATTTAAATATTAGTCGAATCACTTCTAATACTTCTTGTGGTGAATTTGGGGCAATCTGTGGGGCACGGCAACTAGGGGAGCATGCAAGGAGTGTATGACAAGGCACGCAAATACCTTCCCTACCCTTCTCGTAAAAGACTCGCCTTTTTTTTCTTGAAGCCTTCTAGATCAGCAGAACGGCCTCAAGATCCTATTCCACATCTTGCAGGTGGAAAAACAACCGTGGAAAATGATTGTAAGTAGGGACTTTCTTCTAGATGGTAAAAACAAATCTGATATATATCTATGTAGGTTAGGTATATTCTCACAACTCGACAAAATATAGGAAACATTCCGTTTTTTTTGCATTGTCCTCTTATTGAATGTTTTCTTTATAATGTTTAGTACCTCTATTGAGTTTTCCAGTAATTTAAATCTAACCTTGCATAATACAATTTTTCTATTCACGAAATAGAATTTCGGGAGCATCTACAATGCCTAACTTTGGAACGAGACTTCCGTTTAACCAATAACAGTTCGTCACTAGGCACCGGCCGTAAGTAGCTAGACGCGGTTCATCGGCTGTTGCCTTCCCAAACGTTCTCAGGATACAATCAATCAACATTATGTCAAGCTGATAGCCACAGCATCTGTTTAGTGCGCTGATAACCACCGAGGTCTTCGGTCACGATATTTATAGGCGGAGATGATTAAAAGATATTTCATTACTTTGTACTTGTGACGATTCTAAGGCACGTTTATGAGGTCTTGTGGAGAAGAATATGAAGTTGAAGATGGATTGTGTGAAATATGACAGGAGCAAATGGCGTTGATGATGAAGGTTATGAAGATTGGTGAAGAAGTCGATTTTTAGTGACAAGATTTTGCTACTCCTTGAGGTCGCGACGCAACTATCCAAAGGCATAGTTTAGGGACGGCACTGGAAATCTCGGAAATTCAGCTTTATGTTTCAAACCCGTCAAAATGTAAATTTAGTTGATGAAGAGAGTCGCTAAATGTCCGCTCTCACCGCCCTATAAATTCTCTAAAAATCCATAATAATTTTATAATTCGAAAGTAACGGTTGGACGAATTTCGAAGAAAGTTTCGGTACGGTAATACATTCCCTATGTCCCCGATACAAACCGACATCAGTAAAAAAGTCAAATATCTGTTCAAGTTACGCTGATAAAATTAGTATTTTTTGACCATCAAAATCTAAAAGAGACAGTCCTCCAAAACGCCCACCCTTTCCACTTCTTAGTGTTTTCGTAAGGAAGAAGTGACGGAAAAAACTTCCCAGCAAACCAGCGCTGGCAAATAAAAGCAGCAAAAAGTGAATAAGATGCATACCTTGTTGTTTAACTTTCTGCTCCCTCGGATCCTCCCATTTAATATAAATCAGCGCGTACCAGTTCCCTGGCTTTGGGTTCCATATCGTATAAGTATTGTTGCTGCCATCAGACTGGATCGCCAGGGAATAGATTGTTTCTCTGGTCTTGGGATCTACGAAGTCTTTAGGAAATGGGTACCCATCAGGGTTCAGTGCGGGATATGCACCGTGTTTTAAGTTTATGATCACTTCTTGAGGAGTACATGACCCTGTAATTGAGAAAAAGAACATGAAAATGTTGTGCGAGTGAAATCATTGGCGTTTCGATTATCAACGAAATTGTTTGAATAATGAATGATACTGCGGTAAAGTGTTGTAATTGGTTTTACGTTATCAGCCCGTAAAAGCTGATAAATATCGAACGGATTGAAACAAGAGCCGATAAAACATTATAGCATTTGTAAATAAATACAGACTGAACTTCGCTGTCAAAATCTTCGTCTAGTATGGGTACAACACAGCGAAATTATAAGCACTGCACCAGCATCTCATTTAGCACTAGCTGATCCCGAAACAAGGCGGTTACGGTGTTTAAAATTGTGCGCTGCAGTAAAGGAGTTTCAAATAAAGAATCCCGAACCGCTCGAATCGAGGCAATGGTGATCGCGTGCAGTGTTGGGCTTGTATGCACTTTTATTAGGTACCTCAAAGCATACTTTATCTACCTATCTCTATAGGTTAATAATACTCTAAAGCATTATGTCACAACCAGTAGCTCCATTTTTGGGTCAAGTAACAGATACCTACACAAAAAACATTTAAAAGTGGTTAGACGTGCCCTGCAGTTACCAAACAGTAACCTAATATTTACACAAGAGCACGCACCTCAATGTTAGTTTTTAATTGTTCGTCGACATGGGCAGGGCGATCTCATTAAAGTGGCCGGAAGAAACTGGATAGCCATGACACAGAAGCGCCAAAAGTGGAGAGATTTGGATAAGACCACACTCAGCTTTGGGTGGGCAAAAGTTGAAGAAGATGGGTTCCGTACCTCAAAAGTAAAAACGGAAACCTATAAGATCACTTTCTTGTTCGTCTGTTCGTCTGCCACCACCGATTTTCTCAGGAACGGGTGGACCTAGCAAGTATAAAAATCAAGGTCCTGAGTCAACACGATAAAAAGATATGGGCAAATTTAGATTTTCGTGGAAACTTGTAAGTAACAAAATTTACCTTAATTTTCAACTTTTTTTATTTTTCGGAATTTTCCTTTTACTTATGCTGTAAGACCTTGCTTTTAACCAAAATTGTCAATTCTAGATCAACCGGAACTACCCCATAGGTTTTGGGTCGAAAACCTATTTGGTAGTTCCCGTTGACCTAGAATCACGAAAATTGCCGAGAAGCAATGTCTTACAGCCTATGTAAAGAGAAGAATCTGAAAACCGGAAATATGTAGTTTAATAACAAAAAAAAAAGCAATTTTACTATTACAAATTTATTATTTGCGGTTGGGGTAATATCCGTTTCATAAGATCGGACAGCAAAGTTAAGTTTGACCTTTAAAAAGTTTGTACGCAACCCTCGGTGCGCGACTCTGACTCAGTCTGGCCGGTTTTTTTCATCATTGACATCCCCCAGCACCTGTATTGTATTGTAACTTCACAAGTCCCGATGATAAAGGTTCGTTTTCAGGGGAACCACCTCCGCTATCATACCACTCATAACTTTTTGAGTATATACGCCTACATTGTATTAATTTGTTGACGCTCGTATTAGCTTCTTTACAAGTGGATGGTATGTGTGCCTTTTATTAAGATAACCGTTTACCTACGATATTAAAACTAATTTGGCCAGTGTCTCACAACACAACTGCCCACGCAATTACGTCACACTACAATAGCGACAAATGACTTCGATTGGATCAACTAGGTATCTACTTCGGTATAAGATGTAGTTGGTCCCGCCCTATGATGTGGATAGGTACTTGTAACAGGCTTTATTCAGTAATTGAACACTTACTATTTAGGATTAAGTAGTAGCGACAGTTACTGACTAATGCCTGTCTGTTAGTATAGGTACATATCTACACGGACCGACCCATTAAATCACAATCAGTACATTACATCGGCCGAAATATATGTATTGCGCTAGAAAACACACAGGGGCTTTAAATAAGTATACCAATACCTAATAATAGGTACACCTCTGCCTAATTCTTCGAAGATAACAAGCGGCCTTTAGGTGAGAGGGCGTGGAGCGGGATTGACATGCCGGTTCCCTTCTTCCTTTTGAGAGCAAAGGTAATTAACCAAATTGGGCCAAGTATAGTGCATACGCCCGGGTTGGATAGTTCAAACCTACCTATGACCTACTACTGTACCTAATTGTCAGGGCCCTTACCACTGGCCAAAACTGCACTATTGTTGACCATTACATTATTGGCAATACTGCACGATTCACACCTGTTCACACCTCACGGAGCGCGGCGGGTCCCGCGCAGAATAATGTTGGTAATAATAATCAAGATAATTATATTAAATTCGCCACTTTTTCCTATCGGAATAAGCAGTAACTACACGACGCCACGTGTAAAAGTGCATTCACAACGAAGTTATTTTTTGCAGGGCTTTCTCTAACTTTCGCTATGACTTTTTTTTTATTTAACTTGTTGCCGAATAACTTTGGTCTACAAAATGTAACTTCGGTGTGGATACGCCATTTTATTCTAGGTAGGTACATTTTTTTCGGGTCAAACACTGGCGCCGGTTGCGTGCACAGCACACCTGACCTTTTTGAAGGCCGTCTCCAAAAAGGTGAGAATATAGAACTAGCTAAGCTATTACTATTAATGATAAACTACGATTTTCATCGAAACAGCATTCTTTATCAATACAGATAGGTCACAGCACAGGTGACTTCTTCGTCACTTTATTTGATAACGATGAATTTTCACATTACCACTGTTGGAATGCAGGCCTTCATATTGGGAGTCTGCCATACATCACGCAGGTCCAGTGGCGAACCTAGGGGGGGCAATAATTTGGCAAGCAGACTGTTTAGAAACCCTAGTCAAGCCTCAAGCTTCTAGACTTGTATGAAAGTACCTACTGCCACTACGCAGGTCCAATGCGGTTTGGTAGATACCACACTGTCTTCGAATATTTGGTTCTAGGATACGCCATGGTTTCCACACGATGTTCCTACACAGTTTAGAGAGCTGTGGTGGCTGAATAAGAAATTACACAAAGCATTAAGCAAAATGCTCGGTTTGGCCGATTGGTCAAAACTTACAGACAGAAATTAAAATACGTTTTCTCCGTTAAAAATAGGTTGTTTTAGAACACCTCACCTAGTCCTAGAATTACATGATGTTTTTCAAAGGGTCACAAAAAAAAAACTAACAACCTACTATGTTTCTAAGTAAATGTTAGTTATTGTTATAATAGTTATCACCGGTCAAAAGTAGTTTTGACTAGTTTTCACAGGTCAAAAGTAGTTTTCACTGATTAACAGTTTTGTCTGTGACATTGTATACACATACTTTAATATGTCTGTGTCAAAATAGTGGTCACTATTTTGACACAGACAAAACTATCAAAAATATTTATTATTCTTGTTCTTATCACTACCTATCTTTAAGTAGTTGATGGGAGAGATTTCAACCGATCATTAAAAAACTGGTTTGAAGATTGATAAACAAAGTTGGTGATACTGATATCACATCACTATCACTACATAGTATGAAACAAAGTCGCTTCCCGCTGTCTGTCTGTCCCTATGTATGCTTAAATCTTTAAAACTACGCAACGGATTTTGATGCGGGTTTTTTTAATAGATAGAGTGATTCAAGAGAAAGGTTTATATGTAAACATTTAATATGCATAATTTAGAAAAAAAACAATAATTTTAGAAGTTTCTAATGTGATGTCGTAAATAAACACATTTCTTTGCGCTTACATTGCAAACGCTGGCTGAACCCTACGAAATAGATCAAAATAATGTACTGCAGTATTGTACACCTTAAAAAGGTCTACAAAAAAGGCCGTGATGCTAAATGTCTATGTCTTAAGGATAACCCACAATAACCATTTTTTATCCTTTACTTTTTACGAGAAATAATTGCTTACCTATTTACGAAGCGATTTTAAGCAATACAGCATTAATCCTTATCCAATTAAGTACCCATATATTCCAGTTAAATACATTGTGCATTTAATATAGATCAATATGGCCCTTTACAGCATGTAATTTAAATGAATATTTTCGAAGATATTACAGATTTAAAATGCAGGGACATAGCGGTTGCGGCGCGGTACGGCCACGTCTACACTAATATTATAAAGAGGAAAGATTTGTATTTTTGTGTGTATGTTTGTAATGAATAAACTCAAAAACTACTGCGCCGATTTCAAAAATTCTTTCACCATTAGAAAGCCACGTCTTTACTGAGTAACTTAGGCTATATTTTAACCCCGTACTCCCACGGGAACGGGAACTACGCGGGTAAAACCGCGTGACGTCCGCTAGTATTTAATAAAGTTAAATATTAAAACTGTTAAGGACAAATTCAATACCTACACCACGCATGTATTTAGGCAGAGGTCGTCAGGGGCGGTTTACTAAGCTCAGCCATTTACGACTAGGTATAAATGTCAAAACATAGCCTTTCAAAATCAACTCCTATACTTTTTTTTTTAGTCCAAAAAATGTAGCCAAAACATTTTTTAAATAAACTTCAAGTACCCTGAAAAATTACACCAATGACAGTCTCATTACGTCTCATCTCATCACAAAGAATGAGACAGGAAGTCTGTCAATTACCCGCAGACGAGATGTTCAGATAGTCACTTATCCCAGCATAGTAACTGGTCACATAGTAAGTGCATTGTTGTGGGCGTGGCTTGCATCATACCTTTGCCGTGCTAAAATTAGTGCATACAGCCACATTAATCAATGCAGCTACCAAGGTTAGGGCTATGTTTAGATGTACTTGGAGGAACTGTTTTAAAGGAAAATGAGCTGTATGAAAGCCTTGCTTGCCTAGGTTGGTCCGTGGATGGGTGACCACCCTTAAATACCGAGTTTCCTCCGTGCCTTTGAAAGCATGTTAAGCTGTTGGTCCTGCCTGTCATTTGTATATCTTTGACAGTTGTTACAGGTAGTCAGTGCCCAAAAAGTCTGACAACCAGTCTTACCCAGGAGTATCGTATTTTCCAGTAGTAATTGGGTTGTGGAGGTCAGATAGGCAGTCCCTCCATGTAAAATACTGGTATTCAGCTGTATCTGGTTAGACTGGAAGCCAACCCGAACTTAGTTGGGATAAGGCTAGGCAGAGAGAGCTTTATGAAAGCTGAACAAAGAATATAACAGACATACCTACATGATGACAAAATACCTATCGAGGTATTTTATCATCATGGCTCTATTTCCCAAGGGATTCGGCAGACCTATTGTGGTAGTCATATTTTGGAGAGCAGCGCTGGCCCAGAGGTGGCGGCCCCGACTTACGAACAGTAAGTCGTGGGTTCAAACCCAGGCAGGTGGCATTACTTTGTGTGATTTATTTCATCACCACTGCTCTCAAAACGGTGAAGGAAAACATCCTAGAACCAAAAATTCGAAGACATGTGACATCTACCAATCCGCACTGGGCCCGCGTGGTGGATTATATATAGCCCATACGCAAAATACGCGCTTTCACGTGGAGTTGCGGACACCAGCCCGTTATACAATACAATACAATAGTCATATTTTGCCAGTTATGTTTAAGTCTCATGTAGTTGGGGTGAACCTAATGCCACCAACCAAGCACCTTTCCTAGGGGTCTTTGACTGAAAAAGATTAGGAAACACTGATGTAGAGTATTTTGAGCAGTCTTCCTTTGGAAAATTTAAAGTCAGTAATGTTTGACTACCTACCTTTTTTTTTGAAACTTCTTGCATTTTATGCAATTTATTAAAAAGAATTTTTTGTACCTTGTATAATACCAATGAATTAATAAGTAATTTTTACCTTGTTTAATACCAATTAATTAATATGTAATTTTTACCTTAAACAATACCTTCTATACATAATTTACCTTGTATTCTGTGTGTGGTATTATGTTAAGAACAAAATTAAATATGTTGTAACACTGTCAATTAATATTTTACATATTGTCAACTATTTTTAGCACACACTTCTGTTTAAATAAATATATAACAATTCAGAAGAATAAATAACTTACGAACCATTTCTTAAGAAAATAATACAGCAAGGTGTAGGGTAGCATGCCAAGGTACAATAATTGTAAATAATATAGGGTTTATTCATAAACATTGTTATTAATAACACAATCTCCCTAATCTTACATTTTTCCAAATTTACACCTGTGATATGCTGCATTTATGAATAATCCCATATAGGTGCTTTTCTTCATATGACTAGGTTCTTGTGAATTTGTTCAATTTTACAGACATGCAGCATTTAAATTCTAATAACACATTCCAGTTGCAGCAATATCATTCAGCAGAACAAGACCTGGACAAAGCATATTAAATCAATAAAAAAGTGAGTTAGCATGACACCTACCAAGGTTATTTAAATGAAGCTCCTCGGATTGGAAGGTGAAGTGAGCGTCGGTGACATCTCTCATAACAGGGTAGAACACAACAGAAACGGTGCGGTAACTTCTAAACATATATACATCAGTGGCAATCTGCCTGGTGACCAAATGGTAATCATCTAGTAACACTGTGCGGGTTCTTGTTAACTGCTCAAGTATTCTCTTCCTGTTCGCATCATCTTCTATTTCGTCTTTTTCACCCAGAATAAGCCCGGTGCACACAAATAATAACACAAAAAATAGGCAAACTCTCATTTCGACGATTAACGCCTACCTGCCTACAACACGCCCCGATTACAAGCGCGAAACATGAACAGACGCTAAAAAGAATTCTATCTTAATTCAAAAGAATTTACATATATTTTACAGTCATTTAAATATTTAGGAATACACTCAGTTTTTTATACGAACAGCGAATCGACCGCCACACGACCGTTCATTAATCAATCAACAAACTATTTGTCAGTGTCAATTGTAATGTCAATAAACATCCCGTATTCTGTCAGACTTGTAACTTTTTTATCAGTTTGGACACGAGTATTTTAAGTCCCCAGACAACACTAATGCAACTTGCATCAAAATGTAAGTGCCGACAAATTCTTATAGAACGAGGATAGTGGAGGTCAGTGGAGGTTTTTGTGAAAGAAGATGTGAAAAACTTGTCAAATTCAGTACATTTCAAGTTCGTTTTGCGGTTTCAACCTTGTTAATTTAAATCCCTGTCGTATGTCGGGCTTTATATCGATTTTTGTGCCACGGAAAAGTGATTGTTCAATCTAGTGGGACTTGACATGAGAAATCTAGCTTTTTTAGGGCTTATCTTAATAACTGTGCGTTCACACTAGTCACACTTGCGGCCACTAGAAAAACGAGGCAGTCTCAATATATTACAAATATTTAATTAATCTTACCAAGCATTGTCAATAAAATTTATCGATAATTTGATGCCATCCTAAACTGTAGCACCCCTAGATAGATCTACCGTGTTATAGCTGAAATAGATAAAAAAAAGGATATTTGTGTATTTTCACTTCTCATGCTCTTAAAGTACGCCAATATAGCCCTACGAAGCAGGCCTAAAGTGGCCCTTTCAGGCCCTAGGGCGTAAAGTAAATCTCGTACTCGTGACTTGTTGAGCCACGAGTACCTCGACGTGCTGCTCCCCCGGCTGCCGCGACCTGCTGCTGCGTGATGCGCACATTTTGACGACCCGAATGGCGCAGCGGTAGTGAGGCTGCCTTACGTTCTCAGGGTCCCGGGTTCGAATCCCGGTAGAAGCAAATGTTTGTGTGATGAGCATGGACATTTGTTTCTGAGTCATGGATGTTTATATGTATAATAAGTATGTATTTACAATCAAAAAAGTATCTATGTAGTATATCAACTATCTGGTGTCCACGACACAAGCCTCGTTGCTTAGTGTGGCACTAGATGGCGCTGTGTGCAATGTCCAGCGATATTTATTTATTTTTTAGCTTCAAGTAAAAAAATCAGACGTGATTTTTATTTTATTAAGTAATATATAATAAATGTTTTTGTACTAAATTGACTATTTTTCTCACACTCAAAGTGAAAAGTACAGTGTAACACACGGCGCTAAAATCCCGTTATAACTCGGTTCCTATTTACTACCTCATTTATAATGGGTCATTTTAGCCCCTTGTATTACAATGTACTATTTCTATTCATAGCTAGATAGCGCTACTGACGTACAGTTAGGATGGTGCTCCGTGGGTCCCCTTTTAATTGAAACACTTTACTTCTGCTACACTGAATTTATTTAAACTTGCACACCAAAATTACATGAGTCGAAAAATATGTTAATTGAAGGAATTTTGTAGGTTGACTGCCCCGCGTGCATGGCGAGCAGTTTTATATAATACATAGATTCTCAAATCAGCAAATTTAAAGTAGTGGATTCGGAAATTATTTCTAGCAGAACGACATCAAAATTTTTGTATAACATTAGTCCCAATGCCCGCTCTAGGTAGGTACCTATAGGTCTTTTTAATTCTCTTCTCCCTACGCTAGGGAATGGGCAACCACAGTACTTTCTCAAGTTACTAAGCCTTGTGACTGGGACTGTAGCTTCGTTTTTTTTTGTAT
The DNA here is from genome assembly GCA_941918905.2 of Xestia sexstrigata. NCBI lineage: Eukaryota > Metazoa > Arthropoda > Insecta > Lepidoptera > Noctuidae > Xestia > Xestia sexstrigata. The sequence goes on along the minus strand of OW799220.2, from coordinate 5,065,121 downwards.
TTTTGACATTCAAAAGTGCCGTAATGGTCTAAATGCTTTGAGTTTGAGTTTGGTTCTGGGCCGACTCAATTTAGATTGCCATCGACACCAATGATATTCTATTTAACAGAGTATATGTTGTGTTGTTTCTTCCCTCGATAGCTCGGTAATTTTATGATTGAAACACCAGAAAATTTAGTTTAAATCAAAACTGTATTGTATGTAAGAAACCTCGACAATCACCCCTTTTTCTTCCGCTTGTCTATGAACAGATAAAAAAACTAATTCGGATACATTATTGTGTTCTGTATCGAACATATTGGGGCCTCAGACAAAAATAACAAAAACTCAAAGTTGATAGAACTTAAAGTGTATACCTAGAACTTAAAGTGTATAGAGAACTATCATTTTATGTATATTGAACTTATCATTCACACTTAAGTTTTACACTTAAATTAACATAAAAATCACAATCTTATTATAAATGAGAAATAAAAATAAACTTCAATGAACATAATGTTTCAACAATTTGTTCTATGACATTTTGTAAAATAACAGATTTATAAATACCAACTTACTTACTTACTACTATTACTTCCTTTTACTAAAGTACTTATTTTAACTTATTTTATGTTATTGTATGTATAAAAATAAAAGATTTATAAAACCCAACATACTACCTACTACTACTTACTTTTACTTAATTACCTACTTTAACTTATTTTGCCTGAATACCAGGTGAAAGTCAGCAAGCGAATGAAAAGCAAACTACATTTTCTGCTATTTTATTTTTAACTGTGATCTATAGGCAATGGACATACTTTCATGAGAGATGTTGTTATAACAGTCCCTTTGGTTGTTTTTACCTGAATAGCTCTTACCTTGCCGTCTTTCCCTGGCATGACCTCAACAATTCTGCCCATTGGCCAGTTTAATGGTGCAACATTGTTATCTCTAAGAAGAACTAAAGTCCCTCTTTCTATATTGGGTTTTTCACTTTTCCATTTAGGTCTATTTTGCAGCATCACCAAATATTGTTTGTGCCATTGATCCCAGAAGTGCTGTTGCATTTTAACACATTGTTTCCAAAAACTTAATTTACCAATGTTTTCGCCAACAACATTTAGTTCAGGATAAGAGGTCAAAGGTGAGCCTGTGAGGAAATGTCCCGGCGTGAGATAGGACATATCGTCAGGATCTCGCGACATAGGCGTCAATGGGCGAGAGTTTAAGATACTCTCTACCTGTACAAGCACCGTATACAGTTCCTCATAGGTTAAAACCGAATCCCCTATCACACGTTTTAAATGGTATTTAACACTTTTGATGCCTGCCTCCCACAAGCCACCAAACACGGGCGAGTAAGAGGGTATAAAATGGAACGTTATTCTTTCTGTGCTACAATAGTTGATAACAGTATCTCGATGGGCAGCATTGTGCATCTCAAACAACCCGTTTAAAACGTTATTAGCACCTTTGTAGCAGGAACCGTTATCACAATATATTTTGGACGGTTTATTCCTGCGTGCGATAAACCTTTTTAAACATCCTAAAAATGTGTTTGTGGTCATGTCAGAGGCCAATTCGATATGAATCGCCTTAGTGACGAAACATACGAATATGACAATGTATGCCTTTGTAATTACCGGGTTACGAACTCTAATCTGCTTCACACGAAATGGCCCGCCATAGTCGGTGCCGACTATTTGAAATGGCCGCGTAATATTGACGCGATCGATCGGCAGAGATCCCATTAGCTGAGTCGTACTTTTCGCTTTTAATTTAAAACAAATAACACATCTAAGAATTGCCGATTTAATTTCTCGGTTGGCGTTGATAAGCCAATACTGCTCATTGAGTACGCTTAGAATCAGTTTCTGCCCTGCATGCTTGAGTCTTAAGTGTTCCTTTAAAATTATGAGTTTAGAAACAGCTGACCCTTTGGGTATTATTATTGGATGACGCTTGGAAAACGGTAGGTTGGCATTTTGCAAGCGCCCGCCAACTCTCAACAACCCAAAGGTGTCTAGGAATGGGTTTAAACTATTTAAGTTTGTTTTTATTGGTGTGTTTGATAAAAGATTTTTAATTTCAGTTTCCAAATATTTACTTTGTTCAATCTTTATTAAAGTATGCAGCGCAGATTCTAATTCTTCAGGACATAAATTGCCACTTTTTTTATTACCATTTTCTTTTCTACAATTGGAAATAAATCTTTTTATATATGACATTATTCTAGTCATTTTATCTATGCTAGAATATTTCTCACAAAACTCATGAAGTGAATTTGCTTGACTACACGGATTGCATGACATTGGAACGCTTTGTAATTCCAATACATCATCATCATTATTTTGAAATTTACAATGAATGTAGGTTGAATTTTGTAGGTATTGTGGTCCGTGCCACCATAGCAAACTCCCCTCCAGAGACTGAGGGTCGACACCTCGTGATAAACAATCTGCCGGGTTGTCAACTGTATTTACATAACTCCACTGAAAGTCAGTAGTTAACTCTCTGATTTTATTAACTCTATTTGCTACATATACGCTGAGTTTTATAGGCTCAATCTTAAGCCAAGATAGCGCAATTTTTGAGTCTAAATAAAGAAACACCTTTACATTGTATTTGAGAGAAAAAGTGTTATATACTTTTTTGGCAAGCAGTGCTAGCAACAAGGCACTATTCAATTCAAGTCTGGGAACTGTCAAGATTTTATTTTTTGGATTAATGCGCGATCTTGAGCATAAGAGATTGACCTTTACGTTTTTGTTAGTATCGATAACTCTCAAATATAAGCAACATCCATAGGCTATATTTGACGCATCTGCAAATCCAACAATTTCAATAAAGCTTGACGATTGTACATTAATATTTCTTGGTATAGAAATACATGACATTTGAACCAAACTTTGCGCAAAGTCAACCCACTTTTTATTAAGGCTCGGTGGCAACTCATCATCCCAGCTTATATTGTTAAACCAGACCTGTTGCATTAGGTATTTTGCTTGAACCAGTATTGGTCCCACAAGACCCAGGGGATCAAAAAACTTGCTTATAAAACTCAACATCTGTCTTTTGGTATATTTTTCCTGGACATCTTTTTCCGGACATTTTATATTTAATGTGTCGGACGCTACATCATAGGTAAGCCCTAACGTTTTTACATAAACATTATTTTTATCAAAATCCCTGTCACCTAAATGCTGTGATTCAAAGGGAAAGTCTTTCAAAATGTCTTTGTGATTTGAACACCATTTATGCAATGAAAAGCTGGCTCTGTCCATTAACTCTATCAACTCCTGCTTTATTTTAGCAAGCTCGCAAATATCATTACTTCCGCACTGAATGTCATCCACGTAACTGGAATGCTGCAACGCAAAAGCCGCTGCTGGATACCTTTCCTTATATTTGTGCGCGAGTTCTATTAAACAACGAGTCGCAAGGAACGCCGAACTTTTTAACCCATAAGTTACAGTTTGTAGTTGAATGCACCTTACTGGATCATGCTGAGAATCTCGCCACAATACATTTTGCAAGCAACAATATTTTTCATCAACAAGAATCTGTCTATACATTGTTTTTATGTCACATAATAAAACAAACTTAAAGGTTCTGAACAAAGTCAAAATATCAAAAAGGTCACTTTGAACAACTGCACCATTCAGCATGATATCATTCAAGCTCAAATTGTTTTTACTTTTCATACTAGCGTCAAATACCGCACGAACAGGAGTTGTTTTGCTGTTTGGATTAATTACTGGATGATGTGGAAGAAAATAAACATTGTCCGCATTCAAATTATAGTTTGAAATGTCAAAATACCTGGCATGGCCCTGCTCAATGTACTCTTCGATAAATTTTTTATATTTTTTATACAAATCACTATCTTTACAAAACCGTTTTTCTAAGTTATACAATCTCTGCAATGCACAGGAAAAGGAATTTCCCAACTGAACATTTTCTACCTCAACTTTCAAGGGCAGAGCAACAGAAAATCTTTTATTTTCTAACTTAACAGACTCCATAAACACTTGCTCAGCCAATTGGTGCTTCGTGCTGCCCTCTTTAAAAATGGTAGGTACTTTTTCACATTCCCAGAAATGTGACATTGTGGTATCAATTTCATGATATGGTCTTTCCTGTGCATTACTGATTAAATTAGGAAAATTGTTACCTTGAGCAGTTAGGCATAAATTAGCTGAGGAGATTTTGCAAGTATGTACCGGAACTGGTAAACTCCCAGCCAGCACATAACCAAAGCTTGTATTTACCAAAAAGGGACCCGATGGAGCAAGCGGTAATGATTCACACTGCAGCACCTGAAAGAACACGTCGCACCCTAATAGTAAGGATATTTCACCCGTTTGGTTGCATTTTTCGTCTGCTAATTTAGCATAGGATGGAATATTAAATTTTTTAATATCGAAACTTTGCTGTGGCAGCTGGCAAGTTATATTTTTAACTACAGCACATGAAACCTCAATTTTAAAATCGTTTATTGACGAATATACAGCAATATCTGCCTTTTTATTGATAGTTTCAGCATTATTGCATATGCCTGCGATCAGCTGATGTGACTTCAATATTTTACAGTCTACTTTGTTCGCTAACGCTTCTGATATAAAAGAAACTTGGCTCCCGCTATCGAGCAGGGCTCTAGCATAGCAAAATGTGCCCTTTTTATTAATTAACCGGACCATAGCCGTTGGCAATAAAATATCTTTGGTGTGAGTGGTGCCTGACAAAGTTACAGCAGCATTATTGTTGTTGGAATCATCACAAGTACCACTGTTAGGCGCATTAGAATGTATAAGCGTATTATGCTTCTTGTTACAAGTAGCACACTTAAGGCGCAGTAAGCACTTGCGTTTATGCTCATTAAGACAAATTATGCAGTCTCTTGTCTTTCACAAAGTCAGCTCTTGCTTGCTCTGTAGCCATTTTAAACTTAGCACATTCATAAAGCTTGTGAGACTGAGTGCAATACTTACATATTGAAGATTTAGAAGAAACCAGACCACTCATCGGCTTAGGAGTATGCTTCTCAGCCTTTGAGACCTTAGCCGGTCCCTCCTCAGTCATGGTTTCCATCGCAGTTGCACGCTTTTCTAAAAATTCAAGAAATTCGCAAATTGTGGGAACCTCTTTCATATTCCTCTCTAGGTGAAAACCCCTATAAGTGTAGATATCTACCTTTTTTGCCAAGATATTGACTAAAAGCACATCCCATTGTTTTACTGGCTGCTTTAAATTTTTTAATGCAGCTAAATGCAACTGTACATTAGTGACAATAGAACGCAGGTTAGAAGCAGTGCATTTTGTGAAAGACGGCAGGTCCAACAAGCAATTTATATGATAGTTAATTATTTTAGGAATATTATCATACCTATTTTTAAGCAACTCTAAAGCAGCCGTGTAGCTTTCATCTGTTAGTGTAAGGTTTTTAATAAGATCTAAAGCCTCACCACACAAAAAGGTGCGAAAATAGTATAATTTCTCACATAATCCTAACTTCTCATCGGCATGGATTACAGCCTTGAACATATTAATGAACGGATAGTAATCAGCGATATTTTTTCCATCAAACGTTTGGATATTGATAGCAGGAAGTCGTTTGAACTCACCTTCAGGTTTACTGGTAGTCCCTACGGTACTCGTTGAATCAGATGCATTTTTTAAAGTACTGTCGATCGCCGCAATTGAAGTAAAATACTTTTCTTCCGTCGCGAAATAATCCTCAGGATCATCAGGACACAAACGTAAAATCTCCCTATTTATGTCTTCGTATTGTTTCGATGACGTAACCAAACGTACACGCATCTCATGTAATAATGCTGGCGCACCTTGGGAAAATTGCTCAGAATTACAGAAGTTTTTAATTCTAGAAATTCCTCCTTTAATGTATCCTCTATCCTGTCTCATAACTTTCAACCTTTCCTTGCCTTCTGCGTCAGACATCCTTTGCACCTATTACAACAAACAAGCGTCAAAACCCAAATAAGTGAGTACTTTGCACAAAATTATACCAAAAGATACTTGCAGATGCGCAGAATTTTGAAATTACCTGTTCTTTTTTCGCTAATACAATAAACTAATATGAAATACTACTAATTAACTTAATTTTATGCCTTTTTACATTAAATTAATTATAACACAAATAGTGAGCACAAAGAAACCCTGGTTTGACAAGTTTGACAATTGAAAAAAGTATGGAGCCTGCGCTCTTCGCTGTGATTGGACGAAATTTTTTGTTGAACGTTCGGATACACACGGAGCTGCCACTTTGTTGACACGTAGAACACCGTAGCAAAGATGATGCAGGTTGTTTTGTTAATGCAAACGAGACAATACCTTCAACTTTTAACCTTTTTGATGATTGATGAAAACGATGAATAATTGCAGTTTTCTTCTTGTAAAACGCGGAGAAATGCCTCCCGCGCTGTTTGCAAGCGTTGAATGTCACCACAACACAGTAAAATTCCGCTGAATAGACACTTTTTCTTCTTTGCTGCAACCTCCGAAGACCTCTTCAAATGAAGTTTATAATACTTCCTCGAATATTACGCAGACGGAGTAGCGCGCCGCGTAGATTTGCGCCTCGGGAGTGTATCTTCTTGAGTGAGAATCTTCTTATTCGTGGATTTGCAGTCAGTTAACCTCTCCTACATTGATGCGTAGTAGGTTAGCGCATGGTACTCCAACAAGTGTTGATTATTTTTTCTTCTTGTTGACGACGGTTAGAAGGACCATTCTGTTGTTTCTTCCCTCGATAGCTCGGTAATTTTATGATTGAAACACCAGAAAATTTAGTTTAAATCAAAACTGTATTGTATGTAAGAAACCTCGACAATCACCCCTTTTTCTTCCGCTTGTCTATGAACAGATAAAAAAACTAATTCGGATACATTATTGTGTTCTGTATCGAACATATGCGCGCGCAATCTTGAAGACTCTAAAACGGGCCAATTGGCTTGTTTTGCCTTTATTCTGCGTCACCACTGCGTTTATGTGAGCTGGCGCTGCCCCGCCGCACATTTTTTTCTGTGGTTTTGTAGGTGTATAACATATCTGTTTGTTAGAATATCATTGATCGACACGCTAAGAAGAAGATAAAATTCGAAGGAGATCGTTATTTATCAACTTTTTCCAACTATGTTGGACCCGGCTCACCCATATACGGACTGACTATTTAGCCATGCATGAGCCCCTTTGATTTTTGAAGGACAACCAAAATAAAATTGATTTTACCAGTCGGAAAACCGGCAGCGTAACAAAACGTCAACACATAAAAGTAAACACAACATACACAACGTATCATGGATTCATGATATATGGCTCATGGGAATTCTGTACCTAGTGCATAGAGTAAAATAAGTATATAAACCTAGTGACAGAAAGCAATTCGTTCGTTCAATGACTGAATGATTTCAAGATCAGTGTTGCCATCTTTCAAGTAGCCCCTCGTATGCGGGAAAACTTTCTTACAAAGTAGCCTGTACAGGTTTTGATTGGCTTTTAATTTCTCGCAAGGTTTCAAGATCAACCATGCTTAGTAACAGAATCCCTTAATTTATTTTACCCTGTGGTGTTTTTTTGTCAATGCAAAAAAGCACTCAAGTAACTTCCAGCCGTTCCCGAAGGAAAACGGAGAATTGTTATTTTAATTGTGTCTGTAATTGCGGATATCTAAAGGTTAGTATGTGACCAGCAGAAATGCGGGAGCAATGTAGGTTCCTTTTGTGAATTCAATTCTTTTCAGCGGATGCCAGAAATTATTAGAATTTGTTTTTGTTAATAGATTGATTTCTTGAACTCATTGGGGAATTCTCCAACAAAACTAAGCTTTACAAAGGTAATTATAGTCTTATAGTATGGCAACCTGTAAACCTTTTTGCAACTGCGAGCCCGGCGCGCGCATGTCTCGCTCTTTCCTATAAAATTCAGAAGTTTGCAATAAATAATGGCTTCGACTGTAAATTCGAAGCAAACAGCCGTAAACGGTGACGTATCGTCAAGGAGTCCGTGTAAAAAATCAAGAATGGAAAATAAAGTTGCCGTTGTTTTGGGTGCTCAATGGGGAGACGAGGGAAAAGGAAAAGTTGTGGATTTATTGGCTGTTAACTGTGACATCGTGTGCCGTTGTCAGGTTAGTTAAATATTTAATGTTACTAGAATTAGTGCTATCATTGTATTTTAGACAGTGTCGATATTCATAGCTGAGAACTGTCCTTTACTTGGTCTCCCTCCACCGCTGTGTTTAGATTATAGATGACTTTGGAGGTTATACTAGGCACGAGAATTAACGCTATTAATTGATTTTATCGTGTTTTCATTAATTTCATCTACCTTATCATGTTTCGGGCTACGAAAACAGATATTTTGAAGTGCCTTTGGTGTTGGCGGGGTGCCAGAATTTGTTTGAAAACATGTGAACTGTGAACACAATGTTTTTGTATGAATTTGCGAATACAAGACGCGTGCCAAGTGTCTTAGCGGGAATTCAGAACCGCTGTGCGCTAGTTCAATGTTGCGTAAACCCGCCAGTTCCGGTCATCATTAGGTAACCATAAAATTCGTAGATTTTTACAAATATTTTTAATAATCATGTGACAATGAAACCGACTTGTAATAAAAACTAATATTCGTAAATAGACCTTGTGCAGTGTGCTCTCTAATTGTGGATTATTGCCAAGGTCTGGGGCATTTATTGTTGTTACGCTATTAATATTTCCTAATCTACACCGGCTCTGTCTAAATATAATTTTGATTGTTTTTTTTTAATATGTTTGACAGTTCAAGGAACCACTGCATATTAGCTTTGATATCTTGGCTTTTAAACCATGTATTAGAATGCATATAATTACTAATATTAATCAGACATGATTGGATCTATGTCCAAATAGTATGTAATATGGTTCATGACTTCCTTTCACAATTAACTGATAGTGTTTGCGAAACTGAAACAATGTGTCTTGTGTGTAACTTTTTAATTGATTCTAAGATCAGTTTTTTTACACTTTGACTAGCAGACTCCTTAGATTACCTGAAATAATTCTGCCATTTAAAAAAGTCTTGAGTATTCCATTTCTCAGCGGACTTATTATTATTATGACAAACCCACTAACTCTGCAGATATTGATTACTTAATTAAATAAGTTTTATCACATGCAGAACTTAAATAGATGATATATTGTCATTATATCTCATTTACAATCTGGTTTGTACAGGAACCATCCGCTATGATGACACTATATTCATGTAATGCTAATTATTCGCTCTGAACTTTATATTAGACCATGACTCTGCCTGGATATTTTATCTATTTTAATACAAGGTCGCATGTTACCGAAAATGCTTTGTAACATTTACATGAAAATGTTTATTTTGTCTATTGGTGAATCTGAAAATAGAACTGTTGTAACTGTGGGTAGCAACTGAGGTGAATAACCTTTTAGCATAAGTAATTAAGTTGCACCTGAAGAAATTTTTCTGTTATGATAAAAGTATCCAATTCTAATAGGTATCTATTAAATAAAAAAGCAACCAAATTGTGATTTTTAATTATAAACTTATTTAATACATTATTATTTTTATTTTGTAATCAGTAGGTAAAGTTAGAGGGGTGATAGGTATTAGATAGTCCAACTCAACCAGTATAATTCATTTTTAATAAATACTCATTTTATTCATTCAAATTTAATGATGATTTTACATATTTTGTTGCTCTAAATACAGTAGGAACATATCCACATTCTTTCCTATTTAATAAATAGGTATATTCTTTACAATGTCTATTGAGGAAGTTGGTGCAGTCACAATGTTGTGTAAAATGCATTAATTGCAGGTCAAGTTCAATATTGCAATAAATTTCTATATCAATTTTAGTTCAATCGTTCAAAATCCACAGTTTCTATGTAGACATCTATAAACACTTACTTCAGTAACTGTTATCTACCCCACTTTCGAATTTATTTTGAGAAGGTCGCGATATAAAGCCCGCGTCACAAAGGAGGTGGGGCAAGGCGAGGGTGTGACTGACAGCCTTATTTTTGTTCAGTTTTTTTTTTAATACGTCATACAAATCCGTCCATACAGATTGGCAAGATGGTATGTCTAGTACTCTCTAACCATAACAAAAATACAACATCACGCCTGTAATCCCCGAAAGGCTAGGCGGAGGTGTACCTACTACCTAATAAATAGTCCCTTGTAAATAGGGGGTATGCTTATTGCCATCAACCAAGCACAAATCCAGACTCCGTGGCTACTGAGAGATTTAATAACACTGCCCTATCTGAGAATTGAACTCAGTACCCCATGCTCCGAGGTCACGCTTGCCGCACTAGACCAACGAGGCAGAACTAAAGCTGCAGGAAATCCCGCCTCCCGTAAATGCCGCCTTTTATCAGACGCGCAGTCTTTATTTCTTTCTTCACGAGGTTTACCAATACGAGAATAGCTCACGTCTACGTCGTGAAGATTAGGTATGTAGACGGGGATGTCGGTGTCATCGGGGCTCAATGCCAGGGTGCGCCGGACGTAGTACTTATCGTAAATTACGAAGGCTTGTTTGCGGTCTAAAAATATTGAGTAAATGACACGGAAAACATACAAAATTATTTAATTTACTAGGTAATGCCTGCGGCTTCGTTCATTCGATAATTGTCCTAAAGGATCATACTACTGGGATAAAAAGTATCATATGTGTTAAATTACAAGTTATAAACTATCTGTGTGAAAAATTTCATCCAAATCCGTTCAGTAGTTTTTGCGTGAAAGAGTAACAAACATCCTCACAAACTTTATATTAATGTAGGTAAGAGATATTTACAGTTATCACATTTTGCAGATAATATCCGAAACCGTAGTACAGTAACTTGAGTTATCTTCAAAAATAAGGAAGTTGTGTTATCTAAAATAAACGACTGATTCATCTGTCCTTCACAGTTCAGTGATATTTTCATTAAAAGAAAGAAAATGTTTTTTGCATGTTGAGAATAATCAACATAATTGTGTAACAGCTATTGTATTGTAAGCAATAAAACTACAAAGATCTATGTTACTTCATGAGAATTAGATAAATTAAGACTATCGTATACCTACTTACTTAAAATTTAACATCATATCACACTTGTAATCCCAAAGGGTTAGGCAGACGTGTACCTAATAGTACAGACACCTACATTTCACCAATTATGTTTTATATTCCATGTGATAGGGGGCGAGCCAATTGCCATCAACCGAGCACAAATCCAGACTCCGTGGCTGCTACTGATATCCTGATAGAAAAACCCAATAACACTTTGCCCGACCCGGGAATCGAACTCAGGACCACAAGCTCAGCAGTCGCGCTTAAAACTACTTTAAAATAGTTGTCAGTATTCAGTGGGTCGCCAATCACTAGTCATCTACCACCACCATCATCTTTATGATGATGATAATCTGACAAATTATTTTTCTATCACCATTTTGAATAAGTACCTACCTATGCTCTTTCAATTATAGTCCTCACCTTGCTTTTGTCCAATTTCATTGTAATCCAAAGTCGAATTTACCAAAAGTTAAACCCACTACATAAATTGTATTAAAACAATCTAAGATAAAATATAGTTACTTACCTACTTTGTAAACATTGCAATCAATATAGCCAAGGCTATTTAGCATTTTAATACAGTCGTAATGTGGGATGAAAATGAAATACTTATGAATACTTATACTTACTTAAGTACTTACTAATTTATCTATCCAATAATATGTAGATTGTCCCAATCATCTCTCGTGAGTTCGTGACTCCAGGTCAAACTCACTCAGGACTCAGGTCCTGACGTCTTACTGAATTGATTTCCTAGAATGCTATATCTGTAAGCATCGTTATTATCAATTTTAAAAAGCAAATCTATGAGGGGGATTCGAAAAGGCAATTTTCTTTTTTTGGGGCACAGATTTACCTAGAGCCACGTGAGTATGAGTCATGTTGCCTTCTGATCATTGGCAGCCTGGCAGATACTCGTATATCTATGAAAGAATGTCCGTTTCCAAACAAGTACAACGGTAAACCGCAAAGACATTCCGCGGTTGTCGATAAATCCTGTCTGAATCAAAAGCCTACAGGAGCCGCAAGGAAAATATAACAAAAGAGCTTCTGTTAGTATTTAGGCTACCGCGTTTTTTATTGTAAACATACAACACAATTTATTGCTAGCATCAGTGGAGTTTAGACGAACACAACATGCGTTATTAATAAAGATTAAACGTATGCTTGTGGTTTGGAGAACTGTGGGCTTTACCACAATGCCACTTTAATTCGCTCATCGTGATCGAGAAACAAATATAGGCCTTAGGCCCAGCAGTGACTTTGTGAAGTCGGGTTGTGTGTCATGTATTCATGATCGCTTTGTATTGGCCGTTATTGTCTACTACTGCATCTCAATAACGTAACATATATTTTGATTCACTATTTGAATCAAAATATATGTTACGTTTTTGAGATACGAACGGTACGAAGGGTTTTGAAGGAAACTCCGAATCCTTTGCTTCCTGGATTTGAAAAATTCCGCTGCTCATCAATGCATTGAAGATTGTGTTGCACTGTCAATAGGAAAGGTTGGCCATTGTGTGTTACACAATTACTTTCCGCCATCGCCTTTCCCATCCATATCGACTGGAGCTTTGGAAGAGCCCTACACTCAGTATTGGGTGGTCAACAGTTGAAGAAGAACAGCATTATCTAGGCCCGTCTAAGTAATCGTTGTGCAAGTTTTATCTCTTCATAAACTTCATTGCGTCTCTAGAACTGCTCTTTTTCATTATTATTAACTGAAAAAAGCTGATTAAAACTTTTCAATGTATTAAATTGCATTGCATCGCAGACCTACTTTCTCTATTTCCAACAATTATTTCTTTCAAAACATTGCTTTAGAGTTATCTTTTCAATAATCTAGCTTGGATCCACATTTCCATTTGGTATACAGTATGTCCACATTTCGGGTTAGGTTATGTCGGGTAGTTTCATCAGGTTCCTCCGACTATTACTAGTATTGCTGTTTTCATTGTCATAGTATCCATCAATCGGATCCACAAGTTCAGATTTTCGGATCCATCGGAACTTGAACCGTTGCTAGGCTGTTCGTGTTTTCGTAAACAGAAAGAGAAAACAAACGCAAGCCATGCCCTTGAAATTCACTATAAAATGATTGGAAAAGAATGAAATGGGAATGTAATTGCCAACGTAAAGTTTCGTATTTAATCAGTTGTTCACTGTTGACAAAGCAAAGATTTTGCAACGGTTCGTAGACTAGATTGTTTGTTTCACAATGTTGTGTCACTTTGTTTATTTGACGGGAACGCCAGGCAATTAGAGAAATCTTTAACTCATTTATCACAAGGTTGCAAACTTTTGTTATATGATTGAGTGGTCAATACAATTACATTATTAATTATAATATGTATCTAGTAAATTGGTTTTGCGGTGATGAAATTTATAAAAAAAATAGGCCTAAGTTACCATTATGATGGAAATTGCTGGTAAACTCCTGATTGTTAAGAACCTACTTAGCGTGACGACAGTAATCTATATTCAGTCAGCTATGAGTTTGACGCGATCAGTAGCGTCCGTCAATACCTATAGCACGCAGGCTGATTGTCCCATCGTTTGTGGAACAGCCCCAGATTTGCACTCATCTGCAAATCCTATGAGAAGTTTCATCTAGAATCTAAACGCGTAAATACAACATCAAGTTTGAAGGAAACCCTCAAACTGACAAAAAATTTAGATGGCTTTTTCTTTGCCAGTTCAACGTGAGTATTGATCAAGGGACCTAAAAATTAACCAACTCACGTTTCTGTTTTTCATACGAAGTTTATGAAAAACACGTGATTATCATTTATTCAACAGCTCACAGTTGAACACATGGACAAACTCAAAGTATAGACATAAATATGTACGGACAGTACAGTATTTATGAGTAACAATTGTATGAGTAACGCAACCTTGAGAAAACCTTGACTGAACTAATCTAGAAAATAATGACTTCATATCTATCTTAACATCTTAGAATCATCTCAATTAACAGCCACTATGTTACTAAGTAAGGTTACTTTTATTTACACTATCTACACTAATATTATAAAGAGGAAACATTTGTATTTTTGTGTGTATGTTTGTAATGAATAAACTCAAAAACTACTGCGCCGATTTCAAAACTTCTTTCACCCACTACTGCAGGGTGAATGTAGCTTTCTAATGAGAAAGCTACATTCACCCTGAGTAATATATCACATTTTATCCCCTTACTCCCACGGGAACGGGAACTACGCGGGTGAAACCGCGTGACGTTCGCTAGTTTTACATATTTATATTCTTGCCTGTCTCAAATTCGTCATAAGCATGTGCCAGATTGTGTCCATGAACAGCCTTAGTGGCCACATCATCATTCTTCTGTCCTTATCCCAAATCCCAATTTATTTGGAGTTGACTTCTTCTACCATACTTCTAAACGGTTTCAGGAAACTGTCATAACTACCAAACAGTTTTCACACACAGTGCACAGTGATCAAATCTTGGCTATTTGTAGCAAATGCAATATTGAAGACGTAACTTTTGAGACTCTCACAGCTTGTCATACGCATAATCTGGCTATTCATAATTGTTCCACTCTAGGACCATGCACGCAACACCACACTGCAGCACTGCGCTCCAAAACACAAATTACTGTTGCTACTGTACTTGCTGTACGTTGCTCAAAAAGCTGCTAAGCTGAAGTGGGACTGGACTGGCCACGTCTGCTGCATGCCCAATTCGCTGTGGGTCAAAATAACCACTTTCTGGAGCCCTGACACAGCCAGAAGGCGTAGCGGCAGACCTCGTAGAAGATGGCGGGACGAGTTGGACAAAACCAACGACCAGTGGTCCACATTAGCCTTGGATCGAAACAACTGGAAGTCATGGGGAGATTCCTTTGCCCAGCTGTGGGATGACGCAGGCTAACAATATCAGTATCTGGGACTCAAACCTCCTCTTAGTGAGAGGCTGATTAGTCTAGAGACATTTCGAATCTCCTTTAAAGATCTTAATAATCGTTAAAAACCAAGTTTTATCGCATAGACTCCATAAAATGTAGCGAGATTACGCGATACGCCCGTATTTAGTATAATCTGACTAATAACTATTTACGAAGTGCAAACAAAGGTAAATCTAGTTATTTTGAACGCATTTCCCTGCTATAATAACAATTGCAATGAAAAAGTCGATGGTCACGTCTATTTTAAATGCTGCATCATTATTATCACAAAGGGTAGTGCAGACGAGGTGGTACTGCCCGCGAAGCACACAAAAAGCCCAAAACATTGGTGTACTATTATAGGTGCGACTCTGCCAACTCTTCGGGGATTATAGGCGCATTCCAAACATTTGAAGACCGACAGAAGTTCCCATTTTGAGCAGGCCTATATGCAGCTGCTACATAATTTATGTTTACTTAGTTGTAAAGAAGCTAGCCAAAAACATCATAATGAGTCATTTAGACTTTAAGAGGATGGTCTTATCTTATGATAGGTCTTTGTCCAACTTTGCGTTACGATAAAATCTATCTTGTGGCCACAGTAACTCGTTAGTCTGTTGCGATCTTTCATTGTCTTGACGAGATCTGGTCTGGACTTGGGCTATAGGAGTTTCACTTGAATTTTTGATGCATTGCATCCGAATGGATGGAGATCTTACTTATATTATAAATGCGAAAGTGAGGATGGATGGATGGATGGATGTTTGTTACTCTTTCACGCAAAAACTATTGAACGGATTTGGATGAAATTTGCAACACAGATAATTATTATAACCTGGATTTACACATAGGATACTTTTTATCCCCGCGGTAGTATGATCCTGTGGCGTGGGACATAATATCGGACTTCACGCGGGCGAAGCCGGGCCGGGGATTAAACTAGTAAATATGACATGCACGACTTGACCGTGATTGTTCCAAACAATCCATAGAACGTAAGTTTTTGGTTGAGACGGCACCAAATTCAAAACTGCTTAAAGTTTTCGCTGCTCTTTTAGGAGTATGTTTTATTTTCTTTTTCTAAATATCTCGTCTCTTTTCACATAATATTTTGTCTGTGCCCATGACCCACATGCCCTGGCATTAAATATCAGCGTTACAAAGATGACAGATTCGTGTTTTTTTGAATGAACACGTACGCACTCAAGATCACCTCCACAATGTCATGTCAGGCAGCGAAAGCTATGTGCCAAAAACCGTGAAATATGTGGTACTGGCAGCATAGCTACGTAGTAGACATTTTTCTTCTAATTGCGCATGCGTGTACCTAAAGCCAGCTGCGTTAAACTTAGAATACGGTGGGGAAACGAAAAATGTATTGTTTTAAACTTGGCAAAGCAAAAAAAAAATGTATTGTCCTTGGAAAAGAAAAATGTATGGTTTTGCCTTGGTAAAGCAATATATTTTTTTATTTTCCTCAAGAATTCCTATTTTACACACTATTGAATAAGCCAGAGTTGGTTTTCTTTTAGGCTTGGTAAAATTTATGGCCAACGCAAAACAGTAGCCAAAACAAAACATTTAAAATGAAAACTGAACCTATCCTTAGAAGTAACTGGCTTTATGACGCCTTTTAAAGCCCTGTATCCTTTTTACCCCTGATTTTTATATTATATCTAATAGGACATACATTTTATAGAAAAACCTCTTAATTGCTACAGGTGTTCACATCCAAACCAATTGTGAAAACCTGAAGACAAAAATGCGTTATAAATGTCACATTGTATTCAATTCATACAAGGTGGTGGACCAATTTTATGTTGATTTTTTATTGTTGAAAGTACATTGTATACATTTGTTGTCTTATTGTTGCATGTACTAATCTTGATCGAATGGCTATAATGCTGTTGGTACTAAAACAGAATTTGCATACAACTCCGTATTTTATGACTGCCTCCGTACGCCATTGTGAAAATTTTATGTCAGTAAAAAGTCTTGAAATTGCTGTTTAACGAAACGAATATGGAAAACATCAATACGTATTTCCACCGATTTGCTTATTGGCAAATTGCATTCCTAAAGGTTACATACTCGTATCTATTCATAACATAGCATGTCATTCCCGAAGGTTTAGGCAAAAGTGTTCCCTAATAGTACACCCACATTTCGCCAGTTATGTAAATGAAATAGGGGGCGATCCTATTGCCATCAACATGGAAACCACAAATCCGGACTTGGCTGCTACAAAAAAAATCCTGATGGAAAAACCGATAACGCTTTGCCCGATCCTTGGGAATCGAACCCATGACCTCATGCTAACCATACACACATCAAATAAAGTTTGTGATCACTAGCATAAGCTGATATCATTTTTTAAATTGAACTTTATGTATCAATAAAAATCTTTGTTAAGAATGTGTTTTCTTTCCATAGAAATACCCTGTTTGAAATTAAAAAATAAAACTATTTAAAAGAATCTAAAAAGAAGAAGAAATCATAAAAATAATATAATCTACCGTAACAAAAAAAAATCGATTTTTCAAAGTGATCGCAAACTTTTTTTGATGTGTATGTCAAATAAATTAATACTGCTCAGCGCGCTTGCAACCACTGGACCAACGAAGCAAGCACATCGTATTGAGTTTTACTGTAAAACGTGATATTTCACCCAAAATCGAAGTAATTTCTCAGCAATTTTTGCTTGGGGTTACTTAGTTTGATGTACAGAATGCTTGGTTGACGACTTCGTGAAGGGTCCGGTTACACTTTGGATACCTATAGATATGTACATTTATCGTAGAAAAGACCATGATAAAAGACAATCGTTACATCCAGTCAACGGTCCGAAAGCCTAACCTACATTTAAATATCAATGACTTACAAAGGTCAAAGAGCAACCGCCGCGGGAGACGCCCCGGGCGTCGGCCACCGTAGGCGCGGGTCTGTGGACGGTGGGCTATGGGCCAGCTCGCCGTCCGTCCGTCTCATGACGACAGGCCGTGTCGACGGCGCGTTCGTGTTCCACGCGCGCCTCAAAGAGAGTCAGCAAAGGGAAGGGCCGATGCCTGCCGGGGTTGCGGGACTGTTCGAAAGAGATACCGTGGCCCCGGAACAAAAAGGGCGATGAAGGAACATGGATGGGTTTTAGTCAGTAAAAGTCTGACACTCCCTCCTGCTCCGCCCAGAGCGGGAGAAGTCATTTGATGACTTCACAGCCGAAAAATAAAAAAAAAAACCAAGAAGAGCAATCCCTTCATATAAAACACAGCGTGTATGTATTCATTATGTATAGACTGCTTTTGCCCGTGGATTCGCACGCCTACAGTAAGCCTCTCTGTAAGTATATAATATATAGTAATAATAACAGCCGCGTCGGGTCGATCTTTAGGTTAGGCCGTGCTTGGCTAGGTTAGTCTGTAGATGGGTGACCACCCATTACATACCGGGTTTCCTCCGTGCCTCGGAAAGCACGTTAAACCGTTGGTCCCGGCTGTCATTTGCAGATCTTTGACAGTCGTTACAGATAGTCAGTCACCCAAAAAGTCTGACAACCAGTCTTACCAAGGGGTATCGTATTACCCAGTACTAACTGGGTTGTAGAGGTTAGATAGGCAGTCGCTCCATGTAAAATACAGGTATTCAGCTACATTTGGTTAGACTGGAAGCCGATCCCAACATAGTTGGGAAAAGGCTAGGCAGATGATGATGAATGGATTATGGTCAACTGTAAATTTTTATCCGCAGGGTGGCAACAACGCCGGGCACACAGTTGTCGTCGACGGCAAGGAGTTCGACTTCCACCTACTACCCAGCGGTATTATAAACCAGAAATGCATCTCTGTTATTGGTAAGTAAGCTTTCAATGTTGCTATAGTTTTATTAGCATCATGCATGACGCATTGCCTTAGGCCAGTAGTAGTCTTCAATGGGCTGAATTGTTTGACTGTTCATTATCATCGTATTTGATTTGAAAGCCCGTTGGTGAGCTGTGTGTCTCGGATTTGATTCCCAGGTCGGGCAAAAAGTGCTATTGAATTTTTGACGTGATAACGTCTTATAAATCGATGAACACCGGCTGCACGCACGAAAAAGTGTCACACCGTTACGCGCGCCGCTATCAATGCCCAACCCAAACCCTTGGACCTAGAAAACTAAATTTTTTCACAGAGGTTCCCTTAGTAGAGTAGAGTAGAGTAGGGACTCCATTTTCCGCACTTAGACTCTCATTCGGTCCGTTGTGCGTAGGTGTCCTGGCTAGGTTAGCCAGCCTAGCTCCGTCCAGAAGCACAGAAGTTTCCTGGGATCTTCACAGGCTTCGCGGAGCGACCTCACCGTTCCGAGGATTTGTTTGCGTTGGGTAGCCACAGCCTCGCATTCCAGGATGACGTGGGCAGCTGATTCTTCGGCGTCAAAGCAGCCCCTGCAGAGTGGGCTGTCCGTGGCGCCTATGTTGAAGAGATGTTTGTTAAGGGGGCAATGGCCCGTTATTGTCCCAGAGGTTCCCTTTATAATGTAGACAAGGAATAAGGAAGGATTTTAAGAAATTCAACCCCTAAGGGAGTTAAATAGGGGATGAAAGATTGTATGAAAGTCCGTTAGTTTTAAAGTTAATATCTTAAAATTTTGTGTTTAGACTGACGATTGAAAATTAATTTATACGTGTCGCAGCGTTTTTGATAATTCCACCCCCAAAGAGTTAACAAAAGGGATAAAGTTGTGTATGGAAAGTCCTTAATTTCCGAAGTAAAAATTACAAAATTTATTATCTAGGCTTATGCCCTAGATAATAAATTTTGTAATTTAAGTAGTTTGATGCGTTAGCTTCCAACCATTGTTGCGAAACCTAAAACTAGAACAGTTGAGAAATAACAATCGAAAAAAAATGTCGTCGCCTTCGGAGTCAGAGGAGGAACTAATCTTACTGTGGTCAACAACTTTAAAAAGGCGTAGTACCTGGGTGCATAATATCATGATACATGATAGTTTTTTGTGTTGTTTTTGTAGTCAGGGTGATTTAGTAAGTACAAATTGCTCTATTTCTCACTGCTTGTATTTTTTCAGTAAATTCCAAATCCATCTTTCCTATTTCGCTCTCATAAATAGTCGATTGCTACAGACGCGTCCGAGTCAAACGCGGAACCGCTCCAAAATAGCGGCCAACGGGCGGAGATGTAGACGGGGCGCCTGAGCAAATGAGCGAAATCATGTTAGAAAGTGACAAAACCATAGTCAGTTTTGTACTTTAGAGCAGAGTATTTCGCTCCTGTTTCGCCGCCAAAGAACTCACAGCGAAACTATTGCGGTTTCGCCCTTTGAGTTTCGCAGCGGAGGTGTGCTACAGGCATTAAAGTTTGCGCAGCATTTAATCTTCCATACATCTGATCTATAAGACTATAATAGTCGTCATCTCAGAATTCATACCTTTGTTTGTAGCCTCCTCATCTTCCACACAGTCCAACCATCGTTTCTTTGGAGATGGAGCCATCATTTGCAACTAAACCCTCGGCTTTTGCCGCATCCAATTCAGTAGTGTTGATAATTATTACTAGCTCGTGTATTGTTAGGCTGTTTAGGTCGAGTTATCTTGTAATGTATTGCCAATTTATTCCCGACACAGCAAGCCGCGCGTTAATCGTAAATAGATCAATAAAACTCCTTGCAATTTCAAACCATAAATAAAAAAAAATATTTGAAGGTACGACTAACACAATGAGAAAAACGAGAACAATATCTTATCGGAACCAGTTTATTCAAAAATAGCGTTTGAAATAATGATGCATTTCCTTTATGAATAAGCAATGCCAATATTTTCCATGGCCTAGAACAGTTTGATAAAGAAATTGTATTAAACAAGCATTAGTGTTTAAAATGCCATGATGTTTCGCGTGCAAAGACTTTTCTTGGAGTTTAGAATTCCAAGATCACAGCACGGCATTATAGGATTAGTTATTACCAGAGACAATTACTGTAAGTATTCATAATAAATAACCTTCGCCTCTAGACATAATTATGACTTTGTTATGACGGTAGACTAAATTCTTTTAACTGTAGGTTCATGTATTATACTCGTAGCCCTGTGAATCGACACAGATGAGCTACCACATGGATTGATTCGAGAACCAGACGGGGACGTCATATTGATTAGAATACCATAATTAAACATTTTGAGAATTTAACAGCATTCATTGCGTTAATTACCTTCCTGAGCAGGAGATTTTGTATAAAAGGCAATAGATTAGATTTTTATTACAAAGTCTTTAGGAATGTAATAAGTAGACAGTGTGTTACGCTTTTGGGGGTAACCCTAAGTAAAGTACCTACCTAGTAGTAAGAAAAGTACCCAAACATTATCAAGTAAGAGCTTACCAAAATTAAGTGCTCAATCTAAGAATCTTTTTTTTTCAAATCTGATGTTGGACTGTAGTTTGTATTAAACAATCGTGTTATTTTGTTTTCTAATTTATGTAATACTAGCTGTTGCCCGCGGCTTCGCCCGTGTAAAGTTCGGTAACCGTCTCACTGGATCATATTAAAGGGATAAATAGTGTCCTACGTGTTAATCCAGGTTATAAACTATCTATGTGCCAAATTTCATAATCATTACAATCACCATCACTATCACAACCACCATCATTATCACAATCATTATCACAATCACCATCACTATCACAATCACCATCACAATCACCATCACTGTCACCATCATCATTATCATCGTAATCAAAACCATTATCATCGTAATCAAAACCATTATCATCGTAATCACAATCATCATCATCACAATCTCCATCCTCGGTATCACAATCACAATCACTATCACAATCACCATCACTATCAAAGTCACAATCACTATCACCATCACAATAACCATCACAATCACTATCACTATCACCATCACAATCACCATCACCATCACCATCACAATCACCATCACCATCGCTATCACCATCACTATCACAATCACAAACACCATAATCGTTGGCACAATCAGCATCATCGTAATCACAATCATTATCATCGTAATCACAATCATCATCATCACCATCGCTATCACCATCACAATCACCGTCACTATCACTATCACAATCACCATCACAATCACCATCACAATCACTATCACAATCACCATCGTCGTTATCACAATCAGCATCATCGTAATCACAATCATTATCATCGTAATCACAATCATCATCATCACCATCGCTATCACCATCACAATCACCGTCACTATCACAATCACCATCACCATCACCATCACAATCGCCATCATCGTTATCACAATCATCATTATCGTTATCACAATCATCATCATCACGATCACCATCACTGTCACAATCACAATAACTATCACAATGACCATCACTATCACAATCACCATCACTATCACCATTACAATAACCATCACCATCGCTATCACCATCACAATCACCATCACTGTCACTATCACAATCACCATCACCATCACCATAACAATCACAATCACCATCATCTTTATCACAATCATTATCATCGTAATCACAATCATTATCATCGTTATCACAATCATCATCATCGTAATCACAATCATTATCATCGTAATCACAATCATCATCATCATTATCACAATCATCATCATCGTTATCACAATCATCACAATAAATCTACAATGACCCTGTAAAGAAGTCGAATCTTCTGGTTATCAGCACCCCTGATAATCTCGGTATCGACACCCATATTGATTTTTAGACATTTCAACTCCACGCACCCCAACAGGGAATGAAGGCATTTCAGGTCCGCCACATTAAATCTTAAAATCGTTGTTTTTGTATTACACCCGACCCAATTCACCATACAAACAATACCTATGTTGAATTTTAGGCTTTGTTTCCCCATTTCCCTTTTTAGGGGTTAAATTCTGAAAAAACCTGAAATACAAATGTTAACTCATTTATCGATAGGAGTACTAACTCTAACTCCTGTTAAGTTTCGAATAAAGTAGTCTCTAATTTTATTTCCCCATTATCTTAAGACCCCGTTTCAACCCCTTAGGGGGTGAATTTTGAAAAATCCTTTCTTAGTGCACCCCTAGACCACACAAGGAACCTACTTGCCAAATTTGGAATCTGTAGTTCCAGCGGTTTGGGCTGTGCGTTGATAGATGAGTCAGTCAGTCAGTCAGTCAGTCAGTTTCTTCTTTTATATATACAATGTGTCCCAGGGATAAGTGACCGCCCGGCGTTTTTTGAATAATTGTACAAAATTATTAATAAATACATTTATATTTGTGACTTAGCGGCTTTAGTTTTTTTTTTATGATTTCTTTTCTTTTTTTTGTAAAGACGCATGACGTGCTGCAGTTTTTTTATGATATTTCCTAAGTTTGTTCATCTTTTTCCATTATTTTTTTTTTACTGACTAGCCGACATCATAGTTTATCAATTAAAATCATTAAACATAACTAAAATGTAGTAAAACATTTATTAAATAAAAAAACAAAATTAAAATTCGAAGAAAAAAAACTCTTTTTTTAAATTTTTTCAAAATAAATCTAAAAAAAGCCCCCATAATATCACATTTTTTTAATTTATTAATGAACTACATGATATTTCCTACAATAGCTCAGAACAATGTTTGCTACTGATTTCAAACAAAAGCAAAAGTACAGTCAGTTGAAATTTGACTCCCATACTCAGTAAAAAAGAGCAAAGTCTTCAAAGCTAACTAAAGCCGCTATTGACACTGTTAGAAGTCTCAATTGAATCCATTAGATACTTTTTTATTAGATGTAATAAAAAAAAAACAATGTTGTAATCAAATTATTATTTATTAAAAAGAAACACATGATTAATTAATTACGTTTTCGAAATGACTGCCATTAGCAGTAATGCACGCCAGAGCTCTAAATGACATCCTCTGTGTCGTCCTTCTTATTTCGGAATGGTTTTCTGAAATCTCTGCCGCAGCTGCATTGATCCTTTCTTTTAATTGCTCTCTTGAAGTTATCGGCACAGCGTAAACTTTTTGTTTCATGTAGCCCCAATAATAATAATCCAGTGGCGTTAAGTCCGGAGATCTTGGGGGCCATGCCACTGGACCACCCCTGCCGATCCACCTTCGGTAGTTTTCGTTTAGGTACTGTCTAACAGATGTCGCGTAGTGTGCCGGGGCTCCATCTAACTGGAAGTACATGTTTCGCCTTGTTAACAAAGGGACGTCTTCCAACAATAGTGGCAAATCGTTGCGCAAAAAATTTAGCATTACCTCCTGGGTAAGCCGATTTGGCAATTCGAAAGGTCCAATAATTAAATCGTCAATAATTCCGGCCCACATGTTAATTGAAAATTCGTGTTGAAATGTTGTTTCTCGAACAGCGTACGGATTTTCGGCAGCCCAAATGTGCAAGTTGCGATGATTAGTTATTCCAGCTCTAGTAAACGTTGCTTCGTCAGTCCATAAAATCTCTTTTAAGAAGTTTGCATAAAGTCTGTGCTGTCGTAATATCCACGTACAAAACACCAACCTAGGCACACTGTCTTCATCTCTCAAATTTTGAGCGCGTCGATAATGATAAGGGTGGAGACCTTCTTTTTTCAACACACGCCAGACTCTCATTTTTGATATACCCAGCCTGATTGCTATTCGGCGAACGCTTAACGTTGGGTCAGCTGACACTAAACGTAGTATTTCTTCATCGATGGCCTGAGGAATAGCTGGAGCAGGTAGTACAGGTTCTCGTCGTCTTGTAAGTAAACCCAGTTCGGTGATTTGGCGATGTACAGCAATAAATGAGCGATATCCAAGGACAACCCTATTAGGATATCGTCGTCTGTATTCCACTACGGCAGCTCTCGCGTTCCCATTACAAAATCCATACACAAAATGCATGTCAGCAATATGGGAAGGTTCCAAATTAGAAAGTCTAGACATTTTTAAGCCAAAGCCACAAAACTTCTCACAATGCTTTAAAACTTGAGAGATCACGAAATACGTAGCGTCACGAGCACAATGAACGATCGACTAAACAAAACAAACCAAAGCCGGAAGTAAAAAGGGACGTGCACTCGGGCGTGCTACACAATAAAGACCGGTATTTTTTTACCTGCGTCATTTTTTTGTTTTGTAAGGAGTAAAGGTCTGATTCCAGAGTCTGTAGTTTGGTACATGTTTGAAATAGTAACAAACATTGTTCTGAGCTATTGTAGGAAATATCATGTAGTTCATTAATAAATTAAAAAAATGTGATATTAAGGGGGCATTTTTTAGATTTATTTTGAAAAAACTGAAAAGAAGAGTTTTTTTTTCTTCTAATTTTAATTTTGTTTTTTATTTAATAAATGTTTTACTACATTTTAGTTATGTTTAATGATTTTAAATGATAAACTATGATGTCGGCTAGTCAGTAAAAAAAAAAATAATGGAAAAAGATGAACAAACTTAGGAAATATCGTAAAAAAACTGCAGCACGTCACGCGTCTTTACAGAAAAAAGAAAAAATATCATAAAAAAAAAACTAAAGCCGCTAAGTCACAAATATAAATGTCATTATTAATAATTTTGTACAAATATTCAAAAAACGCCGGGCGGTCACTTATCCCTGGGACACATTGTATAGATGTAATATTTTGTATCTACCTTATTTGGTCGTCTTTTGTTACAAGTGTTTATCAGTGGTAACTTGTGAATGGCCTTCAAATCCAAGAACCAAGTTTAAGAACATTGGTGTCGATTCTGTTGTGCACAAACTAAACTTAATTTAGGCTATTGCTATCTTTTACTAAAAGGCAGTGCGAGAAAAGGACGGCTATAGCTATGAACTAAGTTAGAGATGTCAAACTAGTTTATGACTTGCGCTTCACCGTGTTTTTAGTCAACATGTTTTTACGTGCACCCTTCATTTGTATGGATATATTAGTTCCAACTAAATTTGACAGCTCTAAATTACGTCCGTCTCTTTCTCGTTTTATTAGAGAGAAAAAGATAGAAATAGCCTAAATTGAGTTTAGTTTGAGCACAACAAAATGGCCACCATTGTCTAATTAGCTGTAAGTTTCCCGAATAAAATAAAACTGGCCCTTTAAATCCTTTAGATTGTATCTAACAAGCTGCTCACTACGACTTAAACATTAAAAATTAGATTAAAAATCTTTTACAATGTATGAACGTGAACGCGGCAAAAGAAGTATGTAAGGATTGTAGTAGATTGTAGCGTTCTGTGGGTTCTGCCTACCCCCATAGGAAAAGGCGCGAGTTTATGTATGTATGTAAAAACTTTTGATTTCAATGACGTCAGCATACTACAGTGATAATTGACCGATAACATTGTGCTATCTGTCCTTTGAACGGTTGCCAAAAGTTTGCATCAATACTTATAGTACATCTCTACAGATCGCCTATAGTGCCTACCTCGGGTTTAGTATGTTGCAGACGAAAAAAAGTAGCTATATTTAAGTCACGGATACACGGTCCTTTTATCCTCATTTTCCTAATAATAGTATGCAAAACTAGCTGTCTGTCTGTCCTTTAACTTTTCAGATCTGCACGCGTAGCATGACCACGGCGCGGTAGAAACACAGAAATGACAGATTAATTTTGTGGATCTGTCATTTTGTCGATTCTTCCGTTGACAAAACCCGTTTCTACGGTGGTCATGTTACGCCTGCTGTGCGGCTTGTCTTCTATGAAATTTGGCACTCGCCCAGACCATGACCTGGGTTATAACGTATACTTTTTATCCCAGAAAAAAGTTCTCGTGGGTTAGTTCCCGACCTTCGAAGTCAACTGAAAAGCTTGTAGTGACTCTGATCACACAACGCTACATGATGTCCCAAAATACTTTTCGAGCAGGGGTGATACCTGAATAGGGTAGATGACAAAAAAAAACTAATTAGTCCGTCAGATAAATTTCCAAAAAATATTGGACACATATTTTTTCTTTTTTCATGTAAACAAAAAATGAAGACAGATACAGTGCGTCGAAAACTCATGTGACGTCACATTTGAGTACATTATTTACGCAAATGTGACGTCACAAGCCCCCACTCACGATCTTTAAAACTTTTTATCTTCGTTATTTTTTATTAATTTGATAAAACAAAGAACACGTATCCAATATGTTTCGATAATCTAACTGACGGACTAAACAGAATCATATTTTTTAGTCAGTCATCATCCCTATTTAAGGATCCTTGTCATCAACAATATTTTGATTGAAAAGAGCTAGCTAGTATTGAGTTTCTTGCCCTTTCTTCTTCATAGAAATCTACGCTTTGAAATGGGCAACTGCCAACAGGGATTGAAAACGGTTCCAAAATACCGGTAAAATACCGGTATTTTGGGGTTCCGATACCTATACCGGAACAGGAACCAGAACCTAAATAGGAACCTCTAAGAACCTTTATTTTACCGGTTCTTAGGCAAAGCGAGTCTAAACTTGTTTTTTGAGGTGCGGTCGGGTGACCGACGCGATGCAGCGCGTGGCGGAGTGTAATGTTTGGTGGATCTTCTGTAACCAACGCGCGCGCCTCTCGCTCGTGTTTGTTTGTATTAATAAAATTATTGTTTTAAAATCATACGTACCTATTTGATTGTCTTGTTTTGTGTGTAAATTAGTTGTAATATATTAGTATAATAGGCAAAATATATTAGTATAATAATCTATTTTAAGAAGAAGACGTTATTTTAATTATTAATACGAAAACTGACAATGGGCCGAAATAAGTCGAATTTCGTCTATAAATACACACATCAACACGGTCTAGGGATATTTCATACTCAATTAAATAACTCGAAAAGTACTGGCCGCATTGGAATCTTTTATACACCGATTTGTTTGTAATTTATCTCAGACTAATTCCAAATTCAAATTTTTGAAAATTCTTTTGTTTCGGTGGCATAAAAATGTCTTGATGTATAGGAGAGGGAATTTTCATTTGTGCCAAATTTAGAAAACAAT
Source organism: Xestia sexstrigata (assembly GCA_941918905.2). Lineage (NCBI taxonomy): Eukaryota > Metazoa > Arthropoda > Insecta > Lepidoptera > Noctuidae > Xestia > Xestia sexstrigata. The sequence continues at coordinate 5,037,209 of OW799220.2, read as the reverse complement.
ACGAATTACGTTTAGTTACAGTTTTTTTCATTTTTAAACGAAAGATAAAGTTAAAATTGAGGTATTGTAGCCATGCAACGCCGACATTTGACGTGGGCGGAGATGTTACGAGCTGTGGGAATGCTGGAAGCTGGATCTGTTCAGCGTAATGTTGCTGAGGCCATAGGGACCCATCAAAATGTAATTTCAAGATTGTGGACACGCTATCGTGCCACAGGTGAAGTAGCGGAGAGGCACCGGGGGCCAAGTCGCATCACTACCCCCAGACAAGACCGATTTTTGCAAATTACTGCGCGAGCACAACCAAATGCAACGGCGACTCAATTGGTCCAAAGGCTGCGAGTGGAACACCAAGTGCTTGTGAGTGACCAAACTGTAAGAAGGCGACTGCATGAAAGCAATCTACGCTCTCGTAGACCACTCCGGGTTGGGACCCGGAGTGGTCTATTATTGGATTGCCCTTTACGGAGAGGCAATCGTGGACGACGATTAGAATGGGTTCGGAACCACGTGGACTGGGGCCGTGACCAATGGTCCAATGTGCTGTTCACGGATGAATCCAGGTTCGGCTTCCATCCAGATTCACGAAGGACGCGTGTTTGGCGAGTTCCTGGACGATGGAGCCGTCTCCAGAACCCTCAGGAAGTTCACCCATACCAAGGAGGAACAATTATGGTTTGGGCAGGAATTCGTCTTGGAGGACGGACGGATCTCGTTTGGGTGCGGGGCAATATGACGGCAGAACGATACGTCCAACAGGTGCTGGGGCTCGTAATCTTGCCCCACAGAACACAAATGGGGCAAGATTTCCTGCTCATGCACGACAATGCCCGGGCACACACGGCGAGAACGGTAGCAGCTTGGTTACATACACATAATGTTAGGGCCTTAGACTGGCCTGCTCAATCGCCAGATCTAAATCCCATTGAGCATGCGTGGGATATGCTGCAAAGAAGAGCTCTGAAGGAAGTTCCTGAAAATCTGGCTACAGAAGATCAACTTTTGCGCACCTCAGAAGGACATGGGACAATATTCCGCAGCAAGACATTGACAACCTTGATCTGAGCATGCCGAATCGTTGCCGATGTGTTATGAACATCATGGGCGCTTTCTCAGACTACTAACTTCAAGATTATAAACACAAATTAAATGATTTTTCTATTTTTTTCAGTTTTTACTCACAAATTAAAAGTTCATTCATATACGGTTTCCGTCTATGCTTCATTTTTTTTCCATAAAATCCTGAAATTTTAATCTATACCTTAACCATTATTAAAAAATGGTAGAATATTAAATAACGTATCTTTCGTATAAGGGGTGAACCAGAAGGTTGCAAACTAGCGATCCAACCAAGCGGACCTTGGTTTGTGTGTAGTTTGTGTTGCGGCTACTTGGATGTAAACCACGCGCCAACACGTTCGGTGGTTGGGAAAACGCGCCTCCCAACCAAGGGCGTTGAAGGTCATGGATTACAACTGCTGTCTACACGGATTGAAACTAGCAAGGTCACCTTGGTTGGGACGTTGGTTTGCAACCATCTGGTCACCCCTTTAGTTAGTGTAGTGGCATAAATTATAATTTTATAGGTACTAGGTTATTATTAAGGATTGAGTGGTTTCATAGTAATTATTAATACTATGAAGGGTATGTTTGAAGAACATTGCAACCCGTCCTCACGGCGTCCTCACCTTCCGCATGACGCAGGTTCTCACCGAACACGGGAAGTTCGGGAAGTTCCTGCACCGGATTCGTGCGGAAGTGACGCCCGGGTGTCGCCACTGTGCGGACCGCCCGGAGGACACGGTGGAGCACACGGTGGAGGTGTGCCCCACTTGGGTAAAGCAACGCCGTGTCCTTGTGGGGGCGATCGGCGACGGCGATCTCTCGCGAAGGGCCTTGGTACAGGCCATGGTCCGGAGCGAGGATGAGTGGCAGGCGGTCGCCTCCTTCTGCGAAGCAGTAATGCTAGCAAAGGAGGCGGCCGATCGCGTGATGCAACGGCAACGGTCCTCACGCCCCAACCGCCGCCGGGATTCCGATCCCGATTTCCGGCCACCATAGGCGCGGGCTTCGGACCGGACGGTCGGACGGCGAGCAATGGGTAGCTCGCCGTCCGACCGTCCGGTTACCGTCCGGACCGAGCCCAAGTCGTCGACGGCGCGTATTGTTCCACGCGTGCCTCAGGGAGATGTCAGCAAATCGTAGGGGCCCAGTAGGATCGAAGCCTACTGGGGCCATGGGTAGTGTCAAAACGTAACCCGAAGGCAACGAAGGAACAGGAGTAGGTTTTTAGTCAGTAAAAGTCTGACACTATCTCCCGCTCCGGATGATTTTCCCAACTAAAAAAAAAAAAACATCTTACATCTATGATCAGTGTCATCACAGTCGCAAACCTACAGTCACTGATAGACAAGGACAGAGATAAGAGCCGGCGTTGTCGTGTGAGCGAAATCGCGTTGGCTGCCGAATGAACGCAACTACAAACATTACAAATGTTTGTGACTTGTGCAGCTAAACAGTGTTTTAATAATACCTACATTATTAAAACACTGTTTAGCTGCACAAGTCATTTTGAACTGTAATTATTACAAAAATAAAAATGAGTGTACTTTAGACCACACGAATGAAGTAAAACTTCACGGAAACGCATATTTGTACTTACTTTTATTATCCATCTTGGCGACAATCTATGTAGTTGTAAAGTTTCAACACACTTGTGATTATGTTGACAAACAAAGTAGACGCGGACACATGAATGGCGGCAAAATGGCAAAACAACTTGCTTTGTCTGGCTCGGCCGAGGTACGAACATCAATAAACTTCGGTTATTCAATCCTTGCTCCGAACACACATCCGTAAGGAACCTTTAAATCGGATGACAAGGAACCGGTATAACGTCATCCGATTTAAAGGTTCTAGGAACCGGTATTTAGAACCTGTACATCGGAACCCAAACCGGAACCGATACCGGAACCGGAACCGTACCGAAAAGAGGAACCTTTATAAGAACCTAAATGAAGAACCAGAACCGCAATTGGTACCGGTTTTCAATCCCTGACTGCCAACTACAGTACTTTCACAAGTTATTATGCCTTGTGTCTGTGACGGTAGCTTCGCCTTCTTTGTTTTTCTGACATTCAAAAGTGCCTTTACGGTCTAATTGAAGTACCTAATTGCTTTGAGTTTCAGTTTCAACTTTAATTCCTGTCAAACACGATAATTATATCGGTTCTCAACTTCTCAGCTCTTTTCTAGCGATATCATCTTTCACACGGTCTATTCATCTGCTGTTTTATCTGGTCTTCCTCTACTCTTATAGCCATCAAAATGTACACTGAACAGTGAACACTTTCCTTACGAAATTCATCTCATTTCCTAAAAAATCATTCGTCCGTTAGTTGTGTGGTAATCGGTGTTGCACCGATTACCACACAACTTATTAAAACCATTACCCAGTTAATGATGGGTAATAGGTAATGGTCTCTCTCCACTATAAAGTACATACCTATCTAACCTTCAGTAAAGTTTCAAAGTCACCGCGTTCATTACCGAGCTATCGCCCGAAACGGTTTTGATTATTTAATGGATCAAGCGGATCAAAATATTATCTAACGTCAATCCATCAATTTGTTATGACCATTTGATGGGATTAGCGACGCGTGCCCCGTACCATTAGGACTTATTTGATATGTTTTTTATTGTTCCACGTGATAATTGATGTGTGAAGTGTTGTTTAACAGAAAAATACACTGTGCTTTTTAAGACTAGGTACTTTTATATTAGAATAACTAGCTGTGCCCCGCTTCACGTGAAATTATTGTAAAGAAGATATAAGGGTACTTACTTTCTTAATTGAACCGGATTTTTTTCAACGGAACCTTTCGGGTTCCGTTAAAAAACGTCCCTTTTTCTGAAATAAAAGTAACCTAAGTTACTCCTTATAACAACAGTTACCTGCCCGTAAAAGTCCCGTCAAAATCGGCCCAGCCGTTTCGGAGATTAGCCGAAACAAACAGACAGACAGACCGAAAGACAAAAATTTTAAAAAGTGTTTTTTTTTTGTTATATGTACCTTACATTTCATATGCAGCCAGTAGAAGCTGTTATTACAAGCAGAAACTTCAATTTTATTTAGTTGTATAGATTTATTGATTCATTGTTTCATCTTTGGCAGCTTCACGGCATTTATACGACAAACTTGCATCAATTGACTCGTATTCGTAAAAATATATTTCACCTAAAGACCCCATAAATGTCTGCTTCAGCAAATGCTGCCAGCATTGCCGAGTATCGGACAGAAGAACTTAAAAAAAAAATAAGCCGTTTACATGCTTAAACGATGGTTCAATTGCTTCTAGTAAGAAACCCGTTCAATTTGATTTGAACGGGTTTCTTATCCTCCTTGATGGCTGAATAAGCAGCAAAACCATGCCTCATTTATAATACATCATAATCATTAACATATTAGAATCGCATGTGACTGAAAGGGTGATGAATATAAATGTTGATGGATGGAGAGGGAGAGGAAGACCAAAGAAACGATGGATGGATTGTGTGAGGAATGATATGAAGGAAAAAGGTGTAAATGATAGCGTGGCGGTTGACAGGGGAGAATGGAAGAAAAATGTGTTGCGCCGACCACAAGTAACATGGGACCAGGGCAGGAAGTTGATGATGAATCATTTACATATTACATGGGATGATGGGACTGAAACATAATTAGCATAATGTCGGTGCACTATTTTGTAGGAGCAACTATAGGTCTTTTACGGTTATTAAGAGCGGCCAACCCGCCATACTTTTCGCGGGAATTTTGACAAACGCTCGTGCGTGATTATGAAGTTGTTACACATATATCTTTATTTTTTTTGAACTGATAGGTATGGGTACGGTGCACTATATCTAGGCTTCTATCGAAGCAAAAAATAAAAATTTGTTGGAACAAATTCAGTATAAGCCTCCAAAAATTGCTGTTTTTCTCAAATTTTACCTCAACTTTGGCTGTTCATAATGTACTCATAAATTGTAAAACTAAAGAAAATAGCCTGATAGAAGCCTTGCAAATATAGTGGAGATTTTAATAACAAATATTTATTTCATAAACTTGTAAGACTTATTCAAAAACACGTATTTCCTGGAACAAGTTTTATAAATTTTCGAACACTATTTTTCGTTCAATGTCCTTGCGTTAGTCGGTATGAGGTGCGCGGGTGACGAGTAGTGCGGGGTCGGGGCTAGATAAGACAGGGCAGTTGAAAAAATATCGCCGCGATGGCTCTGGATGAAACAACAAGCTTTTCGACCATGCTCGCGTTGACGATAGACGCACCGGGAAGGGCCCTCTTAAGCCTTGTGATTGGACTGTAACATCTTACTACCTACTATAATTATAAATGCGAAAGTTTGTGAGGATAGATGGACAGATGTTGGTTTCTTAATCTTTCACTCAAAAATACTAAACACATTGAATGAAATTTTGCACACAGATAGTTTATAACCTGGATTAAGACATAAATGATACTTTTATGCCAGTAGTATGATCCCGTGGGACATTATTTAAACTCTACGCGGGCGAAGCCGCGACCATTAGCCAGTTTGAAATAAATGCTTTGACTTTGAGGTACACCTCTGCCTAATACTTTCCAGAATTACAGACTTTTATGTATGTACCGTCCCTAATTTGAACAAACAAAGACATTAAAAGAAACAAAAACCTACCGTTAGCATGTCAAATGATCAACAAATTGAATAGCTTGTAGTAACCGGAGCACGCCAATCTGACATGCAAAAAAAAAACAACTGAAATTCGTGACATTGGTAATCCAGCTCTGTACCTGGTACGGTTAACAAAATCACTGTAGTATTAATAGGCTTACATAACGAGTAATTTATTGTCAAGGTTAAGGGTATGCACGAAGATGTTTTAAGGTTCATTTTACTGACGTTACTACGTTAATTCAACGTACTTTTCATGGCATGTCTTGGTTCAGCATGGTGGTCGTTATTGAGGACTTGTTTACGGAATACCTACAAAATATGGAGAAATGATTTGATGTGTTGTTATGGATGTCAGAGCATAAACTGGCTGTTTTGATTAGAACATTGCTGTGTTCGAGTTTGTTCAGGGTATGAGTGCCATTGTGATTACTAGCACATGTTACATTTTTCATCATTATTCATCAATTTGACCCATGAGCTAGGACGTCCTGTATGACAGGGGTCGACGATGTTCAGTTTCAGCTTAGTGTTAGGTTCGGTTCGGTTCGTTCTTTCCAGAAGAACGAATTTGAAGGCCATCCCATCCTGCTTTACATTCTCGATCCAGATGGATGCAGCATCTTAAATTACTGCACATATTTCAATTGGCGAATAGCAACAACTTTGCCAAGTACTTCGAAGTACCTATTTGATCCATAAGTATGCACATATTCTAGAAAATATCTGTACCTTTCTGACTGATCTCAAACATTGATGTATATAGACGAATAAAATGTTATGTTCTCTACATTCTATTCTAACTTGCTGTATTTTGTTGTCTAGGAAACGGTGTGGTGATCCACCTCCCGGGGCTGTTCGAGGAGCTGAAGAAGAACGAGCTGAAAGGCATGGAGGGCTGGCAGGACAGACTCATCATATCAGACAGAGCGCATCTTGTCTTCGATATGCAGCAACAGGTACCTATCATTCAAATCGGCCTACTGCAGGCTACACCACGACACCCTAATGGTGCATCCACACCGCAATAGGCTAGTGTCCTAAAAATATCTAATTAGTCGGTCAGTAAGATTATCAAAATATATTTGACACGTATTTTTCTTTTGTTACGTAAACCAAAATTGACGAAGATACGACGCTTTTAAAATTCTCAATACGTCACGCCGTGCTAAAATTTTTGGTGCGTTGTGTCAATGTTCACATTCATCAACTTTTGTGGAGCATCACTGTGCAACACGGTAACATTAGATAACTTTCTGTAACATTTGTGGCTATTTGTTACCATTTGTTGAATGACTCATCGCATTCATACCGCCATTAGCATACTTAAATTAACAAAATATAACAAAGAGTAACTTTCGTCTGATCAGGCGATGACGGACACGTACATTTGCAATTGCGTTAACTGATGTTATTTTATGTTGCCGTGCTGAGGTAACATTCTCTAACAATGTTACCAATTTGTTACCACGTGTTCAGTTTTCAAAAGTTTGGCAACATTACTTAACATATATACTAACACGGCAACATATTATACATACTCGTTTCACATAATGTTTTAAGAATGTATTCTATCTATGGATGGGTCTTCACCTTCCATTTCTAGTCTGACCCGGCAACTTTTTGAATTCGTCGGTCCATCTAGCTTAGGGTTGCCATCCGTCCCGGTACACCGGGACATGTCACCGGTTTGGAACTTCTGTCCCGGTCGTCGTCCCGGTTGATCTAAAAAGTGTTCCAGTATTTCAAAAGCAACGTGTAATTCGCGTACAGCGCAGACCGGTGAGGCCGAGGCGCAGTGCGGCGGGCCCTGCCGCCCGTCTTTAGTAGCAGTGGACTAAAGAACGTAGACACGGTCGAAAGCATAATTCAATGCAAGTTCAATTACAAAATAACATGTTCAGAATTTCATAAGTACCATGGTATGGGCATACCTAGTGTTGGGCAATGATAATAATCCGGTTAAATATCATTTGGCTAATAATCGATTAAAAGCAGTTAGTAGCCATAAATAGCAATTATGGATGATAACCCCGCTGTTAATGTTATTTTAGTGATTCCCTTATGGTTTTCAGGCTTAGGACTGTCAGATTAGACTTCATTTTCATCATCTTTCTTTGTAGTAAATAAATGTGCAATTTAAAACAAATCTGGCCCATTTAAAAAAAATTAATCAGCTATTTACATTGATTTTTGAAAATTAGTTTTTTTTTTTTTTAGTTCTTAATCAGTCATGTATTTGGGATATTTTTTTGGGAACTTTTTATTTTCGTTTTATTTGTTTTTTTTTGTTTGTTGCTCAAAAATAATTTTCAGCCTAATTACTGCTAGAAACACATCCAGTGTTTTCTTCAAAATCTCCTAAGTTTGGTACATCGATTGGATGGGACGCTAATGGTAGATCCAGATCTGGTGCATTAAGAAGTACAGGTTCATTACAGTCACAGGATATTTCATCGATTTCTGATGTTGGAGAGAAAGGTTCCGAATCCATGTAGAAATCACTTTCCGTATCTACTCAACTCAAAGCATTTATTTCAATTAGACCATTAAGGCACTTTTGAATGTTAAAATTACAAATAAAAAACAAAGCTACAGTCCCAGTCACAAGGCATAATAACTTGAGAAAGTACTGTAGTTGCCCATTCCCTAGCGTAGATCTCTATGGAGAAGAACGGGTAAGAAACTCCATGGACACTCTTTTGAATCAAAATATTGTTACAAAATCTTGGTTACATCATTAATTTTGAAATTATACATATATGTGAGAACGATGTAGAAAGACGTGCACATTAAGAGCGTCCAGAGTAGAAAAATACAACAATTTAACAACAAACGAATTAAAATGAACCCTGGCAGCCAAGAGATGACCAGTCCCAACTGACAGCGCCCGCTCACGAACATGACGCGCGCATCGGCGCCATTTAACTCAACCATATTGAAGGGAATTAAATGACCCGACACACCCGCCACCATCAGCGAGACATTTGAGTGAGCATGACATTCTCTCAGCCACCAAGGCATATTCAAGTCAATGAAAGATAACTAAATGTAAATGGTGGCTGAACAATACAAAGTACTCACACATGTGCTATGCAATTATATAATACTAAGAACTGGAATCTACACAATGCAAGTAGGTATATTTTAACAATCTTCTGCAGCTTCCACAATACATCAACATGGGAATCAATTCTTCTTCTCCTTCTTTGCGTGTCGATAGACTCAAATAATGCCCGACCAGTTCAATCAATTAGTTTGCCCCTATGGTTGTGGAGCAGGACCAGCATTTAGCCAAGCATTTTTATCATCAATGTAATCCCCCAACTTATAATATGCTTGCCTACATAGTGTGCGTTTTATACAAGATTTAAATTTCATCTCGTTCAGTTGAAGAATGTGGGGAGGTATTTTATTGTAACATTTCAAACACGAAAAACCTACCTTAACTTACCCCATGAAAGATGAATCTACTTTAGCAAGCCTGAAACCTGGCTGAACTAGTTGGTCCCTATTTCTAGTGTTATAGTGGTGTCTGTTACCTCTTCTACTGAATAAATGCTGATTTTTCTTAACGTACATGATGTTTTCATAGATGTATTGACAAGGTACTGTCATGATATTAATTTCCTTAAACAGTTCTCTTAGAGAATCGCGTCTACGAAATTCATAAATGGCTCTGATGGCTCTTTTCTGCAGAATAAATATAGACTCGATGTTTGCAGCCCGTCCCCATAGTAAAATACCGTATGACATAATACTATGAAAATAACTAAAATAGACTATTTGATATATATATATATATATATAGGTAAGTTATTTTTCCTGCTCGTTCACTAGATAGTTTATTTCTTTTTTTTGTATGTACATCCGGTTGAGTACTAAAGGTCCTTTCCGTAACTGCTGACGTGTAAGGAGCTGATAAAATAGCAACTGTAATTTTATGAAGTTTAGTAGAACTGCAAATACCCTTCCACCAGCTAAAGGCGTCTGTTTCTTCGACTTGAGACCAAATAAAGCGATTCTTCCAAAACTTGTCTTTTGCTTTGTAATCGGCTAATTCTTTCATGACGTTTATTTTTAAATGTTGGCCCAGTTCTTATATATATATATTGCATTGCTTTTATATCTTCTTCTGGATCTAATTCTATTCCATGTGAAGCAGGGTTGAGCAAATAAGCAGCCAAATATATTGGTTCAAAAGCCATTGCAGTCCGATTATCTTTTTCACATACAAAAAGTGAAAATAAATAAAAAGAATAACAATACATTGAATCACACTGCGTACACGCACCCAATTTATGTTCACACCCACAGATTTTACAATAAAACAAAAAAAAAGCATTTATTTTTTTAACAATACAATAATAGCAGGGTTATCATCAATTGCAAGGCTATTAATGGACACTTATGGATTATAATCGATAAAAACTCAAAGCATCCGGCTATTAACCCAACACTAGGCATACCGGACCTGTTAGATAAAAAATCTGAAAAATATAGCATAGCAATCAGGTGTTAAAATCTACATTGTAGATATCTAATTTCTTTAAAAAAGTTAAGGTAACAAGTACTTAAGTGTTTGTTTTGTTTTTTTTTTTACATTTTATGACATGGATATTTTCAGTCACTGCAAATGTCCCGGTCAGTACTTAGGCTGCTATGGCAACCCTAATCTAGCTGGTCCGACGATGTGCTTGCCGAACGCATCCGAACTGCGCTGGACCCGCGTTTACAAATACAGCCCATTCCTTCTTATAGAGGGGAGGATGTTCCGACAGTGGGAACGTTGTAGGCTGATTATACAGGGTGTTTGGTGCATCGTGTTCCAAATTGAACGGAACGAAACAAGGGATATTTTTACGGTCCTTCAAGGATGAGTTTATGGGACTGAAGAGATAGGCTATTTGGCAAACGATGCAACAAATACCTTGAATAAATCGATTCAAGTTCAAATCTAAAATTTTGCGACAAGCTTCGAGCTTTGAATTGTGTTTCACAAAGCAAATACCTACAATTTCATTATACCGGTTCTCACAATCAAACTTCACAAAGATTTATTGTACACCACAGGATATTTACAGTTAGCTCTCAACAATTCCGGCTCATTCCAACCTTTAGCCAGTAGGTATTCATTAATAATCAAATAGCGCGGGGAAGTCCACACAAGTGTACAGTATGATTAGAACAATGGAGTCCCTGTATGTACATACATAATGTGTAAGGGAGATAGTGGTGCTACCACACTTGTTAGGGCCGGCCATATTCGATTCGGAGTATTTGCTGTACTACAAAGACCGAAGCAATTTACTCCGCTTATTCGTATTTCACTAGGTCATCGGTCCACCTAGTTGGGGGCCTTCCTACTCTTCCGTAATTACACGGTGAAGTTTGCACCTCGAGACTAAACGTCAACTTAATAAACCCTCGGCTTCATTAATTCCCTCGCTCGCTCGGGAGTCAAACCACATCGGGTATATTATGGCTTCGTTTAGTCCCTCGATATAAAATATACTATAAATTGTATCATAGTATGAAAGAGTGCGCTCGCGCATCCTCGAGCCTGCTTGGGGAGTCGCTTAATATCTGTAGAATTTTATAATTAAAAGTAATACTGATTCGGTTCTTATTCAGTGACATCAAAAAAGTGCGCGAGGATTTTTCCGCCGAAAAACAAAGAAACAAAACAAGTTTCAGCAGTACAAAGCATTAAGGTCTGATTGAAAATGCAACCGCGTGACGTGTGACGCGTGCGCACATAATTGCGCGAGAACGCCGTGACGTCAGCAGCGGTCAAGGAGGCGCGAGAAGATACGTAGCGCGGAGTTTATGGATATTTATGAAAACATAATATCAGCCTATAATTGACCTGCCGGGGCTTTTTTTTTTTTTTTCTTTGGGACAAGCCCGCCACACTGTTCCCAAACCACTGTAACTCCTGAAAGCCAGAAACAACAGTGGCGACCACCAGAAAAGCGCCGAGACAATGAAGCTCGACGAAGTCCCAGAGAATGAATTTAACTGTCTTGGATCCCGCAACGAAATTAATCAGAAAAGTATAGTGGAGGAGTAGGAAACCTGCCGGGGCTGCGGGACTGTTCGAAAGAGATACCGTGGCCCCGGAACTCAATGGGCGATGAAGGAACATGGATGGGTAAAAGTCTGACAATCCCTCCTGCTCCGCCCAGAGCGGGAGAAGTCATTTGATGATTTCCCATCCGAAAAAAAAGCCTTTAATTGACATATTGCAGGGCTAATGCCTCTTCTTGTATAGGGAAGAAATGGGCAGTGGTCATTACGACAGTGCGCTGTTTTCACGGGTTGATATACGCTCTGTTGGAAACTCAATCCTCGGCTCAATATCGATAGTTAAAAATCAAGTGCTTGATACAAAAAACGCCCTATCTTGGAGGGCTTATTCGAAATATATGGCGTCTTCCCTTCGATCACCTTTTAAGTATATTTTTTTTAGTATTCGATGCATATTCCATTAAAAACCACTCCTACATAGATTACCTTATCATAACGTGATCTCATTACCTACACAAGCAAGGCACGCCCAACATATACTCAGCACACTACGTTCATCTGTGATACATTAAAGTGTATATTTTATTATCTAAACACATGGTTGACCGATCGTTTATAATACGTCGATACGGTCTGATAATGACTCGGTTAACTAATCGACTAGCTAATGTAAAAGTTAATAAAGTAAGTCTGGTTTAAACCGGGTTTATACGGTCATAACTTCATAAGACGTCATATGAGCTCAGTGTCATTGTTTTTATATGTAAAGAATGGAATGCATTATTCAATTATAGCAACAGTGATTAAAGCACGTTAAGCTGTTGGTCCCGACTGACATTTGAAGATCTTTGACAGTCCTTACAGGTAGTCAGTGGCCCAAAAAGTCTGACAAACAGTCTTACCAAGGGGTATCGTATTACCCAGTACTAACTAGGTTGTTGAGGTCGGATAGGCAGTCGCTCCATGTAAAATATTGGTATTCAGCTGCATCTGGTTAGACTGGAAGCCGACCCCAACATAGTTGGGAAAAGGCTAGACAGATGATGATGATGATTAAAGCAAACTACACTGGCTTTTGACCGCGGCTTTGATCGCGTTATAGTCGGAAATTATCCCACGGAAACGTCCGAATTTTGTCATAAATAAAGGGTGTAAAACACCTCTTAACGAAGCCGAAAGGCACTTGTTCTCCCCGTCATTGCGATCATTTTTTTCTCTACACCATATCTGGGTACCTTCTTGTTACGGAGATACTTGGGGTCAAAGTTCCAACTTTTTGACAAGTTTTTTTTTTAATACAAGTTTTATTGTAAGATATTTACTTTAAACACCTCCACGACCCCCGTACTATTCAATCCATCCATCAATGTGTTGAGTGCGTTACATTGAGTTCTACCACAAAACATGATTTTTCACCCCAAAAAAAAAAAGTCGGTTCCCAGCAATAATTTTTCCGTAAAGTTACTTAGTTTGATGTACAGAATGCTTGGTTGACGGCTTCGTGATGAGGTTGTTTACACCCTGTATAGCATATGACACTCAGGGATAATGTACCTTCCCATTAGTGAAAAGACTTTTCGGAATTGTATCAGCTGTTCTGAAGATTACTCCCTACATCCAAACTTATTGTTCGAATGGTTGCACCGCGACTGCTGACCATGAGATCCTGGGCTCGATTCACGGGTCGGGTAAACAGTTATTGGGTTTTTCAGGAATTTCTCAGTAGCAGCCACGGAGTCTGTATTTGTACCCGGTTGATGGCAATTAAGCTCGCCCCCCTATTACATGGGATTTAAACATAACTGGCGAAATGTGGGTGTACTACTAGATATTTCTCTACCTAACCCTTTGGGAATAGGCATGACGACAGTATCAAAAAATTGCAAATCTATTTAGTCCGTCAGTTAGAGTATTGGAAATTAATGGACACGTATTTTTTGTTTTTGTAAATCAATGAATATTGACAAAGATAAAACACATCAAAACTCGGGAGTGGGGGCTCGTGACGTCAGAACTAGCTAAAAATTATACCTAGGCGTGACGTATTGAGAATTTTAAAAGCGTCATATATTTAACACGGGTCAAATATTTTCTGATAATCTAACTGACGGACTAATTAGTTTTTTTTTGTCGTCTTGCCTATTACAGGCGTGATGTTTTTTTAAACGAAACTTTTACTTTTACTTACTTTAACTTTTAAACAAGATTTTACCCTGTTTATAATATTATTATTGATACAATATTGTTAGAGAGAGTGCCATCTAACCTCCGATAACCCAATTAGTGAGGAAAACCGATATCCTGATATTGGCTCACCGGAATATCGGACGAAGACTAATTGCTATAATTATATATAAAAGTAGATAGTACCCTTATACTCGTAATACCTATATAATATAAGGTATTGGAGAGCAGCGGTGGCCCAGTGGTGGCGGCCCCGACTTACGAACAGTAAGTCGTGGGCTCGAACCCAGACAGGCGCATTACTTTGTTACGTTACGTCTTTACTCAAAACGGTAAAGGAAAACATCGTGAGGAATGGCATGTCCTAGAACCAGAAATTTGAAGACATGTGACATCTACTAATCCGCACTGGGCCCGCGTGGTGGATTATAGCCCATTCCCTCTCATTGAAAGGAGGCCGTATCCCAGCTGTGGGAACATTATATTCTAATGATGATGATATAATATAGGGTTGTCCTTTCTAGCTTTTGGAATACCGATCATACGTTTTATATGACAACCGGGACTTATGACTTTTAGCGCTGAGTAATACACGTCGTATGTTATCAAAGTTCATAGTTCTTCTTCTTCTTCTTATCGTATCGATTTTCCTACCAATTAAACGGTGTGGGCCCAGTAGTTCAGAGTTTATATTTGCCTATACATACAATGTTTTATGATAATGTCACAGATATGACTAGTGTGCTCATGAGGATATTTATGTTTATGTGATATTTATGTACGACTGTCTGGATAAATACCCGTTTAATAGCAATAATCTCGCCCCCTATTACATGGGACTTTAAAAAACCGGCCAAGAGCGAGTCGGACTCGCACACCGAGGGTTACGTACAAAATTTTTAAAGGACAAACTTAACTTTACTGTTCGATCCCTACAAACGGCTATTGCACAAACCGCAAATAATAAGTTTGTAATAGTAAAATCGCTTTTTTTTGTTATTAAACTACATATTTACGGTTTTCAGAACTTGTAAGTAACAAAATTTACCTTAATTTTCAACTTTTTTTATTTTTCGGACTTTTCCCTTTACATGTGCTGTAAGACCTTGCTTTTTGGCAAATTTCGTGATTAGGTCAACGGGAACTACCATATAGGTTTTTGACCCAAAACCTATAGGGTACTTCCGGTTGACCTAGAATTGTCAATTTTGGTTAAAAGCAAGGTCTTACAGCACAAGTAAAGGGAAAAGTCCGAAAAATATAAAAGTTGAAAATGAAGGTAAATTTTGTAACTTAAAATTTTTTGCGAAAATCTAAATTTGCCCATATCTTTATATCGTGTTGACTCAGGACCTTGATTTTTATACACTTATTAGGGACTATACCTCAGTATAAGGTATAAATTTCAACTTGCTAGGTAAATCGGTGGTGACAGACGGACAGACGGACCAGAAAGTGATCTTATAAGGGTTCCGTTTTTTCCTTTTGAGGTACGGAACCCTAAAAAAAAATATATCGTCCGGAAACACGGTGTATAATTGGTATAAATTGTTATTGCTCGGCTAATATGCATGATATAAATACATATAGTGTATAGCTTTAGCACCCACGAACTATGTAGCTTTCTGCCAGTGAAAGAATTTTTAGAATTTAATCATTCTTTCCGGAGATTACCCCTACGTATACAAACTTACAAACCTACAAATAATAATAATAATAATATATTTATTTGTATAGAATGCAGGTGTTACAATAATGGTGTTAGTTTCAGCTATATTCCCAGTACATTCTGCCTGTTGGCATACAAAAAAATAGTGGTTAACTTACAGATAATTTCGAAACTAGGTAAGTACTTACTTAAATTCAAAATGAGAACATGGATCAGCTAAGTCTAAAAGTATTTACATAATATATGAAATAAAGTGAAGCAATATTACAATTCATCATTTAAAAAATCGGTAACAGAGTAATAACATTTCTCTGTCAGTAACGACAAACAAACATCCCTTTATTATATTAGTGTAGAAGTATAGATTTGAAACTATGTACACAAACCAACCTGTGGCTGTTTATATAATGTATCATACTTGCCCTCTGGAGCCTTTCTGCACTCTTTCCACTTGATCTTGCATATTGCATCTCTAATTGACCACGTTCCTTATTCCAGGTTGATGGTCTTCAAGAGGCTGAGAAGGGCAAGAACTCGCTGGGCACCACAAAGAAGGGTATCGGCCCGACCTACTCGTCCAAGGCGACCCGCAACGGACTGCGGATTGGAGATCTACTCGGAGACTTCGCTATGTTTGAGGAGAAGTAAGTTTTAATCAATAGGCTAGTTTCCACCATTAATAAATTGCAAATCTATTCGGTCCGTCAGTTAGAGCATTGGAAAATAATGGACACTTATTTTTTGGTTTTGTTAATCAATAAATATTTACAAAGATAAAACGCAACAAAACTAGGGAGTTGGGGGCTCGTGACGGCAGAACGCACTAAAATTATACCACGGCGTGACGTATTGAGAATTTGCAAAAGCGTCGTATCTTTGTCAATTTTGGTTTACGTAACAAAAGTTTTTCAGGAAGTACACAAGCCTTTTACCCTATGAGTTGATGGCTCGTGTTTCAGTCCGCTAATTCGGTTCGGAGGCAGGTTGCGCAAAAGGACGCCACGTGCGGGGCGTTGCCATGACAACAGAGGAAACTACGCAGTTTCACAACTGGAACGACCGCCGACGACGCCGGGCGTTTCCTAGTCAGCCGAGTGGTTACTATTATCCGTGTAGGATTTTTTTTTGTTTTGTTCGAAATAGGTTTTTAAATACATACTTACAAGAAGCAGCACCGAAAGCGGCTTGTGGCGAAATGAAAACAGCCGTACTTCTCGATTTTTAAGGTTAAGCAAAGCTTGCCGAGGTCGGTTATGGATGGGTAACTGGTAACTATCAATAGATATCGGGGCAGTTGTTCCTGACTATCAGTCGTAGATCTTTGATAGTAATTACGGGTAGTCAGATACCCGAAAGTCCAAGTAATCTTGCCATGGGGTATCGTTTTACCCAATAACAGCGCGCCAGGTGACAACTTTTTCTCCGTCCTGTTCTATTTATAAATATTTGTTAGTCGTTGTATGTTTATTGTTTACTAGCGGACGTCACGCGGTTTCACCCGCGTAGTTCCGGTTCCCGTGGGAGTACGGGGATAAAATATAG
This sequence comes from Xestia sexstrigata, assembly GCA_941918905.2. Taxonomy (NCBI): domain Eukaryota; kingdom Metazoa; phylum Arthropoda; class Insecta; order Lepidoptera; family Noctuidae; genus Xestia; species Xestia sexstrigata. The sequence continues at coordinate 5,020,069 of OW799220.2, read as the reverse complement.
CCTATGTTACTCAGGGTGAATGTAGCTTTCTAATGGTGAAAGAATTTTTGAAATCTTAAAGTTTAAAGTTAAAAGTTTATTCATTACAAACATACACACAAAAATACTGTTACGAGATGGGAATGGGATAAATTAATTACCTACTACCGATTAAACAACAAATAACTTTAATAATCACAAAACACTTATAACTACACAAATACACTACTGATTACTATTCGCTTAGATATCGCACTTCTACTTCACTTCGATTCGCTTCGTTGTGTAGCCAAAATCAGACTGACTGCTCCCGCAAACACGTCGACTATTTATATGGCGATATTGGCGATCGAACGTTCGAGAAATATCCACGACTTCCTAGAATCTTCTAGACAATTCCATAGTGGGTCATTGTCCTTCGAGAAACTTCCACAACTTGTACAAAGGAAAAAAGTAGGTACTTTATGCCCTCGGCGTACGGTCGAAATTACAATGACAATTCCTCATGTTGTTTTGTAGGTAGTTTGCGAATTTGTATTTGTCATTCGGGACTCGTTTTACCTACCTACTACTACCTACCTACCTACCTACTTGTAGGTACCTACTACCGTAACTGTAGGTAGGTAAGTACGGGTACGACGTAATAATACAAATCTTACCTGTTTATAATATTAGTGTAGATATAATATTTTGTTTTGACTATTTGTATGCACGTCATGTCCCTGCGCCATTTATATATTTTCTTCTTTCATTCTTTTCTTACAATAACTGGGTCGAGTTCAGTAATGCAGTCGCGCCATGTAAAGTACTGAAAACTGACTTTAAATTATTTGGGAAATGCTTGTCACGATGTTCCTTTATGTGCCCTTCTTCCCGGGTCTTCTCTCAACCAGGTCTTACCCACGGTTTCTGAATTTCATCCACCTATCTGGCTGTTGGCCTGCCGACAATTTTTCTTCAGCCTGTATTGAGTTCAAAGAAGGGGCCAAAATCGGTCGACCGTCAGAGAGCACAGTAGTACATAATTCGTATTATTTATATCGCATGCTAAGTGCCCATCTTGAATGCATATCATTCAACATAACTTATATAAACAAACAATTTGTTTTCCACTTCACAATATGTTCTAGTGTTGTGTGTGTAGTGTTTCTTAGCATGAGGTCCTGGGTTTGAATCTCAGGTCGGGCAAATTTATATTCGGTTCTTTCATCAGGTAGTTGGGTTCTTCTCAGTAGCTGCCACGGAGTACGGATTTGTTGATGCCAATAGGCCTTATATCATATAGAACACAAATCCAGACTACACTTTCCAAACTAAGATGCTGGTGGAATACATAACTTCCTCCTTATTTAGAAGTCGGTTAACTATACAAGAACACTCCAAAATGCCAGGGAACTAAAAGAACTTCCTTAATTTCCAGGTTCCGCACCCTAGCAGCGAACTACAAGCGCATGTTCCCTTCCCTTGAGGTGGACATTGACGGAGAGCTGGGCCGCTACCAGGAGTACGCCACGAGGATCAAGCCCATGGTCAGAGACACCGTGTCCTACCTCCACAAGGCCATCGGAGAGGGGAAGAAAGTACTCGTGGAGGGAGCTAATGCTGCGATGTTGGATATTGACTTTGGTAAGTGAAGGAACATCCCAGTACCCTCAATTTTAAGGACCACATACGAAAGCATAGCTAATGTTCGTCTTACAGCTGCCAAGTCGGTTTGCCCGCGCTAACCTAGGTTGTTACACGGATGGACGGTCATCCATCCACCCATTATATGCTGAGTTTCCTCTGTGCCTCGGAAAGCACGTTAAGTTGGTCCCGACTGTCATTTGTAGATCTTTGGCAATTGTTACAGGTAGATAACCAGCCTTACCAAGGGGTATCGTATTACCCAGTACTTACTAGGTTGTGGAAGTCAGATAGGCAGTCGTCCATGTAAAATACCGGTATTCAGCTGCATCTGGTTAGACCGGAAGCCGACCCCAACATAGTTGGGTATGATGAGATAGTTAGACGTGTCTACCTAGTCAATGTGCACAATACAAGTCTAAAAAATGTAACTACACCTCTGCTTGTATCGCCAAAGAATACGAGCATTATGATATAACAGTTATATACCACAAGTGAACCGTATTAACGATCAATCTTATCTAAATCGACGAAGTTAATCGCTTTATTGCACGTGTGTTGCTTTAGAGATAGTTAACAGGTTTTGTCAGATGATAACATTGTTATTGGTCAACTGATAAGTGCAGGCGTACGGAATACACGTATCTGGGAATGACGTTATTTAGAATAACAAAAAAAAATGCGTATATGTTCCGCAGTAATTTTGCTTTCTTGATGATACCAAAAGGTTTTTATTTCGTTAGAATTTGAGAATAAAAAGAAAGAAATACAAGCTCGTGTTGAGGTTAACATACACGGCGACTCAAGACTTTGCAAACATTATCAAAACTGAGAGCTTAAACCATTATTATTGCATTACACCTTTGCTAAAATAGCAATTTATTGTACTAATTGTGATTATGATGAGATGACGAGTAATAGAGAACTATGGAAGAACAAGACATGCTGTGCCGACCCCAAATAAATTGGGATAAAGTTTGTTTGTTACTCTTTCACGCAAAAACTATGATAAAAGGATTTCAATGGGCACACCGATAGTTTACTTTTGGATTTACGTAAAGGATACTTTGTAAATGAATCCCAATTTTTTTCCTTTATTCCCAAATGAATTGGAATAAGGGCAAGAGATCGATGTGAAGAAAAATACAGTATTATCAACCCAAGAAAAGTATTAAATGTGAAGTCAACTACTGCTTGTCGCTCAAAAATAATATTAAACTCCTGCAATTTTCTATGACAGTTCCAACGTCCGTCACTGTCGCGGCCATGATGTGACGTCATTTACCTCAATCTGCTTTGTTTACATCTATTTTTTTGGCCTTAATAAAGTAATTTTACTAATTGTATGTGCTTTCTTCAAGCAAAAATTGCGATAACAATATTATAATAAAATCTTAGTGAAACTTTACCTAGGTACTTTTCAAATGAAAGTGTTTTTTTGTCATGACGTCACTACCGGCTTTATAGAGGACGACGCGTTTTGAGAGTCCGTTCCGTGTTATTAGTATTAGTATTGGAAAATAATAGACACGTATTTTTTGTTTTTGTAAATCAATGAATATTGACAAAGATAAAACGCATCAAAACCCGAGAGTGGGGGCTCATGACGTCACAACGCACTAAAAATTATAGCACGGCGTGACGTATTGAGAATTTTAAAAGCGTCGTATCTTCGTCGATTTTGGTTTACAAAAGAAAAAATACGTGTCAAATATTTTTTGATAATCTAACTGACGGAGGACTAATTCGATTTTTTCAGGACACAAGCCTATTAATTTAAACCTATAAAATAAACTAGAATAAATAAACTAACAACAAAGTATAAAAGGGCATCGAAATTCCTCCTCAACACTGTCAGCTGGTAAAATGTGCCCAAGAGACTGGCGGCGTTGCCACGTTGTATGGTAACACTTATAGCCTCTGGCCTTGGGATGCTTAACTTCCTCTATATATCTGACATGTCACCCTTATGTTTCAGGTACGTACCCGTACGTGACGTCATCAAACTGCAGCATCGGCGGCGTGTGCACGGGTCTGGGGCTCCCGCCGCTGGTCATCGGAGAGGTGCTCGGCGTCGTGAAGGCCTACACCACGCGTGTGGGCGACGGACCCTTCCCTACAGAGTTGCATGATGTTAGTAGTAATGTGGTCTGTCTTTATGATAGTCAGATGTGAGTGGAAACGCCCAGAGGGGATGCCTTATGGCCCACATAAACGACTCCGCTCCCACCCGGCAAAAAGAATATCATTCAAATATTGGCTTTATGTATTGCTCTTTAGATATACTTTACATTGGCAACATAAATTAGCAGACAGTTCGCTGTCAGCGGAATTAAAATGCCGTCAATGTCAACGTAAAGTATATCTAAAGAGAAATACTTAAAGCCCATATTTGAATTACATTCTTTTGCCGGATTGGAGCGGAGTCGTGTAACTGGGCTAAGACCTTCAGGGGGATATACACTGATTCCAATAGTGATGTCCTTCCGAAAGGTTAGGTGTGTAGTATTCGCAAACGTCGTGCGTGCATGATCAGAAGGCCTAAAATATATGAACGTTAAAATTCTTAATGGTTACAGACGCCGTTTGTATTATGAATAGGCTTGTCGACTGAAAAAATCTAAATAGTCCGTCAGTTAGATTATCAAAAAATATTTGACCCGTATTTTTTTTTCGTTACGTTAACCAAAATTGACGAAGATACGACGCTTTTGAAATACTCAATACGTCACGTCGTGGTATAATTTTTAGTGCGTTCTGACGTCACGAGCCCCTACTCTCGAGTGATGCGCTTTATCTTTGTCAATATTCATTTATTTACAAAAACAAAAATACGTGTCCATTATTTTCCAATACTAACTGACGGACTAAATAGATTTGCAATTTTTTGATACTGTTGTCATGCCTATTGTAATTTTGCGACCATTTTATAAATTGTAACGTAGGTACTTCATATTATTATCCTATTATGTTACTGCTAAAGCGGTCATTTTAGGCCCCCAGATGTATGAACGTGGATAAAGCTAAAGGTATTAGTAAGGATCATTGCTGGTACCGTTCTGTAATTTCTGCCAGAAATACTGCGTGAGTTTATGTATGTTTGCATAATAATCCCGCTGACCGAAATCCGGTCATGGCGCACAATCTCAGCAGAGACTAAAAATCGCTACTGCTGAACATAAGGTCCCGGTTTTGATTGTTGAGTTTTTCCATTTGGATTTTTTTTGTACCAGCCAGCCAGTTTTGACATAGATAACGGCGCTATCGCAAACTTTCGATCGCTAAAATAACAACGAAAAAATTCGGTTCGAAAGTTTGCGATAGCGTTTATTGCCTTGGAGTGCAATAGGCACGGACCCTATTACTTGGAACTAAGATGGGCTATAAGTAGTCCTCTGCCAGCCCTTCGAGGAAACAAGCGTGATGTTATAGTGTATGTTGACTTCGCAGGAGACCGGTCAGCTGCTGCAGGAGCGCGGCCACGAGGTGGGCGTGACGACCCGGCGCGTGCGGCGCTGCGGCTGGCTCGACCTGGTCGTCGTGCGGTACACCGCCATGGTCAACGGGTACACCTCGTGAGTACATCCTTTAAATTTATCGTTGATGACAAAAAATCCTATAGACCAGTCGGCTTAGGCACCATGAAACGCGCCCAGTGCACCTATACAAGCAGCAGTCGCTTTCAAACCAATACTCTCCATGGGAACACCAACGAAATCACGAAAAAATAAATCAGCCAAAATTCTACTGTCACGTACGGGATATCTTCCGTGATTATTATTTATTGAGCATGGCAATGCTGCTTAACTTATTTTGAAGGTGAGCCAACAGTTTGTTCTAGTGTCAATCGGCAGGCCATCTAGTAAATAAAACTTGCATAGAGAATCTTTTTTGAACTAATTTCTGATGACTCTGTGGCTATAAATACACTTTCAGTAAAAAAAGATGTAATTTTTGTAATTTCTAGCTAGGTGTTGGCTTACTGAGAATGGGTTCATATGGAGAAACAATTTTTTTAGATCTGGTTTAAACCTGTTTTCAAACGACTGTTGTCAGTGGACCACTGTTAGCGGGCCAATTCATATGCATTCATATTGTGGCCCGCGGGCCTAGGGTTGAACAGCCTTGGAGTATAGCAATAGTCTAGACATTGGAAGCCCCTTCTCGAATTTTGTCGATACCCGCTTATTTGAAATTAATAGGATTAGTAGCGCTGCTGTTATGCATATACAAACTGATTTTTGTTTAATGACATAATGGAACTGTCCCCTATCTATCCTATTGGATCAATATTTTTACACTAGAAAATAGTAGTCTAGTTATACTTGTAAAAAATGTTTGTGCCGTCTTGTATGTACAAAATATCGTCAAAATATTCCTTGATGTTGGGTTTACTTTCGTTGGATCGCTCATAAGTACAATCGGCCTTTTGACTACTCTCTTTTAGGGCAAATTTTACCAATGAAACTGAACAAGATAATAAAATTTGAAATACGTTTAGGAGCTTTTAGTCTCACCATTATTATGGAATGAGTTCTTGACAGCACTAGATCGTCGACAGATCTCGAAAAATCGAGAATCGACAATCTTACAAAGTGTATATGTGTTTGTGAGAAAGTAGGCAAGAAAACCCAGTTTTGCTCTTTGGAGACAATCAAATTCTAATATAAGTAAATGACTGTTTCAGAATATGCCTCACAAAGATGGACATCCTAGACACGTTGGAGGAGATCAAGGTCGGCATAGCGTATAAGTTGAACGGCAAGAAGATCGAGTACTTCCCCTCGTCCATGACCGAGCTCAGCAGTGTCGAGGTGATTATTTATTACTCTTTTTACTAGCGACCCGCCCATTAAGACGGCGAAGGAAAACATCGTGAAGCAACCGGCATATCATAGAAGTAAACATTTGAAGATATGTGACATCATAAAACTCCACTGGGCTCGTGTTGTGGACCGGGTCCACTCCAACCCATACAGTGGATTCTTGTGTCCCAGAATGAGAGTCATAGCACTATCAAGCTCATTCTTCGCACCAGCTTCTACAATCTACTGATATGACATGTCAGAACATCGAAATTTCTTTTTAACACGCTTTTATCAGTTTCACCTGTATCTAACCATGTAATAAAATCTTTTTGACCCACTTCCCGGTTTCTGATTGGGCTTGTGAATTTTTCATACATGTTTAGTTTGGATGACAATGCATGGTTACCTAAGTGACTTCATTCTAAATCCAATATGGCGGACTCCCGTAGATGGCGACTTGTTTTTTTTTATGCACAAGATATTACAATATATTGGGACAAGCCCGCCACACTATTCCCAAACCACTGTAACTCCTGAAAGCCAGAATCAACAGTGGCGACAACCAGCAAAGCGCCGAGACAATGAAGCTCGACTAAGTCCCAGAGAATGAATTTAACTGTCTTGGATCCCGCAACGAAATTAATCAGAAAAGTATAGTGGAGGAGTAGGAAAAAACCGTAATTTCCACATATACATATTTGATTCCAATAATAGGCATGGCAAAAACGCTTGAACGCACGGAAATTTGTTCTAGTTTCCACAAGGTCATAAAATGTGATGTGCTGATTGTTCATATTCGCAGTCAGATGTGGAACATTGACAACGACACTATTGTATATCCTTATGATTCCGTCCCCAGGTGGAGTACATAACCCTGCCCGGGTGGGCGTGCAGCATAGAGGACGTGCGACAGCTGGACAAGCTGCCCCAGCAGGCGCGGAACTACGTGAAAGCCATCGAGGACTTCTTACAAATACCTGGTGAGTTGCATTACAATAAGTGTCGTTCACATTTTATATTTGTTTAAACTTCATGTACAATAGTAGTACATAGGCGGACTTAATGCCACAAGGCATTCTCTACCAGTCAACCTTTGGGTTAAATAGGAAAACATAGTGATAGGGTACAAAATAATGTCTAAAAAACTAACTTCTTGTTTACGAGAATTTATAATGTATAAAGGGTGTAAAAAACCTCTTAACGAAGCCTTTGAAAGGCACTTGTTCTCCCCGTCATTGCAATCATTTTGATGTTCTACGCCATACCTGGGAACCTTCTAGTTACAGAGATATTGGGGGTCAAAGTTCCAACTTTTACTACGTACTTCAGGGGTGTTCAATCCCCAGCTCGGATATTGTTAAACATAAAAGTCTACAATGAACCAACAAACATTGATCATCAACTATTCACCTTTTGACTTATTTACTGCATTAGTGAGCAGGATTCGTGTGGCTGAGTTTTGGGCTAAACACATTTGAACTTTTTGCTATCGAAACGCTAAAAAGAACTATTCACCAGCCTGTCACAAAAAAATCATTGATAAACCATCCATTAATATAACTCTTTTTTCTTACAGTAAAGTACATCGGTGTTGGCCAAGGCCGGGAGTCGATCATCAGCACGGAAGCCTAAAGTATGAGCGTTCCCGCCACCTAGTGTCACTTTCTTATGTAATGTTGTTACTTATAAGTGAAGGTATGGCTGCCCGGCGAGGCGTCTCTTTCGTGCTTATTATACTGGCTGGAGATACAATGAAAAAGTCCGTCACAAGGAGCTTTGTACTCTCGTTGAAGACGGAGGAAAGATTTTGAGGTAGAGCCAGTCATAAGAAGGTTCTGTGTCTCGAGTCGCTCTTATTGTATGGATATAAGCTCCATCTGAACGCGTGTTCAATAGGGAATATGCATAATTTGTTTTTTTTTTATTTCGATACGGAATGTTAAAGTACTATAAAAATAATGACAAAAAGCGAAAACAAGACATAAATCGGCCAAACAACACAAAAGTTATAACCATTTAAACTTTTGTTTCTATCTCTTTCTAGATAAACGGAAATTACTATTGATTTTGTACGTCGATGCAGCGAATGACGTCATTCGCTGTATCGGATCTCTCTGTCTAATCAGCAGTTTCAAATGTTTATAACTTTGTATTTTTTATAAATATTAAAACATATTTTCACTTTGCTATTTCTAATGTTAATACGCCTTTAGAGTGATAAAAAGAAATCATGCATATACCCTATTCCTTATTAAAAAACTTAACGAAAGAAAGAAATACAGTCATCAGATCACAGACAATATAGTTCCAAGGCGATCGTAATAGTATATGAATACTCTTTGGTTTGTGTAATGAGCACAGAAGAGGCACTGACCTTCAAAGCAGCTTTTCGCTGGCTTATTTACCTAACAGATGTAAGGGCAATACATTTTTAAATAGTCGAATCCACAGTTACTACACATTTTTTATAAGTTTAGGGCTTACTACTACAATTGCCTAACACAACTGGAATTGAATGTTTGTATAATTATGTAATTAACAACAATTTTTATGACATATACACCATAATATAATGTGTTAAAAACCGTATTGAGCCTTATGCCTTTGATTAATGGGTTTATTTTTAACTGTAAATTTGTGCCCTTTGATGCGATCACGACATACTTCATATACAGATTATGCAGTGAGGCCGGACTCAATAAACGTTACTTTGCACTTGCTTAAGAAATAATTTATTTGGCACATGCCACTGAAAAAAAAGGCAGTCTTTGAGGACTGCCGATAGAAGTGAAAACTAAGTAACTTGTGAATTGTATCGTCGAGCTGTGTGCATTTTTTTTTAATTTTTGTGTTTATTTTCTATTTTTTCCCCTCCACCTCCCCCCTCAGCCACCCCCCGAGTCGTAGCACTGCTACGGGTTGTGCCCCGCACACGCCTAGTGGTGCTACGCCTAAGCGGATCGGCTACAAGTGCTACGAAAAGCGTACGTGACGGTCACGCGAGTTCCATGATTTTTGTTCACCCAAAAAGTGCTCAACGCTCCTAAAGAAGTTTTCACTTCAAAAACTTAAACCTAAACACAAAAAGATAATTATAGTGTGTCACACAGCTGCGCCAAATAGGGCCAGGTTCAGCAAAATGCACTGCCCGGCGCTGATTTTCAACGGGACCTGAGACATGCTTAGACATGTTCCCGTCACTCTCTTGAACTTGTAGTTCGACACTTGTCAACAATGACAGTAATAACGTTTGTAGTGCTAAGTAACGGTTATAGATCTCAGCCTGAATGTCGTCATATAATTTATAGCTATTACTTTTATATTAGTATGCATCCGTGTACTTATAGTTTCAACTACTTTAATTAGGGTGCTGTGCTTATAAAAAAAAAAACGTTTTATTGTACTTATTGCATTGTAAAGTACTTAACGGTGCTACACTTATGTCCAGGTTGGCTTTATTCGGCAGAATTTTTAATTGAGGAGTTTGTTGCTTAATAACAGCCGCTCAGATCAATCTTCAGGTTAAGCCACACATGCCTAAGTTGGTCTGTTGATAGGTGACCACCGTTTACTTACAGAGTTACCTCCGTGCCTCAGAAAGCATGTTTAACCGTTGAACCCGGCTGTCATTTGTAGATCTTTGACAGTTATAGGTAGTCAGTGGCCGGAAAGTCTGGAAAACCACTCTCACCAAGGGTTATTGTATTACCCAGTACTAATTGGGTTGTGGAGGTCAGATAGGTAGTCGCTCCATGTAAAGTACTGGTATTCAGCTGCAACCGGTTAGACTGGAAGCCGACCCCAAAACAGCTAGGCAGGACATGGCTTCATTTGGCAGGATTCTGCTCAGGCCAGCTGTGCCGAACTAAGTCAATCGGAACATGAGTATAGCACGCCTTATTGATGAAAAAATACACAGGCGATATTTAAAAAGTGCCCTAAAACATTGAGATTTCTTACCTATCTCGAATACAATAATCTCTACAGCACAGTAATAAGTAGTTGGAACACAAAATATTTTATATACAAGCTTACATCACTAGTCAATAATTGAAACTGAAGGTGCCGGTTTTATACAAGAAATTTAATTCAGTATTGTTCGTTAAAACTACAGTACCTAAAAAAAATGGCAAAAATGTCAATGTCGCGTCTGACGGTCTCTTTTTAAAGGCCTATATGTAATTTTTTTAGGAGGTGCATTCTTATACGTGGCAACGTCGCTAATAGCTGTCAATATTACTGAATTAAATTATAGAATATCGCTCTATGTTCCACAAAAATATTGACAAAATATTGCAATAATAACAGTGCAGTATTCCTCTAAACAGCATTTGGAGGATTTCCAAGTCCTTTTTTTGCACTAACTGGTTATTTGCAATTTATAATCAACTAGCTGATGCCCGCGGTTTCGTCCGCCCCCAAATTATATACCAAAACCTTCCTCTTGAATCACTCTATCTATTAAAAAAACCCGCATCAAAATCCGTTGCGTAGTTTTAAAGATCTAAGCACACATAGGGACATACGCGGCGGGGGACTTCGTTTTATATGTAGTGATAGTGATATTTTAGTGCGAAAGTACAAAGCGATATTTCATTTTGTAATTTAAAGACATTCATCATAACAGAGTTATATTAACAGGTATTTCCGAAAAGTTGGCGTTGCCAACTTTCAGAATGCACTTAATTCCCGGGTACTGTATAGTGTATCAGCTAAGTGTTAATAGTTTATCTTGCCTCCGTACTCCTATAGACATGTGTCGTGTACGTGAATTTATTAAATTGATATTGTATCGGAATTGTCGAAAATTTGTGGACGTATTTAGAACTATATAAATGTCTTTATCGGGAAGTATAGCTTGAGGTGTAGTTGGTAGGATTGCGTTTTGCGATGCTATGATATTAAGGAGCTCTTTTCTATAGGCAACTTCAGTAGCATACCGGCCAACTGTTTGAAAACGCTTGTGGCAATAGCGAATTGCCGTCTATCACCGTTTATACAGTGTGTAACAACAAACTCAAGACCTACGGTGTGGTGTCGCGGACCATAAAAAAAATTAAAAACTTTTTATTGTCTTTCGGAAATTCGTAACTTTTTTTTTCAGTGGATCGCGTCAGTACCTAAAGTCGAAAGTCCATTTTTTTTTGCGAATTTCAAGAACTCGTAGATCAAAAGTTGTTCAGTTTTATAGTCCGAGAGACCACACGGGAGGTCTTGCGTTTATTATGTTACACCTTGCACTGAGTTACAAAGACATAGTGTCCTTGCGGTCTGAGATGCGATTGGATGACGTTGCCGCTGCGGTCGCTTTCAGAAGAGCATCTTCAGTTGAACTAATCGTAATCGATTTCTGATTCGGAATATCGATTCGTATGGTTAAGACTCGTTGCATCGCATTGTGCAATTTTCTACCAATAGTAAAATAATTTAGCTAATTTTAATATAACGTATCAACAGAGCTATCTGTAATCTTAAAGTTTATAGAATATAATTCACAGCGGAGTTAGTACAAAATAACTGTTGACGGTATTTTTTGGCGGCGCGTTGCCAACTTTCCTTTCGCAGCAATAATAGGCTAATTAATGTTTAAACAATCTGTTATGGAGACACGTTATGGCGGAGTTATATACTTGTGAAGTATTATTATAAAGAATTAAAGACACCAAGGCTTAATTATTCCTAAAGTTTATTTTTAGTTCACTCGTTCTAAGGTGTCAGATTTTGGTTCCAGGATGGCAATACTAAACGTTAGCATTTTGCTAATAATAAAGTATAGAGATAGCACGCAATCACAAGAAAATCCTGGAACGATCACGTATTTATTTTTTATTTTTTTTCGTTTCATAAATTGACTGTCGGTTTTTTGCACAAACGAAATAGCAGTACTATTGAATAAAGACCTTTTTAGTGTTAATATTAATTAACTTTTGTTTGAAATCAATACTTTTCTACTAACTTTTTAAATCAGGGCTACTTTACAGCTTTCAGAAATCATGAAAAGCTTAGGACAATCTAGACATTATTTTACTAATTAAATAAAATTTTATAAAGGCCCATTCCAAAGATCTATTCAATTGAAATATTTTATGTACTTATTATTAACGAATCATTGTTTTGCTTCTACATTCTGTGAGTCGTGTTTTTTATGTGATATATTTGTGTATAAATAATACAAATATTTACATTGATATAATATTTATGTATTACGTTAATGTAAGTATTTAATTACAGTTAATACGCCAATAAAACGGTTTATTCTTTTATGAGTTTGTTTTATTTAACTTTTTAATACACACTCGCACTGGGCCCACCCTCTCTCATCCACTTCTTCCCCACTGCTCAACTAGATTGCTCAACTGCTTTAAGTTGAGCAGTGGGTAATACCAACGGCTCAACTGGTAATTGCTCAACTATGAATAGTTGAGCAGTGGGTAATACCCGCTGATAAACTAAAACTGCACAACTATAGTTATACACTAGAAATAAAACCTCAAAATCTCTTAATTCATATACTTCACCAACTACTTACTAAGAAATCTTAAAATTAAAAAACTATTTCATCTTTCTTTTTACAAGAATTTATCTTGTATAAAGAAAGAAGAAATATATATTTTTGTACATTTAGTTAACGAACATAGAAAAACACTTTCCCATATTCAAACACTAATAAGAAATTTTAAAAGTAAAAACAAATTTTTTATTTCTTCTTTTTGCTTGAATGTGTTATCGTAATTTTACGAGAGCATGCCCAATTGAGATTCCTGAATTAATTAGTTGCATTTGTATGTAAATAATTATATCATCATTATGTAAATATAGTTCTTTCTTCTCCTATTTGCTGTTTTATCTACAGCAAGCACGTCAATGTCAGCAGCTAGTATTTTTAATAATCTCAACAATGTCTTGGTGTTTTTGTTTATAGATTTGTTTATTTTTGAATGCCAACCTTCGAGCACATTGTTGGTTCTGTCTCTCTCCTAACAAACTGATTATTTTTATAAAGTCTTTTTTCTTTAAAATGTTGTCCACATACGTCATAAAGGGCTGCATTTCAACTTTCGTATTTTCATATTCGCTTTTAATGTAATTCTAACCTTCCTTTATTTTTTCCTCACCTATTAATGGCAACATGGAGCAGAGACGAACGATCCGTTTTTCATGTTTTGTTTTGTTTTCATTATCAATGTGAATTACAAATAAGTGTATTAAATAGATATTAACAATAGATTATATGTTTGATAGAATAACAAGATGACTACCAAAGAGTATAATAATAATATGGGAGATGACTACTGATAAACTAAGTTGAGCAAAAAATAGTTGAGCTTTAAAGCATGAAATGTTCGGTAATATAAACTATGTCCTACAGCACAACTGCTCAACTAGTTGAGCAATCTGGTTGTGGGACTGTGTCTCAGGCAGTGGGCTGGATACAGGCTGATTATGATGTGTTTATTCAAAGTGGAACCCCCATATTTAGTTACGACGACCCGAATGGCGCAGCGGTAGTGAGGCTGCCTTAGGCCCAGCGCAGGTTTATATTAAATTTTTGTCTTAAAATGTGCTCCGCTGCGCCTCCAGCGGTGTGTGCTGGGCCTTATGTTCTTTGGGTCCCGGTTTCGAATCCCGGTAGGAGCAAATGTTTGTGTGATGAACATGGACATTTGTTTCCGAGTCATGGATGTTTATATGTATAATAAGTATGTATTTACAAACAAAAAATATTTATGTACCTAGCATATCAACTATCTGGTGTCCACGACACAAGCCTCGTTGCTTAGTGAGGCACTAGATGGCGCTGTGTGTAATGTCTAGCGATATTTATAAAAAAAACTGCATCGTTTGCCTAGTGGCCGCAACCGTGACTGCTGAACACGAGGTCCCTGGTTAGATTCCCAGGTCGAGCAGTGTGGGGTATTTTCATCAGGAATTCTCAGCAGCGGCCACGGAGTCTGGACTCGTGCCCGCTTGATGGCAATAGGGTTGCCCCCTATTAAATGGGACTTAAACATAACTGAGCAGCGGTGGCCCAGTGGTGGCGGCCCCGACTTACGAAGTAAGTCGTGGGTTCGAACCCAGACAGGCGCATTACTTTGTGTAATTTATTTCATCACCACTGCTCTCAAAACGGTGAAGGAAAACATCGTGAGGAAATCGGCATATCTTAGAACCAAAAATTCGAAGACATGTGACATCTACCAATCCGCACTGGGCCCGCGTGGTGGATTATATCCCATTCCGTCTCATTGAGACGAGGTCGTATCCCAGCAGTGGGAACATTATAGGCTGATGATGATGAAACATAACTGTCGAAATGTGGGTGTACTATCAAGAGCACCTCTGCCTTCCCTTGCAGGCGTGATGTCATGTTTTATGAACCCACATTTGTGCCAATAATGATTAAGTATCAGGATATCAAACATAACACTCAATAAAATATAATTATCAAAATAACTATTCAAGTCGGGACCAACTTAGTATGTCAATAATATCAGTGTCGGGATCAATACTAGTCCGCAGTAAGCAGGTTAAAAACTAGCTCTAAATAGGTTCTAGCGACCGCGACAGTAGCCTGTCGTACTAGAGCATGGTAACAGGTGGGACCAACAGGTTGCCACGTCTGAAGGTCAACCTGTTGACTGCTACACAGAGGCATGCAACTCTGATTTTGCAGGTACAATTATTCAGTTTGTGTAGTGATGTTTTTAACACTGATGTTAGAGAGGGTGCGAGATATCTTTGACAATTATTCTTGTGGGAACTTTAGAGTGCATCTAAGGATTAGACCAGTAACCTGGTTAGTATTGGGCCCTTTTAGCATAAGCGCATTAGATACACACAACAATGAACCTTTTGAATGCCAGAGCATAAAATCATAAATGTACGCGCGAGCTTCCACGCCAAGCGACGATTTACCTACCATTTTGCCACATATGTATCGTTTGGCGTAAAAGGCACGCACTTGCTTGTCACGTATATGTGACAATGGCGTTCAAAAGGTTAAGGTTCTTTGCTATAGGTACATAAAGGCTCTTGCACATTATGTCGCCGCAGCATTGTTTCGATTTTCTTCTATTGTTGTTAATAAATCCCAGCGGCCATGCTGGTGCCTTTATTATATCCTAAGTTATGATAAGGCTACTTACTCTGTGGTTATGATCAGATCATGTTTTAATGCAGGTGTCATATAAAGGGTGTGAAAGACCTCTTAACGAAGCCGAAAGGCACTTGTTCTCCCCGTCATTGCAATAATTTTTTTGTTCTACACCATACCCCCAATATCTCCGTAACTAGAAGGTTCCCAACCTTCTAGTTACGGAGATATTGGGGGTCAAAGTTCCAACTTTTTGATAAGTTTTTTTTTAAATACAAGTTTTTAATGTAAGATTTTTAAACACCTCCACGACCTCCGTACTATTCAATCCCTCCACCAGCACAATGTTTTCAGTGCGTTACATTGAGTTCTACCACAAAACATGATTTTTCATCCCAAAAAAAGTCGTTTCCCAGCCAATATTTTTTGCGTAGTTACTTACTTAGTTTGATGTACAGAATGCTTGGTTGACTGCTTCGTCATGAGGTTGTTTACACCCTGTACCTATATACTAACAAAATATTATAAAGCTGAGATGGTTTGTTTGAACACGCTAATCTCCAGAACTACTGGTTGGAATTGAATAATTCTTTTCGTGTTGGATAGTCCATTTATCGAGGAAGGTTATAGGCTATATAACGTCACGCTACGACCAATAGGAGCGGAGCATAAATGAAAAATGTTGCATAACGGGGAAATTTATTTTCTCTCATGCGTGACGCAAACGAAGTTGCGTGGTTCAGCTAGTTTCCATAAGTCATTTAGAAAGATCCCTTTTTGTGCTGAGAGTGGAGCTATGTAGGTAGGTTATGCTATCAATCAATTAAACTATTTAATAAACTACCGGGAGAATTAAAGTCAATCTATAATATAAATCAGTTTAAGCACCAGCTAAAGTCATTTTTGAAAGAAAAATGCTATTATACACTTGATGAGTTTCTCTGTGATGTGAATGTCTAAACTACATAGCATGATAATTAACCACTTGTTGACATGACCTATTTGTTTTTGACCTGATAATTTTTTTTTTTTTTGTTTACATGTTAATTTTTTATCGACAATTTTTTTTTTTTTTAATTTTGTGACTTTTTTTTTTTTGATTGACACATTTTTTATTTACATGATTTACCTTTTATTGACATGATTTATTTTTTTCGTTTTTTTTTTAATGATTTATTTGGATTTACTTTTTAATAACTTTTTGTTTTATTTTGCTAATGTACCTATCGAATTTTTATTATTGAATTGTAAACATTAAAATCCGTGTTGTGTTAGTTTTTAATGAATTTTCGACACAATGTAAACATTGTTTATGAAATAAATAAATAAATATGTGTTAATTAGGTTTTAACCAATAGGAAGGAAACTACAAAATGCGGTGTCCATGAGGAAATTTAAAACACTCCACTGCTATAATTAGAGTTTGAAATAAACGGAAGGAAAATGAAAAATTATAATTTGTATCGCAATACACGTCTTTATTTTAATACAACTAAATAGCTACTTCAGTCAAATAGGTAATAACATAATAATTGTTACATTTAAATGATGAATATTTACATGAACACCTATATAGTAGGTAGATACAAGACGATTTCTAATACATTGTATTCTCAATAATAATATGTTTATAATTTTACATAAAAATTCAGTTTGACACTTTCGTCAAGTTTATAACCTAAAATAAAATAAGGTGACGGCTCTCAGGGGCGCTACACATTTCAGCTCAAATATATGAATCTATCTTTAATAAGTAATCAGTGTTGAATTTATGCGAAGAGTTTCACAAGATTCGCTCGTTGTCATATCGACAAATAGCATGCCTAGCCAAAAGTGTTACGCATTCGCGAGACCTAATTTGAAATTGTAATTCCTACCTAGCCTAAATTATATAATTTTCAACACTATCTAGATTAAAGAGTGTACCTACATTTTGAGAATTGGCAACATCGCAAATATCAGTCAAATATATCGCGACGTTGCTAACTTTCAGACTGCACCCTCTCAAAGACAAGCTCTATATTTTTGATAGATAAATCTTATCTATTACGTCATAAGATTTCAGACGCACTATTACATGAATTCAAAGGGAAGTACCTACTTAATTCAGCATTACCATTAATCTACTGTATCGAGCAAGTTTGTGAACTGAACATTGAAGCCCGCTATAGTAAGGTGCCCGTTAAGATCACAATAGCGGTCATTGCCCTTTGCCTAATATGTCTTCGTACGAACCAAAACAAAATGAATCATGTATCGTTTTTCTTTAGAAAAAATGTTGAAGATCACGATAGATGACGATTCCAGACTTGAACAGGCTTATTTTTGGATTTCAAAGTTAAGAACTTTAATAAATGTAGGTGGGTCAATGACCGCTATTGCGATTTTAACTGGCACTTACTATAGCACCACAAATCACTTGATGTACTTAACGCTAAATGTTTTTAAAACATTGTTCTGTCTTTGTCTTCTTTATAGTTTATGTACAGACGCTAGCCCATCAAGCTACAATCGGTCAAATTTCTTTAAAAGATTTTCAACTTTATCACTAAAGCAAGGGCAAAATTTTACATTTTCGGGTAGCTTGGAGTACTGCCGTCTGTACTTTCTTTTAAATTCGTGTTGTGGTGAAGTATGTAAGAACCTTACTCAGCAAATCACTTTATATCTGCGTCATACACCCGCGCAATCGTAACGTTTGGCCGAATAAGCATTTTTCTTGTAAGCAAATAATTGTACTTTTGAGAACATTCAATAAATCGCCATCAAACCGTCAACATGTCTTTGACTTATTAAGACTATCGTCTCCTACCTACCTCATAAGGAACACCACACCCTGCAGTGGTAACATTGGATCGAATGGGACAGTCCAGGACCGGTGAGGCACGGTTTCCATAACCAATAAATATCAATTTAGTGATTTTTTTATTACACGGACTGAGTCGGTTCATTTATTTTTTACTTTAATTTGACTGACGCAATGTTGATATTTGTTTGACAGTGAAAACCAGGATTCGCAAGGCCTGTACCTTATACGCATCTATTTGCATCTTTATAAGAATATGAATCATTTTAACATAAATGTATGTGTTCAACAGTGTCAATACGATTGAATTCGTACAAACTTATGGAATAACAAGTTCATTATTTATTTACCTATAATTATATAATAAACAAGCTTAACTAATATAAGCTTACAGATCACTATTTGAAACAACGTAGGATGCACTTTGGGTTCAGTCCAAAAGAAAATCTAAAATATTGGCACAAAGCCATTTTTTTTCTACTTGAATGAATACATAAATAATACAATATGCAAGCGCGCAATTTGCCAAGTTTGGTTTTATCTTTTTCTTAGAACCCACACGCAAAAAACAACAAACGCCCAAAAAAAAATCATTGAAAAATAGAAATGAAAAACCTCAACATTATTGATTATTATCATATAAAAATTAAATCTATTGCCGGTAGTATTTTGAGGAACTTAGAACTTATGTCTCCCATTCAAGTCATAAAAAGTTTCAACTCAAATGGTGGTGAAAAATAAAAACTTTTCACATGAAAAATAGCTTCCGTAGATGAAATCGCTGTTTTCAATGCCACATAGTCGTAGCATTAAAGTGTCCTTTTCGCACGTCAAAATGGGATGAATCGAAACCGTTTTGAATCGTTGCTTGTTCGGTTTTTTTATGCCTTGTCTAAAATTTTCGACCAAAAGAAATTGTTTTTAAATAGAAAAAAAAAGTCGTTTATGAAATGATAACTTGCAAATTGATTTTATCAGACCTCTCCGTAGGAGGCACTTTCACTGTTATTTTTGGCTGAGTAGTGATATTATAATTGCCAGTTAGGATACATTGTTGAATAAAACGCAAACCATTAGGAATACCCCAACAATAATATCGTGAAACGACGAAGTTTTTTTTTTTTAAGAATCCGTATCCAAATGGTAAGAAATAAAAACCTGATAAACCGACTTCACAAACGGACTGATAACGAATGTAATAAATTTAAACATAAACCGACTTCTCGAACGGATTGATAACTAATGAAATAAATTTAACAATTATACACCGACTTCACGAACGGATTGTTAACTAATGTAATAAATTGAAATAGTTTTAATTAAATTAACTAAAAGAGGAAGCGAAAAAATAATTCAATTTTGCAATTCTACATTGTATTGAACTTCTAGTGGGATACGCACTATAGTCTCCGCCAAGTAAGAATTAAAGGTCATAGCTCTTTCCTTCGTTTCTCTGCGTAGGTACCCCGACAATATATTATGAATCGTTTCTTATTACTAGACAAAGTCAAGGATCACGATAAAGGTCGTTTCGGGACAAGTTTATGTCATTATTTCTGCTTTTGGAATTATGTATTTGAATAAATGTATGCGGGTTAATGACCTTTAATTTTTACTTATCTGGTGGAGACTATACTGCCCTCGATAGTAAAAAAGACGCATCTAACACTTTTTCCAGATTTGAGTTATATACATTGCTAGAATCAGAAAAAAAAGGCGCATCTGCCTGTATTTTTTATATTTTTCTAACTTCCTC